>CM028367.1:33522643-34818669 GCA_016624345.1 Platycodon grandiflorus | reverse complement strand
AAGTATGCCTACTAGTCAAGTTGAGATTTTCAATCAAAGAATTACTAAAGTGCAAAATCCTACTAAAGTGTAGTTAAAACTCTTAACACTTTTTTTCAAAATTGACAAATTTTTCTCAGATTTTCAAAATTAACTAATTGTTCAAACTCTACATTTGTTAAAACTCAAAACAGCTCATAGAGTCATAATCATATATTGAAATTTCAACAAACATCAAACATCCAAATTAGGTTTTATTAGAGTGCGCAAAGTTTAAAATGATGAAAATTTGGGTTTATTAAAATTCCAATCACAACAAAGCAAAATCTTTAACCAAATTTAGAAAACCCAGAACAGTACAAAATAATCAGAAAACTAAAAACGAAATTAGGGTTCAGATACAGAGTTATTAGAGATTAACTTACTAGAACAAAATTGCAATAACGATGCGTTGCGAGCTGTTCGGGATAGGCTGAGAGAGTTCCATACGCCAGGAGGAGACAGAGATTTGCGTCATTTTTCTTACCGGTGAAGACTAGAGGGCAATTGTGTGTGAGACTGCGTGGGCGAGAGACAGAAAGAGTTTGGGATTGGGACTTGGGAGTGTGGTGCGGCAATGGCAAAGCGACGGCGACTCGGCGGCAAGTGACAGGGAAGAAATGGCAGAGGTTTAGGATTTTTAATAGGCAGTTCCTTGCACCCTTTTTGCTCCAAGTCTAAGACGAATGTTTGGAGAGATTTGTGGCATATATCGCTACGCCTGACCCGACAAAAACAACTTATACTTTATTGACTTGGCCTCCTTAAAGGAAGAGAACAAAGGAAAGTAAAAGTGAACTTCCAAAATGCCCATTCCGTTAAGACGGTGACTTACACGTGTGTCGTTTAATCGACAACGAAACGATCACTAAACGGCTATTTGATCGTTTAAACTAATACTAAACGTTGAATAAACGATAAACGTTCATTAAAAGGTTTATCAAACGGTTAAAGGAAAGTAAGTTCACCTTGAACGTTTAAACGTGTACCAAACCACCAAAAGTTTAAACCATTGACAGCTTTAAACGCCTTGAACGATTAAACGTGTACCAAATGTTCACATCGCGATTCACGAATGTTCACATCGCGATTCACTAATGTTTGCATCGCGATTCAGAATAATAGCATTACGATGAACTTATTAATCATCGCGATGGAAAATTTTAAAATGCGATGAACCAAACTACAAACTAATTTAAGCCATAATAAAACAAGCGCAAACACAAAAACGTAACGTTTCATTGAAATAGGGAGAAGATGAAGGTTTTTAGCGGTTGGAGGGAGCATTGATAGTGGGTCGAAACAAAGTGTTGACATTTGCAGATTGAGACTCTTCTTGGGTTGAGGATGATTCAGTGAGGCATTAGAGGAGTGAGCGGTGAGGGACTGTTTGTTGCATTGGGTGTTACATGATTTGGTGAAGGAATCCATGGAATGAAATTTGACACATTGTTCCTTGGATCTCGCAGCGATTTCTTACTCGTCGACCGACGATTGGAGGTCGACGGATCACTTGTCGAGGAGTAGCTTGAGGAGTGGCTAGGAAGATCATGATTCGTTGTCGCATTTCATTATAGGAGATGGGTCGATGTACGAATTGAGTATATTTGGCGAACACATGATGAAGGTTGGTATGTTTTTGTAATGACGACGAAGAGTGGATAGGAAGATGAAGAAAAGCTAAAGAGATAATGAATATATTTAGAGAGCTTTGAATGTAGGTTATCATTTTATACATCTTTTCAAGTTTTGAGAAGAAGGGGTTTCTTGATTAGAGGAATGTGATTGAACATATTAAAATTTTCCTACCGTTTGTCCCAATGCTTCCTTTGGGCTTTGGGATTACACTTTGGGAAACGGGGAAATAAATGAGCATATTAAACACATATTTTAAACTAACCGTTTAAATGGATAGAATAAACGAGTAGATTAAACGGTTATTTTTAAACTATTCCACTTAAACCCATGTGAAGTTTATCTTTTTTTGTCAAAATATGAATATGTACTTAATACAACAATATGAATATGTACTTAATACAACTTAAAACTAATATTTCAAGAATATGAATATGTTCGCATCGCGATTCACTAATTTTTGCATCGCGATTTAATAATGTTTGAATCGCGATTCACGAGGTTGACATCGCGATGTACTAATTTTGCATCGCGATTATGATGAACTTATTAATCATCGCGTTTGGGAAATTTTAAAAATGCGATGAACCAAACTACAAACTAATTTAAGCCATAAATAAAACAAGCGCGAAACAAAAAAATGTAACGTTTCATCTCACTTCCATTGTCACACAAAAAATTTCATCTCATTTCCATTGTCTACACCAAAGAACTTCTTCTCTCGTAAATCGAGTGTTAACGTATAAGAGAATTATTTCTTCTCCACGAACGGAATACACAAATAACAAAATGGCCAAAACGACGAAGGAAACTCGCATAACAAAGTGTATTTCTTCTACATTATTTGAAAAATTATGAAATGCTTTTATTCAATTTGTGAGTCCGTGTTAAAATACACAATTACTAAACGAACATTTTGACCGTTTAAACGCATACTAAACGATCATCGTTTGTTCACAACTACTTAAGTTAATTTCCTTCTATTTTCGACCACGCTTACCTTAAACCCTTTGCCCTAAACGATCATCGTTTTGTTCACAACTACTTCAACTCAACCGTTTGTGCTTGAATCGAGTTCCATAGTTCGAATCTTCTTCGCTTGGGTTTACGACCACACTTCAACATCCGTAAAATCACAAAAGGTAATTCTTCGAAAGACCACAGAAAAACCCTTTCCTCTATTTGCATTTCGCTTATCGAGCACACTCCAACTCACACTTCAACATCCGTAAAATCACAAAAAGATAATTCTTCCAAAACGCTTAACCCTCGCTCGCTTATCGTTTATAATTTATTTTTTGCAACTTTATTTGTCGGGCAATTTATTTTGCCTATGTTTGGTTTAGGTTTTATGTTCTTTTGATTGCACTTTTGTAAAAATTTTAAAATGAATTGTTTTCGCCTTTTCTCGCTTTTACTTATATTTCAATTGCATAATATGGCATTCCTTCTTGAGCGTTCAAAATGGTTCGACTCAAAAGTTATCCGTGTAGACTACACATAGTAGATGAAGTGTATAACAAATTAGACGATGCACACAAAGATCTATTCAAGACATCCCGCTTTGGAAACTTGTACAAGATGCGGGATAATATGAATATGGTGGGCAAACTTACCCATGCACTAAATATGATGAGGATTAAACCAATCAATGATTTAAACGAGGTCCTGTTTTGTATTGGGGGTAAAAAGATCAGATTTGGCTTCTCAGACTATACCCTCATAATCGGATTACACCTGTATTGAGGAAAATTTCATTTCGAAATCCTGGTGGAAACATCGAGGAATGAATATTTTGGTGGAGTGAAAAATCCATCAAGCCTAAAGAATTGATGGAGGCATTTTGAATCGGGCAAACAATGAGGAGGACCGATACAAGTCGGCTCTCTTGTATATGAATATGTTTTGAGAGCTCGAAAACACGACACAAATTGACGCAATGGTTTTGGATATTGTCGACAACTTAGAGGTGTTCAATAGATATCCATGGGAACAAGGACTTATAATCACCTCCTAGTTGGACCGACAAGAAAAATTGAAGGTCGCAAAACCATGTATCGTACTATGGCTTCACATATGCACTACGTAAATGTTTAAAATCAGTTATTGATTGAATAACAACTATTTATACTCATATCATGTTTCTAACATACAATTTTCCGTAGGTTTGGGCATTTGAGTCCTTCTCCAGATAAGAAAGGCGTTTAATTTGCAAGAGACTGAGCAAAAACAAATTTAGGATGTGTAAGTGGAAGATGGTGGGAAAGTTTGCAGTAAAATGCCAAATATGATAAGGTTCTTGCATCACGGAGACATCACAGTAAAGAATTAAGAGAACTTTCATATTTTTGTTGTTGTTTGTTGATATGATTTGAGAGAGATGAAGAATTGAGAGAATTTTCTTATTGATTTATGAAAAGAAATACATTGTAGAAAGGAAAGTTCATACCATTTTACGAGATGAGAGTATATATACAACTCTCTTATAACCAACTTAATCGAAAAAATTAACACATCACTTACACCCTTAAGCTATTAAGAAATTACACACCCCACCCATACAACTTATATGTGTTGTTTGTAAATTGGCAGATGGTGGTTTCATGCCATTGACCTCGACCAAGAATCTCTTCTCTCCTTACGTCTTGATTATCCGTTGACGTGGGCACAAAATTTTGATTATTATATTGAGGAAGAGGCATGAGGCAAATGAGGCAGATGAAGACGTTGCACCAACACCAATCCCACAGAGAGAGAAGAAGCATCTTCCTCGACGTCGCCAACCTCGAAATCAATGTGGAGATGCTCGTAGGGACGCACGATAGATGTACGTGAGATGCCACTGAGATGCCCCTAGAGGTACCCCTCCGCATCATTTTTCATTGATTTGATGAGGAGGTTTTGGATTCCGTGGCAAATTTGGAGAGGTCTGGGAGCAAGATCGATGCATTAGACCGTAAGGTCGATGCATTAGACCAAAAGGTTGATGCATTGATTGTGCAAAGGAGGAGAGGTCGAGCCCTAAGGGTGATAAGTTGCCGCATACATCGCCTATGAGGGGGAGACCGGATGTTTTGGGAATGGAGACCGGCAGAACCCCGAGGCTTGTGTGGACACAATGAGGATCAAGTGGAGATGGGACGATCAGAGCCCAGAGGACTCTTACCGAGGATCCCTGGAGGCAGAGTGTGCCGCCCACAGCTGGGATAATGTCGAGGAAGAAGAAAGCCGTGGATAATTCGAATCGAGGAGAGCTCAAATCAAGGAGGATTTAGAGTTAAAAGGACAAGAAAAGAGCTCGAACTGGAATGTTCGAGACCGGAGTGAAGAGACAAAGAAAACATCGGCGATGTGAGAACTCCCTACACTAAAGACCATAATGAAATGGAGGAAGAAGTTAGACAAGAAGTTAGTCGTTGCACCTTTATTGTTTAGATCTAGATCCATAAAGACCTGTAATATAATTTGTTTATAATTAGATCTGTAGTTAGTTTTTTATAGTTAATATATTATGTTCTGTTTTTTGGGATCTTGACATGTCTTTGATTCAAAAAGGTGATTATAGCGATGCAAACATTCATAAATCGAGATGCACATGTGATTCATCGCGATTTAGAAATCATGCATCGCGATTATGAGACTTTGCATCCTGACTTTTTACAAAAATTACATGTACACTTGACTTAAAATTATGAATATTTAGTAAATTTATCATTCATTACACCACGTACCACCTTCGTAATTCAAGTTTCATTCAAAATCTACTAAAGTACAAAATTTGTGTGTAGTCATCCCGATAATTGATCGCGATCGAGATATCGCGATGCAAAACTAATTCATCGCGATCCATATATATGCATCGCGATTTAGAAATCATGCATCGCGATTCTGAGACCTTGCATCCTGATTCTTTACATAAATTACATGTACACTTGACTTAAAATTATGAAAATTTAGTAAATTTACCATTCATTACACCACAACCATCTTCAGAATTCAAATTTCATTCAAAAATCACTAAAGTACAAAACCTGTAGTCATTCGATTAATTCATCGCGATGCGTAAATCATTCAAAATTTACCAATGTGAATTACATGTACTCATCATATATATATATACAAAAATTACAAAATTCCAAAATTTACAATTATTACAAAATTGGATTAAGCCGCTTTATTTCTTCATGTGCCCCCGCTATCATCATCCCCCGAACTATTCTTGCTCAGATTTGTTGCAGTTGATGAATGTCATATTATTGATGTCCCTTAATAGATATTCAATCAACATGCAAACGATGACGCCGCAATCTTCAAGTCGCGCTTGTCGGGGTGATTCCGCACATGTTTTTATCGGACATTTGACGTTTTTCTCGCCTAATCCTTTGAATCTTTGGATGTTTTATCCAGGGCAATTCTTTTATTATTTCACGCATCTTTCCTTCAACGTGGTTTACCTCAAAGTAAAATATTCACAAAAAAAAAAAAAAAAAACAAAAACAAAAACAAAAAAATAGTTAATGCGTGATTATTTTCGCTTGTATTTTGATTAAATAGTCGTAGATTACTCACTAGTTTCTTTGCCCTTTCCAAATGCCAATCTTTCTTTGCCTTTGGCGGATGTAAGAGTTGTAGAGGGTCCAGACATTAATGGTTCGAGAAAACCGTGTCCAAAGGATCACGATCTCACCTGTTCATTTCAAGCACTGTGTTGATAGGAAGATGAATAACTCATCACCGCCATTGCCTCTCAACACGTTGTCTATCTTTTCTTCTACGACTTGTCCGAACTCTACCCCACCTCTTACAACAAAGTTCTAAATTACGCTTTCAATGTTAGTTTTCAAAGAATCAATTAATAATCTTATACGTTAAGGAATTAGGATGATTCTTACCCGCTATCGATGTAAAAACAGCCCACTGGTTTTTTCATTTTCTGAGGATTTGTTGTACGACATGTGCCCATGTGTCGATGTGCTGTAAACAAAGAAAACTAGTTATTCTTTCTGAAAATAAAATATCACATATCAACAGCTTCATAAGTACAATACATACAAAGTTTTCTAGTTTATCGTTGTGTAAGATGGGCAGTACTTCTCGTGTCCATTACGGATAATGTCTCCAAATGTCAAGACATGTGCGCCGCATAATGTGAGGAGCATATTAATATGTCGAACAAAACCATATTGACGTAAGTATTATCGAAGCATGAATAATTTGATATTTTGAAATTTAACAATATTAGTTTCACTTACTCCTCTCCCCATGCCTTTGGTAAATATAGATCATTGCATCCTCACTTCTTTCGCCATGACCTTAACATGCTCATGATCATCGTTGAGTGGTAGTTGGGGATCTGTGTTTCTTTTCTTATAAAGGGGAATATCATCCCTTTGTCCCCGCATGAATCCCCTTTATTCTTCCTCTCTGCCGCCGTTCTTTTACGCCTTTGGCCAATGAAGAAAGACAGGCACTTTTCTTTCTAGACTGAAAGATTAACAAGATCATCCGAATCATCATCTGCTTCAAGATCTTCTTCGATTCTTTCTTTGACGTGGTTTGTACGCCCTTCAATCGATCGGATGGTTTCATCTCTGCTTCGCTTGGTTGCCGGGTTGTTGCTGGTGCCCTTAGCATCTCCATCTCTTCTCGCCATTGTTGATAGTTTGTTGCTAAGAGCTTGAACCTCGGCCATTGAAGAAGTTTCAAATTCATGGCAGCTTGTTGCTCTTGGGCCTGGTCGGTTGATTGTTGTTCAAGCTTTGCTAATTCATGTTTCGATTTTCAACTTCCGTAGCCTTAGCTTCTAGTGTCTTTGATTTTTCAACCAACTCGTTTGAGCAAATGCATTTGTTCTTTGCTCGCACCGAATTCAACTCTTAAGCTTGCTATTTCTTGACGTAGCTTCAAATTCAATTCATCCGTATGCTTTTCGGATGATTTTTCCAAGCTTGGCTAATTCAGATTTGAGAGAATCTATTTCAAAGATCATTAGCCTCTATTAGATATTTAGCCTCTATTTCAAAGATACTTTTCATCAACTCGTTTGTAGCCTCTATTTCATTGTGATTGTCATATAGTTGAGAGGAACTTTCATCCAGCCGGCGTTGAGCGACTTGCTTTTATTTTGCTCTTCAAGCAACCGAAGTTTTCAACAATTCAATTTCATTGTCCTTTTCTTGAATTTCTTTGTCCTTTGATTCAATTGTGGACAATTGCTTGATCAGCCTCCTCTTTTAAATTCCTGCAATGTTGTTTTCAACTTGTTGCGTATCATCAATCTCGCTTGAAAGAGGCCGGTGTCAAAAATTTGCTTTTCTGCTCCCCGAATTTGAAGTTGAGCATCCTCATCGCACACATTTCTTCATCATGTGTCTTGATTCCCCGTAATGTTTCTCTCTCGCTTGGTGTTGCCTTGGGAAATGATGCAATTTCGCAAAAGCAAGAAAGTAAATGTAATACAATGTTAGGGAGATGCATCGAAAATGCATTGTTTGTTATTTGTAACTAGATAATAAAGGCACATTTTATACACTTACTTTTTCTTCATGACGTAATTGAAATCTGATTTTTTAAAAATGTTTGACATCCCGGATAGATCCCATTTGAGGAACCTTGGGATATCCTCTTCTATAATTGGTTTGATGATGTTGCTTCGCGCATAACCAATACCGCATGTGCAAATTCAACCCTCTTGTTAGTACAAACAAATCACGGACACCGTATATGGAAATTTGAAATTAGTTACAAGTGAGTGTAAAAAGTTACCGGTAGCAGCAAAGACGCATTTCTCCACGTTGTCATCCTTTCTAGTTTCTAAGGCATTTATCAACTGTCGACAATATGGTTCGACCAATTGTAGGTTGAAATTTTGTCGAAGTCCGATATTATATTGATATATGCCCATGGTATGTAATCGCTAGTTGTTGGGACAAGGAAGGTTGCAAGAACAAGCGGGTCGTCAAAATTGCAACGTCGTTAATTTCCCTTTGATCTTCACTAGGCATAATGGCCCTGAATCCGATTACATATAAGGGTTGGGCTAAGCTTGAAGTCTTTTGATTTCCTTGATTCCTTTTCGTGGAAGTGCCTTAGGAGGAAATCGATCGCTCAATGTTGTAAAGTTAATTTTGATTTCCTCCTCCCGTCATTGATTCCAAGCGAAGCTTTGCATGCCTTGCTTTAAGCTCTAGGTCTTTCTTTCCAACCAAGAAAGACTTTTCATCCTTTACATAACGCTTACAATCATTGCCAAGACGGAACTATCCACCGTACAATGTTTTTCTATAATTTTGTCTTGGATCTGGCTTCAATCGCTTCCAAAACGGTGTTTTATTCGGGCTTGTAGGTGATTGTCACCGAATTGAAATGTCTTAACTGTTTATTCAGAGTGTGAGACCGCATCCGTATTTTAATGGTGCGCTTTGTTTCCTGTTTGAAGCCGCATAAAACAGGATATTCCATGTTATTACCAAAGAGTAAATTTATTGAAAAAGAAAGTAAACCAATATGCATAGAAATCATCTTGAATACGAAATCCAAACAATTTTTATATGTCACCTTTGTTGTATTTCCATGCACACACTATGTGTCTTTATTCATATATTATACGCTAGTGCCCTAAAAGTTCTGTTTTAAGAACCTAGAATTGATTAAAGCATTACATAATTTTTATATGTCCCCTTTGTTGTATTTCCATGCACACACTATGAATTATTATTCATATATTATACGCTAGTGCCCTAAAAGTTCTGTTTTAAGAACCCTAGAATTGATTAAAGCATTACACAATTTTTATATGTCACCTTTGTTGTATTTGCATGCACACACTATGAATTATTATTCATATATTATACGCTAGTGCCCTAAAAGTTCTGTTTAAGAACCCAGAAATCGATTAAAGCATTACATAATTTTTATATGTCCCTTTGTTGTATTTCCATGCACACACTATGAATTATTATTCATATATTATACGCTAGTGCCCTAAAAGTTCTGTTTTAAGAACCCTAGAATTGATTAAAGCATTACATAATTTTCAAGTCTTAAGAACCCTAGAATAAATTGAACCCTAGAATCGCGATTTCGAGTCTTAAGAACCCTAGAATCGCGATTCCCAAGTATTTTAACACGGACTCACAAATTGAATAAAAGCATTTCATAATTTTTCAAATAATGTAGAAGAAATACACACCTGTTGTCCGAGTTTCCTTCGTTTTGGCCATTTTTGTTGTCTGTGTATTCGGTTCGTGGAGAAGAAATAATTTCTATACGTTAACACTCGATTTGAGAGAGGAAGTTCGTGTAGACAATGGAAGTGAGATGAAATTTTTTTGTGTGCGCACAATGGAAGTGAGATGAAACGCATTTTTTGTTTCGCGCTTGTTTTATTTATGGCTTAAATTAGTTTGTAGTTTGGTTCATCGCATGTTTAAAATTTCCCAAACGCGATGATTAATAAGTTCATCATAATCGCGATGCAAAATTAGTGCATCGCGATGTCAACCTCGTGAATCGCGATTCAAACATTCTTTAATCGCGATTCAAACATTAGTAAATCGCGATGCAAACATTAGTAAATCGCGATGCAAACATACGTACATCGCGATTCGAACATATTCATATTTACTGAAATATTAGTTTTTAGGGATAATGACATTGAAGTCCCTTGACTTTGTTTAAGGTCATTATTGGAATTTCACTTACCCTCTCGACCATGAAGAATTCCAAAATTGTAATTGGCGCGAATCCCTCCCTCCCGAGATTCTCCCCATTAAAACCTAACTACCCCACCGGCCAAAGCGATCGATAAAGAGAGAAGAGAGTCGCGGCCATGGAGATCGATGTAGGTGTGGTAGGTCAACGTAATGAAGACATCATGGACTGAATAACCCTGTGAGTGTATGAACACAGAATTTGTTGGACATTGTTGCAATAAACTGATATAATAAATTGAAAAGAAAAACAGAGTAACAATAAAAAAAACAGAGTGTATGAACACAGAATAACCCCAGAATACAGTCATTTTGCATTCATTAACCCCAAAATACATATGTTCAAAAACTACCATGTGCAAACTACATCAACCCCAAAATACATATGTTCATTCCCACTGGCCAGTACATCATTCCCATACCCCAGAATAACCCCATAATACATAGTCATTTTTCATCAACCCCAAAATACAGAGAATCCAACACAATGTTCAAATTGACAACTTTTCAATACATCATTCCCAACTACACTAAATATTAACATAGGTGTTTTGACCCTTTTCTACTTTTGGCCTTTTCATTTGCCGCTTCGGCTTGTTGACACATCTGGTTGTGATGTGCCTTGAGTAGGCTGTGATGTGCCTTCAACAATGCTCTTCTTTCTCTGCCGCTTGGCTCCACCCTGTATAAGATAAATAGTGAAAAATTGTTGCAAAACAATTCCAAACCAAAAAAACAAAAAAAATGAAGCAAAAAAAAATCAGAAAACATAGTTTTCTTACCTGTTGGTTTCCTTCAACAATGCTCTTCTTTTTTCTTTGGCTTTGGTTGGCAACCAATTCCTCCTTCCTTTGTGCATCTTCTAATATTATGTCCATCATGTCCACACCTATTGCATCTCAATTTTATACTCCTTCTTCCCAACTTAGTTGCACCCATATCCGACCTTGGCCTCTCGGCCTCTTTTTCTCAACTCGTCAGAGTCCCAAAGACCAAGTTCATTGCTTCTTTTTGGCCCTATATGCTTGCTTCCTAGAGATATCAAGTTGATGATCGCTCACCGTTGTTCTCAAAGACTCCACCGCCATCTTGGATTACCTCTTATAGTTTCCATGTACCGCTTGGCCACCCATTTTGATGTTGCATACTTAATCTTGTGGCTGTAATTACACATATGTTCATCCCTATATGTTGCAACTACCCACCGACATGAGTCTTGATTATAAGAAACCAACAAAAGCCAAGGACATGCAACATTTCCTATGCATCTAACCCTAATTCGACCTTGTCATTCTTCTAAATTTTAGTCTCCTTCTATTCACAATTGAATAATTCTTTATTGCTTCCCTAACATCTTGAAATAGATCGAACTTCATCCCAATCTCAAATTTTGGATCATTTAAATCGTAACAATATGAAAGTCGATAACAATCCTTTTCCTCGCAATAAACTCTTTCATCATCTCGAGCTTGATAAGCTCCTTAGTTCATCTCGAGTCGCATACTGCACCCTACATAGTCTCGAATCAATCAATCAACAACTCGTTTTTACCCTTCTTGTACATGAATTTGAACTTTGCCGCCAACACCGGGCCGAAAAACAGTTCTCATCTTCTTCATCTTCCTCGGCATCATCATCATCATCATCATCATCATCATCATCTGCTCATTCACCCCAAAGAACATTATCTAATTCAAAATCAAATGGCCCATTACCCGGCACATTAACCCCAAAGATCATGATCCAAATTAATTGGTCCATCACCTACCTCATTAACCCTATCAACATTAGTATCCAAATCATTATCGTATCATGCTCAATATGTTTAATAAGTTTCACATTGCCACTAACCCTATGTCTCAAAGACCCTCTTCAAGGTTGTCGGTTGCATATTGTTGATCATCTAGGTCTTCAATTACCACGTAACTTGACCCGATGCAAATACATTATCAACAAATGAATCAATCACGAGTATCTATGTTCAATGTACATATCAATCACTTTGTGGTGCTTCACATACTTAATCAATTCAATCACATCCTTATCTCCCCTAATGGTTTCAAGCCATTGCTCAAATCACAACCAGTCAGAATAGTGATAGAACATGATGTCATCCTCTTCATCAACATACCCCAACTTTTTAAGCATGCTATTAATATCCATTACTGATAGTTTTTCCCCATCCACACAATCAACAAAGTCAATATAACCCTCCTTATAAACCCTCTCAGTATTGGATTCAATGTAGCCCCCATGCTGAATCTTCAATGTAAAAACATGGAATTTTCAACCTAAAAATGTAAATTACATCTTAGAATCATTATAAACAAACCCCAAAGGGGCCAAACAAGAAAAAAACCCACCGTACATGTATATATATATATATATATATATTCACTGAATATCTTGGACCACACAAAGACACAAGAAAAAAACACACCGATAATGACACTACATAGGGACCACACAAAGACTACCATAAACAAATATATGCAAATTGGACCACACAAGACACACGACCAATTCTTTTTTCCCAAATGCATCCTCAAAGACCGACAATAACAATAATTGGCAAATAACTAAGCACTTTTACGAGAATCTTCACTTTTTTGGGAAAAACAGAGGATATTTTTGAATATTCGATACATGGTAAAAGTTCGATGGAATACTTACAAGAAAGCTCATCCGGGTCGACATGCCTCTTTGTCGAATACTCCACAATGTCCCCATTTCCTTTGCTTGATTATGCCAATCAACGATCGTGATGAAAGACAAACCCTAGGTCGACAAAGAAGGTCCTCCGTTTTGGTAAAGTTAATCTGCTCTCTCTCTTGTTAATCGTTTTGGTAATGTTTTGGTAATAGCCAAAGAGAGGGTAAGTGAAATTCCAATAATGACCTTAAAAAAGATAAACTTCAAATGGGTTTAAGTGGAATAGTTTAAAAATAACCGTTTAATCTACTCGTTTATTCTATCAATTTAAACGGTTAGTTTAAAATATGTGTTTAATATGCTCATTTATTTCCCCCCGTTTCCCAAAGTGTAATCCCAAAACCCAAAGGGGAATGTTCGGACAATAAAAGTCATAATTTTTGAAAGTCATAATTTTTGGCGGGAAATAAAAGTCATAATTTTTGCATTTTATTGAATTCCTTTCGGCGGGAAATAAAAGTCATAATTTTTGGCGGGAAATTAACGTTTAAACGTTTCTGTATAACCGTTTAAACAATATTTAGAAAGAAGATTTATAAAAAAACGAATATTTTTATAAAACTTCTTTCAAAATATTTTATTAGATGTTTAAATGCTATAAAAATTAGTTGTTTCAACCGAGCAATATATTTAAACGTTTAATAAATGATCATTTAATTTTTTATTTAATCGTTTAGAAGTTTAAAGGGATAATGACATTACTAGTCCTTTGACTATGATTGATTCTACCATTAGTCCTTTAACAAATTCTTTTCATCGTTAGTATTTTTCCGTTAACTCCGTTTTAACCTAGCGAAACACAACGACGTGTCTTAACGAAACACAACGACATGTTTTAACCTAGCGAAACACAACGATGTGTCTTAACGAAACACAACGACATGTTTTAACCTAGCGAAACACAACGATGTGTCTTAACGAAACACAACGACATGTTTTAACCTAGCGAAACACAACGACGTGTCTTAACGAAACACAACGACATGTTTTAACCTAGCGAAACACAACGATGTGTCTTAACGAAACACAACGACATGTTTTAACCTAGCGAAACACAACGACGTGTCTTAACGAAACACAACGACATGTTTTAACCTAGCGAAACACAACGACGTGTCTTAACGAAACACAACGACATGTTTTAACCTAGCGAAACACAACGACGTGTCTTAACGAAACACAACGACATGTTTTAACCTAGCGAAACACAACGATGTGTCTTAACGAACACAACGACATGTTTTAACCTAGCGAAACACAACGACGTGTCTTAACGAAACACAACGACATGTTTTAACCTAGCGAAACACAACGATGTGTCTTAACGAAACACAACGACATGTTTTAACCTAGCGAAACACAACGACGTGTCTTAACGAAACACAACGACATGTTTTAACCTAGCGAAACACAACGACGTGTCTTAACGAAACACAACGACATGTTTTAACCTAGCGAAACACAACGACGTGTCTTAACGAAACACAACGACATGTTTTAACCTAGCGAAACACAACGACGTGTCTTAACGAAACACAACGACATGTTTTAACCTAGCGAAACACAACGACGTGTCTTAACGAAACACAACGACATGTTTTAACCTAGCGAAACACAACGATGTCTTAACGAAAACACGACATGTTTTAACCTAGCGAAACACAACGACGTGTCTTAAACACAACGACATGTTTTAACTAGCGAAACACAAACGTGTCTTAACGAAACACAACGACATGTTTTAACCTAGCGAAACACAACGACGTGTCTTAACGAAACACAACGACATGTTTTAACCTAGCGAAACACAACGATGTGTCTTAACGAAACACAACGACATGTTTTAACCTAGCGAAACACAACGACGTGTCTTAACGAAACACAACGACATGTTTTAACCTAGCGAAACACAACGATGTGTCTTAACGAAACACAACGACATGTTTTAACCTAGCGAAACACAACGACGTGTCTTAACGAAACACAACGACATGTTTTAACCTAGCGAAACACAACGACGTGTCTTAACGAAACACAACGACATGTTTTAACCTAGCGAAACACAACGACGTGTCTTAACGAAACACAACGACATGTTTTAACCTAGCGAAACACAACGATGTGTCTTAACGAAACACAACGACATGTTTTAACCTAGCGAAACAAACGACGTGTCTTAACGAAACACAACGACATGTTTTAACCTAGCGAAACACAACGATGTGTCTTAACGAAACACAACGACATGTTTTAACCTAGCGAAACACAACGACGTGTCTTAACGAAACACAACGACATGTTTTAACCTAGCGAAACACAACGACATGTCTTAACGAAACACAACGACATGTTTTAACCTAGCGAAACACAACGATGTGTCTTAACGAAACACCGACATGTTTTAACCTAGCGAAACACAACGACGTGTCTTAACGAAACACAACGACATGTCTTAACGAAACACAACGACACCATAAACGTTTAAACGACATAAGCGTATATTATATCTTCGAATTTTAATCATGATTAATTTTGATTAAATTTTAATGAATACTTGGATAAGAAAATATTGTTGTGGAAATAGACTTTTAAACGACACCATAAACCTTTAAACGACACAACCGTATATTATATCTTGAATTTTATTTGAGTTCCTTTGGCGGGAAATTAGGTTTTTTATATTAATATATATTATATAATCCTTCTTTATTCTATCTCTCTTATTCTCTCTCTCTCTCTTAAATCTTTCTTTCTTTCCCTCTCTCTCTCTCTATATATATATATATATATATATATATATATATATATATTTGGAACAATTCATGGCTTCATCTTCAACGATTGGCTCGGTTGAACACAAAGCGGCAAATCTCGTAATAAATTTTGTAGATGTGGCTTGAGAGCCAGAATGGACGTCATTGACCGAAAACACCCAGAATGAGGTTTAATGGATGTCCAAATTACAAGGTAATCGACTTTTATTTTATCATTTATGCGAAAAGGGATTATAATATTAACGATATGTTCAATTGTCCAATTATTTGTAGGACCCCAAAAGAATTGTGGGTACTTTGAATGGGTTGATCAGTTTCCTAAGAAAGCGATTGAGGTAATCAACGAACATAAAGATGAGGTACATGATTTGCAAATGAAAATTTCGAAGATGGAAGTGAATTTGTCCAAGAAAGAACTGAGAAATTTATCTCTAAAAAAAGAAATTGAAAGGCTTGAGCTTGAGTTGAGAATGCTAAAAAAACAAAATGCTTGGAAGAAGATGTACATGGGAATTGTTTTTGTTTTATGTATTGTAAATGCCTATTTTGTTTATGTGCTTACAAATGATAGGAAAGGGCAGTTGATGTTGCCATAAGGAAATGTGGTTTAAACGAAATGTCATTATTATTAACCTAAACTAGGCAAATTGCAACAAGCGATCTAGTCCTACTTCTACATCTACTCTTAGTTACGCAACAAGATGGTAAATATAGACATCTTTTCTCTGATCAAGTTTGTAGGCCCTCTTAAAGACCTAATATAATTTGTTTATAATTAGATCGTAGTTAGTTGTTTATAGTTAATATATTATGTTCTATTTTTGGGATCTTGACATGTCATTGATTCAAAAAAGGTGATTCATCGCGATGCAAACATTCATCAATCGTGATGCAAACATTCATCAATCGCGATGCAGATGTGATTCATCGCGATTCATAACGACATTAATCGCGATTCTGAGACCTTGCATCCTGATTCTTTACAAAAATTACATGTACACTTGACTTAAAATTATGAAAATTTAGTAAATTTACCGTTCATTACACCACAACCACCTTTCAGAATTCAAATTTCATACAAAAATAACATGTACACTTTGCATCCCGATTCTACATCTACTCTTAGTTCTGGCAACAAGATGGTAAATATAGACATCTTTTCTCCTGATCAAGTTTGTAGGCCCTCTTAAAGACCTGTAATATAATTTGTTTATAATTAGATCTGTAGTTAGTTGTTTATAGTTAATATATTATGTTCTATTTTTTGGGATCTTGACATGTCATTGATTCAAAAAAGGTGATTCATTGCGATGCAAACATTCATCAATCGTGATGCAAACATTCATCAATCGCGATGCGAGATGTGATTCATCGCGATTCATAACGACATTAATCCGATTACGAGACCTTGCATCCTGATTCTTTACAAAAATTACATGTACACTTGACTTAAAATTATGAAAATTTAGTAAATTTACCGTTCATTACACCACAACCACCTTTCAGAATTCAAATTTCATACAAAAATAACATGTACACTTTGCATCCCGATTCTACATCTACTCTTAGTTCTGGCAACAAGATGGTAAATATAGACATCTTTTCTCGATCAAGTTTGTAGGCCCGTCCTTAGGGGTGGCCCGGTGGTAGAGTTGGGGCTTTAGAGTGTGAGCTCGCCCTTAGATGGTAAATATATACTCATCCTCCTTTTCTAGACTTCTATTACCACCATCGTGAGATCCGTAGAGTATCTTTATATATAATGCCATTTGCTTCAACTCCTACAGTAATAGATGACACGCCATTATCATGTGTGACAACTGGAGGAGAGAAGACGAAGCCGTACGTTAGAATATTTTTGCTCTTTTGACATCACCACAAGATACTTCTTGCGTTCTGAAACGGCGGATGTATAGGCTAACATATGTCCATTTGACATAATGCCATGAAATCCAAGAATATTTGCGGGACGAGCTTGGTCATCTTGAAAGAAAGACGAGAAGAAGGTGAAGAAGAGTAGAAAGTTTTTGAAAGTTTTGGACCGTGAAAAGATCGATGTATAGGACTATGTTTATCTTTGGAGGTTTTGAAAGTTTTCAGAGAGGATTGTATTGTAAGGATTTGAATAAGAACTTCCTTAAATAAAGAGAAATGAAGATTGGACCGTTGATATACGGGACAAAGTTGTCCTAACTTGAGGTTCATGAATGTGCTAGTTGAAAATAAATACAAAGTGGTTTAAGCATGGCCGACAAGTTTGATCACAGGATGTATTAACTTTTTAAACAGGATGTTTGATCACGGGATGCATTGAAAGCTTGATTCTTCGAGAACCTCAACGGTCTTCTTTGGGAAACGTTGACGCCTAGTTTTTTCAAATGTACGTTTAAACGGATACCTTGACGTTTAAACGAAACCATACTTTCGGTCGTTTAAACGTTTATTTTCCAAACGGTATAAGTTTAAACGACTTGAAACGTAAAGGTATCTCAACAACGACAACAATCATGTTTTTTTAAATGTACGTTTCATATATCCGTTTAACATCCATCCAAAGAAATAATATTCAACAAAGCTTATATTTTTATAATTTTATATATTATAAAGTCAAATAACAGAAGAAGTACAAAGAAATAGGAAAAAAAAAAGAGGAAAATAACCTATACATCATTACTAGAACAGCTTGGTTCATCGCATTTTTAAAATTTCCCAAATGCGATGATTAATAAGTTCATCTTAATCGCGATGCAAACATTAGCGCATCGCGATGTCAACATCGTGAATCGCGATGCAAACATTCGTTAATCGCGATGCAAACATTCGTGAATCGCGATTCAAACATATATCCGTTTAACATCCATCCAAAGAAATAATATTCAACAAAGCTTATATTTTTATAATTTTATATATTATAAAGTCAAATAACGTAAGAAGTACAAAGAAATAGAAAAAAAAAAGGAGGAAAATAACCTATACATCATTACTAGAACACTTGATTCTTCAATCTCAATAATAGTACTCTTTTGCTTGAAGAAATGCATCATACATTTTTATCGGGGATTTGGGTGCACAATACATTCACGGATCGCAGCTTCACCAAACCAATCGATCAATCGTTTCATCAACACAACTACTTCGCTTCGTATTGCATTACGTTCATTCTCCATGTAGTTGTAGGAATCGGCCATAGAAATATCGTGATGAGGGAATAAGATTTTAGAAAATGAATGTTTGAGAATGAATCGCTTGTAAACGACTACAAAGATCTCGAATATATACATGGAGTATGAACAGTCTTTTTTGGAATCTCAACGACTTTTAACAGTCATGTTTTTAAATGTACGTTTAACGTGTCGTTTAAACGTGTCCGTTTAACGGACACGTTTAAACGTATAAACGTTTAAATAATTAATACGTGTAAACGACAATTCATTTGAAATTGTGTTTTCATATTTTACAATTATTAATTTAAAAAAGGTACATCTTGTCAACTAGTCTCGTCAATTAGGTCTAGGTCCGCCGTGCAAACATCAACTTTTTATATTTTCAAAAGCGGGTTCATGGACCGTCTTTTCAAAGATCTTCTAAACAATCTTTTTGCGACATGTCTTAAATGTACGTTTAAACGGCCACCTAATCGTTCAAACATCAATCGTTTTTTAAACGACAAAAATATCTATTTAATGAACTCAACTCTCATTCAGCTTTACACTACATTCCTTCCATACCACAAACCCTTAAGATAACCTAAATGTCCCGCATAATAAATATTTTTCCTTCCCATGGCATTATGTCAAATGGACATATGCCTGTTCCAAGATCCGCCCGTTCCAGAACGCAAGAAGTATCTTATGGCGACCTCGGGAGCGCAAGAAGTATCTTGCGAGCCATCATGACTTCCGTCATCGCCAGGTGTGCGGTATTGTGGACGACGCCGCAAGGCCGACACTTCACGTGAGACGCGATCATAGAGCTGGGTCACCAATCAATCGAGAGCTTAGTTATGGCCTCGTTGATTACGAGGCGGAAGAGACCTCTTGTAATAGAGGGGGAAGACCAAATATCTAGGATCTAATTCCTCATGTAATTCACAACTTATAGTTTTTCGATGTTTAAACGAACATATTTGCGTTTAAACGACAAATCGTTTAATATGTTCTGAGTTATTTTTTGCTTAAACGGTATAAGTTTAAACGTTTATTATGTATTCGTTGAATCGTTCGAGTTATTTTTTGTTTAAACGGTAAAGTTTAAACGTTTATTATGTATTATTCGTTACGAGTTATTAACTTATTTTAAGCAATTACAACATATATAGTTTTGTCGAACCTATATTTAATATAGCCGATGTTACATCCATCCAAATAAAGCCAAATAACATAAATGGGTAAATAAATATTCAACAAAGCTTTTATATATTATAAAGTCAAATAACAAAAAAGAAATGCATCATACAAGGTCAAAAGAAGTACAAAAAATAAACAGAAAAAAAAAACGAAAATAACCTAAACATAGTTATTGACACTTGAACAAGTGGATCCTTCAAGGTCAATGAGCACAGGTACCGCCTTTGCCTCATTCAATGCATCATTCATTCTGAAAAGGGGAGTTGGGTGCAGAAATGGGAAAGTGAGCATCGCTTCATCGAATGTTGGAATCAATCTTTTGATCAATTCAACTTCACCATGAATTGCATCATGTTCTTTCTTCATTTGGACGAATATCTATCCATGTTGTTCTTGTTGTTGTTGTTTGGTGTAGTACTGGCCATGGAAATATTTGCTTGTGATGTATTCTGTAATTTCTGTGTGGAAATGAATGGTTGATATTAATGGGTTGTTTTAATTTATATTAAAATTCCTACCGGTTGGTTGGCCGAGCAGTCTCCTTTGGGCTTTGGAATTACACTTTGGGAAACGGGGAAATAAATGAGCATATTAAACACATATTTTAAACTAACCGTCTAAATGGATAGAATAAACGAGAAATATTTGCATAGCGATGTCCGTAAAAGATGGTTGCATCGCGAAGCACACGTTAGAATCGCGATGTACACAACGTGCATCGCGATGCAAATGAAGTTTATCTTTTTAGTCAAAACTACAAATATGTCCTTAATACAAACAACAAGTGAAATAAAAACATTAGTTTTAATCATTTCAAATGGCCATGCATCGCGATGCCCATGTGAAGTTTTTTTTTTTTTCAAAAATATGAATATGTACTTAATACAACTTAAAACTAATATTTTAGTAAATTGATTTTGATTTATCTATTGAGTGCATCGCGATGCACAATTATTTGTATCGCGATGTACATATGTTAGCAACGCGATGTGCAAACCGTGCATCGCGATTCAGTTTTAAGTTTATCTTTTTAGTCAAAACTACAAATATGTCCTTAATACAAACAACAAGTGAAATAAAAACATTAGTTTTAATCATTTCTAATGGGCATGCATCGCGATGCCAACGTGAAGTTTATCTGTTTTTTTTTTTTCAAAAATATGAATATGTACTTAATACAACTTAAAAACTAATATTTCAGTAAATTGATTTTGATTTATCTCTTGAATGAATCGCGATGCACAAATGTTCACATCGCGATGCACATATGTTTGGATCGCGATGTATATGTTTACATCGCGATGCACATATGTTTGGATCGCGATGTATTTATTAATCATCGCGATTGGGAAATTTTAAAAATGCGATGAACCAAACTACAAACTAATTTAAGCCATAAATAAAACAAGCGCGAAACACAAAAACGAACGTTTCATCTCACTTCCATTGTGCACACAAAAAAATTTCATCTCACTTCCATTGTCTACACCCAACTTGAAAAATTTCTCCACGAACCGAATACACAAACAACAAAAATGGCCAAAACGACGAAGGAAACTCAGACAACAGGTGTGTATTTCTTCTACATTATTTGAAAAATTATGAAATGCTTTTATTCAATTTGAGAGTCCGTGTTAAAATACACAATTACTAAATTTAAATACAAAAACAATCCAAACTAAATTCAATAGAATCAATACGCTGAATTCTTGAATTAAATTCAAACAAGTTACTAAATATGTGATTGCCTATCGCTCATAGGTGTTTGATCACGACAGACGTCTGTTGTGCCCTACTTTTGGCACCTACGCATTTTTGTCTCGATGGAAACTCTCCAGTTGACGGTATCGCTGTTCTACGACGTCCACCTCGTGGTCGGACTAAAGGTGGCAAGATCGTCATTTCTTTAATATTGTCCGGAATGTCCCATTCATCTTCATTTGGCACCGGAAGATTGTTCCGGCATATGCCAATCTCCAACACTCGTGGAATAAAATGTTGAGCACATCGGGTAGACCGAAAAACTTTTCGTTTTGCATTGCTATTACATGCTCGCATGGTATGTGGTCTAATTGAAATTTTCGCAAGTGCAAGTACTCACATCAAAATTAACAATGAAGTTCTTGGTACCGCTCCTCACCACATAGTTGTACGCATCAATGGGTTCAGCCGTGAACTTCTTGGACAATTCACCGGACTTGCGTAATTTTTCTTCCATTCTTTGGGGTTAATTGGGTTCCACAACGTTGTGCGTCCTCACGTCTCTCGAAAACCAAGCTCGTAACTTTTTCCCGACACTATCAAACAAGTGCAAGTATAGGAGTCTGTCGGGCTTTTCTAAACACCGAGTTCGAGACTCGCATTGTTTGAGGTCATGATATTGTAACGGTCTCCTTTGAAATGTGACCGGGCCCAGTTTCGAAATTTGTTTCGCTAAGATACTTCCACCCCTTCTCGTCGTTTTCTCAATTTGGGACATATGCTTTGAAACTCATCGTGGTATAAGCCTCCGCTCTCTTAAAAGTGAGATAGTCTCGGCCTTTCGAGTTACGATCCTTAAGTTGCCTTTTATATGATAGATACAATGCGCATGACGTGCATTTTGAAAAACAATTCGAAAGCACTAATAAGACTTTTATGTCGGTCGATATCACAACAAGTCCATCATCGTCACTGTTACTACTTTCAACTTAGTAAAAACCAAAGCCACGAAGCATCATTCTCGGAATCAACAATGGCCCACGCAAGAGGATATATCGCATATTTCCATCCCGACGGTAGCGATAATCAACGTACCTTTATATCTTTCGGTAAGGAATGTTCCATCGACAACAACTACTGGACGTATTGCATGGTGAAATCCATAAATGCAAGGACCGTAAGCCAAAAAAATACTTGAAGCGGTTTTTGTCACGCTCTAAAAGTAGACAGTTCTGGATTAGCCAATGTCAAGTTATGGGCATATGCGGCCAACTTAGTGTAACTATCCTCAGGTGAACCCCTTATCTGTGTTAAAGCTGATTCTCTACACCTCCTCGCTTTTTGATAACTTAGTTGCACCCCAAAGTCTCGACGAACGTCATTCATGATGTCTGAGGTCTATAGGTTGTGTTGCGGTCCTCGAACCTTGGCGAGATATGCTTTCCAATAATCCACGATGTTGCTTGTGCGTGATCGGCGGTGGACATATTTAAAGGGCAAGTATGATCAGTATATTTTCGAACCTGAAAATAATCACATTCCGAGTACTTTGTTGCTCGCAAACGCCATGTGCAATTATCATCGACACACACAATGTGTACACACTCTTGTTCGATTTTTTGTTTTGAATTGGAAGTTGTAATGCAATGCGATCATGTGCACGGCTTCTGAAGCTCTCTCTTGTTATTGAATACTTGGTCAACCTTCAAATCAAAGTCTATGGGTACCAATCGCGATGTACTTCCAAGCGAAGAAATAAGATGCTCATTTGTGAAGTTATTTTCTTGACTAAAATCATATCTCCGCGGTGTATTGAAGCCATTCGCATTTTGATCAGTGCCCCCACCAACTCTATTATTTTCTTCCGATTCCATTTCAGCACTACCACCAACTCCATTATTTTCTTCGGTTCCATTTCAGACCACCACCAACTCCATTATTTTCTTCGGTTCCATTTCAAAGACCACCACCAACTCCATTATTTTCTTAGGTTCCATTTCGACCACCACCAACTCCATTATTTTCTTCCGGTTCCATTTCGGCACCACCACCAACTCCATTATTTACTTCTTGGCTCAAAATGGTAATACAAATGGGAGCATAATACCCTTGTTTATTAAAATTGAAGCACCATTTGACATGGTCATTTGAAGTAATCCGGACAGGAACTTGAAAACATGGATTTCCTGGACTAAGAAAACCAATCTCTATATCATCAACTTTGCAAATATTTCGTCTTTGCATATAACTCTTCGTATGAAGTGTCTATACTTAGTGGAAATCCTACGGCCGTCGGTGCCACGAATCTCCAGGACCATACTTTGCTTTCATCCTCAACAAAATGTCCAAAATAACAAATGGTAGTCCAATAAGGGAAGACATCTGCAATGCATAGCAAAATTGTAAAATAAGATTGCGGTTTCATTATATTATATTAAAATGGAAATAACAAATTGAAACCTTGCATCGCGATTCTTTACAAAAATTACATGTACACTTGACTTAAAATTATGAAAATTTAGTAAATTTACCATTCATTACACCACAACCACCTTCAGAATTCAAATTTCATTCAAAAATTACAAAAGTACAAGACTTGTGTGTAGTCATCCTGATTAATTCAATCGCGCTGCAGATGTGATTCATCGCGATTCAGAAATAATGCATCGCGATTTAGAACTCATTCTGCATTTGTCGTTTAAACAACATTAGCTTTGTCGTTTATCGTTAAGTTAGTTAATATGGTGTCTATTAAACGACTAGTAAAGATCAATTAAAATTTTAAACGACGTCTGTTTATACAAATTAATCGTTTAACACTCGTTTAAACGTGCGATAAGTCGTTTAAAATTTTAAACGAAGTCTGTTTATGCAATTTAACAATCGTTTACTACTCGTTTAAACGTCCGATAAGATCCGTTTAAACGATTATTCAATTGATGTTTAATGACTGATAAACGACACCTCTACCTCAGTTTCAATAGTTTCAATACGAAATGCGTCACCCAGATCGAATATTCCAGTATTGAAATGAATTAACATAATGAAGGGGCGAGGCGAAAGACAAACCTGAATTAAAAGAAGAAATTACTCACACGTACGGACAAACGATGAGTTTTGAACGGTCGATGCTTGGAATTTTAGGGATTCAATTTTAGAGAGAGAGAGAGAGAGAGAGAGAGAGAGAGAGAGAGAGAGAGAGAGAGAGCTATTGAGGCCTTATTGGTTGAAGGGACAGGAAAGGGCATTATGGACATTTCCTACTGAGGCTGAGTGAAGTGTTGAAGTGAAGCTATAAGGGTAATATAGTCATTTCACAGAAAAAAGGCCATATAAGTTGTTTTCAAATAAGTTAGGCCAAATAAGATCTCAAGGGGTTTGACCAGGCCGTTTTTGAAGAAACCCCGGAGATTTTGGGTAATTGACTGATTTGGGATTACCTTTGACGGGAAGAGTGTTGTTGGCGGTACATTGAAACTTTTTGAGGATTTTGGGGTTGGGTTGGAGGGAGTTTTAATTTTTGGAAAAATTTCTCCTACTAAAATTTATCAAATTGGAGATTTTGATTTACATTACGTCGGATATCGACGATGGTATTGTTAGTTCTTGTCGGAAGATCCGTCAGTAATTATTATCAGAATCTCCGACAGTGATAGTGATGAGTAACGTTTTTGTCGGTTGAAAAAAGAATATTCGAAGAATATTCTTTTATTATTGTCGGATAATTACTGTCGGATTTAATCCGACAATAATTATTATCCCGCCAAAAAAATAAAAATTACTGTCGGACATCTGACAGTAATTTTAAAATATCCGTCAATAATTACTAACGGAAGACATCCGACGATAATTACTCGAACAATTAACGTGTTTCTAGTAGTGGACATCGTTAGTCTGTTTGATAGGTTGTTTTTGAAATAATCATAGAAACAAGTGTTAGTCCATTTGTAAATAAATAATTATTTATAGGACAATTCGTATAATGTAGGTGTACGAATTCTAGGTCTCTACACTTGGTCTCACCCTATCACCCTCACAGTTTTCCCACTCCTGGCAGTGGGTTTTTGCCTTCCCCACACTCGAACTCATGACCTCCAGGTGATGGAAGAATTATTTAACCTCGCAAGTGCACGAATCAATTGTAATATAATTGTGCAAGAACAAGGGTCGAACCACAAGGACAAGTTTTTTTATTTAAAAAAATTCAGCTATTAACTTGAATAAAATGATTTAATGAAAAAAGATGATTTGGATTTTTGTTTAGCAACTAAAGTAACAATAAAACAAAGAATTAATGTAAAGTCACAAGTGTGCTATTCTGAGAGAATTCAAGAATTGGGAAAGCCTAGGGATTGGGATTCACTTTGGATCTCAATTTTATGTCTTGCTAAACTCACAGTCCGATTCTAGGGTTCGTTCTTCTAAGGCAAAGATTGGGACGCTTTGATCATGATTTGCAATCTTTTAATTCCTAGTTATTGTATCTCCTAGATCCGTTAACACAACACTTATGAGTTCATTAAGCATGAAAGAATAAATTAATCCTAATTCCAAAATTAACAATGATCATGTATCATTCGAAATCAATCTCACAAAGAATGACAATTTATGAAATAGGAATATTGATCATTCACTAATTCATACATCAAATAATCTTAACAGTTGAACTACAATCCGTAAAAATAACTAATAAAATTCAATCAAGCAACTTTGTAGAGAACTAGAATACCTAAACTGAATAAGATAAATATTCTACGACATAAAAGTTTGGTACTCAGTTACCTCCAATCTCTAGACGATGATAAATTTACAAAAACCTTTGATTCTTCAATTGAATTTGAATTGAGTACAGAAATTGGAATTTAAATCTAATACAAACTTGAGATTACTCCCTAAAAAGGATCTCCCCCTTTTCTTCGGAACAACAAATTTCTATATACTCCTCTCCCGGACTTTGAAACGACCTCGACACCACATTGGAACGACAGGAGGAACTTCAAAAGACGCAGCGCGCTAGGGCGCAGAAGAAGGATGCGCTAAGGCGCACGCTGGCAAAACAATTTTCATCAACTTTGGCCTTTGTTCACTCTTACCCCTTCAAGTTCCAAAATAGCTCCAAAATGTCCTACTTTTCCATAATTGCTTTGACAGTCCCTGAAATCTCTTAAACATTAAAAATCCAAATTAAATAACATAAATTCTGAGGATTCATATAGAATAAGATTGAAAAGCATCCAATTGAATGAGTAAAATACTCATTCATCACCAGGATAAGTACATAGTTCTTAGAGTATGAGTACTATTTGAGCTACTCACACTCTAAGAATTATATACTTATTTTGGAGGTCATGGGTTTGAGTGTGGCAAAGGCAAAAACCCACTGCCAGGAGTGGACAAACCGTAAGGGTGATGCTAGGGTGAGACCAAAGCGGGTCCGTTGAGGCCAAAACGGGTGAGACCCTGGGTCACTACAAAACCAATCAGTAAATCAACGATGGTAGGCCCACGAGAAAGTGGATGCATCAACCTCCGGTCCTCATCACGATGACCTTCTCCTCTACCTCGACCACCCACTCGTGCTGGTACTGGACCTCTTCTCTATCGTGTAAGTCCTCTCCGTCTACAAGTCTCCTCCTCCTCCTCCTCCTCAGGCTGCTCAGACCCCCCTTCTACCTAAAACTGTCTAAAATTGGGGTTGGTCATCGCCTTACCCTTTCCCTTTCCCAGAATCCTGACTTAACTATTGACAAAGGGTAAGCTGTTAGGAGTTGACTCAAAGTGATACGCGATGTCCGCCCAAATCCTACCCTCGACCTCTACAACATCATCAATATTTGCAAAATGAGGGGGAACAGGAACGAGAATAGGTGTGGGAACATGATCCCAAGGTGGTGCATAGCCGAGTGGAGACCCAGAAGTGGAAATTAACCCCAAGATCATCATCCTCTTATTGCTACACCTGCTGCTGCTCATACTTGTGCTGCATCCTTGCACGTTGTTGATGTCTAACAATGATTGGTGGGGCTCACCTAGATCATGCAAACGCAGCGATACATCGGTCTTTAAACCTACCTGAATAGAATGAGTAGTCATCATCACCTACATGTCTCTTCCCTAAATTTCTATCACCACCGCCTCCACTCCTACCTGCGCCTGACATCTACATATCATCGTAAAAACATGACATTAACGTAATTGATATAAAATTAAATAAAATTAACATAGTACAAATGAAATTATAAATTAACGCAATACAAATAATTATAACATTCAAATAACATAACACAAATGAATTTAACTTGTGCAACAAATATTTAATAATACAAATAGATTTAATTTGTGCAAATAATATTAATACCAAATTAATCAAAAAAAATAATTAGGTAAAACATAACATTAAATTAATTTATATGAAATTATAAACTAAAATTAAAAAAATATTTATAACATTCATTAACGTAATTTTTATATATGTACTACTATTAAAATGATCTAAAAATTAACTTCGTCAATTTTTGCAGAAAATCAAAAAGAAGGAAGTAGTATTTTATTTTTATTTTTATAGTCAAATTGGTTGTTTTTAAATGAAATTTTGACGTGTATCATTTTTTTCAAAAATCATAAAATGAGTAATTATTTATAGTATACAAAAATAACTTGAAGTCCGTGTTTATGATATTGAAAAAAAAATACACTTCAAATTATTAATAAAAAAAATTAATTTGATTTTGAAAAGTTAAATAGGACAGTTATTTAGTAACAGTAGTATTTACTAATACTGTAGAATACTAGGCATATAATAATGTTAGAAGAAACAATCATATACCGTTTTAGATTTTATGCCAATCAGAAAAGATAAAAAAAAAAAATAGTAAGAAAAAAAAAAAAAAGGAAAGAAACTACTTATACGGCAATAAAGTTCCAATATGAATCATCACATAGGATAGGATAGTAGAACTCTCACCCACCGACTTACAGCCCTAAGTCTCTCTTCCAATCATCTTCTTCTATAATTCCCCATTAATTACCTCCGTCAAGTTTGAGAAATATTCATGGATAGTACTAAGCTGTGCTGGGTGAAACGTCGGGTTCTAGGAAAAGGTTCGTACGGTACTGTTTTTGGCTTCACCACTCAACTCCTCCTCCAAGATGATTGCTGTTAAGAGTGCGGACATGCAGCAATCGTCATCCCTTATAGAAGAAGAACAGTTCTTGTACGAGTTGCGCGGCTGTCCCGAGATCATAAGTTGCTTTGGAGACGATATTAGCATTGAGAACGGCAAGTGCGTTTTCAATCTTCTACTCGAGTACGCCCCGGTGGTACCCTCGCTGACCTTATTAAGAACAGATGCACTAGGGTTGGAGCTGTTCCTGAATGGGAAGTTAGTTGGTATACGTATTTGTTACTGTTGGGTCTTCAACATATTCACGAGGAAGGGTACGTTCACTGCGATTTCAAACCCGAAAATGTTTTGGTGTTTCCTACCCGAGACGGTAATCTAAACAACATAAAAATAGCGGATCTTGGATTGGCCAAGAAATCTGGGTGTGATACTGGAAGACCAATATTTGTGAATGGTTTTGGTTTAATCACCGAGGAACTCCTCTCTACAGTTCCCCTGAATCGGTATTGTTAGGCCAACACGAGTCCCCGATGGATATTTGGTCGTTGGGGTGTATTGTGATGGAGATGCTCATGGGCAGGTCGGCTTATTCTGATGGCAACAGCTTGGAGGATCTTCTCCTGCAAATCAGTTTGGACGCGGAGCTCCCAAAACTGCCCGATCAAGATAATATCTCCGGCTACGCTAAGGACTTCTTGAGAAGGTGCTTTGTGCGGAACCCTAAGGAGCGATGGACTGCCAACAGACTTTTGCGTCATCCCTTCATCGTCGAGCATCTAAAGATACTACAAGGACTAAGAGTTGTTACAAATCCGGACACTGTATCGATGATGAATCCCATAGCTCCTACATCGTGGTGGTCGGGGATATCTCTTTTTGATCCGTTGACAACGCCTGCAGCTTGTCCTTCCCCGGCTCACCAGCTTTCCTCGGGCAACTATCGAGCAGCACTATTAAAGGGATTACGGCCGGTAACTAACTAACTAGGTGCGTTACATACTCAAAATCACAGTCATGCATTGTTTATATATATATGAATGGATATATAGACTTCTTCACTGATGCATTTGAAAATTTTCAAACGGATAGGTAGTTTAAAGTGATATTTGGTTTGGTTCTTGTGAAGATGTATGGCTCCATGGGCTTCTTAGGGGGCTTTAGATATTGTTTCTCTTGAGTTTGTTTGGCTAGCTAGTGCAAGTGGTGTTTGACATCAATGAATCTTGGAAAAAAGAATCCTTTTGGGTAATTTCATATATAGTAATGTTTCTTTTGGTCTTATTTAGTGTCTGAGTGGAAGAGTTTGTGTTTCCATTTTAAATGTGTAAAGTTATGTACAGGTGTGGTGTGTTGCTAGTGCTTGGGAGTTTGGTATTTGGGGTTTATGTGTGTAATAAAAAATGGTTTATTCAATGTCTACTGTTTTTAGATTATCAAACTTATTTAAAATGCTTAAACTGCAAGAATGGTGTTTATGAATGCAAACCAATTAAGTTTAATATAATTAGCTCTTCCCCGCACGAAACGAAAGCAAACCAAATAATTAATGTATGTTCCTAGCTGAGCGAAAGCAAGCCAGATGATTCAAAACTAAAAATTAATGTTCATAGCCGAGCCCGGCGCACTATGTTAAGTTAGTTTCCAACTTAGTTACAAGCTAGAACTGTTAATGAGAGCCCCAACAAAAACAAGGTTGACAGAATTTTCCTAAGATAATATTGTGTCAATTGCATAACTTGTAAGCATGCTAAATCTCGAGTGAAACCTCATGGATTGTACACTCTTTTCACTATTCCTGGTTCTCCTTGGACCGACATCTCAATGGACTTTGTACTTGGATTGCCTAGATCTAAACGTGGGCATGATACTAGTTATATAGCGGATTTGTTTTTCAAGAAAATAGTGCGTTTGCATGGTATGCTACGAACCATTGTTATTGATAGAGATGTCAAGTTTGTGAGTCATTTTTTATGTGTGTTGTGGAGTAAATTGGGCACGAAACTCTTGTTTTCTACTTCTTATCACTCACAGACCAATGATCAAACTGAGGTGGTCAATCGAGTTTTGTCTCAATTGTTAAGGGTTGTATTGCATTAAAACTTGAAATCTTGGGAAGAAAGTTTGCCCTTTGTTGAGTTTGCTTATAATCGTTCTGTGCATATTGCTACTAACTATTCTCCTTTTGAAGTGGTATATGTGCTCAATCCTTTAAGTCCTCTTGACCTTATTCCTATACTAGTTGAGGAACGTTCTAGTATGAATGGTAAGCACAAAGCGGAAGTAATTCAGAAATTGCATGAGCAAGTGAAATTGAATATTGAAAAACGAACTGCTCAATATTTTTGACCTCAACCTGCAAAGTTTGTTTGATCCTGACCGGCAAGATTCATTTGAATTCGACCTTGAAGTTTAACAAGGCTCGTTTACTAATTCTGACAGAATTTTATAACTTCCCAATAGTAGAGGGGCACGTTTGTAATATCTGGCAATGGAGGGGCCACTTTTGTAACTGTTCTACATAGAACGAGCCACACTGTAACCAAGCAATGAATGGGCCATGCTAAAGTTATCCAAAAACATAGTTGAGGGATTTTTAACCTCCACTACACCTACAATAGCACCCTTTACCAACTCTCTATCTCTAAAATGAGTTAAATCACTCTCTCAATATAGAGAGTGATTTAGAAGGAATAGTAACTGCAAATCCCAAAATTATTGTATTTCTTTTTTTTTTATCCCAAAAGAATTATCTTGTTTGAAACTTTCCTTTTTCGGACATTATTTTTACTCTCTCCGTTCCAGGCAAAGAGTCCACTTTCTTTTTATAGAAGTCAACATAAGACTAAATCAAATAAAAAATTTACTTACTTTACTTATGTTTTAAGAAATAAAATTTCATTAATTAAAAATTATCTTAGTAATACTATGGATTACAACTTTAATAACTTTGTAAAAACCACTAGATTTATATTAATTATTGGTCAAACTTTAGTTTAGTTGACTAAAAAAAATCAAAACTGGACTCTTTGCCTGGAACGGAGGGAGTACTATTTTACCCTTACTTTTTCTCCTTACTTTAATTATATAGGCCACATATACATGAACATTAAAGAAAATTACACACTATACCAATATTAATAATTAAGTCAATTATTTTTTCTTAATTCGTGTTTGATCAAACAAGACAATAATTTAAAGATGGATGGAGTATTTTTTATAGAATATATATATATTTAAAATATAAAATATTTCATTTTAATTGTGGTGGGAAAATAGAAATAAAAAAGAGAAAAAATAGAAAAAATAGAATGGTAGTTATGTTTGTTAGTTGAGATGATAGATATTTAATTTTTAGAGTGTTATATAGAGAGTGCTTGTTGGAGTGAATTTATTTTTAGAGTGTTGAAAAAGTGAAACTGAAAGGTGTTTAGAGTGTGATATTGTGAGTTATCATTGTGGATGCTCTAACAGACGCTTAGTGGGAGGTGTGTGAGGTGCTCGTCATAACCACCCTTCCCGGCGCATGAGGTGGCATCCAAATTGCAGCCAATTTTAGGTGGAGCGTGGGAGCGCTAGAATTGATTTACAAATTTGGTTTACGGCAATATTAAAATATTGTACGGTAAAACTATCAATACAAAAATATGTTGTATTATACAACACTTCAGTACTTGCTATAAATGAAATTTGTAGATTAATTCAGTTGCTCTATTATTTTTCTTTTTGGAAATGTCAATACAGTTTACTATCACATATCTTCTTTTTTGCATTATTAAGAAACCAACAAATTATTGATAAAGGAATCTGGAATGCCAATAGCATAATAAAACTTCAATATTGGTATGTTTTTTTATGCATGATAATCTCTCAAATAAAGGGTGTGCTAGTTTTGATTTATATAATTTATAACATGAAACTGTAGAGAAAGTATTTCTTCCACAAATCTTTAACTTCAATAAATTTAGTAGATAAGTAATTTAGCTACAAGGACGGTTAGTAATTAGTAATTACTTCCTGCCACCAATAGGTATATCCTTTAAGGGTATACCATATAAGTTTGTGAAGTCGATGACTCGTTGCAAATGTTCTCAAGCGCGCAACCCCTTGTATTTCTTATAGAATATCGCACAAATAAAGTCTGTTCTAGTTTTAATTTATACTACAATTTATGACATGAAACCGTGTAGAGAAAGTATTTCGTCCACAAAACTTTTAACTTCAATAGATTTAGTAGATAAGTAATTTAGCTACAAGGACGGTTAGTTATTAGTAATTATTTCCTACCACAAATAGGTATATCCAATTTAAAATGGGTGGTGGCAATTGGGTGTTTTGGATAAAACTTAAACTTACCCATTCAAATAAATGGGTATTTTAAGTTTATCCAAATATACCCACTTTGTTCACTAAACAACATTTGTAAGAGTGTTAAACGTGGATGGCATTTTTTCCCCTCATTTTCTAGTTGTATAGGTTTTTTTGTTTTAAGTGGGCCTGGGAATAGAGCGAACCTGAGATCTCACATCTTTTGAAGCCTCAACTCTACCACTGAGTCATCTCTTAAGGACGTATGATATAGTGATAAAGATGGCCCTGCTCCAGAGGATCATAGCCAGCAGAGTAGTCAAGTTGTTACATAGCTGTTAAGTTGTTAAGGGGTGTAAGTGTATTGGTGTTGTGTTCACAAGGGTGTCGTGTGTATATCTTCAAAGCTAGTTGGTTAGTCAGTATATTTTTAGTCCTTGTTTTGTTACTTTATCTTTCCTTCAAGCTTTGTATTTTTTGACGGAGATTCAATTCTAAATGAGAGAAGTTCTTTTCCCTCCAATTTTTCTAATGTTCTTCAAAGTAACATGGTATCAGAGCATTGTGCTTCTGTTTAATCTCTGATTTCTTTCTTTAAAACAATTCTACCGATTGAAATTGTTCTTCACTGTCTCTGTTTCAATCATCTTGTAAATCTGTTTCAAAATGTCTACATCTGGTAATCCAAACCCTAACTTTCGTAATCAAGGTCATCCACAGAATGTGAATGAAGAAGATAATGTTGAAGGAACAGAATCAATTGTTGATGAGTATGATCTAAGTGAGACGGTCTCAAATTACATCCTTCGCATCCCCTGTTTCTTCATGCCAATGATAATCCAGGTATGACTTTGACCTCGATAGTTCTGGATGATTCAAATTATATGCAATGGAAGAGAGCAATGACAATTGCATTATCTGCTAAGTCAAAACTTGGATTAGTCACTGGTATTAACAAAAAACCTAGTGTTAGTTCAAAGTATTTGTCTCAATGGGAGAGATGTAATGACATGATAATTTCTTGGTTATTAAATGTAATAGCCAAAGATATTGTATCCAGTGTTGTCTATCTTACCACTGCAAAAGCAATTTGGGATGATCTGGCTTTTCGTTATACTCAAGGCAATGCACCAAAAATCTTTGCAATAAAAAGAGAGATAATGTCATGTGCTCAAGGATCTTTGTCTATATCTGCTTATCATACTAGGTTTAGATCTCTTTGGGATGAATTGACTAATCTCTGTAATCCTCCAAGATGTGTCTGTAACTGTATTTGTGGAGCATCCAAACAATTGGATGATTATGAACATGTTGAGACATTGACTCAGTTTCTTATGGGACTGAATGAGACCTTTGCTAACACTAGGAGTAGCATGTTGGAAATGACACCTCTTCCAAATATAAGTCAAGCCTTGTCTCTGTTGATTCAAGATGAAAAGACCAGAACCTTATCTGTAACAAATGTGTCTACCTACAACACCTTGTTAACTGATTCTACTACTGCATTGATGGTCAAAAGGAATACTAACAGCAGTAATTCCTCTTCCTCAAGAAATAACAACTACAGAAAATATAATGCCAAAGGGAATTTGTACTGTGATCACTATGAGGGTAATAGTCACTCCAAAGACACATGTTTTTACATTCATGGATATCCAGATTGGCACAAGTTTTATGGTACAAAGCCAGATCCCTCAAGGATGCCTAAGAATCTCAACCCAAAAGGAGTTGCTACTTATGTTTAGCATATACCAGAACCATCTCATTCTGTGGTTAATCTTCCCAACAACAATGTTCAAGTAAGTTCTGTTGTTTCTACCAGTGGTTCAGATCCTAACATATCAGAAAGTCAATACCAACATCTTCTCTGTCTTATTACCACAAATCTCAATGCTGCTACTTTAACTGACAATCATGCTACAGGTAAATTTTTGTCTCTCTTTAGTTTTACCAGTTCTTCATACTCAAATCAGAATGCTATAGCAACATCAGATTGGATCATTGATTCTGGAGCCACTGACCATATTACTTCTCAATTCAGTAGTCTTGTTGATCCTATTTCTATTAACTTTTTCATATCTTTGCCCACTGGTCAGTATTCTCTAATTACTCACAAAGGAACTGTCATACTTACACCAGAAATAACTCTTCATAATGTTCTATATGTTCCAAAGTTCAAATTCAATCTCATATCTGGTAGTAAGCTAGCTTATGACAGTAATTACTGCATGATATTCTTTCCTACTTATTGTATTTTACAGGACTTAGCTCAAAGACAACTGAGGGGGATTGGTAAGTTGCATAAGGGACTGTACAAGCTTGTGATTCCACCTGAAAGAACTTCAAGTCCAAGCACATTTATTTTTTCTGTAGCCTGTGGTGTTAAGTCTTCTATCTCAGTTTGGCATTGTAGATTAGGACACTTCTCCTACAATTCTCTTAGTCTCATTCCAGAACTTTTATGTACTGATAAACACAATGTCCCTACATGTGATATTTGTCATTTTGCTAAACAGACTAGAGTTCCCTTTCCTTTGAGTTCTTCTCACAATGTAACCCCATTTTCTTTGATTCATTGTGATGTTTGGGGTCCCTACAGACAATGTACCCTCAATGGTTGTACTTCTTTTCTGACAATTGTTGATGATTGCACTAGAATTACTTGGACTTACTTGCTTTATTCTAAGTCTCAAGTGTTTAGTTATCTGAAACCCTTTCTTACTATGGCTAAGACTCAGTTCAATGGTTCTGTCACTCAAGTATGATCAGACAATGGTTCTGAGTTTTTTAATCAAGATATCTCATCTTTTCTTGGCTCTCTTGGCATAGAACAACATAGTTCATGTGTAGAAACCCCACAACAGAATGGTAGGGTTGAGAGAAAACATAGACATCTTTTAAATGTAGCTAGGGCTTTAAGATTTCATGCTCATTTGCCTAAGAAATTCTGGGGTGAATGTCTTCTCATTGCAACTTATCTTATCAAGAGGACGCCTTCTATTGTTCTTCACAATAAATCCCCATATGAGATGCTATTTGGTCATTCTCCTTCTTACAACCATCTAAGAGTATTTGGATGTTTGTGTTTTGCTTCCACTCTAGGACCAGACCTGAGATCAGAAGACACCTGTAAAGCATTGGTAAGATGCTGTGGAAGACCAGTATATTCCTGAAATTTAGCTGGAAGAACCCTAGTTCTTGCAGGCCTGGTTGGAATAACAGAAGGAACAAAAGGAGAAGATGGAACTGAATGAGCAGGGATAGCAGTAGCACTAGGAGAAGAATTAGAAGAAATATCATCAGGTTAGTCAAGGGGATTGGAGAGACAAGAATCAATGAAAAGAGGAGTATGAGAATCAGAATTGGAAAAAGTAGAAAAGGAAATTGATCCTCATAGAACTGAACATCTTTGCTATGAAAAAGATTATGAGTCTGAAGGTCATACAAACTTGTAGGCCTTTTTTCCATAAGGGTAACCAAGAAATATGCATTTGGTTGCCCTAGGGTCAAACTTGTCCCTCTTGGAAGAGAGCCCTTGTCTAACTTTCTTTCTTACTCCAATATATCTTCTGCATATTGTTCTTATATTAATAATATTTCTTCTGTAACTGAACCTCACACTTACTCTCAAGCAATCAAAGATCCTAACTGGTGTCATGCTATGCAAACTGAATTGTTGGCTTTAGAACAAAATAAAACCTGGGAGATTCAGTATTTACCTCCTGGCAAGAAAGTTGTAGGGTGCAAGTGGGTTTTTAGGATTAAGCATAATCCAGATGGGACAGTGGATAGGTACAAAGTCAGGCTGGTTACCAAAGGCTTTACTCAGACAAAGGGCTTGGATTATTTTGAGACTTTTTCTCCTGTAGCTAAGATGACAATAGTGGGGATGTTCTTAGCTATTGCTTCACATTTTAAATGGCAATTAGATCAAATGGATGTTACAAATGCTTTTCTTCATGGTGACTTGGATGAAGAAGTCTACATGTATGTTCCTCCTGGTTACTCCCTACCTTCTTCCTGGTCCTTTCCTTCTAGTTCTTCTCAGCCTGTTGTTTGCAAACTCACCAAGTCTCTATATGGTCTTAAACAGGCACCAAGGCAATGGTTCACTAAATTTTCTGCTGCCTTGTTAGCCTTTGGTTTTACTCAATCCTCTAATGATCATTCCTTGTTTCTTCTTAATACATCTTCTTCCTTTACTGTTGTTCCTGTCTATATTGATGACATCCTCATTTCTGGATCTTCTTCTTCTGCAATTGCTCTTGTCAAGAGCCATTTACAATCTCATTTCAAGATCAAGGACATGGGGGCTTTAAAATATTTCCTTGGCTTGGAGATTGCTAGATCTTCTAAGGGTATTTGTCTTCACCAAAGGAAGTATGCTTAGGATATTCTTACTGATGTTGGTCTTCTTGCTACCAAACCTTCGAAGATTCCTATATCTCAGCATCATGGCTTGGCTGCTGATGTTGGGGATGATTTTTCAGATCTAGAGCTCTACCGAAGATTGGTTGGTTGACTGATCTACTTAACCATCACCAGGCCAGATTTATCCTATGCTGTTCACATTTTGAGCCAGTTTATGAGTCCCCCAAAGGTTCCTCATTATGCTGTGGTTATTCAACTTCTCAAGTACATCAAAGGCACTCCTGGGCAGGGCCTGATGTTCTCCAAGGCATCCTCTTTTACTCTTACAGCTTTTTGTGATGCTGATTGGGCTTCATGTCCAACTACCAAGAGGTCCTTGTCTGGTTATTACATTTTGCTTGGTTCTTCTTTGATTTCTTAAAAGGCCAAGAAACAGACTACTGTGTCCCGATCTAGTGCAGAGGCAGAGTACAGGGCCATGGCCTTCGTTTGTTGTGAGATTACTTGGCTTCTCTCCCTTCTTAAAGATTTTAACATTTCTGGGCTTACTTCTGTGCCTTTATACTGTGACAACAAGGCTGCATTACACATTGCTTCTAATCATATCTTTCATGAACGAACCAATCATATTGACATTGTCTGTCACTTGGTTAGAGAAAAACTTGGTGCTGGTGTTATAAATACTGCTCACATTGCTTCTTCTCTTCAACCTGCTGATATTTTTACTAAGGCTCTCTCTTCTTCTCAACTGGATTTTCTCTTGTCCAAGCTTCAAGTGTTCAATCTTTTCTCCACTTGCAGCTTGCGGGGGGATGCTAAAGATGGCCCTGCTCCAGAGGATCATAGCCAGCAGAGTAGTCAAGTTGTTACATAGCTGTTAAGTTGTTAAGGGGTGTAAGTGTATTTATGTTGTGTTCACAAGGGTGTCGTGTGTATATCTTCAAAGCTAGTTGGTTAGTCAGTATATTTTTAGTCCTTGTTTTGTTACTTTATCTTTTCCTTCAAGCTTTGTATTTTTGACGGAGATTCAATTCTAAATGAGAGAAGAACTTTTCCCTCCAATTTTTCTAAAGTTCTTCAAAGTAACATATAGGCTTGATATATATAAGCCAACTTTATCATTGAACAAAACACTATTTCCGTTCTCCCCATTCTGAGAGTTTTTAATGCATAAAGTTTACTGGTTCAAGAGGATGATAAAAAATTACCACACCTATTAGTAATAACTTAAAAAAAGAGGAGCAAAAAAGAACAACAACATAATATATAATTCTTCTTTTTATTGATAATTCTATTTTCCATTGACATTCATATATATGGTACTACAATTAACGCGCGAGCTCTTATTAAGGAGTTGACTCAACATTTGTCTTCTTGCAGATATTGTCGAAGCATCCCCTGGAACAGTCTTGGAACTTCATTTTATCTACCACATTGATACAATATGAGTTAGTTAATTCATGTATAGCCAATTCAAAATATATCAAATGAAAAACCAATTAGCTAGTAAAGAATATAACTGACCTGAGCTAAAATACTTTGAGCACTGATTAAATGAGCAATCGAGCTCACAAGAGTAATCACTAGATCGCTCGATCGCACGTCCACCTTGGCCTCCACCTGAACAAGCTGCAGCGCATTGAGCTTCAAAAATCCAACCTCTACTCATACATAATTGAAAACATGTCCAATTAAGCTCTCCCTTTGACACTGATATTGACATTGAAAATATTAATCCCATCAACATTGCAGTAACAACCATCCTTCGTTTTACATCCATGGTTTGAAGGTCTATATAAATATATAAGGAGAGAGAGCAAATTGTCTTGGACAATAAGACTAAGGGTTTGAAGGTCTATATATAGATCGATCGAGCACACTCATGGTGAAACTTGATTGTGGAAATCTCATTCTAGACAAGTCAGATTTGTTGGAAAGCATAAAAATCATTAGTGGTTCATTTCATACTATATACTCCCTCCGTCCCGGATAAATGTTCCTAGTAGATAAAACACAAGAATTCAGAAACATAATTAATGATGAGCTGTAACATGTGTTCTGACGATAATACCCATGAACATTAATTGAGTTCAACTATTCTAAATAATTGAGTTTCTTTGGGATGTGTTGTATTAAATGAAAATAGGTACATCAAAAGTCTTTAGGAATATTAGTTGGGACATCCCAAAATAGAAAGTAGGAAAATTTATCTGGGACGGAGAGAGTAACATTTTTGAGATGTTGGAAAGCATAAAAATCTTTTGTGTTCAATAGACAAGTCAAATTTGTTGCAGGACATTGATTTAGTATTCTTACATTTAAAGTAATATTCGTATTTTTTTTCTTTTTTTGAAAGTCAATTTTGTATAAATTAAATTATATTTTAACATATGTTTATTATGTTTTAAATAATAAAATTACTATAATTAATATAACATTAAGTTTACTATCAATAACAGTTTTAGAAATTCCATAAGAATAATTAACAATGTCAGAGTACTGAAATCAGGCAGGATGCGGTGGATCATTTTAGTGTTGATACAGAAAATGTTTTTGGTGTTGGTTTTGGGCCTTTTGGCTAACTTAGGGAGATAAAAGTTTATATACTCCCGATGTTTCAATTAAAGAGTTTACTTTTAATTTTTTTGGTCAACTTAATTCAGTTTTACTAACGAGTTGGATAGTTTGATTTATTCTTACAAATTAGTTAAAGTTATACTCACACCGTTTCAGGCAAAGAGTACACTTTCCTTTTTTATAAGTCAACATGTGATTAAATCAAATCAAAATTTTACATACTTTACTTATATTTTAGAAAATAAAATTTCATTAATGAAAAACAACATTTAGAATACTATGGATTACAACTTTGAAAGCTTTGTAAAAACAACTAAATTTGTTTAAATTATTGGTCAAACTTTAACTAAGTTGACCCAAAAAAGTCAAAAGTAGACTCTTTGCCTGAAACGGAGGGAGTAATGCATAGTATCCTTAATGTAGTTTTATTTAATAAGATTTTATTTCCTAAAAAATAATTAAAATATGTTAAATTTTGATCACAACAAGGAAGTATTTTGTATTTTGGCCAATAATGCTTGCTTGTATCTTGAGTAGGTTTGGTCTTTGATTTACTTTATTTTTTCAATCCAATATTATTTGTTCTTATCTTAAGTAAATTTAGTCTTTAATGAGCTGCATCTTTTTCACATGATAATCGTTTTATAATTAGATAAGAGTATTTGAGTTTGACACCAGGCCATTTCTTATTATTAGTAGTTTAAAACAGTTTGATTCAAAGATTAAAAGTGTAGTTCAGCAAGAGTATATTTTGTTGATCAGCAAGTGTAAACTAGGGGTGATAATTGGGTAGCACTAGTTAAGTTCGGGTAAAACCATTAACTACCCAGTGAAGTTAATGGGTAACTTTGGATATTATCACATTACACTCATTAACTATTAGTAAATATAATTAGATAATACCTAATTTTATCCATTAATAAATGAGTGTTATCCAAATTTACTAATAAACTTGGTCACCTTTTACAAAAGAAAAATAATATAAAACATATATGTTCAAGAAATGCTTGAAAGTGGTGTTTCATACAACACTTCATGCATTAAAGTATTGTACTGTACACCAGAGTATTAGGTCCATGTTAATGTGCTCAGAGTATAAGGCTAGAAGGGGGGGTGAATAACGTATATGACATTTATTAAAAATTTCATCTGATTTAAGGATTAAGTTAAAAGACATTGATGAAATAATTAATTGGATAGGTCATCTTCCAGATTTATGCAACACAGCTGATATAAAGAAATCAGCCAATGTGCATCAGCAAACTTTAAAGACTGCTGGTGGGAAGATTCGGTTATACTTTGCTGATAAATAAGAGTTTAAGCAGCGGAAAAACGAGCAGTATAAGTATAGCAATTTAGATTAAAGTGGTTGTAAACAAATAGATACATGTTTAAGGAGGCATACCCCAGTTTGTTTTCCAGTCACAAATGATTGTAAAAATCAGTATTCAACTTTCAATTGATTGTGAACACTTTTCTTTCTTAATACGGAGTATATGTTTTCCGGTTGGCTTTCTCGAATTTCTAAAAATTTCTTTGCACTCTTGTCACACCTAATTCAACTTCATCTTCATATCATTTGAAATGAAGCAAGGCTGACTTAGTGAACTCAAAAAAAGTAAAAAATAAGTAAATTCTAGCAGTTATCTAGTGTGTTCTAATTTGCTAATGAAATTCTTTTTCCCTTGAACTTTCTGCAGCAAGTGAGCCTAACGAACAGAACACCATGGTTTTCAAACTTCATGTTTGTTGTGAGCGAGGTGCTCCATGTCTAAAAGGTACTACTATCCTTGATTGCTGTAATTAGTATCTTCATTTGTTTTCTTTTACAGTAACATTTTATATTTTCTTTGTGTTGTTGCTTTATTATTTTGGATATGACAATGTTGCTGTTGCTATGGATAGAATGCAGTGAAATCAGATGAGCTGAAGTGGTTACCAAATGGGAGTGAGTGACGCGGCCACGATGGCTGAAGTGGCCACTAGTAGCCACCGCTTGGTATAGGATGCTCCCGAGGTAACCGGCTAAATGCTTATTTATTGAGTTAAAAATGCTGATTGCACTTCTAGGTGTTTTTGGTGTCAAACACACTGCAACTCCACAGTCTAGACATTTGAGAAAGGACACTAGAATCATGCGAGTTCAATCTTTTTTTTAATTTTTTATTTTTGTTGTATCGTTGCAAGATATTGAAGGCATTGACGCAGAGAAACTTGTTAAAAAATGACCGCTTAAAGTGTTTGTTATAGAAGATAGAGCCCATGGTAAAGTGATAAAATTCTTCATGGCACATTCATACTTGGTATCTGTAAATGCTTTAGTGCAAAAAATTCCTCAACTCAACTTAGCTTTTGTTTTTCAATTTGTTCTCTTCCTCGTCGTCCTCCCGCTTTTTCTAGGGTTTCATTTGTTCCAAATTTTAGTAGGGTACACAGAATAGCAGCGCATACTGCCCTCCTATTATCGTTGGTTGAAGTTATCTGTTTTTACTTCTCTCTGCTATCCCCCCCTCCCATGTTTCGGATGTGCTTTTCATTTATCCTTTTATGTTTGTAATGGTTTAACAGTGCTGTGTTAGCTCATTTTATCTTGAATGAGAAGTTACAAAATCTAAGGATTCTTGATTGCGTGATGTGCATAGCACCCTCATTCTCTTCTCTTTTATATCTACCTTTAATTTATGGATGACAGTGCAGATTTGCCTTTTCGTTTTCAGCATTCCTGCTCTTTGTGGGATCAGTACTTGTGTTGGTTTTCAGCACTCCTGCTTTAAACTTTTATGAAAATTTTTCTGTCAGACCTTAACATTTCTCTCTTGGCTAGAATATTGGGGGACATTATGAAACCTGGAACACTGGAATCTTAGGTCCAGTTGCACTGAACGGTCTTGATAAAGGAAAATGGGACTTGTCCTGGCCAAAATGGAATTACGAGGTTCATAAAATTACTTGTCCTGGCTAGAAAATGAAAATTTTCCTTGGACAGCGGGATAGAACAAATGTAGTGACTACTTTATTGCCAGTTCTTATTTCAAATCACAAAACAAACTCAAATCATAATTGATGCTATTATTTATCACCAAGAAGAAGCATTTTCCTTGCAGTTTCTATACATCTGTCAATTTTCCCACTTTTGAATTTGGCTGTTGAACAACTTTGTTAAGATGTTGTATTAATGCAAACAATGCATCTCATGTTAGTGAATTAATTATTATTTTGCTGGATATGTTGTTAAGGGCATTAAAGCCAACACGTCTCTTTATTTACATCACGTCTAACTGGTGGAAACTAAACTTATTTTCCAAGTTTTTTTCCTTCTTTTGTTTTCTGTTTGTGGAGCTTGATACTTTCTATATCTTCCCCCCCCCCCCAACACCATTTGATTCCTTCCTTGACCAGCCAAGAATTTCATTTGCTTGATTCATAGGACCTTATTATGATCTTAGGGCAATGGTCGTGTTTAGAAATTAGAACATTACCAACTTAAGTCAGAACCGAAAGAAACTTCATTGCATGCTATTTAATTACTATAATCTTGGCATCCATCGACCACCTCAACAATATGTGGACCCTTTAAAAGTCCTTAATTGGATGACATTGTTTTTCCGTGAACTTATGCCTTAATCTCTTTCAGATATTACATTTTAATGTTTCTTTTGTTCTTATGTCAGCATGATGTAGGATCAGCACAATAACAACAAATCAAAAGCATAGCTGCCGCTGGCCATCTTCGAAAAATTTGCCTGAATTTTAATAAGGATTTTACACTTGAACAGGTAATACTCTATACATTGTTAACGATTCTTGGGACTAATCAAACATAATTGTTCAGGATGGTCTTTCTTTAATTTGGTTTGACACCCCTAGACTGAGTTGTGATCCTGACGTCAGATATAGCCTATAATCTTGGGATAACTAATTAAAAAATAGTCGTCTCCAATGCTCTACTCGGACATGGTTTTGCCACATGATGTCAGGGTTCATAGATAGCCAGTAGATTTTGCTTCACAGAAGGTCAAGTAATTTGGCCTAATTCATTCAAAGCCTTTGCTATTAATGCCAGGTAATTGTGTATATATAGAATAGATAATATTACTGTCTTTGAACTCGATAATCTTGCTGTGACATAAACAGGTAGATTGTAACATTTAGTCTCCTCCTATAGATCTTAATAGTTTTCTTATGGTGAATTTTTACTCCTTTGCACCAGACCGATCACATAATTCTATTTTATGTAGGTTAGTAAATCAGGTTCTTACCTAATACTCAATAACAACTTGATGCCAATTCCATTAGTCTTCTTCGACAGTTTGATTCAATGATTAAAAGTGTAGTTCAACAAGTGTAAATTTTGTTGATCAGCAAGTGTAAACTAGGGGTGATAATTGGGTAACACTAGTTAAGTTCGGGTAAAACCATTAACTACCCAGTGAAGTTAATGGGTAACTTTGGATAGTATCACATTACACTCATTAACTATTAGTAAATATAATTAGATAATACCTAATTTTATCCATTAATATATGAGCATGTTATCAAAATTCACTAATAAACTTGGTCACCTTTTACAAAAGAAAAATAATATTGATCACGCAAAAAAGATTGAGAGTAACCGCGTCTGATTCACGTGCGTAGTCTAGCAGGATTCCGGCTTGTGTAGCAGGGATTGCCCTTGAAGTATGAATTGCTTGAAACCTATTATCAACAAAGAACACCATAAGGGGGGCTGGGTTGTCCCAGCGATAACCCTCAGGTGTGAGAATTAGCAATACTTCGTAGGAGAGGTAAAGCTAAGAGAGAATATTGTAAGCAAGTAATTTGCGTGTACCTTATGTGGCCTGTGAGGGTGCTTATTTATAAGGAGATAAGTCATAATCCTAGTTGGATTCGGAATGGGAGATATGATCAATTCTCATGTCTTTCGGATTACGTTTCTTTATATGCTTAGGACTTATATATATAGAGTAATAGGAGGACTCTTCCCAGTTGAGAGGTGATTTCGTAGAGGACTCTACTTTGCCGAGCTGAGAAGGGGTAAGTCGAGGTCGGCCTGGTATGTTCCCAGGACGCTCGACGTAGTCAAGGTCGGCCTGGCATATGTCCAGGTCGCTTGATGCTATGTGGACGGCCTGGGATGTCCCCAAGTCGCACTGTAGGTCCTTGTGTCAGCGTGCTAGGAGAGTATACTGATGAGGTAGGCGGCCTGTCGTAATGTGATTTTCAGGTCGTCATATCGATGTGGGCGTATGTCACCTCGGTGCTTGCCCAACTGGAAGCTATGAGGGCGCGATGTCTGCCACGTGCCCAGCTGAAGGCTGAGGTTGTTCTGTAGCCCCCTACTTCTTAAGGAGAGGATTTATCCTCGAGGTGTGAAGTAAATATGCGCAGCGTCAAGCTGACTGGTTCCACGCGAAGTCGCCAGATTCTAGTTCGACTTTGTACTTTCCTTGGGAATCGTGTGCATTTAAGGGGTGTAGAGATCGTGGCTTGTCAGACAGCGCGTCTTTTTAAATTTTGAACTTCTAGCGGTTTAGCATTTTGCTTCAAAATGGTGCCGTCTCGAAGTCCGCGTGCTTGTTGAGTGGGTAGACCCGGCCACTCCGGGTCCCCTATATAAGTGAATCTTCACTGTTCATTTTATTTTACCAGAAACTTCTAATCTTTTCCAGCAACGAGGCGATTTTCGGCGACCTTTCCGACTTACCAAAAGCTCAGATTCAAGCTTTTCCTTCGCGTCTCTTTGCTTTCCCAGGACTTTAGGTTAGTTTCCCTTTATCTTACTTCACTTTCTTCCGTTTGTCGCCCGTTTTCAAGTTTATTTTGCCTGTTTTATCCTTTCTTCCGGTAATCGATGGGATTCTGGGTAGGGTTCCGGCAAGCTTTGATTTTTAGGGTTCCGGTGAGTTTGTGCGCCCTAGCCTTCATCCAAGTCGATCTGTCTAGGTCGATCTATCCAGGTCGATCTGTCCAGGTCATTGTATTCTCTTTCCATAACCATTCTTCCAACGAGTTCCTCCTCCTCGTGTTCTCTGTCTATGAACTTGAGGATCAAACGTACCAATGAGGGCCCCATGTTCGCCAGGCCGCAAAAGGGACATGCTATTTACAAGATAGAAGATGGTGATTAGAAGGTCGTCTTGCCGAGTGAGGCTAAGGATTTGTTGACCTCGTGGGGTGCCAATCTGAATGGCCTGGTCGTCCCTGCTGACGATCCCTACAAAGTCGATGATATTCATTTTGGGACCTCGATGAGGATCATCGAGAAGTACGATGTGGCTATGACTAGCTTGCTGTATCTATATTTTAATGAGCACCGGGTAACTAGTAAGGTCGCAGGCCTTCAAGGGCTGCTACCTCGGCGTCGTCCACCTCATTTCTTGATGCCAGTCATGTATTACGAGCCCCTCGGAGTAAGAAGAAAAAGTCCAAGGTTGACGTTGGTGCCGGGGGTGCCGCGAAGCATGCCTTTCGAGATTGGAGGAATAGGATGTCTGTTGCCGATCTGGGTATATGGACGGCGAAGTATCCCTGTATTTCTGATGACTATCGAGGCCATGTCCCTGATCCCGAGCTCGGTCTTCTCGACCTGAGGAATATCCGAAGTCGAGTGGGCTTCTATATGAGCTTCTTCGAGCTGGGCCTTCAATTCCCCTTGGACCCTTTCATCTGTGAATTCCTTGATGTTACTTCGACTATTCCCCTTGATCTCTCCTCGAATACGATAAGAATCCTCATTTGTTTTGCCGCGAGCACGCGTATACTAGGATTCGAGCCGACCTTGACCATTTTTTGTCATTATTTTTATCTCAACCGTAGTAATAATCGGCTCCAAACCAAGAGCCAGAATTATCGGGTGAAATTATTTTTTGATCCCCCCGGGAAGGTTTCAGGCTGGGTCGACAAGGTCATCATGGTCGAGAGTTGACTTGGATAGAACTTCGCGGTGCCAACCGAAGAGCCCTATACCCTGGTACATCATGCCGATCTCGATGAGTATGACAGGTCAGCCAAACAGGCTCTAGAAGCTCCACTTAGCGTTCGAGGTAGCACACAAGTCCAGTGCTATGACTGGAGGTGAATAGTTCAAGATGAGAACTGTTAGGTCCAAGGGTTGCTCAGTGTATAGGCTAGAGGGGGGGTGAATAGCCTATACTTAATGTATTAAAAATTTCATCCAATTTTAACATTTAAGTTGAAGAATAAATGAAATGATTAATACAACTAGGTCATCTTCCTCAATCTGACTGCTTAGCCGAAGTTAGTAAAATCGGACAACATTGATCAGCAGACTTGTAGAATATGCAGATGGAAGACGTTGTTAAACTTAGTTGATGAAAGAGAGTTTGAGCAGCGGAAGAATAAGCAGCATAAGTATAACAAATAAGATTAAAGTAACTGCAAAGATAGGATTATAAAGAGAGTTCAGCAGTTAACTAAAATCTATATTAGATGCATCAATTACTTTCCATAGACAGATTGCACAAGATAAACGAATTTATACACAGAAGAGAAGTAAAGGCTGAATGTATCAAAGTATATATCATATTAAAATTCAGCAGAGGTTTACTCAAAGGCAAACATGCTTAGTACATCAACCTAGACTCTCTATCCTAGCAATCTCCTTTCCCTGGGGATAGAAGGAAAGTGAATTGGGATGCCCGAAAGACTCATATTAGAACTCTAATCCTAGCAGTTCCTAACAACCTTGGAGGTAAGGGAAGAAAAGTGCTAGTGTTAGAGTGATGTGAGAAGAGAATATTAGGAGTTGTTCAAATAGCAAGTATTTGAACAACTGAGTGCTAAGCACTCGGCCAAAAATGATGACAATTTATTGCACAATCGGCACAACTTATAATGTAGTATAAGTCTGCCGATATGAATGCAATCTGGATTATTGGGCTCTGGCTCTTCATCGGACATCTTCAAGCTTGGTCTGGCTTCAACGATCTGTAGAGTGCTTGGTCTCTTAGCTAAATAATGGAGGTGAAGCCACTGAAGAGACTGAGTTCTTCGAAGGAAGAAGGAACTCAAATCAAAAACAAAGTTTTTGATCAAACAGAGCTTCTCAGCCTTTGGAAATTCGTTTCTCTCTCTCACACAAAGTGTTTGTTCTTACACTTGTGTTTTCTCACTCTGATGGTATGGTTCTGGATTGAGTAAATGAAGAATAATACCACAACCTTTCTCAAGCATAAGCATACACGTCTTGCTCTCTGTGTGTTTTGAGATGAGAATGAGAGTCTTCTTATATAGGCTGGAGAAGAAGAGGTAAACGTTGGTGCATTGAATAGGTTTATGCCCGTTGGTGATCTGAGTCTCATAATGCAGCAGAGTACATTTTTGGATCTGTTGGGCAAAGACCTTCAGTTAGGTTTTTGTCTTGAAGCTGGTCCGTGAAACAGGCTGGACTGATTTGGACGTGTCGAGCTTCGCCTGGATGCAGCTGACTGATATGGATGTATCGGGCTTTGACTGGAGTGCCGCGTACTGTGCTTGGCCTTTTATGGAAGTGAAGCTTTGAGGACCGCAACCAATGCACAGTAGAGGAAATGTCTACTGAGTAAACGTGAAGGCGCAGACATCGATGCGTATCTTGGACTTGTCAGAAAGATCTTGTAACGGATCTATTTTGACTGTAGCGAGTGGAGTGACGACCGATGTTCCTCATGATCATATAGTTTATCTGCAGTTGAGAGACTTGGCTGATGCTGAGATCTGCCAATATAGAACTGCTGATGTATAGATTGCGGATGATCATGATGTTCCTCTTGAATAATCAGCTTCTCTGCAGTTATTCTGATGAATGGCTTTGGCGGATCTTGAAATCGCCGATATAGAGCTGGCGATGTAGAGATGGCTAATAGCGATCATAGCTAAAGGAAATGTCTGCTGGTGAGACATTTGCCGATGGTCACGTCAGCTGGTAATTGAAGAGCTAATCCATATGAAAGTTGTCATCATTCTGGTAGGACAAAGACTTGGATATGTACAAAGACTTCCTAGTCTAATGGCCTATGCATTGTTTCAACAAGCTGCCACACTAACTGGTACGCAGCCCTTTTAGCCACTTGTGAAACATGCGTTGTAATGGGAACAAGAAAATCACTGTGTTGGAATATGCATACATATATATCAGCTGATTTACAGGCATATTCCTAACAATCTCCTCCTATTTGCTTGGGGCCATTACTACAATTGACTTATACATACAGCTCTTAAAGCATTTGTTCAATCCTTAGTAATAACATGCCACTAATAAATATTCATTTATATCAAGGCATGCCCTAGGTTGAACTTACAAGCGATAGCGTATATATAGTCACCTATTGCTAAGTATTTACAGACTCAATAAATGAAAGATCAAATACACAGCAATAGCTGAAGCAATTTTAGGCAATTATGAGATATAATTGATAATACTGCCTTGAGGATATTTGTTTTTCTCAAAATCTTTTTGTATAAATTTTGTATAAAACTCTCCTCTTTGTAAAACTTTTTCTTCCTTTTATAAATTTCTTCTCCTTATATAAATCTCAAATCTCTTTGTATAAATCTCTCCTCCTTTTTGTATAAATCTCTCCTCCTTTTTGTATAAATTTCTCCTTCTTGTATAGATCTTATATCCTCAATATTTATAAATCTCTCCTCCTTAATGGTTTTCTGTATGTGTAACGTCAATTTTAATGATTTTCTGTATGTATAATGTCAATTTTAATGAATCTCTCCTCCTTAATGGGCACAAGCGAAATATTTATAGGGACTACTGTTTTTCGCACCTCCTTAGTGTATTGAGGATAGCTATATGGGGACATACTTTTGGTGAGTAAAAGAATGTCTGTATGTGGATAGTATTGAGAAGATACTTCAGTTATTGAAACTTACTAAATCTTGCCTCCTTAATGTTAACTCGAAGATATGAATTACAGTAGGTATCAAATCAATCTATGCGTTCCAAATTTCTCTTTCTATAGTTTTTCTTTTGCCGAGCTTGGTAACAATAAGAGTAGGTATTTTGATATATCGGCAGATGATCATTATCTGTTATACCGGCAGATATTGAAAACGTAGGCAGACCAGATAAAAGAAAGGTCTTTTGAAATCAGTGTGGGAATAAGGTATGGTTTACAGTAGTCATGTATAAGAAATACATATCAAATAGTGAGAGTGAAACATTAAGATAAAAGATTTTGTGCCATTGCTTGTAACGAGATATTACAAGAATGTAAAGGGACAGGTTTTATCTTAGAAAATAGGCAGATAATCTGTTGAGTAACAAAATACTCAATATAGGCGTCTCCTTAAAGGTAGATAGATTTAAAACAGGAGAATATGTACTTTTGTAAAATTTTCTTCCTAAGATTTTACAAGCGAAATGAGCTTTGGATGTATTTAAGGGATTTACCAAATAGAAAGTATAAGAGGATGATGATCAATAGGACAATTCATAAGTTGTGAACATCTGAAGAATTTTTATGATAGAGGGCTGTTACTGAAAGATATGTGGACATTTACTGGATGCATGAGATATGCGACTAAAGATATTATGCACGATTTTGAATACTTTTAACAAATATCAAGTGTTAAGATTTGCATATTATGTCCTTGAGATTTTATGCATATTTGAAATAAATTTGAATTGCTGGCATAATGAAAATGTATCATGACAAATATGAGATAATCATTTTACAAATATAGTAGCCAAAAAGGGAGTAGCAGATGTAATTAAACGTAAGCATATTACATATATGGCAAAAGAGAGTTAGTTTGCCTATACAGAAACGTAGTTAGTCATTCTAGTAAGGTAGATGATGAAGATCTGCAGTCTTAATTGCTGGGATCATGACTTGCAGGGTTTGGATCAGTATGAGCATTTGTTGGCTGAGGCTCCTCCTGAGTCGAAGACTGCTCGAGGTGAGCATTTGAGTCAGTGAGAGCAGAAGCTGTTGCACTTATTGGGACAGAGTTTGATGAAGGAATCCATGGAAGAAAATTGGATACTCTGTTCCTTGGGTCTTGTAGGCGCATTCTTACTCGTCGATTGATTGATCGAGGTCGACGGATCACTGGTTGAGGCGTTGCTTGAGGAGTGGATAGGAAAATCCTAATTCGTTGTTGCATTTCACTGTACGAAATTGGTCGATGTACAGAATGAAGTATTTTAGGTGAACACATGATGAGGGATGGATCATGAGAGTGAAGAGGAGATGATGATTAATATTTGGAAGGCTTTGGATGTAAGTAATCAATTTATACATCCTTCCAAAGTTTTGAGAAGATGAAGAGGTTCCTTGATTGGAGGAATGTGATTGGACGTTTTGGGGGCTTAATGAAGTGAATGCATTTAATGACATGGTAATTAGAGCTGGCAATTAGCCCAGCCTCAGTCCATCGGGCCAACACATAAAATCGGGCCGGGCCAGCCCAGCCCAAAAACTACATCGGGCCTCAAACCTCTAGCCCAGCCCAACCCAGTTATAAGTCATTGGGCTTTCGGGCTTTCGGGCCAAATCGGCCCAAATTTCTACCAAAACATATTTTTTACAAAATTTACAAGTTATCAGTTATCACATAAAAAAAAATTCACAACTCATTACAATTCTACAATTTATCAAATAAAATCTCTAAATAATAAGTCGTATCTTGATGATTAAAATACAACTATATAAATTGTTTGTAGACAGGAGGAGTGTAAAATACATTAAAAACATAAGAAGCAATTGACTGAAAATTTGCATTAACCTCAATCAAACATTTTTCTAATTATTTTTAAAAGCATTGCACATAAACATAAGAGATATTTTCATATTAATTAAAAAATAATAATTTACACTCCTGTCCGTTCCCTTTATTAATCTTGGAAACATTGAACATAAACTTCATGACTTCAAATAAGTAATAACCAAGTCTTGGACTTCGAAGATACACTCCTGTCCATTCCAAATAATTTACACTCCTGTCCGTTCCCTTTATTTTTAAAAGCATTGCACATAAACTTGTTTTGTACACAGCATGTACAACACTAAAAGATCACTTAAAGCAGCAAAAATTGTTTGATTGAAAACTTAATAAAAGTGTATCGGTGGCCCGAAAAATCGGGCTTTTTTGGCCCGAGCCCAATTAGCCCACGGGCCTATTGGACCGGGCCAAAAATGCCCAAAATTTTTTGGGCCTTATAAAGTGAAGCCCAAGCCCCTCATAATATCGGGTTGGTTGGGCCGGCCCATTGGGCTGGGCTAATTTTGCCGGCTCTAATGGTAATGATGTTCTGATTTAGGATTATGTCATCATGATGAGTGTTTAGGGCTATGATCTAGACTCTCTAGGGATTATATATGCTATTATTGTTTTTATTTCAAACGAAATGTTTGAGTTTTTAAACAAGTAAATTATCCTAGAATAGGACAACATTGGTTATTAAGGACGAGTTGAGGATAGGATATCTTGTCCTAAGCCATAGGTCACAGTTGAATAGGACACACATGTAGGAATTAACTTTTGAAGAATAGTGTGCCTTAAGTTATTGGTTAAATATTGTTCCCAATGAGAGTTTATAGAGATATGAGGGTTTTGATGGGATTTAAAGTATGAGGACATTATCAGCAGTGTGTTTGATGTCTGCTAAGGTAAGAACTGCTGATACCAATTGTTGGGTCCATTTTTAGCAGATAATACAATTTATAAGGAACACAGATCTATTTAAGATTAATAATACTTGGTAAGAACATAAAATAGATCGAGTAAGTGAGACATTGAATGTGTACCTGAAGTGATGTCCGTTCTTCTTTCTTTGCAACAGATCTTGTCATTCTTTAGCATGGGAAGATAACTGCTAAAATGCATGTTGACTAGACCTGTTCTGAAGAGAGTGAGACATAGCCTATATACAGCAGGGGTTATATCGGCTGTTCACTCCTGAGGAAGGACTTAGTTTTTGAAAACATCAGTCTTCCTATGAATTCTTGAATTTTTAGCTGTCTTGAGGATAGGTCGAGTTACTAAAGATTTTTAACACCATCCTTTTTGACAAAGAAGCACATGATAAGGTGTAGCAGAGTGCATTGAATTCAGTCTGTTTACCAATTAGTTGTTGGCCATTATAACAGGAGCAACTAACCATGCCTTTATAATCACAATCTCATAGGTTACACAAGATTTAGTAGTTGTCATAACTAGGAACACGAAGTGCTGTTGAACTAATTTGAAAGATGTAAGCTTTTGATATTTGGAATTTAAACAGCTGGGATTTTTAAATTTAAAAGAAAGATCCCTTTAAAAGTTCACATGCCTACTTCGGATTTTAAGAAGATTCAAGACAGCTTGGTTCAAAGTAGATTTACTAGTAATCTTGAATGTTTGAGCATGAAGGATAGAGATTGAGTAATAGCAGATTCCTTGATAGGTTGACATGAAGGTCATTTTTCATGAAACTGCAGTCTGCCTATGTTGAGTGACTATAGGTATCGGCAGATCTTGAATTTAATCATTGTGAAATGATTTAATTCAAAAAGGCAATTATCAGAGAGTCTAAGGATGAGAGTTAAGCTGTAGTAAGAAACCATAACTCGATATAGTAGTTATTCAAGAATGGTTTGCTGATTGGGTATCAGCAGAGTTTGTGTTTAGGCAGTGTGATCATTTCATTAAGGTCAATTCTTTAATCATCGGAAGAGCATAAAGATCATAAAGAATAATAAGTAAGTTTGATCAACGCATTTAAAACACATCAATTCATGCTATCAAAGGAATTCAGACAAGTAGATAAGCATGAGGAAAGGTTGCAGAACTTGTATTCAATAACCCAAATAGTTTTGAACAGTACAAAGTGAGGATCAGCTGATTACAAGAACAATACAACTGGAATTTTGACTGAACTACAGATTACAGGAGAAAGATACATAATGATTCAATTTACAGTATGAGTGAAATGTTACAAGGTTGTGTCCGAGAAATCCTAATCCTAAGTATTTGATGAGAGATCATCAGACAAGGATTCTGGAGGAGATCAAGATGGCGGTGTTCTTTTTGATTTCCTCCAACTCTCGGGGGAGGCAGAACATATTCACTTCTTCGGGTCATTATGAAAGCACCGAAGAGTGAAGGCCACTGAGGATGAGCTGCTTTGACCATGAATCCCCTTTGATAGACTCAGGGATGGATGGTGGCGGTTAACAGTTCGTCATCCTCATCAATTCTATATTAGCTACTTAATTCAGCAGAACTGAATTATCTGCATCGGCCATCTTTGAGGTGATGGTCAGCATACCTACACATAACCAGAAGACCTTTTGCACATGGCAATATATCAAATGCTTTCCAGACATTTGATACTTCTTTTCTGGGATCTCCTCTGTGAAGTTCACGTATGCAAGCAGTATTCCAAAGGTGGAATAAGTATGTGCTAATTGACTTTCACAGTGATTCTTCTGAAAATATTTTAGAGTATCAATGAGATTGATAACTAATAGTTAAAAGAGAGAATGAAATCACTTTTGCTGGCATTAATTAATGGCTTTCCATCTTATCTTTTAAACTAATTGATTAAGGATGTTCTTGAGTGTTCTGATAACCATGGTTTGCAGCATATAAATTATGCTTGTTAGCAAAACTCCTATGATTATCGGACAAGACAAAAGAAGATTCCTTTATCAATTGTTTTCACAACAAGATTGAGAAAACACAATTAATGATTTCTGGTACACATGAACTGATACAAATTTCTCTCATGTCAGGTAACTGTGCATTAGAAAGATTTTGAAAATGATTTTCACAGTTTATGAATGGTTTTGGAAATACATTATTGAGAGAATTTTAGATCAGCTCTTGTGAAGTAACAGAAATAAAATCAAAACAACTTTGAATGAATATGAAAAAATCATACCCCGTTGTTGAGGAATTGACTTGATCGAATCTTAGGACTTGAACTTAGTAACATTTTGAGAGATTTTGAATCATCGATTTGTATCAAGAGTAATCTATAGGCAGTTTATGAGTTTATTCATGGTAGAGATTGGATGAGGAAGGAGCTCTACTTAAACTCAGGGAGGTTAGACTGAGGAACACTCAATAATGGAGCTTTACTGTTGAGTTGTCCTTCTGATCACGCCTTGGCAGGGATAGGCTGTGAAGTCTAGATATTCTCAAGATTCTTGGAAAAGATTTGATATTGAAAGATTTGTCGTTTTCCAAGTTTTTGAAAATAGTTATCACTTTAATCGACGCAGTCAGACTTCGAAAAGTGTGCCTCCACCTTTAATAGACTTGAGAGAATAGGTCATTAAAGGGTTTGTACTCCTATAAGTCAGCACATTAAACTGAGCTTATGAAGTGTTGGCAGATATGGAAAGTCAGCCAACTACAGGGTTTTTAAAAACGTTTGAGATCAGCTGATATGAAAAGTGCTAATGAGTTTTTGAAAACCATTTGCATAAGGCAAGTCATACAAGCAAACAGATACATCAACATAGGTGCAGTATGACAGGTTATTATGCAGAGTGTCTGATAATATATATAAGCATATCAATTCAGCAGACATGAGCACAGGTCATTTGTAAGCAAATAGCTGACCTGTTTTGTGTATGCATGAGAGATGGTCTTTATCAACTTCTTTGGACTTATCAGCAGATTTTTCGTATAGCAGTTCTGAAGTCCAGTAGATGAGGATTTGACCTTGAGTGAGTGAAGGACATGATTGAATTTTCATGAGCGATCAGCAGTCCTTCATAAATCAGCAGCCATGTTACTGTCTGCCGATGGAGAGTAATGTTGCATGTTTGATTCTTCTGTCATATGAGTTCCTGCCTAAAGTACTCATAGAGAAATTGTTAGCAACATTTATGAGCTAAAAATAGCTCTAGAATTCCAATAATACAAATGAGACTTAATAAGCATGACAAATGAATAACCATTCAAAATACAGCTTATATATGTGACCTAAAAAGTCAAGAGGTTAGGAGCTGGGGTCACTTTCTCATTAAACTCTTTGAACGTGTCTGCTCATAGTTGTTGAAGAACAAGTTCTAGGGTTGAGCATAAGTTCTTTGAGTGTATCCTTACTCGGCTGAAGCTTTTCTGTTGAAGAAAGACGATTTCATCATTGATGTCCTTAGGCCAAGAGCTTATAATCTCAGTGATTTTGAAGATGACATAACTTTGATTTCCTTTGAATTTCCTTTGAAACTCTTCTTATTTCATTTGCTTTGAACTTTTATGAAAGGTTTTCTTGAGAAGGTGTTAGATTGATACAATCGTTAGCCTTATGTCAAGAAAGCAAATCTTTAGAAGTGGATCTAAGTAATTCATCCATCATATACGAAGTTAATTTATTTGCTATAGGATATAACATGGTTTAGACAAAGGATAGATTTATGAAGCATGCATAATCCTTAGCAAGTCAATCTCTACTATAGTACTTCTCTTCATGATATCAATGCAATTCTGATATATGATAGATTTTCTTATAGAAATCACATAATCATCACAATATTCTTTCTCACATGTTTTTGAAAACAAAATTTTATTTTGATTTGAAAAAGGTGTTTTCAAATGGCTTTCAGGTTTCTCAGTCAAAAAGGTTTTTGTAAATAAGAAATTTTGAAACAGACTCTTTTTGACTATGCATCTAATCTGAACAACAGGATCTATACTCGCAGGTTAAATGTTAAGCCTGGAACTATCATTCTCAGAGAACCTGCTCTGATACCAATTGTTAGGTCCAAGGGTTGCTCAGTGTATAGGCTAGAGGGGGAATAGCCTATACTTAATGTATTAAAAATTTCATCCAATTTTAACATTTAATTTGAAGAATAGATGAAATGATTAATACAACTAGGTCATCTTCCTCAATCTGATTGCTTAGCCGAAGTTAGTAAAATCGGACAACATTGATCAGCAGACTTGTAGAATATGCAGATGGAAGACATTGTTAAACTTAGCTGATGAAAGAGAGTTTGAGCAGCGGAAGAATAAGCAGCATAAGTATAACAAATAAGATTAAAGTAACTGCAAAGATAGGATTATAAAGAGAGTTCAGCAGTTAACTAAAATCTATATTAGATGCATCAATTACTTTCCATAAACAGATTGCACAAGATAAAAGAATTTATACACAGAAGAGAAATAAAGGCCGAATGTATCAAAGTATATGTTATATTAAAATTCAGCAGAGGTTTACTCAAAGGCAAACATGCTTAGTACATCAACCTAGACTCTCTATCCTAGCAATCTCCTTTCCCTGGGGATAGAAGGAAAGTGAATTGGGATGCCCGAAAGACTCATATTAGAACTCTAATCCTAGCAGTTCCTAACAACCTTGGAGGTAAGGGAAGGAAAGTGCTAGTGTTAGAGTGATGTGAGAAGAGAATATTAGGAGTTGTTCAAATAGCAAGTATTTGAACAACTGAGTGCTAAGCACTCGGCCAAAAATGATGACAATTTATTGCACAATCGGCACAGCTTATAATGTAGTATAAGTCTGCCGATATGAATGCAATCTGGATTATTGGGCTCTGGCTCTTCATCGGACATCTTCAAGCTTGGTCTAGCTTCAACGATCTGTAGAGTGCTTGGTCTCTTAGCTGAATAATGGAGGTGAAGCCACTGAAGAGACTGAGTTCTTCGAAGGAAGAAGGAACTCAAATCAAAAACAAAGTTTTTGATCAAGCAGAGCTTCTCAGCCTTTGGAAATTCGTTTCTCTCTCTCACACAAAGTGTTTGTTCTTACACTTGTGTTTTCTCACTCTGATGGTGTGGTTCTGGATTGAGTAAATGAAGAATAATACCACAACCTTTCTCAAGCATAAGCATACACGTCTTGCTCTCTGTGTGTTTTGAGATGAGAATGAGAGTCTTCTTATATAAGCTGGAGAAGAAGAGGTGAACGTTGGTGCATTGAATAGGTTTATGCCCGTTGGTGATCTGAGTCTCATAATGCAGCAGAGTACATTTTTGGATCTGTTGGGCAAAGACCTTCAGTTAGGTTTTTGTCTTGAAGCTGGTCCGTGAAACAGGCTGGACTGATTTGGACGTGTCGAGCTTCGCCTGGATGCAGCTGACTGATGTGGACGTATCGAGCTTTGACTGGAGTGCCGCGTACTGTGCTTGGCCTTTTATGGAAGTGAAGCTTTGAGGACCGCAACCAATGCACAGAAGAGGAAATGTCTACTGAGTAAACGTGAAGGCGCAGACATCGATGCGTATCTTGGACTTGTCAGAAAGATCTTGTAACAGATCTATTTTGACTGTAGCGAGTGGAGTGACGACCGATGTTCCTCATGATCATATAGTTTATCTGCAGTTGAGAGACTTGGCTGATGCTGAGATCTGCCAATATAGAACTGGCGATGTATAGATTATGATCATGATGTTCCTCTTGAATAATCGCCTGCGCTTATTCGATGAATGGCTTTGGTGGATGCTGAGATCTGCCGATATAGAATTGCTGATGTAGAGATGGCTAATAGGCAGTCATAGCTAAAGGAAATGTCTGCTGGTGAGATATTTGCCGATGGTCATGTCAGCTGGTAATTGAAGAGCTAATCCATATGAAAGTTGTCATCATTCTGGTAGGACAAAGACTTGGATATGTACAAAGACTTCCTAGTCTAATGACCTATGCATTGTTTCAACAAGCTGCCACACTAACCGGTACGCAGCCCTTTTAGCCACTTGTGAAACATGCGTTGTAATGGGAACAAGCAAATCACTGTGTTGGAATATGCATACATATATATCAGCTGATTTACAGGCATATTCCTAACAAGAACCTTCTAGTTGTTGCCGGGTTATCCTTATTGAAGGTTAACGGCCTTGAGCCGATGTCACCTTTCCTCCTTTTGAGAGTTTCCCGGGTGGATACTTTACAAAGACTTCGCCCTTCATCAGCATTGTCCGAGCTGCCATAGAGATCCGGAGAGGGGTTGTGTCCATAGATGAGTTCTTAAATGTACTTTCTTTTTAATGCTTCCCTCCTTTTTATTCATGCATGTATGTTTCACAAGTGTCTGGCCCTCCTTTGTTTTTGCAGTGATGGAGGATGTAGATGCGATGAGGAGAAGCTCGAGCAAGCGGGCTCAGGCAAAGTCTGACCGATCAGAGCAATTGGGTCGAGCTCGCGTGGCCGCGACCTTGGCTGGGACCGCCGAGGTGCTCCCTACAGTTGCTCTGCTCGTTAATAAGGGTAAAGAGAAGGTTTCGAGTTCAAATGTGTCTGCCAAGCGTTCTCTGTCCACCTCGACCTCTGCTCCGATAAAGAAGATAAGGATCGAGGAGCCGGTTGTGGCTGATGAGCCGGCGCTGCCCATTAAGGCTATTTTTCCTGTTGAGCCTGTCAAGGTCGTCCCCTCTGCTGAGCTGGATGTGTCTAGGCAAGCCTCTCCTGTTAGGAGTGGGCGTAGTGTGACCAGTCCGTCGCTCAAGGTGCCATCTATTCTGAGTTCCTCGGCTACTCCTCCGCGAGCTGAGCCTGTTCTGAGTCCTGGGGCCCATTCCCTGGAGCTGGGCAAGAAGGCTATCCTCGATCTTGCTGACGACGTGTTGAGTGAATCTTTTGATGATTGCTCACCTTTACGTCTGGCTGGTATCCTGGGGATCGATCTTTCTCATGTAAGATATTTTGTATTTTACTTCTCTTTTCTCTGTTTCTATTAGTCCCTTTTTCTTGATTTGTTCTCTCCGCTTGTAGTTTTTCACTGGCGTTAAGTCTTTTGCGAATAGGCTTGTTCAGGCCCACAAAGATAAGCGCAAGTTCACCCGATGGGTTGCCGAGCTTGAAAGGGAGAAACAAGAGAGTGTCAGCAAGGTCAAACTCGAGGGGGACCTAGCTCGTATAGCTGAGTTTGAGATCGCTGCTGCCAAGGCCCAAGAAGACATAAGGATTAGTCAGGATCTAGCTGCCAGCAAGGTTGAGGAGGCGAATCAGGTTTCTGAACAGGTCATTCGGGCTACCGAGGAGGCTAGTGTTGGGTCCAAGGGTTGCTCAGTGTATAGGCTAGAGGGGGGGTGAATAGCCTATACTTGATGTATTAAAAATTTCATCCAATTTTAACATTTAAGTTGAAGAATGGATGAGATGATTAATACAACTAGGTCATCTTCCTCATTCTGACTGCTTAGCCGAAGTTAGTGAAATCAGACATTCTTGATCAGCAGATTTGTAGAAAGTGTAATCGGAAGACGTTTGTTAAACTTAGCTGATGAAGATGAGTTTGAGCAGTGGAAGAATAAGCAGCATAAGTATAACGAATAGATTAAAGTAACTGTAAAGATTTGATTTCAAAGAAAGCTTAGCAGTTAACTAAAATCTGTATTAGATGCATCACTTGCTTTCCTTAAACAGATTGCACAAGATAATAGAAGTTATACAAGAAAGAGAAATCAAGGCTGAATGTAACAAATATATATATTATATTAAAATTCAGCAGAGGTTTCCTCAAAGGCAAACATGCTTAGTACATCAACCTAGACTCTCTATCCTAGCAATCTCCCCGGGGATAGAAGGAAAGTGAGATGGGATCCCCGGAAGACTCATATTAGAACTCTAATCCTAGCAGTTCCTAACAACCTTGGAGGTAAGGGAAGGAAAGTGCTAGTGTTAGAGTGATGTGAAGAGAATATTAGGAGTTGTTCAAATAGCAAGTATTTGAACAGCGAGTGCTAAGCACTCGACCAAAAATGATGACAATTTATTGCACAATCGACACGGCTTATAATGTAGTATAAGTCCGCCGATATGAATGCAATCTGGATTATTAAGTTACGGCTCTTCATCGGACATCTTCAAGCTTGGTGCTTCAACGATCAGAGTGCTTGGTCTCTTTTTGAATAACGGAGGTAAAACCTGAAGAGCGAGTTCTTCGAAGGAAGAAGGAACTCAAATCAAAAACAAAGTTTTTGATCAAGCGAAGCTTCTCGGCCTTTGGAATTTCTTTTCTCTCTCTCACAAAGTGTTTGTTCTTACACTTGTGTTTTCTCACTCTGATGGTGTGGTTCTGGATTGAGTAAATGAAGAACAATACCACAACCTTTCTCAAGCATAAGCATACACTTCTAGCTCTTTTTTTGAGATGAGAATAAGAGTCTTCTTATATAGGCTGGAGAAGAAGAGGTGACCGTTGGTGCATTGAATAGGTTTATGCCCGTTGGTGATCGAATTTCATAATGCAGCGAGTACATTTTGGATCTGTTGGGCAAAGACCTTTTAGGTTTGTGTCTTGAAGGCGGTCCGTGAAACAGTGGGCGATTTGGACGTGTCGAGCCGCTGGATGCGGCCCGATTTGGACGTATCATTGCTTTGGCCGGAGTGCGGCGTCGTGCTTGGCCTTTTATGGAAGTGAAGCTTTGAAGGCGCAACCAATGCCAGAAGAGGAAATGTCTACTGAGTAAACGTGAAGGTGCAGATATCGATGCGTATCTTGGGCTTGTCAGAAAGATCTTGTAACGGATCTATTTTGACTTGTAGCGTGTTGAACGGCGACCGATGTTTCTCGTGATCTTACGGTTTCTGCGGTTGTTCGATAAGGGACTTGGCCGATCGAGATCTGCCATTATAGAGCTGGCGATGTAGAGATCGCGGATGATCATGATGTTCTTCTTGAATAATCGGCTTCTCTGCAGTTGTTCGATGAGGACTTGGCGATCGAGATCGCCATTTTAGAAGCTGGCGATTGTAGAGATAGCTAATAGGCGATCATAGCTAAAGGAAATGTCTGCTAGTGAGACATTTGCCGATGGTCACTTCAGCTGGCAATTGAAGAGCTAATCCATATGAAAGTTGTCATCAATCTGGTAGGACAAAGACTCGGATATGTACAAAGACTTCCTAGTCTAATGACCTATGCATTGTTTCAACAAGCTGCCACACTAACCGTGCAGCCCCTTTTAGCCACTTGTGAAACATGCGTTGTAATGGGAACAAGCAAATCATGTGTTGGAATATGCATACATATATATCGGTGATTTACAGGCATATTCCTAACAATCTCCTCCTATTTTCTTGGGGCCATTACTACAATTGACTTATACATACTTTAATAAAATTTAGCATCCTGTTTTAAAGACTTATACATGCTCTTTAAAGCGCTTGTTCAATCCTTAGTAATAACATGCCACTAATGAATATTCATTTTATATCAAGGCATGCCCTAGGTTGAACTTACAAGCGATAGCGTATGTATAGTCATCTATTGCTAAGTATTTACAGACTCAATAAATGAAGGAACAAATACAAAGCAATAACTGAAACGGTTTTAGGCAATTGATAATATTGCCTTAAGAATGTGTTTCTTGCATTGTATGATCTGAAGTAGCTTAAGCAAGATAAATAAAATATATATTATTCTTAATCGAATTGATTAAGCACCTTCATCTGATGATTTTAAAAGTTGGATAGGTAGAGTAGTATAATAGTCAACGCACTATGATAGTCATATAGTATAATACTTCGCTGTATTTGCAATTTCACAATCTCTCCTCCTTACTAGTTGTCTTTTAATCATTAATCTCTCCTCCTTAATGTTTTTCTTTTTACTAGTCGCTGTATTTGCAATTTCACAATCTCTCCTCCTTACTAGTTGTCTTTTAATCATTAATCTCTCCTCCTTAATGTTTTTCTTTTTACTAGTTGTCTTTTAATCTTTAATCTCTCCTCCTTAATGTATTTCCCTCTTCTGTATGTATAATGTCACAAGCTAGATATAATGTCAATCTTACAAATCGATTTTTCTGTATGTATAATGTCAATCTTATTACATCTCTCCTCCTTAATGGTCACAAGCTAGATATAGATTGATAGTTACCAAATAAAATATTGAATATCAGAAACTAAATACTTGTATATAGACAAGATTGAGTAAGTACTTCCTTATTGGGGATCGAACAAGTGGAGAGAACTGACTTATGTTAATTCATAAGGTATGAATTGCGACATGTAGAGGGGAGGAAGTCAGTTCCTTTAAATACTGGCTTTATAGAAATGCCGATGTGATCAGCTAATTGCAACTCTGCCGAGAATATAGACAGTATTGAGTAAGTACTTCTATCTGTCATATCGGCAGTTTTTAAAAAAATAGGCAGACTAAGTATGCTATGTGGATCAAAAATCTTGGGATGTAGCAAGTCATTTATTAAATTAATTTTCTTTCTCAGTGTGCGAATAATTTATAATGCACAGTTTCCATGTATAAGAAATACATATCAAATGGAGAGAGTAAGATATCAGGGTGAGGAATTTTGTTCCATTGCTTGTAAAGAAGTTTTACAAGAATGTAATAGGACAAGTTTTATTCTTTAAGAGGAGGGGTAGATAAGATAATCTGTTAAGTAGTAAAATGTTCAAAATAGTCTCCTCCTTAAAGGTATATCTAATTAAAACAGAAAAGTAGAGGCTCGTGTAAATTTTCTTCATGAGATATGACGAGTGAAATGAACTTTGAATGTACTTAAGGGAGTTATGAAAAGATATTTGGACAAGAAAGTAAGTATAACAGAATGAGTTTAAAAGAGATTAAATTGGTCAATTCATAAGTTATGAAGAGCCTAAGAATTTCTTTTATAGGACGATGTTGTTGAGAGGTATGTTGACTTTTACTGGATGCACGAGATATACATCTAAAGATGACATATAAGATCTTTAACTTTCTTTAATTAATAGGTCAAGTGTTAAAGTTTGTTTATTATATCCTTAAGAGAACATGGATGTGCAAGGATATTTTAGATCATAATGAAAATGAATTGTAAGCATGAAAGAGTATGCACCAGGACAAATTATGATAACTAAAGCAAAATAAAGTAGCAAATGTAGCTGAACAAAAGCATACAAAACAAAACATATTACACATATAACACTAATATAGCAAAAGAAAATTTGTTGGATAAAGCAGAAACCTAGCTAGTCATCCTAACTAAGTAGAGTTAGAGGATGAAGGTCTATTGTACTAATTAGGGGGTACATTGACCGCTGAATTTGGTGCAGAATTTGCATTTGCGATTTGATGCTCCTCCTGAATCTGAGTTTGCTCAAGTTGAGCATTTGAGGCGATGGGAGCAGAGAGAGTGTCAGGCGCTGTAGATGTGGTAAGGTTTCTTGTGGGAATCCATGGGATGAAATTGGATACGTCGTTCCTGGGGTCTTGAAGACGATTCCTTACACGTCGAGTGATTCGACGAGGTCGTTGAATCACTGGTGGAGGAGTGGCAAGAAGAACCATCATACGTTGACGCCATTCAGTGTGGGAAAATGGGTCGATGAGGAGGACTAGGCAAATTAGGTGAACACATGATGCAAATGACTGTAATGGTGGAGAAATTTTGGGGTAGGCAAGAGTCAGGCGCTTTAGTTGGACTGGAAGATGAAGAAGAGATGATGAATTTATTAAGATAGATTTGAATGAAGGTTATCATTTTATACATCTTTTCGAAGTTTTGAGAAGATGAAGGGGTTTCTTGATTAGAGGAATGTGATTGGACGTTTTGGGGGCTTAAGGGAGTGAATGCATTTAATGATGTTCTGATTTAGGATTATGTCATCATGCTTAGTATAGTTATGGCTAAGATATAGGCAGTCTAGGAGAAATGTATACTTATATTATTTTCAAACAAGAAGTTTAAAATTAATATATAAACAGATTAATTTGTTTGCTTTTATTGTGGTATTACGGGTACAACCGCGAGTTGAAGATTGAATATTTTGTCCTGAGTCATAGGCCACTGTTGTATAGGATGCACATATAAAGATTTGCTTTGGAGAATAGTGTGTATTAAGTTTTGGTTAAAATTTTGTTCCCGTTGAGATTTTATATGGATATATGAAGAATTTGATGGGATTTCAAAGAAGTGGACATTATCTGTTAGGTCCACGGTTGCTCAATATAGGCTAGAAGGGGGGGTTGAATAGCCTATGTTCAATTTTTGAAATTTGATTCAAAAATTCTTACTTCACTTAAGTTAGAAAAATTTTGCAGGCGGAAGTCTTGTGAAGTATAGGACAAGTTGGAAATGGCTGATCTTCACAGGATAAGATCAGATTCTCACAGTTTTGAAAATCGGAAATTTAAGCAACACAAATAATTCACAATCACACACGAGTAGACAGTATTTAATATGGTTCACACTTATGAATAAGTGCTACGTCCACAACCAAAGTGGTCAACTTTGGATTTGAAAATCGTGTACTAAGTTTATCCACTAGATATTTTACAAACTAAATCTCTAATGGATTGTGTACAAAAATTTTGTTGACCAAGTGTTTGTGTGGGAGAATTGAGATCAATAAGATACAATTCTCGTGAGCTATGAAAAGCTAAGTGTTGCAATCAATGAAGAGCTTTAATGGACTAGACGTCTAAGTGTGAAGCTCTTCAATGAATGTATACGATAGGACGTTTAAGCTTTTAAGAACTTGAAGACTATGGAGATTTCGTAGTTGGAGTGGTTGAAGGAAGTGATAAATGCTGCCATGAAGTCTCCTTTTATATGCGGGAGGGACCTTGGAGCCGTTGGAGATCTTCATGAGTTGCTCAATTTGAATTCAAGAGCATTTAATGCTCTAATGGTGTTGTTGAGCTCGATAGGCGGTTAAGTTACTGTCTCGACATTTTGCCAAAAATAGGTAGACGTGCTTGCAGCGGGATGTCCTTTTCGAGTTGTATGCCAAGAATGGAAAGCTTCATTGAATGCGTTTTGCGGGTTAACGTTGTATCACAATTAATGAGATCTTTGAGTTAGGACATATCTTCGCAGATGACTATCGGACGTTCTTGGAGTTCTTCAACATTGCGACAAAACTTGGCTTGTACGAGCTTGTCCGATATCAAAGTAAGATATTGGATCAAATTTTGCCTATTTGTGCAGAGGACGTCCGATGTCCTATAGGCTATCTTCTTCAAGACTTATACAATTTGCAACTCTAAGCTGTTCAAGCTATGCCTAAGTACAAGTTGCCACACTAACAGACACGCAGGCCCATTAGTCACCTTGTCTTAGACTTTTAGGTTATGGATTCAAGCAAATCTAAACTAAAATACAACATTATCAGCAGTGTGTATTTGGTATCTGCTAAAGTAAGAACTGCTGATACCAATTGTTGTATCAATTATTGACAGTGTGTTTAATATCAGCTAAGGTAAGAATTGCTGATACTAATTGTTATAACCATTTTTAACAGATAGAATCATTTTATAATGGACACCAATCTATTGAAGATTAATAAAACTTTGTAAGAATATTAAATAGATCAAGTAAGTGAGATATTGAATGTGTACCGAAGTGATGTCCGTTCTTCTTTCTTTCCAATGATCTTGGCATTCTTTAGCAAGGGAAGAGATGCATAAGAGCATATAGACCAGACCTGTTCTGAAGAGAGTGAGACGTAGCCTATATACAGCAGGGGTTATATCGGCTGTTCACTCCTGAGGAAGGACTTAATATTTGAAAACATCAGTCTTCCTAAGAATTCTTGAATTTCTAACTATCTTGAGGATAGGTTGTGTTACTAGAGATATTTAACAACATCCTTTTTGACAAAAACCACATGATAAGGTGTAACAGAGTGTTTTGAATTCAATCTGTATACCAATTAGTTGTTGGCCATTATAATGGGAACAACTAATTATGCCTTTATAACTACAATCTCATAGGTTACATAAGATTTAGTAGTTGTCATAACTAAGAACACAAAGTGCTGTTGAACTAACTTGAAAGATGTAAGCTTTTGATATTTGAAGATTTAAGCAACTGGGATTTTAGAATTTGAAGAAAAATCCTTTTTAGAAATTCAAAAGCCTTTTTACGATTTTACTTTGATTCAGCAGACAGCTTGGTTCAAAGCAGATTTACTAGTAATCTTGACTGTTTGAGCATGAAGGATAGAGATTGAGTAAAAGCAGATCCCTTGATAGGTTGACATGAAGGTCATGAAGCTGCAGTCTGCCTATGTTGAGTGACTTGAGGTTTTGGCAGAACTTGAATTTAATCATTGTGAAATGATCTAATTCAGAAAGGCAATTATCAGAGAGTCTAAGGATGAGAGTTAAGCAGTAGTAAGAGACCATAACTCGATATAGTAGTTGTTCAAGAATGGTTTGCTGATGGGGTATCAGCAGAGTTTGTGTTTAGGCAGTGTGATCATTTCATTAAGGTCAATTCTTTGATCATCAGAAGAGCATAGATATCATAAAGAATAATAAGTAAGTTTGATCAACACACTTAAAACACATCAATTCATGCTATTCATGGAATTCAGACAAGTAGATAAGCATGAGGAAAAGTTGCAGAACTTGTATTCAATAATCCAAATAGTTTTAGACAGTACATTGCAAGGATCAGCTGATTACAAGAACAATACAACTGGAATTTTGACTGAACTGCAGATTACATGAGAAAGATACATAATGATTCAATTTATAGTATGAGATACATGTTACAAGGTTGAGTCCTAGAAGTCCAGATCCTAGGTATTAGATGAGGGGTCATCAGCCAAGGATTCTGGAGGAGATCAAGATGGCGATGTTCTTTTTGATTTCCTCCAACTCTCGGGGGAGGCAGAACATATTCACTTCTTCGGGTCATTATGAAAGCACCGAAGAGTGATGGCCACTTAGGATGTACTGCTTTGACCATGAATCCCCTTTGATAGACTCAGGGATGGATGGTGGCGGTTAACAGTTCGTCATCCTCATCAATTCCATATTAGCTACTTAATTCAGTAGAACTGAATTATCTGCATCAGCCATCTTTGAGGTGATGGCCGGCATACTTACGCATAACCAGAAGACTTGTTGCACATGGCAATATATCAAATGCTTTTCAAACATTTGACACTTCTTTTCTGGGATCTTCTCTGTGAAGTTCACGTATGCAAGCAGAATTCCAAAGGTGGAATAGGTATATGCTAATTGATTTTCATAGTGATTCATCTGAAAACATTTTAAAGTATCAATGAGATTGATAACTAAAACTTTAGAAGAGAGTATGAAGTCACTTTTGCTAGCATTGATCAATGACCTTCTATCTTATTATTTTAAGATAATTGACTAAGGATGTTCTTGAGTGTTCTGACAACCATGTTTTGCAGCATATAAATCATGCTTGTTAGCAAACTTTTATGATTATCAGACAGGACAGAAGAAAATTCCTTTATCAATTGTTTTCACAACAAGATTGAAGAGGCATAATTAATGATTTCTGATACACATGAATTGATACAATTTCTCTCATGTTTGGTAACTGTGTATTAGAAAGATCTTGAAAATGATTTTCACAGTTTATGAATGATTTTGAAAATTCATCATTGAGAGAATTTTAGATCAGCACTTGTGAAGTAACAGAAATAAAATCAAAACAACTTTGAATGAATATGAAGGAATCATACCCCGTTGTTGAGGAATTGACTTGATCGATTCTCAGGACTTGAACTTAGTAACATTTTGAGAGATTTTGAATCATTGATTTGTATCTAGTGTAATCGATTGGCAGTTTGTGAGTTTAGTCATAGTAGAGATTGGATGAAGAAGGAGCTCTACTTATACTCACGGAGGTTAGACTGAAGGGTACTCAATAATGGAGCTTTACTGTTGAGTTGTCCTTCTGATCACGCCTTGGCAGGGATAGGCTGTGAAGTCTAGATATTCTCAAGATTCTTGGAAGGGGTTGATAATGACTGTTTTGTCGTTTTCCAAGATTTTGAAAATAGTCATAACTTTAATCGAAGCAGTCAGACTTCGAGAAGTGTGCCTCCACCTTTAATAGACTTGAGAGAGTAGGTCATTAAAGGATTTTTACTCCTATAAGTCAGCACATAAAACTGAGCTTATGAAGTGTAGGTTGGCAGATATGGAAATTCAGCCAACTGCAGGGGTTTTTAAAAACGTTTGAGATCAGCTGATATGAAAAGTGCTGATGAGTTTTTGAAAACCATTTGCATAAGGCAAGTCATACAAGCAATACAGATACATCAATAAAAGTGCAGTATGACAGGTTATTATGCATTATGTCTGATAATATGTATAAGCATATCAATTCAGCAGACATGAGCACAGGTCATTAGCAGGCAAATAGCTGACCTGTTTTGTGTATGCATGAGAGATGATCTTTATCAACTCCTTTGGACTTATCAGCAGATTTTTCGCATAGTAGTTCTGAAGTCCAGCAGGTGAGGATTTGACCTTGAGTGAGTGAAGGACATGAGTGAATTTTCATGGGCGATCAGCAGTCCTTCATAAATCAGCAGTAATGTTACTGTCTGCCAATGGAGAGTAATGTTGCACATTTGACCCTTTCTGTCGTATGAGTTCCTGCCTAAAATACTCATAGAGAAATTGTTAGCAACATTTATGAGCTAAAGGTAGCTCTAGAAATCCAATAATACAAATGAGACTTAATAAGCATGACAAATGAATAATCATTCAAAATACAGCTTATATATGTAACCCAAAAAGTTAAGGGATTAGGAGCTGGGGTTACTTCCTCATTAAAACTCTTTGAACGTGTCTGCTCATAGTTGTTGAAGTATCAGTTCCAATGTTGAGCATAGGTTCTTTGAGTGTATTCTTGCTCGGCTAAAGCTTTTTCATTGAAGAAAGACAATTTCATCATCGATGTCCTTAGGCCAAGAGCTAATAATCTCAGTGATTTTGGAGACGACATAACTTTGATTTCCTTTGATTTTCCTTTGAAACTCTTCTTATTTCATTTGCTCTAAACTTTTATAAAAAGTTTTCTTGAGAAGGTGTTAGATTGGTACAATCGTTAGCCTTATGTCAAGCAAGCAAATCTTTAGAAGTGGATCTAAGTAATTCATCCATCATATATGAGTTTAACTTATTTGCTGTAGGATATAACACGGTTTTTAAAGGAAATTGATTTTATGAAGCATGCACAATCCTCAGCAAGTTATTCTCCACCATAGTACTTCTCTTCATGATATCAATATAATTCTGATATATGATAGATTTTCTTATAGCAATCACCTAATCATCATGATATTCTTTCTCACATGTTTTTGAAAACAAAATTGATTTTGAATTGAAAAAGACGTTTTTCAAATGGCTTCCAGGTCTCTCAGTCAAAAAGGTTTTTGTAAATGAGAAATTTTAAAACAGACTCTTTTTGACTATGCATCTAATCTGAGCAACAGGATCTATACTCGCAGGTTGTTAAGCCTGCAACAATCATTCTCAGAGAACCCGCTCTGATACCAATTGTTGGGTCCAAGGGTTGCTCAGTGTATAGGCTAGAGGGGGGGTGAATAGCCTATACTTGATGTATTAAAAATTTCATCCAATTTTAACATTTAAGTTGAAGAATGGATGAGATGATTAATACAACTAGGTCATCTTCCTCATTCTGACTGCTTAGCCGAAGTTAGTGAAATCGAACATTCTTGATCAGCAGATTTGTAGAAAGTGTAATCAGAAGATGTTTGTTAAACTTAGCTGATGAAGATGAGTTTGAGCAGCGGAAGAATAAGCAGCATAAGTATTACGAATAGATTAAAGTAACTGTAAAGATTTGATTTCAAAGAAAGCTTAGCAGTTAACTAAAATCTGTATTAGATGCATCACTTGCTTTCCTTAAACAGATTGCACAAGATAATAGAAGTTATACAAGAAAGAGAAATCAAGGCTGAATGTAACAAATATATATATTATATTAAAATTCAGCAGAGGTTTACTCAAAGGCAAACATGCTTAGTACATCAACCTAGACTCTCTATCCTAGCAATCTCCCCGGGGATAGAAGGAAAGTGAGATGGGATCCCCAGAAGACTCATATTAGAACTCTAATCCTAGCAGTTCCTAACAACCTTGGAGGTAAGTGAAGGAAAGTGCTAGTGTTAGAGTGATGTGAGAAGAGAATATTAGGAGTTGTTCAAATAGCAAGTATTTGAACAACTGAGTGCTAAGCACTCGACCAAAAATGATGACAATTTATTGCACAATCGACACAGCTTATAATGTAGTATAAGTCTGCCGATATGAATGCAATCTGGATTATTAAGTTCTGGCTCTTCATCGGACATCTTCAAGCTTGGTCTGGCTTCAACGATCTGTAGAGTGCTTGGTCTCTTTGCTGAATAACGGAGGTGAAACCACTGAAGAGACTGAGTTCTTCGAAGGAAGAAGGAACTCAAATCAAAAACAAAGTTTTTGATCAAGCAGAGCTTCTCAGCCTTTGGAATTTCTTTTCTCTCTCTCACAAAGTGTTTGTTCTTACACTTGTGTTTTCTCACTCTGATGGTGTGGTTCTGGATTGAGTAAATGAAGAACAATACCACAACCTTTCTCAAGCATAAGCATACACTTCTTGCTCTTTTTTTGAGATGAGAATGAGAGTCTTCTTATATAGGCTGGAGAAGAAGAGGTGACCGTTGGTGCATTGAATAGGTTTATGCCCGTTGGTGATCTGAATTTCATAATGCAGCAGAGTACTTTTTGGATCTGTTGGGCAAAGACCTTCAGTTAGGTTTATGTCTTGAAGCTGGTCCGTGAAACAGGCTGGACTGATTTGGACGTGTCGAGCTTCGCCTGGATGCAGCTGACTGATTTGGACGTATCATTGCTTCGACTGGAGTGCAGCGTACTGTGCTTGGCCTTTTATGGAAGTGAAGCTTTGAAGACTGCAACCAATGCACAGAAGAGGAAATGTCTACTGAGTAAACGTGAAGGCGCAGATATCGATGCGTATCTTGGGCTTGTCAGAAAGATCTTGTAACGGATCTATTTTGACTTGTAGCGTGTTGAACGACGACCGATGTTTCTCGTGATCTTACAGTTTCTCTGCAGTTGTTCTGATAAGGGACTTGGCCGATACTGAGATCTGCCATTATAGAACTGCTGATGTAGAGATCGCGGATGATCATGATGTTCCTCTTGAATAATCGGCTTCTCTAGCTTGTTCGATGAGGACTTGGCCGATCGAGATCTGCCATTTTAGAACTGCTGATTGTAGAGATAGCTAATAGGCAGTCATAGCTAAAGGAAATGTCTGCTAGTGAGACATTTGCCGATGGTCACTTCAGCTGGCAATTGAAGAGCTAATCCATATGAAAGTTGTCATCAATCTGGTAGGACAAAGACTCGGATATGTACAAAGACTTCCTAGTCTAATGACCTATGCATTGTTTCAACAAGCTGCCACACTAACCGGTACGCAGCCCTTTTAGCCACTTGTGAAACATGCATTGTAATGGGAACAAGCAAATCACTGTGTTGGAATATGCATACATATATATCAGCTGATTTACAGGCATATTCCTAACAGCTAGCCATCTGAAGGGGAAGCTTGCTGCCGCCGTTGCTGAACAAAACAAGCTGCGTGCTGACCTGAAGACTGCCCAAGGTGATGTTCCGACTGCTCGCGGGGAGCTCACCAAGACTAAGCTGAATTTTAAGGGCAAGGTTAGTGAGCTGAAAAGATTGTTGGTTGAGGCGAGGAAGGCTGCGAGCTCGGGTACCGCTGTTGCGACCTTCAAGAAGAGCTCGTCTTACATCGACGAGATCCTTTCATATTATGACAAAGGCAAGGCCCAGATCCTCCACGTCGCGGCAGCCTGTGGGACTCCTCTTCGGGACTTGGTCAAGTGGGGGAGCGCCGAATTGAAGGGAGACCTAGCTCGCAAGGGGCACGAGCTCGTGCCGTATCAACCTGAAGAGCTTGAGTTGATCGGTCGGAAGGATGCCAAGTTGGGTCGTGATCCTTGGGTGCCTCCCCCCTCTTTTGACAATAATGTGCCTTTCTTGCTCGAAGCCCTTGTCGATGGTGACAAAGTTGATTTTGATGGTGACTTCAGGTTGGAAGAATTTGAGGGGGCCAAATCTAATCAAGATGAGCATGCCCGCTCTGTTTATGAGGCCAAGAGTCGAGCTGATCCCTAGTTCACCCCGCTGCGTCGGGTTTGATTTAGCTTGATGGGCTTTGTAAAACAATTTTTTGTTTTGTATTTTTGGCCTTTTTTGGGCTTGTAAATAGTTCGATTTGTAAATATAAGCATGAGTTTCCTTTTGATTGTCTCAATTATGTTTGCTTATTTTACTTAGTATTTTTGCACATGTTTTTCTTGTTCTTACGATCTTCTTCATCGTGGTGAATAGTAGGTCGTATCGACGTGGCGAGGTGCTTTTGTATTTACGATCTTCTACACCGTGGTGAGGAATAGGTCGTAACGTGACCTCGGCGTGGTCGAGGTGCCTTTTATACTTATGATTTTCTTCAACGTGATGAAGAGTAGGTTGTAACGTGACCTCGGCGTGGCCGAGGTGTCTTTTGTATTTACGATCTTCTTCAACGTGGTGAAGAGTAGGTCATAAGGTGACCTCGACGTGGTCGAGGTGCCTTTTGTACTTACGATCTTCTTCAATGTGGTGAAGAGTAGGTCGTAAGGTGACCTCGACGTGGCTGAGGTGCCTTTTGTACTTACGATTTTCTTCAACGTGGTGAAGAGTAGGTCGTAAGGTGACCTCGACGTGGCCGAGGTGCCTTTTGTACTTACGATCTTCTTCAACGTGGTAAAGAGTAGGTCGTAAGGTGACCTCGACGTGGGCAAGGTGCCTTTTGTACTTACGATCTTCTTCAATGTGGTGAAGAGTAGGTCGTAAGGCGACCTCGACGTGGCCGAGGTGCCTTTTGTACTTACGATCTTCTTCAACGTGGTGAAGAGTAGGTCGTAAGGTGACCTCAACGTGGTCGAGGTGCCTTTTGTACTTACGATCTTCTTCAACGTGGTGAAGAGTAGGTTGTAAGGTGAACTCGGCGTGGCGAGGTGCCTTTTGAACAACTTTGAGGAACGTAAATTTAAGGTAGACGTAAGATAGGAGAAATTCTTCTTTTATTGATGATTTTTTAGAATGTATTACATTAATGATAGTATTTCTTTAAGTGATCAGCATGTCAAGGGTTTTTTAGCGGAGTGCCATCTTGTTCAGCTAGCCGGTACGTCCCCTCTCTGATTATGCCTGTCACTCTGAATGGTCCTTCCCAATCTGCAATGTTGAAGGATCTTGTTCTGATTCGTTTGTCGTGGTGAGCCTTGGTGAGCTGCTTGTAGTTGATCATCCTGAGTCTTGCCTCTAGCCTTCTTTCCTCTAGGTAGTCGAGGTCGAGCCCCCGAGTTGTTATATTGTCTAGCTGGTCGAAATGGGCTACCCTTAATGTCGGTAGGGCCATCTCTACAGGAGCCATTGCCTCTGATCCGTATGCCACCGTGAAGGGTGTCTCCCCTACTGAGCCTCTGATCGAAGTGCGTATTCCCCACAGTACAATAGGTAGCTCGTCGAGCCACTTCCCTTTCTTCTCGTCCAGGTTCCTTTTTAAGGTGTGAAGGATCTTCTTGTTCCCTGCTTCAACCTGACCGTTTCCTTGCGGGTGAGCAACCGAGGACTTCCAATGTTTGATATTCATCTGTTCGCATCTCTGAGTGAACTTGGTGGAGAACTGGGTGCCATGGTCGGACACAATGGCTCGAGGTAGGCCTAATCGGCACCAAATGTAATCATGTATGAAGCTGATTGCCTTCTCCTCGGTTATGGTAGCCAATGGTTTTGCTTCTACCCATTTTGTAAAGTAATCTACTGCCACTATTAAGAACTCGCAGCCTCCTTTAGCCTTTGGGAATGGCTTTATGAGGTCGACCCCCCACATATCAAATGGCCAGGCTGCGACTACTGGTGTTTGTGGAACTGACGGCAGTCTTGGGATATTAGCAAATCTCTGGCACTTGTCACACTTTTGCACGTAGGTCTCCATGTCTTTTCGCAAGGTCGGCCAGTAGTAACCATGGAAGATGATTCTGTCTGCTAGAGTTCTCGCATCTGGGTGGCCTCCACACACTCCTTCATGGACTTCGGCGAGAAGGTCTTCCACTGTCTCTGGTCGGACACATCTGAGCAACGGCATGGTGAATGACCTTCTGTATAGTACCCCGGCAATCACTATATAGCGAGCTGCTCTCTTCCTTAGTAGCTGGGCCAAGTCTTTTTCTCCAGGCAATATTCCGTGTTCAATATAGTCTTATATTTCATCTATCCAACATCTTTCTGTCGGGTTGATGGGCATGGCTTCTTCCCTATTCACTGATGGTGACTCAAGGGTTTCCAACCATACATCTTGAGGGAGGTCGGTGATGTCTGATGAAGCAATCTTGGATAGGTGATCAGCTCGCGTGTTCTCTGTTCTGTCCACCTGTTTTAGCTCCCAGTATTCAAATTTTTCCAAGAGGTGTTTTGCAAGCTCGCAGTATTTTGACAATGTGGGGTGATTAGGCCCCTACTCCCCCCAAACCTGCTTCACGACGAGCTGGGAGTCGCTGAAGATGATGACCTGGTTGGCCCCAAGCTCCAAAGCGAGCTCAAGTCCTGCGATCAGAGCTTCGTACTCAGCCTGGTTGTTGGATGCTTGGAACGTGAACCGAAGTGCTTTGCTGATTTTGCCCCCGTCTGGCGGGTGTAGGGATAAGCCTGCATCGTTTCCTGCCTTGCTTGACGAGCCGTCCACATAGAGTGTCTAATGGTGAGGTGGCCGAGGACATGATGAGCTGGCCATTTTTATTTGTTTGGGCGGGCTGGGGGGATTTTTTGAAGAGCTCAGCTCGGCCAGCGTGGTGGCCGGGCTTTGATCTTTTTTGACAAACGATGTTTCAGCGATGAAGTCTACAAGTACTTGGGCTTTTACTGCTTTGCGTTGCTCATATGTGATGTCGTATCCTAAGAGCTCGACTGACCATTTTAACATTCTTCTAGCCACATCCGGTTTGTGAAGGATTTGCCTGAGTGGGAGGTCGATGTATACTGTGACGGCATGGGCCTAGAAGTATTATGTCAGCTTGCGTGTTGTTATTATCAGGGCCAGTACTACTTTCTCTACGTTTAGATATCTTATCTCTACATCTGTGAGTGCGTGGGAGATGTAGTATATTTTCTTCTGGACTGCGTCTCTTTCATTGAGTAGGACTGCTGCGATGGTTGTGTCTGAGGCGGCGAGGTAAACGTAGAGGTGCTCTCCTGGTACGGGGCTTATAAGCAGTGGCGGGCTGCCCAGGTAAGTTTTCAGCTCGACGAAGGCTTTGTCACAGTCTTCATTCCAGGCGAACCTCTTGCTTACTCGTAGCGTCTTGAAGAATGGAAGGCTCTTTTCTACCGACTTTGCTGTAAATCTCCCCAGTGTTGTGATTCTTCCATTCAGCCGTTGTACCTCTCTGATCGAGCTGGGAGCTTTCATGTCGACCAGGGCTTGGATTTTTTTTTGGGTTGGCCTCTTGTTAGGTCCAAGGTTGCTCAAGATAGGCTAGAAGGGGGGTTGAATAGCCTATCTCCAATTTTTGAAATTGCTTCAAAAGCCTTACTTCACTATGGTTTTATAAAGTTTTGCAGGCGGAAGTCTTGTGAAGTATAGGACAAGTTGAGAATGGCTGATCTTCACAGGTCAAGATCAGCAGTTCTCAACAGTTTGGAAATCTGGAAATTTAAAGCAACTCAAACGATTCGCAATCGCACACACAAGTAGACAGAGAATTTAATATGGTTCACACTTATAAATAAGTGCTACGTCCACAACCAAAGTGGTCAACTTTGGATTTGAAAATCGTGTACTAAGTTTTTCCACTAGATATTTTACAGACTAAATCTCTAATGGATCGTGTACAATAATTTTGTTGACCAAGTGTTTGTGTGGGAGAATTGATATCAATAAGATACAATTCTCGTGAGCTATGAACAGCTAGGTGTTGCAATCAATGAAGAGCTTTAATGGACTGGACGTCTTAGTGTAAGGCTCTCCAATGATTAAGTACAGATAGGACGTTTAAGCTTTTAAGAACTTGAAGAATATAAAGATTTAGAATTGAGGTTGATCAAAAAGTCCTCTTAAATGCAGCAATGAAGTCTTCTTTTATATGCAGAAGGAAGCTTGGAGCCGTTGGTGATTTTCAAACTTGAATTTAAGAGCAATTAATGCCCTAATATAGTTGTTGACTCGATAGGTGTTCGGTAACTTGCGCTGTCTTGTCTTTTGCCAAAAATGGGCGGTCGAGCTTGCGGAGAAATGTCCTTTTCGAGTATTTGCCGAGAATGGAAACCTTCATTAATTGATAGTTGAGTTAACGTTGTATCGCAATTAATGAGGTCTTTAAGTTAGGACATGTCTTCGAGATGACTATCGGACGTTCTTGGAGTTCTTCAACATTGCGATGAAGATTGGCTGATACGAGCTTGTCCGATATCCAAAGGAAGACTGCTGGTTCAAATTTTGCCTATTTGTGCAGAGGACGTCCGATGTCCTATAGGCTATCTTCTTCAAGACTTATACAATTAGCAACCCTAAGCTATTCAAGCTATGCCTAAGTACAAGTTGCCACACTAACAGACACGCAGGCCCATTAGTCACCTTGTCTTAGACTTAGGTTATGGATTCAAGCAAATCTAAGCTAAAATACAACAATCTCCTCCTATTTGCTTGAGTCCATGACCCTACGAATACAATATCAGCTGACCATGTTCAAGTCTAGCAATAACATGCTGGTAAGATTGATATATTAAGTAAGCATGTCCTAGATGAACTTACACAGAGGTCAACGTATTCGAAAATTACAAAGTGTTTTACAAATAGGAATTTTAAGCATAGGACACTTGTAATAAAACTGAATTTAAAAACATGCAGATAGGCAGATTAGGCAATAGAGAACATGTCTTTAAACCAGTGGTTTAAATTTCATGCATTCATATAATAAGCAGTTCATAGTAAAGCATGTAAAATTTAAAAACAGATAGTTAGATAAACAAGATGTTTAATTTCAAGGTTAAAGAAATATAGAGTTCATCTACCGGTACGAGAGGATGACCTAGATGGTGCTTGACCTTTGCCTTTGTCAGATAAGGATTGCCCATAGCTTCTATGTCCATAACTTCTCGATGCCCATCTAGAGTTGACAGCAGCCTTTAGTCTTGCAATTTCTTCTTTGGCTTCTGCTAATTCTTCTTTTGTGTCGGCCAATTCAGAGGAGAGATCGCTGTTCTTTTGCTTGAGCAGAGCATTATGCTCAATGAGCCTAGTCCGCTAATCATTGTTGAGTCTAGCTATCTCCTCCTTCATGGACGCAAGCGAGGAGTGAATGAAGGAAATGTGATTGGCAGTATGTTGGTGTTCCTGGCGATAGAAAGCTAAGTGCTTCGTGGTGAGGTTGTGTGTCGCTCTTACTGAGGAGTGGACAGAGCGATTTGCACGTTTTTGGGATTGAAGCACAAGCTTGTAGCCAGCGTCAATCATGTCTATGGTCTGCATCATCTTTGTTGAGAGGTTGTCCCAATTGGCTTTGAAGAGAGCAGTGTTAGCTGATGAAGTTGCTGAGATCTTGCTGGCTAACGCATTCTGGCTGGCAGAGATGGAACGCAGGCAGGCATCAAAAGCGGCCTTGGCACCCCTAGAAATTTCCATGACCTGGGTCATGCAGTCAGCCTGAACATGGGTGATGTGAGACTGATCTGCAGAGAGCTGGTGCAGGGCCTTGGTTAGATCAACAGAGATGACCTCAAATTCTTTCAAAAATTTATGAACCGCCTCAGCAGGGTATGTATCAGAAGAGTCAGGATGACTCGCTGTAGGAGAGGACGGACCTGCTGAGGGGGAAGGATGGCTGGTGAAGGAAGAAGATTGGCAGGTAGTTTGAGTAGGGGAGGGTGGAGGATGGCTAGTAGAAGACTGTGATTGGCTGGAGGATGTTGGAGAATGGCTGGAGGATGAAATGGAGATATGGCTGGTAGATGGTTGTGATTGGCTAGGGTAGGTCAGACGAAGGGATGGGTAAGTTGGAAGGACGAGAGTGGCATGGGATCGAGGCCTTAGACGACCTATGAGAAAAGGAGTAGGGATAGAGATAGGTTGAGGTGAACGGTACAGAGCAGGGATGAGAGGGTTAAAGCCTAAAAAGGTGGTGACTACATCAAAGAAGTCGTAGACCACAGGCTGAAGAAGGACAGAAGGGTGGCAGATGAGGGTGAAGACTAGGGGTTTAGGCAGAGAGAGGAAGGGAGAGGTGTCTGACTTGGTGGGGATAGGGAGACCTAGGTCCTTATGAATGGCAACCCATTGGCTGAAGATCATGAGATCTTGAACCGCTGAGTTGTGAGAGAAGAACTGGGACCAGCAGAGGAAGAGGATCATAATAGGCACCCCATTGGAGGATGATTTCACCGCACATAGGCAGGAATCCTCTTAGGGTAGTCTAAAGTAGAGAGGAAATGATCAGTATCAGCTGGATTGGGTGTAGGTCTGCTGTCTCTGAATAACAGCAGATCCTGAATTTCAGGATGAAATTTACTGTAGGGATTTGGCTTGATGTGTTTGGAAGGAAGTTGGTCAGAAGAAGGAGAGAGAGAACGCTTTGAGGATGGCTGATTTATCGGGAAGGATGGTGAGGTAGAGGTATTTGTGGGCAGAGTTGGGGAAGAAGGGGGAGAGTGAATAGGTGAGGATGGAGGTGAAGAGGGATCAGTGGCTTCAGCAAAATGCACGTTCTTCTTGGCACTCTTTTTTAAAACGTCGTGCATGAGTAGAGGATGCAGAAGTTGGAGATGGTGTAGTTGCTGTTGAAACTGCAGGTGGAGGAACAGCAGGAGAAGGATCGGCTTGGTTTGAAACTGTTTGTGTGGGAGGAGCGGTAGATGTAACATTAGGCAGACCAAAGGATTCATCCGTGGGCTGGAGAGTCTGTTTTAGTGAGGGTTTTGATAGATCTGCGGGTTTGAAGGTAGAGGTATCCTTTTCAACCTCAGATTTCGTGCGAGACTTGCGGTTTTTCTTGAGACGGAGGGTGAGAGTGGAGGAATGTTTGGCCTTTTTGGAAGGAGGCTCAGAAGGCTCATAGGGATCATGATCAAGTTTACTGAGATCAAAGTCGTCAGGGAGTTCAGCCCCTATGGGTTTAGGCTCCTCCTCAGCAGATACCTCGGTTTCAGAACAAGTGACCTTGCGTTTACCCTTGCTGGCTTGGGTAGAGATGCCAGTAGTAGAAGAAGTAGCAGCAGCAGCAGCAATGGTTGATCTTTTGGCCATATCATCCCGGTAACGGGTGACGTTGTTGACTGTGAAAACGTATGTGTTAGACACCTTGATGAGGTCATCAGTGATAACCTTTTCATCGATTTCTTCAAATCTGCGAAGAATGACATTGATGACCCTTACGAAAGGTCGTCGCATAGAGGGTTGAGCTTGAACATCAGCAACACTCTGGGATAGCATGGAGAAGATGATTTTGGACCAGTTAAGTTGCTTTCGAAGAATTACTGCTTTGGTCCATAGTAGCTGCTGAGACGTAAAAATGTCCCTTGCGCCATTTTTGAAGAGGATGCTCTTATCGAGCAGATGACTGATGTGATAAGCATTTTCAGGAAAGAGATTCCTTGACATCTCGTAGAATCTTTCAGTTGAGCGAGATCCTCTCATCATTTCCCAAGCAAGCGTCGATTCAAGATCGGTCAAGTCCATTTGCCTTCAATAGGCGGTTCAAGGATTGCCCCAATATCCTTATAGGTCAATTTGATGTAGTGGCCTCTGATGTAGCCCTTGATATAGCTTAGGTTGACCGGCTCATGGGCATTAGCTAGAGGAGGAGGCAGGATCATTCGAGTGTAAAATTCCTCAGCTAAAGCATTGCTGTAGTGGGTATCATTAAGTTGGAACAGGGGAAGAAGCCCACATTATGTCAGATCCTTAAGCAGGGTATCGCCAGCAGTTGTGCTTATGATGGAGTCTCGATCGATTGTCATCCCAGGGTGATAATTTGACCTGGGGAGAATTCTTAGTGGAAGATTTGCAGCCTGTTTAGCCCTAGATGGCTTAGCAGATGCAGAGGATGAAGTTGTGTCGGTAGCCTTGGAAGATTTAGTCCTTACCTATACAGTTGGTGAATATGAGAACAGCCCATAGATATAGGAAGGTATGTTTAAAACATCCGATACACGTAATCAGCCGATATTAACACAAACAGGTACTGTTCAGATTAAAACCCAAAACATATGCATATGATGACAAACGACAAGAACAGTTCATGAACTGGGTTTCAAAATATCTACTGATTTTGTCACTTTTAAGTAAACAGATTGCATAAGTCGAAGACATAATATCACGTAAATCGAAGTCACAATTTTATGCTACATAAACAAGATTCAAACATCAATTTCAAGATTTTGCAGTTCGTCAATGATGCACAGTTCTAAATTGCACAAATTAGGTTAATGCAAACCATAAAACTTGATTTAAATGAATTTAAAGGTGTAGAAATCATTACCATTGATGATTTCTGCTTGAGAACAAGAGAAATTTGAAGATTTGAGAGGATTTGGGAAGATTGCAGATTGGAAGTCGAGAGGTTTTTGAAAACTAGCAAATGGCGGTTTTTGAAAAATGTGAAGAAATACTGTATCATTCGCCTTTTTGTACTTCTGACAGGTTAATAAATGGTATTTGATAATTTTTGAAGTCCGCATTTATGACCTGATGAGTGACTGTTTGCACAACGCACTTAGGTCTGCCTATTTTCTATAAAAACTGCCGACATGGAAATGTAAGGACTTACTCAGTATTGTCCATATTCTCGGCAGAGTTGCAATTAGCAGATCACTTAGACAATTTTGTAAAATGATTTAAAGAATTAGTCAGAAAGGTTAAGGATTGAGGTCAAGCATACCAAGCTCTCCTCTTAAATAAGCAAACCTGGTTGAATCAAGTGGTTTTGTGAAGATGTCTGCTACCTGATTCTCTGTAGGCACATATTGCATGCTGATGTTACCTTTTTCAACATGATCTTTAAGAAAGTGATATCTCACATCAATGTGCTTTGTTTTGGAGTGCATGACAGGATTTTGAGAAACTGAGATTGCTGATGTGTTGTCACACATTATAGGACAATCAGCAGTTTTGATCTCATAGTCAACAAGTTCTTTGTTTGATCCACAGCAATTGTGAGCGGCAGGCTACCGCGCCTATGTATTCGCTTCGGTTGTTGAAGTTGAAACAGAGGTTTGCTTCTTGCTGGCCCATGAGACAAGTCTATTTCCTAAGAATTGACATGTCCCACTTGTGCTTTTCCTGTCAACTTTACATGCAGCAAAATCAGCATCAGAATAGCCTATAAGATTAAAAGATGAATCTCTAGGATACCGATTCCCAAATTGGAAGTATCTATTAAATATCGATGATTCTTTTGATCGCTTGTAGGTGAGACTCCTTTGGATCGCTTGAAATCTAGCACAAACACAAACAAAGAAACATGATATCGTGTCTACTAGCTAAGTATAAAAGTGAACCAATCATGCCTCTATAAAGAGTCATGTCCACTTTCTTGCCCTTCTCATCTTTGTCAAGATGGCAATTAGTAGCCATAGGAGTCTTGAAGCCGTTTGCATTCTCAAGACCAAATTTCTTGATAACATCCTTTGCATATTTGGCTTGATGATGAAGATACCATTTGAACTTTGTTGAATTTGAAGACCAAGGAAAAAGTTGAGCTCTCCCATCATGCTCATCTCAAATTTACTCTGCATAAGCTTTTCAAACCTTTTGCAAAGATTTTCATTAGTAGAACCAAAGATAATATCATCAACATAAATTTGAACAAGTAAGGAATGACCTTTATGTTTCATAATGAAAAGAGTAGTGTCAATTTGACCTCTTACAAAGCCTTGAGATGTCAAGAACTTTGAAAGGGTCTCATACCAGCTCTTGGAGCTTGTTTGAGTCCATAAAGGGCTTTCCTCGGCTTGTAGACATCTTCTCTTCTTGAACAATTTATGAAGCCAGGAGGTTGTTCTACATAGACTTCTTCTTGAAGTTCTCCATTCGAAATGCACTCTTCACATCCATTTGATAAACTTTGAAGTCTTTGTAAGAGGCATAGGCCAAGAATAATCGATAGCCTCTAATCTTGCAACAGAGCAAATGTCTCATCATAGTCAATACCCTCCTCCGTCTATATCCTTGGGCTACCATCTTGCCTTGTTTCGGTAATGTTGCCGTTTTCATCCATTTTGTTTCGAAAACCCACTTTGTGCCAATAACCTTGTCCTTTAGGCCTAGGGACCAGTGACCGACTTGGCATCTGTCAAATTGGTTTAGCTCTTCTTGCATAGCTTCCACCCGACTTGGATCTTCCGAGCTTCATCAATCTTTTGGGTTCAATGTTAGATACAAATGCGGTAGAATACATGCATTCATTCCTTGAAGCTTGTCTAGTTTGAACGCCAAAGATTAAGATCTCCAATGATTTGAGTGATAGGATGATCTTTTACTTCCTTAACTTCGCAGTTGAACTTGTCCTATTGCATCGGCGAGTTGGATTCTTGAGAAGTAGAAGTGTCGAAGCTTGGTTTTCGAAGGATAGGTTAATTCCAAGGTAGGTTGTATGACTTCGGTGTGGAAGGCAAAGTGGATTCGGGATTTTCGAGTTTTCATTTGTTGGTTCATTTGAGGATTCTATTAAGTTGACTCTTGGAGGAACTTGTGAAGGAGTGGGATCTGCAGATCTTGTGCTTGGATCGCACTGCCTCATACTCATCGAATCATTAGTAACCTTAGGAGCCAAATGTGGCCCAATAAAATCAAATTCATCAAAAGAAACATGTACGATTCAACAACTCTTAGTGAAGTTTTATTGTAAACTCTATAAGCTTTTGAAAATTTAGCATATCCCGAAAAATTCCTTCATCACTTTTGGATTCAAATTTACCTCTATGTTCTCTACCATTGTAAAGAACATAGCATTTACAACCAAATATTTTAAAGAATCCAATGTTGGGAGCTCGCTCTCCATACTTCATATGGAGTTTTGTTATGAAACTTGTTTATGATAGACTGTTTTGTGTGAAGCGATTCGCTTACGCCCGAAATACATAGGTAGTTTGGCTTCAGAATCATTGTCTTTCCCGCTTCAATGAGAGTTCGTTCTTCCTTTCAGAACTCCATTTTGTTGAGGTGTGCCAACCGCAGAGAAATTGTGACCAATTCCATGGTCATCACAATATTTGGCAACACCATTGTTCTTGAACTCTGTTCCATTGTCCGATCGACATCGAGATATCATCCGGCTTCGAGTCCGTAGTCTTCAAGAGTTCTGATGATGTCATATGCTTCATCTTTGGAGGACATCATCTCTACCCAAGTAAATCTTGAGTAATCATCAACTACCACAAGGGTATACTTGCGCCACCAAGACTTGTAGTAGTCACAGTCCAAACAAATCCATGTGCAAGAGCGTGAGGTGCGGTTGTTGATAAGCAAGGCTTGCTTTTGAATGAAGATTTGTGTAGTTTGCCTAGTTGACATGCTCTGCAGAGACTGTGTGATTCAGCTGATATTTTAGGCAAACCGACAACTAGATTGTCTTTTGACAGCTTCTCCAAGTATTTGAAATTGAGATGACTAAGCCTTTTATGCCACAACCAGCTGTTGTCAGTTGATGACCTAGCAACCAAGCATAGATTTGATTTTCTTCCAACGGATTAAGGTCAACAAAGATAGACATTCCCTTTTCGAATCCTCGGGATAGTTGAACATGTCTCATTGTCCTTTATGAGACAGTGACTTGAGAAAAACTGACAGGTTAGACCTTTATCACAGAATTGTGATATGCTCAGCAGATTGTGCTTTAAACCTTCAACCAGAGAGACTTTGCTGATGGAGAGGTTGCCTCTGATTATACTTCCATAACCAATGGTCTTTCCCTTTGAGTTGTCTCCAAAAATGACTGAGGGACCCTTTGCTTCAACAATGCTTGAGAGAAGATTTGGATCACCAGTCATATGCTTTGAGCATCCACTGTCTAGATACCATAGATCTTTCTCTTCTTCATTGACAGCCATAAAGCATTCCTGAAATATAGACATTTAAGAATATGGTCCCCTTTTATTTTTGGGTCCTCAAGGTTAGCATCCTTTTGGGATCCACACTGTTTAACCTTTGGAGGTGTAAATCCTCTAGATTTAGGTGTGAATCTCGAAGGCATTCATGAATCTCATGACCATGGCCTTTGCGAAAGAGCATTTGTGAAATCCTTCAACATGAGTAATGATTTCTTTTGAGGCTTCTTATTATCAGCAGTCTTTGAAATGACCTTTGTGCTGATAACTGGCCTATAGGACTTAGGCCGATAATGCCTTTTCTTATTGATGTAAGGTTTATCATAGGTAGACCTCTTATCAAAAGATTTTGCATTTACAGCACATGTCCTTTAAGCTTTTTATCGCGAGTTCACTCCTTTCACCTTTTATAGGCAATGTTGGGATCGCCTTGCCCCGACAAATTTAATAGGCTTGAGCCGAGTATTCTTTGACTTGCCACTAGTCATCCCTGTTTTCTTAGGGTGACTAATAGCGATTTAAGTTGCTCGACTCCCTATTAGCGAGTCATTCTTTGGCGATTGCTTTCCTTTGGACTTGTCTTTTGTATTCTTGGGATAAACAAAAGGAACTTTGTTAAAGCCAAGTCCTTGCCTTTTGGGAGACGCTGGTCATAAGAAACTTCTACACCAATTCTTCAAAGAATCACAACAGATGTCTCATCCTTTTGAGAACCGAAGAACTACCTTTATTGAACTCACTTTGGAAACCAATACCGGTTTGTCATCTAAAGTTTTTGGTTTAAGAGAATGGTATCAAAGTTTCCTTTAGAGTTATTCCAAGTATTGACAACCTTTTGAAGGTCATCTTTCTCGAATTTATCTTCTTGATGTGTTCAAGTAGGAAGTCCACTTTTTCATCAAAGTTTTGTTCTCTTTTTGCAATTTGATACTTTCACTTCGTCTATCAAGATCTTTGATCTTAGACATCAAGGTTGATTTCTCGAGACAACTAGTTCATGCTTCTTGGCTAGTTTTACATAGGCAGCTTTGAATTTTGAAAACTCTTCCGGATATCTTTGTTTGCTTTGATGAGCTCTCCCTTTGATGGGTCATTGAGCTCATCATCATCATCACTTGTCATCTTGTTGAAAAGGTAGTGACCTCACGAATCATGTGGTGACTCCCGGCCATAAGGCATATGTTTGCTTCTTCGGCAAAATCACAGGAGTCATCCTCATCGGTGTCGTGTCACACCATGTAGGCATTGCTTTCATCAATGTCTTCACCACCATTCCTTTTTGTTTTTGAAATTTAGTTTCGGGACGTTTCTTATAAAATTCATATTTTGGCTTTGGACATTTAGAGGCAAAATGGCCTGGTTTCCTACAATTAAAACAAACTAGCTCATTATCCTTTTGATGGTCTGATTTATAAGGAGCGAGCTTTTAGGTTGGCTTGTTTTATGAGGAACGGCGGTTTTGTGAAGGACCGCTATGTGATGATGATTTGTTAAACTTTTGAAACGTTGATATTTCTTTACAAACATAGCAAATGCTTCGTCGAAAGAATATCATCACCATCAATGGATGATGTAGATGGGGTTTCATCGGGTGTTGAACATGAAGGTTCATTAGATATGGTGGTAATGACAAGTTTTTAAAACTCTTTTCCATTTCTTGAGCTTGTTGGATCTCAAGCTCATAGGCGAAAGACTAGCATAAAGATTTCTAAGAGTCAATTTGTTTAAATCTTTTGACTCTTTCATGGCGATGATTTTAACATGCCATAATCGCCTAGTGCATTTAGAAATCTCATGTTTATTTCTTTCTTTTCATACTTCTTTCCTAAGGAATAGCAAGAGTTGACTACCTCATAGAATCTATCATAGGCGCTTCGTAGAGACTCTTTGGGATCCTTTTGAAGGAGTCAAACTTCGGATGCAGTGTATAATTTGTTATTCTTTGTCTCACCATCACCTTCAAGATATTCAAGGATGGCTTCCCACATCTCCTTTCTTTGTGTCCAGGTTGATAATCTGGCGATAAGTGCTTATATCAACACGGTGGTGATGATGTTGATGGCTTTTCCATCCGAGCATCATTCTTCGTCTTCATCATCCCACTCTTCTTGGCTTTGGTACTTCGGTTCGCCGTTGGATCTACCGTGGCGGTGTATTCGGCTTCATTGGAATTTTGGGTCCATCTATGACACATTTCCACAAACGTTTATCAATTGAGTTCATATGTCTTTTGACTTTATCTTTCCAGATGTCAAAGTGAACTTCATCCAAGACAGGACAATGGTTCACGTTTGAAGTTTCCAACATTTGGTGAGCAGCCATGATCTTTAATCTCTCAAGAGGTTAATCTCGGAAAAACAAGTTTTCAAAGAGTTAAGCTCTGATACCAATTGTTAGGTCCAAGGTTGCTCAAGATAGGCTAGAAGGGGGTTGAATAGCCTATCTCCAATTTTTGAAATTGATTCAAAAGCCTTACTTCACTATGGTTTTATAAAGTTTTGCAGGCGGAAGTCTTGTGAAGTATAGGACAAGTTGAGAATGGGCGATCTTCACAGTCAAGATCGGCGGTTCTCAACAGGTTTGAAATCGGAAATTTAAAGCAACACAAACAATTCACAATCGCACACACAAGTAGACAGAGAATTTAATATGGTTCACACTTATAAATAAGTGCTACGTCCACAACCAAAGTAGTCAACTTTGGATTTGAAAATCGTGTACTAAGTTTTTCCACTAGATATTTTACAGACTAAATCTCTAATGGATCGTGTACAATAATTTTGTTGACCAAGTGTTTGTGTGGGAGAATTGATATCAATAAGATACAATTCTCGTGAGCTATGAACAGCTAGGTGTTGCAATCAATGAAGAGCTTTAATGGACTGGACGTCTAAGTGTGAGGCTCTCCAATGATTAAGTACAGATAGGACGTTTAAGCTTTTAAGAACTTGAAGAATATAAAGATTTAGAATTGAGGTTGATCAAAAAGTCCTCTTAAATGCAGCAATGAAGTCTTCTTTTATATGCAGAAGGAAGCTTGGAGCCGTTGGTGATTTTCAAACTTGAATTTAAGAGCAATTAATGCCCTAATATAGTTGTTGACTCCTGATAGGCTGTTCAGTAACTTGCAGTCTGTCTTCTGTCTTTTTGCCAAAAATGGGCGGTCTGAGCTTGCAAGAGAAATGTCCTTTTCTGAGTATTTGCCGAGAATGGAAACCTTCATTAATTGATAGTTGCAGGTTAACGTTGTATCGCAATTAATGAGGTCTTTAAGTTAGGACATGTCTTCAGCAGATGACTATCGGACGTTCTTGGAGTTCTTCAACATTGCTGATGAAGTTTGGCTGATACGAGCTTGTCCGATATCCAAAGGAAGACTGCTGGTTCAAATTTTGCCTATTTGTGCAGAGGACGTCCGATGTCCTATAGGCTATCTTCTTCAAGACTTATACAATTAGCAACCCTAAGCTATTCAAGCTATGCCTAAGTACAAGTTGCCACACTAACAGACATGCAGGCCCATTAGTCACCTTGTCTTAGACTTAGGTTATGGATTCAAGAAAATCTAAGCTAAAATACAACACCTCTATACCTCTTTCGTTCACCATGTATCCTAGGAATTCGCCTGCCTTTACTCCGAAGGCACATTTAGCTGGATTAAGCTTCATCTTATTTTTTCTGAGATTTGAGAAGGTTTCTTTCAGGTCGTTGACGTGGTTGGCTTGCTTCGTTTTGATGACCATGTCGTCGATGTAGGCCTCAACGTTTCTTTCCAGCTGTTCTCCAAAGACCTTGTTCACCATTTGTTGATAAGTAGCCCCTGCGTTTTTTAGCCCGAAGGGCATCATTTTGTAATAATAGATGGCTCCTGCTGCTCGAAAGGCTGTCAGCTCCTGGTCGGCCAGCCACATGCATATTTGATGGTACCCTGAGTATGCGTCGATGAAGCTGAGAATTTTGTGGCCTGCGATTGCATCCACAAGCTAATGTATCCTCGGCAGTGGGTACCAGTCTTTGGGGCAAGCCTTGTTCAGGTCTGTGAAGTCGACGCGCATCCTCCATTTTCCGTTGGTCTTCTTGACCATTACCATGTTTGCGATCCAGGTCAGATAGAAGACTTCCTCAATGATGTTTGCTTTGAGTAGTTTGTCAACTTCTTCCTTGATCGCTGCCTGTTTTTCGAGAGAGAATATTCTAGATCATTGTTGGACAGGAGTTATGGTTGGATCAACATTTAGCTTGTATACAACAACCTCTTCGCTGATTCCTTCCATGTCCTCTGTCCTCCATGTAAATACATCCTTGTTCTTCCGGAGGAATGCAACTATTACTTCCCTTTCATCCTTGTCAATTTCCAGCCCGACCTTGATTTTTTGTTCGGGGAAGTCGAAGTTGTGACCACCTCGTCAAGATCTTCATGTGGCTGGATCTTAGGCTGATCCCTTGGATCTAGGCTTTCTACCGTGACGACTTTGTTTGGCTTCTTCATGTCACCGTTGGTGACCTGGTATGAGTCGGCCAGCTAGGTGTCCGAGGTGGGCACGTCGGGCAGGTCATCATCCTCGCTTTCTTCGTGGTGCGAGGTAGAGAGACCATTTTGTTCGAGCGTTTGGGTGATCGGGGGAGAGTCAGTGTGCTCGGTGTCCATTCCGAACACGTCGAGCTCATTGTCGTCCTCGTTGACCTCTGTGTTCGGGCTAGAGGAGCCAGCCCGCACTGACTGCTATGCTCGATCTCTAGAGGGGCTTATCTAGGTGCCTTCTCTGATTATTATTGACTTCAGCCGTCATCGAGGTCTATTTGATGGACCTCTTCGTGGATTGTAGTCACCTTCCTTTTCCCCTTGAATCGAGCTTCCTCGGCCTTCTTTTCCTCGAGGAGGTGATTTAGAGTTCTTTTTGTGTAATTTCTCACCTCTCTGACCCCGTTGTCTGTGGGGAATTTGATTTTTTGGTGAGCTGGAGAAATCACCATCTCGAACTTTTTCTGGGTCAGGAGTCCCAGAATGACATTGTATGGAGAGGGAATATCAAGGACCAGAAAGGTGATGACCTCGGTGCGAGAGTTGTCTTTGGAACCGAGGACTACCTTGAGGTCGACTGTGCCTTTAACAGCGACCTTGTGTCCAGTGAAACCTTCCAGCTTTATTCCAGTCGGAGTCAGATACGAGTTTCCCAGTCCTATTGCCTGGAAGCATTTATAAAAAAGGATGTCCTTCCCTGCTCCCATGTCAATCAGCACTCTCTTCACTCTTCCTCGGCCAATTTTTGCCTCGATGGTCAAAGCATGCCCTCTGGCAGCGGGGTTAGCGGCCAGCTCGCTGGGTAGGAATGTTATTCCCTTCTCTCCCCAAACTTGTGGCGGGCTGACAGTGCGGTTGAGGCTGTTGATCGCCGTCTTGAGCTTGGTGATGCTCGACCATTCCTCTGTGATTGTATTGACTAGGACCTCATCCTCCTCGGCATTTGTCCTCGGGGCTTCCCTGGTCCTGTCTCTGTTGTTTCCTCCTCGCTGCTCATATCTTTTAAGTTCCCATCTGTCAATCAGCTTCTGGATCTCCTTCTTGAGCTGAATGCAGTCTTCGGTGGTGTGCCCGATGCCGTTGTGGTAGGCGCATCTTTTGTTAGGGTTGCGAGGATAGGGAGTCATCTCGAAGAGGTGGAGGTTGGCCAATCCTGTTTTCCTGTAGCACCACGTTCATAAACTGCTCCCTGGTCGTGTTCAAGGGGGTGTAGAATGCTTCTTTCTTAGCCCATTTGTTCTTCCCTTTGCCTTTGCCATGTCCATTGCTGCCCCCTTCCTTCTGGTCCTCAGACTTGTCTTCCTTTTTCTGCTTCTGAGTCCCTGAGGGTTTCTGATCCTCTATTGCCTGTTCTGCTAAGGTCTTCTCGACGTTCCCAATATTTTACGCGGTAGTATATATCTCCACACTAGTATTGGGTGGTCGCATACCAATTTCAGATAGGAGCTTCGCAGATCGGCATCCGGCCTGGAAGAAGGCAATTATGGTTTTGTCAGGGACGTTTAGTAACTTTTCAGCAATGTGCTTGAATCTGTTGAGGTAGCTTTCCAGGGACTCTCCAAGTCGCTGCTTTATTCCGCAGAGATCAGATTCCTTTTTAGGAAGGTCGCCTGCTGATGAATATTTCTTCAGAAAATCCTTCTTCAGGTCATACCAATCTCTTATGGAGCCCTCCTCAAGCTCTTCAAACCAGTTGAGGACGACCTCCTCAAACGTGCTGACAAATACGACACACCACAGATCCAGATCTCTAGTGCACACTCCCATCTTTGCCTCGAAGCTCGATACGTGGCTTCGAGCATTCGTGTTCCCTGCATAGCTTTTCAGAGATGGCAGCTTCAGGCGATGATTTGGAGGAGTGTCCCTGATCCTTAGGCAGAAGGCTGCTGTCATGTTCCCTGATAACTTTCCCCCGTTACCTCTTTCGAAGGCTTCTAGTCTGTCTTTTATCTTGCGCAGTACCTCGTCTTCCAGGTCGCTGCTCCTGCCCCTCCTTTTAGACTGGCGGTCGTGGCCGTCGATCTTAGAGTATTTGTGCGAGGATGCATCGCTGCTGGAGGTACTGTGCTGGATAGACTTGAGTTTTGACCTGTAATTGTAATCCTCTGGCCTGCGTGATCGCTCCTCGTCACGCTCAATTCGGGAGGATCTGTAAGATTGGGCCGGACTGGGCTCTCGTGATCGTTTCGAGGAGGATACGAGCTCGGGATTGGTAGCTGAGGTGCCTGGGCGGCTAGTTTGCGGGACACTTCGTAGTCACGTACTTCCAGCTCTCTCTGTTTTTTCGAGAAAGCCTTCTCCTTTCTTATATGCTCCAGCTCGACGAGGTCGATTTCTTGTTGTGTGCGAGGTGGTCTATCTCCTATCATGACGAGGTCGTCTCTATCTTCAGAGTCCCCTTTACTTGATGAGGTTGGGCTCGCTGTCTGACCATCCCGGTTCACCCTATCCGATCTTTTAGCGGACTGGGCCGCCTTTTTACCTAAAGCTTTCTTCCTCATCGCCCTGGCCAGTTTCTGGGCTCAGGTATTTTAATGAAGAGGGAGCCCTAATGAGGGCACAACAGGTGATTCTTTCTCAGGTTGTTCGAGAGGTTGGCCAGCAGGTGGTGCAGTTGCAGGTGCTGTCGAGGTCGCCGCTGGAGCTACCTGTTTGGAGACTTGCTTGGAGATTGTCATGATTGATCACAAAAAACTTCGTTCTTGGCAACGGAACCAATTGATCACGCAAAAAAGATTGAGGATGATCGCGTCTGATTCACGTGCATAGTCTAACAAGATTCCGGCTTGTGTTGCAGGGATTGCCCTTGAAGTATGAATTGCTTGAAACCTGTGATCAACAAAGAACACCGTAAGGGGGGCTGTGTTGTCCCAGTGACAACCCTCAGGCATGAGAATTAGCAATACTTCGTAGGAGGGGTAAAGCTAAGAGAGAATATTGTAAGCAAGTAATTTGCGTGTACCTTATGAGGCCTGTGAGGGTGCTTATTTATAAGGAGATAAGTCATAATCCTAGTTGGATTCGGAATGGGAGATATGATCAATTCCCATGTCTTTCGGATTACGTTTCCTTGTATGCTTAGGACTGATATATACAGAATAATAGCAGGACTCTTCCCAGTTGAGAGGTGATTTCGTAGAGGACTCTACTTTGCCGAGCTGAGAAGGGGTACGTCGAGGTCAGCCTGGTATGTTCCCAGATCGCTCGACGTAGTCAAGGTCGGCCTGGCATATGTCCAGGTCGCTTGATGCTATGTGGTCGGCCTGAGATGTCCCCAGGTCGCACTGTAGGTCCTTGTGTTGGGAGAGTATACTGATGAGGTAGGCGGCCTGTCGTAATGTGATTTCCAGGTCGTCATATCGATGTGGGCGTATGTCACCTCGGTGCTTGCCCAGCTGGAAGCTATTGAGGCCGCGATGTCTGCCACGTGCCCAGCAGAAGGCTAAGGTCGTTCAAATATAAAACATATATGTTTAAGAAATGCTTGAAAGTGGTGTTTCATGTAACACTTCATGCATTAAAGTATTGTACTATACACCAGAGTGTTAGGTCCATGTTAATGTGTTCAGAGTATAGGCTAGAGGGGGGGTGAATACCTATATGACATTTATCAAAAAATTCATCTGATTTAAGGATTAAGTTAAAAGACATTGATGAAATAATTAATTGGATAGGTCATCTTCCAGATTTATGCAACATAGCTGATATAGAGAAATCTGTCGATGTGCATCAGCAGACTTTAAAGACTGCTGGTGGGAAGATTCGGTTATACTTTGCTGATAAATAAGAGTTTAAGCAGCAGAAGAACGAGCAGCATAAGTATAGCAATTTAGATTAAAATGGTTGTAAACAAATATATACATGTTTATTATAACAACAAACTTAAATCTTATTTTAGATGCATCAATTACTTTCCACAACCAGATTGCACAAGATATATAACATATATTACGGGAAGGATAAGTAAAGACTGAATGTAATAAAATATGATTTATATTAAAATTCAGCATAGGTTTGCTTAAGGACAAACATGCTTAATACATCAACCTAGACTCTCTAACCTAGCAATCTCCTAGGAAAGAAAAAGGAGAGATTAAGAAAGAAAAATCAAATTTATCGAAAATACATTGGAAGATGTAGTCAACATTTATTATGTTGTCTTCCTGTAGTATCAACTCGATAACTTTGTTGTGAGAAGGAAATATTAGGCATTGTTCAAATAACTAGTATTTGAACAACTGAGTGCTAAGCACTTGGCCAAGAGTGATGACAATTCATTGCATAATCGACAGCCCTTATAATGTAGTATAAGTCTGCCGATATGAATGTAGTATGGATTATTAGGCCTTGGTTCTTCATCGGACATCTTCAAGCTTGGTCAGTCTTCAACGATGAGTGGGATGTTTAGTCTCTAGCTATGGATTTGAAATATAGCTGCTGAAGAGACTGAGTCTTTCGAAGAAGAAAGAACTCAAATCAAGAAAGAAGTTCTTGATTAAGCAGAGCTTCTTTACCTATGGAATTTTGATTTCTCTCCCACAAAGTGTTTGTTCTTACACTTATGTTTTTCTCACTCTAAGTGTTGTTACAGATTGTAAGCACTAAGATCATCACCAACCTCTATGAATGAAGAATGAGAGGTTTCTTTTATAGGCTTGAGAAGATGAAAGAGTCGTTGAAGCTTGGATAAGTTTTTGCCTGTTAGGGATCTGGATCATCAATGCGTCAGAGTACATTGTAAAACCTGTTGGGCAAAGTCTTTATGTTTAAGCTTTGTCTTGAAGTTTGTCCAAATAGTACAGGCTGGATGAATGAGTCTTGACATGCAGGTCTGGGTTGTAGCGCACTGTGTTTGGCCTTTTATGGAATGTAGCCTTGAAGACTGGGACCAAACACGAAAGAGGAAATGTCTTCTGAATAATAGTTTAAAGCACGGGATCGGTACATATCTTGAGCTGTCAAGAAGATCTTGTAACGGATCTATTTTTGAATTGTAGCTTTGAGTAACGACCGATGTTCCTCTTGAGAATTATCAGCTTTCTTGCAGTTGTTTGATGAAGAGCATAGCTGATACTGAAATCTGCAGATGTAAGACTGCTGTGGTAAAGACTGCTGTTGAGACATGGCTGGTGGGAATGTCTGCTGGTGAGGCATTGCCGATAGAGATGTCTGCTGGCGCTGGTAGAGCTAATCCATATGAATAGTCATCTTTACTGGGTAAGACATAGACTCGGACATGTACAAAGACTTCCTAGTCTAATGACTTATGTAATGTTTTATCAAGCTGCCACACTAACCGGTACGCAGCCCTTTTAGCCACTTGTAAAACATGCGTTGTAATGAAAACAAGTAAATTACTGAGTTAGAATATGCAAACATATGCATCAGCTGTTTAACAAGCATATTCCTAACAATCTCCTCATATTTGCTTGGGGTCATTACTACAATTGACATATACATAATGCCCTTTAAGCAGATGTTTAATCCTTAGTAATAACATGCCTTCCAATGAATGATCATTTTATCTTAAGGCATGCCCTAGGATGAACTTACAAGCGATAGCGTATATATAGTCATCTATTGCTAAGTATTTACAGACTCGATAAATAAAGATACAAATACGAAGCAATAATAAAAACATTTTTTAGGCAATTATGAAAATTGATAATTAGGCCATAAAGATGTTTTTGAAAAGGATTTGTCATGCGATATGATTTAAGTGATTTGAAACAATTTGAGTAAGACATTATTTTGAATCAGCAGGTTTTAAAGAAAGAATAAGATGTGCTGATTTTAACTTCTTCTCCTAATGTAAAGATCTTATAGCAGTTTGGGATCATTACTTATTAATACAAAGACTTTGATAGAGAAGACTTTTCAAAACTTAATTGAATTGCTTAAGTTTCAGATAATTTAGGATCAGTCCCTTTCTTTTTACAAGAAAGTAGTTTGAACGGTATTCAAAGGAACAGAAGATGTAAGAGATGCTGTTAAGAAGTTCTTCGGATATAAATATTTAAAGAGTTATTTAAATATCCGAGCAAAAGAAGTTTCCTTTTGAAGATTTTGTTTTCCTTTTTGCAAAGAGATTTTACAAGAAATTATTTTAAATAACAACTTTGTTAAAAACATAGGAAGTTAGAAATTGTTGTTGTTGAATTTCCTCTTGAGTAAAATTATTGAAGTATGAGGGCAGAAAATATAATTTTCTTAATGAAATTTAGAATGTTTTTCTCAGAAAAGTCACCAAGATTTAATTGGACAAGTCATGAAGACTTAATCGGACAAGTTGATCATATTTTCAGAATGTATATGTCTATTTTCAACACAAAATGTATATATCACAGTACTATATGTCAAAGTACTTTCCTCCTCAATTATAAATATCTAAAAACTCCTTTAATGTATAAGACATACATTTCAGAGTAAGACATACATCTCAGATGTGTATGTCACAAAATTTCAGATGAGATGTATATGTCACAAAAATTCTCCTCCCTACATGAAGCTTATAATATATATATATAGCTTCTAATTGTATAAGACATATATTGGAGAATTTTATATAGCTCTCCTCCTTAATTATAGATGACTTCTAAAAATATATTTCTTCTCTTAATGTATAAGATGTATATATAGCTCCTTATATGTCACAAAACTCTCCTCATATCTTATATGTCAGAATGTATATGTCACAAAACTCTCCTCCTTAATGGTCACAAGCACACTCCTCCTTAATGGTATAAGTATGTTAATATGTATAAGTATTCTCCTCCTTAAAGGTCACAAGCAGGAGTATATGTTTACGACAAGGGATATAGACAGTACAGCACACTCCTCCTTAATGGGCAAGTAGGACAAGTAGGAGTAGAAGAATAAAAAAATAATAGTAGTGAAAGATAAGCAGAATATATTACATAAAGAACATGTAGATATAAGAAATACTGTTTTAGAAAAAAAACAACAAAGGAAATGCCTCATTAAAAATGAAACATGTGAAGAGAAGCAAGTTTTCCTATCCTAAGTGTTGGGAATGTCTTGAGTAGTTACTGAGTCTGGTGTAGAATTTTTGCCCATAGATGAATTCTCCTCCTGAATAGGTAATAACTCGAAAGGAATGAATGAGGGAACAGAGGAAGAAATAGGGGAAGATTCAGACTCAATAGTTGATACCAAATTCCTTGAGGGGATCCAGGCAACGAAATTTGAAACGTTATTCCTGGGATCTTGAAGTCGATCTCTTAGCCGTCGATTGATTCGATGAGCTCTTCGAATCATTTGAGGTTGAGGTGTCAAGACAGTCATCATCTGTATTCTTCATTCGGTGTAAGGAATAGGACGAGAGGCTGGCCTAGCTGAATTTATGTTTCGCATAATTTTGAAAGATGAATACCAAACGTTGAGAAAATTTGAGGTAGAACAAAATGAAAGTTAAGAGAAGCAGGTCATTTGTTTTAATGAACATATCTCTAGAAATTCTAAGAATTTGAAAGGACGCCTTGGGTAAAGAGATTTGATAAGACAAAAATGTGGATTAAGAGTAAGAATGAATTTAATGAAGTTGCAGTGATGTGATATTATCAATTAATATTTATGACCTTATGGCGTAGGTATGCGTAGATTAGATATAGCTGAGATATAGGCAGAGTAGAGTGATGACATTAAAAAGAAATAAATTTGATATAGCTGATGTTATCAGCAGTGTTGAAAAGAACTGGTATGGAGATGTTTTGATGAAGAAGAGTAGATACCAATTGTTAGAGAGACATAAAATGGTTAGCCTGGAAGAAGAATATGCATTATGTATTTAGGCTAAGACTTATGTAGATCACTCCTCGTGACTTAAACAATAAACTTGAATTAACAGTATCTTCTCTGATGAGCAGTTGAGCTGATTAAAATAGCTCTAGAATGGACTTAGAACTAAAATGTAGTAGAAGTGAGAAGAATGGGTGGATAATTTCTACTAACATCAATATATGTATGAGCAATGTATAACTTGATATCAGTTAGAAGAAGTGATAAGATAGAAACTAATGATTATCTTAATCAGCAGACTTGAAAGATGACTGATCGAGATGCTTCTTAGAGTAGAAATTTTTGGGAGAATGAATGGTGATGCCAATTGTTGAAAGTTTTGTTAACAAGTGTGAATCTTATTGAATGTTTGAATGAATTTTGTTGTTGATATAGATTGTCAAGTCTGAGTTTAGGGACAATATTCTGAGTTTTATTATGAATTGGAATATGCACAAGTGTGCTATTGGCTGGTTTCTAAGGATGTTTGTCCTTTAAAGAGAGTAGAATCAGTTGAATATAGTAGTTAGAGAATCTGCTGAGCCAAGACCCTGGCACTACTATTTATCGAGAAAATATAGATTTTTGATAACTGTTGTATTGATAGTTTGCCTGGTTAAGGTCTGATATCAAGTGTGAATTGATATAATGTCAAGGCGATTTATCAGGATTAGAAAGACAGAATCAGTAGGGTTGATAATAAATTGATACCAATTGTTAATTAAAAGTAAGATCTGCTGATGAAGGGGTGGATAGAGATATTGTGATCAGCAGAATAAACAAACTAGATATTGATAGGATAAAACACGACTGGTCAAGGATCAGCTGTTGTAGAGATGGCTATTTTGGATCTGTTGAAGTGATTTCAGTAATTAGTTAGAAGATGGATAAGTGATTTAGTGGTCATGACATTAATCAGCAGAGTATGGAGTTTACTGAAGTGTTCGTTCATGTCTGGACCGAATCTTCCAACAAGGAGAATGAGGTGTCATATATGACAATGGGGGTTATATCAGCTGCTCATTCTTAAGAAATACTACGTTTGAGAAATAGTAGTTTTTCTGAGAATCTAAGAATATCTAACTATCTTCTGAGTAAAGTCAAGTTCTTTTAAGACTTACCAGTTTTCTTTCATCATATTTTCATCAGATAAAGTATGCCAAGATGATTTGAATTCAACTTTTCTACTAGTTAGCTGCTAGTCAAGATGATATCAATTGTTATATGTATAGAAATATAAATATATATCACTTGATACTCAAGAGTTATCTTTGGATTCAGACAACTGACAGTTTATGACATCAACTAACTTTGCCTTTTATACCATAATCTCAGAAGTTATGTAAAATTAAGTAGTTGTCTGAGGTGAACACTAGTTGTTGTTGTTTTAAAAAAAAATGCAAAGCTTTGAATTTTATATATTAAGCACTGGGATTTGTGAATTTAAAGCACATAAGTATTTCTTTATACTTTGAAAATGTTAATCCCTTTTAAAAAAAATCTCAGCCGTCTTTTCTTTCATACATCAAACAACCTTTGTTCATAGCGGATGTACTACAGATCTTGTAATTTGAAGTAGAGAATTAGAGATTAAGTAAATAGTTTGCAGCTTTAAAGGTGGAGTTTAGACATGAAAGGTCATCCTTTAAATTTCTGCAGTCTGCTCATCTTAATTTAAATCGGCAGACTTTGATTTGGATCATGGTGAGTTGATCAATTTCAGAAAGGCAATTATCCAAGTGGTTGAAAGTAAGTGGCATATTATAAAGATGGACTGTTACTCAATTATAGCAGATTTTCATAGATAAGTTTGCTGATGGGTTTTCAACAGAGTTTGTGTAAGAATTGTAGATCATTTCATTAAAGTCAATTCCTCAATCGTCAATAAATGTTAGGTAAAATTATACGATGAAGAAAAAATTATTAGATCAACACAATTAAAACACACTGATTCATGCTATCATAAGAATGCAGAGATATAGAGACAAGTACGAAAGTTGCTGAACTTGTATTCAATAATCTAAACAGTTTGAATATGTCTCTTTAGGGATCAGCTAATTACAAGAACAATACAACAAAAAATTGACTAAACTGTTGATTACAAGACAAAGATAAGAAATGATTCATTTTTTAATAGAAATTTTGTTACAGAGTTTTATCCAGGGTATCCTAATCCAGATCGACATGATAGGCGGACAGAAGTCATGGATTTTGGAATGGATCAAGTTGGCTGATTCTTCTTTTTGATCTCCTCCAACTCTAGGAGGAGGAAGAACCCGTATACACCAAGAGGTTGTTCCTGAAGAACCTCAAGGTGTTCGCTATCAAAGACCTACTGCATGGACTACGAATCCCAATTGATAAGCACATGGATGGATAGTAGTCATTGGCAGTTCATTGTCTTTGACCACACTTCCTTAGCTACCTTATCCTGCCAACCCGAATTATTTGCATCAGCCATCTTTAAGGTGATGGCTGGTATACTTACATATGACCAGACAAGTTGTTTGAAACAACAATTTACTAGATGCTTGCTGGACATTTGATAAATTTTATCTAGGATCTTCACTGTGATGCTTATGTATACACGCAGAGTTACAATGGTTAGATTTGTGTATGCTAAGTGATTTCCATAGTGATTCATCTGAAATCAATTGAGTGTATCAATGAGATTGATAACCAAATGTTAGAAAGGAAATAGAATCACGAAGAACATAAATTAGTAATCTTTAATTTTTCCTTTTAATAGAAAAGATTTTAAAGATATTCTTAAGTGTTCTAAGAATCAAAAGTTTATGGCATTAAGTTCAAGATCATCACAAGATTCTTTGCCAAAACTTTAAGACTATCAAACAAGACAAAAGAAAATATCTTTTTATCAAATATCTTTAAGAAGAAAAATTGAAAATTAATAATAAATGATTTCTGAAACAAATGCGTTGATAAAATTTCTCTCAGATATTATAACTATGTCCCTTTTTGAAATAACAAAAAAACTTTTATAGTTATGAATAAAGATTTTGATTTTGAGAATACATCTTTGAGAAACTTGATTCAACTCATCACAAGTAACAGAAATAAACCAAAACAACTTTGAAGGAATATGAGAGAGTCATACCCAGTTGTTGAAGTGTTGAATTGATCAAACTCTAGAATTTGTACTTAGTAACATTTTGAGAGAATTTTTGAATCAGCGTTTAACATCTTGTAGATCTCAAGCAGTGGGTGAGTATATATGATAATAGAGTTTGAAGAAGGAAGGACTCTATTTATACTCAGAGGCAAGACGAAGGTTCACATCAATAAGTGAGGTTTACTGTTGGTCTTGTCTTTTCTTATTCCCGAGGGAGTGATATTTTCGAGATCTGGTGAAATCTTTTAAAGTAGAAAATATTTTGTTTAGTCAAACATATTTTGTAGATTTTCCAGAGAATCTTGAAAATTGTTTTTACTTTAAACGAAGTAGTCAGTCTTCGTAAAGCGTGCCTCTTCTTTAATGGACTAGTGAGCGAGACAAGTCATTAAAAGTATTACTCTTATAAGTCAGCACATATAACTGAACTTATGAAGTGCGGGTTGGCCGATATGGAAGTTCAGCCAACTGGGTTTTGAAAGTCGTTTTAAAAACTTTTCAGATCAGCTGATATGAAAAGTGCTGACCAGTTTTTGAAAAACGTTAACATAAAGTAAATCATACAAGCACACAGATATATCATGAAGAGCATAGTATGATAAGACTTTATTAATGCAGCATGTGTGATAAAAATTTGAAGAGAAATTCAGCAGACATGGGTGCATACATATAACAGAGCAGTTACTGACCTGTTTTGTGCACATACTGGTGGAATAGTCATCCTCAAAATCTTGGACATATAATTAGACTTTTATAAGACAGTGCCATAGTCCAGTAGATATTGATTTGACGTTTTCCTTCTACGAGTGAGTGAATGACATAGTAAGTCATTCATTAGTGATCAGCAGTCCTTCATAAATCAACATCCAAGTTGATGTTTGCTGATGGAGAGATTTGTTGCTATAGAAAAATCATTAGTAACATTTATGAGCTAAAAGTAGCTCCAGAAATCCAGTAATACAAATGAGATCTAATAAGCACATTAGTTGAATAATTACTTTAAATGTAGCTTATAATCGTAACCCCAAACAATATGAAGTTAGGAACTTGGGTTACTTTCTCACTTTACCCTTTGATCATGTATGCTCATGATTGATAAAAATCTGAAGTTGAGCACAGGTTCATTGGGTGTATCTTGTAGGCAGAAGCTTTTCGTTGAAGCAGAACATTTTTATCATAGATATCCTTAGATCTAGAGCTAATATTCACAGTGATTTAGAGATGACACAAATTTGATTTCCCTTGAATTACTTTTGGAGATCTACTGATTTCTTCTTTTTTAAGCTTTCAGTGAATAGTTACATATTTTCTCTAGATGGATAATTAGTAGAGTCTTCAAAAACTAAATATCATAAACTGTAGGGATCAGCAGATTCTATGATAGGAAGTTTTTGACACTTAGACATGTCCAAATAGATACTAGTAAGAACCTCAATTTCTTATGATACAAGCTTATAAGTATTTGAACTGAGAAGCTTTTCTCGAAAAGGTGTTAGATTGAGACAATCGTTAGCCTTATATCAAGATAACATTCTTTCAGAGATACATCATTGTAATTCATCCATCAAATATGAAGTTGAAGAATTTGCTAGAGGATATTTCAAGGATTTAAAAATAGAATGTTTAAAATTAAATATCATCCTCAGCAAGTCAAACTCTTTTTAACTATAGTGCTTTTCTTCTAAATGCCAAATGAAGAACATACTTTTGTCATTTTAAAGATTTTCCTATAGCAATCACACGGTCATCACAGAAATCCTTGCTCACAAAGGTTTTGAAAACAAAACTGATTTTGATTTGTAAAAGCATTTTCAAAATGACTTCAGATCTCCCAGTCAAAAGATTTTTAGAAATAAGAATTTTTGAAAACAAATCTTTTTGACTATGCATCTAATCTGAGCAACAGGATCAAAACTCTCAGGTTGTTAGGCCTAGAATGAAGTTCACAGAGTACTAGCTCTGATACCAATTGTTAGGTCCATGTTAATATGCTCAGAGTATAGGCTAGAGGGGGGATGAATAGCCTAACCTTTATTAAAAATTTCATTTGATTTAAGGATTAAGTTAAAAGACATTGATGAAATAATTAATTGGATAGGTCATCTTCCAGATTTATGCAACATAGCTAATATAGAGAAATCAGCAAATGTGCATCAGCAGACTTTAAAGACTGCTGATGGGACGATTCGGTTATACTTTCCTGATAAAGAAGAGTTTAAGCAGCGGAAGAACGAGCAGCATAAGTATAGCAATTTAGATTAAAGTGGTTGTACACAAATAGATACATGTTTGTCATAACAGCAAACATAAATCTTATATTAGATGCATCAATTACTTTCCACAACCAGATTGCACAAGATATATAACATATATTAAAGGAAAGATAAGTAAAGGCTGAATGTAATAAAATATGATTTATATTAAAATTTAGCAGAGGTTTTCTTAAGGACAAACATGCTTAATTCATTAACCTAGACTCTCTAACCTAGCAATCTCCTAGGAAACAAAAAGGAGAGATTAAGAAAGCAAAATCAAATTTATTGAAAATACATTGGAAGATGTATTCAACATTTATTATGTTGTCTTCCTGTAGTATCAACTCGATAAATTTTTTGTGAGAAGAAAATATTAGGCGTTGTTCAAATAACTAGTATTTGAACAACTGAGTGCTAAGCACTCGGCCAAGAGTGATGACAATTCATTGCACAATCGACAACCCTTATAATGTAGTATAAGTCTGCCTATATGAATGTAGTATAGATTATTAGGCTCTGGTTCTTCATCAGACATCTTCAAGCTTGGTCAGTCTTTAACGATGAACAGGATGCTTAGTCTCTAGCTATGGATTTGAAATATAGCTGCTGAAGAGACTGAGTCTTTCGAAGGAAGAAAAAACTCAAATCAAGAAAGAAGTTCTTGATTAAGCAGAGCTTCTTTGCCTTAGGAATTTTAAATTTCTCTCCCATAAAGTGTTTGCTCTTACACTTGTGTTTTTCTCACTCTAAGTGTTGTTACAGATTGTAAGAACTAAGATCATCACCAACCTCTTTGAATGAGGAATGAGATGTTTCTTTTGTAGGCTTGAGAAGATGAAAGAGTCGTTGAAGCTTGGATAAGTTTTTGCCCGTTAGAGATCTGGATCATCAATGCATCAGAGTACATTGTAGAAACTATTGGACAAAATCTTTCTGTTTAAACTTTGTCTTGAAGTCTGTCCGAATAGTACATGCTGGATGAATGAGACTTGACATGTAGGCCTGGGTTGTAGCGCACTGTGTTTGGCCTTTTATGGAATGTAGCCTTGAAGACTGGGACCAAACACGGAAAAGAAAATGTCTTCTGAATAATAGTTTAAAGCACAGACATCGATGCATATCTTGAGCTGTCAGGAAGATCTTGTAACGGATCTATTTTGAATTGTAGCTTTGAGCAATGACCAATGTTCCTCTTGAGAATTATGAGCTTTCTTGCAGTTGTTTGATGAAGAGCATGGCTGATACTGAGATCTGCAGATGTAAGACTGCTGTGGTAAAGACTGATGTTGAGACATGGCTGGTGGGAATGTCTACTGGTGAGACATTGCCGATAGAGATGTCTGCTGGCGCTAGTAGAGCTAATCCATATGAATAGTCATCTTTACTTGGTAAGACATAGACTCGGACATGTACAAATACTTCCTAGTCTAATGACTTATGCAATGTTTTATCAAGCTTCCACAATAATCGGTACGCAGCCCTTTTAGCCACTTGTGAAACATGCGTTGTATTGGAAACAAGCAAATCACTGAGTTGGAATATGGAAACATACGCATCAGCTGTTTCACAGGCATATTCCTAACATAGAGGTTGTTGGTGGTAGTGGTGCTGGTGGACACCAGAGGTTGTCACCAGCGGCGGTGGGACGCTAGAGGTTGTCTCCAGTGGCCATGGCGACGGTCGAAGGTTGTCGTTAGCGGCAATGGCGGCCACCGGCAATGGTGGGGGACGCTAGAAGTTGTCGCCGGTGGTGGTGGTGACCGTCAGATGTTATTGCCTGTGATCGTGCTTGCCACCGAAGGTTGTTACTAGCGATGGTGGGGGACGCCGAAGTTAATCGTCGGCGGTAGTGGTAGACGCTGGAGGTTGTCGCCTCTGGCAATTAGGGACGCCGTAGTTTTCGCCGGCAATAGTGGCGGCCACTAGAGGTTGTTGTCGCGTCGGTGACGGTGGACGCCAAAATTTTTTGTAGGTGACGGTGGGAGATGTCGGAGGTTGTTGCCAATGATAGTTGGGGACGCTCTAGGTTGTAGCCAGTGGTAATGGCGGCCACCAGAGGTTGCCACTTCTAGTTACCGCTGTAGATTAGCAATATTAGTTAACCCAATTGATAACCGTGTTAAAACTCACATTTATCCATTTTATTATTAGTCTCTATTGAGTGAACCATTTAAAGTTCAATTAAGTTATTGGTTTTAAATGGTTAATCCTATAAATCTGTTATAATTGGTGGAGTATATTGGAAGAGTAAATGGACTTGATAACATATTGCCACCCCTAGCATAAACTGTATTGATCTTTGTCATGTTAAAAATAACTGTTCTAATTTACTAATTAGATGTCCAATCAAGAGTATTCGGCTTATTAATTAGGACAGTAGATTTTTTTTTTTAGGGAAACAGGGACGGCACCCTGCTAAATTTTATTAATAAAAAAAGATGATACAAACTTGAGAGGGACAACCAGACTGGCCCTTATAACTGGGAGGACAAAGGAGCCTAACCTCGAAAAAGGGAGATACATACAACTGAAAAAAAAAACAGACTAAAAAAACTAGGAAATTCGAACTCGAGAAATCCCTTGAGCGTCCATCCGGAGATCACCTCTGATAGAAATTGGGAGCTGGGAGAAGGAGCGAAAAGAGGCATCCAACTTAGAATCCATAGCGAGATTTGCAAGGCCATCAGCAACAGAGTTTGCCTCCCGATACAATGACGGAAGAAATAGTTTCCCAATTGTTTTATAGAGATAATGACACTGACATAATAAAAGAGAGGCCAAGGAGGGGAATGTCCCTTGGTAATGCAACCAAAAAGAAAATTTGAGTCCAATTCAACAACAGAATTATTGAATCCTTGAGAAACAAGCCAGCTAACCCCCTGGAAAAGAGCTCGGACTTCAGCAACTGAGTTGGAGCAATCTCCGTAAAAGGAAGAGAAATCATAAATAAAGCGACCCTCCGAGTCTCTGATAACGCCCCCACCTCCTCCTAAACCAGGGTTACCTCTGCTGCCTCCATCTGTGTTGAGTTTAACTATTCCCAAAGGAGGCTTGAGCCAAGAAACTGCTTGAATAGTAACAGTCTTCGGACGGCGAACCTTGAGGTTGAGATGAGACCAATCAATAATCGAGAAATTAGCAGCCTTAAGAATAAGATTAATTTCACTTTGGACTGCAAGAATTATACCACGAGGGGATGAGTGAGATCCCTCAAAAATAGCCTTATTACGAGCTTTCCAAATATGCCAAAGAACCACCGAAGGGATAATTATATAAAGCAATGAGCCGGCTCGAGACCACCAAGTCATACAAAGCTACTGAATAAAATAATTTGTAGGAGCACCCATACCAAGAGAATGATGAAAAAACTGCCAAACCGAGCTAGCAAGGCTGCTGGACAGAAAAACATGGGCGAAAGTTTCAACCTCCGGGCTGGAAGGGCAGCAGCTGCATCTCGAAACCATACTAATCCCACGCCTAGAGACAGCTTCATCTATAGGAAGACGAGAAGGAAGAAGGCGCCACATGAAGATGCTTATATTTCTGGGAATGACGCGCTGCCAGACAAATTTGGAGGACAGGAGAGAAGGGCCGGCTTCACGGACTATCGCAGCAGTAGACTTGAGAGAAAACTGTCCAGTAGAAGTCGCAGTCCAGCAGGGAATATCGTCCTTATCATGCAGCTGAATCTGGAGGTTAGTGATGCTAGTAACCGCGCTAGGAAATAGCACAGACTTGGCATATCGGGAAAGAGCCGAAGCGGACTGGAATAAGTCTTTGGCAGCGTCAAACTGAGAAGAATCTTGGGACAGAATAGGAAAACAGAAGCCATTTGTCGTACCGAATCAAGCAATCACCTCTTCGAATATTCCATTGAATAAAAGGCTCCGCAACAGGACGAGCTTTCAAAAACCTTTGTCAAACATACTATCCTTTACTAGAGGCCACCGTGGGATGAGAAGATGAGCAATATCTAACACGCAAGAAAGACACCCATATGATCTTTTGAGTACGGAATCTCCACCAAAGCTTAATGGAAAAAGCTTTCACCAAATTTGAGATGGAAGGAATGCCAATACCGCCCTCTAAAACAGGACGGCAACAGGTAGACCAAGAAATCCAGAGAACCTTCTGTTTACCATCTATAGATCCCCAAAAGAAGTTGGCGAGAAATCTATCAATATGGTTTAAAATAGATATCGCGGATCCAAAGCGGCAAGAAGATGGGAAGACATTGAGTGGAGAACATGCTTAATGAGAATAATCTTGCCTGAGTGAGAGAGGAAGGAACCAATCCAGGTGCCTATTTTGTCCTTCATCTTAGCAACAATAGAATCAAAGTACTGTTTCTTTTCCGACCCATATATAACGGACAGCCCAAATAAATAATAGGAAGAGTACCAATGCGATAACCCAATAGAGAAGCAATGGCATTTACCCTATTATCATCCATGGAAGGATCAACAAAGAAACTACTTTTAGAACCATTAATAAGCTGACCTGAAGTGTTCTCATAGTCGGATAGTAACTTAACATGCTTTTGGAGAGAACGAGAGTACCCATTGCAGAAAATAACAACATCATCAGCGAAAGCAAGGTGAGAAATAATAGGGCAGCCACTAGAAGTAGAAAAAGTAATCAACAGGTCTTCGTGATGAAGTTTAATCAGACTACGACTCAAAACTTCAGCCGCAATAATGAAGAGACTCGGAGATAAAGGATCTCCCTGACGGAGGCCTCTAGATGAAAGGAAAAACCCCGTGGGCGCACCATTAAAAAGGATAGAGAACCAATTATCGGAGATAATACGCCAAACAAAGTCGATGAGAACCTCATTAAATCCAAACCGACGAAGAACTTTAATCAAAAAGAACCAAGATACCCTGTCAAAAGCCTTGGCCATATCAAGCTTTATCACCATGTTGGAGCCCGCAGCTTTCTTCTTCAGATAACTCATAAGTTCTTGGGCAAGAAGAATATTATCATGGATGTCGCGGCCTTTAGTAAAAGCACTTTGATTTGGAGAAATAATGTAGGGGAGAATCCTTGCCAACCGGGAGGCCAAGAGCTTCGAGAGAATCTTATTACAAAAATTGCAGAGACTAATTGGCCGGAAGTCCTTAAAAGAGCTTGGATTTTCCACTTTAGGAATAAGAGCAATTAAAGTACTAGTCCAGGATCGGGGAAAGGAAGAGCCGGCGAAGAAATCTGAGATGGCAAGAAACAAGTCATGACCAATAATGTCCCAACAGGAGGTGTAAAACTTACCAGAAAAACCATCTGGCCCTGAAGCACTATCACTACTCATGGCAAAAACTGTTCCCTTTATCTCCTCAATGGTGGGGAAAGCAATAAGCTCAGAGTTCCAGTCAGGGGTCACCAGCTGCGGAATAACATCAAGAAGAGAGTCATCACTCAAGCCATCAGCCGACAACTGAGATTGAAAATAAGAAATGCCCTCTTACTTAATAGAATCATCAGAAGTGAGCAAAGACCCATCCTCTCTCATGATAGAATGAATATGAAGCTTACGACGAGCCTGACGAACAGAGGCATGAAAAAGTTTAGTATTGCCTTGGCCTTCCTTTAACCAGGAGATACGAGATTTCTGGGCCCAAAAAGCTTCTTCCCTCCGAAGCATAAGACGATGAGTAGCTTGAGATTCAAGCAACGAAGCCCGATTAGAATCAGAAGGGTTAAGCTCAAAAAGAAGCTCATTTTCAAGGACATCCTCCTCCGTAACCTTTAAAGCAGAGAAAATATTCCCAAATGTCTCTTTGTTCCACTGTTTCAGGGCAACTTTGACGTTCCGGAGTTTGCATGAAAAAGCAAAGAGAGGCCGGCCAGAGACAGGAAGATCCCATGCAAATTTAACAACATCCAAAAAAGTGTTATGACTGGCCCACAAGTATAGAATACATAATTTTTTATTTTTTGGTATACAGGGAAAGGAAAAAGCAACTAGAACCTAACAGAGCTAACATAACTTATCATCCATGAGAAAGGGAACAAGGTCTATGGTAGGTTCAACTAGATATACAAATTGCAACAACTGGGATGCAGCCAGCTTGGCAAGAAGGTCAACACATTTGTTTCCCTCTCTAAAACTATATTGAATCTTCCCATTTAGAATCTCTATCAACCACTTCACATCTTCAATCAAGGTCATCATCGGATGACAGTTCTCTCTTTTTTCTTGAATTAAACTACACGCCTGCTTGGAATCCGTTTCAACAATTACCCCACTTTTATTCTAGCTTTGAGCACTTCAAGACCAACAAAAATAGCACACGTTTCAGCTTCTAGGTAGTTGCACGAGCTTAAGTTTCCATAGAAGCCTCCCATCTGGTCTTTTTCAGAGCTACGAATAATACCACCATAACCGCACTTGCCACTCGCAGTATTTGCACTCCCGTCCGTGTTCAACTTGATCTGACTTATGGGATGAGGAGACGAAGCAATAAGTTTTAGACTTTTTTAAGATTGGAAATTAAATTTTCAGAAAAAGCTTGAGAGACTTCCTTGCCTAACTAACAATATGGGCACACGTTCCTGGCTCACTGTTAGCCAATTAGGTTGGCCTTTTTCTATACCGCACATGTTTTTCGTCTTCTCTCTCACATCTGGTCTGCTAGTAGTCAATTGCCTAGTACTTTCCTTTTTTATGGTATTAGAGCAAATGAAAGATATAGACGCATCGCGAAAGAGGTTCCATTTACCCTTCCTTATTTACTACTCCCTCTGTTCAAGGCAAAGAGTCTATTATTCTATTTTGAATGTATTGAGTCCGAATGAACTATTATGTTTCTCAAATACATAATAGTTATGATTGAGCTATCAACTGAACAACTTAAAACGGTTATATTCATGGGCAATAAAGACATTCAAATATGTTACTACTCAGAAGAAACCCTAATTAGGTCAAAACCTAAAGGCTGTAAGAGAAACCTCTCCATGTGAGACAACGGACACTCCAAGATGGCAATTGAAAAAACCAGGCAAGTGGATGCTACAAGTTACAAATCTAACCGTTGAGCGACTGCTAATTCTCTCAGTCAACTGTCTATATAAAGCTCATCTTATGATGAAGGAAAAATGCAGCAGCAAGAGCATTAATCACACTACACAACATCAAATACACACATAGAAAATACACAAATATATCTTCTATGTATCCTCTCACATTCATACTGAGTATCACTATCAACATATAAGAAGAAGAAGATTTCTCAAGGCCAAGCTACTCAATCATCCAAAGATCACTCAAGAATCAAGCTGTCAAGGATCTATAAGCTCGCTTCTACTAGACTACCTAGAGTCATCCTATAGAAGCATTCTACTTTTTTTTGTGTTTACCTTGTGTAAAGTGTCCTAGTTGGGTGGCCAACTAGTAGAGAAAATTCGATGACTTTTCTGTCAATAATCTATATAATTAAGAGACTTATAGTGGATTATTGCTACCCTGCAATTACTACCTCCCTCAACTACCAACTCAGTTTGCAAATGCCATATTTCTTTTTAGGACACGGCTGGATAATTATTCTTTGACCCAATGTGGTTTGGCGAGCGAAAATTAGTCTCAAACCCCAAAGTGATTTTGGGACTCTTCGTGTAAGGCCAAAAAAATAGGCGAGTGGGGATTAGTCTCAACCAATGTGGTTTGGGAACACCTCGTGGAAGACTTTAAAAAATAAAAAAAATTGCAAGCGGGGATTAGTATTAAACTCAATGTGGTTCGAAGACACCTCGTAGAAGACCAACAAAAAAAAAATAAGCGAGTAGGAATTAGTCTATAGTCTTTGACCCAATGTGGTTTGTGATGATCTCGTGAAAGACCCATTAGTGTGAGCAGGAGTTAGCCTCATGCCCAATTTAATTTTGAAACACTTCGTGAAAGGTAATAAAAATAAAATATACTTTTGTGAAACACCTCAATAATTTAACGAACCTCGCAGGTCGAGGTCAATGTTCAAATAAGCTTTATTAAACTTCAAGGTCGACAATCGGGCAAGCCTCACAGGTCGAGGTTAAAAGCCAAACAAACCTTGTTAAACTTCAAGGGTAACTATCAAAAGAACCTCGCATATCGAGATCAAAAGTCAAACGAACCTTGTAGGCCAAGGTCAAAATTCAGGACTCGGTCAACCCGAGCATTAAAATGAACCCCGTCATCAAAATTGAGACATCGAAACGTCAGCAAGTCCAAGATGAACTCGAGCAATTAGTACTCCTCACCCTCGAGATAAACCTCGAGGAATAAGGAGTGGGGGGCTACTAATGTACATATTTTAAACAGGCCCACAAGACATAAAAGGATTCCAAGTATACATAAGGGTCCTATACTTTTAGTCCTTTTTGCGATTGGTTCTTTCGTGATCTAAATGATCCCTGTACTAACCCATTTTTGGGATTGGTCCTTCCGTCCAATTCCATCCATTATTTGTCGTTAAATTTGAACACGTGTCTCGCACATGTTTTCCCCCAATGGTAATATAATCATTTCTATTTAAAAAGTACTAGGACCATTTGTGAAATCGTATTAGGCGAATTATAAAATAATTATAATTGTTGAATAAATTAAAATTAATGTATTTTTATAAATTATTCATAAATAATAGGGTTAATTACACCATTAGTTCCTTAACTATTAACTTTTCCACCAGTAATCCCTTAACAAATTTTTTTCAAATTTCAGTCCCAAGAGTATCAAAATTAGACACGCTTAGTCCTTTTGATGGACGCCATTAAGAAAATTCTGTTAAGTTCCTGTAGACACCCAGAATTCGTATACATACATTATACGAATTGTCCTATAAACAATTGTTTATTTACAAATGGACTAACACTTGTTTCTATGATCATTTCAGGAAACAACCTATCGAACAGGACTAACGACGTCCAACACACAAAAAGAACTTCAGTTAGATCAACATCAAGGGTCCAGACTGAAGATACACAACTTAGAAGGGCCAAAGTGCAAGACATAAAGCCTGGAAAAGCCAAAAAAAATTTTTGTTTTGGTGCGCTAAACCCTTGCTTGGTACGCTGAAACAACAAAAATAGGGTTTGGTGTACGGACACCATGCCTGGTGTGCCGCACACCAAACCTGCATTGCCCCAGAAGTCAAGTGGCCCGGCTCCTGAATACTTTGAAGGCAGAAAGGAAGCTTCGTGCTTTGCTTGGGGATGAGAGTAACACAAATATATATCTCTCACTCCTCACTTATATAAAGAGATGATCAGCTCTCTCTCTCTCTCTCTCTCTCTCTCTCTCTCTCTCTCTCTCTCTCTCAAGAACAGAATCAGGAGCTCTCTCCCTCAACAAGACATACACACTATCAAGCTCTCCCTTTCACTGAGAAAGAAACAAAGAAAGAAAGAGTCCTTAACTCTCCATCCTTCACACAAACAATACACACAACACAAACACAAAACGTAAGTCTTCCTTTCCTCGTATCGGTAGCAGTGTAAGCACAACGGTCAGGCTACGAGCTAGCTTGATCCAATATAACACAACGACGTAGAACTTGGCCTAAATTCTGTAAAACGATAGAAGGTAAATGATGTGATCCTAGTAAGCACAAGTCCATGTTTGAAATATGTGATCGATGATTCGATAGCTAGAGTTTGAGCAAGGATGATCAAGAATGTTACGTTCGTGATAGCTCAAGAGTTCAAGCGTCAAAGGCATCAAACAAAGGCCGTAAGCTACGTAGAGTACGAGTGGAGGATTCAAGGATTCTACATCAACTTGATTCGAGGATTCATTGGTGATTCGGGCTACTTCAATGGATATTCAAACAATGGAGTCCATGGCGAAGACATGATTTGCTTCGTAAGCTTCAAAGACTCAAGGAATTACGTTAGAATCATCCAAGGATGTTTGGGAATGTTCGAGAGGGCCTAAACGATAATTTTTGAGAGAAAAAGCCTTAAAAAGTGAGCCCATAAGTTCAACGATGACTTTGGGAGCTTTTTAATACTAAATGGATGACTTTAAGGGGCCAAAGTGCACTTTTTAAAATAAGGCCTTTTAGAAAACTGGGATTGAGAGTATTTTCCTTATTTTGATTTGTCATTTTTTCCTAATTATCCTAGGTAACTTACTTAGTTGTTTCCTACATAGTTTAGGTAATTCTTAACTGTTTCCTTTTATTTTAGGATTATATTTCCTTCAGGTATTAGGGTTTGTAAGCCTATATAAAGGCTCCTCTTTCATTGTAAAACTTTAGAACTTTGGATATTAATTAAATTGATTTGAGTTTTCACTATATTGTGAGCTTTTGAGAGATTTTTTGGACTAGAATTCTCAAACCCTTGAACTGATCAAGTTTGTTGAGCTGCAGGCTTGTGGCGTTCCGTGATCTTGGTTCCTAATCAATTGCGATTAGTGGGTTAAGGTTGCACCCCAAGGTTCTAGGGATTAAATCCGCCCTAGGGTTGAGGGAAGCTCCCAATCTTTTCGTTTCTATTCGTTGTTTCTGTTTTCAATCCGCGATCTTGGTTGGTTTCACTTTGTCACGATTTTGGAATCACATCAATTGGTATCAGAGCAACAAAGAGGTAACCAACGATTTCGTTCTAGCGTTCTTCATAAAATTTTGTTTTCATCTTTCCTATATTTCGTTGGATTCATAGTTTTCTTCTTTCCTACAAAATTTTCCAGCAATCTTTATTTCTTATTGTTTCTTTCCAAACCCTAGTTACAAAAAAAAAAGATTAATATTGCTCCAAAAAAAATATATCTCTTGAGTCAAGGAAATCAAAGCTTGATCAAGAAGTTGCAAAAAGTCAAAAAAAAAAAAGAAAGTTGAAGGAGCCAAAAATTGTGAACAAAAAAATAGGGGGGGGGGTTGGAAAATTGCTTCAAAGTTGTCAATTTCATTAAAGTGATATTGCTAGAAAATACTTTCATACATTCATCTTGTTCATCAAATATTTTCAACATCCATTAAATTCATTCTTTTCGTGCTTTCATTGTGAAATTGCATCTCACTTTGAAATTTTGCCAAAAAAATCTAAACCCTAGATTGCATTGTTTGAGTTCCAAGTTATTAACGTTTTCAAAAACTTGCACTCCATATTGAAAATTTCGTGGGTAAAAGAATCTCTTCAAGAAATTGTGAGTGTGTGAGTGTGACAGTGAGAATTATACACGAGAGTTTGGTGAGAAATTTTGTTTGTGATATTCAATATGTCACGATATATTCCTATTCAAAGGGGTAAAGATGCACAACATAATCATATGGAGTGCATGTTGAGGATGATGGAGGATGTTTCTCAAAGTTTGGCTAGATTAGAAGAGAGAGGGGATGCGCGACCTCAAAAGAATCTACCTCGATTCCATGCAAGGAGGGGAGCATATGATGATGAGGAGGATGAGTGGTAAGAAAGAAAATATGAGGGTGATAAGAGGCGTGATATGAGAGTAGGTGAAAAGGCATACAACCCACAATACGAAAGGGAATTTTCCAACATTAAAATGAGGATTCCTCCTTTCAAGGGTAGGGATAATCCCGAGGAATACCTAGAGTAGGTTAAAAAGGTTGAAGTCCTATTTGAACGTGACCACTACACAAAAGCCCAAAAAGTGAAACTTGCACCCTCAAAGTTCTCCGAGTATGCTAGTGATTGGTGGGAGCAACAAATGATTAGGTGGAGAATGATAGGAGAGGGTCGCGTTAGCACGTGGGAAGAAATGAAAAGGGTCATGCGAAAAAGGTTTGTCTCTAACTACTACCACCGTGAACTATTGAGAGAACTTCAAAATTTATTTCAAGGTAGTATGTCGGTAGAGGAGTATTATGAGGCAATGAAGATGCCTCTTGTTCGAGCTAATATCAATGAGGATGATGAGGTCACCATGGATAAATTCATCAGTGGGTTGAATAAGGAGATTGCCCAAGTGGTGGAATTGAAGGAGTATGATGAGATGGAGGAAATTGTTCATGTTGCCGTCAAGGTGGAACGACAACTTAAGAAGAGAGGTACTTTTGCTCGTGGAGTTAATTCTTCTTCTTCTTATTCCTTTTCTCAAACCCCTAGTAGGTCCCACGTGGAGGAAAACAAAAATACTAGTGTTGTGCCTACCTCATCTTATGAGGAGATCTCAAAGAGTGAGGATGTTGACAAAAGAAAAGCTGAGAGTTTGGCTCGAGAGATAAATGAAGTTTGTGAGATAGCCGAGAAAAAAGAGAGTATAAATGAAACTGAAAATGAGAGGTCGGCTAAAGTAAAAATTAGTGTGAATCAAGAAATAGCAGAGCAAAAGGAGAGAAAAGTTAGATATAATGAACAAATGCATGAACTGGAAGCCAAAAAGGCCGAGGAAAGCAAGGTTAGTGAGGAAGAGAGGAAAAATGAAAAGAGTGGGTTGATGGAAGAAAGTGAAAACCCAAGAGTTGAGAAAAGAAAGAGTAAAAAAGATAAAAATATGAGGGTGGATACACGAGCGATTGAGGAAGAAAAAGAAAATGTTGAAAAGGCCAAAGGCTAAGAGAGAGTGAAACCAATCTTTCCTGCCATCCCAAGTGAGGTCATGAGGGAGTTGGAAAAGAATCATAGTGAGGTATTCCACATCTCTACGAAGATATCTTTTTATGCTAACATATTGCCTTAATTATCTCTTCCGTATGTTGTTTCTTCTCTACAGGTTTTCATTGATGTGTTTCCCGAATTAAGCAAGAGGGTTATGAGGTTCAAGTGGGGATATCATCCGGGTAATGAGATTGTTGTAATATCTACAATATCTCACAGGTTTGTTTGGACTTCTACTTTCGAAACAAAGTTAATGGGTTACGGGAAAAATAAAAATTTAAATGTTGATTCCCATAACTTTTTTGGAAAACTTGGAAATTATGGGGAATTTGGTTGCATTAAGCTTCCTAAGCATGTCATCGATTCTTTATTTCATAACATTGTTGGCCTACCTTGCATGCCTAGGATGTGTTCTTCGTTGATGATGATTCTGTTTTCTCCTAGTACTTTTGATCATCTTGCTTTGTGTTCTATTGTTCAGTTTCCTTTTCAGAATAAAACAAGGATCATGGTGGAGCATGTGTTTGGCAATGTCTTCAAATTGGACTTGATTGGTCCGGATTTGAGGACAAATCCTTTTGAAGAGGGCGAGAATGATGTGATCCTAGTAAGCTCAAGTCCATGTTTGAAATATGTGATCGATGATTCGATAGCTAGAGTTCGAGCAAGGATGATCAAGAATGTTGCGTTCATGATAGCTCGAGAGTTCAAGCGTCAAAGGCATCAAACAAAGGCCATAAGCTACGTAGAGTACGAGCGGAGGATTCAAGGATTCTACATCAACTTGATTCGAGGATTCATTGGTGATTCGGGCTACTTCAATGGATATTCAAACAATGGAGTCCATGGCGAAGACATGACTTGCTTCGTAAGCTTTAAAGACTGAAGGAATTATGTTAGAATCATCCAAGGATGTTTGGGAATGTTCGAGGGCCTAAACGATAATTTTTTAGAGAAAAAACCTTAAAAAGTGAACCCATAAGTTCAAGGATGACTTTGGGAGCTTTTTAATACTAAATGGATGACTTTAAGGAGCCAAAGTGCACTTTTTAAAATAAGGCCTTTTAGAAAACCGAGATTGAGAGTATTTTAATTTGTTATTGTTTCCTAATTAGCCTAGGTAACTTACTTAGTTGTTTCCTATATAGTTTAGGTAATTCTTAATTGTTTCCTTTTATTTTAGGATTATATTTCCTTCAGGTATTAGGGTTTATAAGCCTATATAAAGGCTCCTCTTTCATTGTAAAACTTTAGAACTTTGGATATTAATTAAATTGATTTAAGTTTTCACTATATTGTGAGCTTTTGAGAGATTTATTGGACTAGAATTCTCAAACCCTTGAACTTATCAAGTTTGTTGAGCTGCAGGCTTGTGGCGTTCCGTGATCTTGGTTCCTAATCAATTGCGATTAGTGGGTTAAGGTTGCACCCAAAGGTTCTAGGGATTAAATCTGCCCTAGGCTTGAGGGAAGCTCCTTATCTTTTCGTTTCAATTCGTTATTTCTGTTTTCAATCCGCATTCTTGGTTGGTTCCGCTTTGTCACGATCTTGGTATCACATCAATAACCCCTTCCGTTCGTTAATCCATTTAAATATGAAAATAAATATATTTGAAGTATGTACATATTTATTTCAATACATTTGATATGTAAATACATGTATTATATTTGTACATTTTAAACGGGGATAAATACTCCGTAATATATTTTTTTCAGTTACATAAAATAAAAACTCGCGATACTTAAATACAAGCATGCAAACATGTAGAGACCGAAAGGGCGAGATGGGTGCGTAAAACCTTCCCAAATCGTAACTTGGCCCCCGAACCCATAATCTTAGTTTTTCTCTCGTTTACTTTATAAATGAGGGTGTCGACTCTATTTTTTCAAAATAAATGTGTTTCTTCACGTTTATCGAACACACAATCACAAGGTAAGTCCTAGAGCGAAAAAGGACCGACGGGAACGATCTGCGGATCAGGGCGCTCACAGTGGCGAATATGCTAGAGACATTTGTTTTTAAATAAATAAAAAAGAGAGTCAGACTCATATTTATACATGATTACATGCTCACATATTTAAATATCGCGGGTTTGTTTGATTTTTATAACATGACTAAAATGTTATTTTTTTTGTAGTATATATACTATTCTGTCCATGCTAAGCCTTGCATGTACAAATTCATTCATTATTTGTACATTTATTCGGGCGTCAATGCCCATCATTCAATTGTACGTTCATTTATGTCTTTTTCATTTTGGAAAATAGGACACAAATGTAATAATTAAAAATATGATAGAATTCTCATTTTTTATATTTCTTTTCCTCTCTTTCCTTGGGGCTTTAAAGCCTCGATCTCTGGATGTGTTTCCTTTCTTGCTGATTTCAACTGCTAACAAAACACAACCCATATCACATGAATCAGAAAAAATGGACATATATCCCTCTTATTCTGTATATACTTATCTTACTTCTATTTTTTATAAATTGTAAAAAGAGTCTCTTAGACGCTGCGCACACGCGTGCACTCATTTATTCCGAACTATTACCAAGCTTCAAACCTTGGTATAGCCACGTTGAAGTGAAACTGGGTAAGTCATGCGCCCAGCATTCCTTCAGCCGACACTGTCCCTTTTCACGCGATTACTAATCGTCCCCCGGGAAGTAAGTCATCCTAACCCTGCATAGCCACGCGTAATTCATATAGATTTCTAGGACACTTCAAAAAGACCGGTTGGTTCTTAATATCACAAACATACTTTGTCACTCCTGTGCATAAGGACAAGAAGAAATTAAATCAAAAAAGTGTCGTCGACCGACAAAAGAGTCTGTTTGATCATAGAAAAAAGAAAGAAAGATGTTGAAAAATAAACACCGAAAATCAAAAAAGAGTCAAAATATATATATATATATATATATATTGTTGTGTAAATAAATTACGGCCCCAAAACTTAGGAGCCCATGGCCATTGCCCATTTTAACACCCCTCAGGGCGGGCCTGCATTGACATTGAAAATATTAATCCCATCAACATTGCAGTAACAATCATCCTTCCTTTCACATCCATCTTTTCCGTTCAGATCGAGTCTTCGACAATACGGCCAAGGGTTTGAAGGATGGATGTGAAAGGAAGGATGGTTGTTACTTAATTCACTAACAACCATCCTTCCTTTCGATGGGTTTGCAGTAACAACCTCAATTCACCGGAAATCTGAAGTGCAAGGTTGTTCCTGTTCTCCGTTGTATCCTGAGAAACAGACGTCTGATACACCTCCAAGTACTAATGGTGAGGGGGCGTCTGTTTTAAGGACATTGTAATTGATTTTTCTAACAATTGTGAGATTTTGAAAATTTGTGTTGATTGTTGGGTCTTCCATTTTTGAGATGTTGGAAAGCATAACAATCTTTTGTGTTCAATATACAAGTCAGATTTGTTGCAGGACAATTGATTAGTATTCTTACATTTTAAGTAATATTCGTTTTGTTTTTCTTTTTTTTTTTTTTTTTGAAAGTCAATTTAGTATAAAATTAAATTATATTTTAACATATGTTTATTATGTATTAATTAATAGAATTACTATAATATAACATTAAGTTTACTATCAATAACAATTTTAGAAATTCCATACAAATAATTAAGTTGTTCTTGTAATTTTTTGGTCAAAGTATTATCAAGTTGACCCAAAAGAGTTTAAAATAAGACTTTAGTTTTTCTTTTCTACTAGTTATAAAGAGAGTGCTCCGTACGAGTTTAATTTGATTTTGATATTAATTGATACATTTTAGAAATATTTTGGAAAAAAATTATCATTATTGAATATAGGCGTTTGTTGACTTAATGTTTGACAAAAGTTAAGTGTTGTCAATATATGCAAATTGATGGTCGTTTATTATAATATTTTTGTTTTAGAATAAGTATTTTTTATTGGTAATCAATATACTCCCTCCGTTCCAGCCAAATAGTCCACTTTCCTTTTTTAAGTCAACATGTGATTAAATCAAAGCAAAATTTTACATACTTTACTTATGTTTTAAGAAAGAAATTTTCATTAATTAAAAACTATCTAAAAAATACTATGGATTACAACTTTTATAACTTTGTAAAAATCGCTAAATTTATGTTAATTATTGGTAAAATTTTAACTAAGTTGACAAAAAAAAGTCAAAAGTTGACTCTTTACCTGGAACAGAAGGAGTATATATTTTTGTTTCAATACATTTTATAATATTTTAAGTATCCTTTAATGATTTGGTAAAAAAATATATATATCCTTTAATGACATCGAATTGTTGGATTTATTTTTTTCATCTTGCACTTAATAAAGATGTTAAACATATATTTGAAGAATTTTTACAAAATTAAAATTAATATATCGACTTTAGGACATATTGAAGAAAGATAACATTTTTCTGAACAAAGGAGAATTGTATAAGGATTGAATATAATTATATTTTTTAAAATAACTTTTGAAAATCATTCAATGATTAGAAAAGGTTTAGTTGAATACTATATTTACATATTTTTTATACACTATCAGTGTGAAAAAGAAATTTACATAAATATAAAAAAAAAACATCAATTTTGATGAAATGATTTAGATTTTTGTTAATATCTATCATATTATAGACATTATTTTAGGACGTCTTAAATAAGAAAATGATACTCATAATTTGACATGGAGATAGTAACATTTATAAAAATAAAAATTGGTTGATTTATATTATAAAATATTTAATATATTTTTAAAATCTTTATATATAATATAATTAGTTGAGTTAGTTTAAGGTGTATATTTATTTTTAAAAGGATGTAGGTTCAAATCTCATTGACAATATTATTTTGTTCAAAGTTCTTCTCATTATAATTAGAAGAAGAGTAATATCTATTGTAAAACCTATTATTAGTAGGTATAGTTATAAGCTAATGATTTAGAAATAAAAAATCATCTCAATCCAAAAGTAAAGCTTAATTGGAAGCTTGAGAATTGAGAAAAATACAAAGTAAGGTGAGGTGGCACAATTATAAGCCTCCTCACTAACTATATATATATATATATATATATATATATATATTTAAAAGGTTGGAGAGGACATAGACTTTACCCTAACCCTTGTTATTATTATTTAATGCCTTGAAATGCTACAATTAAGACTATATGATGTCTTTAGTGTGGCTACAATAAATTGTTTGAACAACTAACCTCTCCGCTGAGAGTAATGTCTCTATTAAGAGAAGTGAGCAATACTAAATGGGCATTTGGTGAGGCTTGAACAATAACGGTGTCTTTGGTGAGGCTTGAACACCCGACCATTTTAAGTAACACGTCTCTGGTGAGACTTGAACACTCGACATCTCCGTTAAGAGAAATGAGTAGTACCAATTGAGCTAAAGCTCGTTGGTCCTCACCAACTTTATATATATATATATATATATATATATATTAAGAAAATAGTTTAAATTATTCCGTGTAATATTAGGCACCAAATATTCTCAAGCATTATACTAGAAGTTTCATGTACTCTTCAACCAAAGATTTTATTCCGTGTAATATTATATTTAAACATTAAGATATTAAGAAAATAGTTTAAATTTTTAAATACTAACTAAAGACTTTGAAACAATATATATAACAGGTTCAGTTTATCTTAGAATTTCTAATTGAAATATTAAGTTGAAATATTTTTGGATTCAACTACTCAATTCTGTAGTATTATTGTTACTTTCTTGTCTCAAAATGAATATTTATTTTTATTCGTGATCATAAATAAAAGTGACATTTATTTTGGGATGAACAAGAATATTATTTTTTAATGTTCTAAAATTTTTTTTTATAAATCTTGACAATATCAACAAAATGATATATAAAAAAAAAATCATAGAACCACTTCAAAAGATTATAGTAAAATATTATGATTATTTTTCTTGAAAGAAAAGTTAGAAATGAATATAGCACATCAAAATGTGCAAAGATGGTACTCGGAGAATATTGAAATGAACAATTTTTGGAAAATGACTTACGGAAATGAAGTCCGTAAGTCATTTTCCGTTGACTAGTAAAATGATTTACATTGACTTCATTTTTCAAATGTTACCAAACAACAAAAAATGAGGAAAGTGTTTTCCGGAAATCATTTTTCCCAAAACAAAAACGGATCCTTAATGTAGTTTTTATTTAATAACATTTTATTTCTTAAAACATAATTAAAATATGTTAAATTTTGACCACGACAAGGGAATATTTTGTATTTTGGCCAATAATGCTTGCTTGTATCTTAAGTAGGTTTAGTCTTTGATTTACTTTATCTTTTCTACCCAATATTATTTGTTCTGATCTTAAGTAGATTTAGTCTTAGAGCCCGTTTGATGTAGTGTTTTAAAAATGCAGTGTTTTCAAAACGGAGCGTTTCTAAAACGCAGATTATTTAAAACGCGGATTTTTTCTTTATAAATGCGTTTGGGATATTATGTCAAAACGCAACTTTTTATTCCCTACTGCGTTTTAAAATCTGTGTTTTGGGAAAAAGCTAGAAATTTCAGCGTTTTAAAACGCAGCTGCATTTTGAATACGTTGTTTTTTATAACGTAGCATTGAAATGCTAAGTTAAGGAATAATCTGCGTTTTAACCCTATATTTTGGCCAAAATGCACGAACAAACGGACTTTTAAATGAGCTGCATCTTTTTCACATGATAAACGTTTTGTAATTAGATAAGAGTATTTGAGTTTGACACCTAGCCTTTTTTTATTATTAGTAGTTTAAAACAGTTTGATTCAAAGATTAAAAGTATAGTTCAGCGGGTGTAAATTTTGTTCATCAACAAGTGTAAAGTAGGGGTGATAATTGGGTAGCACTAGTTAAGCTCGGGTAAAACCATTGACTATCCAATAAAGTTAATGAGTAACTTTGGATATATTTCATTACACTCATTAAGCATTAGTAAATACAATTAGATAATACCTAATTTAGTTAAGCTCGGGTAAAACCATTTACTACCCAATAAGGTTAATGGGTAACTTTGGATATATCTCATTACACTCATAAAGCATTAGTAAATACAATTAGATAATACCTAATTTTATTCATTAATAAATGTGTATTATCCAAATTTACCAATAAACATAGTCACCTTTTACAAAAGAAAAATAATATAAAACATATATGTTCAAGAAATGCTTGAAAGTGGTGTTTTATACAACACTTCATGCATTAAAGTATTGTATTGTACACTAGAGGTTGTTGTTGGTAGTGATGGTGGTGGACACTGGAGGTTGTCGCCGGCGGTGGTGGGACGCTGGAGGTTGTCTCCAGTGGCGTTAGCGACCGTCGAAGGTTGTCGCTAGCGGCAGTGGGGGCCGCCAGCAATGGTGGTCGCCGACGAGGGTGGGGGATGCCAGAGGTTGTCGCCGATGGGCAGCCGTCAAATGTTATTGCCGGCGGTCATGGCTGCCACCGAAGGTTATTGCTGGCAACGGTGGGGGACCCCAGAGTTAATCGTCGACAGTGGTGGTGGAAGCCAAAGATGTCGCTTGCGGTGGCAATAAACGCTGAAGGTTGTCGCCTCTGGCAGTTAGGGATGCCGGGGTTGCCGCTGGCGACGGTGGCGGCCGCCAGAGGTCGTCGTCGTGACGGTGGACGCCAGAATTTGTTGCAAGTGACAAGTGGGAGACACTGGAGGTTGTTGCCAACGACGGTGGGGGACGTAAGCTGTATAGTTATCGCCAGTGGTAATGGCGGCCACCAGAGGTTGCCACTTCTAGTTACCGCTGTAGATTGGCAATATTAGTTAACATAGTGGATAACCGTATTAAAACTTTCATTTATCTATTTTTATTATTAGTCTCTATTGAGTGTTCTCATTTAAAGTTCACTTAAAATATTAATTTTATTGAGTGTTCTCATTTAAAGTTCACTTAAAATATTAATTTTAAATAGTAACCTAACCCAATAAATCTGTTATAATTGGTGGAGTATATTAGAAGAGTAATTGGACTGGATAGATATTGCCACCCCTAGCATAAACTGTATTGATCTTTGTCATGTTAAAAATAACTGTACATTAGATGTCGAATTAAAAGTATTCGGCTTGTTAATAGTAGATTGATGGCTTTACATAATTTTTTAATTTTTTTGGTAAAGGAAAAAGCAACTAAAACCCAACAGAGCTAACACAACCTTATCCTCCATGAGAAAGGGGACAACTAGGATGCACCCAGCTTGGCAAAAAGGTCAGTACATTTGTAATTTCTCTCTCTAAAAGTGTGTTGAATCTTTCCATTAAATATAATACTAATAGATTATTAGTACTTCCTTTGTCTCTAATTTTTTTTTTTTTTATTGGAGTCAGAATAATTATTTTATTTGAAATTTTTTTGTTTTTTGACATTACTTTTATTATTTTATTTTTATTTTTTTTCTATTTTAATTATAGATTACATATATATGAACATTAAAAAAAGTATATATTATATCAATATTAATAATTAAATTAAATTTTTTTTTAATTCATGTACAAGAGTATTATATGTATGTAATCATTAATCACCAACCTGACAAGAAACCAAGGAGCAATGATGGAGATGAATAAGAAGACTATGCACTGGAAGTCTAATTGGTATTTTTGTAAGACGTCATGCACTAGGAAGAAGGGAGTTAGATTCCGTTTGGTTGAGCGTTTTGGTCAAATTGTAGAGATAAAATGTAGTTTATTTACAAAAATTATGTTTTAATAATGCGGCAAAAACAGCACTTTCAAAACACAGCTGCGTTTTAAAACGCTGAAATTTTCAATTTTTCCCAAAATGCAGATTTTAAAACGCTGCTAGGAAAAAAAAGTTGCGTATTGAAGTGATATCCAAAAATATTTATAAGGAAAGACCTGTATTTTTAAAACACTGTATTTATAAGGAGAGACTTTTAGTCCGGTAGCAAAGATGACTTCTACGTGTTGTGATTTCTCTGGTAGCATCACAAGGTTGGAAGTTGTGGCAACTCGATGTGAAGAATGTCTTTCTATATGGGGAGTTGGACAAAGATATATACATGGATCAGTCGGATGGATATGTTTCAAAAACACATCTAGATTTTGTTTGCAAACTTAAGAAAGCGCTCTATGGACTCAAGCAAGCTCCAAGAGCGTGGTACAGTAAAATTTTTGAGTATTTACATTTTTGTGGTTATTTTGCTTCTAACTCCGATTCAAGCTTGTTTGTTAAGAAGCAAGGAGGGATACACATGGTGGTGCTTTTGTACGTGGACGATATGATTGTCACTGGTAATAACGAGAGAAAAGTTGCAAAGCTGCGGGAAGAACTCTCTCTTCGATTTGACATGAAGGACTTAGGTGAGTTAAGCCTTTTTCTAGGATTGGAAGTAGAGAATACCAAGAAAGGAATTTTCCTGTCTCAAGAAAGTTATGGTAAAAAGCTAATTGAGAAGTTTTGCTTGAAAAATGGGAAAAAGCGATCTACTCCCCTTGATGTGAATTTGACGTTAATTAAGACATGAAGAAGGTTCTCTGCTCTCAGATCCTCGACCTTATCGAGCTCTTGTTGGTAGTCTTTTGTATTTGACTATAACGAGACCCGATATTGCCTTTTCCGTTGGGCTAGTTAGTCGATTTTTACAGGCACCTCGCAAGCCACACTTAGAGGCTGCCAAGAATACATTGAAGTATGTGAACTCCATAGTTGATTTGGGGTTACTTTATACGACACAGAATTCTTGCTTGAAGGTTTTACGGATGCCGATTTTGGTGGTGACTTGAATGATCGAAAGTCTACATCGATATATCTTCTTATGCGGCTCTGGTGTATCTTGGTGTAGCAAAAGCAAGATTCGATCTCGTTATCTACTACAGAGGCGGAATATAAAGCCGCAACACTTGCAACTCAAGAGTGTGTTTGGTCAAGACTAATTGAAGATGTTTTCTCCAATTTTGAAGGCAACTAATGTTTATGGAGATAATCAAAGTGCCATTAAACTTGCTTCAAATCCGATGTGTCATGCAAGAACCAAGCACATAGAGATTGAGCATCACTTCATTCGTGAGAAGGTACTTGAAGGAACCATCTGTGCTATGGAAGTTCGAAGTACTGAAAATGTTGCTGACATCTTTACAAAGACGCTTTCCAAAAGTCCATTTGAAACTCTTCGCAATCGTCTTGGTATGGTTTTCAAATAATCTCTTTAAGGGGGAGTGTTAAAAAAATAAAGGTGAATTTTTTGTTTTACTTTTGGATGATTCTAGAATTAACATGTGATCAATGTATCTATGATCCTTATCTTAAGGTTCATGTGCCTTTTGGTGTTCTTATGTATCCTTCTCCTTGTCATGTATCTAGGGGCTTTTTTCTAAAGTATAAATACCTCTCCTATGTTATTTCTCAGATATATATTTCAGAAAAATAGTGTCTCCCCAATCGTAAGAGTGTTGTGAGTTCAGACTTTGAAGAGTATAATACAAGTGTCAAGTTTCGTCATTCTTGGAGTTGTTTTTCTTTTAATTTTGGCTTGCTCTTTTTCACAAGTTGATTAACGATCTTGGGCTAGTGTGAGTGAACATCGCACTACAGTTTTTCTTCAGGTACACAAAAGATATAGACGCATCACTAAAGAGGTTCCATTTACCCTTCATCATTCCATTTATTATTACCGGTCAACTTTAACGCCTCGATGGATACACAGAAATAGAATTAATTTCGCAGAATTGATTACTAGTAATGAAATTCTACAGAAATAGATAAGAAGATGATTCTTAAAAAGTGTTTGGTAGTATAAGGAATGCGATAACTAATGTAGTATAAATTTCTATTATACTACTTGGTAAGAAACAAAATAACTTGGAATGCAAAGATAAAGTTGAGGCAACAATAACTTGGAATGCCAAAATAAAGTTGAGGCAACTCACAACATTACTCCAATGTAGACACGTACTTGTTAATGACTTACATGATAAAAATTAGACATTAACGTTATTACTGCTTCACAAAATAACTAGTTCTTCATTTTCTTTCAATTTTGGTGAAAATTTTAAATTATTCAACATCAATAAAGCAAGAAAAATTTATTAAATTTAAAAAAACTAATGTTATAATGAAACTAGTTCAAATAAAAATATTTTAAACATTTGAAACAATTCGAGAAAAGTACTTGTAATTACTTATTTAGAATAATTACTATTTTATTTTCTTATATAGTTTCAAACAGATCAATCACACACTCTTCTTTTTCATCATCTCTGATTGTAAAAATTAACACAACAATTATAAATTATAAATTATTATTAATAAATTAAATCAAATGAGAAGAGTTAGAAAAACTTTATGGAGAGCCGAAAAACAACAACGGAGATGAGGAGTAAAAAGGAACGGTCGTAAAATTATTGAAACCAAATAAATTATAAATATAAAGCAAATACTTGACCAAATAGAAATATATTATTGTCTTTTTACATGGATTCCAACTATTAGGAATATAAATACCACCTCTTCCATCAGGATTGTGATTCCTTAAATTTTAGTGATCAATTTTAAGATTTTAGTAATACATCACTATTCCAAATATAGTTTTTGCACCACCAAACGTTATTAATCAATTCCATAGAATCGATTTCGCGAAATTGATTCTAATTCCGTATATCAATCGAGGTCTAAGAGGTAGCTCAATTCACTTATCCTTTACATTCATTCAAAATAAGCTAGTGTTGACGTAACATCTTTTTTCCATTTCATATCATAAATTATACTACAAATTAAAATTAATATGTACTTTATTTGAGAAATTATTATCAAAAGAAAAACAATAATGGTGTCTTAATTACATTATTGACATTCAACATTCATCTATTTTTTTTATTTTCATAAAAAAAATAAAAACAAAAAAACAAAGAAGAAGTAATGCACACTAAAAAGAAAGTTCTAAAATTTTATAAGGAATACGTTATACATGCTTTTTAAATAGTAACCTTCAGTTAGAACATGCTTTCTTTAATTTTCTTACATAATTTAAATTTTCTTTTACTTTCTTTTCATGGTTAATTTCTTTTTACAAAATAATGATCTAGCCATGAATATATATGATTTAATATGATTCTTTAGTTAAGTAGGAAGAGAAAATTAAATAACTCAAGTAGGTGTTAAAAGGTACTTACTTCGCAATATATATTATATCTTTTAACTGGATAGATGTTTAAATGGTAGTTTTATCATAATATGAATTAAAATTAAGTTAATATTTATGAATGTAGGGAATAAACATATATATTAATTGTAATAAAAATAGAATTTTTTTAATAATCATAATTATTATTATTATAATTATATTTATTATTAGAATTATAATTATTATAATTATTATTATAATAATTATTATTATTATAATTATAATTATTATTATTATATCCGTGTGTCGGATCAATCAGGACAATAAATTTGGGACGGAGGGGGTACATTTAACACATCAAGTTGGAACAATTGTTTTAATTTAAGTAGTTGGAACTTAGAGCCCGTTTGGTGTAACGTTTTTAAAACGCAGTGTTTTAAAAACACAGCGTTTCTAAAACGCAAATTATTTAAAACGCGGCTTTTTTATTTATAAATGCGTTTTGAATATTATCTCAAAACGCAACTTTTTATTCCCTACTGCGTTTTAAAATCTGCGGGAAAAAGCTAGGAATTCCAACGTTTTAAAACGTTTTGAAAACGCATTTTTTTCTACCGCAGCATCGAAACGCCAAGTTAAGGAATAAGTTGCGTTTAACCCTGCGTTTTGGCCAAAATGCACGAACAAACGGGCTAATTGTTATCGTAAAATAATAGGCAGGTAATAATACTCGCAAATTAGAAAAGAAAGTAAAAAATAAGAAAAGAAAAGAAAATGTAAAGAAGCTCCTGATGTTTAATCGGACGGCTATAAAGGTCCATTCTAAACCGTTCAAAATAAATCATGACGCACGATAGTATAACTCTCACTAAACCGACTCACGGTAATATATAAAGCCCCCTGCAAGGCTGCAACCTAGTAGATGGTGATCATATTCAACCCTACCTCTTTCGATCATCTTCTTCTTCTTCAATTCCCGGCCAATTAATTACCTCCGTGCCGTCAAATTTGAGAAATATTCATGGATAATACTAAGCCGAGCTGGGTTAAACGTCGGGTTCTCGGAAAAGGTTCGTACGGCACTGTATTTTTGGCGTCACCACTCAACTTCTCCTCCAAGATTATTGCCGTTAAGAGCACCGACATGCAGCTGTCGTCATCCCTTAGAGAAGAAGAACAGTTCTTGTACGAGTTGCGCGGCTGTCCCGAGATCATAAGTTGTTTTGGAGATGATATTAGCGTTGAGAACGGCAAGTACATTTTCAATCTTCTACTCGAGTATGCCCCGGGTGGTACCCTCGCTGACCTTATCAAGAATCGATGCATTAGCGTTGGAACTGTACCGGAATGGGAAGTTAGTTGGTATACTTATTTGTTACTGTTGGGTCTTCAACATATTCACGAGAAAGGGTGCGTTCACTGCGATTTCAAACCCGAGAATATTCTGGTGTTTCCTACCCGAGACGGGACTCTAAACCACGTAAAAATTGCTGATCTTGGATTGGCCAAGAAAGCTGGATGTGATAGTACAAGACCTATATTTGTGAATGGTTGTTGGTATAATCATCGAGGAACTCCTCTCTATAGTTCCCCGGAATCGGTATTGTTTGGCTTACACGAGTCCCCGATGGATATTTGGTCGTTGGGGTGTATTGTGATGGAGATGCTCACGGGGACGTCGGCTTACCCCCGAAGTACATGTTCTTCCGATGGTGACAGCTTGGAGGACCTTCTCTTGCAAATCAGTTTCGATGTGGAACTCCCAAAACTTCCAGATCAAGATAATATCTCCGTCTATGCTAAGGACTTTTTGAGAAGGTGCTTTGTAAGGAATCCTAGGGAGAGATGGACTGCCAACCAACTACTAAATCATCCCTTCATCGTCGAGCATCTGAAGATACTACGAGGACTAGGAGTCATTACCAATCCCAACAATGTATCGATGATGAATCCCATAGCTCCTACCCCGTGGCGGTCGGGGACATCTCTCTTTTTCGACCCGTCGACAATGCCTGCAGCTTGTACTTCTTCGGCTCACCAGCGCAACTATCGGGCAGCACTATTAAAGGGGTTACCATAACTACTTCAGGCTCCCAATCACTGTCACTGATTATTTGGCTAAAGGGTGTTACCAAAAATGATACATCGATCAGTTGCTTATTCAGGGCATGCACAATTTTAATTTTCTATTCTTATAGTATTATTTTCTTATGTTTTTATTGAGGAAGCACAATGTTAATTAAGAAGCAACATTATATATTGATATGGACGCATATCCTTGTTATTTTATCCGGCATTCTTCTTACAAAATACAAAGCAACATTATTCATATATGAACACATATCCTTATTATTTTACTTGGTCTTTTTTTTTTTTACAAGGACATATATAGGGCTAAAATTCAATAGGACAAAAAGAGTGTGAAAGGAGGTGTGATAGAAAATTTGAATCTATATGTGTGTTATATAGGCTTCTTTTTATATAGTATGATTTGTTCCAAAATACTCTCTCCGTCTCTAAATTATTGTCGTGCTTTCATTTTTCGTCCATCCCAAAATAAATGTCTTGTTTAAAAGTTTCCTTTTTAGAACAATACTTTTACCATTTTACCCTCTCTTTTTTTCTTCCTACTTTAATTATAGGCCACATACATATGGACATTAAAGAAAATTATATACTATATTTAAATTAATAATCAAATTAATTATTTTTTCTTAATCCATACAACGTGCGGATGTCCTTAAGGGGTGGCTCAGTGGTAGAGCTGGTACTTCACAAAAAGTGAAGTCACAGGTTTAATCCCTTCCCACGCCCCCTTAGAACATCAAAAAAAAAAATACAATTGTGAAGTCACAGGTTCAATCCCTTCAAAAAAAAAAAAAAGCAATGTGCAGACCAAACAAGACAATAATTTATAGTCGGAGGGAGTAGACATTATTAGTATGCTGGAACCAGATTTAACGTTGATTTACGGCAACCAAAAGAGTACTTGGTTAATTGTTCTCCTCTAAATCCGTTCCTAATTAAATTTCATTATGAATCATAAGCGTAAATATATCTAAGCACTTAATTACATGAATATTTTAGTTTCTGCAATAATATCTTTCGTTGTCATGAATTTAACAACTCTCAGATTAAGAGTTTCTTGGAAGCTCTAGTATACAGCCTGATAACAGAATTTCAGAACGAAAGTGATTAACGGTACAGAGAGAACGATGCAACTGGATGCTTTGGGTAAGTTTTGTACATTCCATCAACTATCAGATTCTCTTTTCTTTCTCTGAAGGTGGTGGAGAAGGAACTCTGCTGAGAAGCCACACCAGACCTACGCCAATAAGAGCACCAGAAAGGTGAGCTATGTGATTGATGTTCTGTAGGGCAGAGCCACCATTGAAAGTCCCTGGCAACCGTGCTGAAGCTTGAGCTGCTTCCATCACCTGGTATTATCAACAAGAGAATCTCAAGATTACGTTTACAGTGACCAACTGAATCTAACAATAAGAGGGAGAACCAACCCCACCCCCCCACACACACACACACACACTAGTCTGCAAGAGCAATGCCTGTTTTCTTTTTACCTGTTTGGGGGGTGGGGGGAGAGGGGAGATGGGAAGGAATGGTGGTGCTGGCATTTTCAGGGTAACTATTCCTCTACATTTCAACCAATTCAACGAGAGAATGGGTAGGCCTACATTTAGTTGATCATACATTTGTTCATTAGCTTAGGAATGGAAACGAATGCTATATATACTTGAAGAGTTACAGCTATGGATATTATAAGACTGACTTATTGATTTTCTGCTACGGAGAAACACATACCCGCTCTATAACAAATTGACCCAGTATAAGTACTTCAAGGATCTTCCTCCAGTCCCAAGACATCTGCGTTTAGCGCCAACAAGGTAAGTCCATAGACACTGCTTTCACATAGAGACTTCCAAAACGTACAACAATTTTTACCTTAACAAAGACACTAATTGCAAAGAGTCCAAATACAGCACCAGAGGCTCCAACAGAAACCGCATTTCTTGGGAGAACCAGCCATGAAACAAGATTTGCTCCAGCACCTGTTAGGATGTAGGAGAGCCACAATGCAAAATTTCCTTCCTCCTCTTCAACAAGCTTTCCTGAATGGCCAAATAAGTATTTATTATTACATTTGAGAATCTTCTCACATCAGATTGTAACACAAGAAAAGACCCTTACCAAATATGTATAAGAAAAATAGGTTGCTAGAGAGATGGTTCCTGTTAAGAATATAGAGAAAAATTGTAAACACTCAATAGCAAGGCATAAGGCAATTGAGACCACAGCAAGATAAAGGAACATATGCATTTCTATGGGATCTAAACCCTGTCTTAGATAATTACTACTCATCCCCTTGCTCAAAGAGTCCACATTTAAAGTCAAACTTTTTAAGGATAAGATTATATTGTCATAAATTCTCTGTATATTAATAAATGTAGTAGTTTTAATAAGGATAAATTTGGAAACTCAAAAAGTTAACTTGTCATAAACTTTGTAATTAAAAAGGACTCTTTTAGTAGAACGTTCTAAAATAGAAAGTAGGACTCTTTAACGGAACGAAGGGAGTGATAGTCTTTTCCCATTCCTTTCTCACATAAGCAAGTGTCTTGTGGTGTTGATCTAGGTCACTATGATTCCTAAATCCTAGGCTCCTTTCATCTTTTAGTTATCATCATGCTCGTCTGCATAGTAAATCTAATATACCTCTGCGACACAAGTTTGGTTGAGATGTGATGGTCTCAATGGCAGTTTATAGCCAAACTTTCCCAAGGTTTTACAGGACTGCCTAGAATCAGCTGCCCAGTTGATCCGGATTGGGCTCAGGCATTTGAAATATTTCATAAGGACAAGTAGTTTAAAGTGACATTTGGTCCTTTTGAAGATGTATGACTCCATGGGTTTCTTTGGGTGCTTTAAATAATGTTTAGCTGTTATTACACGTTTAGGGTTTATTGTGTTTCTTGAGTTTGTTTGCTCAGCGGTGTTGTTAAGTTACCAAAACTCATCTAAAACGCGTAAACTATTAGAGAGGTGCCCAACAATACATATCAAGCTTAAACTCCCCCTTCAAGTGTGACCACCTCACACATGGAGAAATAAACCAAGGTGCATCACAAACCAAATGGAGCACCAATATGTGCTATGTGCCCTGAGAGTACTGCAGGAAGCAAAGACAAGATGTATGATTCCAACCGAAGATTTCCTATTTCCTAGTAGAGCTCTGAATACCACGTTAAGCTACCAACTTATCCAAAAGCTTTAACTGTTGGAGAGGGGCTCAACAATATCAAGCTTAACAGATTTTTCCAAGGTGTTGTGCTTTTTGCGGTGTTAGTAGGTGTCTCCGTGATATGCTTGGGGATTGCAGGTAAGAACCTTAATCATTATCAATATAATTATCTTTTGCCAATCAAAACAAGAAGGGAAAAAAATAGCTTTTACATATTCATTTGATTAATGTTTAGAGTGAATTCATTTCATTTCTAAATGGTACAGAGATCTTACCAACTAGCATGACAGAAGGTTGCAGTCACGAACTGGTACCAAGCAGGCAAGTTGTGGTATAGATACAAAGCTCTAATCCCTCGAACCTGAAAAATACCAAACGTTTGCGTTAGCTCAACCTCCTCCAACAATGTTATACAAGATTAGTAGTGACAGGAACTACATTTCAGTTTCCTTAAAATACTCTCCTTCTGTCTCAAACAGGTGAGAACCCTAGGTCATTTCCTTGGTCTGGGCAGGGGTCGGTAAGATGAATATTATAACATAACTGACAATGAAAAAGTTCTCTTTTTGCCATTCTAGCTATATACAAAGAAAAAGTATCTATAAGAGTTTCTTTCTTATTGCCATATAAACTTAAAGGAAACATTAAAACACTATAGGTGTAGATTTTGAAAGTAGAGAAGAGATGGGGTAATAGTTGGAACTGGTGTATAATATGGGGGCAGGGGGTATCTATGATAGTTAGGGAACTTGGATGTAAAGATCAAAAAGACTTGGTGGTCAAAGAACATGTGTTAGAATCTTTGCTGGCCATGGTCCACCTTTGCGACCACTGGGTCTACCCCTTCTCGCAAGTGAATAGCTTCTGACAACCATAGGATGGTCCAGACCCCTTTCTCAGAAAAATTGGGGCTTTACCACTTTCGTCATTTTTACTTCTTGCGCCTTTACACTTTTACTTCTTGGGGCTTTCACTTCTGATGAAGGCTGGCTTCTTCTATCCACCCCGAACCCTACAGTACATTCTACTTTGCCTATATATCCTTGTATCGGTAAACACAAAAAAAGAGCATCAATAAGGAGGCAATTATTTGGAACCTTAAATAGGTGATCTGCCACATATATCCCGATATTTAGTAGTAAAATCCAGAAGATCCCATTCACACGCTTCTCCGGCTTCCTCTTCTCAAGTTCCAGCTGCGATATCATATCTAAAAATTAAAGCATAAATTGCTTAAATTTATATCTATGAAGATTTAAAGATAGTCAAGATAGGAGAAGACTGAGATCAACATTATGAAGAACAAAAATGGGCTTGATTCGGTATCCAGGAATATTTGATGTTGTAATGCCAATGGAAAATATCATACCGCTACAAAATTTCCTAATATTAATAAAACGAAAACAACAAAATTAAAATTAAAATAATAATAGTTTGGTCAATTGGAGCATGCAGTATTTCAGTGAGTATTTTGACCAAGTACCAACTGTGTAACATGGTCCCATAACATTTGAAACCCTCTCATAAGCTTCTTAATTTGTTTACATAAATGAAGCAGCAGTTCAAATATAAATTTCTTAGTCCTGATAATGGAAGATCACTTGGTGCCTAGGACCAATGAGAAGGGCTGCTCCGGCAAATAGAGTCGGGAAAACTGAAGGGTGAAGAACTTTAGATAACTAATACCGGAAAAGAACACAAGTTAGAATATCCCAGAAAAAGTATAGTTCAACTGACAATTATAAGCAGAAGCACATGTAATTCCAAGTAAAGGTACATTGTTTCGGAAAGGAAGACCATGTAGAGTGGGACAATATAGGACTCTCCCTCTCAAGGAAAGGAAAAAAATACTTAGAAATGCCTTATCATGCAATTTTTCCTCTTTCCTCTCAATCTCAGCAGAAACCAAATAAAGCCTATGGACCAAGTAAAGGTCATGCAATTATCCAACCCACTCCCACCGACCACCCCTGTTGCGCTGCAGAAGTTCATCGCATGTTAGAAGTTCTGCCACAGCCTGTCCAACCCATGTTAGCACCCCAAGAAACTAGAACGTGATGGACGGCTAACCCTGCATCACCTTGGTTTCAAATCATTTTCAAATTGGTACAAGACAGTCTTATATCCAGCCATGAAATACTCCCACTTCATAGGCAAACAGTTCGCATTACCATAATCAACCCTATCTCTTCACTGCTAATTTGGGAAAGGAAGTAAACCATGTTTTTTGTCTGATAACCAAAGGGAAACGCCATCACACCAGGGCAACATTGGGCCCACCTATGGGACTAAAACTGCTATGGAGACCTGCAGCACCTGCCAACTCCTCGCCAACGGATCCACGCAAAGCCGAAAACATACCGTGCGTGAATCGACCCTGTGACATGTGGGTTGTATTTTACCACACTGCCTCATTTTACTTCGACCACTAAGCTACCGCCCTGTAGGGCTAAGAAGTAAACCATGTTAGCCACGCTTCTTTCATGTTCTAAGAGTCATTTTAGCAAGATTTCCTTACTTAAATAGTATCTTACGAGATCATTCCCCTATGTTACATTTAGTTATTACTGAATACTCCCTCCATCCCAAAGTAAGTGTCCATTTTTTAATAAAGTTACTAAATTCACCCTTGCCAACTACAAATCCCAATAAGTATCTGCAATTCTATAATGTGGACATCTAGGGTATTATGTATATGTGCGAATAAAATTGTTTAAAAATCAACATCCTTATTTTCCATCAAAAACCAAAAAAGGACACTTGTTTTGGGATGGAGGGATCAGGGAGTAATTCATAAACCCAAGATAGCAGTATTGAAGGGCGAACAACCAAGCCTACAACCAATTTCAATGCTGGTCTTACTAATATTCTTCATCAATTTTATCCCCAAAATGCATAAAGATGATTCCTCACATTAGTGTCATGATATCATGCAGTTTTCTCATTTTATTTGCTTTGAAAACTTCATTAGAATATACTTTTTACTAAGTTCTGGAGCTCAGCAGCATTTGTATTGCGTAACAGAAAATCAAATTTTAGAGAATTTGATAGATTGCAATTTGGCAAGCATTTTGTCTATAATTTGTACTTCCTCTTTACCATGGACCCCATGCAGTGTTGATTCCTTAAAAGTTAAAACCATAGCATGACAGATCAATTTAGTTAAAAGATACAGCACGCCTGCACACAATATGGTAAGGCCACAGCCACACCTAGACCTAAACCTAAACTGAAAGCAACACCAAAACGGAGACAGTATTTGCCCACCAGAGAGGAGTTCCTCGGTCCACTACTCGTAGTGTTGGAATTTTGTCCCATATTCCTTGGCTACTTAGGATCTCCAATCCTACTGCAGTTTATTGTATTCGAAAGTTCTAAATGCATTAAGACCAAAGTTAAATTTGTCCCACTCACCAAATACTGGGTTCCAAAGCTCTTCTATGAAGGGTTCTATGTTCTTGTATAGGGAATGCCTTGAATGGTACCAAAGGGAGCCATTAGAGGGCCGTTGCATCCATTAATTCAGTATTTATCGAGAGAGTTGAGAGATTGGGTTTAGGGAACACTCTTCTCTACTCTTACTCAGGGTTTGAGGGCGGACACGTGCTCTCTGGCTGAACAGCTAGGTCTTCGTGTGTTTCTTTGAAGTCGTTGATTGTAATGTGTAGACATAGCCCATTGGTTAGTTTGGAGTATCATAATTATCAAACTTAATGTATTGCATATCAACAGTGTGGGTCTTTCGCTGAAATATGGAAGCATAAGAAGTTCAAACCAGGTTTTAACTTGCAACTATTGCTTGACATTCCAAATTTGCATCCAACTAATATCTCTTGGACAAAACAGTAGAGAATTGACAGTCTCAAGACAAACCTTCTTCTAACAATAACAGTAACCAATCAACGGCACTACGGCACAAGCTTCAACCCAAGTACCCAACCATTTAATGTTCCAATTATGGCAGATGAAATGACCTAAAGAACGTTGCCCAGAGTATGCGTGTACTAGGGAAAATTGGATTGATGCAGATAAAGTGTTTGTTTATATTTCCAATAAGAAAAGTAGAAAACTGATTTATCAGAGGGAAATGCGCATGAGTTGGGTCATATTCACGTCAATATGGGTGTGCATTCATTCCATTCCATTCCAATCCAGTATAATTTTCATTTCATGATAGTTCAAATTTCATAAAAAAAAGTTGATCATTCTAGCACATCTATCAAAAGAAGCACTACGACGTGGGACCTGTCGTTTCTAACTAATCCCATTTTTTTGATTAACTTTTGATAACCGTGCATGGTTACCTGCACACAAAGTATTTGTCGAAATGCCCAAGAGAAAATCAAAATTGAAACATAGCATTTCATAGGTCCTAGCCTATTCGTGGGTAAGACTCATAATACACATATAAATATCGTAAAAACCAATTCAATTCAACTACAAAGAAAGCGATAGAGAGTACCAGAGCCGTTCATCTTGCAAAGTATGCGAGATTTGATGGGTTGAAAGAGAAAGGAAGGGTTTGGTGCTACGAATTTTCGAGAAATGGAGAGGTGAGAAGGTGAGGGGAACTTCGTGAGGGAATTTGTGGGAGAGAAATAGAATGGGACTGCCATTTGTTTGCATGAAGAAGGTGGAGAGTAGCAACAAGGCTTGAGAGCGGAGAGCTGTTGAAACACCAACTCTCCTCCCATGGTTTCTTTCTATTTCCAGCAAACCGCCCCGCCAATTGTGTTCTAAATAATTGCTGTATCTTGAGAGCCTTCAAAGGGAGTGACTATCCCGTGCTGATAGAATCATTACCGAGAACTAGATGGAAAACTTATTAAAACGCCATGTTTAACCTTAAAAATCTCCAATTCAAATATAAAAGAAGTTTTTTGACATCTTCCAACCTACTATTCACAAATAAAGAAGAATATACCTTTAAACATTGTCTCTTGAAATCTCGTAGTGATCAATACGAGATTAGATAACTTCCATTGCTTATAGTTTTAACTAAATTAAGATTGATATACTAAGTAGATTTATTAAAATCTTGTATGATGATCGCACAAACACCTAATGATAATTTGGCTATAGTAAATGTTGCTCTTTCATGTTGTTCCAAAGTTACTTATATTATTAAGTTATTGTCACATTTCATCTTTCATAATCACTTTGCTTCATGATAGGAAAATCCATATCACGTTTTGATAAATTAATATTTACAAAATTTAATATCTAAAAGGAAAGTTGATTTTCAAGAAGTCACTTTTTGACGAGGATTAAGATGGAACATAATCAAATAATCGATAAGGCGTGCCCACGCCTTGTGTTAAGTTATTGTCACATTTCATCTTTCATAATCACTTCTAGTTTTTGGTTAGGATTCTAGTTTCCTTATTCCATAAGTTTTAGGAGTTTTCATCCTATATAAAAAGGGACCTTGTCAATTTCGAGAGGGAGTTTTTGATTGATTAATAAAATTATTATTAGTGCGCCAATAGTTAAAGAAGTTCTCTCATCGTTCTTATTTCTATTATGCGTTTGCTACGTCACTTATGCAATGGCCCCAAAGATGAAGTTAATTATAATTTGAGCTATCATTTATATCCTATTGGATAATGAAAATAGAAAGAAAAAAAAATTATAAACGGAAGAAGGGTGAAATGAAAAAATACTTCACTACCAGAAAAAGAACAAGTATGTCTTCCTTTTTTGCCAAAAACTGGGGAAAGAAACACACACACACATGTATATATAAATAGCGATTTAGGCTTGTGTCTATGACGCAATGTTAGTATGTGACCAGATCAAGCGATTTAGGTTCGTGCATATGGCACGACGTTATCATGGGACTGGATCAATATATGATGTTGGATCCGAAAATTCGATGATTATTTCAGAATTTATTATTAATTGATTTAATTAGGTTTTGCCTTTCTTAGGTAATTTCATATTTAAGTTGATTGATATTAATTGATTGTTTACTTGTGTAGGACTCTTAATTATTTAAGAAAGATTGTGATTGATGGTACAAGGAAACATTGTATATTTGGTAGTTTATTTGATTGATTCTTTTAACTAACTTTTAGAAATTAGCTAAATTGTAATTAATTAGTGATTGATTCCTAACATAACTCTTTCCTTCTAGTGTTCTTTCCTATCTTTGCAGATTTCTCTCTTGCCTATATAAAAAGAAGGAAGTTTTTACTCATCTGCATCAAGAAGGGTATGTTTGGTAACCCAATTAAGAGCTTAATTAGGAAAGTTTTAAGTGATATTAAAAATAAGATTGTTTGATAATGCAATATTATATTACTTAATAAATTAAGTATCTCTTAAAAATAGCCAAAATTTTAAGTCAAAAGATGATGTCTTAATATTTTAAGCTCTACTTTTTCAAACATCAGTTTTCAGAGCTTAATTTTCAGTTTTAACAAACAGGCCATAAGTCTGAAAGAGTTTACTGGAGGCAAATGTCAAGGAAAATGCGATTACATTTGTAGTGACATTCTGCCTTTACAGCAGTTCTGCCCAAAACAATCTTTCTCATCTATTATGTTTTCATACATACGACTGAATCATTTCAGTATTTGTTTGATGAGTATAGACAGAACTTTTAGATAATATCTTTGATAGACTTTTCATATTGACTTCACTAGTTTACTTTTGTTAAGTGTTGTAATCTTCAATAAGTTTTAATAGTGAAAGTTTTGTCATATTGACGTATCTACAAGCATTATTGCTTGTAGATAAAGGTTTATTTCGTGTGTTTCTTATTTAGGTCAAAATTCAGGCCAGTCTTCTTTTGACAATTTTCAATCGTTAAAGTCCATCATAATTGTTTTCAACCGGCAAATGACAATTTTTTACAAAATGTCATCTATGTCCTTTAAAAATACGAGATAGTGCACGCTATATATCGCAAAAATAAAAAACGATGCATCGCAACACAGCACGATACACATAAAAACACGAAAGCCCACGCTATGCATCGCAAGACAAAAACGATGTACAAATTACCTTTTTCACTTGCGATGCACCAAAAGTTATGCATCGCACTAGAAAAACAAATTAAGTATCATGTTAGTATTGTTGAATACATTTTTAGGGTTTCAAAAACAGAGCATAAATGTCATGAATATCACTTGTAGTGTTACAAATTTGCATATAAAACTGAATATAAAAATTTGCATATTGCTAAATACATTTTGTGGTGTTTTAATACTAATTGATAATTAATTTCATATGCATTTTTATGGTTGTGTGTTAATTACATTGCGCAATATTTTTTTTTTTTAACATTACACTTATGATGCACAATTGCACAAAATAATTCAACAAAAAGTGTTGTTTGTTGCATTGCGATGCATGCTTTTTATTTCCGATGCACAATAATAGACAAAATAAATTTCAAAAATTACAAACATAACAAAAATCAACCTTGTATAGCATCTCTACAAGACCTAGAGTTGTGGTTACAAAGTTTATGACATCTGCTACATATCTTTTTCTTTTCTTTTCTTGTTAATTCACAATTTGATGGGATCATTGTCTTCTTAGGACGTCCGGGTAACCTTTTCATTATAGGTGGTAAAATGGTCTCACCCTCGCAAGAATTCAGAAATAGTACTATTATAATTGACGATGCACAAAATTATACTTGACGATGCACATTTCTTACACAAAATTATACTGAAAAACAGTACTGTTATACTTGACAATGCACAACATTATACTTGACGATGCACATTTCTTAACACAAAATTACAAATTACATTGACGATGCGCATTTTATACTCGACGATGCACATTTCTTAAAACAAAATCACAAATTACATTGACGATACACATTTCACACACATGACGATACACAAAATACATTTAAAAACGTCATATGTTGATACGGGGACAATTTTGGAACAAATAGTTAATTTATCACTTAAAATAGACTTAAGTGATTTAAAATAAGGGTGAATTACGGGCCGGTCCCTTTTTAAACATTTGTAATCGTTCCAATCCAGTCATCTTTTTTTAAAACCGAAAAAAGGTATTTTTTGGGCGAAAAGACGATTATGTCATTAATGAAAGAAAAATACGCGCGCATCAGTAACCCAAGGCATCGCGATAAGTAATCCAAGGCATCGCGTGGGTTAATCATCGTGATAAGCAACACAGGCATCGCGATGATTAACCAAGGCATCACGATGAGCAACCAAGACATCGCGATAAACAACACAGGCATCACGATGAGCAACCAAGGCACCGTTTGAATTTCAACTGTTGGAGCCTTGGAGGGGATCGACTTGATTTTTCAATGCACCGCGATGAGCAACACAGGCACCGCGATGAGCAACCAAGGCATTGCGATGAGCAATACAGGCATCGCGATGAGTAACCAAGGCATCACGATGAGCAAACCAAGGCCGATCTCCGTTGCGTTGCCCAGCATACTGCGATTGGTGAATTAAAACTCAAATCATTGATTAAAGTCTCAAAATCAGTACAAGAACATCTCACTCTATTTTTGGACAGCACATTGTCAAGCTCAATTTTGATCTCGAAAATAGTTTTTTTTTTTTTTGTAGAAAAATTGTGCACAATATAGTACTAAGTTAGGATAACAATATGAGATTGATTTTAAACAAATTTGAAGTTTAAAATATAGATTAAAGTGGACAAAACAGCCCAAGAACAAGGAAAAACGAGATGAACTCAGAAAATTCGAATTTGATCAAATTGTGATCAAATTCGTATTCTAGGCATGAAAATTAATCCCCAAACATGAGAGAAGACTATATTAACAACATGAAATCGTTTATAAGTTTTCATTTTCTTTGATGTAACTAAATATTTTTTATGTTTGTGTGTGCGTGTATTTTTTTTTAACGAATCTCTAAAATAAAAAAATGTTTATGTTGCATAGGAACATTTTAGGAGAAAATTATCAAAATGTCTTTTTTCCGGTTAAGAAAAAAAATGGTGGACTTTAGGAGTTAAACTTTTTGAAAAGGGGACCGACCAGGATTTAAGTGGTTGAAAATTCTACAAAAAGGTCCGACCCGCAATTTTTCCTAAATCTTAGCCTTTAATTAGCTCACGTCAATGGCACACGTATGAACCAATGTGTATTGTAATATTGTAATATATATTGGGCTCGATGAGTATGTTCTTGGGCTAGGTGTTAAATATGGCATTGGGCCTCAAAACAATTGGGTCTATTATAGCTAAGCCTCTCGTTTGGGTTTAGGTATGTGGTAGTTGACATTGCACATTTCCACTAATGCAACCGACACCTCTTATCTAAAGCTAATCCCTATTGATACATATAGTAGGTCTTTGTGCTCGTGCCAATGGCACGGTGACAGTATGAGACCGAATTAATATTTGCTCGAGGTTTTGTAAAGGGTTACTACTCAAAATATTAGAAAAACATACCGCTTCGTCTATAATACAAATATATTTTTTTTATTTTGTTTCTATATCTATAAAAATGTATCTTTAGTTAAAGACATTATATATAAAATTATTTAAAGGAATGCATGAACTGTAAGCTCCCTGTTTTACGTTATTCATTCTTATAGTTATATAGAGCTTCTAGCTCGCAGAAGTGAGAAAAACCCATGAAGATCACTTCATAGACAAATCTATGTAATGTTTTTTGGCTCAATCCAATGAAAATCTAACTCTATACATTTTGAATAAATGAAAAAAGTGAAAGTAAAAGACGACTAAACATATTTAAAAGTGCTTACTTCAGTCTATGAAATATAAAATTGTCAAACAATTTTTACTTTGATTTATAACATTGTTATTTTTATTAGTGGTTGATAATGAATCTGGATTGCATTTACCACTAAATGACAGTTGTAGGCTCCCTCAAATTGTCATAAATAGCTAAACATCAAGCAACTTTTCAATCCTACAAATACGAACCTCATTTCATATCTATCCAGATATCTTTTTCCTTGTTTAAAGCTAAAGAGTGAATGTCTACTATCAAGCTTTTTCAGTTTCTACAAAATTTTCGTAACACAAAAAACAAATATTACAAATTTCGGTTTTCTTGCTCAAAAGTCGATGACCACGATAAAAGAAACAGATCAAATTCACAAAAATGGTAACGTAAAGAGATAAGAGGTCATAACTGCGAAAGATGACACTCGAGGTCTATAAGAAGTTGATTGATAAAATAACCATGTTATAGATCAAAAGGTTTGATTTTGAAATCAAAACCTCAAGTATACATTGATCCAGTCTCATACTGACACTCTGACATAGACACTGCACAAAGACCTCATTTAAATACAAATAGAAAGCCCTAATGCTACCTCTAGCAAAATTCAAGCAATCGACCATCTATGACCAAGGGAGAATGAGTAATAGTCAAACAGCCAATAAACTATCATAGAGTAGGATCGAAGGCTCTCATGTTACTTTGAGAAGAAGACTTAACAACAGGGTCTTTGCCATGCAATGTTTATCTTCTCATTATAGTGTATAAATCGGTTAAAGTCGAGAACTGAAGCAGTGTTCTTCCATCATAGGTATGCCCCCACATGCCACATGTTGCACCAACTCAATAACCATAACCTGATAACAAACACAATAACATAATTGCTTTAGTCATGATCCTCACTGTCTTTTAATCGAAAGAAATTACTATGAATTTCAGGAATGTCAATGTAAGAACCTGAGTTATTCATAGGTTTCCTGCAACCACAGGTTCAGGCTCCTTGATTTCAGCGATCACCACAACATCTAATGTAAGGAAGGTCTTGGCAACCTGTATTTAATGAAAAAATGACTGGGCAAATCCCAAAAAATAAAATAAATTTTCAGTGCAATTTAAAAAATCACACAGGCTACACAGCTACATGCATTGATTCATACAAATAAAGAATGAAGCTCAATAATACATGGGTTTTCTACTAAAACAGAATACTCCCTCTCTCCCTAATTGAGGAACCCTTTTCTTTTTAACCTATATGACAAAGGTTCACTTTTAGGTCATTTTAGTAGTACATATACATGAATTCCCTTAATATTCATACTATATTTTGAAAAGTGCAAAGTAGACATGATAGATATCAAAAATGAATTTAGTAACACTATACAGAGAGGAACAACTCATTTTGGGACAACTTTTTTTCGAAAATAGCACATCAATTCTATACAGCAAACGACTCTCACTATCGGTCCCATATTGGTTATGATTCAAAAGATGCAATCAAATAGAGCAACTACCATATACATAGATCAGAATCACGTGAAAATGAATAAAGAAGTTGCAGGATAACATCCCCATAAATGCACCATAGAAACGTATAACTAACAAAAATGTCATTAATTTGCTTGAACGTGTTAAAAGTAACCATGATGAGTTATTAATTTGCTTGAATACTATAATACTAACTAACAAAAATGTCAAAAAGTCACATTTAAGAGAAGAATAATGCTTTGTGTATTTAAAGGGTACCAATTTTTTTGCACCAAATGATATGTCAACTGATGTGGTACAAAAAATAAAATTAAAAATTATAATTAATGCATCACATCAGTTGCCACATTATTTGGTGCTAAAAAATTGGTACTTTTTAAGTACCCATAGCATTACTTTTAAGAGAATATAATCATAGGAACAAATCCAACTGAAATGCCAAAAAGCCACATATAAAAAAATCATAGTAACAAATAAACCATAGAAATAGCTTCGGAAGACGCTATATTTAAATCCAAAGTTAATAATAATAATAATATAAGAAAGCATAAAGATGATCATTTAGGCGTCTTTATTTCGTCTTTAATAAGACGCACACTTTATATTTTTTGATTTGACCAATTTTAGAATTAATATTTGACAAAAATTTAATTTGTTTTTCAAATTTTTAAAAAGGCATGAATTATAATATTTTTAGTGTAGCTTACAAAGTTATTTTTCTTACTAAATGCAGTTATGTTAAATATTTATTTAAAAATAGGTCCAATCGACTAAATATATCAAAGTGTACATTTTCGAATAGAAATAGATAACGGACGCGATTTTCAACCTATTTATATTTGTGTTCGTTATAAACTCCCCCGTTTTTCATCATGCACTCTTTTTTTTTTTTTTTTTGTAAGTCTTTTTTTTTTTTTTATGTCCTAACGGGGCGTGAGAAGGGATCGAACCTGTGACCTCAGGCTTTGTGAAGTCTCAGCTCTACCACCACCTCTTTTTTTTTTTTGTAAGTCTTGTTTTTCAGTCTTTTTTTTTTTTCCATCATGCACTCACATGGAAAGGCTGAATATGAACCCAAACAATCTTTTAGCCATCGGATCTCAAACTAAATTTCCTAAATTTATTTTCTTGTCAGATAATTGTTTGTACATATCCATTAAAATAGGAGATTGAACATTACACCAACCATGGGATTGTCGTAGCTACTTTGTTTTTTCTGTCTAGGTATAACAACTACTCCAACCCATGTACATCTTACAAGGGCAACATCCAAAGGAGGAGTTGTATGATTATCTCACTTAAAATAATTAAAAGTAATGTTATGGGTACCTAAAAAGTATTAAATTTTTTGTACCAAATGATATGTCAGCTAATGTGATACAAAAAATAAAATTAAAAATCGTAATTAATGCATCAAATCAGCTAACACATCATTTGGTGTAAAAAAAAATTAGTATTCTTTAAGTACTCATAACATTACTCAATAATTAATTTAAACCAAATATCTCTCTCTTCTCTCTCTCCAAATTGATTGTTAATCACTTGTTAAAATATATAAAATCAAAGGATTTGTGATGATTTTCAATGTTAGGCGCACTTTATAAGTAGATCCCATAAACAAATTATTGCTTGTTGAGAACATTAAATTAAGGATGTTTTGTATTTTATTGACGTAGTGACCTTTGATCCTAAGACGACCCAACCTGCTTATTATTATAAACGAGGAATATTATGACTTGCACCATCTAAACAACATTCTTACTCCGCTCCACCAATGAACTTACCCATGTGTATCTTTCATTGACCTATTAACATGTATTTTCTCGAGAAAATATTCAATAATTGTTATAATGGATGACTCGATTCTTGACAAAAAAAAAAAAATTTACTCTAAACCAAATTTAAATTTATTTTTGTCTATTATTATATCTCAATCTACTCTAGAATGCTATTGTATCTAAGAAATTAAGCAAAATCCATATTCCATAGGGGTGGTTGTAAGGAGTATCTCACTGAAAATTATTAAAGTAATTAATTAAAATATCTCTCTCTATCTCTCTCTCTCTCTCTCTCTCTCTCTCTCTCTCTCTATATATATATATATATATATATATAATTGAATGAAACTAATTTTGAATTCTGTCTGCTTCTGGAAACAATTAATATTAGGGGACAGGGTATGAAACCACTGGATATAAACAAAAACCAAATAAAGGCCCAATTAAAGTACAGATCCGGAATTTTGTTGGGTCTCTCTCATGACCATGACTTTGTCTACTGAAAACAAGTGAATGACCTCACACGAGAAGCACGTGATATCAAATGAATCCATACAAAATTTCAAATTAACAATTCATAAGAGTCTGTTTGCTAAAACTGAAAATTGATATCTGAAAAAGTAAAGCTTAAAATATTAAGACATCCACTTAAGATTTTTGCTATTTTTAAGAGATACTTAATTTATTAAGTGATATAATATTGCATTATCAAATAATCTTATTTTTAATATCACTTAAGATCTTTCTAATTAAGCTCTTAGTCTAAACCTAAACCTCAGTACGTACCACATAATTATTAGCCAAAATGCCAAAACACAATATGTTTATAGATCGTATGATAGATAATCGCAATTTGCGGGCATGTTTAGATTTTTTTTATTCGAGTTTGTTCAAGTTTAATTCATTTGTAAACAAGTTAAATACAAGTTCAAATCCAGCGTTCATAACACGAAGAGACAAGACTCTCCTAAAGTGGTTCCTTAAATAATCTCTAAAGTAAAGTGAAGGCTTTACTTTTGTCAAGAGAGAACATTTTCTTCTGTATGAATCGATATTATTCCATTTCAATTCCTTCCCGATACCTCTTAAGGAAAATCTCGAATTGGATCCTAAGTTGACGGGTTAGTGTACTTGCACTAAAACCTAAAAGGGCATGATTTTGGTGTGTTTAATATAGGGGTTTTGACACTAATTTTTAGATTTTTTTACTATTATTTTATAATGATTGAAAAATAAGTAAGAGAGACAGAGAGAATATGGTAGGACGAAAGATAAAAAAAGTGAGAAATCAAAAACTAAAAGTCTTACAAAAACAAATAATTACAAGCTAAATAGAATATAGTAGTGGTCCTTAGTCCATGTCACTGTATATTTATTTTCATTAATTTCTTTTCTTTTTTCCTCCTTATTTTATTTAAATTTCAATTTATTACCCTCACTCTTCTATTACTCGACTTAACTCTCCTTCAGATCTCGAAAAACGACTATGTGGGTTCGTCATTCCAAACATCCTTGTATGTGTATTGCATTGCGCCAAATCATCCTATAACAAACCACTATCGTTGATTTAAAGAAACTTCTCCAAGTCTTTTCATTTTTCACACGACCTCTTCTTTTCCAACATCTACAGTTAAAATTGTTAAAATATGAATTGATTCTTAAACAATTGCATACTATCCGTTCAATTTTTTATTTCTGCACTTTTTAACTTGACTCAAAGCGAGACAAAATATATTTTTAAGATGTGAAAACGCATAGACAATAGCCACATCTTGCCCTACAGGGCAGAGCCTGATAGTTGAAGTAAAATGAGCTGAGAAAATGTGATAAAATACAATATACATGTTTCAAGGTCAATTCAAGTAAGCTATATTTTTAGCTATGTCTGAATCTGTTAGCGATGAGAAGTTGACAAATTAATCACAATATATAATAGTTGCTTCGATTACATTTCCCCAAGAGACAATGGCCAGATCTTCCAAGTACATAGTGGATTTCTAGAAATGCTACTACCTTTTTTTTTTTTTTTTTAGTAATACTACATCAACCGCATCCATGAATCATGATAGTAATACCAACTTATTTGAATAAAATTGTTGTTTTCTAAGACATGTCACATGATAGTAATACCAACTTATCTGAATAAATGAATATCATAAGAAAAGCTAATATCAGAATCTACAAAAATTGTAGCCTTGTAAGTTGTAGGTAGGATTTATGTTAGATAAGAATTAAGATGATGAGCTGGCCAAGTGATACCATCTAGTCATCTTTGACTCACATGCAAATTTAGAATTATTTAAAGGGAAATCATATAAATTCCAGAAATTAATATACCACAAGTTGCTGAGAAAGGATAAGATTCTGAATGATTCTAATATAAGCTGGCCCTTAATTATTGTCTTGTTTGACTCGGTACACAGATTAAGAAAAAATAATTTACTTGATTATTAATATTGGTATAATGTGTAATTTTTTTTAATGTCCATGTGTATGTGGTCCATAATTAAAATATGAAAAACAGTGAGGATAAAATAGAAAAAGTGATGTTCTAAAAATAAAAATTTTCAAATAAGGCAATTATTTTGAGACGAATAAAAAAAAAAAAATTTATAAACAGAGGGAGTAATAGACTTTACATACAGGTCTATAAAGATGGCTAAGTGGTGGACAAGTTAGTATTTCTTTATAATTTCTATTTCTTATGTATAAACTTATAACTTGTGGAATTGAAAGATGGGTCTACAAGAACATGAATGGTTATTGTTGTTGTTTTACTCTTTCTATTTTCAATAAAATGGGTCATGCACTATCATGCTTGTCCTAGAGGTTAAAAAGATATACAGTATAGCTGGTTAATCATTTTCTTCTAAATTAAAGATATACAGTATAGCTGATTAATCTTTTTCTTCTAAATTTTGTTAGGGTTTCATAAAGTGTAAGATCTTAGCTTCGATCCGTTAGGACAAAAAAGGAAGAGGTAGACGTAAAAGCATAATAAAATTGGTTTACATAAATATTTCCAAGAGTACTTTTTATTGTTTTTTTTTATTCCTAGAATTTAATTCTAGATTCCACTTTTAAGATAATAAAAACATAATTATATACAGCATTTAGTTATCACTTTATAACAGTGCTTTCACTTTCATGTATAATTTTCATAAATTTAGAATTAAGAACAAAATAGAAACAGGTCAAAATGGCCAAAAGAACAAGACTAATTTTTTTCCCCCCTATATAGAGTTCGTCAATAAATCTCTATTTTTATCAAGTAAAGATTTATGAAGGTTGTGTTTAGCATTGCGATTTAGTAATTTGATTTCAAAATTTTGGGATTTTGTCTGTAATGAATGTAGGAAAAGTAAAAAATGAGAAAAAGAGAAGTTAGTTGAACTCAAGAAAGTTCAAAATCACAAATTAAGTTATTAAATCGAGCTACTTGAAACAAACCCTGAGAACCTATTTGCCATCGTGGTGTTTTTGAAGTTCGTGATTTTTTTTTTTTTTTTTTTGTAATTTTTATACTTTTCTCTAATCGATACACTTTTTTTTTTTTTCTTATCTCCGTCTCTATCTTACTTTTTTTTTTTTTTTCGTTTAAGGGATAATGACTTTACAAGTCCCTGGACTATGTCTGATTCCTCCATTAATTCCTTAACAAAATTTTGTGTAGTTTTCGTCCCTATCATTTCAAATTTTCACGCCAGAAGTCTTTTTGATGGATGTCGTTAGTGATTTGCCGTTAGTTGCCCATGTGTCTCCCACATCATCAAACTCTAATTTACCATAATCATATACAGATTCCAAGAAGTTGTATATTCTGGAGCCTCCAACTGTTGTACAAAGTCTAGACCTATTATTCGATTCAACTCCTCATATCTCCTCACCGGTAATCTGAAACCGCGAGATTCTTATTCACCATGTCATGGTTTGTTTGATCAATCACTAACACTCTCTTAAATTCGATGAAGATGACGAAACTGACGAGCATGATTACAAGGAAATCAAAAAAGACGACCCCGTTGATAGACAAAACAATGAAGATCAGCGACCAGATTCACCTGCGTCGCTTAGACGAGGCGTCAAAGAAGATCTCTCCGAGCTCACCAAAACCCTATGTCATTAATTCTGGGGTGTTGCCTCATTTCTCACTCATCCACCTCCTACCGAGCACTCGCCGACAATTGAGGAATTAAAGAAGGATATAAAAGATGGAGCTAATCAGTCGTCGTCGTCATCTACTCTAGCGCCGTCGAATTTAAAAAAGCCACAGCAGTGGCTTCAGAGGAGACCGAGGTTCGCGCCAGAGTTGGACGGACTCGCCTCTGGCAGACGAGCTTACCTGGGGGCACGTGTCCCAAGAAGATGGCCGAAGGGTTGTAGATCTGAGAATTTCAGTTGCGGTCTCTCTCTCTCTCTCTCTCTCTCTCTCTCTCTCTCTTAAGGTTTCCTCATGGTGAAACTGATGTGGGTTTGGGGATCCATAATTTAAGTTTCTCTCTCTCTCTCTCTCTCTCCTTTGAGCTGAAACTCAGTTCTTGAGTACCCCCACCCACAAACTCAACTCAATGGAACAAGTTCAAAAAAAAAATTCTCTCACTTTACTGTGTGTTTTAGTGTTTTCTTGCAACTGGGTTTCAATTTTTTTATTTTTGTTGATTTGGATTTACTTGTGTGATATGGCAGTTACTAGTTGGAAGCTTTGGAAAAGACAATGATGGAATTTCAAAATCAATTTTGACTGTTGATGAAATTTTAGGATTGAGGTTTAAAGATGGTGAAGATGATGATAAGGAAAATTTTATTTTTGTCTTTGGTCAAACGCATGTGGGAGATACATGGACAACTTAACGGTAAATCACTAACAATATCCATCAAAAAAACTTCCGGCGTGCAAATTTGAAGTGGTAGAGACGAAAACTATACAAAATTTTATTGAGAAACTAATAATAAAATCGATCGTAATCAAAGAATTTGTAAAGTCATTATCCGTTGATTTAATTATTGGTACGATCGTAGGACTGTGTGGACGGAAATCGGTCCATGAAAATATAGCGACAAATGACAATACAGAGAGAGGAGGGGGGAAAACGTGCGTTAAACCTAAACCACCGAATGATTAACGCCATTGATTCACATTTCACACGAATAATTGGTTTGCGCGTTGCAACAAAATAAGGATCCCTTTGTTTAATTAGTGTGATTTTTTTTTAAAGTGATTTTTTTTCGATTTATTATAAAAAAAAAATTTAATTAGTGTGAACTGCTTCATTAGAAGGTTCCCCTACCTACTTAGGCTTTTGAGAGAAATATGAAATAAACCTAATAAAACTAAAGAAAATATTCATGCTTCAACTTCGTTTAGTCATACCAAACTGATACTCTCATAACCTAAGAGTCAGCTTTTTATTTTTAAAAATTAACATGTAACTAAATAAAATTAAATTTTAACATATTTTAGTTATGTTTCTAGTTATAAAATCACATTCACTAAAAAGTAAAAACTATATTAAAAATACTATAAATTACAACTTTTATAACTTTATGAAAATAAATAAATTTATGTAAATCATCTATCAAATTTTAATTAAGTTGACCCATAAACTCTTTAGTTAGAACGGAGGGGCACATATCATTTCAGATCTCCAGAATCATCGGAAAGTTAGGTTAGATAATCTAAGGATCTTGCTTTTCTTTTTGTTAGGATTAGTTGATTGTTAATGTTGATTGTTAATGAAATTTTTAGAAATACCAACCAAACAAGGCATTATAATATTACACGTGAATTTTTTTAATAAAACTGAATTATTTTTTAAAAATTTAAAACTTAAAGAATGTATTACAAAATTTTATTAAACTAAGTAAAAACTAAAATGGTTGTTTTTTGTTAATCATGACTGGTTCGAGTGGAATGAGCTATAATCGTTCGAGCAAGAAGTCTCAATTTTGAGAAGTTCTGTATACAAAAAAACTTTATATTTTATTAAGAGAAGTTCTTGCTTTGCGTCCAAAAGATTAATCTTAAATTTAGGGGATTCAAATACCTTAGAAAACATAATGAAAAAAAAATATATATATATATATATATATATATATATTGCCTTTTATTGGGTGAAAGGAACAAGTATGGATTGAGCATCTTTCATTAATGTCTACTCACTGTAGGCTGCAGCTTTGTGGATCAATTTGGAGTGTATATATATCACCAACACCCTTCGTGTTTGGTTTGAATTTTAGCTCCAACTTCGTACGTTTGCCGACGCTTGGTATCACGATTAGGGTGTTCAATATTTTATTTTATTTAAAATTAAATCGAAAAACTTGTCGTTCAAATTGAAAAAATTAAAATTTGGTTTTTAGTTTGGTTTGGTTGGCCAAACTGAATTCGAATATGACTTTTGGTTTGATTTTTAGTTTTGGCTTTTAAACCGAAATTAAATTGAATAAAATAATTATAAATATAAATATATTATTCTCTCCGTTTTAGGCAAAAGTTTACTTTTAACTTTTTACCTAGAATAGAGAGAATATAATTATTCTTTATATAAATAATTATTAAATATAACATAATAGGAAAATAAATTTCCTAGTAATATAATAAAATCTCAAATATAAGGTTAATTTCATCGCATCCACCACGTCATCCATTATGTTTCCTAGTAAAATAAAAAAATCTTAAATGTTTCTAAATTTAGGGGTATTTACAATATTTAAAAACTAGATTTTTTTTTTACTTTCAATGTTTTGGTTTAACCGAAAACCGAATTTGAATTTGGTTTGATTTTTTGGTTTTTATTTGGTTTGGTTTAGTTTTCGATTTTAAGGTTTAAAAACGAAAAATAGAACAAACCGAACTAAATGAACCGACAAATCGAAAACCGAACAATAAACACCCCTAATCACGATCGCCCTTGTATTAAGTTCCATTAGGTTTGAACTTTAAATGCAAGGAATATTTTTATTAAATTTATTAATGAACAAAATAACATAAAAGTGGAGACTTAAAGTGTCTTTAGGCTGAAAAGAGGAAGACATGCAGGGTTTTAGCCCAAAGGAAAGACCTCTTAAGAAATTAAAGAGACCACAATTAATCTCTACGATAATGTTAAATAGTTGAAACGAAATACAGACTTTCAATTACCTCAGCATAGCATATGAGGAATAAATCTATCTACATTTAGGCTTTATTTGTTTCACGAAAAATGATTTTCGAAAACAAACTTTCCTCAATTTCTGGTGTTGGATAACATTTGAAAAATATAGTCAATGTAAAACATTTTATGAGTTAACGAAAAATAAAGTCTTCTTTTTCAGGAAATGACTTACAAACTTCTTTTTCGTAAGTCATTTTCTAAAATTTGTTCTTTCCAATTTTCTCCTGGTATCACCTTTGCACATTTGGATGAACCTATATTCATTTCTAACTTTTCTTTCAAGAAAAAAAATCATAATATTTTACCATAATCTTTTGAAGTAGTTCTATAAACAAAGTTTTATTTATATATCATTTTGTTAATATTATCAAGATTTATTAAAAACTTTTATAACATTAAATATAATATTCTCGTTCATCCTAAAATAAATGTTCACTTTTATTCATGATTACGAATAAAAGTAAATATTCATTTTGAGACAAGAAAGTATTTCAATAAAAAATAGGGATAATTATAAAAATGACCAACGTACTATCAGTTAGTAACCGATTTCACCCCGTACTCCCAATATCCTAAAATTGATCAATGTACTACCAATTTGGGTCTAATGTGGTCCTTCCCGTTAACTTTCCATCTAAATTTCTAATGGGACTGCTAACATGATTAACGGAGCTAATTTATGAAGGGTATTTTTGTCATTTCCTTTCGGGATAATTATAAAAATGACCAACGTACTATCAGTTAGTAACCGATTTTATCACGTACTCCCAATATCCTAAAATTGACCAATGTACTACCAATTTGAGTCCAATGTGGTCCCTCCCGTTAACTTTCCATCCAAATTTCTAACGGGACTGCTAACGTGATTAACTGAGCTAATTTATGAAGGGTATTTTTGTCATTTCCTTTCAAAACTCACCACCCACCCACATACTGGTTGGGTCAATATCCTCTCCAACAGAAACCCACCATTTCTCAGCCACTCATTATGCCGAAATAGTATTGTAAGCCAACGATGTTGACGATGATGAAGCCGACCATGTAGGTATCGGAGGCTTGAGTGAGGTTAGCGGCGGAAGAATCATCGGGTTCGTTGTTGAAGGCTTTTGGAGGTTTCCTTTGCACGTCCCTTGCTCCTACCCTACAGCCGACGTATTTATACCTGCTTTCTCCCTCCTTGCGTCATTAGAGCTGAGAGAAAAATCTAGGGTTAGATTTTGGGTCTTCAGCCGTCTCTCTCTTTACCGTTAGCCTTGAGTCTCTTCTCTCTTCTCTTTGTAAGTGTGTGAGTGTGTGAGAGAGAGTATACACTTGGGTAGGTTCTTGAAGGTTCTACCTTCGGTGAGCTTGCTGGTGGCATTTTGGTATTGTTGAGGGTTTCAGGGTTTTCAGTAAAGGTGAGAGAGGCAGTGAAGGTGTTGTCCAGTTGTCGTCTTCTTTGTGGCCACCAGAGTTTGGGGTTTGGTCTGGTTGGGTGGTTCTCTTGGTACTGTGCTTGCTGGGTTTAGTAGTGCTAGGGACTCGTTTGGTGGTGATAGTGAGAAGGTGAGTGGCCAGGAGTGTTCTTTGCGACTGTTTTGCAAATTATGGTCAAGGCGTGAGCTAGATCAAATCTAGTGTATTTTCCATAGAGAGAGAGAGAGAGTATGTGGGTGGGGTGGTGAGATTTGAAAGAAAATGACAAAAATACCCTTCATAAATTAGCTCAGTTAATCACGTTAGCAGTCCCGTTAGAAATTTGGATGGAAAGTTAACGGGAGAGACCACATTGGACTCAAATTGGTAGTACATTGCTCAATATTAGGATATTGGGAGTACGGGGTGAAATCGGTTACTAACTGATAGTACATTGGTCATTTTTATAATTATCCCTAAAAAATACTAAGATAGATTGAACTCGTTATATATGTACATATATATATATATATGGGGGAGTATTCAATGGTTACTTCAAAAATATAACCATCAATGGTTACTATCATATCAACCATTGGATTGAAAATCAATGGCTAAGATTAATTGCATTAAATGACTCACCTACTTGCATTAATTGACTCACCTACTTGCATTAATTACATTTTCTAACTACCCATTTCATCTTAGCCATTGATTTTCAATCCAATGGTTGATATGATAGTAACCATTGATGGTTATATTTTTGAAGTAACCATTGAATACTTCCCCATATATATATATATATATATATATATATATATATATATATATAGATGGGAATATATTCAATGGTTACTATTATATTAACCATTAGATCAAAAATCAATGACTAAGATTAATTATATTAAATGACTCACCCACTTGCATTTTTCAACTAACCATTAAATCTTAGCCATTGATTTTCGATCTAATAGATAATAATAATGGTAACCATTGATGGTTAGTGAGATGTAGTAACCATTGAATACTCATATATATATATATATATATATATATATATATATATATATATATATTGTTTGAAAGTCCTTAGTTGGTTGATTTAAAAATTTAAACTATTTTCTTGATAACTTAATTTTTAAATATAATACTACACAAAATAAAATCTTTAGCTGAAGAGTACATGGAACTTCTGGTATAATGTTTGAGATTATAGAATTTCTAGTTTGAAGCTGGAATTGGAGCCTAATATGACATTTTCACTACTCAATTTTAATAAACACTTCCTCCGTCCTAAAATGAGTGTTCATTATTTCATTTTGGAACGTTCCACAATAATTGTCTATTATTTTTTGAAACGTTTTTCAAATCAATTATTAATTATATCATTCTTATTTGTTAGATTGAAAAGTAGATTGATTCTACTGATATGAGACCACAAGTAATTATAAATTGGAGTTACTAAAAAAAATTATTTAGAATTATACACTTTTCTTAAAATCATTGTATATTCAATACGAGACACTAATTTTCAGACTGATGGAGTATAACTTTTTGTATATATTCATAATATGTTTTCTGTAACATTTTTCATGTGTTTGCCAAACACCCGAAAATGTTATCCATCATATTTTCAAAAGATTTACCAAACACCTAAAATTAAAAACTTTTTATTTTTCAAAAGCTATTTTCCAGAAATTATTTTTCAGAAGTTATTTTCCTTGAAACAAACGAAGCCTTAATCTTTCAGAAATCTGCCCAATCTAGTCAGAATCAGACATAGACGGAAATTGCCCGATCCCAAAGACAATTGGGACTGAGCTATCCACATTTAGGCCTTTTGTAATTTACTCCTTATCATGATCAATCTTCTCAATTCGCTCCTCGAGCGGGATAGTTTGTGAATTCTTTACAGCGGATCTTCCCACTTGCTTCGAGGAGGGTCAGTAACTGTATCATGAGCTGGAGGAACATCATTATCGATCACAATTGCGCTAGTAACCTTAGTCGTTGCAGAGTTATGGTTTACATGATGTTTCTTTTTAACCCATTGAGGGTGCTTTTGTTTGTCTTGATGTTGAACGCTTTCCATATGAACCTTAACAGGGTTCTTAGCCTTGCACGAATCTAGTGCATAGCCTTGATGCCTACAATGCTCATAATGAGCGGGGACGTTTTCCAGTTGGATCGTTTGCCAAAAGGTTTTGTATGCATTATCACAATCAATTTGAATCTGTTCAGGGATAAGCTTAGTTAGATCTATTTCAATACAGACCCTAACATCGCTAAATTGACTTAGGCTTGCAATGGGAGTATCAATTGTAAGTGGCTTTCCAATAAGACTGGCAATAGAAAATAAAGCATGTTTGTGAAATGAATGGATTGGCAAACCTGGCAAAGAAAACCATACAAACACAATCACACTTTTGAATTCTGGCCTAAAGCTTGGAGTCCATTTGAAAACTCTCATTAGGTAACGACTTAAGAATCAATGATCCTTGATCCATAACCTTCGATAGTCTGCTTCATGATTGACTCGAATGAGAACGTGTTTGGCATCACGGGCCCCAATTGGAATGCTGCTTTGAAGGCTTTCCTCGTAGCTTCCATTGATGGTCGACCATGAGAAAATCTACCAACAAAAGTAAACTTGGATGGTAAACGAGAGTTTGAATAATGGCACCGGCTGAAAGCTGCAAGGAGGGTTCCCCCTTATACGACTGAGGAGAGATTTAGGGAGTGGTAGTGACAAGATAAGGTTCATCTCTAATCACTGATGTAAAAGAATAATTTTGAGTAAAAGGGGAAGGGGGATCAAGGGGATCTGTGCCTTCGGGCACAGCCGAGGCCATGCTAGCCCTAGGCACTGGCGCCCTAGGGATAGAGAGAAAACCCTAGGCTCTTTTAAATCAAGGTATACTATAGCCTCTTTTTTTTTCTTCCCGTTGTATCTTTATTATTAGTAGTAAATCGATAAAGTTGATTTGAAAATGTGATAACGCACGACTATTTCATCTTAATCAATAAACAGCTCTCACCTTCCTTTTGAACATACTTGTTGAATGGGAAAATATTCAGTGGTTCTTGAGCATCGTGTCATCAGCTGACGTGGTGTTCTAGAACTAATGAATTTAAAACTCCTCATGTATTCCTTTTTTTTAGAAGTCAATGTTTTCCATTAGTTTTGAGGTTTTTTTTTTCTTTTTTTTTTATAGTAGAAAATTTAAGGCTTGTCATGACACGGGCTTTTCAGTAGGCTTTTCTTGCCTCCTTTTGCCCATAGGTTATTCAAAAACCCTAAAACTCTAAGCAACTTTCATCAGAATCTACCATTAAATGCAAACTACATTCAGCTAGCTCTCTCTCTCTCTCTCTCTCTCTCTCTCTCTCTCTCTCTCTCTCTCTCTCTCTCTCTCTCTCTCTCTCTCTCTCGTTGAGAAAATAGACTAAAAGATAAATGGCACGAAAATGATTCACTATCTTTTAAGAGATATTTCACTCCTCCAGATAATCTGCGATTCACAAAGAGTTGTATAGGAAAATCTCTCTTAGAATACAATGGAGTTTGCTTGATTCAAAAATGTGACTTTTTGATCAAGCCAAAAAAGCTCTTTGTATAAATCTGATGATGCTCGAATTTCAAAAGTGTCATTCACGTTTGACCAATCCTTCTATATATAGTGGCCTTGTGACTCCCTTAAACAGTCAGTCGATTTCGAAGAGACATAACTCTTCCGAAGAGATTTGTCTCTTCTGAAGAACATGTCTATTCCGAATAGACATCATCCAACAAGTCGAACCCGATTTCATTGTGACAACATTTTATGTTTGGCAAACATTTTAGACACAACAACAAATAAAGAAAATATAATAAATTTAAAAATTATATAACATCTCTCCAAATTGCATTCTCAATAGTAGCTCATCTTTCCTAATTTCACCCCGGTGATCTCTTCCAAACCAGTCCCTTCAACATATTAGGATTTTCTTTTCTAAAATAATCATTTTCTTTATTGTAAATTTTACAAAATATATAAAAGTAAAAAGAATAATATTATAAAATATTAAATTTTCAAATGTGACCCTCTTTTTTGGGACGTAGGGATGAAGGGATCCTTCATCCCAAAATGAATGTTTACTTTTAGTTTTTTACAAAAATTAAATAAATTTAACTTTTAAGTTATTTTAATACATATACATGATTGTCCCTAAATTTCATATTATAGCATTACAAGTATACATTAAAACATGATAGTTAGCAAAGATAAATTTATTAACTTTATAAAAATAAAAAGTAAAAGATATTCACTTTCGACCGAATTTTAAAAAAAATAATACTCATTTTGAGACAAGGATGGGGGGAAGGGGGGAGAGGGGTAATCTTTACTCCACCGGTCCCTATTTGTGAGCGTCCCTTTTAAAATTTTGTAAATTTTAAAGAAGTTAAACTTTTTGACATTTTAAGAGCAAAAATGATGCTACTTATGTCTTAAAATAATTTTTGTTTTAGCAATTTGCATATATATTAAGAAAACTTACATAAAAATTGATCAACCCTTATTGTAGCTAAGTTGCATGAGTATTTTTGTTTCTTTCCTCTTAATAACCCTCTTTAATAATAGTAATAAATAAGGAAAGTGTTGGTAGAATACGGGCAAATATTTCTTGAAATCCTATAACGACAATTATTTTGGGATAAAAAAACTTTGATAAAACGATAATTATTTTGGGACTAAGGTAGTATGTTGTTTTAAAACACTAAGAGAATCTCCAATACTACCATCTAGTTTTTTCCATGTAAAATGCTTAAACAAGAAGACCTATTTCATATGTGACAAAAAATTTAAAACATAGATAGTTCTCTTTCTAAACGTGCTCAAATGCAAGACTTCTTTTAGAACATTTTTTCAAACGTGATATTGTTTTATAATTAATTATAAAAAAAATTTAAAATTACTCCTACTGTAATTGATTGACGGAAAAAAATAAAAATAAAAACTAACGGTAAATAACGTGGATGAAAAGACATCTTCTAGGGGCCTATTTGATAACCCAATTAAGAGCTTAATTAGAAAAAATTTAAGTGATATTAAAAATAAGATTGTTTGATAATGCAATATTATATCACTTAATAAATTAAGTATCTCTTAAAAATAACCAAAATTTTAGGTCAAAAGATGATGTCTTAATGTTTTAAGTTTTACTTTTTTAGACATCAGTTTTCAGAATTTAATTTCCAACTAAATGTCACCTCATCTCTACCTCAGCATAAGAGATTTACATTAGAGAATATTTTTTATGAAAAAATCTATCTTTCCTGTATATCTAGTATTTTTTACTAGATGCATGATTGCATCGGAGAAGCTCTAAGTCATTTGATTTCTTGTTTCTCATCCATTAAATTACAATTATTATTCTAATGGTATCAAATATTGCACAAGAAACAATGTAAAGATATTTTATTTCGTACCAAAACCATACCCTAACTATTACCATTACGTGATATGAAGTGTATATTTTTTCTCACCATTTCTTCAATTAATTAGACATACATTCAAATATATAGGTTCTGTCAAGTAAGTCATAACGACCAATTCGTCTATATTTAAGTGCTATCGAGGGTGGGTCGTTCTTTAAAATTTATAGAGGATGAGTTCAATCTTTGCCGTTGCGGTATTCAACGGAAAAAATAATTAAAAAATACATAAAAACTGGTCACTACCTATTCTACCTTATAAACCTTTTTCTTGTTAAGTTGGTATTTTGCCATATACTCTCTCTGTCCCTAAATTATTATTTTATTTGATTCGATACACGAATTAAAAAAAATTGACTTAATTATTAATATTAATATAATATATAATTTTCTTTAATGCCTATAAATATATGATCTATAATTAAAATAGAGAAAAAAAAATAAAAATAATGTCCTAAAATTTTTTTTTAACAAAATAATTATTTTAAAATAAATAAAAAAATAATAATAATTTAGAGGCGGAGGGAGTAGAAGTTTATGTCCCAATCATGAGATTAGGTAAATGATTCTTTCTCATTGTACAAGAATAAACGAGAGGTTGACTGACCCCTTTTATAAGTAAGTCACATTTTTGCTATACCTACTCAACTATAGTGATGATATATTGTATTGACTACAAATTGATTAATGTTGAGACGCAAACGAGAATAAAGTAGGATCGATCGGTGAGCCTACTCTTAATAAAAACCATAAATTAAATAGGATGAAGAATCTCAAACGCCGATGAGGTGTGATTGAGAAATATCCCTATTCGGATGGCAACAATGAGATTAATTTCTAGTAATCAAGACACCAAACTTTACGATGCATGAGAAATTATGTACAAATGAAATAAAACATGACATTGAGCAACATGATTAAAAAGTAAAGTGCTAATACGAAACTTATGAGAAACTTCGTTTTATGAAAGAATGGATATTCCTCTCTGAATTTGTGCATACTAAACAATTTTTTTTTTTCAAAGGTTAGAGGGGACATAGACTTTACCTCAACCTTTATTATTACTCCCTCTGTTTCAGGCAAAAAGTCCAGTTTTGATTTTTTTCGGTCAACTTAGTTGAAGTTTGACCGATAATTAACATAAATTTAGTGATTTTAACAAAGTTTTGAAAGTTGCAATCCATAGTATTCTTAAAATAGTTTTTAATTAATAAAATTTTATTTCCTAAAGTATAAGTAAAGTGTGTAAAATTTTGATTTAATTTAATCACATGTTGACTTTTAAAAAAAGAAAGTGGACTCTTTGGTTGGAACGGATGGAGTATTATTTAATGCTTTGAAAGGCTACAATGACTCTATGATGCTTTTGGTGTGACTATAACAAATTGTTTAAACACCCACCCGACCTCTTCGCTGAGAGTAGTAAAGTACCAGGGTGGCTATATATGGTGTAGGGTTTGAACACTCAACCGTACGGTTAGAACAAATTGCCGCTGAGAGTAGTGAAGTACCAGGGTGGCTATAGTGTAGGGCTTGAACACTCAACCTCTCTATTAAAAGAAGTGAGGCTACAATGACTCTATGATGCCTTTGGTATGGCTAGAACAAATTGTTTAAATATCCGACCTCTCCGCTGAGAGTAGTGAAGTAACAGGGTAGCTATGGTGTAGGGTTTGAATACTCAACCTCTCTGTTAAGAGAGAGTAATGAAGTACCAGGGTGACTATGATGTAGGGCTTGAACACTCAACCTCTCTGTTAAGAGAAACAGTACTAAATGGGCATTTTGTGAGGTTTGAACAACAACGGTGCCTCTGGTGAGGCTTGAACACCCGACAATTTTAAGTACTAGGGTGTCGTCTCTGGTGAGACTTGAACACTCGACCTCTCCGTTAAAAGAAGTAAGCAGTACTGGTTGGAGCTAAAGCTCAATGGTTGCTTACTAAACCTGAAAATGAGTTTAACATAAATAATTTCATAGTTCAATCTCTCCCCATTGCCACTAACCTCATTGCAGGAAAAAGTGGATTGATAGTAATACCAATTAAGAGAGAACAATACCTAAACTATAACTATAGAACTTAAGTCGATTTAACTCAATGGAGTACTTATACATGCGTGAGTATATATACCAACAATAATATTGTGAGACCAAAAACTGCATTTGATGTGGTATCTAATGTCAAAAATCTTAATTTGTCTAACAAATTGAGCCTTGCTATAAAATCTTATAGATATATGTCTAATAATCAAACCCAAATATAAAAGGGGGGAATTAAAAAAATGAAATATTACAATGGTTTAGACTTTAATTTATGTTATAGACTAGAGGTTGAACCGTAAATAATTACGGTCTATCCACGAACAAGTAATTTCATGTTTAAGTCTCGTAGAGCTCACCCTGCATTGTACATTCCTAGCAACCGCAATGTGGGGGTTTCATCCTCTTATGAGGATGACTCCTTGTAGGTACTAGGCACGGGTCCTCCTAACTACTTAATCGCTGAATTACCGTGATTTTCCCTCTCATATTCTCATAGGGTTGGGGTGTGAGGGCTCTTGGGGGGAGAGTTTCCCCTTTTGGAAAAGGAGTATTCCCTTGTCACGCTTTTTGAGATTGACAAAATTACCACTAGCTTTAATTACCAATTACCACCAAAAAACAACTATCCACTCCTACTAAAATTAACCACTAATTTTTCGAGTCCGTTTGGTCGTGCGTTTTAGTCAAAACACAGAGATAAAGCAGAACTTATTAGCAAACTTTGCATTTCAATGCTGCTGTAGAAAAAACTATGTTTTCAAAATGCAGTTACGTTTTAAAACACTGAAATTCTCAAAAAAAAAATTCAAAACGCAGTTTTAAAACGCTGCTAGGAAAAAAAGCTGCGTTTTGAAGTAATTTCCCAAACACATTTAAAAGAAAAAAAACTGCTCTTTGAAAAATATGTGCTTTAAAACATGGCGTTTTAAAAACGATGCACCAAACAGGTTCTTCGTTTCTTCATCTAAAACTAACTAATCAAAACTACTTTAAATTAAAACAAACAAAAAATAAATAGATTATATTATTGTAATTAAGTAAAATAAAATTAATAATAATGAAAAGCTCATGTAAATGAAGAAGAAGCTTCTTTATAGGATTGGGTTAGATTCTCCATCAAGAGGGAAAATTGATTGAATTGTGGAAAGAGTATTGACTATCTTTAGCCAATTATCTTGAACATGTATGTAAGAGTAAATTGAAAATGATCTTGAAACTCGAGTGTGATTAGTGAAAGGTCAAGATTGTTCTGCCAAGAATAGTAATAAACAAAGTCGCCCAACTAGGTACGTCACGTCAGTAGCTCGGACGTACATTTTCAGTTGCACGTGGCAGCGCTTAAGTGACGCTCTATACTACACTTTAAATATTTTATTTTCTGTTTCAGTTTTATTTTTTTAATACTCTATAAAAGAATTTACTCCAACAATTACCCTTTATACAACTCTCTAAAAATTAAATCTCTCTATTCTCAGCTAACAAACCCAACTTGAAACAATACATGTCAAGTTTGCATAAGAATAGGAGCCCAATATTTGAAAGTTTGGTGGAGGAGGAGAGGGAGTTCCACTAAATCAAACTCTAAAAATAAAGGATGGCTTAACTAATTTAAGAGATATTTTGTGTAATAAAGTGCCCATTGTAGCTTTTAAGGAGGCCAAAAAAAAACTTTAAAAGCAATTTTAGAGTTTTGGTAAAACTCTCACTGTGGATGCTCACAACCAATCAAAACTCTCTAAATTATTGATGTGAATATGCTTTTAAGAAATTTTTGTATTTTTGACTTCACAATTAGGATAATTTTAATTTTGTAATTTTAGCTTTATTTTAATGATTCAAGAATTTAAAAAAATAAATAGAGAAAATTTAGTGAAATTATTGAGAGAGAAAGTTCAAAATCACAAAAATCAAAATCTTTAAATTATAATGGAGAATATATTCTAAACATTTAATTTTTTGTACTTCTAAAAGATTTATCAACATTAGTAATATAGATTTTGGTTGGAATAATTGCGGGCTGGTCCCTTTCTTGAATATTCAATAGTTTAAGACCCTATATTTGTTTCAAACTGAAAAAGTTTAGTTTTGTGTATAAATGACTTCATTGTTCCAAAAATACCCTCGTAACAACCTAAACAACGTTTTAAACATTGTCTTCCTTAAATTTCTCCTGTAAATTCTCAATTTCACTCTAACCATCGTTTACTTTTGCTACAGCCTTCATCTCTCTCTCTCTCTCTGTTTCTTTTCATGCCAGTTCATTATAAAAAAATAAGATCAGTAAAACAAAGTATCTTTAATCTGGATCATTAAGGCTAAACCTGTGTCAATAAAAAACGTTGAAGAGTATATATGAGCTGCGCTAAACGCAGCCCCCCCTAATGCGCTAAACGCAGCCCCCCCCCGGTGAAATTACTAACCTGCCCTTTTCTCTATTTTATTTTTAAAATTTTTAAAAACTAAATTTTAAATATAGTTTCCCCTTAATTTTAGAACATTTAAAATTGACCCCTAAACTATTAGTTTTACAGCCCCCTATAACTTAGCCTTTAGATAAGTTACACCGCCCCTAAACTTTCGCTTTATCACCGCCCCTACAACTTAGGCTCCCAAAAATTATATAATAGCCCCCTAAATTATACATTTAGACCCCTCAATTTTTTAAAAAGGAACGGATGAAATTTTTTTCATCTTTTCATCCACAATCTATCTCTCTCTCTTTCTCTCTCAAGACTTTAAATTTTTTTGTCCAAATGTCTAATAATTCGGCTAATAACTCGAAGGGAATCCAGCCGCACAATTCAGAGGTAATTTTGTTTAAATTATTCGGTTAATATGTATGTTTTTTACTTTGTGTTAATTAAATTAAGTGCTTTGCGTTATTTGATTCGAAAGTGTATATTTTTGGATTAATTATTTTTAAATAGACAAAAAAAAAAAAAAGCCTAGATGCGCCCATGCGCATGTACAGGATGCCATGCGCATGGTACAAGCACATGTTGCACGGTTTATAGCATTTTTATTAAAAAAAAAAATGCTGCGACCCACGCATAAAATGCCGTACATGCGCATGGTATGGGCGCATGTACGTTTTATGCGCTGTACAAAGCATGTAGCACAATTTTTTTTTCACTTTAACCCTTGTATTTGTCTATTTTTGAAACTATTGCAGTTCACCCCCGAGTTTGTTAGTTTCGTTAAATTGTTTGTATATTTGCATTTTACCCTTGAGATTGTTAATTTTGTTAAATTGAATTAAAATATGCAATTTACCCCCGAGTTTGTTAATTAAGTTAGAATTTTGAGGTTTATGAAAATGTTACTCTTTCAATAACATTATGATTAAATATTTATTAATATCTTAATATTTAATTTTTATTTGATTTCTTAATAAATGAACCACTTTTACTCATTGCATTATTAAGTAATTTAGCTTAAATTTTTTTATGTGATTTATTAAATGTTACACTTTGTTTTTTTGTATTGCATTGTGCATTATGCTTAAATAATTATTTTCCCTCTTAATTTAACTTTGTTAACTTTTATGTTACATAATTATTAGTTTTCGGTCTATTAAATGAATTAATATAGTTGTATTATTTACATTTTGTTAATTACTATGAAATGTTGATTGTAATTGCTTAAACAATAATTATTTGTGGCCTATGTTATTTGTTTGGGCCGATTAATTGAATTAATTTTAATATTAAATTTTGCTTACACACGGTTAAATAATTACAGGATTGTTCCCTATAGATGAAACAACAATTTATCCGGATGTTAGCGGGTGCTTTGTTACGAAACAATATTCCGAGTTTAGTACAAGTGGGGAATGGATTCGCACGTGGCATCTCAATAACATGCATATGATGATTAAGCGGCGTAAGTAGAAATGAAAGGAAAATTGTTTGTTTTGGATGCGAAAGAAGTGGGACTCCGGAGTAATCGGAGACGCCGAGGCCACCAAAGAAAAACGCGGTTCAAAGAAAATAAGATGTCCATTTGAGGTTACCGCAGTCAAAGAACTTGGTGGTAATCTTTGGAAAGTGCACGTTGGTGAGAATCGTCGACACAACCACCCACTTACTAAGTATGGGCGGGCACGATCGAGAACGTCACCGAAAGACGATTATGGAGTCGTTAAAGAACTTACACAAGACAATATGAAGCCGAAGCAAATTCTCAACCATCTGCATAATACGATCCCGATAATGTTAGCTCGCCGTCAGTGCGAATTTGGTAAAAATAAAAGGGATGGCATGGGTGAAGCAACACCAATGCAACATTTCTTCAAACCGATGTATGACAATGGCTACCACCATTGGGAAGAATTTCAAGATGATGATGTTACTCGAAACATGTCATGTTAATGCACCCAACATCGTGATTCGTTACAAAAGTTTCCTCAAGTTATCATTTTGGACTCAACGTACAAAACAAATAAGTATAACTTGCCGTTGTTGGAGATCATAGGGTGGCATCGACCGAAAAAATTTCCACATTGCTTTCGCCTTCATTCATGACGAGACCACCGATTCTTTCATGTGGGTGTTGGGTACGCTGCAGCAGCTTGTTTGCACTTTTGGAGATTTATCCAAAGCTTTTCATCATCGACAGAGAGTTGGCTTTGATGAAAGCCATTCAAGATTTCTTTCCTGTGCCCAACATATGTTGTGTAAACGACATATTTCAAGAATGTGGAGAAGCATGTGGTTCGCCGCACGAAGACTAAAGAGTTTTCTCCATTTATGTCTAGGTGGCATAAAATGGTTGATGCACGAACAGAGGAGAAATTTGAAGGACATCCGTCGCGTTGGTACGAGTATGGGCTAACAAGTTTGGGTTAGTGAATTACGTGATGAGAGAATGGCCGAACCCATACAAGAAGAAATTGTGCGTGGACCAAAGATATTTTACATTTTGGGAATACTACGACAAACAGTATTATATTTGATTTATATAAACCGAAATGAATTTTTCTTTATTAGAATATAAACTATATTATACATTTTTATCATCTCATATTAATAAATGTGTCCAATATTTTGTCATCTAGGGTCGAGAGTACGCATTCGCAGCTAAAGAGATGGTTAGGCTCACCATGGGGTTTCGACACAATATTCCCGGCTACACAAAGAATATTGAGTTACAATGAACGAGCTAAAGGCTCAATTCGAGCAATCGCGCACGTTGTCCATACTTTAACCGAAAAAGCTTCGTGTTTCGACAACTTTCGTGCAATGTATCTCATAAGGCTTTCGAGTTGATGGACGAGGAGTGGATTAAGCTAGAGACACTAAAGGAGGCTAACAAACTCGAAGGATATGGCATCGATCGATGCATTCTCGCGATCGTCCCACGGCTTGCCATGTCTTCATGAGATGTTTGCGGCGCAACAAAACCTAATCCCGTTTGATCCCACGGATATCAATATTTTTGGAGGACGTTAGATATGGAGGCGATCGAGGAATTATCCACGACGAGACGCAGTGGTGATGATTTACTCGAGATCTCTTGTCGATATCGGTCCACAATCGATGTTGACAAGGTCGTGCTTTACCGGGATAGGGAATGTCATTCGTAGACACGCGTCTCGAGTTGGGGAGCATGCTACGGATAAGAAACACAAAGGGCGCCCTCCCAACAGAAGTCAACGAAGAGGGACCCATCCGATTGGGAATATGTCGACAAGCAATTCTCGGTAGTCGCGATCGGATCCGGATATCATGTCATTATCCTTTCCAAAGACAAAGTGAAGGACAAGCTCGCCGATCTACGAGTACCGATGACGGAGGTACGTTTATCACCGATTTTCCATACCCAACCGACGTTCCACATTGGATTCTAAAGTACATAATCGGCTATACTAACGTAAAGGGAGATGGGCATTGTGGTTTTAGATGTATTGCCCTTTGTGTGTATGGCGACGATGAACGTGGGACTTGGTGAGACGCGAGCTAGTTCAAGAGATGTTCGAAAATTGGGAACTTTATTGGAGAGCTTTGACAAAAGATGTACTTATGAGAGCTGTTCGCATATGTGACTACCACGAGGCTACGGCTCCACAAATGACATTGGTTGTGTTTGACCGATCTAGGATCGGTGGTTGCAACGCGGTATCAACGAATCTTACGGTGCTTTTCAATATCGTCCGGTGCTCTCATTTCTTGCCTCTACACCACGTCTTGGTGGACAAACAACCGATACTATTACCCTTGCGGTTCATGGTGCATCTCATTTTATTAAAATTGATTTGAGGCCTTGCGCCGATGCCACCCGGTGGCCGGGTGGCAAAGGATTTGTGATCCAAACATCCAAAGGTGGGAACACTATGGATTCCTCAAAAGATCTCTATTGGTTTGAGTTGAGTCAAACCGTATGATATTTTGTTTGTTTGTTAATGCAACTGTTTAAAGTCATATTTTGTTAAGTAGTTTTTTTTTTTCTTAAATAAACTTCATTAGATACAATAAAGGAAGTCCTTAAACTAGAATATTACATCAATCCTAACATTTTAAATATAACTACATCCAATCACGGAGGTGGTGGCATATATCTACGATAGCTTGATCGAACTCTTCCTCATCGTAATTCTGGTCACGCCGTACGCGAGGCATCAAGTACCGTTGAGCACGGTTACCTAAATATTGCATTCGCCGCAATACAAAAGTAGAAAAAAATAGTCAAAACAAATATAAATAACAATAAATAATAAATACGCCATGAATATCTTGAAGATTTTAATACTCACAGCTGCTAGAGGCAACCGACTAGGTGACGGAGGTCCTTCATCAACGACATTGCTGGAATCAGGTCTGACAACCCGAGGATGAGATCGGGCCCTAAACCACCGCATATACCCGGGCATCGTATCACTAGAATTAATACACCTAAATGACCCAAAACGTTCGGGCGAAATGCAGTGGGCTTGCCACATATCCCAATTTCTCCTGTTTGGATCGTGCTCCACCACATATAACTTTGGGTTCAAACCCAAATATACCTTAGTAGGGACTTGAGGAGCAGCCGGGATTGTCTGAACATACCCGAATTGTCGTAAACACCGCCGGGCATGTATGCCTCCGTAATAGTCCGATAGTGTATGATACCGCAAAACGTACTAATCGGGATGGTAACTATCGGGTCATGGTGATACGGAAGCCATACAACCTGTATTAATAACATAACATTTTGAATAAAATAAATTAACATCTTAATAAATAAAATAACTATATATTAACATAATCAAAAAAATAAGAAACTCAATAATTTTAAATTGTATAGGGGGTATTTTATCTTACCTCCTCAGCAGTATACTGATCAAGTCGTCTTCGGTACATATCCAAAGTACCGATGGGCTCCTGCTCGACGTAGCCGTGCGCCAACGAGCTACGTATGGACTGCGGTTGTCCAGCTTTTCAACATGCCCGGACGAACTCGGGAAGTACTCATATATCCAACCCTAAATCGCAAACATTTTAATAAATAATAAATTAAAATAAATACAAATGATTCCAAATTAATAAATTAAACCAACAAGTAAAACTTACTTCCAACAGAGTCGACATCCACCATCTGCGTTGTATCTCGACGAGATGCTATACCGAGCCGACGGTATAGATATGCTAACGCACTGTGCCCCAAGCATAGTTGGGCACCTCCTCCAATGGGTCCAAGAACGGCGAAGTTGTGAGGTGAAGTTTTTGATTTGTCGACGAAGAGTGACGCACCCAACGTCCACAACAAATATGCGCCGCTGTTCGGACCGACCATTGGCCCGCCCGTACCACACTCTCTTTGAATGGTGTTGAGCTTGATCAAGTGAGTCTTGAATTCAGATCCACTTGGTCACCGTCCACCCTAATAGACCCCTATCCTCGGCCTCCTAAAGGCCGCTTTCTCCCATAACAGGGAACCCACAGTATCCGTAAAAGATACCGCACATCGTGGAGAGTGATCGTCATCTCCCCAAATGGAAGATGAAAACCGTTGGTCTCGGGATACCATCTTTCCACGAAAGCGTAAATCAAAGGCATGTTCACGTTTGGAAACATGCATTTCGCAAATGCGCCAGCCCGTTGCTTCAAACTTTTTCGTGGCCCCGAAATTGTTTAAACTCCACTTATACATCCGATCGCCACCGTGGAGTCCGAGTAGAGGAGGTCTATTCGTTAAACATAAAAACAAAAAAGTACGTAAATACATAGACGCATCAATAAACATATAATTTCTATGTAATGACAAATATAATTCGAATTAAGTAAAAATTAGATATAGTAAAGATTACCATATGTCCGGTCCATAAAGCACATGCGATATGCCCAAGATAACCAAATAATAAGTCGATGATTTGGGGGCCTCCTTGTGGCTCCTCAACCTCCAATCGTCGGGGCCGATTCCACTACTAGTGCCAGCCCTACTAGGGTTAGGGCGACGACGACGACCACGACCACGAGGAGCCGGTTCGGTGCGGCAATATCCGCCAATATCGTCGTCCAACCGCTGAATAAAAGCTTCTACGACGTTCTTCCTCATTGGTCGTTGCGGGAGAATGTGAGTGATGTTCAGCCCACGGCCGAATCTCCCACCGAGGAGGTTGCATCAAAACCTACCCCAAACGGAACCGGAGTAGGCCGATATCCGTGCCACCGAAGGTGGGGTAAGTACGCCAAAGGGACGGGCGTCTCATCCATCGTAGCTCGTCTTTGCCTCGCGGAGGTCCTCTCTCTCGCTGATGCAAAACACGGCGATCTTTCGCCCGCCCTTCGTAGTCCAAACTATGCTCCATGACCCTTTCCACGGCCATCGCCCATCTACATGAACAAAAAATTGATTTTAAATATATATTTATATATATATATATCATATTTATAATATTCGCATAATAATAATATAAGCATAATGCAATTGGGAAAAAGTGTAACATTTAATAAATCGCAAAAAATTTTAATATTATCAATTAATAATATTTAAATATTAATAAAGTGTAACATTTAATAATAATTAAGATATTATTTATTAATAATTATTTAAGCATAATGCAATAATTAGGAATAAAGTGTAACATCTAATAAATCACATAAAAATTTAATATTAAGATATTAATAATTATTTAACCATATAATTTATCCAAAGTGTAACATTTTCATATACCTCAAAGTTTTAACTAAATTAACAAATTCAGGGGTAAAATTGCATAATCATAATCATAATAATAATAATAATAATCATAATAATCATAATAATAATCATAATAATCATAATAATAATCATAATAATCATAATAATAATAATCATAATAATCATAATAATAATAATCATAATAATAATCATAATAGTAATAATCATAATAATAATCATAATAATAATCATAATAATAATAATAATAATAATAATAATAATAATAATAATAATAATAATAATAATAATAATAATCATCATAATAATAATCATAATAATAACCATAATAATAATAATCATAATAATAATCATAATAATAATCATAATAATAACCATAATAATAATAATAATAATCATAATAATAATCATAATAATAATCATAATAATAATCATAATAATAATAATCATAATAATAATAATAATAATAATAATCATAATAATAATAATAATCATAATAATAATAATAATAATAATAATAATAATAATAATAATAATAATCATAATAATAATAATAATAATAATAATAATAATAATAATAATAATAATAATAATAATCATAATCATAATAATAATAATAATAATAATAATCATAATAATAATAATAATAATAATAATCATAATAATAATAATAATAATAATAATAATAATAATAATAATAATCATCATAATAATAATCATAATAATAATAATAATAATAATAATAATAATCATAATAATAATAAATTGGGGTAAAATTGCATATTTTCATTCAATTTAATGAAACTAACAATCTCAAGGGGCAAAATGCAAAATTTCATAAATATTTAACGAAACTAACAAACTCGGGGTGAAATGAAACAATTTTAAAAAATTACAAATACAAGGGGTTAAAGTGCAAAAATATCAAATATTAAATTGTGACATATGCGCACGCATGAAGGCTTGTACATGCGCCCACCATGCGCATGTACAAGCCTTCATGCGTGTACAGCGCATGGTGCATGAAATTTTTTTTTTTAAAATTTTTTAATTAAATCGTGCAATATGCGCTTGTACCATGCGCATGACATACCGTACATGCGCATGGTACAGCGCATATACCCCAAAAAAATTTTTTGTTCTAAATGGTACATTATAACACAACAATAACAACACAAAATTCATATTTAACACAAAAATATTCGACAAACATATATATTCAAAACAAAAACTAAATAACAAATTTATTTAATACAAAGTATACGAAAAACATACCTTTAATGTAGAAAAATAGAGCGAGAGATGAAGAAATTTCTAGAGAGATAGAATATGTTGAGTTTAGAGAGATGAACCGAAACTTGTGAGTTTGTTAGGTTAGAAGTCCTTTCTATATATAGAAAAATTAAGGGCAATTTAGTAATTTTCTAAAAAGCAAGGACAATTTAGTAATTTTCTCGAGGTTGAATAGTGGGGCCGTAAGTTTCAAAAAGTCCAGGGGCGTTTTAAATTTTCTAAAATTAGGGGGAAACTGTAATTTAAAATTTAGTTTTTAAATATTTTAAAAATAAAATAGAGGAAAAGGGCAGGTTAGTAATTTCGCCCGGGGGGGCTGCGTTTAGCGCATTAGGGGGGGCTGCGTTTAGCGCGTATGTATACATAATCATTCTGCTATGTTTAATGTTTCAAACAATGCATACCGTTGTTGATTGCTATAATTAATGATTAATTCATTATTTTGTTGAATAAAATACGAGTTCAGTATCTATTTTCGTTTTTTGCAATTGCTTGTTACTTTATTACTTCGTTGTCATTAGAGTATTATTAAGTAATCTTATAACACATCTATTTTGTACTAATAGATCATAGTTTAAATTTGTATTGAACAATATAATTCATGTTAATTTAAAGTTTACTCTTTCTTTCGGGTTTTTTGTATTTTCTGAAATGACACAACAATAACATCAATGTTCGTTTCTTAGTATACAGAAATAAAATGTGTGCATCGCGATGCAACCAAATAATACATTTCAGTACAATTTTGTACGTCGCGATGCACAATTTGATGCATCACAAGTGTAATGTTGTGCATCGCGATGCAAAAAAAATAGTATTTTGTAGTACAATATTGTGCATTGCGATGCATCAATTTTGTGCATCGCTATGCATCAATTTCAGAACGGGCGTGAAGGCAAAAATTATAGGCGTGGAGCCCATTTTGAACTCTTAAAGAAATTTCATGCATCGCAGTGAAATAAAACAGTATTTTTTAGTACAATTTTGTGCATCAGATGCACACTTTGAACAACGATGCATCAATTTTATATTACGATGAATAGCGTGTATGTTCTGTATTTTTTAAGGGCATAGATAACATTTCTCAATAAAAGTGACTTTTTTCGCTTTGAAACAAATATCGTGGCCTATAGCGATTGAAAATTTATCAAAGGGGACTGACCCGAAGTTCTCCCTAATAAGGAATAATTTTGGGCCGGTCCCCTTTCCTGAATATTCTATCAGGTTAAGACCCTATTATGGGCGTAGCGTTCATTTTAAACTTTTAAGGAAATTTCATGCATTGCGGTGCAGCAAAACTATATTCTTTTGTATAATTTTTTGCATCGTGATGCATATTTTAAAACGATGCGTCAATTTTATTTTGCAATGCATAGCTTACTTGTTCTGTATTTTTTAAGGGTATAGATGATATTTCGCAACAAAAACAGTGGCGAAGCCACAACAAGGTTAAGGGTAACCATGGCCCCCTAGGCTTTTTGTGATATGCATATTAATTACCCCTTTATATAATTATGACTATAACATTTTATATATTATTATATCTTGATTCCTCCTAAGTTCTACAAACTACTTTCTTGAAATTAACTTGGCCCCCTAAGAGTCAAAACTTTGCTTCGCTGCTGAACAAAAGTGCCTATTTCTACTTTTAAACAAATATCGTGGCCTAAAGCAATTAAAAATTCACCAAAGGGGACCGGCTCGAAGTTCTCCTTTTTTTTTTTTTTTTTTTTTGATTTTCACAAAAGTGTCCTCGGGCACGAAAGCCCAAGACTAATCCTCCGAGTTGGGTCAGACCACAAGGACGGTAAAACTTACCCAACAAGATTTTTAACACAACTGTGTTTCCATAGGTTTCGAACTCGAGACCCAGTTCAACTAATAAATTACCCAAAAATCACTAATTCTCCTAGTATGATTAGTAAACTAGTTTATAATTTTGACCTTTTTTTCGAACTCACTAGCTCTCTCCATCTCTCTATCTCTTTTTAAATTTCTTCAATTATTACAAAATAAATATTCAAAATCAAGCCACTGTATTTTCAAAGTCAAACAAACCCTAGCTAATATATTGATTATATGTTGCATTTGGACTTATTCTCGATGCATCTAAAACTCCACGATGCATCATAACTAAATTTTAATATAACAAATTTATTAATTAAAATATTGCAGGCAGGGGTGAGCAGATTTTTTCTAAAATCGGACCAAACCAATACTTTTGGTTTGGTTCTGGTTCTGATTTTTAGTAGAACCGATCATTTGGTTCAGTCTTGATTTTAAAAATTATAGATTGGTTCTGAACCGGACCGGATCAATGTATATTACATATATAATCTATATATATATATATTTATATTAATAAATTGATGTTTAAAAAATATAATTGCTATTTTCTAACCATAACCAAAACCCTATGTATAAAATAATACTTAGTGATATTTCTCTCAGCTGTTTACACACAAACACAGACTTGATGTTGTCGAACGTATTTTTTTTCTTATTTTAGTTTATATTGCATGAACTGAATTGTAATATATGTCTCAAATCTTTTAAATTGTTGAATAGTCAATGTACTATCTTTCTTTTTTTCTCTTGTGACCTTGTTTGTATTTTCAACGTTTTCTCATTATTGAATGTTTTTTAATTGTCGTATGAAACATTAGATTTTACTATTTGTTTGCCAACTCAAAAATTAAAAGGGTTTATTCCCTCAGAATCGAAAAATGTGCAAGACTGAACCAATTAGAACTAAATCATAGTATTGATTATCATACATCTTGGTTTGGTTCTAGTTCCAAATTTTTTAAGAAATGAATTATTGATCTGGTTCTGGTTCTCTTTTTTTTTTTTTGGCGAAAAATTGATCAAACCGGACTATGATCACCCCTAATCATAGGACACTTGTTAATAAGAACCTTTATTTATACTATGAAAATCTAAAAATCCAAAAGAAATCCTTAGGCTAACCATAGTAGTAATTTTGATTTTGTACCGGTACCTACATTACGATAAAAAATTGGTAAAACTAATTGATGGCCGGTCCCCTTTCACAGATTTTCAACCGCTTTATTGTTGTGCACAGCGGAAGACTAGCAAACAAATTAACAGAGTATAATAGGATCAATCACAAAGAAGAGAGAGATTGGGGCCAACGGACTGTCGAAATTTTATTAGAGGCTCACACCTTCAAACGTTCTAGGTATACTACTATTTATATGGATACAATAGAAAACACTAAAACCCGCCGCTATGCGGACGCACAATGTGGCCGCATACGATTCGCAAGACTTCCATGCGGACGCACTATGCGACCGCATGGTTTCCAGAACCTTATGCGGACGCCTTAGGCGAACGCTTAATTTCCAGTGTTCCATGCGGACGCACTATGCGGCCGCATGCTTTAGAGGGAATTGGCCTCTTGCCTGGGTAATCGAGTCATCCCATTCTCAACATTTATATATATATTTTTTTGTTTCCAACCGGTAAAGTCCATTTTAAGTGATAAATAGGTCAATTGTTCCAAAATTGTCCCGGTAACAACTTAAAACACGTTTTAAGTTGTTGCGTCTTCATTGATTTACCCCTGTAAATATAGACTTTCCTTCTATTGCAATTTCTTACCAAAATTTAAATCGAAATTACAGTCGATATTCAACAGTCTATCTTCATTGGATTCACAGTGATATCGAAATCACTGTTATAGTCGAATTCAAGCTATTATAATTGAATTCACTATGAAATCGAAATCAATAGATTCAGTGAAAAATGTTGTCATGTTGTTGTTGAAATTCAGAGGAGATACAATTGTTTCGAAAGTTTCAGAGAATTTTAGTTTATCTGAGTTGATCGAATTTTTAGAGGTAAATATTACAATTTTTAGTCGAATAATTGTACTCTGAAATACACTGTAGGATCACATTACAATTGTTGTTTAACCAATGAAGAAGATTTCAAAAACATGATGTCATTGGCCAAAATTTTATCAGTTTGCAATGCATTATAATTGTTGATTTTTTAAAACTGATAATAGTTTAACTATACAAAGTTGATTTGCTATGTTTTAATTTTTGAAGTTCATTATCCTATTATTGCGCATCATAAATAAAATTCATGCATGGCGATGCTACAAACAGTACTTTTGTTGGTACAATTATATGCATCGTGATGCACACTTTTGTGCATCGCAAGTGTAATGTTGATTAATTCAATACAATATTGTGTATCGAAAATAAAAGTTGTGCATCGCGATGCAAGAAAACAGTACAATTTTGTGCATCGCGATGCACACTTTTATGCATTGCAAGTGTAATGTCAAAAAAGAGAGAAATTATACAATGTTATCAATACACATCCATAAAACAGCCCCAACATTGGGCAATCACAAATCTCTATCATAGACCCTATGTTTTACATTACATTAGCAAAAAAAAAAAGCCTAAACATTGGGCAATCACAAACCATTATCAAGTAGTAAAACAAAAACTACAGTTTAATAACTAAGAAATACATCTAATCAATATCTATTGTCATTTCATTGGTCTCCTTGTACTTCCTTTTCTAGGTATTCACCATAATCCTTTCTAACTTCCTGATTTTTTTTTGTCTTTTTTCAATTTTAGTTTTCTTAATTGTTTGACTCACACCTTCTGGTTGAGTTCTGACTTATGTTTGAATCACACATTCATTCATAACCTTAGCAGTCATCCCATCCCTCTTAATTGGTGATCACATGGGTGCACCTCTAGCATTTTGTTGATCATCTCTTGAAGCCTCTGTAACCGTGTTTTCATGGCGTGGATCTCCATTTACGCCTATAGTTACCTCAACTAAATTCATGTTGTTTGTTTTAAGGGCATCCACAGCAGCCTCACAAAGAATTCCCATCTCATTCTTTCTCTTTGCCCAAAGTAGTTCTTTTTTATTTTTTGTTCTGTTGAGAACATTATCAAACCTTTGCAAAACCATAAAAAAATGATACAGTGTATAAAAATTGTGCATCACGATGCAACAACTTAGTACTTTTGTAGTATAATGTTATGCATCGCGATGCAAACTTTTCATGCATAGATAGTGTAATGTTATATTTCAATACAATATTGTGCATCGAAAATAAAAATTGTGCATCAAACAATACTTTTTAGTACAATTGTGTGCATCGCGATGCACACATTTGTGCATTACAGGTGTAATGTTTATATTTCTAATAGAATACTAATGTGTCATTTTATAACCACTCACCTAATTGTTCATAACCCTAACAAAATTTGATTCATCCAATACCCTGGACAGTGCCCTCAAATCCCATTTGACAAACCTCGGGATATAAGTTCGGCGAGGCGGTTGCACAACGTTACTTTGCTCGCACAACCAATACTGCATACAGAAATTCAACACAGTTAATGTGATTAAATCAACATGCATCATACACAGAAATTGCATATAATAATATCAATTGAAATTAAAGTTACTGTAGCAGCAGCAACACACATCTCTCTACGTGATCGTCAGTTGTATTTTCCAAGCTTTCCAACAACAAATCAACTACATGTTTTGACCAATTGTACGTTGATATTTTGTTCAAATCAGACATTAGTATTGTGGAGGCCCCACGGTATATAGGATGTTTTAGTTGCAACTAGCAAGCTCGCAAGAACAAGCAAGGTCGTCAAGTCAGCTACGCAATCAATATCTACTTGATCCAGATTCTCTATCATTTCCTTAATTTTGTCAAAAATCAGCTTCGACTTTAATCTTATGTTCTTTGATTCCTTTAACATCGTATCCAGGAAGCACCTTTGGAAGAAATCGTTGCGATCGAATTTGTAAAAAAAAAATGTTGATTTCCTCCTCTCCATTGTTAATGTCAAATATGAGCTTCGCATCTATTGCTTTAAGCTTCAACTTTTTTTGCCCAAACTGGAAATACCTTTGTCCCTGGACGTAACACCTGGCAATACTCCTTATGATAGAATCATCCTTCTTACAATGTACACGGACGACATCATCACCAAGTATGTAGTCCATGAGGTACCAAAAAGGTGTTTTATTTAGCGCGATTCTATGGTCATTCCTGAAGTCGATATTCTTAATATGATCTACGAGCGACTGCATACTGGATATGTATACTATTCTGGTGGGATTTTTAGTCGTCACAGCTGTATAACACGTATATTGTGGTTACAGTTACACAATTGAAGAATTATAACAAAGAAGGAAAACACGATGCATCAATTGTGCATCGCGATGCACGAAGTATTGCATTATGATGCATCAATTTTATGCATCGCGATGCACCAATTTTGTGCATCGCGATGCAAAAAATTTGCATTACGATGCACCAAATTTGGAACCCTACAAAGGCTGTATATATTTCATTGAACGCGATGCATCAATTTTGAAATTGCATCCATAACATATTTTTATTGTGATACATCAAAAACAGAATTTTTATGCAAATTTATTCAAATTTCACTCTATAAAGAAAGTTGTAAACAAAAAATTCAACTATAAAATTTATTCAAAAATACATTCACGATACTTTTTCAACTTTTTGTTTTCATGTTTTCCTTGTTCTGGTGCTAGTTTTTTTTTCTCTGTGCTTTGTTGTACTTTTGAAGATATTTTGATCTTGTTGTTGAACTCACGTAAATATTTTGAAATCTATCACAAAATTGCCGGAGGTTGCTTGCTGAGAAATCGCCGAAAGTTTTAAGATTTTTAAAAGTTAAGAGGGTTGTTGGGAGTGTGTTTGTGTTAAGCATTCAATAGGGGTACTGTTTTGGAAAAGGAAATCGATGCACTGCGTACGTGTTAGAAGGAAGGGCATAGATGACATTTTGCAAAAAAAATGTCTTTTCCCAGTTAGAAACAAGTATAGGGTCTTAAACTAGTTAACAATTGGGAGAAATTTGGGCCCCTCCGTTTTAATGAATTTTCAACCACTTTAGTTCACTACAATTGTTTCAAACAGAAAAAATGACACTTTTGTTGCGAAATGTCATATATACCCTTAATAAAATACAGAACAGATACGCTATGCACAAAAAATACTATTTGTGCATCACACTTGATGCACGCCATATATCACACTTGCGATGCATCAAAAGTGCATCGGGATGCATAAAATAGTACTAATGCAAAATATTACACTTGCAATGCATTAAAGTATGTATCGCGATGCACAACATTACACCTGCATCGCGATGCACAACATCACACTTGCATTGCGATGCACAAAACAGTACTAATGCACAACATTACACTTGCAGTGCATCAAAGTGTGCATTGCGATGCACAAAACAGTACTAATGCACAACATTACACTTGCAGTGCATCAAAGTGTGCATTGCGATGCACAAAATTGAATAAAAAAAGTGTTGTTTTTGTGCATGGCGATGCACAACATTACACTTGTGATGCATCAAAAGTGTGCATCGCGATGCACAAAATTGTACTAAAAAAGTACTGTTTTCATGCATCACGATGAAATTTTTTTATTTCCGATGCACAATATGTTATAAATATTAGGAAATTAAGATTAAATGAGCTCTCCAAGACATTTTTAAAAAGGTTGTCACTTTCTTTTGAATTTCCAACATTCAGCGATTGCGAACAATATTGATAAAACAAAGACATAAAAAATTAAAATAAATTTAAAAATTATATTGAACTTATTTTTTTATGATGAACTGGGCATAAAAAAAATGAGAGAGAGAAAGATGAAGTTGTAGCAAATTAAACAATGATTGGAATGAAAGAGAGAATTTACAGGAAAAAAAATAAAGGAATACAATGCTTAAAATGTTGTTTAGGTTGTTACATGAGTAATTTTGAAATAATTGACTAATTTATCACTTAAAATAGATTTAAGTGGTTGAAAATAAAAAAGAGGACGTAAAACGGTTGAAAATTTCATAAAAGGGACCGACCCACAATTATTCCTTAAAAATTCTATAAAATGGACCGGCCGCTTTTCAGCCAAATTGATATTGTCTTGCCATATAAATATGCTAGTCAAACCCCTTAATATCTTAAATGACCTGACTTATTCCAAAATAACTTATATAACTTCTTTTTACTTATAAACCCGAAAATACCCTTATTTTTTGAACGACTCAATGCGTAATTTAAAATATTTATGGAGTCATTTAAACCATTCACGGAGTCGTTTAAACAATTCATGGCATAGTTTAAACAATTCACAAAGTAGTTTAAACAATTCACGGAGTCATTTAAACAATTCACGGGGTCGTTTAAACAATTCACAGAGTCGTTTAAACAATTTACGGAGTAATTTAAACAATTTACGGAGTTGTTTAAACAATTTACGGAGTCGTTTAAACCATTCACAGAGTCGTTTAAACCATTCACAAAGTCGTTTAAATGATTCACAATTTTATGGCAGTAGAGAGATAAGAGACAAAGATAGGATTTCCATGGCTGTAAAGAGATAGAGAGAGAGAGAGAGAGGACATACCAGATCTATAGCAGCAGCAAGAGGAGAAAGACGAAGGAGACGATGTGGTCGGAGACGGAGGAAGAGGGCGACGATATGGTCGGAGATCGGAGGGGGAGGAATTGTGGTCGGATATGAGGGGGTGGCGTATAATTTGAAAAAGAGGGAAAGACGGTGGTTTGGAAGAGAGTGAGACTGAGTTAAATTTTGAGGGCCTCTATGGGTAGTTTAAGAAGTTTGTATCAAATTTTAGTCAAATGTCATATAAATTATTTTATCGGGTCAAAATGCTATACTTGATACATACCACAAAATTTTGGCCTAAACCGGCCGTATTGGTGCATACCATCTAAATTCATGTTTTGACCGAAATATAAATTTGGTAAAATAATAATTTTTTTAGTATTATTTCATGAAGTTTATTGTAAACTTATTTTTTAGTCCGAACTGATACAAATTTGTAGTATTAGCTTTAGCGTTTTTCATTAAAAACTTTGGTAAACTAAAAAAGATTATCAAATATTTTCTACTTATACTAAAACTTCATAAATTATGACAAAAAAATTACCACCCCCGATCTAAAATAAGTGTCGCAATAGAATAATTACATATATTAAGAAGCTATGTAAAATGATGAATATATTCTTAATAAATACTCAGATATTTCGTACTAGAAGAAGTTGAAAAGATAGATGAGAAAAAAATAGTTATTGGAAGAAGATAAAATATTTAATAGGGAGAATCTATTTCCACTGCAAGTTTTACTAATTCACTACATTTATTAATAGTTAAATAAATAAATTATTGTCATGACACAATTGCCCTTTAAATACTTACCTTGTTTGATGATCAAGTACTTGCCTAAAGTCGATTAACTTTTTATTTTTTTAATAACTTAAAATTATTATTTTTTTGTTTTTCTTATTTTCTCAAATAAATTATGCCTATTCTTCAACAATAAAAAATTAAATCTATTCATTATTTTTCATTTAATTTCTTCAAATATTTTTTTAGAAAATTTAATTTAACTCAAGAAAATTAAAAGATGTTGTACAATTGCCAACTTATTATAAAATTCTTTTAAGTAATCACTAAATATGTATTCATTAATTGATTTTCCATTGAAGTTATGTATTTAAAATTCATTATTTGTACTCCGTAATTTAATATTATATAACTGATACGCACTCCTTTGTTTAGTCTATATTATCATTTATATATTTTAATATTTGCAAGCAAAAGAAATTACACTTATGTATTATTTTCTTTTCAGATGTCTTATTTATATTTTCTAATTTTTTGAAAATAAAATTATATTTTCTTTTGTCCACGATGGAATATAATATTATTTGTAAAAATAAATATAGGATAAAAATAGAAAGGGGTTATAAAAAAAGAGAAAATAATCAAATAAGGTGGATTTGAAGGGCAATTGTGTTAAGACATTGATTAACTTAATTAAATTTTAATGAATGTAGTGGATAAACAAATATTGAAGTGATAATAGACTCTCCCTATTTAATAATATGATGATTAATTGATGGAACTTAAAGGAGTAAATTAGAAAAATTACAAATTAACAACTTAAAATAATACTCTGTTTTACCCAAAGAGTTCATGTTTAAAAAGTCTAATAATTAAGGTATATATAACTAGCATTAGAGTTAGTTATAATTACAAAAATATTTGAGCGTAATCAATATGTTAATATCATTTGTGAAGGGTAAAGTTGAAATATTATGAAAATTATAAACATAATTTTTGAAAATAAACTCTTTAAATAAAACATTATAAAATTATATAATAGACTCATTTGATTGAAATTGAGAGAGTACTTATTTTGAATCAATTTTATTAAAAAAAATAGCTAGAAGTAATAAAAAAATGTGAATATACCAATTCGTTTCGTTCCAACGATTAAACTAGTACACTACTGAATACCAAATTTATAACTACGAATTTATACACTACTGAATACCAAATTTATAACTACGAATTTATACACTACTGAATACCAAATTTATAACTACTAGGCCGATGAATTCAAATTTGTACACAAATATTTAATCGTTGGTATATAACATTAACGCTCATGTTTGGTTAATATCACTAAGAGAAATGATAGAGTCACTTAAAAAATACAAAAAATATTGCATTTAATGACATATCACCTAAATTTAATGTTAAATTTCAAGCAAATTTTTGGTCGGACAACAAATGTTTGATTTAAAAATTTAACGAAAATCTAATATTAAATTTAAGTGTTATATCGTTAAATGTAATATTTTTATTACTCTTTAAGTAGACGTAGCATTACCCAATCATTAATTATTTTCTCAATTACACACACATACACGCGCACGTTTATATAGTCGTATTGGTGTACGTTCCAAAGAGGACCACGACCATTGTCGTGCCGGTAACGTATGAATTTGATGCGGGAGGGAGTTAGTGATGGTGGGACCCAACAGGCACTCGTTTTTTGAGGCTGTATGTATGTATGTATGTATTCATTTCACTGCTTATCATTTAGTTCGTCGTTTTTACGTTATCAAAAAATACACCTGCAAGTTGGGGGCCCCAAATTAAAGCATTTTAGTAGTAAGTACTTTAAATAAATTCAAAGCTTCCGCCTCCCTCCTCCATTAAGCCAATTGCTTATTAAAATCTCTCTCTCTCTCTCTCTCTCTCTCTCTCTCTCTAAAACTCCTACTTTCTCTCTCTTATTTCCCCCCTGTTCTCGCAGATTTTCTTGGCATAAGCGATCTCGTTAAGACAAAGAGATCCATTCCTTTCCTTATTTTCTCACCAAACGCAGCATTTTCTCTCGTTTCCCGTGAGAAAATTTTCTATTTTCGTCTTCCCTCTTTTTTTTGCATGATTTACAACTGTCAACTTTCTCCGTTGAATTTCCGTTTCTCCGGCGAAGACTTTCCGTTTCTACGGAGAGTAACCGCATAGTTCAGTACACAAATTGAATCGGACACAGTGACTGTATAGTTTGTAGGACTTTTGAGTGTAGAGAGCGAGAGAAGATTTTTTTTTGAATTTTTTTGAATGGCGGAAATTGGAGCGAAATGGAGGATTCTGAGGTTGCTGTCGATGATGCTATGGAACGTATGCTTGGCTTCAATGTTTGCTACGGCGGAAAGGAACATCATGAGAGGAGATCAATCTTCTTCTCAGTATTCCGGTAACGAATCGGAATCGAATTATCTATTGAAAGTTGCTAATTTCTTATGGCAAGCCGATGGATCCGGTTACCACCGTATCTGGCCAGTAAGAATTTTACTGTTTTTTCTTTCAATTCAAATAACTCTAGTTTTAAATCATAAGGAGTACTTGTTTTTGAAGTTTTATCCAATTTTGCTCTTCACTCTTCTCGTAGGAGTTGCGAATTTGACTTTTTCGAAGTTGATTTTATACGTTTACTTCTAGAGCCGGTTTGGTGCAGTGATTACATTGAGTGATTAAAAAATGCAGTGTTTTTATAACGCAAAAGTCTTAAAAATAGAGTGTTTTAAAATTGCATGTCTTTTCTTCTAAATGCGATGCAAAATTTTGGCGGATGTCTAGTCTAGATGCATATAACTATTTTCTTTTTTCCTTTGAATGCGTATAGTTGTTGTCAAAAGTCTTTTTCTGAATATTTGTTTCCTTTTTCAGCTAGTTAGATGGTTCCCTTCTCTAGTTAGGTACTATTAAAGAAAGTCAATTAGTGTAATTCATTACTGGTTGTTGGTGTTTTAATATATGTACATGTGGAGGAGACAATAGCTTAGCCATTATGTGGATAGAACAAAAACTAATTATTTTCTGTGTTTTGTACTAGGTCATAAATTACATAAAATCATATTCTTAAGGCTTAAGAGGCAATAAATTGAATTATCTACCCTTACATAAAATCATACATTACCATGCCCGTAATGTATTTCTGTTATGGAAGTTTTTACACTACTCTTGTTTGGCCCTAAGGGGCTTGGAAAGTGATTGACCAGATACCTCCGGCTTTGTGAAGTCCGGTCTACCACTGGGCTACCCATCTTGAGGGGTTTGTGCACTCGTTTTGTAAGAGCAGTGTTACAATAAATCCAACATCCCGTTTGAGCTTTCTCCTAATTGCCTGATTACGTCTGATCACATGGGTAAACTCTAGACATACAAGCATATGGGCCATATTATAAGTATTGAATCACAGAGTTTGTTCTTATATGTGGTTGACCTTGTTCTTTGTATCAAATTTGATGGGTACTAATTTGGGGAAAAAGAATTAATATTGGCTATTGTGGAATGTGGTTGACAGGATATGAAATTTGGATGGCAAATTGTTGTTGGTAGCGTGATTGGATTCTTTGGAGCTGCATTTGGGAGTGTAGGAGGTGTTGGTGGTGGTGGCATATTTGTTCCCATGCTTACCCTGATTATTGGCTTTGATGCCAAATCTGCAACTGCTATTTCCAAGTGTAAGAGACAGATTTGATTTTGCTGCATACATTATGTCTTCCTTTTTTGTTTGTGTGTGTCTATGTGTGCTTGCACGTTTTGAGCTGGGTGGGGTTCAGTGGTGGCTTCTAATATGTGGGAAGTATGCATCCTGACCCAGTGGGTTTATTTAGTTTTAAAATCGAAATAGATAATTTACTACCTCTACATGACACTATAACTATTGACTCTAGATATGGGCTTTACTGAGGAATCATGTTAGATCTAACCCTGGTAATGGATATTTAAGTAATTTCATACTTTAAAGGATGAAATTCTCAATGAATTGCCCGTACCAATTTACTACAGTAAAGTTGAACTTTGCTTTTGGAAGAGATTGGGATGTCATGGCTTCATCTAGAAGCTTGATTAAGTCATAGCTTTGAGCAACTTGTCTAGTTTGATCCTTCTGGTGTCTTTTTGTGATTCAGCTAGAAATGGTTGAGTGAGAAAATTTTTCTCTTGAGCATCTTGAGATTTGAATTACATCTTCACTTTCTGTTTCGTTCAAAGCTTGTAACACGATTATTTATGTTATAGTTATTTGACAAAGAACAAAGTAAATGGCAATATGGCATGTTATAAATTTTGTTTATATTCTTCAGGTATGATCATGGGTGCAGCGGCCTCAACTGTTTACTACAATCTTAAGCTCAGGCATCCAACAATTGATATGCCCATCATTGACTACGATTTGGCACTACTTATCCAGCCAATGCTAATGCTGGGGATTAGTCTCGGGGTTGCTTTCAATGTGGTTTTTGCTGACTGGATGGTCACAGTTCTGCTAATTATTCTCTTTGTTGGTAATGGTTTACTGCTGCTTTGCATTTCTCTATCTTCATGCTGGCTGGTGAAGTAACACTTAAAATGATTATGGTGATGCAGGCACGTCAACCAAGGCATTCTGCAGAGGTGTTGAAACATGGAATAAAGAAACCATTATGAAAAAGGTTTAAACTACTTCAATAAGTAGAATTTTATGGAATTCGAATGCTACATATGAATGCAATTATTCCAATATAACATGTGAAATGACTATTTTCTGTAAGCATGGATGTGAAGTTTTCTTATTGCAGTTGAAATGCAATCCAAATCAAACACTGCCATTCTATTTACTTAACGACTTCAGAAGATACTTTTTGAGCCCATGATGATGTATAGAAAACCTACACTGAATATTTTGTTCTAATATTCATTTATTTTCTATTCAGGAGGCAGCGAAGCGCCAGGAGACAAATGGTGAGTTGATTCAGAGCTCGTTCATACTATCAATTGCACAAAGGTCTTCATGCTCATCTTTTTCCATCACTGAACAAAAGTTTGTATCTTTCGCTTATCTCAGGAAATGGTAGTGACGAAGCAGAGTACAAGCTTCTTCCTAGCGGTCCTAGTAATGGCACTTCAAACAAGACTGAGGTACCTGTGAAAGAAGAGGTGAGTTTTCCCACAGAAGCTGACTTCAATTATGCAGAGCTTTTAATTTCTAATATATGCAACCATCACAGGTCAGCGTTATTGAGAATGTTTGTTGGAAGGAATTTGGGCTCCTTTGTTTTGTTTGGGTTGTGTTCCTTGCGTTGCAGATCATCAAGGTTTGTTTATTCTTCTCTTCTTCCAGACATTACATTTTACTTATCAAAGCTTATGGATCCAGAGGCTAATAGTTTCTTTGTGTTGTAAACAGAATTATACAGCTAATTGTTCAGCATGGTATTGGGTGGTGAACTTGTTGCAGGTATGTTGTACTAGTCTGATCTGTACTCTGTACAAATACATCGTGTGCCTGTGTCTGTTTTGTCTTGTTTAAATGTTGCCTGTGTCTGTTTTGTCTTGTTTGAAAATGTTGCTGACTTGTTGAGCAACTTCGTAACCATCTCGAGCTTGCTAAAAATTAATTATAGCAAATCAGCGAGAATTAATCTTTCATTGTCTTGCAGATTCCAGTCTCTGTTGGGGTATCTGGTTACGAGGCAGTTAGCCTATACAGAGGAACGAGAAAAATTGCATCTAAGGGAGATGAAGGCACCAATTTTCGAGTGGGCCAGCTGGTTCTCTACTGCGCTTTTGGTGTACTGGCTGGTATGGTCGGGGGCCTTCTCGGTCTTGGTGGAGGATTTATTATGGGTCCTCTATTTTTGGAGCTTGGAGTCCCTCCCCAGGTGAGTTCGAGTTTCCATCCCTTTTCCTTCAAATAGAGGAGCTTTCTATCTACATAATGAACTAGAAACTTCTGGGTTAAACAAGTAGCAAGGGCAGTACTTTTCATTTTTGTTTCTTAATAGGTAAACTTTAATGATTAAAACATTTCGTCGTCATATTTTCTTCTGCCGCCGTCCCAAAATTGAGTGTCTTTTTGTTTTCTTTCCTATCTGGCTTTGCAAAAGTTTGTTATCTTTCCTAACTGGAAGTTCTTGAAAACTTTGCGCAGGTTTCAAGTGCCACTGCCACCTTTGCAATGATGTTCTCATCATCTATGTCCGTTGTAGAGTATTACCTAATAAAACGTTTCCCAGTTCCTTATGGTAAGTTCATTTCTTATTAAACAATTTATTTTGAGCTTGCTCTTGTTCCCCTCTACGTTGTCATTGATCAGCCTAATTAGTATTTTCGAGATAGAGAAATTGGGGAACAAAAAGAAAAGTTTCTCTAACTTCAAAGTTCTAGTTTTAATAAGTCTTGTGTTTATTTTGGCAGCTCTTTACTTCCTTATTGTGGCAACAATTGCTGCTTTTATTGGTCAACATGTCGTGAGAAGGCTGATTGTTATACTGGGACGGGCGTCTCTAATCATATTCATTCTGGCGTTCACTATTTTTGTTAGTGCAATCTCATTAGGTGAGCCCTGATCTTGCACTATTGTATGACAAAAATTTTTGAACAGTCAGTTATTTACATTGTCTGCTTTGGCAACCTCTGCCGTAGAAACTATCAAATCCTTAAATGTTCTGTGTCTAAAATTGGTTTGACAGGTGGAGTTGGAATTTCAAATATGATTGAAAAGATTGAGCGACATGAATACATGGGTTTTGAGAACTTATGCAAGTATGGTGCTTAAGATCTCTCTCCAAATGATTTGGCGCTGCCCAAGATTTAATCATGATCCCGAGGCTAATCAACTTGGCTTTGAGCTTGTGCGACATTGTTACTTGTGAAGTGATGATAAGCATTGCTTCCTTTCATTTGCCTTGAGAATTTAGTATAGGGCGCAGTTCCAAAGGAACTACTGACGATAATACGACAGGAGTTCTAATGAAATTGTTTTGCTTTTCGCATCTTCGATTTTCTTGTACCATTGATTGTAGTCAAAACATTTTTTGCTTTTAGCAGTCCCATGTAACATGCTTCCTATTCAGTTTGGTCACAGTTCAGTATAATAAACCAGTAGTGGCACATTGTAAGAAACATTTGTTTCGTAGGAAAATATAAGGCTAGGAATTTGCCGAGGTTCAGAAAAGTTTTGGATGTTCTATCATCCTAGCTATCTGGTAGTTTATGTGATTGATCTGTTATCGTAACGTTCGTTCTTCCGAGTTACAGAAAAGCATAGGATGTCTTATCCTACGGAACTGGTAGTTTACGGGATTGATCCGTGAACGTAAGGTTCTTCTTCTTTAGCTTCATTGCATTTGGAATGGTGTTTTTTTTTTTTGTTTGTGCAGCTTCATTTCTTACAGCTACATACATTCCGATTCAGTTCCCATTTTGAAATGAAAAACATGAAGAACATATTCCATGGTGGTGAAGTATTAATTGCGTACGTGGTAGATCATAACTAATAGCGATACACTATACTATACGTCAAAGTGGACCAAAATGAATCTCACTTTTTGAACGACTGTAACATTATAGTATGCTGATATTAATTCTGGACCATATCGTGGAGTTTGTGATTTGTGAACCATTGAATATTCTCTCGAGATACATTAATCCCTTGTGAAAATTCTAACTATAAAATAGGTGATTGATTTTAACTCTTAAATTTTTGCAGCTACGGTAATGTTATTGAACACTTTAATTTTCTAATCTGGAAGCATGGTGAATAAATTAATTGTCGCGTCTTGGTTGAGATTAGAGAGCTAATAGCATGTTTTGTGCGTATTATCATTGTTTTCATTTTTCTTTTCCATTAGCTATGTGAGGTATTTTTTCGTTTTCATCCAAAAAAATTACATTTAAAAAGTGTTATTGAGATTTATTAGAATTACAAAAATACTTGAGCAGAGTTGTGAGGTATATATCGCATGTAGGGATGCATAATTTTGAAAGTAAATTTTCTATAGAATAATGGACTATTTAACTACAACGAAATATTTTAAAATAAAATATTATACTATAAAATAAAATATTAGACTATTTCACTACAACGAAACGAGTAATAAATAATCAACAGCTAGCTATGAAGAGTGATGTGTATGCAAATTTATTAGAGTAATGATATGGGTATCTAAAGAGTACTAAATTTTTTGCACTAAATGATGTGTCAGCTGATGTGGCAGCTAATGTGATGTATTGATTATAATTTTTAATTTTATTTTTTGTACCACATCAACTGCCACATCAGCTGACACATCATTTAGTATAAAAAATTTAATACCGTTTAGGTACCTATATCATTACTCAATTTATTAATGTGTATTGCATGCACTTGTAGTGCAGGTCGTGGACTTCATTTTCCTTTTCCCATAAGGAGCATTTATGATTCTATGTATTGACTTCCGATCTCGGCAAAGAGTTTATTTTTAAATATTTTAGGTTAATTTATTTAAAATTTAATTGATAATTTATATAAATTTATTTATTTTTATAATGTTATGAAAATTTTAATTTATAATATGTTTAATGTAATTTTTAATTAATAATTTTTTTCCTAAAACATAAATACATTATGCAAAATTTTAATTTAATTTAATTAAATATTAACTTTTAAAAATAAAAAATTGACTCTTTACCTGAACAGAAGAATAGTTGAAAGTTATTTCTAAAAATAAAAAATATACTAGAATTTGTAGTCCAATAATTCCGAGGATAGAGATCATGAATGATGTATTGTTTGCTTCTCGTCCTTTTTTAATTTCTGAATACCTGTAGAGTATATTGTATATAGATCCACTAGTCCAATAATAGCAAAAAGATAAGATTCTTATGTGGCTTGTCGCACGTTTACTTCATTATTCTGATCCAATAGGATAACGACAAGTTTGTGAGACTATTTGTATTTCCTCCGCCCTAAGAGCATCTCCAATGTAGAGAACTGATTTTTAATTTTTAGGTGGGCTCCACCTTACCACATAAGATTTACACTCACTATCACATTTAAGAACTAACCTCCCCAATGTTTGGTTCTTAGATGGGCTCCATAATGCCACCTATAATTTTCACTCACTAACACATTTATTTTATACTTTTCATACAAATTAATTTCTTTATAGTTTTAATTAATATATTTTGCATATTTTAAATTAATATTTTTTATTGTCTTGATTAATATTTTATATATTAAATTTCTTGATTTTTTAATAAATTAATTCATTTTTGAGAAAGTGGCGTCTCAAAGGGTTGGGGGCGCAGAGCAGGCAAGGTGGAGACATCTCACACAAATTTTGTTTTGCATGGGCTAAGAACCAGTTCTTAAATAAGAACTGGGAAGAACTCAAATTTTTTAGAACCAAAATAAAAACTCTCCCAATGTATTAAGAACATGTCCATTGAGTTCTTACGGGCTAAGAACTCCACATTGTGGATGCCCTAACTTATTGTCTTAATTTTTTTCGTTATTAAATAATTATTTTGAAACTTTAAAACTTTCATTTTTATGGTATACTCCCTCCGTTCCAGGTAAAGAGTCCACTTTCTTTTTATAGAAGTCAACATAAGACTAAATCAAATAAAAAATTTACATATTTTACTTATGTTTTAAGAAATAAAATTTTATTAATTAAAAACTATCTTAATAATACTATGGATTACAATTTTAATAACTTTGTAAAAACCACTATATTTATATTAATTATTGGTCAAACTTTAGCTTAATTGACAAAAAAAGTCAAAAGTAGACTCTTTACCTGGAACGGAGGGAGTATCTTTTATTAATTTATCTTTATTTTTCTCGTTACTTTAATTATGAGAGTATATAGACATTAAAAAAATTATACACTATACTAATACTTCCTCCGTTCTAGGCAAAAAGTTCACTATACTATTTTAGGATGTTTTACTTAAAGAGTCTAGTTTCAAAAAAAATATGCTTACAATTTTCATAATCTTTCATATTTACCATCTACTTGTGTTGTAATCATTTTGGTTGTGTTTAAGTATTTTTGTAATTATGACCAAATCTAATGACACTAATACATCCTTTAATAATGAGACTTTTCAAACATGGACACTTTAAGTGGAACAATGTGAATATTAATAATTAAATCAATTTTTTTTTTAATTTGTGTATCAAATCAAACAAGACAATAATTTTAGGGACGAAGAGAGTATTTTTTACGATGAGAAGCTTTCTCAATTTCTCAAGATATTATAACTTTAGATTACGTATCTCATGTAACCAACCATTTATTTCATGTAACCAACCAACAATTTATTTATTTATTATTATTTTTTCTTAGATATTGGAAGATGAGAGATTATCAAGACTTGAAACATAAAAGAAACAATGATGCATCATGTAGGTAGTAATGTCTTGAACTTGAACTTGCACTTAGTGTTTCAGCAACTCATGAAGTAGCAGAGCTAATAGTGGAGTACTTGGGTTTTGAACTATGGCTACTTAAGGATACAAGAACTACGTCGCACGCAAAACATCCTAGGTGGTCGTCTGAGCTCTTAAAGCAATTTTTCTTTTCCCATTCACTATTAATTCACGATTTTTGTGATCCCACACTCACTTCCACCAATTAATTAATTGCTAGTAATAAAACAATAACATAATTTTATTTCATGAACCAAGGCAGCAGCATCACATAATTTGGGACTTGAGAGTAAAATGCAGCTTAACCATAAATGAAGGTAATACATTTCTATTTATAACTGAAGATGGCATGTTGAAGGGCATGGATTCAGCCACCTGGACCTTTGGGAGTTAATGCTCATCAATGAATCCACTCCTACTGTCAGTCCAAAGAGATAGAATAGAAGCTTCTGTTCTAGGAATGAGGAAAAGTTATAAATGTCGCTGTTACTTCGTTGGGAAGAAAGCTCTTCCTCTAATGGGAATGTCTGGCCTCTTCCAGGATATATGCTGACAATCGGTGGGCATTGAATGCTTGATGTTGACCCTTGACCGAGGAAGAGTATTCTGGATGCCGAGGTACTTCCACTTATTGGTGAGGACATTCGTGAAGCTGTACTGAGGTCGAGCTCGGATGATACCTCGGCTATAAACCTTGGAGGTAGACCTTTAGCTGGGAACCTCGGCTTAAGTCCTTGGCTGAGTCTTCGGTTGAAGTCCTCGGCTGCTCCGAGGGCCGGACTGCCACGGTCTACGTGGAAGTTGGGACCTACTTGAGCTGACGTAGAAAATACATAGGATGGGTGTTTGGGAGGATCCCATCAGAACTCAACTATTCTTTATCGAGGCAAGACAGTACGTAGATCACATAGCTTCAACCACGCGAATGTAACAAGAATATGACCAGTAATCTTATATATATATATATTTCATATCTAAGAGAATCACATTTTTCTTAGTAGCTTGAAACCACAAATTTTTCTTTTTCTCATCATATTTACATCAACAAGCCTTGAACTTAAAATTTTCAAAATGAAAGTCACATTTAATTTCAAGATCTCAATCACAATTCTTTTTTAAGTGACCTTAATCATAAGAAACATTAATTGAAAAATGCAACATATAAAGCCTCAACTGCAAATAATAAGCAAAATAATTTTTATTTATTTTTTTGGTTTATATCCCACATTGTCAATATGAGATTTAACATCCAAAATTGTTTTCCTATAAGTAAATAAACAGATTGTTTAAACTTTTATCTACAAGTACAAATACTTGTAGATATGCCAATATGACATAAATACTTGTAGATATGTCAATATGACAAAAACCTTTCACTAGTAAATTATAGAACTCGTTACAAAATAAAACAACTAGTAAAACTATAAAAAAGTTCCTAACAAACGTAATTCAACTGGAGATTACAGTTTACCACACAAGGATCTAAAATCCTACATATTGTCTAAGAACAACGACAGTGGTCAAGGAACTATAACACAGTTTCAGAACACTGTGAATCGAATGTGACAGAAGATATTGCAACGCCCTGACTCACATTCATTTCGGGATAGTATATGAGTGTTTGAAACTTCACTACTCAAGAATCTCTCTCTCTCAAACTTCAGTAGATGATATGAAGCACTTGCTACTCTTTATATACTCTTGAGAATTCCTTGAGACCAAAGAAAGAACAAACACTAAAACAAGAAATGTTAGCGTTAGTATAAACATTTACCATATCTACTTCAAGGAATTAGGCTAATCATTATATACCATATTTTTATAATCAATCACCTGCAATTAAAGATTTAAAAAGGCAAAACATTATCTAATCAACCAATCAAGCTTTCGTAATTAGGCTAATCACGGATTGATTGATCCTTTGGATTTTCTCAATCCAACAATCTCCCCCCTTTTTGTCTTTTTGGACAAACACAATAATTAAAGATCAAAGAAGAGACTTTTCACAATACTCATAAAACTCCCCCTGAATAAGCAAGTCAAGATATTTTGAGAACAAGTCAAGAGATAAAACATAACAGTGTATCAAAAACAAACATTGTTTAACAACCCATCAATTTAATTCTCAAATTTCAGCATTAGAAGCCTCTTCTCCAACTTTTTCAGAATCTACCCTTGCGTTAGAAGGGCCTTCTCCCCCTTTTGTCTAGAATTGGAGGAGGCATGACCATCTAGGAATAATTGAAATTGGGCCTTCATGGACTTGAGGAAGACAAGTTGTTGCTCTGTGGATTGAATCTGTCTCGAAACAATTGGCATCTGAGCACGCACAAATGGGACAGACAAAGAAGCTGGAGATGTCACAGCATCTGAGACCACATTTTGGGCATCATTAAGAGGAGTTGGAGCCTGAACTGAATCACGAGGAGGAGATGGAGAGGAGGCTACAGTGGTTGCTTCAGCAGCATGAGGATAAGCTAAGGGCAGATCAATAACACGATCTCCCTTCAACAGTTGCTTTGAAATTTGTATGAACTTAGGACGACTTGATATCCTCTCACTACACACTATAACTTGACTTTCCAGAAATCCAAAAATCAGGCTTTGAAAAGGGAAAGACCACCTATCTGATGTGGTTTCCGCATAGAAGGTGACCCCCATCAAATACCCACTGTCCAAAATTAAAAGGCAACCCAGTACCCACTTGAAAAATCACCCTTGCTTGAGTTTGAATGACAACCGAAGTATTACTTGAGGGAACCCAATTAGCAGCACAAATTTTATGCAAAACAGTGTAGAATGATGTAAGTTGATAAGATTGGAGTTTTTCTGGAAACAAAGGCCAATGTTTAACACGCCCCCTAGTAATGACAGGCGAAATTTTATTGAAATTATCAATAACATCTATTTCCTCAAAATCGACAGTACCACATAAATTATTGATGTTGGAGGGGGTGAAATCTATGATTTTGTTTTGGATAAATACCTGGCCATAGCGAGCAGACCCAGTAACACACATGCTTTTCAAGATTCGCATCAAACTCTATGACTAGAGATTTTACAAACGGAGAGGGAGTGGAGACAGTACTAAAAAGCTTGCGAGGAGCAGTTAGTGATCAGACACAAGGATTAGGGTTCTTTGAGTGAGAGGAGCAGAGATACACGGAAAAAAAAACTCACTTGAAGCAACATGTAAAAAAAACTGCAATAAAGACTCAACCACAAACCTTCATTAGCCGTTAGTGCACAAAATCGAGAGTTTGGTGGAGAAGATGAGGAGGTAGACTTGGGGCAATGGCCTAAAATTTTCAAAAATTGGAAAAGATGAGAGACCTTCGTGAGAAGGATACTCTAACTTACCAGGAAACCCAATTTTGAATTATGGTAATAACAAATGATGGCTTCACAAAATCAATAATTAGCCATAATAATCAAGATATATTAAGCAACATAATATTACCCAAAATTTATTTTTGATAAATCTTTTGTAAAAATACCATCAATTTTCTCATTGGTCAAAATTCAAGAACCAATCAATTTGTTTTTAGACAAACAAAATTCGAGGATAAAGAATTTCAGTCAATATACCATACTCGAAAGAATAGATAGAATGAATCAGAAGCATGAATATTATTCACCAGATCAAATGCCTTACGGTTATGCCTAACCATGAAGATGAAGACTATGCGCACACAGATGAAGGACTTTGTTCAACACATGTGAAGTAAAGTGTTGGCACAAATGGAGGCACACTTGCAATTTTAGATTCAATGAATCAAGATTCCATTCTCTCAGTTCTTTTGAAGGTTAATTTTTGCCTTAAATTTGAAGGGATTTCACCAGTAGGTAGCTTTTCCTCTATCTCAAGGATAGCCCTTTCTCATATGATCACACCAAAATTCTGAAAAACATATTTGTTTTAGAAGATAAGATCATATATGAGTGGCTATATACAACATTAAGAAGATAGTTTTTTCCCTCAAAGGCTTCCAATCAACATTATGGCTCATTCACTGGGAAAAATTTACAAGAGCTTGAATAGAGACCCACATCCAAAACACATGCCTTCCAAATACCACACTTAAGAATAGTATCATTGAACAAGTCGTGCAAACACAATGCAGGATGATAAATTTTTTTTATACAACAAGCAAATGTGATCATAGATATAATCACATTTTATGAGACACTCAAATGACACAAAGACCTAGAGATTTCTTAAGAGTAGAAAATCTCTCAAAATCAAGGGCCTTAGTAAAAACATCAGCCAATTGGTTCTCAGTTCCTATAAATCCCATGCGGACAATATTTTGTTCAGCCAAATCCGAATGAAGTGATGTCTTATGTCAATATGTTTGGTACGGGAATGTTGAACATGATTTTTCGAGATATCAATAGCGTTGGAATTATCACAATAAATTACTAGAGTATCACTATGCAACCCATAGCCATTGATCATTTGGTTCATCCAAAGAAGTTGGGAACAACAACTACCAACTGCTACATATTCTGATTCAGCGGTTGATAATGAAACACCGTTTTGTTTCTTACTATACCTTGAAACCAAATTGTTCACCAAGTAAAAGCAACCTCCAGTGGTGCTTTTTCGATCTTCAATATTACCCGCCCAATCCGAGTCACTAAATCCAATAAGGTTGGTATTAGTGTCTTTGGAGTACCATAAACCCAAGCTTGGTTGTCCCACCAACGTTTCGAATAATACGTTTACTTCACTAATATTAGAGAGAAGATCTTGGTTTCTAGTTATGTGCTTAGAGCAGCCACTATCCAGATACCATAAGTCTTTCTCCTCCTCATTAACTTCCATGAAGCATTCTTGAAAATAAAACATTTAAATTCATGGTCCTTTTTATCTTGGGTCCTGAGGGTTTGCAACCTTTTGGGACCCATACCTGTTTAACCTTTGGGGGTGTGAACCCTTTAGGTTTAGGTACAAATCTCAGAAGGAATTCGTGAATCTCATGGTCATGACCTTTACAGAAAGAACAAGAATGAAAACCTTGAATATGTCTGGTGATTTCTGTTTTCTTGGGAGCCATCTTTTGATCAGCAGTCTTGGGAATGACTGGTATACTAATGACAGGCTTATTGGTTTTAGCCTGATAATACAATTTCCTAGTGTTACTAGGCTTTACAATAGCAGGCCTTTTAACAAAAGGTTTTGTAATTTCAGGCATGACACCTTTGAGCTTTCCATTAGACATGCCCAAACGGTTCGGAACCGGCGGTTCGAACCGGAACCGAACCGCCAAAAACCGCATAAACCGAACCGTGAGGAACCGGAACCGTCCCCGAACCGGAACCGCGGTTACACGGTTCGATTTCGGTTTCAATTTCTCAAAACCGTGAACCGCGGTTTGGAACCGGAACCGAACCGCCGGTTCCAAACCGTGAAAAATCGCCAAAATTTAAATTTTTTATTTTGAAATTGCCTTGTTTACTCTATAATTTCAAAAATGAAAAGTTTACAAAGTTTTAAAAATTCAAACAATTCTTTGTACAAAGTTTTAAGATAAAATCTTTTTAAAAAAAAATTATAAAAAAATATTTAAAAAATAATTAAAAATTACGGTTTGAAACCGGAACCGGAACCGTAACCGTTATTTTTCGGTTCGGTTACGGTTTATTGTCTGGCGATTTTTGGAACCGGTGGTTTGGAATCGGAACCGGCGGTTCGAACCGTTTGGGCATGTCTACTTTCCATCGATAGAGTTGTGGTAACCAGCCTTTGGTTTAACAAATTTAATGGGTTTGAGTTGAGTGGTCTTAGACCTATTGTTAGTTGTCACTATTTTCATAGGATGGTTACCAGCAGGTTTCTGTTGTTTAGACTCCCTATTAGCAATGTCATTTGTAGTGACAGTTTGCTTACCCTTGGACTTGGATGGATTATTTTTAGCATAAACAAACAGCACTTTGGTAACTCCAAGTCCTTGCTTCCCTTTTTAAGAAGGTTCACTACAAGAAATTTGGGATTTAGCTACGAAAATTTTCGTAGCAAAAGGTCAAATTTTCGTCGCTAAAGACCTTTGGCGACGAAAGCATTTTCGTCGCCTATACGACGTCGCTAAAGGGTTTTTGCTACGAAAATCATTTTCGTCACGAAATAAGTCATTCTGCTACGAAATAATTCGTCGCGAAATCAAGGCTGAAATTCGTCGCAAATACCCAATTTCGTCGCCAAATGTTAAGCAACAGCTACGAATTTTTCGTAGCAAATGCTAAAAAAATGTCGCAGAAAGACTATGATTAGCTACGAAAAAATCCATTTTCGTCGCCAAATATTAAGCAACAGCTACGAATTTTTTCGTAGCGAATGCAAAAAAAGTCGCAAAAAGACTGTGATTAGCTACGAAAAAATTTGTCACCAATGCCTACTCTTTTGCTACAAAATATTTCATCGCCAATGTCTCCTCTTTCCCTACAACATATTTCGTCGCCGATGCCTATTCTTTTTGCTACAAAATATTTTGTCGTGGCTAATTCTTCTTTTGCTACGAAATATTTCATCGTAGTTTGCTCTTCTTTCGCTACAAAATATTTCGTTGCAATTGTCCCCTTCTTTCACTACGAAAATTTTTCTTCACAATTATCCTCTTCTTTTGCTACAAAAATATTTCGTCGCAGTTGCCCTATTCTTTTGCTACGAATTTCGTTTTATCGCAAATATTTTGCTATTTCACTACGAATATTACTCATAGATAATAATCACTATATATCCCACTACATAGATATGAATATATACTAAACCATTATCACATGAAAAATAATTGCATTACATAGATATGAATATATATTATTTTACATATCCATAACAGCGGCAAAGCACTCACATTCCAATCAAGTGTTGTGACATCTTTGCATTTCTCGTTTGTTTTACCCTTAAAATGCTTCAGTACAAGGACATTAGAGGCGCCATTCTGTAAACTAGATCTATTGTTCCTATCAGCAATTGTCCAAATCCGTGCTGTAGAATCTCCAGAACTGTAGAAGGCCACAATGGATATGAGTAAAGCAAGAAATTGATATAAAATTACATCTACTACATGTGCCAAATGTCGGTTAAAATGCCAAATCTATTAGTTTAAACATCAGTGATCGTAAATGCATTCACAACGTGCCTAACTATTATCTCACATATACCAACCATTAATATGTGACATGAGTGATCGTAAATGCATTCACGTGTTCCTTTCAAAGTGTTTACTTCATACCTTATTCAGAAAATGAAAGAAACCATCTTCCAAAAATGTGTGTGTGTTGGGAGAGGGCATATTTATCTTAGGTTGCAGAAGAAATAATAGACAAAGAAAGAAAGAATATGCTTTAACGCAAAGTCAGAATATAGTAATAGTTGGCACACAATCTTCTTGACCAGCATACTCTCATTTTTCACTTGAAATCACCCCCCCCTCCCCCCACACCAAACTAAACCCAAGCATTCACTTAGCAGAATCCAGTCGTAGACTACATACTATCATAGCCACATGGAAACATGAAAAGGACACAGCTATTTATGCATAAAATAAAAGTCTTCACTGGGCGATAAAATGTGCTTGTAGTACTGCCCTGAGACTCTTCAACTGATAGACAGCCTACTAATTGAACATGATAAAAATGGTATGATAAAAATGCATGTGATTTGTCACTAAAGAAAACAAACCATAGAGTAAAATGGACAAACACCATATCACAAGTATTTTAACATTGACCAAAAAGCAAGGTAAGGATGCAAATGTGTCAGCGAATCCAAGATTCAGCAGTGAAATTGAAGGTGATGTCGTCAAATTAAACACTCGAAAACCCAATTTTAGACTCTAGCACCCACAAAAACAGTATGTATCATACCAAAAACTAATAAATGTCAAATTCAGCCAAAAATAGTCACATACAAAAACAAAAAAACAAAAAACCAAAAAAAAACTGAAATATAAATTGAATATGTGAAATTCGCACTAAACTCCAGCACTCTCACATTGCCAAGAACCCATGAAATTAAACACTTGAAAATCTAACTTTAAACTCCAGCGCTCTCAATAGTGCAACAATGTTATCAGCCTTATAAAGATAAATAGTATTGCTCTCTTTTCCTAAGTCCCAAGCATAAAGCAAACCATCTAACAAATCACGACCGTGTTCCTATTAATGTTCCTCTTTAAAAATGAGACAATTTTTTGTTTCCGACAAACTAAAAAGAAACAAGACTATTTCTTTCAAACTATGGGAGTACTAGATATATCCAACTAGTGTTTTCAGAAGATAGTTCCAAGTTCCAACCAATGACATGATGATGACTAGATAAATTTGGTCATTCCATAATTGGTTGGTTTGAAAGTTAGAACCATTTTCTGAATACTTCGTTTGTAGGTATAATAGGATCATATACTTAGCAAGGGCATACACACCAAGTGAAGGAAAAAGTGGAGTGCACCAGGTCTACTTCCATTACTACAACCATTCACCATTCAGAAGAATATGCAAATTCAGAAAGAAGTTCAATATTGTCCACCCTATAATTTTAATGGCACAAGGATAAAATTCAGTGTTGTCGCTTCCATACTAAGGAGAACATTATGTTGCAGATACCTCTTTAAAACTAATGTTCACCAAAGTCCATCCTAGCGATAAAGACAGTACTTGACCTGTAGAAGCGACAACACTGATGTTGGGACATTAGACTCTCTGTAGATGACAAGCTTAAACCATCTGACCCTCCCAAGAGAGGGGTCCAGGAACTAGCCTGGATGTGGGGTAAGGGAAGTATATGCTGAGTCAACGGAAAACCTACCCAAAATTCTGAAAAGCAGAAAAGTGCTCTTTTTAAGAATACTCCAAATTCATATCTAATAGACATCTGATGGCTCCATTGCCCAACAATCATCTACTGTAATCCTTGCAACTACTAGATGCAAATTATGCAACCAACATCAACTATCCCAAACAGCAATTTACACCTTTCCATATCTGGCAATAGATATTTAGGGTTGAAGGCTTCTGATGACAAGGTAAAGTTTAGCTCAAAATTGTATCTCAAACTGAAGATTTTACCAAAGCCTCTTAACTTTAAGTCCTCAATAACTTCATCATACAAATAGGAGCAAGAAATGAAGCCCTAGACAAGCACTGGCAGTATTGACCTTCAGGACAAGCAACTCAAAAATAAATCAACACTTAAGCTCTATTAAACAGATATGGGACAAACAACAGAAAATATAACAAGAATACAAACAAGACAAGAGTTGAGCCATTACCTGAATGAGTTGTTGTGTGATGTAGTAATTAGTCCGCTCTTTAAGTTCATCTATTTTTGCTTGCCTTTCTGCCCAAAGCCTATCTAAAGTTTTCTGGTCCTTGCGATCACCTATGTGATCAAGCAATATTATACAAAAACGATCAACTCTCGCCATGATTCCATTGTATGATACTTAAATAAAAGGGGCTTTTAATCTTATATAAGAGCCAACAAACGGAAAGCAAAATATTAATTATCCTTGTGAAAACAACAAAAATAATGGAGAACACTATTAATATGACTATGACCACTATTAAATTTGCTTTTAGTGGATCCTTGTTAGTGCGGATCATATTTGCTATCAAAAAGAAAGATCCCGCAGAAATTTAGCCCACTAATCATTAACCAAGGTAACACCATGAATTTTGAGGAAAGTGTTGACATATTATCGATAAGCTTCAATCCGCATATGTGTACCCAAGTAGGGCAGTCACATAATTTGGTAAACCCTTGGACCAAAGTAAGCACAAGCCCTCCAAACACAACAAAATCAAATTTATAAGAACTCCAATCATGATAGCGTTTCACAAAAGCAAACAAAAGAAGGAGCAGTTTTATACGATAACTAATCCACTCTTTCCATCAACACTTTCTCTGGCTCCACTACCAGGTCAACGAACAAGGCTAATGATTCCAAGATCAGGGTTAACGACAACGACAAACACCAATTCTGGCCTTTATCATTTTATGAGAGCATGACAGTAACAATCCTTTTGCTCAAGATGCCAGAGGATGGTTGGCAGCAGAGAGTAGAAAACTGCATAAAAGGAAAAGTCTGGAAGTTTCAAATATAATATGTTGAGATTCTCAAACTGAAGTCCTACTTATCTAAGAGGTAAATAAGAAGACAACTGTACTTTTCAAACTGAAGTCCTAATTATCCCAGGATGGAAGCTAAATACATGTTCAAAACAACGTGTATCAGGTGTTGGGACATTAGACTCTCTGTAGATGGCAAGCTTTACAAGTTAATAGATGCACATTTTTCTTGAATGACCAAGTTATTACTGTTTTATGAGACACATATCCTCATGGTACATCCATGCAATACTTTTAGATAGAAAAAGAATTATTTCATGGACAAGAAGAATAACCAAATGTTGATCTGAAATCAACCATTATAACCATAATGAAAAGACATGACCAAAAAGAAGCCAAAACAAGAAGTGTTTACTTTTGACTTTCATTTTTCCCTCCTCTAGCAAAAATCAGGACATCATCCAAAAGTGTTTTATGAGATAGTGTATGAAATAATGAAGTGGAATGACTGCCAAAAGAAGAAATCTAAATCCATTATATGTCTTGGTCAACTTTTTGCTTCAATTTTGGATCCAAAATGAGCCCTACAATATAACAATTCCATAAAAATTCGTGAATGTACAAGCTAGCGACGAGCATAGCTTATTATGGCCCATGCGACTTCTATTTGACAGCAAGAGCAAGAAGGATTAATAGCAGTTACCAATTTTCTATACAATTAGAATTTAAAACCTGTGCGACTTGAAATGCCCGTGTGGTGCAAATATGAATGTCCTTTTGTCATGCTTTCCTAGGAAGTCGACACATTTGTCAAGTACTTGTCTACTCAAGTGGTGAAACAATTAAAGGTAAAGAAAAATTACTGCACATAAGGAACCCAATGGTTGTCGTATCCCAGCAAATATAGGCAAGGTTAAATTCAACCAACTTGTCGCTTTCATGAACTCACTTCAGCGGAACCGGAACTTATGATGATCACTGGGACCAACTATATTCATGGTCACTCTTCTGATCTTTCCCTAATCACTTCCGTAACATTACCATTCCTCTCCAGAAAGAAATGTTATCACAGTATTTAAAGTAGCCGAGAAACGACTTTACCGCGGGAGATGGAGTAGTCATGTCCTCGTTGATGTTGTTGTCATGTGAAATATAGACTAGACGTATGTAATATTTTAAATAGTGTGTTATTGGAGGGGCATAAAATCAACAGTGATAAAAGCTTGGGCTGTTGGGCACTAATAACATGTTAAACAATAAGAGGACTCTGCAAAATATCTACTTTCCTATTCTAACTAGGCAATTGATGGGGGCCCCAAAATAGGCAGTGCTCTTCTTTTTATACTTTTGCAAGACATTTTCTTCCTCTCTACAAGTAAAAGTTTATCTAGAAGTCCAAGGAAGACGCAATCCCTGAGGTCAGTAACTTAAAACTAGCGCAAGAAAGCTACTTTTGATGAAATTAAAGCCAGATCAGGTACTCAAATTATATCCAGTTTCTGAATACCGAACCAGAAATATGAACACCAAGCAGAGAACCAAGAAATGGTTCGAAGTATCACCTTGAGATTAGGAACTCTGATAATCTGGATAACTGTTATTATCAGCGCAATACCCTGAGAGGAAAAAGTGAAATGCTGTCACCTGGTTAGTTCATCTCTTCAATACAGTCAACATCAAACTAAGCAAGTTGACAATCATATGCATCTATATTAGAACAAATGAGACGAAAACAACTATGGGAGTCAGAGAAATCATGCTAAACAGAAATATTTTGGTATTACAAAAAAATTGCTAATTTAGTACATGACGGCAGCTATAAAAGGCACGTTAATCATGTTGAAGACAGCCGACCTTAAGTGATTGGGACAAAGGGCGAGTTCAATAATCATGCTGAAGTTAACATTTCTGATATTTTACAAAGTCCAACAGTCATTAGTACATGAATCAGGTTCATTTAGATGATTGCTGAAAAGGAAATCAAATTTTACAGATCCTAAGCTGAACAAAGCTGCCTTACATGACATCTTTTCCTGATGAAGCAACAGTGAATCAATATAGATGAGCAGACAAAATGTCCACGCCGTGTCGACATAAGTGAACATAAAAGCTGAAAAAACTTTCAAGATCAAGAACCAGATCTTTAATATCCTATTATGGAGTTACAACCCCATTTTTCTAGAATTGTCGAAGAGATGCAGTTGTACTTTAACCAACTGACAACTTAAGAAGTAACACAATTAAGGCTAACAAAGAAATGATAATAATTTCGTTGTTCACATAATTTTTGTCGAACATAGAACAGTTAACCTTTTTTTTTTGGTGGGATAGTGATAGTGATGAAGATGATGACATAGAGAATGGTGGATCTGGCGCACCTGTTTTTCAGGTAAGTTTTTTTCTTGTTAATCACACGTGATAATTTTTGGACTCCATATCATCAATGTCAATTCTTTCTTTACAAATTTTTTTTTTAAAAAAATTTGCGTATACAGCTTCGCAAGGTATCTCATGAAGGCTGTGTGAATAGAATTCGCGCTATGACACAAATCCCCCACATATGTGCATCGTGGGAAGATATGGGTCATGTGCAAGTCAGACTCTTTTCAGTAATAAGTTTACAGAAGTTCTATGTCCCATACTTTGGATTTGATTGTTGTTCTTGGATCTCATAACTGCATCTTTAGCACAAGACAATTAATAAAGTATTGAGTACCAAACCCTTGCTTACTTAGTGTGGTTGTATTTGGCATTTATGTAAGTTGATACTTGTATATACAGCTGATAATACACTGCTTAGTTGCAGAGTAGGCCAACATTATTGTTCAGTTTCTTTTTGAGGGGGCCTGTTTGGGATCAGAAAACAAAGCTGGTATCTACAATTTCGTGTTACATTGTTTTTAATAGTTCAAACCATGAAAGAGGTTCAGGGCATTGCAGACACCTTCCATGTTCCGGGGCTTGAAATTACTCCAATACATTGAAGTCTTATTGCAAAATTAAAGAACTGTAATCACCCAAGTTAATGAAAAAGTTGATAAACCTTACCACCTTTATTTCTCACATGAATTCAATAAAACCACAATGCAACTACCGTCTTCCTCTATTTAACTGTTATATATCTTTTTTGAACAAGATGATTGGAGAACTACATCGAGGAAGGGGAAGAAGAAACAAGGTAGTAGCAGCAGCAGCAGTAAGGACAATTCCCTGCCAAGTTTTTAATGCATTCATATTCCCTGCCAAGTTTTGAATAAAAATCATGACCTAAAATGCTCAACTATATATAGATCGAATAGCCAATAGTGTTAGCCTGGTAGTTGAAAAAAATTCAGTCAGCAAACTATAAGAGCTTCTTGTCTTTCTCAGGCCAAAACTAAGATGTAAGTTCATGGTTCTCAAAGCTACAGGAAGACCCGTATGGAATTTTAGTCAGTAGACTATAAGGCCATTGGTACCCTTATGGGTTATTCTAGAATATCTTTTAATTGGCATAATTGTTTTTCCCTGCTTAAGAATATCTTTTAGCTCATATGATTAGTCTTTTCTAAATTTATCTATAGTTTTATTTGTTTATATTCTTTTAATTGAGAATCATTTATTAATGTTTTAGGTTGGTGCCATAGTACGTATCTCTCAAGAGTTTAGTGAGTCAAGACCATGTCGTTGCAAAAGTATCTCTCAAGGGCCTAGTGCGTACCCATCAAACGAGGACACCCCAACAAGCATTTACGCTCAACAATGCAATAATGGTGCACACCCAACAAACGAGGACACCTCAACAATCATTTACGTTCAACAATGCAACAATGCAATAATGGTGCACACCCATCAAACGAGGGCAACCCAACAAGTATTTACGTTCAACAATGCAACAATGCAATAATGGTGCACACCCATCAAACGAGGGCACCCCAACAATCATTTACGTTCAACAATGCAACAATGCAATAATGATGCACACCCATCAAACGAGGGCACCCCAACAAGTATTTGCGTTCAACAATGCAACAAACTGTTAAACGAATTATACTAATCACTCAATTTAATGAAATAATCATATAAAACAAATACTACCTAAGCAAACCCAATTAGAATTAAACAATTCTATATACAATCAAATCGTAGTAAATTTATTTTCTTCATTTTCTTGTAGATTGAAACCTAACGCAACTCTACATACAAACTACTTAATTAATACATCAGTGAGGGCAGTCAAACTACAAACTCTGAATGCACTGGCACACTAAGATTAAGCAAGGTGAGTCAAATTAGAGAGAAAATTACCCGTGAAGCAGTGAAACCAACTCTATAGCAGATTCTCAATGTTAAGTTCCATATACGAACATGGGTCGGGAATCTCAAAGCTTTCCAGGACCTGAAAGCAATCATAATTCAGTTATAAGGAATGATATATGGAATGATAACTAATAAGCAATCATAATTCAGTTTGAATTGGAACAGCTGCAATACGACCTAGGTTAAACAGAAGAGTGCCTCACAAGTACCAATTAAGTCCTACCTTCACAAGTACCAATTAAGTCCCTCAAATGTTGATCATCCCTGACCACCTCTTCAATCAGCTTCTCCACAGTAGTAGCTTTCTGGATTCAAACACAGCAGTTAATTTTTAAATGAATAAATGGTAAAGAGAGATATGACTCTATTTTACACAACAATTATGATCAAAATTAGGATGACTCAAAATCAAGAATTATACATTACAATAAAGAAGAGCATGACTCAAAATTAGGAATTATACATGACTCAATATATAACATCTTTCGTAGGTACTATCATAATTTTTCTTCTTTCCCAAAGTGTAATTGCTTCCAGATTGGGTCAAGGCAAGTCAAAATCAATCAAATACTAGTAGTCTACTACAATACAATCGAAATCAAGCTTTTTCACACCCTAATTCTATAATTGCCCATTAATATATAGTCCACTCCACTATATAAGCAATTACTCATCCCACAAAAAAATATTAATCATGTAAATCCATAATCAATTTCAAATACAAATTAACATAAGAAAGGCAAACAAACACAAACAGAAGAAAATCTCACTTTATCTGACAAGAGACAGTGAGACAGTTAATAAGAAGTGCTCAGTGCATGGTTTAGAACACCAGACTATGAGAGATTGATGCCCTTAAATAGTGATCTGATATCACCAATTACATCAATTGAACATGGCATGGGCCTGTATTTGCGGGGAAAAAAAAGAAGAATATGGGCCTGTATACCTTGCAACTCTAAGAGACTTTTGTCAGCTTGCATAGATACATGCATGAACAAAAGCTTGCTACTTTTTCAGCTGTGAAGTTCAAACAATATTTTCGAAAATGAGGGAATAGATTACTAATTCATATACAGGAATATTGGTCATCTATTGTGCAACACTTGGTGGACTTGAATATTGGTCGTTTATTTGTTTAGGCCTTAATTAGAACCGTCCAATTCCTTAGATTTTGTTGCGAAGGATGTTTAGGTTGTATGTATGATGTGAATTCTTGACTTTCTGGGAGGTGAGAACACAATGAGAAACTACTCTTACAAATATAATTTTCATGTGATACTGATTTATTTTCTTGTGCTATAAGACATCATCAAGTTCATGCACGTGTTGTACATCTTTTTCTTCTTGATTTGTTACACTGCAAAATAAGTAAAATATAGTGCTGATGATCTGGTGTGATCCTGATGATGAAAAGTCTTACTTCAGCCTTATAGGAGTGATGGAGTTCAAGCTGTGCATGACAATATCGACTTTCTGTTACAAACAGATCCTCTCATACAGATGTAGCGGAAGCCCTAAACAAGTAACGATAATATCAACGTCGTTGAGATCGCGCACGACTACCGACCGTTGATCTTCCAAACCCACGTTGAGGTTTACAACCTACCGCGATTCAAGCAACAATTTTCGTTGATTCGACACGAATACCGAAAACTGGGATAAAAGGTTTCAATATTATTAGACGGTAAAAACTGATCAAAATAAACCCTAAACAATGATTAAATAGGTCTCAAACCCTAACAGCAATAAAAGACAAAAATTACAAAAAAACCAAAACTTGTCTGAAAAACTTTGGAGGCCCGTAACACCATCTTAAACACGTTTTTTAGGCCTGGAACAGTGCGTGTCACGGGCTAAAGCCATGAGTCTTGTAGATCTCGTCGAGAGCTTCGATTTGATATGCGGTGGGCCCCGTAACTCCTCCGGAATCAAAAGTTACGCCCTCCGGAACGCACGCGATCTAAACGGTCCAAAAATGCCAATGCTTTGCTGTCCGCATCACATACGAGAGTATCTTATTTAAAGTAAAGGTTGCAGTAATCCTTAAAGTAGACAAAAAAAATTGATAGGACCACATCTCCTCTGTCGTGTGAACTCTATATTTTCCTCAAGTTTTTCCTTTTCCTTTTCTTCACGTGGATCAATCAGATTTTTTTTACTTTTAAGGATTATAGCACCCTACAGTTTAGAGGAGCTGCTCTCCTCTAATACACCCCATGTTGTGGTAAATGTTCTGGAGGGAAGCTTATGGCAGCTGATGGAATTAAAAATACAGGTTGAGCTCATTTATTGGCTTTCTAATTCCGCAACTTAGGGGGGGTGCCTATCAGATTTAACTTAATACATATGCCCTGCTGCTAAGATAGCTTGGCATTCGGTCATCATGGAAAAGCACGAGTAAGTAAAAGAACAGCTGGTGTGTTGTGCTTTAAAGGGTCATCCCAAGGCATAAAACCTTAAATTGCTAATCCAAGCCATCCAGCATATAATAGACTAACTACCCGAAACGCTTCCTCCCATCTCCCACCTACTCCCTCTTAAACCAAAATATCAAAGCTTTCTTCTTCCCCTCAAAGTCAGAGCAGTCGCTGCAGTTAAGAAGCTGATATACCCATACTAACTATATCATCTATAGATGAAAATGATAAGTGCTAGAGTGCTAAACGATCCTAAAAACTAATTTCAGTGCCATGGTGCGTAACTATCCAGCTAAAAGTATTAACAGTTCAAGTAACAGGGACAAAACTTATTACAAATTTATGAGAAACATCCAGCAAAGCAAAGAGATCATATTGCACAAGAGATTAGTCACGTCCTGAATGGAAGTCTGAACAGAAAAAAGTTTACTAACAGATGATCACGACTGTACATTGCATTTCAGTCCCGTTATATGAATGGTTCTCTATGATGTCAATTCATAGATTAATCAAAGATCTATGTGTTCAAGGACCAGTTTGTTTCCCTAAAATCAAAGTAAAATCAAAATCAACATGCGATATCACAAAAAGTTAAACCTACCTAGAGAGAGAAAAGAGAGACGAGACGAGAGAGAGAGAGAGAGAGAGAGAGAGAGATAGGGGGAAGGAATTGCAGAACTAAAACGCATAGTCTGAAACATAAAAAAATAAGAAAAACAAAAATACACTGGATAACATTGCCTATCACAAGTTTAGCAAGCAAAGACAATATTCTCACCCCTAAACTTAAATTACACATTGTCACCAATGTGAATATAATACCAAACAAGGGGAAAAGACATATTTCAACTCAAATCGCACAATGAGTAACAGGAATTACTGTCCCAAAATAGCTGCAAACCCTCATTTGCAAGACTGAATTTTGTTATAAATCACACAACGTCTTACTTAACTGAAGAATCAAAATCACACACACTTAACCCAGTCACAACCAAAAATCAAATCTCAAATTCTCCAACAACTAAAGTGGATAATAATAAAGGGAATATGAGTAAACATCCCCAAGCATCAATTTTTACAAAATCTAAGCAATGAAACCATAGAATTAGAGAGATCTTACTTTAATTGCAGAAATTCGGTCCCAATTTGGAGCCCTAGGCTCAGATTAGAAAAGATTTCTTGAGAAAGTGCTGGAGTACGGCGGAGAAGTTGGGAGAGCACTAGCTAGCAATTAAGAGAAGGCTCGGCGGGGAAGACGAACTCTGGACGGAGATGGTGTTTCCATGGAAAGCGAAGCTGGAATTTGAGAGTATGCAGCAGCAAGGGAAAGAGATCGATAGGGCAAGGAAGGTTATAGATCAAAGATCGAGAAGCGGATGGGAACGGAAGGGAAGGGAGAGAGATGAGCGTCTGGTGATGAAACTGTGAATGGAGGGAACTGTGATGGAGGAAGACTAAAAGAGAGTTACCTGGAGTGCTTTTGATCGTTATTCCTTGACGAAGAACGGCACGAGGAGAGTATGTGCGGGGAAAAGGAAACTGCGATGAAACATTTCGTCGCCTAATACTTCTTTCCGGCGATGGACTTGAAATTGGGCCATAATTTGTCGTGAATTGAAAAAAAAAATTTTGGGACCGCGGGAATAAGTTCCCGCCCTTATTTTCACTAGCCATTTGACGACAAATTAACGGGTTTCGTCGCAATTGGCCCATAATTAGCTACAAAAATTATTTCGTTGACTAAAGTGTATATTTTAGCTACAAAATGATTTTTTTTGTAGTTAAAACAGATTCTTTAACTACAAAAAAAATTCATAAATAATAAATCGTAGCTAATTCCTTATTTTCTTGTAGTGGTTACTAGTCATATATTACTTCCTTAGCCATTTTATCAGTTGTTCCTCAACTGTCTCATTCTCTTGAGAATCAGCTGAACTTTCTACATTGAACTCACTTTAGAAACCAATACCAGTTTTGTCGTCAAGAGGTTTTTGTTTTGTAAGAATGGTATCAAAATTTCCTTTAACATTATTCCAAGCATCAACAACCTTTTGAAGGTCATCTTTCTCAGAATTGATTTTCTTGATGTGTTCAAGTAGGAAATCAACCTTTTCAGTTAAAGCCTTGTTTTCTTTTTGAGTCTTGGTATTCTCCACTTGTTGTCTATTGAGTTCTTTATTTTCAGACAAGAATATGGATTTCTTAGAGACAACTGATTCTTGCTTCTTGGCTAATTTCACATAAGCAGTTTTGAATTTGGCAAAGTCTTCAAGCATTTCTTTATTGATTTTGATGAGTTCTACCATAGAAGGTTCTTTTTTTTTTTTTTTAATAAAAAAGGTTAGAGGGGACATAGACCTTACCCCAACCTTTATTATTATTATTTAATGCCTTCAAAGGCTACAATGACTTTATGATGCCTTTTGGTGTGGCTAGAACAAATTGTTTAAACACCCGACCTCTCCGCTGAGAGTAGTGAGATACCAGGGTGGCTATGGTGTAGGGCTTGAACACTCAACCTCTCTGTTAAGGGAAGTGAGCAGTACTAAATGGACCTTTGGTGAGGCTTGAACAACAACGGTGCCTCTGGTGAGGCTTGAACACCCGACAATTTTAAGTACCAGGGTGTCGTCTCTGGTGAGACTTGAACACTCGACCTCTCCGTTAAGAGAAGTGAGCGGTACCAGTTGAGCTAGAGCTTATTGGTTCTGCCCTAAAAGGTTCATTGAACTCATCATCATCACTATCATTCTGGTGAAATAGCAGTGATCTTATTGAATCATGGGGTGATTCTCTAGCCATAAGGCAAATGTTTGCTTCCTCTGCAAAGTCACAAGAATCATCCTCATCGAATCAGTATCACACCAAGTTGGCATGTTAATTGTTGGGCTTTTAACCTAACGGTTTATTTAATATCCGCAAGCGCACGGGCTATTGCAATATAGCGGGTGCAAGTAAGGGTCGATCCCACAGAGACAGGGTTTACTTTGGGATGACATTTGTCTTTACATAAATATATAGATAAAATGATCGGGGGAGATAAGAATTTGTAAGAGAAAATACTAGGAAGATATAGAAATTACTCTAACATAAAATGATAGTATTCTCGGGATTGAAAACAAATAAATATGCTTTAGATAAAGGCTTTTATCAAAATAACAAGGATGGTATGCTAGGCCTACACTACTTCAGGTTAAGACAGTAGCGTTTGTATTCTTCACTAATTATGTCCTAACTGTTTGAGATTTCCGTTTATGGTACTCCCGCCCTGTCACAAACGGGCATTCCGGCTTATCTCTAGCTGACCATAATTAGTAAGAATCCATTAAGAACGAAAGTCGACATACTTTCCATTAAAGGAACATCCCTAGGTCGTTGAACTACTTTCGTGATCAATGGAACCCAGTTTCTTTATATGGTTCTCGTCAATCGAGATTCTCCGCTAGGTCCTTCTCTCAATTAACTAGGATTCCACAAATATAAACGTCTTCATATTTGCAGGCAATTTAAGAATAATATAAAGGAATTGTTTTAAGATAAAAGTGCCAAGTTCAAGGATGATACGCTAAGTTGTGCTAACTAGCACACGTATTTTAAAATTTACCGGCCTTTCTCTCGAGGGTCCGGCTTAGTGTAATCCCGTTCGTCACGCGGGAAATCCGACTCACCTTTCGAGGGTACCGTATAAATCAAAATCCATTAAGTCTATCAATCTCACGTATTTTCCACTAAAGGATCATCCCTAGGTCTTTAAATTACTTTCCGTAATTTATTGACCTAGTTCCATTCTTAGAGTTCCGCTAATCGAGATTCTCCGCTAGGTCCTTCTCTTGATTAACTAAGGCTATACAATTAAGAACGTCTCCCTAATTGCAAGTAGTTAAGATTACTAAGAAGAGAATTGAAATGACAAGTAAGAGAAGCATGAATATAAATAATTGAGTTTCCAACTCCGAGAAATGGAGGATTACTCAAGCCATTGAAATGATCATAATAAAAGAAGTAAGTAAAGAAATAGAGATAAGGAAAGGGATACTTATTCATAATAAAAGACAGACGATGGCTGGAAATAATCTTGTATTGCATTCAATCTTCAAAAGTATACAAGGACTTGTCACGAATCATTGATACACTTTGAATATTGTGTATAGATTGCTAGAGTATTTTTGCTACTTATTCTAAGTATGATTTGATCCTTCTAGATGTATTTATGACTATTTTCGGATGTTCTAAACTGAGTACAAATAGCCTTTATATAGGCATTCTATGCTAGGGACACATCTCTTGCGAAAAGGCACCTTTTGGCTGATATGGGAGGTGCTCGGCCGAGTCAAGGGGGTTGCACGGCTGTGCTCTTTTGGCGCCAGTTTTAAATTTGATTTTGGACATCTTGCACGGCCGCTCGACTCTAAGCTGCACGGCCGCTCCGAAGGACAACACGGCCAATCAACTTTCAAGACACGGCCACTCCATGCTTTGAGACAAAAAATGGCCTGAAAATGGCCTTGTGCACGGCCGCTCACTTTTGGCTGCACGGCTGCTCCATCTGATTTTTGGTTTGTGAGTTTGATTTGTTTGTTGCTCTTCCATGCCTTTGCATCAAAAGGTGTCTAAGCATTCTTTGATCATGAAAAGACTCCAAAAACCTGTCTAAAAATGCATGAAATATACCAAAAAGCGTAAAATCTAATAAATATGAAAAAGGAACTAAAATGTACTTAAAATGAGATGAAAATCGTAATTTAACTGAGTAAAAGTATATAAAAACTTAGGATAAATGACTATATAATAGTCACTTATCATTAATCTCATCAATGTCCTCAGCAACCATCCCTCTTTGTTTTTAAAACTTAGATTCGAGACGTTTTTTGTAAAATTCAAATCTAGGCTTTGGACATTTAGAGGCAAAATGACCAGACTTCCTACAGTTAAAACAAACAAGTTTATTGTCCTTTAATGGAATAGTAGTTCTTTGAGAAACAGTTGTTCTTTGAGAAGCAGCTGTTCTTTGAGGAGCTGCTGTTTTGTAAGAAGATTGTTGGTAGGAGGTTTGTTAAACTTTTTGAAACATTGATATTTTTTGACAAATATAGCAAAAAGTTCATCAGAGATAATATAATCATCATCACTAGATATAGATGGTGTCTCAATAGTTTTTGAATAGGAACATTATTCTGCCATGGCTGGTAAAGAAAGATTTTTAAAATTCTTTTCCATTTCTTGAGTTTGTTGAATTTCAAGCTCATAAACCGAAAGACTTAAATAAAGATTTCTAAGAGAATAATTTATTCAAGTCTTTTAATTCTTTCATGCCAGTGATCTTTACATGCCATAAACTGCATGCCTAGTGCATTCAGAAATCTCATATTCATTTCTTTCTTTTCATAAGTTTTACCCAAAGAATGACAAGAATTAACTACCTCATAAAAAATATAAAAAAAAACTACCTCATAAAATATGTCGTAGGCAGTTCTGAGGGATTCTTTGGGATCCTTCTTGAATGAGTCAAACTGTTGAATACAGGTGTACAGTTTGTTGTTATTTGTCTCATTGTCTCCTTCTAGATACTCCAACAATGCATCCCATATCTCCTTTGCTGTATTCAAGTGGATGATCTCCTGATAGGTGCTTGTATCAATACAACTTGTGATGATGTTGCAAGCTTTTCCATCAAGTGCATCATTTTTCCTATCTTCGTCATCCCATTCTTTTTCAGGTTTGGGGACTTCAGGATCAGCAGTTGAATCAACAGCAACTAGTGTGTTTGCCTTCATAGGAGTCCTTGGTCCTTCAAAAACACATTTTCATAAACGTTTATCAATAGAATACATGTGCCTTTTCACTTTGTCTTTCCAGATATCAAAGTGAAATTTGTCCAAATATTGGGACGTGGTTCACGTTTGATGTTTTCAATATATGATGAGTAGTCATTGGATCTTTAAATCTCTCAAGAGGTTAATCTTGGAAAAATTAGTTTTCAAAGAGTCAAGCTCTGATACCAATTGTTAGGTCTTAATAGGCTCACATAGCTAGAAGGGGGGTTGAATAGCCTATGTCCAATTTTAAAATATTTGATAAAAATTACTTTACAAAGTAGCAAAAGTGTTACAAAATGTTTGCAGCGGAATAAACTATGAAGTAAAGACAAGTCAGAATGGATGATCTTGAAAGTCAAGATCAGCTGTTCTTCTAAGCAGTTGGAATACTAAAAAATTCAAGTGAAAAATCAAATACACAATTGCAAGAAATAAATGAACAAGTATTTGAAGTGGTTCACACTATGAATAAGTGCTACGTCCACTACCAAAGTGGTCAACTTTGGATTTGAAAATGTGCACTATGTTTTCCACTAGAATCAATTACAATGATTGCTAATGGATCGTGTACAAAAGTATTTTGACCAAGTGTTTTGGTGAGAGTAAAGATCTAAAAAGATTTCACTCTCGTGTGCCTTGAAAGTTAAGGATTGCAATCAATGAAGAGCAATAATGACTAGGAGAGTAAGTTCGGTGCTCTTCAAAAAATGATTGAAAGAATATAGAATCCTTCTTAGTGTGAGGTCAGTATATACTATCAAGCTGTGGGCCTGGAAGTAGTATGCCAATTTTCTTGTGGTTACCACCAAAGCTAACACCACTTTCTCTACGTTCAAGTATCGGGTCTCTATATCGGATAAGGAAAATGAGACATAGTAAATCGGCCTTTGAATAGGTCCTTCCTCTCTACGTAACACAGCTGCCACAGCCGTATCAGATGCAGCGAGGTATACGTATAATGTTTCCTCGAGCATCGGGCTGGAGAGCAGGGGTGGGCTTTCGAGGTACTATTTGAGCTCGGCGAAGGCTTTATCACACTCCTCTCCCCCAAGCAAATTATTTGCTTCCCTTTAGGACTTTGAAGAAGGGGAGGATTTTCTCCGCTGCTTTAACAACGAAGCTTCTCAAAGCCATGATTCTGCCATTGAATTTTTGCACGGCTTTGATGCAGGTCAGTGCCTTCATGTTAACCAACGCCTGGATCTTCTTCAGGTTTGTTTCTATGCCGCGCTCGTTTACTATATATCTGAGGAATTTTCCTGCTGTCACCCCGAAGGCGCACTTAGTGGGTTTAGATTCATGTTGTTCTTCCTTAGATTGGCAAACGTTTCTGTGAGGTCACCGACATGGTTGGTCTCCCTGGTCTTGATCACCATGTCATCAATGTAGGCTTTAACATTTCTTACGAGCTGATCGCCAAAAACCTTGTTCATCATCCTCTAATATGTAGCCTCCGTATTCTTCAGCCCAAATGACATCATGACGTAGCAATAGAGAGCCCCCGCAACCCGGAAGGCTGTGAGCTTTTGGTCTACCAGCCACATCCGAATTTGATGGTATCCTGAGTATGCATCCAAAAAACTTAGGATCTTGTGCCCAGCTATGGCGTTGACGAGATGATCAATCCTAGGAAGCAGGTACCAGTCCTTCAGGCATGCTTTATTAAGGTCTGTGTAATCCACGCATATTCACCACTTCCCGTTGGTCTTCTTGACCATGACCACATTAGCGATTCCAGGTCGGGTAAAATATCTTTTTGATAATTTTAGCTTGAAGCAGCTTGTCTACCTCTTCTTTAATAGTTGCTTATTTCTCTTGGGAGAACACCCTTGGTCGCTGTTGAATCGGGGCGATCTTTGGATCCACGCTGAGCTTGTGGATGGCAACTTCCTCACTGATACCTTTCATGTATTCGACCCTCCAAGCAAACACATCTGTGTTCCCCCTCAGAAACTAAATTATGGCCCTCCTTTCTTCTTCGTCGATTTCTAATCCGATTTTAATTTTTTGGTCGGGAAAATTGAAGTTGATGACCACTTTGTCGAAGTCTTCATGGGTTTGGATGTTAGGCAAGTCGCGGTTATCCAAACTCTCTATTGCGATAACCCTTGATTTCTTCCTGCTCGGGCCTGGATCTTGCGAGCTAGTTTGACCAGCCCGCGTTAAATGCTAATCCTGGGCTGAGTTGTTGTCTGCTGCTCGGTCCTCGATTACTTCAGCCTTACCAGCATCCTTCGTTGAACTCTCCTCCCATTGAGGTCGCTACCTCTTGGTGGAGTGATTTACTAGCTCAACAACTTACTCCTTCCCCTTTAACAATGCCTCCTCATCCTTTCTGGCCTTTATCATGTCGAACAGTATGCTCTTAGGGTCATTTTTCATCATCCCTACTCCCCCATGGGTAACAAACTTGATCCTTTGATGAGCTGGGGACGTGATCATGCCAATTTTGCCTAAACAGGAAGTCCCAGGATGACATTGTAGGGTGAAGGGATGTCAAGGACCAGAAATTCAATGTCCTCGGACCTGAGCATGTTTCCTTTTCCTACTGTCACCTCTAACGTCACGGTGCCTTTTGTGGCAACCTTGTGATCCGGTGAACCCCTCCAATTAGATGTTGCTCGGGGTCAAAAGAGTATCGGTAAGCTTCATATTCTGGAAGCAACTGTAGTACATGATATCATTGTTCGCGCTAGTATGTATCAGTCCTCTTCGCATCATGTACTGCTTAATTCCCAGGTGTAGCGTGAGCGGCTGAACTTTGGCCAAATGGTTGGTTACCAACTCGTTAAGGTAAAAGGAGATACCGACATTGTCCCTTACTCAAGGTTGGGTATACACATTATTGAGACTGTAGATGGTGTCTTTGAGCTGAGTGATGCTTAAGCTGTCCTCGAGGATGGTGGAGATGTTCAGGTCCTCTTTACTTGCATTCTCCCACCTATGGTTTGAGCAGAAGTCGAGGTTCCTACTTTGGCTTTTTCTTGTCGGCCAAGATCTTCTCTGTCCTCGCGACACCTTTAGTTGTGGCAAACATCACCGCGCTGCTATTAGGAGCTCGGAGATTGAACTCATCCAACAACCTGTCTGACTGGTGTCCACCCTGGAAGCAAATCACTATTGTGTCGTCGAGGACGTTCGAAAGCTAGTCGGACACATTTTTGAATCGTTGGATATAAGTTGTCAGCGACTCGTTTTCTCCCTGCTTCGTGTTCACGAGGTCTGGGAGATCTCCGCCGAAGCATACTTTTTAGGAGCTGTCTTTTCAGATTTGTCCAGTCCAATATTGATTCTTTGGGGAGCTCTCGAAACCACTTCATCACTGTCTCTTCGAAGGTGCTGATGAAGACTTTGCACCACATGTCTTATTTGGCGGTGCATACTCCCATCCTTTGAATCGACACATGTGTTTGTCCATGTGTCTTCCCGACATAGACCTTAAGGAGCAGTCTTAAATGGGGATTCGGGGGAGTTTCCCTGATTCTGCGGCAGAAGGGGTTTTCTAACATGTGAGACGGGAGCCCTAGCTTTCCATCTCGAGAGCTTTCAGTCGCTCCTTGAACTTTCTGAAGTCTCCTCTTTGAGATTTCTCTGCCCGAGCTTCACGTATAGGACGATAGCCGCACTCGTCATTCCTTCTGCGCATGTGAGATGAGGCCTTCGAGCTGGAGGAGCTTCCTGGAGGGGTAGGTGAATGCTCTCTCCTGCCCTTTGGGGAAACCCTTTTCTTGGAATGTGCCTCCGTTTGATATGATCTGTGAGACCTAAGAAGGCTTGGAGTGTTTACCCGGGTTCTAATTCGGCAAGGTCCTAGCAACGGAACCAAACTTATCACACCAAAAACTGTTCTGGTGACCACGTCAAGTCCACGTGTGTAGTCTAGTGATTGGTAGGATGCCCTGGCTTTCAATAGGCAAGTGTTAAAAGAACTTATCCGCCGGCTGATACCTGAGATGTCAAAGAAGTCACCGTTAGGGAGCCCGACGTGGTTTGGCTAAAGCCCTCCGGTGTGAGTGTGGGTATAGAGGAAAGGAAAATGTACTCTCCGGTCAGTTTTCAGGTCACTCTTAAGAGTAAATGCACAAGAGGTTTTATGTGTTTTGGTAATTGAAGAGTAGTAAATGCAGCTTAGGCCATAAATGAAGACAATCACCTTGTATTTATACTAAGGGAATGCTGATATTCTAGATTGCCACATGTCAGCTCGGGATTGGCGAGGAGATATCCATTAATGTCCATTTATGGCCGTCATCAAACTCATTGATGAGCATTTATGGAAAAGTGATGCCTTGTAGGGGACTATTTGTCTCTTCCTGAAAATTTGTGCAGATCTTCCGGCCGTACATTCAGCTATGAGGTAAGTTATTATAAACCAATGAGAAACATGTCAGTGGTCCCCGGGATGACGTCCGAGTAGGTTGACATTAAAGTGGCAGCTATTGTTGACTTTCAACTATTCCCGGGGTGATCGACCTCGGGGTCACGGCTAAGCAGCTCGGGCTACGCTTTCTGCGAGCTAGGGTGCGGGATAGCGATGGCTAGCAAGTCACCCGAGTTCGCGGGGGAAGCTCGGGACGTTGTGGAGGTCGCGTAAGGGTGTTGCCCTAGTTCGGGGTGGAGCTCGGGATAAGGCAGGATGACTCCGAGTTCCAGGTTAGCATGCCCATGTGTCATTTATTCTACCACATGGTGGCAAGATTCTTTGGTATCTTCAAACTTGATTAATTATAAGAATTATATTACTGAAAAGTGAATACAAGTTTTAAAAAAAGTAAAGAAACATAAATAGATTTTATTTTTTTGGGTGGTTATGGAGTGAAAATAAAAATAAAACATGAAAGTGAGGAGCTGGGAGAGTTTATAGGAAAAATATCCAAAAGATTGGAGGGTTCAATAAACTACTCTCCCTTAATATATACTCCATCCGTTTCAGGAAAAGAGCCTACTATACTATTTTGAGATGTCTACTCAAAGAGTTCACTTTAGAAAATTATGTCTACAATTTTCATAAAACTTTCAACTTTACCCTCTACATGTGGTACATACATATTAATTATGCTAAAATATTTTTGTAATTATGACTAACTCTAAGACTATTTATATATCCTTTAAGTATTAGGTTTCTCAAACGTAAACTCTTTGGGTGGAACAGTTGAGTAAATAGTAACTTCATTCTTTACAAGAAAAGCATTTTAAAGGCTTGATGGCAGGATCAAGCACCAGAATATGTAAGCTTGAGGATAAAAATAAGAGAGAGAAAACACGACGTGTCCGTTCTCTTTTGCGATGTAATGTAGTTAGTTTGTGATTTTAGGCTTTATCTCGTCTCCCTCTCTCTCTCGATAGTTTTTTTTCCGATCATTAGAAAAAAAAAAAAACTCTCTCTCTATAGTTTTTTTCCGATCGTTAGAAAAAAGAACTCGAAACACCAAAACCAAATCATTAAACCTTGAAGACAAACACGCACAATATGTATTGCTTTGTAACTTTACATAAAGAGATTGGTCTGAGAACAATTACTCCCTCCATTCCAATAAAATAAAAATAATTATGAGCGAAACGAAACGAAACAGTCGGTTTGGGAGGAAGTAGTTTTTCAAAGCAACCATGAAAAAATTCTATCAAAATCTATCATTTCTTCATTGTATCTTAAGAAAAATATTGAGAGACTCAACTCTTGGATGTTGCTATCGTTGTTGCGATGACAAATAAATGCTTTTGACTATGAACGCATTAGCCCGAGCCACCGCCTGACCGCTGAACGGCGGTTGTGGTTGTTTTGCAGTAAACAATGGCAGACTTAAGCTTCTCTGCTCTTTCTTCGTCGTTCATCTCAGTGTAATAGTTTGGTGACATTGGCAAACTCGAAACAACGCTGATCTCTGCTGCTGCTGCTTCCGTAGAAGAATGCTTCGTCGTTGAGTGTTCATCCATTGGCTTGAAACATGTCGTCAAGAAACTCTTAAAGCTTCTTGTTACAGATCTCCAAAACTTGTGCTGATTACACTTTGCTAACTCGACGACCGGAGGAGAAATCCGAGAGATGTTTTTGTTGGGAGACGGCATTTTCGGCGGTGAGGCTGAAGTTTTCTGATGATGATCATGATGAAGTTTGTTCATAGTGCTTCTGACGAAGATCTCTTGAGAAGACTCCATTCTTGTCAACATTATCTCTTAATATTTCTCAAGATCAAGAATGGTGTGCTGTGCCTGATTGTGAAATGAATGTGTTCCTATATTTGTAGGGTTGACTGGACCTTTGGTCAAGGCTGTAATCCTGGTTCATTCACGGACTTCTTTGCCCTGATTTTGCCCTTTTTCTTGGTCTAAGCTTATTTAAGAAACTTTCCAAAAATTAAATGTCACGAAAATTAATAATCCCTCCTTCTTTAAATTATTGCTTTTCTTTTTTTTTTTTCGTCCGTCTCTGAATAATTGTCTTATTTTGAAACTTTTTTTTAAGACATTATTTTTACTATTTTATCCTTATTTTTTCTTCCTATTTTAATTATGAGCCACATACACGTGAACATTAAAAAAAATAAAATATTATATCAATATTAATAATTAAATTAATTATTTTTTTAAATTTGTGTGCTGAGTTAAACAAAATAATAATTTAGAGATAGAGGGAGGGAGTAATAATTCTGGGGTACGAGGGTATGACCTTTGAAGTTAGACTAGGTTGTGTTTGGTACGTTGAAATTAATAGACCACTCCCGGATGGTTCAACCACGTCAATATAATGTTTCTATTTTTCGTATTTGCTGGTGTATATTCTCCTAGATTATGTTTGTCAATTATGCTAGGCTAGTTTTAGAGATTGATTAGGAAGATGTTTTATTCTTGATATTGCATACTTCCTCCGTTTTAGGCAAAGATTTAAGTTTTTTTTTAAAAAGTCAAACATGTAACTAAATCAAATAAAAATTTACATCCTATTTTAATTAAATTAACCTAAAAAAGTCAAAAGTTGACTATTTTACTTAGAGCCCGTTTTGTCGTGCGCTTTGACCAAAATACAAGGATAAAACGCAACTTATTTGTTAAAATTGTGTTTCAATGCTGCGGCAAAAAAAGTAGCGTTTTTAAAACACTAGAATTTTCAATTTTTTCCCAAAAACACAGATTTTAAAAGACTGTTAGGAAAAAAAAAAACTGTGTATTGAAGTGATATCTCAAACGCATTTATAAGAAAGGACCTGCGTTTTTAAAATACTGCATTTTGTAAACGCTACACCAAATGAGCTCTTAGAGAACCCGTTATGTGAACAGGGATTCCTTGTAACTAATCTGTGTCTGTTTTTCTTCTGTCTTCCCGTGTTTTAAATAGTTTTACTTGGGTTTTACGGTTCTAATATGGTATCAAAGCTATAAGCAGCCATGACAGACCAGTCAGTAAATTCTAATATACCCAAAACCGGCACTTACCAAAACATTGTCGCGTGATTTCTTTGTCCCAAAGGAAGAATCTTCAGAGACGATCAAGAACCAAAACAAGCAAGAGTTGCCCAAATTCTCCATAGAACTATGGAAGGTTTAGGTGAGGGCTATTTTATACTCCCTCTGTTTTAGGCAAAGAGTTCACTATATTATTTTGGGACGTTTCACTTAAAGAGTCCACTTTCAAAAAATTATTCTTACAATTTTCATAATCTTTCATCTTTACCCTCCACTTAGGTTGTAATCATTTTGGTTGCACTTAAGTATTTTTGTAATTATAACCAACTTCAATGATATTAATATATTCCTTAATAATTTGACTTTTCAAACATGGATTCTTTGGGTAGAACGGAGGGAGTATATTAATAGGCATAGGAGATGAATAAAAACTCACATTTTCTTACGACGACTTGCTCCCCGTTGCGCATATATTCTCCCCTGAATTTTTTCTTTTCAGCTTCAAATTTCTCGAAATTGAATTCCTACACACAAACAATTCAGGAAATGTACTTGCAAACTATAAGTTCAAAAAGCCAAACACCTATCAACCAAGGACATATTAGAACAGCAAATATCACTGAGAGAAGATTTATGCTCCTTAAAACTGAGACATCGTCGGAACAAACTTACCACCAAATAGACTTTCCGGTAAGAATCATAATCCATTAAAGAAGAAAACATCACTAAATTCTACATGTTTGTCTAGTAAAAAGAATGCAGCTTTTGTGTGTTTTGGTTTAAAAAGTATATAAAGTAAGTAGCTATCAAAACTCAACATCCAAAATTCCTTCAACTCACTGACTAGTACATGCAATAGATGCCCAAATAGCTCATATAAAGTCAACACGAAGCATAACCTGAGTTGTTCCAACTCTTACCAAAAAAAAAAAAAAACAATGTAGAGAGTAATCAATCATAACCAACACTATCTGGAGGCTTTGACACATCAATAACAGCCTATTTTTGCATTTTCACCAAGTCACCAAAACCTCCCATACCATCTAACATACATAAATTGAACATTCAATAATAACTTTTTTTTAAAAAAATGATGGCATGCCCCGATGACTTACAGTTTAAACAAGATACAAGCTTCATGCTACTCCCTCCGTTCCAGGCAAAGAGTCTAGTTTTAATTTTTTTTGGTCAACTAAGCTAAAGTTTGACCAATAATTAACATAAATCTAGTGATTTTTACAAAATTATTAAAGTTGTAATCCATAGTTTACTAAGAGCCTGTTTGGTGTAGCGTTTTGAAAACGCAGTGTTTTAAAAACGCAGCGTTTCTAAGAGCCCGTTTGGTCGAGCGTTTTGGCCAAAACGCAGGGATAAAACGCAGCTTATTTGCAAAAAATGTGTTTCAATACTGCGGCAGAAAATACAGCGTTTTCAAAACGCAACTGCATTTTAAAACGCTGGAATTCCCAGTTTTTTCCCAAAACGCAGGTTTTAAAACGCTCCTAGGGAAAAAAAGCTGCGTATTGAAGTGATATCCCAAACGTATTTATAAGGAAAGACCTCCGTTTTTAAAACACTGCGTTTTTAAAACACTGCATTTTATAAACGCTGTACCAAACGGACTCTAAAACGCAGATTATTTAAAACGCAGCTTTTTTCTTTATAAATGCGTTTGGGATATTATGTCAAAACGCTGCTTTTTATTCCCTACTGCGTTTTAAAATCTGCGTACCGCAGCATTGAAACGCTAAGTTAAGGAATAAGCTGCGTTTTAACCCTGCGTTTTGGCCAAAACGCTCTAACAAACGAGCTCTAAAATAGTTTTTAATTAATGAAATTTTATTTCTTAAAACATAAGTAAAGTATGTAAATTTTTTATTTGATTTAGTCTTATGTTGACTTCTATAAAAGGAAAGTGGACTCTTTGCCTGGAACGAAGGGAGTATTAAATTTACAAAGTAATTGCATTTAACCAAAAGAAAATCAACATCCCAACCTTAGGCAATGCCGAAAATTTAAGCTTCTAGGCACAAACAACATTAAGCAATCCAAAAACGTTAATATGCACAAATTGTAATATAAATCCACTAAAATATGAAAATACGTAAAAGAAACCTTCTCACACCTCCTGCCAAATGAATCTGACCCATCTCCTGTATCCACTTCGAAACATCTGCGTAATTAATCTTTGTGTCCCTTACCAACAAAAGATATGCGTCTCGAGATTGGATTTTTTAGAAGATCCTCAAATAACAATGGCCGAATCGAGAAAGACTGAGTGTGTTGGGACGTCCATAGTATTTTAGCATAAATAGATGACAGCTCGTAGAACGTCCAACTTGGCAGACTCATTTGGAAGGCAGATTCACCTATGAAGTCTTTGCTTCCTTTTATCTAAAGGAAATAGATTACCCAGATGGAATGCTAATCTGCCAATCTTCAAGCTCCTACGGTAGTGATTTATACCTTCTTCACTCAAGAGTTTTTATGCTTTAAATTATAGAAATCACAACCTACAATAAACAAGCCAAACACACAACAAAATACACACACACACATATATTTAAGCCACAACATCAGAAGGGTAGAAAATTTATATTTCATATGATTGACATAGTAAGCAAAAATTCAACATTGTTCCCCAATAGAAGTAAAAAATCCAGTAACTGACGACGGCCATTTAACAGTGCCTAAACTCAACCATCTAAATAACTGACTAGTCTTAACCTACAAAACTAAGCATTCCTCCAGCTTACTTCTCCGATGAGTTCGGTCCCCTCTTCTTTCCAAAGCCAACAACTGCAATCAACAACAAACACATTCAGTAATTCGTACACAAGTATCAGCAAGTAAGGTTAAATTTGCTTAAGTTCCCTTGCCCACTAACAAACTCAACAATAGCCGGCAATGTACATCCTCCACATGAGATATGTTATCTCCAAACTTCCAAGAGAGCATAAATTCCATAACAAAGTTTCAAATTTCACTCATTTCCTGTGGTTTGATTCATTAACCAAGTTCAATACCAATATAAGACTCATTTGATCAATATACATAAAATCTCACATAGGGTGTTAATTTACTCCCTCCATAATCGCACTTTGATTTGTCAAAGTCATATTGACTTTGAAATTTTGATGTTGATGTACTTGTTTTTCCAAAAATTATACAACATGAGATTCTTCAGTAAAGTGATAGTTTTACTCTTGACAAGTAAATATAAATACAGTACTAAATAAAATATGTTAAATATCGATCCGAAAAGGGGTCAAATTGACGGATGGATTATCAAATAGAATGAGAAAATTACCGGCGGTGACAAAGCGGCGATTGTACTGCATCCTTTTGTGAGCACGGCCACGGGGCTTCTTCTTGTCTTGTTTGGGCACCTTTGGGGTCTGAAATCTGACCTTACCAGCTCTAGGAAGGGCATTGGCTGACACGACACGAATGAACGAACCAGCACGGCACGATTAAAAACACGAATTATAGAGACAAATGACACGATATGACACGGCACGACACGAAAGCACGAAATTAAAAATTTAGTTAAAATAACGTTTATTATTATATTTATGATTAAATAATATAAATAACATGAAAACACGATAGTGCAGCACGAACACGACACGATAGTACGAATTGTCACCCCTAACCAGCACGAGCCAATGAACCGTGAACCTTACCTGTAAAATCACAACACCAAAAAACACCGTCAATTGATCGATTCGCCATTGCAGAATAGTGATTGAAGAATGAATCGAGGAAAAAAACGACGGATTTGAGCCCTCTCGTAGATTTAAAGGAGGAAGAGGTTGTTTCAGCTCACCCATGGCTGATCTTCAGGTGTCCGAGAGCTCCGGTTGCTGCTCCTGCGGCTGGCTTCGAACGACAAAAGCGATTGAAGAGTTGGAGTTTTCTGGGGTTAGGCTTTTGGGAATACCCAAGTACCGCCTTTCCAGCGAAATTCTTAAAATACCCTTAATTAAAATTTTCAAAAGCTACCCTTCCATTTGATTCTTTTAATATACAGCCCCCTCAAAGAGTTACTGTAATAAGTAATCATTGTAAATCTCAAATCTCAATTCTCTCTTACATAGATCAAATCTCTCTAAACTATTACTCTCTCCCTACTAAAAAATACTAGCTAAGTCTTTCTATTTGACTATGGATGCAAAATAGGATTCAACAATAATTTTGTACCATTTTACAACAATTTGTAATATTTTGTTTAGTTATTTTATGGTATTTTGCAATATTTTATTTAGAAGTTACAAATTTAATTTTAATTGTTTAATTTGTGTTGAATTTCTGAATGCAAAAGTGAAATTTATTAAGTATATCTTTGTGAACTTTGTAGATTGATTTGACTTAATAGTTAAATATAAAATTTATATATATTTTTTTAATTTAAGAGTGCTGCCCACTATGGGTGACACTAGCTAAGTCGTGATGCCACCAGGAGGTAGCTTAACTTGTGCTACCCAAATGGGCGGCACTCTTTAACTAAAAAAAATCTGAAAATTTGTTTACCGTGGCAAATCAATGCTTTTCTATTAAAATACTTGATCGATTCATTAGTATACTTAGATCTAAAATTAAAGAGTGATGCCTATTTTGGGTGGCACTAGCTAAGTAGTGTTGCCATCAGGAGCAGAACTCCTCAATTAGTGCCACCAAAAAGGGCACCACTCCTTAATTAACAAAAAAATTCTAAGATTTTTGGTTTGTTGTTGCAAAATTGTCTTTTTTCGTTAAAATAATTAACGGATCTGTTAGAATACTTAACGTTATGTACTTGAAATTATTTGCGCCCCTCAGCTTTAGAAATATTTCACTTTCACTCCCTAAGTTAGCATTACACTAACTTTTCTCTTAGTTTGTTGTTGCAATTTAGTCTTTTTCGTTTAAATAGTTAACAGATCAATTATAATACTTAACGTCATGTACTTGGAATTATCTACGCACCTCAGCTTCAGAGAGTTTTCACTTTTCACACCTAGGGTTAGCATTATGCTAACTTTTATCTTTGTTTGTTGTTGCAAATTAGTCATTTTCCGTTAAAACAGTTAATAGATTCGTTAGAATACTTAATGTTATGTACTTGGAATTATCCGCGCCCCTCAGCTTTAAAAATTTTTCACTTTTTGCCCCCAAAGTTAAAATTATGTTAATTTTTTCTTGGTTCGTTGTTGCAAATTAGTCACTTCCCGTTCGAATACTTAACAGATCCGTTTAGAATACTTAACGTTCTGTACTTAGAATTATCCGTGCTCCTCAGCTTTAGAAATTATGTACTTATCACCCCTTGTATTTGCATTCTTTTAACCTTTTTCTTGGTTTGTTGTTGCAAATCAATCACTTTCCATTAGAATAGTTAACGGGTCCATTAGAGAATTTAACATATGCACATAGAATTATCCACGCCCCTCAGCTTTAGAAAGTTTTTACTTTTCACCCCTGAGCCAGCATTATGTTAACTTTTCTTTTGCAAAATAGTTATTTTCCTTTATTACCTTATTGTATTACTTAAAATAAATTTCAGTCGTGATTACAGAATTGTCAATTTAGAAATCAAGGAGAAGATGCATGTTATTTGGATCCAAGTGAGATTTTTAAAATTGACAAAGTATTTGTTGACCAAGATGCGACGGATAGTTGGATTAGAGGAACTGGAAAATTTAAAAATTTTATTTCTTCATCATGTGACATAGAAAAGAAAACAACAACTAGCTTGTTGCGTGTTAGAGGGGTGGAGATTGTAGATATATTGACTCTATTGATGAGGATGACAAAAATGTCTGAGAGATGAAGAAATTAAAATGTCCCTTTGAGATTAAAGTTGTGGAACAACCATGAGGTGGTTGAAAAGTTAAGGTTGACAAAAGACGTAGACATAACTACCCGGTTACTGTTTATATTCAGTGGCATACATTTGCAGCGAAGTTGACTGAGAAGGAGGCACTTCTAGTTGAGCAGTTAAACAACAACAATATTAGGCCGAAGCAAAAACTAAAGCAGTTGAAAGCAGAACATCCAGAGAATGTCAATCGTAAGTTGATTTTTTATTTGGGAAAATTGCGAGCCGGTCCCCTTTTTGAAATTTTCAACCGCTGCAGTACCTCATTTTTGTTTTCAACAACATAAGTCCACTTTAAGTGATAAATTGACCAATTGTTCCAAAACTACCCCCGTAACCTAAACAACGTTTTCCCTTTCCAGTTCTTTGAGTAACTAGAAGTACTTGAACTACTGTAAGAAAGATTTGTGAATTGCTTCTGTTATCGACCAATCTTTCTAAGGGGAAAGGGACCTTAGGCATGTCTCACATGTGATCTCAAAGGTCTTTCTCTCTCTCTCTCTCTCTCTCTCTCTTTCTATTCTCAGAGACTGGTCATAGAAAAAGGATCTTGAATAGCTTCGTCTTCTCCCGAGCTGCTAGATCGAGGAAGTCCCTTGCCTACTCCTATAACCTACTCTCTTGAGAGGCATTAATTTCATATTCTTCTTGCTGGGCTTGAAAGATCCGTCTAGTGAGAAGGGGGGATAAGAAAGCAGGGGGAGAAAAGAAAACTTTTTGTGCATCGCGATGCACGATGCATTAATTTTGTACATCGTGATGCATAACGTATTGTTCCGTATTTTTTAATTGCATAGATGACATTTCACAACCAAAGTGTCCTTTTCCGATTTGAAACAATTATATTTATAGCGAACTTTAGTGGTTGAAAATTGTTTAAAAGGTACCGGCCCGAATTTTGTCCTTTTTATTTAAAGCATATCTCGTAACGCCCCAAGCCTGTTCTGTAAGCAATCGGGTCACTTAGGCCCATTACAAGCCCACTCAAAAGTCCATGAGTGATTATTGGTGTCTAGTGGTAATAGCTGACCACTTATAAGCCACACAAACTTTGCAGATCTAATTAGTGTGGGATAGGGATACTACATATCTTTATACTGATTAATTTGTGCTAGTTAAAGGCTTTTTCTTCATTGCCTAATCTCAATTGACTCTAGAAAGTTATTGAAAACATATCTTTGTTTCGTGGCATTTTGGGTCTTTGCTTTTTTGGAATCATCTTGCTCCGAATTATTAGTAAGACCTAGGAGCTGTAATTTTTTCTTAATTAATAAATATTACTTCCATCATAAAATAATTGTCGTTTTAACAATTTGAACATAGATTAAGGAAGCTTACATAAAGACCGATCAACTCTTATTTAAGTTCATTTATTGTAACAAGTTACATAAGTATTTTTTTTCTTTCCTCTTAACAACTCTCTTTAACGAGTGTAGTAAATAAGGACAATTTTGATAAAAATGTGGGCAAATATTTCTTGAAATCCTATAACGACAATTATTTTGGAACAAAAAAACTTTGCTAAAACGACGACAATTATTTTGGGACAGAGATAGTCTAAATTTTTGTCTATCAAAAAATTTTACAGGTTCCAGTAATACACAGTCCCAAAGTAGCGGAGAAATTAGCCAAATGACCAACGTACTATTGTTTGATAACCGATTTGACCAACGAACTCTCAATATACCAAATCTAACCAATGTACTCACTAATTGAGTCCAATGTGATCCCATCCGTTAACTTTCAATTCAATTTTCTAACGGGACTGCTAACGTGGTTAACGGAGCTATTTTATAAGTGGTATTTTTGTCCATTCCTTCCAAATTTCATTTCCCCTACCCACACACACTCCTCTCTCTGGGTGGGGACGGTAAGATTTAGAGAAAATGAACAAAAATACCCTAAATAAAATAGCTCCATTAACCACATTGGTAGCCCCACTAGAAAATTGGATGAAAATTTAACGGGAATGATCACCTTGCACTCAATTAGTGAGTACATTGATTAAATTTAGTATATCGAGAGTTTGTTGGTTAAATCGGTTACCAAACAATAGTACATTAGTCATTTGATTTATTTTCCCCAATGTAGCACACTAGTTTATATTGGATCTTTGTGTGATGTATACTTTCTACGTGCTTTAGGTGTGGTATATTTTCTATGTGCTTTGGGTTGGCATTAGTGTTTTATTTTGAGTTTGTCTAATATTGTACCCTAATTTTGCTGACTACTGCACCTTTTGAAGAGCAAATCACTATATTTTTATAACAAATTAATTTGAAAAATCATAAAAAAGGTGAAAATTCATTAAGAAAAATTCTGAAAGTTTCGTTATTGAATTTAATTTATTTAAAATTACAATTTGAACGACCTCAGCCTTCAGTTGGACACGTGGCAGACATCGCGCTTTTATAGGCCCAGCTGGACAAGCGCCGAGGTGACACGCGCCCACCTCGGACATGACGACTTAGAAATTGCTATATGACAGGTCGCCCGCTTCATCAGTATACTCTCTCAACACGCTGATACAGGGACCCACAGTACGACCTAGGGACATCCCAGGTCGATCTCGCCAACATCAAGCGACCTGGCGTATGCCAGGCCGACCATGATAGGCATCGAGCGACCTGGCTCATGCCAGCCGACCTCAACTACATCGAGTGACCTGGAAGCATCCAGGCCAACCTCGGTTTAGTCCCTTCAGCTCGGCAAAGCAGTATCCTACATGGAATCGCCTTTCAACTAGGAAGAGTCCTGCTATAATAACTCTACATATCAGTCCTAAGCAGACAAGGTAACGTAATCCGAAAGACACGGGAATCACTCCTAGTCCGAATCTAATAAGGATTATGACTTACCTCCCTATAAATAACACCCTCAACAGGCCTCATAAGGTACACATGCAAACTACTTGCTTACATACTTTCTTAGCTCTACCTCTCCTACGATGTATTGTTAATTCTCACGCCTGAGGGTTATCGCTGGGATAACCCAGCACCCATTACGGTGTTCTTTATTGATCACAGGTTCAAGACTGCTTGCACATAAAGGGCGATCCCTGCAATATAGCCGGAATCCTACTAGACTACACACGTGGACCAGACACGTTCACACAACCTTTTTTTGGCGTGATCAGTTTGGTTCCGTTGCCGGGACCTTTTAAGAATTTCTGTGATCAATTATGACAACCTCCAAACAAGTTTCCAAGTCTGCAGCTCCAGTAACAACACCAGGCATGCCCACTGCCGCTCCGCCCACAGGCAATCCCCCTGAGCAAGCTGAAAAAGAATCACCTGTTGTGCCCTCATCAGGGCTTCCTCTTCACCAGAATACACGGGCTCAGAAATTGGCTAGGGCGATGAAGAGGAAAGCCTTGGAAAAGAAGGCAACCCAGTCCGCTAAAGGACCTAGCAGGACAACCCGGGATGGTCAGACACCCACTCCCCCATTCTCAGACGGCGAGGAGTCAGGAGATAGGGACAATCTTATCATGATGGGTGACAAGATGCCTCCTACACAGCAGCAGATTGACCTCACCGAGCTGGAACATATAAGGAAAGAAAAGGCTTTTCTGGAGAAACAGAGAGAGCTGGAGAAGCGCGAATACGAGCTATCTCGCAAACTCGCCGCCTAGGTAACTCAGCTACCAACCCCGAGCTCGCATCCTCCTCGACACGACCACCACGATGGTCGACCTGGAAAGAGCAAGCTGTTAGGTCCAAGGTGAAGTGCTCGTGTATAGGCTAGAGGGGGGGTGAATGGCCTATACACAGTATATTAAAAATTTCATCCTATTTTAACATTTAAGTTGAAGGATAGATGAAATGTTTAATATAACTAGGTCATCTTCCTAGTTCTAACTGCTTAGCCGATGTTTGTTATATCGGACAACTTTGATCAGCAGATTTGTAGAACATGCAGATGGAAGACGTTGTTATACTTAGCTGATGAGTAAGAGTTTGAGCAGCGGAAGAATAAACAACTTAAGTATAACAGACAAGATTAAAGTAATCGTAAAAGTTTGATTATAAATGAAGCGTAAGCTTAACTAAAATCTATATTAGATGCATCAATTGCTTTCCACAACCAGATTGCACAAGATAAAAGAAATTATACAGGAAAGAGAAATAAAGGCTGAATGTATCATAATGTATATTGTATTAAAATTCAGCAGAGGTTTGCTCAAAGACAAACATGCTTAGTACATCAACCTAGACTCTCTAACCTAGCAATCTCCCCGGAGGTAGAAGGAAAGTCAAATGGGATACCCGGAAGACTCATATAAGAACTCTAACCTTAGCAGTTCCTAATACCCTTGGAGGTTGGGCAATAGAAGTGCTAGTGTTAGAGAGGTGTGAGAAGAGAATATTAGGCGTTGTTCAAATAGCAAGTATTTGAACAACTGAGTGCCAAGCACTCGGCCAACAGTGATGACAATTTGTTACACAATCGACACAGCTTATAATGTAGTATAAGTCTGCCGATATGAATGCAATCTGGATTATTAAGCTCTAGCTCTTCATCGGACATCTTCAAGCTTGGTCAGGCTTCAACGAACTGTAGGATGCTTGGTCTCTTGCTGTATAATGGAGGTGCAGCAACTGAAGAGACTGAGTCTTTCGAAGGAAGAAAGAACTCAAATCAAAAAAGGAGTTTTTGATCAAGCAGAGCTTCTCAGCCTTTGGAATTCTGTTTCTCTCTCACACAAAGTGTTTGTTCTTACACTTGTGTTTTCTCACTTCGTTGGTGTGGTTTCAGATTTGAACAAATGAAGAACAATACCACAACCTCTCATATACAAAAGCATACACTTGCTCACTGGCTTGTTGTGATGAGAATGAGAGTCTTCTTATATAGGCTGGAGAAGAAGAGGTGTTCGTTGGTGCATTGAATAAGTTTTTGCCCGTTGGTGATCTGAATCTCATAATGCATCAGAGTACATTTTTGGATCTGTTGGGCAAAGACCTTCAGTTAGGCTTTTGTCTTGAAGCTGGTCCGTAAAACAGGCTGGACTGATTGGGACGTGTCATGCTTTGCCTGGGGTGCAGCTGACTGATTTGGACGTATCATGCTTTGACGGAGTGCGCCGCGTGCTTGGTCTTTGTGGAAATGAAGCCTTGAAGACTGCAACCAATACACAGAAGAGGAAATGTCTACTGAATGAAAATGAAGGCGCAGACATCGATGCGTATCTTGGGCTTGTCAGAAAGATCTTGTAATGGATCTATTTTGACTTGAAGCATATTGAGTGACGACCGATGTTCCTCGTGAATACTCAGCTTCTCTGCAGTTGTTCTGATGAAGGACTTGGCCGATACTGGGATCTGCCGGTATAGAACTGCTGATGTAGAGATAACCGATAGTCATGATGTTCCTTTTGAATAATCAGCTTCTCTCAGCTTATTTCGATTTGGCGGATACGGGATCCGCCGATATAACTTGATGTAGAGATAACCGATAGTCATGATGTTCCTTTTGAATAATCAGCTTCTCTGCAGTTATTCTGATTAAGGGCTTGGCGGATACTGGGATCTGCCGATATAGAACTGCTGATGTAGAGATAGCCAATAAGCAATCATAGCTAAAGGAAATGTCTGCTGGTGATACATTGCCGATGGTCACGTCTGCTGGCGATTGAAGAGCTAATCCATATGAAAGTTGTCATCACTCTGGTAGGACAAAGACTCGGATATGTACAAAGACTTCCTAGTCTAATGACCTATGCATTGTTTCGACAAGCTGCCACACTAACCGGTACGCAGCCCTTTTAGCCACTTGTGAAACATGCGTTGTAATCGGAACAAGCAAATCACTGTGTTGGAATATGCATACATATATATTAGCTGATTTACAGGCATATTCCTAACAATCTCCTCCTATTTGCTTGGGGCCATTACTACAATTGACTTATACATACAGCTCTTAAGGCAGTTGTTCAATCCTTAGTAATAACATGCCACTAATGAATATTCATTTAATATCAAGGCATGCCCTAGGTTGAACTTACAAGCGATAGCATATGTAAAGTCATCTATTGCTAAGTATTTACAGACTCAATAAATGAAAGAACAAATACACAGCAATAATCGAAATGATTTTAGGCAATTATGAGATATAATTGATAATGTTGCCTTAAGAATATTTTTCTTGCATCTGATGATTTTAAAAGTTGTGATAGGTAGAGTAGTATAATAGTCAGCGTACTATAATAGTCATATAGTATACTACTTCGCTATATGTGCAATTTTACAGTCTCTCATCCTTATTAATTTTCTTTTCATCTTTAATCTCTTCCTCTTACAGTCTCTCAGTCTCTCTCAATCTTTAATGGTCACAAGCTGGATAAGAAGCCTTCTATAGAGTTTTCTTAATAACCATTCTTTTTGTTTTTCTGTATGTATAATTTCAATCTTACAGAAACTCTCCTCCTTAATGGTCACAAGCTAGATATTGAGTGAAGGTGACAAAGTAAAAGATGTAATGTTAGAAACTAAATCTTTCTTGGATGGATAAAAGAATCTCTTCACTTTAATGGTCCCAAATGTTATAGCTTTTAGGAAGGCGCAACCTAATTCATAAGGTATGAATTATTGTTATGACAGACACTGGGGATGAAGTTTGTTTCTCTATAGATATGTGTATATATATATATATATATATATATATATATATACTGCCGTTAGAGAAATGGGATCAGCTAATTTCAATTCTGCCGAGAATATGGATAATATCGGCAGTCTAAGTATGCTGTGTGGATCAAAAACCTTTTGATGTTGCAAGTCATTTATCAAATCAAATTAATTTTCAGTCTCAGTGTGCGAATAAGGTATAACACACAGTTGTCATGTATAAGAAATACATATCAAATGGGGAGAGTGAGATATCAAGATGAGAAATTTTGTTCCATTGCTTGTAACGAAGTATTACAAGAATGTCATGGGACAAGTTTTATTCTTTAATAGGAGAGGCAGATAAGATAATCGGTTAAGTGGTAGAATATTCAATATAGTCTCCTCCTTAAAGGTACATCTTTGTTGACTTTTATTAGATGCACGAGATATACATCTGAAGATGATTGAGATCGTACTAAATTGAATTGCAGGTATGAAGGAGTAAGCACCAGGATAATTTACCATAATTTAATACAAAATGAAGTAGTAAATGTAACCAAACAAAAGCATAGTACAAAAATAACATGGATAAGACAAAGCAGAAACAAGGTTAGGCATCCTAAGGAAGTAAGGTAAAGGATGATGATTTACAATCCTAATTGTTGGGATCGTAAGTTGCTGGGTTTGGAGCAGTATTTTCGTTTGTGGGCTGATGCTCCTCCTGAATCGGAGATTGCTCGAGGTGAGCATTTGAGGTGACAAGGAGAGAGGTTGTTGCAGTGGTTGTTGTTGCAGAGGTTGAGACAGGATTTGATGAAGGAATCCATGGAATGAAATTAGAAACACTGTTCCTTGGATCTAGCAGGCGATTTCTTACTCGTCGACTGATTGTGCGAGGTCGACGGATCACTGGTTGAGGAGTAGCTTGACGAGTGGCTAGGAAGATCATCATTCTTCGTCGCATTTCATTATGGGAGATGGGTTGATGTACAGAATTAAGCCGTTTTGGTGAACACATGATGAAGGTTGGAGTATTTTGTAATGACGGATCACCGGTTGCAAAGTTGGACAGGAGGATGAAGAAGAGATGATGAATATATCCAGAGAGCTTTGAATGTAGATTATCATTTTATACATCTTTTCGAAGTTTTGAGAAGATGAAGGGGTTTCTTGATTAAAGGAATATGATTGGACGTTTTGGAGGCTTAAGTAAGTGAATGCATTTAATGACTTGGTAATGATGTTCTGACTTAGGATTATGTCATCATGCTGAGTGTGGTTAAGGCTAAGATATAGGCAGTCTAGGAGAGATGTATACATATTATTATTTTTAAACGAGAAGTTTAAAATTAAAAAATTAATTTGTTACCTTTATTGAGATACTACAGGGTACAACTGCTGAGTTTAATATAGAGATATCAGCTATTTTGGAGAGGCGTAATTTCTACAGGGATTGGTTTTGATACTAGTTGACACCAATTATTAGAAGAATTAAGAGCAATCGTTAGGAAGAATATTGGCTGATACCAAATGTTGGAAGGACTTATACCAGTTATTAGAAGAGTTGATATCAATTGTTTGAAGGATTTGAAATTTTGTCAGCAGATAATATGGGCTGTCTGCTGAGGTGATGACTGTCGATAGATAGGTTGTTTAAAGCTTTTCTTGACTTCAACTTAATGAGTTTGTTGAGATAATAGAGTTAATAACCTAAGTGATTTAGAGAAGTGTTTTAGCAGATGATAAAATGTACATTAAGCAAAGATCTACTAAGAATAATAGAAATTTGTAAGAACACTTCTTAAAAAAAACAAGGGAGATATTGAATGTGTACTTGAAGTGATGTCTGATCTTCTTTTGTCCAGCAGGTTGTATTACCCTTTTGGCAAGGAAAGGATTTTGCTCAAGGGTGTGATTTCATACAAGCCTGTGGAAGAGAGTGAGGCATGAAATATAAACAACAGGGGTTATATATGCCATTCACTCCTGAGGAAGGACAAGTCTTATGGGAGCGATAGTCTTCCTAAGAATCCCAAAATTTCTAGCTATCTTTTGAAGTAGGTCAAGTTATCTAAGTTTTTCTCAGCCCTTTTTTTTTAAATGAAGAAAAGAGATAATGCATAACAGAGTGTTTTTGAATATCGTCTGTTTGCTGATTAGTAGTTAGCCGAGATGGGGTATCATCAGGAGAAACTGCTAACCTTGCCTTCTCATTACTAATCTCAAGGATCCCACTGGATTTGATTGTAGTCATTGCTGAGAGCACAAATCGCTGTTGAGCTATTTTGAAAGTGCGTGTAAGCCTTTGATTTTAGAAGTTAAAAGCTGGGTTTTTAGAAGAAAACTAATGAGACTGTTCTCATATTCTTTGAAGAGATAAATCCTTTATCAGTTCAAGAGCTTACAATTTTTAGTTTGACACAGCAGACAATTTGGTTCTCAGTAAATTCACTGATAATCTTGTGTGTAGAATGGGAAAGTTAGAGATTCCAGTAATGGACTTGCAGAAACTTAAAGGTAAAATATAGACATGAAAGTCATCCTTTACGTAACTGCTGTCTACCTATGTTTGAACTACTGAAGTGTTTGGTAGATCTTGAATTAACTTATGATGAGATGTTCTAATTCAAGGATAAGACAATTATCAGATAGGGTAAAGCCAAGATTCTAACTCATTAATAACTGACTGAAGTTCAATATAGCCGATTTTATAGGACGGTTTGCTGATGGGGTATCAGCAGAGTTTGCGTTTAGGCAGTGTGATCATTTCATTAAGGTTAATTCTTCAATCATTAGAAGAGTATAAGAATTATGAAGAATAAAAATTAGATCAACACAGTTAAAACACATTAATTCATGCTATCAGAGGAATTCATACAAGTAGATAGACATGAGGGAAAGTTGCAGAACTTGTATTCAATAATCCAAATAGTCTTACATAGTGGAAATCAGCTGATTACAAGAACAGTACAACCAGAATTTTGACTAAACTGCAGATTACAGGATAAAGATACATAATGATTCAATTTAGAGTAAAAAAATAACATATTACAAAGTAGTGTCCAAGAAGTCCTAATCCTACGTACTTAATGAGAGGTCATCAGTCAAGGATTTTGGAGAAGATCGGGATGGCAGTGTCCGTTTTTGATTTCCTCCAACTCTCGGGGGAGGCGGAACACATTCACTTCTTCGGGTCATTATGAAAGCACCGAAGGGTGATGGCCACTGAGGATTTACTGTATTAGCCTTGAATCCCCTTTGATATGCTAGGGGATTGATGGCGGCGATTAGCAGTTCGTCATCCTCATCAATTCCTTATTAGCTACCTAATTCAGTAGAACTGAATTATCTGCATCAGCCATCCTTGAGGTGATGGCCGGCATACTTACATATGACCAGATGACTTGTTGCACATGGCAAATTATCAAATGCTTTCCAAACATTTGATAACTCTTTTCTGGAATCTTCTCTGTGAAGTTCATGTATGCAAGAGGAATTCCAATGGATGGATAGGTACATGCTATTTGATTTTCACAGTGATTCATCTGAAAACATCTTAGAGTATCAATGAGATTGATAACTAAAAGTTAGAAGAGAATTGAAATCACTTTTGCTGGCATTAATCAATGGCTTTCCATCTTATCTTTCTAAAATAATTGATTGAAGATGTTCTTAAGTGTTCTGACAACCAGGGTTTGCAGCATATAACTCATGCTTGTTAGCAAACTTTTTGATTATCGGACAAGACAAAGGAAAATACTCTTATCAAATATTTTTCACGACAAGAATGAAGAAACATAATTAATGATTTCTGGTACAAATGAGTTGATAAAATTTTCTCAGACTAGGTAACTGTGTATTACAAAGATTTTGAAAATGGTTTTCACAGTTTACGAATGGCTTTGAAAATGCGTTGTTGAGAATATTTTAGATCAGCTCATGTGGAGTAACAGAAATAAAATCAGAACAACTTTGAATGAATATGAAGAAATCATACCCAGTTGTTGAGGAATTGACTTGATCGATTCTTAGGACTCGAACTTAGTAATATTTTGAGAAAAATTTGAACCATTGTTTTGTATCTAGTGTAATCGGTAAGCAGTTTGAGTTTATTCATAGTAGAGATTGGATGAAGAAGGAGCTCTACTTAAACTCATGGAGGTTAGACTGAAGGACTCTCAATAATGGAGCTTTACTGTTGGGTAGTCCTTCTAAACACGCCTTGGCAGGGATAGGCTGAAAAGTCTAGATATTCTCAAGATTCTTGGAAAAGATTTGATAATGAAAGTTTTGTCATTTTCCAAGGTTTTGAAAATACTCTTTCACTTTAATCGAAGTAGTCAGTCTTCGAAAAGTGTGCCTCCACCTTTAATAGACTTAAGAGAGTAAGTCATTTAAAGGTTTTTACTCCTATAAGTCAGTACATAAAACTGAGCTTATGAAGTGTAGGTTGGCAGATATGGAAATTCAGCCAACTGCAGGTTTTAAAAACATTTTAGATCAGCCGTTATGAAAAGAGCTGATAAGTTTTGAAAACCATTTGCATAAGGCAAGTCATACAAGCAAACAGATACATCAATATAGGCGCAGTATGACATGATATTATGCAGTATGTATGATAATTTGTATTAACATATCAATTCAGCAGACATGAGTACAGGTCATTTGTGAGCCAGTAACTGACCTGTTTTGTGTATGCGTGAGAGGTGGTCTTCATCAACATCTTGGACTTATCAGTAGATTTCTCGAATAGTAGTATGGAAGTCCAGCAGATAAGGATTTGACCTTGAATGAGTGAAGGGTATAAGTGATTGATCAGCAATCCTTCATGAGTCAGTAGCTATGTTAATGTCTGCAGATGGAGAGTAATGTTGCATGTTTGACCCTTTTGTCATATGAGTTCCTGACTTAAGTACTCATAGAGAAATTGTTAGCAACATTTATGAGCTAAAAATAGCTCTAGAATTCCAGTAATACAAATGAGACTTAATAAGCATGACAATTGAATAACTATTCAAATATAGCTTATAGATGTAACCCAAAACGTCAAGAGATTAGAAACTGGGGTTACTCTCTCATTAAACTCTTTGAACATGTCTGCTCATAGTTGTTGAAGCACCAGTTCTAATGTTGAGCATAGGTTCTTTGAGTGTATCCTTACTCGGCTGAAGCTTTTCGTTGAAGAAGAACAGTTTCATCATTGATATCCTTAGAACTAGAGCTAATAATCACAGTGATTTAGAGATGACATGAACATGATTTCCTTTGAGTTACTTATGAAGTTCTTCCTATTACAAAAGCTTTCTCGAAAAGGTGTTAGATTGAGACAATCGTTAGCCTTATATCAAGATGCCTGTTTTTCAGAAGTATATCAGAGTAATTCATCCATCAAGAGAGAAATTTATACATTTGCTTGAGGATATGTCATGAGTTTTGAAAGTTAAAGAATGTTTTAAAAGCGAACGAACAATATCCTTAGCAAGTCAAACTCTATTTAACTTATGGTACTTCTCTTCAAAATAACAATTGAAGAAGGTACTTCTGTTATATAAAAGATTTTCCCATATGGTCATCATAATAATCTGTTCTCACAGTATTTTGAAAACAAAATTAATTTTTGATTTGTAAAGTCATTTTCAAAATTGCTTCCCAATCTCCAAGTCAAAAGAGTTTTGTTAAGAATACTAATTTTTGAAAACCAATCTTTTGACCATGCATCTAATCTGAGCAGCAAGATCTAAACTCTCAGGTTGTTAAGCCTGGAATGAAGTTTACAGAGTACAAGCTCTGATACCAATTGTTAGGTCCAAGGTAAAGTGCTCAGTGTATTGGCTAGAGGGGGGGTGAATAGCCTATACACAGTATATTAAAAATTTCATCCTATTTTAACATTTAAGTTGAAGGATAGATGAAATGTTTAATATAACTAGGTCATCTTCCTAGTTCTAACTGCTTAGCCGATGTTTGTTATATCGGACAACTTTGATCAGCAGATTTGTAGAACATGCAGATGGAAGACGTTGTTATACTTAGCTGATGAGTAAGAGTTTGAGCAGCGGAAGAATAAACAGCTTAAGTATAACAGACAAGATTAAAGTAACTGTAAAAGTTTGATTATAAATGAAGCGTAACAGTTAACTAAAATCTATATTAGATGCATCAATTGCTTTCCACAACCAGATTGCACAGGATAAAAGAAATTATACAGGAAAGAGAAATAAAGGCTGAATGTATCATAATGTATATTGTATTACAATTCAGCAGAGGTTTGCTCAAAGACAAACATGCTAAGTACATCAACCTAGACTCTCTAACCTAGCAATCTCCCCGGAGGTAGAAGGAAAGTCAAATGGGATACCCGGAAGACTCATATAAGAACTCTAACCTTAGCAGTTCCTAATACCCTTGGAGGTTGGGCAATAGAAGTGCTAGTGTTAGAGAGGTGTGAGAAGAGAATATTAGGCGTTGTTCAAATAGCAAGTATTTGAACAACTGAGTGCTAAGCACTCGGCCAACAGTGATGACAATTTGTTACACAATCGACACAACTTATAATGTAGTATAAGTCTGCCGATATGAATGCAATCTGGATTATTAAGCTCTAGCTCTTCATCGGACATCTTCAAGCTTGGTCAGGCTTCAACGAACTGTAGGATGCTTGGTCTCTTGCTGTAGAATGGAAGTGCAGCAACTTGAAGAGACTAAGTCTTTCGAAGGAAGAAAGAACTCAAATCAAAAACGGAGTTTTTAATCAAGCAGAGCTTCTCAGCCTTTGGAATTCTGTTTCTCTCTCACACAAAGTGTTTGTTCTTACACTCGTGTTTTCTCACTTCGTTGGTGTGGTTTCAGATTTGAACAAATGAAGAACAAAACCACAACCTCTCATATGCAAAAGCATACACTTGCTCACTGGCTTGTTGTGATGAGAATGAGAGTCTTCTTATATAGGCTGGAGAAGAAGAGGTGTTCGTTGGTGCATTGAATAAGTTTTTGCCCGTTGGTGATCTGAATCTCATAATGCAATAGAGTACATTTTTGGATCTGTTGGGCAAAGACCTTCAGTTAGGCTTTTGTCTTGAAGCTGGTCCGTAAAACAGGCTGGACTGATTGGGACGTGTCATGCTTTGCCTGGGGTGCAGCTGACTGATTTGGACGTATCATGCTTTGACTGGAGTGCAGCGCACTGTGCTTGGTCTTTTGTGGAAATGAAGCCTTGAAGACTGCAACCAATACACAGAAGAGGAAATGTCTACTGAATGAAAATGAAGGCGCAGACATCGATGAGTATCTTGGGCTTGTCAGAAAGATCTTGTAACGGATCTATTTTGACTTGAAGCATATTGAGTGACGACCGATGTTCCTCGTGAATACTCAGCTTCTCTGCAGTTGTTCTGATGAAGGACTTGGCCGATACTGGGATCTGCCGGTATAGAACTGCTGATGTAGAGATAACCGATAGTCATGATGTTCCTTTTGAATAATCAGCTTCTCTGCAGTTATTCTGATTAAGGGCTTGGCGGATACTGGGATCTGCCGATATAGAACTGCTGATGTAGAGATAACCGATAGTCATGATGTTCCTTTTGAATAATCAGCTTCTCTGCAGTTATTTTGATTAAGAGCTTAGCAGATACTGGGATCTGCCGATATAGAACTGCTGATGTAGAGATAGCCAATAAGCAATCATAGCTAAAGGAAATGTCTGCTGGTGATACATTGCCGATGGTCACGTCTGCTGGCGATTGAAGAGCTAATCCATATGAAAGTTGTCATCACTCTGGTAGGACAAATACTCGGATATGTGCAAAGACTTCCTAGTCTAATGACCTATGCATTGTTTCAACAAGCTGCCACACTAACCGGTACGCAGCCCTTTTAGCCACTTGTGAAACATGCGTTGTAATGGGAACAAGCAAATCACTGTGTTGGAATATTCATACATATATATCAGCTGATTTAGAGGCATATTCCTAACACGAGCCCAAGGGTCTGCGGGCTGACAGTCACCATGGGAGGTCAAGGGATGATGCTCCCAGAGGAAGTGTTAAAAGCCGGCTAGGGCGAAGAGTGGAGGACCACCAGAAACCCAGTGTCAAAGATCGCCTGGGGACCCCAGATGCTGAGCGACCTAGGGGAAGCATATATTCCAGGCTGGGGGGTCGAGCTAGAACCCTCAGCCCGAAAAAATCTTACAGGTCCTGCCGGATGGAACGCGATCAGGAGCGACCTCGAAGGACGCAGGAGTGCCACAGCCACAGGTCAAAACACAAGTCCATCTAACACAGTACCTCCAGCAGCGATGCATCCTCACACAAATACTCCAAGATCGACGACCACGACCTCCGATCTAAGAGGAGTGGCAGGAGCACCGATCTGGAAGATGAGGTACTACGCAAGAAGAGGGAGCGACTGAAAGCAAAGAAGGCGAACTGTCAGGAGGTGTAACGGCAGCCTTTTGCAGAAGGATCAAGGATACTCCCCCAAATCATTGCCTAAAGCTGCCATCTCTAAAAAGTTATGCTGGAAACACGAATGCTCGAAGCCACGTATCGAGCTTTGAAGCAAAAATGGGAGTACGCACCAGGGATTTGGATCTGTGGTGTATAGTGTTTGTCAGCACATTCGAGGAGGTCGTCCTCAATTGGTTCGAAAAGCTGGAAGAAGGCTTCATCAAAGACTGGCACGACTTGAAAAAGGCTTTCTTGAAGAAGTACTCCTCGGCAGGTGACCTCCCCAAGAAGGAATCTGACCTTTGCAGAGTCAAACAGCGACCTGGCGAGTCGTTGGAAAGCTACCTCGACAGATTCAAGCACGTCGCTGAAAAACTGCTGAACGTCCCCGACAAAACCATAATGGCTTTCTTTCAAGCTGGATGTCGATCTGCCAAGCTCCTATCTGAAATCGGCATGCGACTCCCCACTACCAGTGCGGAGATGTACACTGTCGCGCAGAATATTGGCAACGTCGAGAGGACCTTGGCAGACCAAGAAAAAGAGGACCAAAAATCCTCGGGGCGCAGAAACAGAGAAAGGAAGACAAGTCTGAGGACCACAAAGAAGGAAGCAGCAACAAACATGACAAAGGCAAGGGGAAAAAATGGGTCAAGAAAGAAGAATTTTATACCCCCTTAAACATAACTAGGAAACATATCATGAACGTGCTGCTACAAGAAAACAGGATTGGCCGACCTAAACCTCAGAGAGAAACTCCCTATCGTCGCAACCCCAATAAAAGGTGTGTTTACCATAATGCCATCGGGCACACCACCGAGGACTGCATTCAGCTCAAGAAGGCAATCAAGAAGCTGATTGACAGAGGGGAGCTCAGAAGATACGAGCAGTGAGGAGGCGGCGACAGAGAAAGGCCACGAGAGGCCCCGAGGGCAAATGCTGACGAGGACGAGGTTCTGGTCAACACCATTATGGAAGAATGGTCGAGCATCACGAAGCTGAAGACAGCAATTAACAGCCTCAACCATACTGTCAGCCCGACTCAGGTTCGAGGAGAAAAGGGGATCACGTTCCTTCCTAGCGAGCTAGTTTCTAACCCCGCTGCAAGGGGACATGCTCTGACCATTGAGGCCAAAATTGGCAGAGGAAGAGTGAAGAGAGTGTTGATCGACACAGGAGCAGGGAAAGACATCCTTTTCTACAAATGCTTCCAGGCAATAGGAATGGGAAGCTCGCACTTAACCCCGAGTGGAATCAAGCTGAAAGGCTTCACTGGTCATAAGGTCGCTGTCAAAGGCACGGTCGACCTGAAAGTAGTGCTCGGCTGCAAGGACAACTCTCGAACCGAGGTCATTACCTTCCTGGTCCTCGATATTCCTTCTCCATACAATGTCATTCTGGGCCTCCCAACCCAGACAAAGTTCGAGATGGTGATCTCTCCAGCTCATCAAAAAATCAAATTCTCCACGGACAACGGGGTAGTAGAGGTAAAGAATGACCCAAGAAGCACTCTAAACCACCTCCTCGAAGAAAAGAAGGTCGAGGAAGCTCGGCTCAAGGGGAAAAGGAATGTGACTGCAGCCCACGAAGAGGTCCATCAAATAGACCTCGATGACAAGCGGCTGAACTCAATAATAATTAAAGAAGGCACCGAGATAAACCCTTCTAATGATCGAGCATAGCAGTAAGTGCGGGCTGGCCCCTCCAGCCCGCACACAAAGGGAGACGAGGATGACGACATGCCCGACGAATCCAGATCGGATGCCGAGCATGCCGACTCGCCCCCGATTGCCCAAACGCTCGAGTGGAATAGCCTCTCTACCTCGCACCACGAGGAAAACACGGATGATGACCTGCTCGATGTACCCACCTCGGGCACCGAGCAGGCCGACTCATACCAGGTCACCAACGGTGATAGACGAGTATTTTACTCATTTATTAGGTATTTATCCGACTTAGATTTAGCTATTTCTCGAGGTTTTTGCTGTCTAATATTGTGTTTTAGTGTTATTTTATAGTTTCAGGGGTTTAAGGGATCAAACTTGCAAAGTTGGATGGTTTTTGAAGTGATTTCAGAAGATTTCGTAACACTCCGTTAGGAACTATAATGGAAAAGGATTGTTTTGCAAAAGAAGAGTTAACGGAATGTGTACTTTTGATGGATGGCACAAGTTTCTAGAAGAATTAATGAGGATGAAAGCCAACTCAAGACATCCCAAGTCCAATGAAGTTAATTCAAGTCAGCTCATGTCGAAGAAAGTAAAGAAAAAGCCAAAAATGTCAATTTTGGGATGTAAAATGCAAATTGCAGAAAGTTGAAGGCAGGAAGCTGAAAATCTGCTTATGTTCAACTTAGGGCAGCCGTAAGATGCTTTCTCCTTGGTTGGCGTGCGGCAGCTTTGAGCCATTTTTGGCAGTTTTAATGTATTGTACCCATTTTTCCTTGATTGTTGTACATTATTAGGTTATAAATATATCCTTTTTAGGTTAGAATTAGGAGAGTCGTCTTGTATTATTTTTTTTTTGTCTATGAAGAAAGTTAATTCAAGAACGATTCAATATTTTGTACCATCAATTATTATGAGCTAAATTCATCTTTCTAGGGATTGGAGGTAAATTGTATCAAATTCTTATGCTCTAATTTATTTATTATTCATTCAATATCTTGTGTTTCAATGGAGTATTAAAATAGAATCTCTTCTGGTATTTATACGTGAAGGTATATTTTACCGTTTTGATTATTTGGATATAGTGAATTGTACGACCAGAATATATAAGCTATATGTGTGCCATCTCCATTGTTACTTAAATTCTATTGATTCATGATCATGCTAAGATAGAATTTAGGTGTTATAATCTTTGTGTGCTTAAAGGATTCTCGAATTGTTATATGGACGAACCAAGAAAATATAACAATTTGAGAATACTAAGATTGCAAACCGTGATCCAAGCGTCCCAATCTTTAGTCATGTGATTACCCTTGATGTTGTTTGATACATTATTTGCATGAGCATAAGAAGGCGATACAATTGAAATCCAATTCCTAGATTCTCTCCAGGTTTGGTAAACTCTCTATTTACTTGCTTTGATAATTTAGTTAGTTATAGTTGATAAATTAGTTCAATTATTGTCAGTAGTTTTAAAGAAACAAACACAAACCCCTTTGTCTTTTATTTTTGCTGTTTGAATTACTAGTTAACAAAATTCAATCATTCTCTTGTCTCTGTGGTTCGACCCTTGTATTTGTGCAGCTATACTCCGGTATTCTCGTGCACTTGCGAGGTTAAAATTTTATTCATCAAGTTTTTGGCGCCGTTGTCGGGGACAAGTTAGATTGATTGAGTTAGTTTAACTAGTAACGTCGTGGTGTCTAAACTTTTATGTTTGGTCGCCGTTCACTGAATCCCACGCTGGCGGAATTAAACGATAACATTAATCTGGTAGGTAGGAACATAGAGGTAGAACTAAATTATGGAGAGCATCTGCAAGATCCTGATCCTGACGTGTTGCAATTGAATCCGCAAATCAATAACATGGCTGCACAACGGTATATGAAGGATTATGCTCGCCCTAGAATTGACCAATCACCCTCTCCTTTGGCTCTACCTGCTGCCGCTAGAAATTATGAAGTTAAGGGTCATTACTTGAATCTCTTGCCTTCCTTTCACGGAATGGCCACAGAGGACCCTTTGAGTTTTCTCCGTGAGTTTCATGCTATAGTAGATAACCTCCCTCTTGGAGCATTAACAGAAGAACAACTCAGGATGCGCTGTATTCCTTTCGCTTTAAAGGATGCAGCCAAAGTTTGGTGGAATACTCTGCTTCCAGGAAGTTTGTAAACGTGGCAGCAAGTGGCTGACACGTTCATTCAAAAGTTCTATGCACATCCCACCCTGGCTGAAATGAGAAAGAAAATTATAAATTTTTCGCAAGAGCCAGGAGAGTCTTTTCATGAAACTTGGGACAGATATAAACAACTTCAATTTCAATGTCCACATCATGATTTTCCACCTTCTATCTTGTACCAACAGTTTTATGATAATATTTGCCCAAGTCACCAAGCCATGGTAGACAATACTGCAGGTGGGTCGATTCTTGAGAAAACACCTGATGAGGTGAGGGATTTGTATGAAATGCTTGGGGCAAATTCCCAACAGAAAAGTGTGAGGGGTAAAGCAAGAGGAGTATATGAGATTAATAATAATAGTACCTTAGATAGGAATGTGTAATATTTGATGAAAAAGGTTGAAGAGCTCTCGGCTGCGAAGCCTAATATGCAAATGCCTACTGTTTATAATGCATGTTCTATTTGTGGTGTTTATTCTCATACTACTAACTCTTGTCCATCTAGTGCACAATTTCCTGAATATGTTGAGCAGGTAAACTCCATGAATTCGTATCCTCCAAGGCCTCGCAATGATCCGTATTCAAATACCTACAATCCGGGTTGGAGGAATCATCCAAATTTCTCATGGGGTAATCCAAAACCTCTTCATCAACCTCCACCACAGCCGCAGCAGGCAGCTGTTCAACCGACTCAAACTCCTTTGGAGGAGATGTTCCAGAACTTTATGCTCGAAAGTCGGAGGAACCAGCAAGACAATGAAATGAGGTTCAAGCAGAATGAACAGATGCACAAGCAAAGCATGAGGCATTAAGCAAATTGGAAAATCAGGTTGGGCAATTGGCCAAGTCCCTGCAAGGCCACAAGCAAGGTACCTTCCCAAGTCAAAATGAACAAGCAATGGCAGTTACAACACTTCGCAGTGGTAAGATAATTGGTGAGAAGGTACATTCTGATCACTCTTCTTCTAATGATAACCACGATTTGCATGTTAATGGGGAGAAGGCACAAAAGGAGCCTGCAATTCTTGAAAGGCTCCTAACAGAGCAACCTCCGTGCAAACCTTATGTGCCTCCTGTCCCGTTTCGTGGTAGATTGATGAAAAATAAGATGGATAAACAATTCAAGGAAATCTATGAGATGTTTTCTAAAGTTAACATAAATCTTCCCTTGTTGAATGTGATTAGAAACATCCCATCTTATGCAAAAAATTTCAAAGATCTGAATACCAGAAAGCACAAGTTTGGGAATAATGAGAAAGTACTTGTTTCTGAGAATGTTTGTGTCGTTCTCCAACAGAATCTGCCACCTAAATTGAAGGATCCCGGTAGCTTTAATATCCAAATTAGTTTGGGGGATTCCAAGAAGGTAAAGGCGATGTTGGATTTAGGTGCTAGCATTAACTTAATGCCATACTCTGTTTATGCGCAACTGGGTTTGGGAAAACTAAAACCCACCACAATGTCCTTGCAATTAGCTGATCGTTAAGTGAAACATCTTATGGGCATTGTGGAGGACATTTTAGTTCAGATTGACAAACTAATTTTACCTGTAGACTTTGTTGTCTTAGAAATGGAAAAACAAGTTAGCACTAATCAAGAAGTGCCCATTCTCCTTGGGCGACCCTTCATGGCTACTGCTAACACGGTTATCCATGTGAAGAATGGTAAATTGTCCATGTCTGTAATGGATGAAACTGTTGAGATATCTGTGTTTGATGCCATTAAAATGCCTGATGATAAGAATGAATGTTTTTTTGTTGATAAGTTAGAATCTATAATCTCTGAGAATTTGGAGAATGAGCGTATTTGTGATGAAATTGAAGCTTTGTTGAAGGGTGGTGAGAACAGGGATAATGAGGAAGTCCGTGAAATCAAAGCTGTCTTCGATGAGACAGAGGAGAAAATTCCTAGTGACTCTCCTTTTCACCCCCTAGGGCATGTCAATGAAAATTTTGTACCATCTGTGGTGCCCCCTCCTAAGTTAGAATTGAAACAATTGCCCGAGACAGTCAAATATGTTTCTTTTTGGGAGGAAGACACTTTGCCTATGTTTGTTGCCGATGATTTGACTAGCAAGCAAAATGAGCAATCGTTGAGTGTGTTGAGAGCACATGGGGAAGCAATAGGTTGGACTTTCGACAGCTTGATTCATCTCGAAGAAGGTGTCAAGCCTTCTAGAGAGCATCAGAGAAAACTCAATTCTCACATGGGAGGTGGTGAGAGCCGAAGTGCTCAAGCTTTTAGATGTGGGTACCATTTACCCGATTTCTGATAGTAAGTGGGTCAATGGGCATCGTGTGAAGCTGTACAATGAAGGGATCTCGATTATGGAAACGATTGAGACAACAGATTTGTGGGATCCCTAGTTTTTGTTGCTTCAATCTGCGTCGAGCCAACGACGTTAAACAAGTGCGCTTGTTGGGAGGCAACCCAACTAGGTAGCATTTATTTTTTATTTTTTTAATTTATTTTTCGCTTTTGTAGGATAATTTAGTGGCTCCACTTCGCAACCCTTTGGCATGCAATTTTTTTAGATATGAGCTTTGAGGACATTGCATGTTTTTAAGTTTGGGGGTGGAAGCCTGTTAGTTAGTGTTGTATTTATATGTTTTAAGTTTGAGTCACTCTTTAGAGTCTCCTTGAGTTTGTGGGTGTATAGGGGAGTGTTTATAGTGTCACCCTCACAAAAAGATTTTATTTAATTTATTTATTTATTTATTTGTTTGTAATTGTTTGTGCTAATACTTAATAGATTTTCTAGCTTTTGTGTTTATTTTTTATACAGGTAACAGGCTATGATGATCAAAGAAATCAGGTTAGGGGAGGCAAATATGAACTTTAGAGATAAATTGGGGCTGAAAATGTAAAAATTAAAAAACTGGGGCAGAAAATTGCGTGCCCGCCTGGGCGCCCGCGCATCTCCCAGTAGCTGCATACATAAATTCTGAAAAGAATGGTGTAGAGGGGGGCAATTGAAAAAAAAAATTCAAGGGACTACAATGAAACTGGAGGTTTTGCCGGTGTGCGCCTTCACTCACCTCGCTGGAATACAATTCTTCCCTAGCAGCGCGCTCACAACAGCAGCCCCCTCTCATGCCGGCCTCTTTCTCTCCACGCCATACTCCCGTTCTCTCTCAACTTCCAGCAAGCCGCAACAGCAGCATCCACTCCGGCGGCCTTCCTTCCCATCGCCGTGCGCTCTCTCTTTCTCTCCCAGTCTCCGGCCAACCCCCATCTCACAGCCCCCCGCAATTTTTCAGCCGCCGTCTCTTCTCCGGTTACCCTCCTCAAATCTAGCCACGCCGTTCGCCAAACTCATCCACTCCAATCCCCTCCTCAACGCCGGCAAGCCTGGGTGCCAGCATAACTGTGCAATCTCTTCCGTGATCCAATTGGCCCAAGTTACTTCTCATTCAGCACAGATTGCAATCAATCCATCTAGGACTTGGAATTTTGGGGAAAACTCTTCTCAGCTACAAGCAAGATCTTTCCATTACTCTTGATTATGTGTTGAAATTATTTTGAAATTATTGTTTGGTGAGACATGGGTGTGAGATAACTTTTGTTTCACTGAGATTTCATAAAAATTGTGGGGAATTGTCAAATTTGTGGATTTGAGATTTCTTGCTACTTGTTTGAAGAATTGAATTGAGAAATTTGGTGTGCTGAGCATGTTAACTGTGGGTGCCAATTATTATTTTTTTTTTTTCCCAATGTACTGAAACTGGGACTTCTTGTCCACTTGTTTGGTATTGCTTCCCATTGAGGACAATGTGACAATCAAGTTTGGGGGTGAGGAATTGGGAGTGCATTGACTGAGGAAAGAAAATTGAATTGGTTTTTGTGGATTCGAATTGCGTCATTGCATATTCTTATTTTTATATTGTTACACATTGAGGACAATGTGTCATTTAAGTTTGGGGGTGAGAATATAATCTTATGCTCTTATGTTTTGGAGTAGTTCTTGTTATCTGTAGATTTTTGCTACTTCATGGTTTTATTTTTCTTTTTAGTAGTTTGTTTTAGTTTATAAAAAAAAAATCAGAAAATATGAAAGTTTTTTAACGAGTTTGTAGTGTAGGCATGGTTACTACCGCCAATGATGATAATTTGTTTGGTATATGACATTTTGTAACGAGCGATGCATATTGTACTTGTCTATATGCTAAAACTTGATCTAGTTGATGGAACTTTGAATCTCCAATCTTTGAGCACTTTATGCTGTGAATTGATTTGTTGAGAGATTTGAATGACTTTATAGAGTTGTATAGTGCACATATCATTCCCTAGAGCCTTTGATATTGAAAGAAAAAAATTAGAGTATTCATGAAATCTTTAAACTGTTCTTACTCCTTGAAGTTAGGCCTAAACAGAGTTTAAGTAATCCGAAAAAAAAAGAAAAAAAAAAGAATATCTTTGTGAAGACGTAGTTTAGCTTCGTAGCCTTTTTAACTCGAGTTAGTAAGCTCGTAGGGGTGTTTCTACACCTAATGCCTTAAAGCCATATGGTTTGAGAGTCATTAGCCTAATACTCGTTACATGGGTTAATTAGAAAGCTTAAGGGAGCTAAACATTGCACAGTCCACAAGTTTGCTTGAAAAAAAAAAGGAAAGAAAAAAAAGAAGAAAGGTGAAAAAAAAATTCGGTATTGTTACTTATGTTTGTAGTAATGGAGAGGAGTAATTACTAGTTTTTATGTTTCATGAAATATACTTTGATATATATATGCAAAGGTTAATACTTGTTATTTTTAGGGAATGTATGAGGTACTTGGCTCTATAAGGAATTTCAATTCTTGAAACTATTGAGTAATGGCGCACACACACACGGAGATTTAAAGTGAGATTGACGATGATTGAGTGAAAGTTTAGACTTGTGGCTATGTGTTGTTATTTACTTAGTGTTGTTAATCTTACTCTGAGGCATTATGTAGTGCCATGCCGAAGCTCGAATCGGGAAAAAGAAAAAAAAAATGTTTTGCTTTTGTTTTGTATTTATTATAGTATGGTTTGTGTTTTTGTTTTGTTTTCTTGTTTTACTCGAAGACGAGTAAAAGTCTAAGTTTGGGGGTATTTGATGGATGAGTATTTTACTCATTTATTGGGTATTTATCCGGTTTAGATTTAGCTATTTCTCGAGGTTTTTGCTGTCTAATATTGTGTTTTAGTGTTATTTTATAGTTTCAGGGGCTTAAGGGATCAAACTTGCAAAGTTGGATGGTTTTTGAAGTGATTTCAGAAGATTTCGTTACACTCCGTTAGGAACTATAATGGAAAAGGACTGTTTTGCAAAAGAAGAGTTAACAGAATGTGTACTTTTGATGGATGGCACAAGTTTCTAGAAGAACTAATGAGGATGAAAGCCAACTCAAGACATCCCAAGTCCAATGAAGTTAATTCAAGTCATCTCATGTCGAAGAAAGTAAAGAAAAAGCCAAAAATGTCAATTTTGGGATCTAAAGTGCAAATTGCAGAAAACTGAAGGCAGGAAGCTGAAAATCTGCTTATGTTCAACTTAGGGCAGCCGCAAGATGCTTTCTCCTTGGTTGGCGTGCGGCAGCTTTGAGCCATTTTTGGCAGTTTTAATGTATTGTACCCATTTTTCCTTGATTGTTGTACATTATTAGGTTATAAATATATTCTTTTTAGGTTAGAATTAGGAGAGTCGTCTTGTATAATTTTTTTTTGTCTATGAAGAAAGTTAATTCAAGAACGATTCAAGATTTTGTACCATCAATTATTATGAGCTAAATTCATCTTTCTAAGGATTTGAGGTAAATTGTATCAAATTCTTATGCTCTAATTTATTTATTATTCATTCAACATCTTGTGTTTCAATGGTGTATTAAAATAGAATCTCTTCTGGTATTTATACGTGAAGATATATTTTACCGTTTTGATTATTTGGATATAGTGAATTGTACGACCAGAATACAGAAGCTATATGTGTGTCATCTCCATTGTTACTTAAATTCTATTGATTCATGACCATGCTAAGATAGAATTTAGGTGTTATAATCTTTGTGTGCTTAAAGGATTCTCGAATTGTTATATGGACGGACCAAGAAAATATAACAGTTTGAGAATACTAAGATTGCAAACCGTGATCCAAGCGTCCCAATCTTTAGTCATGTGATTACCCTTGATGTTGTTTGATACATTATTTGCATGAGCATAAGAAGGCGATACAATTGAAATCCAATTCCTAGATTCTCTCCACGTTTGGTAAACTTTCTATTTACTTGCTTTGATAATTTATTTAGTTGATAAATTAGTTCAATTATTGTCAGTAGTTTTAAAGAAACAAACACAAACCCCTTTGTCTTTTATTTTTCCTGTTTGAAGGCCAAAATATGAATTTTCCCCCAAGGTTTCCACCAAATCCCAAAGTGCCCCCCCCACATAAGGTTTGCCCCAGAAACCCGTCTAATGTTGTCAATTTTCCCAGTTAGCCCCCTGGCCGTCATGACCGTTAGAAAAGTAACGGAAATCCATCACGTGCCTTGCACGAGGGGGGGCAATTGGGTCTTTTCGCCATATATACAGAATACTAACTAAAGGGGGTCAAAGTGTCAAAAGAACAACACTAAATAAAGGGGTGCAAAGTGTCCAAAGTCAAAGTACCAACAATAAAAACAAAACAAATAAACTTTTTTTTTCTTTTAATTTCATCCAATTCATTACCAAAATCCACCACCACCACCCACCAACCAAATCACCACCACCACCCACTACCAAAAATAAAATCCCTACTTATTTGTTTGGGTTACTGGGGAAACAAATAGAGAGAGAGAGAGAGAGAGAGTGGGGGCTTACATCCACCACCACTCATTGACCCGTATTACATTGCAGCATCTCTAACAAAAAACACAAACCAAACCAAGCCAGGCACAACGCACCTCCACTTCTTCCTAACAAAATAGTGTGGCGGCGATGGGTCCAATTGCCGTTCCTATCGCCTCCTTCTCCTCCGCATGAGATTCAAATTATCCGCCGTCACTTTCTCCCTCTCTACCAAACGCAACGCATCTTTCTCCTCAATCAAACCATTCATGGCCTGCCCTTCCCTCACTCAAACCCTAACTTCTCTCTCCTCATACCCATGTGAAGACCCCGGGGATGTTATTGTCAAAGGGAGGAGGGGGAACCCAGGGCTCGCGACTGGCTTCAACGTCTTTCCTCGCGATCAACTCGAGCTCCTCGGGTAGATAAGGGACGAGCTCGTGCCCTCGACGAGCCAGGTCACCTTTAAGCTCGGCGTCCCCCCACTTTACCAAATCCCTAAGTGGAGTGCCACAAGCTGCTGCAACCCGCAAAATCTGAGCTTTGCCCTTGTCATAATACGAAAGAAGCTCGTCCATATAAGGCAAAGTCTTCTTATACGCAGCAACAGCAGTGCCAGGGCTCGGCACCTTCCTCGCCTCTGCCAGCTGCCTTTCCAACTCGAAAACTCTTCCCTCTAGGCTCAACTTTGTTTTCACAAGCTCTCCTCGAGCAGTCAGAACATCACCTTGAGAGGTCTTAAGGTTAGAGCGAAGATTGGCCCGATCGGCATCATCAGCTGCGAGCTCAACCTTCAGCTGGGCAACTTCCCCTGTGGCTCGGTTCACCTCCCCAGTAGCTCGGTTCGCCTCCTCAACCTTGCTCGCTGCCAGGTCCTCACTTAACTTGACGTCATCTTGGGCCTTAGCGACGACAGCTTCAAGCTCGGTGATGCGAGCAAGAGCACTATCAAGTCAGAAAGAAATCCCAAGTGATAAAATAAACTTAGACGGATCCTACTTACACGAGAAAGATCGATCCCGACGAGACCGGCTAAACGAGCAGGAGAACACTCATCAAAAGTCTCCTCCAAAGTCTCATCGGCAATATCAAGCACCGCCTTCTTACCCTTTTCAAGGTGGAGGGTGGCAGGGCTCAGAAAGGATCAACCTGGGGAGGAGTAGCCGAGCTGCTCGACACAGAGTGCAGCTCGGGAGAAGGACTTGTAACACTACGAACACTCCCCACAGGGGAAGCTCGCACAGCAATAGCAGCAACGACAGCCTGAATGTCAGGCTCAGCAGAGATAACAGGGTCTACAGGCACCTTGGTGAAGTAGGCTCCTCGATCCTCAATTTCTTCTTCGAACCAGAATCCGAGGTAGATTTGGACCGTTTTTCAGATGCCCTCGAGCTAGGCATTTTCTCCTTGCCCTTATCTGCGGGCAGTATTATGGTAGGGAGCACCTCAGTGGTCCCAGCCAAGGTCGCGGCAACGCGAGCTCGACCAAGCTGCTCCGATCGATCAGATTTAGCCTGAGCTCGCTTGCCCGAGCTCCTCTTCCTCGTCGTATCAACATCCTCCATCACTGCAAAATCAAAGGAAAGTCAGACACTTGTAAAATATGTGCATGAATGAAGCAGAGAGCATTACAAAGGGAGTACATTTAACAACTCATTTATGGATACATCCCCTCTCCGGATCTTTATGGCAGCGTGGACAATGCTGGTGGAGCACGAGGTCTTTATGGAGAATCCACCCTGGGAAACTCTCAAAAGGGGGAAAGGTGCACATCGGCTCCAGGCCATTCACCTTTAACGGGGACAGCCCGGCGACGACGAGGAGGTTTTCATCCTGGACTATTCTCCTCCAGTCATAGTATCGGACCTGAGTGTTACCCCGCACTCCGAGGGGAGCTTCCAAGGCCTGTTTGGCCGACCGATCATACTCATCGAGGTCGGCATGATGGATCAAAGTATAGGGCTCTTCGGTGGGCACCGCAAAGTTCCACCCCAGTTGAATCTCAACCAAGGCGACCTTGTCAGCCCAGCCCAAAACCTTGCCCGGGGGATCAAAAAATAACTTCACTCGATAGTTTTGGCTCTTAGCTTGAAGGCGATTATTGTTTCTATCAAGGTGGAAGTAGTGGCTGAATAAGGTCAAGGTCGGCTCAAACCCCAGTATACGCGTTCTCACGGCGAAGCAAATCAAGATTCTCATCGTGTTCCAAGAAAGATCAAGAGGAACAATTGAAGTAACATCGAGGAATTCACAGATGAAAGGGTCTAGGGGGAATCGAAGGCCCAGCTCAAAGAAGCTCATGTAGAAACCCACTCGACTCCGCCTATTCCTCAAGTCAGGAAGGCTGAGCTCGGGGTCAGGGACATGTCCCCGATAATCATTAGAATTACACGGGTACTTCGCCGTCCACGCATCCAGATCGGCCAAAGACATCTTGTTCCTCCAATCTCGGAAGGCACACTTCGTAGCACCCCCGGCATCATCATCAGCCTTAGCCTTCCTCTTCTTACTTCGAGGAGCCCGCAAAACATGGCTGGCATCAAGAAATGAGGTCGATGACGCCGAAGTAGCAGCCCTAGAAGGTCTTGCGACCTTACTAGCTACATTATTCTTATCAAAGTACAAGTACAGAAGCCCTGACATGGCAATGTCATACTTCTCGATGATCCTCATCGAGGTGCCAAAGGGAATGTCATCGACCTTGTAGGGTTCGTCGGCAGGGACGACCAGGCCATCCAGGTTGGCACCCCAGGCAGTTAGCAGATCTTTTGCTTCGCTCGGCAGAACAACTCTCCAGTCACCATCCTCGGTTATGTATATGGCACGACCTTTCTGCGGCCTGGCAAACATGGGGCCCTCAGTGGCACGTTTGATCCTCATGTTCTCAGAAAAGGAACACGAGGAGGAAGAGCTAGCGGGGAGAATGGTTAAAGCACTACGACCTAGATAAATCGACCTAAACAGATCAACCTGGATGGAAGACTAAGAGGCGCACAATACTCGCCAGAACCCTACAAATTCAAACTTGCCAGAACTGTGCCCAGAATCCGGCCGATTACTCAACAGAGAGGAAAAACAGGTGAAATAACTTGAAAACAGGTGACAAATGGAGAAAGGCTCAAGGGAAACTAACCTAAAGTCCAGAAGAAGCAAGGGAACTTGAAGGAAAACTTGGGAACTGAAGCTTTTTTGAATCGGAAAGTTCGCCGAAAATCGCCTGGTCGCCGGAAGAGTTTAGAAGTCTCTGGTAAAATAAAAATGAACAGTGGGACACCCACTTATATAGGCGACCCGGAGTGGCCGGGTCGACCCACAGAGAAACACGCGGATCCTTGGACGGTGTCATTTTGGAGCAAAAACATCAACCGCAAAAAATTTAAAATTGAAAAGACGCGCCGTCTGACAGCCCACGAGCTCTGCATCCATTAAATGTGCACGTTTCCCAAGGAAAGTACAATGCCGAGCTGGAATCTGGTAACTTCACGTGGAATCAGTCAGCTCGACACATCACATATTTACTTTACACCTCGAGGATAAATCTTCTCCTTGAAAAGTAGGGGGCTACTGAACGACCTCAGCCTTCAGCTGGACACGTGGAAGACATCGCGCTTTCATAGGCTCCAACTAGACAAGTGCCGAGGTGGCACGCGCCCACCTCGGACATGACGACTTGGAAATTGCTATATGACAGGTCACCCGCTTCATCAGTATACTCTCTCAACAAGCTGATACAGGGACCCACAGTACGACCTGGGGACATCCCAGGTCGACCTCGCCAACATCAAATGACCTGGCGTATGCCAGGCCGACCATGATAGGCATCGAGTGACCTGGCTCATGCCAGGCCGACCTCAACTACATCTAGCGACCTGGAAGCACCCAGGCCGACCTCGGTTTAGTCCCTTCAGCTCGACAAAGCAGTATCCTACATGGAATCGCCTTTCAACTAGGAAGAGTCCTGCTATAATAACTCTACATATCAGTCCTAAGCAGACAAGGTAACGTAATCCGAAAGACACGGGAATCACTCCTAGTCCGAATCTAATAAGGATTATGACTTACCTCCCTATAAATAACACCCTCAACAGGCCTCATAAGGTATACATGCAAACTACTTGCTTACATACTTTCTTAGCTCTACCTCTCCTACGACATATTGCTAATTCTCACGCCTGAGGGTTATCGCTGGGACAACCCAGCACCCCTTACAGTGTTCTTTGTGGATCACAGGTTCAAGACTGCTTGCACATAAAGGGCGATCCCTGCAACACAGCCGGAATCCTACTAGACTACACACGTGGACCAGACACGTTCACACAACCTTTTTTGGCGTGATCACAATTGTTACGTGCATTTCATTTATATATGTTGAATAGAAAAGAAAATTTATAAAATAACTTAGATAATTAGAATAAGTTTGGAATTTATATGTTGTTGTTAAATTTATGTATTTCAAATTTAGAAAATAAACATGATTAGAAACCTTTAAAAATAGACGAATAGTCTTATTTTTTAATAATAAAAAGATAGGTGAAGGGAAATATCGTAATTTGATCATTATTGGGTGTGGTATTTAGTAAATTTAGGCTGCATTATTTAACACTTGTGTTTTTCTTTAATATCGGATCTGGATCTTTGTGTGAGGAATGTGTGGCGGCATTAGTTTTTAGAGAGTTGCTATTTACACCTAAGAATTTACTTAGTATACCCCATTACTAAGAGCATCCACAGTGATACTTCCAATATCACACTCTAAACACCTTTCCCTAAATATTTTCAACCATTCAAAATGCTTAAGTACACCCCTCTAATTTCTATTCTACCCTTACTAATATTTTCCCCAAAATTAACTAAAACTACTAAGTACACCCCCACCCCAAACAAAACCTACCTCTTTCCTCCTCCTTCCCCCGTCCCTTCCCCCACCACCAGTCAAGCCCGCCTGCCTTCTCCACCACCACCACCAGCAGTCAAGCCCATCCCCTTCCTCCTTCCTCCCCACCGGTGAAGCCCGCCTCCTCTCCCTCCTTCCCCCAACCAGTCAACCCACTCTCCTTCCTCCAACCTTTCCTCCTCCCCTCCCTCTTCCCTTCCCCCACACCACCGTGAAGCCCGCCTCCTCCCTCCCGCTCCTTCCCCCCACCCACACCGTCAAGCCCGACTTGGAGCTTGCATAAACCTCCCTTTCATGTCTTTCTCTCTGATTTTTTTATTTATTTTTTAAAGTTGTTCGGCACTGTGTAACCGAACACCCATAGTGGTGTTTGACACCCAATAACCGAACATCACTATGGTTGTTCGATACCCTTATCGAACAGCTTTAGTTGTGTTCAGTAGGGGACTACCGAACAATAATTAATTAAAAAAAATTTAACCTAAACAAATTAAAACTAAATAAGGGCATTTAAGTCAAAATTTATGATGACATTATTGTAATATATGCAGTGGGGTGTACTCAGTAAAATCCTGGGTGTAAATAGCAACTCTATAGTTTTTAATTTGTAATATCGAATATTTATGTGAGGTGATACTTTCTATGTGCTTGGAATACACACTTAATTTTGTATACATTGCTTTGGTATCTATGAGATACATACGAATAATGTTCATCAAAAAATGTGCAAGAAATAGAAAATAAACAGAAATAAGAAACCAAAGAAAATCTTAAAGTTGCTCATATATATACATATATATATATATATATACACACACATATACATATATATATATATATAATAAAATATATATATATATATTGTATATGTGCATAACCTGGGTCTAAGTTTTGGTATCAGAGCCACTTTTAGGGGAAGTATAAGGAGTGAGAATCTTCTTAATTAAAGTCTATAATAGCCGAGTAAGGTGCACCCTTTCTCCTTGAGTTGAGTCTTGGGGGTTTTTTGCCTGTGAATCCTTGGCCGTAGACCAGATTAAGAAATTTTTATTTCTATTATTTATCCTTTAAATGTCCTAATGCTTAAACACTTAGGATTTGGAAATACAAAAAATAATAAATATATAAAAAATTTATCTGAAATAGAATATGCAAAAGAAAAACTTAAAGCTTAGGAAATGCCTATATTTTCAAATGATGATATTTATCAAATACATACTTTTGATTTTCATTCTAAAAGAGTTATTAAAACAATGGAGCAAACTGTTCCATTAAATAATTATTATGAAACTTTACACTTAATAGATTCTGATGTTCTTAAATTTCAAGAAAAATTTAAATTTTTACATATAGGTCTTATACAGATTGCTTTAAAACCCTTAACCAGAGAAGGATTAAATGCATGCTTAACGGTAGCCTTACGTGATTGCAGACATCTTGAATTTGATGCTTCTTTATTAGGATTGATTGAAACTAGTCTCTGCAATGGTCCAGTTTATTTTAACTGTTTTTGTGATGCCCCGACCCAGATCTCTATACGAAAACCCAAGGTCGAGTCGCCAAAAACAACATAACAACAAGAAGAGCACGTGGCGTAACCGCTCGTACTTACGATAAAACACAACTTATAAAACCTGATTTAAATAAAACAAGTCTTCGGCGACATTACAGCCGAAACCCAACAACTAAAACCAAAAGTCTAAAACTTGGGAAAATAAACAACTATAACAACAACAACATCGGCCACAACATGCCGGAATAAAAGCATAAACCACGAGCTACAACTTGCTCGAGAAAGAAACTAACTTAACAACAAAACTATACAAGAGCACGACATACATATGTCGGCCACCAAAAGAATATACAAAACAACATCAAAGTATTACCCTTAGTAAAGTTTACATAACTTCACAAACCGTTCGTCCTTACCAAAAGAAAACAACTATCTAGAAATAAGATTCTCGAGCTACCAAACACGGACGACCTGCAAGCTAACGTGAACCTTTCTCGGTCTCACCGTGAACTTCCGGGCTGGCTTGGATCTAAGGAAAAACATTTAAACAACAAACGGGGTGAGTCGAAACTCAATAAGTTACTAAATGCAACTACATGACATGGCAAAATGCTCAACTAAGAAACATAACATGGTAATAACATTTATATACCACAACTGAACATGTATCATCACCTTGGATATACAAATAACATATCTCACATAGCACCTTGATTTTTCACATAAGTACTTGTAAACAAACCATGTTATCAAAGGATATCATTTCTCTTTCTTCGTCTTTGCGTTGCTCCTGTAATACACAAAATAACCATGTGTCCTCGATACCCGTGTACGTAGTATCGATGTCCCCGATAAGTCTATCGAGTTCTACTAGCAAGCCAAAGTCATGCGTATTGCTACAACAGTGGGGCTACTTCTCAACTGTGGCCAACAGAAGAGGGGTGTGTGAACTCCGGTACGGCGACTTATAGTGATCACAAACATTGATTTGTGAAGACTATAGGTCGTCCCACCATAACATGAACAACGACGACGCCAGCTGGGCTTACACAACACACAAGTAGGTATTCTTACTCAACTTATGCAAATAACCGTCAAGTTCAAAAGTAGTGAACTTGACAAATATCACGTAGATTATATTATTCTACAACATATAATCATCAAACATATTGTTCAAAGTCTTAAAACACAACCTTAGAGCTAATTTACAAGTCTCTAACATACTAGTATCAAATACTCGGAGGACCGAAATTCATATCAATTGGACTCTAATTTTCATAGTAATTTAACTAGTGATTCAGATAATTATAATCTTCCCAAAAATCTACTTTTGGTGTCATTTCTTAAAGTTCATAAATTTGGGTATAATTGCTATATGCAATTTTCACCATTTAAAGTCTCTAACATGTTTTTTAGTTCAATTCTATGGTTGAGCTCTTAAATTCAACATGCAACATCATCCAAACCCAACACTTAACACATAGACATGCTATACATCTCAACAAATCATTTAAACATGAATATACCAAGTATACAAGTCATGCATGTATAATTAAGAACAAGCATGCAATAGTTTCTAAGCATACAAAGGGGATTAGTAACTTACCTTCAAAGTAGACAATTAAGCCACCAAATTCACAAACAAAGTCTCTAAGGTTGATCCCCTAACCAGCCACAACACATGCAAGGTCTTGGATCAAAACTTCAATGGTTGGATTGAGAGAACAAGGGTCACACACACTAATCTCACCTTTGTCTCTCACACTAACACTCAAGCTACCATGGATGAACAAGGTGAAGAAGTGAAGTGTTTTCTATGTCTCCTTAGAGGTTTAAGGGGAGAAATGGCTGGTCAAAGAGTCCTTGGTTCGTTTAAGTTGGGGTCAAAGGGTGAAATGGTCAAATTTTAAAAATTAACAAAACAGAGCTTCACCAATCTGGAGACGGGGCGGCCGCCTAGGCCCCCACCTAGGCGCTCGCCTGGGCGCCCACTCAGCCATCAGTTTTCACAAACACAACATTCTGTCTTTTGGGCGCTCGCCCTTGCCCCAGTGCACCCAAATTCACAAGATGTACTTTAAAAAGTTCCCAAAATGATGTCAATTAGTCCCAAGATGGTTCTAACATTTAAGTAAAGTCAATATACTAATTAAAGGTCTTCGAAAAGTCTTAAAACCATGCTAGACAAGCAACACACAAGTAACATGGAAATTTACAAGAATTATAACAACTAATGAATTGCAAAGTAGATGTAACATAGATTAGAAATTATATTAAGAATCAAGGCATGATTAATCTAACATATTACTCAAGTAATCTAAACACTTATGATAACATGTTAACATGCAATAAAGTAAGCATAAAGAAATTAGAGTATTACAGTTTTCCTGATTTCCCTGTTTCTTTAACTGATAAACATCTGATGGAAATCTTAACTCTTAACATAGAATCAAAAGGCAATAGGATGCGGGAACATAGTGCGCATGTAGCCGTATCTTATAGAATACATTATAAGTTGTTAAACACACTTACCCCAAGAGCTAAATTAATCAGTAAAAAGGGTAAGACTACTCTAATAGAAACAAATTTAAATAGATCTCATATGATGACCCCTAGGGCTATAATTTGGAAAGATATAGACCTTCCAGCAGTCTGGACACTTCCAGCAGCTGCTGAGCCTGAGCCCTTAGAAAATAGGGAGACTGGACAAATAATTCAGACTCCTGAGGGGACGTTGAAGTCACTTTCGCTAATAGTGGAAGAAGGACTAATTTTAAAATTACTGAATTCTCAACCAGTAGCTCAAATAGCAGAAAATCTACCTCCAAAAAACCTGAAAATAGGAGAAATCGAAGCCAATGCTTTCTGAAAAGCAAAGGATAATAATGAAGATATTAACAAAATAATTAAACAAAATAATTACACTAATCTATGTTTACAAACAATGAATAAACAAATGGATAGATTAGAAGATAAAATTGACAATGTGCAACCTGCACAAATCGATAAAAGTCCAAATCAATTACAGCCAACGAAAATCCAAATACCGTTGGTAAAACCTCCAATAAATATAGGACCTAAAGAGTTCTCTTTTATTCTTAAATCTGGAGATGAATTTATTGATATTTTAACACAAAAATTAAAAGAACTTAATTTAAGAGACAAACGTGTCCAAGTAATTAGACATGATGAAATTCATGATGAAGAAAATAGTGAATTGGATCTCAGAGAAACAGAAGATCAAAATAGCGATTTAGATCTTAAAAAATTAGAAGAACAATTTACGACCAATATAGAAGTTAATAAATTAGGAACTCAAAGTTCTCATATTCCTCAAACTACAAACCGTTATTATTATCAGAGACCTAGTCCATTAGACTTAGTCTTTGAAGAAGATAACCTAACAGGTCAAACTTATTATAATCCCAAAGCCATTTATGAATAAAATATAGACGGAATGGCTATATATCAAATATTAACTTATATGCACAGGATGTTAATGTATTCAACAGTCTGTAGGATAAATGGTAATACCGATAATGGTATAGTAAAAGTTATAATCACAAGGTTTATAGGACAACTTAAAGGCTGGTGGGATAATATCCTTACCCAAAATCAACAATATAAAATATTAAATTCCACAAAAATAATTTCTACAACAAACCCAATAACCCAACATAGTACCACTACCGTACATGAAGACTGGGTTTATACGCTTATTCAAGCCATAATAAAACATTTTATTGGACAACCCTTACAAATGATGGATAAGGGTAAAGAATTATTAATGAATCTTAGGTGTCCGTCATTAACCCATTTTAGGTGGTATAAAGATGTATTCCTTACTAAGGTATCTCAAAGGAATGATGCTAATGTAGCATTTTGGAAAGAAAAAATTATTTCTGGATTACCTCCTTTATTTGCTGAAAGAGTTAAGACTAGAATTAAGAATAAACATGGCGGAGATTATATTCTTTACAATAATTATACATATGGAGAACTTTTTGCTGAATGACAGCAGAAGGATTATCTCTCTGTAATGACTTAAACCTTAAAGCTCAACTTAAAAAACAGGGATTAACCAGTAGAAAAGAATTAGGTGAATTCTGTCACCAATTTGTCTATCATATCCCTCAATCAAAGGTTCCTAAACCTACGAAAAAATCCAAAAAACAATTATTTCAATCTAAAAGAAAATATAAAAAATATTATAAGTACCGAAAAGCACTACTAAAAGATACACCTACTCAACCCACTAATAGCAAGAATACAAAAAAACCAATCAAGAGAAAAGCTAAAAGTGATATTACGTGTCATAAATGTGGCAAAGTTGGCCATTATGCTAATAGGTGTTGGGTAAAACAAAAGATACAAGAATTAAATATCAGTGAAGATCTTAAAAAAGGATTATGTCAAATCCTACTAAATCCAGACAATAGTGATAATAATAGTGAAAGTAAAAATAATAGTGATAATGAAATCATGCACATTAATTCTGATATAGAATCTAGCACGACAGAATCTGAGGAAGAAAAATGTTGCACGAGAAACTGTAGTAATGAAATTGACTATTATAAATCCATTTTAAAAATGAATGGTTTAAGTATAAATACTCTTACTAAAAGTCAAACATTTATTTTGGACCTAATAGACAGAATTGAGAATCCTGAAGAGAAGAGAAAATTACTAGGTAAATTCTTAAATAATTTTGAGAGACAGCCAGAAACCGATCCCTTAAAAAAGTCTCAGCTAAACTACTCATTAAAAGAAGTTATAAATAGATTTGAAAACTCAATCTATTAAGAACCAACAATACAAGATCTTAAACAAGAAGTTAATTTACTCAAAATTGAAATAAGAGAATTAAGAAATAAAGTTGAACAAATTGAGCATAATCAAATCTTATCCAAAATAGAAGAAGTTATTAACCCTAATAATGACATAGGTCAATCTTCTAATACTAAATTGAGTGATGAAATAGAACAATCACATCAACTCCTTTCATCCGAATGGAAGGAGCATAATATTCAAACCAATAAAGATACTCACTCTTCTAATAATCATTATAATAAGGATAGTGCTCAAAGTAGGGAGAATAATTTAATTATTCCCAATAAGACAATCCACCCTACAAATATTCTTCATAATAATAATAATGATTCTGCTTATAATGCTCAAAATAGTATAACCCAATATCTATGTTTGGCTGATGAAATCACGTACCAAAAGTGGTATGTTAAGATAACTTTAGTTATTGACGAAAAGTTTACCATACAAACTATAGCTATAATTGATAGTGGTGCAGATATAAACAGCATAAAAGAAGGTTTAATCCCAACAAAATATTTTTAAAAAATAAAATTTTCAGACAGTTTAACAACTGCTAATGGTTCTAAAATAAACATAAATTATAAATTATCTAATGCTTATATTTTCAATGAAGGAATATGTATTAAAAGTATATTTTTCATGATAAAAGGATTAACCCAGCTCTTAATACTAGGCACACCATTTTTATCCTTATTACAGTCTATTGACAGGATAGACTCTTCATGTATATTTTCTACATTAAATGGAAAACAAATTCTTTTTAAATTCATTACTAATCCTCAAACGAAAACAATAAATGAATTAAAAGAAAATCTTATTTTTAAAGAAAAACAATTAAATTTCTTACAAAAGGAAATAAGAATCAATAACTTAAAAAATCATTTACAAAGTCCAAAAATTAAGGAAAAAATAAAAATTATAGAAGATAAAATGAAAAAAGAAATTTTTAATGAGTTACCGACAGCTTTTTGGCAAAGAAAGAAACATGTAGTTTATTTTCCTTATGAAAAGGATTTTGATGAAAAGAAAATTCCTACAAAGGCTAGACCTATTCAAATGAATAAAGAATTATTAGAATATTGTAAAAAAGAAATTCAAGATTTATTAAATAAAAAATTAATTCGAAAAAGTAGCTCCCCTTGGAGTTGTGCAGCTTTTTATGTAAATAAAAATTCTGAAAAAGAAAGAGGAGTTCCAAGATTAGTTATTAATTATAAACCTCTTAATAAAGCTTTAAAATGGATAAGATATCCTATTCCTAATAAAAAAGAATTATTAAACAGATTAAATGAAGCATATATTTATTTGAAATTTGACCTTAAGTCAGGATATTGGCAAATTCAAATTGATGAAGAAGATAAATACAAAACAGCATTTATTGTTCCATTTGGTCATTACAAATGGCATGTTATGCCGTTTGGTCTTAAAAATGCTCCGTCTGAATTTCAGAATATTATGAATGATATTTTTTATCCTTATTCAGATTTTATAATTGTTTATATTGATGATATTTTTGTATTCTCAAAAAATATAGATCAATATTTTAAACATTTACAAACATTTTTATATATTGCTAAACAAAATGGTTTAGTAATTTCTAAAAGAAAATCAACCATAAATAATCATGCCTGGTTTAACAAAACAATTTGAATTAGATCTTTTATTTGAAAAAGAAAGAATAATTCTTCAAAAAATAACTGATTTGAGGCAAGAATCTTTTTCATTAAATCGTTCAAGAAGATTTCAAACTATTTTTAGTGAATTACTTCAAGTACAACAAAGAATTGTTTATATTCTTAGCATATTATAAAAACAAAATGTTTTATTTCGAAACCATAACTATATTAAATATTAAGTATCATAAAAAAATCCTTTATTATTCTCCATTTTAAAGGAGAAGTATATTTATTTGCTGCAGGTATTCTTCGCTCAATGCTTAACAAAAGAAGAGCTCAAAGCTCTCAGGAAAGGGATAATGATCATTATCCTCATGATTATAGTAAACAATATTCTCAATCAGAATCATCTTCGTCTCAAAAGACAGACAAAGAAACCTTAATAGGATTTAATCAAACAATGATTGACAATCCTCTTAAAGAACCAATTATTTGCTTAGAGCAATCAGACCTTAAATGATTTTTTAATCCTTATTATTTAGCTTCAAAATATTTCGAGCAGGGATCTTATTTTCCTATTCAAGGAAGGAAAAGTAGAAGGAGTTATGAAATAATTCTTAAAGAAACACAATCAGTTTACTTTGATCATACGTTTACAACAGCTGCTAAAAGCCCTTGTGCATTTTCAGATGCATTAATTCTTAAAGATTGGGAAGGATTAAAAGAAGTTGCTCAAAGCACATATGTTTTTTCAAAAGCAAAGATATTTAAAGTACTCAACGTGTCAGATTGGGGAATTGACCCAAACCAGCCACGACATTATTTTACTAGTTCTGAACAGCAATTTAGTTATAATTACTGGGATTATATCGATGCATGGCTTAAAGCATTTCTCTATCAAAATTCTCAAAGAAAACATACTTGGTTTTTTCAATTCGACCAAGAATTCTTAAATGAAGAAATACCCAATTGGTTTTCCCTCAATTGGGAGAGAATTGGCCCTAAAAGGGAATATTTACCAGAAAATCTAAAACAATTATTTGATGATTATTGTCATTTTCACCCTAAATATAAGGATAAATTTCTTTATTATTCAAACCCTTTGGAAAAATTAGAACGCCAAAGCTTAATTAGCAGAGCGTTACTTTCATTTTTATCACAATACAATCTCCCTTGGATCTGGACATGGTCTTATCATTGTGGCTATGATCACTTTCATCTTCCTTGCCTAATTAGGACTTATTCTTTTAAATGGTGGGATAACTTCGATACCACCAAAGTTCTTAAAGAAATTGTTAAGACTTGTTCTTATCTTAAAGAAGAGCTTAAAGCACAAAAAGAAAAACAGAAAATAGCTTCAGAAGATACCATGGAAATGATTAAATCTAAAATTCTTAAAGAAAATCCTTGAGTTACTTAGAAAAAATTAAATGAATGTCTTAAATAAAATTTGGCTAGCTTTATCAACAAAGTTCTTGAAGAAGAAGAATCCAGCTCAAAGACGTCTACTCAAAGCATGGACGATGATGAAGATATGGAAAATTACATAATGGCTCCATACTCTCAAAGTTAAATAAGGAATCCAAAGAATGAAGACAATCCCAAAAAAGCTCAAAGTCAAGATATCAACAGGTATACAAGATAGGGAAAAAAACGAACAAATTTTCCTCATAAAGGAAAAGCAAGGAAAAGAAGAAAAAGATGAAATGACAAAACCTCAATCAAGAAATATTAGTCACCTCAAATCAGCAAAAGAATGGTCCCTACAAGGAAGAGAAAGTCAAAAGTAAGGATGACTCTGAATAATTACAAGGACAGAAAGAACGAAAATCACGGACTCTACAAAGAAGAATTATGACTCTGCAAGAAGCCAACAAAGAAATCACAAGTATCACAGTGACAAGCATCTCGCTGATAAAAACAAAAGCTCTCCATTATTCCTAAAATGGACAAGGGAAAAAGAAAAGTAAGGTAACAAAGTCAAAAGCTGCCAGCACTCTTGTCCCCCACTGATTAAAGGCAGTCACGGGGCACTCAAAGACAAGCACTCACGGACTTAAAGATTATTCGCATCTCTAATCCTATAAATGGAAGGAAAGGCAAAGCCTCAAGACAGGCTTTGAAAATCTCTCTCTCATTCTCTCTCTCTCTCTCTCTCTCTCTCTCTCTCTCTCTCTCTCTCTCTCTCTCTTGGCTCATGTGTTGAGCACCCCTCTCCATTGTAATATATTTCTTCAGTTTTATAGAAGACGACTTAAAGTTGTAAGTCTTCTTTTCTTTTTTATCTTTGTATATATTTTTATGTTTGAATAAATAAAAGTTTTATTTCTTAAAGATCTTATTCTTCTTAATCAAATTCTTATTCATTTAAATTTTATTATATTCGTTAAATTTTATTATTTCTCTAACCTGGGTCTAAGTGTTTTCACCTTATCTGCAAATAAAGGAGGTAAACCAGAAATAAATTTTTCTTTCCAAAATGCTGCATTAGCATCATTCCTTTGAGATACCTTAGTAAGGAATACATCTTTATACCACCTAAAATGGGTTAATGATGGATACCTAAGATTCATTAATAATTCTTTACCCTTATCCATCATTTGTAAGGGTTGTCCAATAAAATGGTTTATTATGGTTTGGATAAGCGTATAAACCCCGTCTTCATGTACGGTAGTGGTACTATGTTGGGTTATTGGGTCTGTTGTAAAAATTATTTTTGTGGAATTTAATATTTCATATTGTTGATTTTGGGTAAGGATATTATCCCACCAGCCTTTAAGCTGCTCTATAAACCCTGTGGTTATAGCTTTTACTATACCATTATCGGTATTACCATTTATCCTACAGGCTGTTGAATACATTAACATCCTGTGCATATAAGTTAATATTTGATATTCAGTCATTCCGTCTATATTCCATTCATAAATGGCTTTGGGATTATAATAAGTTTGACCTATTAGGTTATCTTCTTCAAAGACTAAGTCTAATGGACTGGGTCTTGGATAATAATAACGGCTTGTAGCTTGAAGAATATGAGAACTTTGAGTTCCTAATTTATTAACTTCTATATTGGTTGTAAATTGTTCTTCTAATTTTTTAAGATCTAAATCGCTATTTTGATCTTCTGTTTCTCTGAGATCCAATTCACTATTTTCTTCATCATGAATTTCATCATGTCTAATTAGCTGGATACGTTTGTCTCTTAAATTAAGTTCTTTTAATTTTTGTGTTAAAATATCAATAAATTCATCTCCTAATTTAGGAATAAAAGAGAACTCTTTAGGTCCTATATTTATTGGAAGTTTTACCAACGGTATTTGGATTTTCATTGGCTGTAATTGATTTGGACTTTTATCGATTTGTGCAGGTTGCACATTATCTATTTTATCTTCTAATCTATCCATTTGTTTATTCATTGTTTGTAAACATAGATTAGTGTAATTATTCTGTTTAATTATTTTGTTAATATCTTCACTATTATCCTTTGCTTTTGAGAAAGCATTGGCTTCGATTTCTCCTATGGAGGGACGTTGAAGTCACTTTCGCTAATAGTGGAAGAAGGACTAACTTTAAAATTACTGAATTCTCAACCAGTAGCTCAAATAGCAGAAAATCTACCTCTTCGTTATACGAAAAATCTGAGTTATCATATAGAGGTAAAGAAAAATTGGAAAACTTAATATTTGAAGGTATTAAAGAATCCTCCCAAAATATCCCTCATGGAATATACCATAAGGAAAATCAAAACCCCTCATCTCCGACTTTCTCGGATATGAATTATTCTATCAATAATTTCACAAAAGAATTTAAATATAGTAGACAGGATATTAATGCAGAATTTATGCAACCAAAGTATGAAGATTTTAGACTTTGGTATTGGGGTTATCATACTAATAAAGAATTACAACACATTAAAGATGAATTTTATAAATTTATTGATCAGGTGAATTCTGTCACCAATTTGCCTATCATATCCCTCAATCAAAGGTTCCTAAGCCTGCGAAGAAATCCAAAAAACAATTATTTCAACCCAAAAGAAAATATAAAAAATATTATAAATATAGAAAACCACGACTAAAAGAGACACCTACTCAACCCACTAATAGCAAGAATACAAAAAAACCAATCAAACAAAAAGCTAAAAGTGATATTACGTGTCATAAATGTGGCAAAGTTGGCCACTACATTAATAGGTGTTGGGTAAAACAAAAGATACAAGAATTAAATATCAGTGAAGATCATAAAAAAGGATTATGTCAAATCTTACTAAATACAGACGATAGTGATAATAATAGTGAAAGTGATAATAATAGTGATAATGAAATCATGCACATTAATTCTGATATAGAATCTAGCACGACAGAATCTGAGGAAGAAAAATATTGCACGAGCAACTGTAGTAATGAAATTGACTATTATAAATCCATTTTAAAAATGAATGGTTTCAGTATAAATACTCTTACTAAAAGTCAAACATTTATTTTGGACCTAATACACAGAATTGAGAATCCTAATGAGAAGAGAAAATTACTAGGTAAATTCTTAGATAATTTTAAGAGACAGCCAGAAATCGATCCCTGAAAAAAGTCTCAGCTAAATTACTCATTAAAAGAAATTATAAATAGATTTGAAAACTCAATCTATAAAGAAACAACAATACAAGATCTTAAACAAGAAGTTAATTTACTCAAAATTGAAATAAGAGAATTAAGAAATAAAGTTGAACAAATTGAGCATAATCAAATCTTATCCAAAATAGAAGAAGTTATTAACCCTAATAATGACATAGGTCAATCTTCTAATACTAAATTGAGTGATGAAATAGAACAACCACATCAACTCCTTTCATCCGAATGGAAGGAGCATAATATTCAAACCAATAAATATACTCACTCTTCTAATAACCATTATAATAAGGATAGTGCTCAAAATAGGGAGAATAATTTAATTATTCCCAATAAGACAATCCACCCTACTAATATTCTTCATAATAATGATTTGCTTATAATGCTCAAAATATTAGAACCCAATATCTATGTTTGGCTGATAAAATCACGTACCAAAAGTAGTATGTTAATATAACTTTAGTTATTGACGAAAAGTTTACCATACAAACTATAGCTCTAATGGATAGTGGTGCAAATATGAACTGCATAAAAAAAGGTTTAATCCCAACCAAATATTTTTAAAAAATAAAATCTCCAGACAGTTTAACAACTGCTAATGGTTCTAAAATGAACATAAATTATAAATTATCTAATGCTTATATTTGCAATGAAGGAATATGTATTAAAAGTATATTTTTCATGATAAAAGGATTAACCCAGTTCTTAATACTAGGCACATCTTTTTTATCCTTATTACAGCCTATTGACAGGATAGACTCTTCCGGTATATTTTCCACATTAAATGGAAAACAAATGCTTTTTAAATTCATTACTAATCCTCAAATGAAAACAATAAATGAACTAAAAGAAAATCTTATTTTTAAAGAAAAACAATCAAATTTCTTACAAAAGGAAATAAGAATCAATAACTTAAAAAATCATTTACAAAGTCCGAAAATTAAGGAAAAAATAAAGTTATAGAAGAAAAAATGAAAAAAGAGATTTGTAATGAGTTACCGACAGCTTTTTGGCAAAGAAAGAAACATGTAGTTTATTTGCCTTATGAAAAGGATTTTGATGAAAAGAAAATTCCTACAAAGGCTAGACCTATTCAAATGAATAAAGAATTATTAGAATATTGTAAAAAAGAAATCCAAGATTTATTAAATAAAAAATTAATTCGAAAAAGCAGCTTCCCTTTGAGTTATGCGGCATCAAATTCAAGATGTCTGCAATCACGTAAGGCTACTATTAAGCATGCATTTAATCCTTCTCTGGTTAAGGGTTTTAAAGCAATCTGTATAAGACCTATATGTAAAAACTTAATTTTTTCTTGAAATTTAAGAACATGAGAATCTAATAAGTGTAAAGTTTCATAATGATTTTTTTAACAGAACAGTTTGTTCCACTGTTTTAAAAACTCTTTTAGAATGAAAATCAAAAGTATCTATTTGATAAATATCATCACTTGAAAACATGGGCATTTCCCAAGCTTTAAGTTTTTCTTCTACATATTCTATTTCAGATAAATTTTTTATATATTTATTATTTTTTGTATTTTCAAATCATAAGTGTTTAAGCATTAGGACATTTAAAGGATAAATAATAGGAATAAAAATTTCTTAATCTGGTCTACGGCCAAGGATTCAGAGGCAAAAAACCCCAAAGACTCAACTCAAGGAGAAAGGGTGCACCTTACCCGGCTATTATAGACTTTAATTAAGAAGATTCTCACTCCTTATACTTCCCCTAAAAATGGCTTTGATACCAAAACTTAGACTCAGGTTAGAGAAATAACAAAATTTAACGAATATAATAAAATTCAAATGAATAAGAATTTGATTAAGAAGAATAAGATCTTTAAGAAATAAAACAAAACTTAGACCCAGGTTAGAGAAATAACAAAATTTAACGAATATAATAAAATTCAAATGAATAAGAATTTGATTAAGAAGAATAAGATCTTTAAAAAATAAAACTTTTATTTATTCAAACATAAAAATATGTACAAAGATAAAAAGAAAAGAAGACTTACAACTTTAAGTCGTCTTCTATAAAACTGAAAATATAAAAACTGAAGAAATATATTACAATGGAGAAGGGTGCTCAACACATGAGCCAAAAGAGAGAGAGAGAGAGAGAGATTTTTTGAAGCCTATCTTGAGGCTTTGCCTTCCCTTCCATTTATAGGATTAGAGATGCTAATAATCTTTAAGTCCGTGAGGGTTTGTCTTTGAGTGTCCCGTGACTGCCTTTAATCAGTGGGGGACAAGAGTGCTGGCAGCTTTTGACTTTGTTACCTAACTTTTCTTTTTTCTTTTTTCTTTGTCCTTTTTTAGGGATAATGGAAAACTTTTGTCTTTGTTGGCTATAAGTGTTATCGGTGAGATGCTTATCACCCGTGATACTTGTGATTTCTTTGTTGGCTTCTTGCAGAGTCACCATTTCAGTGATATGTATAATCATGATTCTTTTGACTTCTTTTCCCTTACAGGGAACAAACTTTTTAGGCGGCTGCTTTGTTGATTGTCTTTTTCATCCTTCAGCTTAAGAGTATGGGACCATTCCCATGTAATTTTTCATATCTTCATTATCGTCCATGCTTTGAGTAGACGTCTTTGAGATTGATTCCTCTTCTTCGAGAACTTTATTGATAAAGCTGGCTAATTTATTTTTAAGACATTCATTTAATTTTTCCTGAGTAATACCATAATTGTCTTTAAGAATTTTAGACTTAATCATTTCTATGGGATCTTCTGGATCCATTTTTTCTTTTTCTTTTTCTTTCTGCGCTTTAAGCTCTTCTTTAAGATAAGAACAAGTTTTGATAATTTCTTTAAGAATTTCGGTGGTATCAAATTTATTCCACCATTTAAAAGAATAAGTTCTGGTTAGGCATGGAAGATGGAAATCATCATAGTCACAGTCATAAGACCATGCCCATATCCAAGGAAGTTTAAATTGGGATAAGAATAAAAGTAACACTGCTAATTAAGCTTTGGCGTTCTATTTTTTTCAAGGGGTTTGGGTTATAATAAAGTTCATTCCTGTATTTAGGGTGAGTAAGACAATAATCATCAAATAGTTGTTTCAGGTTTTCTGATAAATATTCCCTTTAAGGGCCAATCTTTTCCCAATTGAGAAAAAACCAATTGCGTATCTCTTCGTTTAAGAATTCTTGGTCGAACTAAAAAAACCAAGTATATTTTCTTTGAGAATTTTGATAGGGAAATACTTTAAGCCATGCATCAATATAATCCCAATAATTATAGTAAAATTATTGCTCGAGATTAGCAAAATAATGTCTCAGTTGGTTTGGATTAGTTCCCCAATCTGATACTGCGAGTACTTTAAGTATTTTGGCTTTTGAAAAAGCATATGCGCTTTGATCTACTTCAGGGTTTCTTAGTTTATGATCAAAATAGACTGATCCTGTTTCTTTAAGAATTATTTCATAAATTCCTCTACTTTTCCTCCCCTGGATAGGAAAATGGGACCTTTGTTCAAAATATTTTGATGCTAAGTAATAAGGATCTGAAAACCATTTAAGGTCAGATTGCTCTAAGCAGATAATCGGCTCTTTAAGAGAATTGTCAATCATTTTTTGGTTGAATTCTTCTCCCTGTATTAAGGCTTCCTTAACTGTCTTTTGAGACGAGGTGGATCCTATTTGAGGAAACTGTTTATCATAATTGCTTTGAGCATAATAGTTGCTTTGAGAATAATAATTTCCTTTTCCAAGGCCCCGGCCCCTGCCTCTATAGCTTTGAGCTTTACCTCGTTTTGACATTAAATGGGGGATCCTTGCAAGAATTCTCGAGTTAAGAAGTCAGGACGAGAATTTGATTCTCCTTTAATATATTCTATTTGAAAATCAAATACAGATAAAATTGTCTGCCATCTAGCAAATATTTGCTTTGAGACTAAATTTTTTACATCTTTTTCTAAGACTTCTTTTGCAGCCTTACAATCAATTCTCAATTTGAATTCTTGATTCAAAAGATCTTCTTGAAATTTAGAAATACATTTGACGATTGATAACATTTCTTTTTTGATTGTGGAATAGTTCTTTTGAGCATTATTCCACTTGCTTGAGGTAAAATCGTACTAACTCCTCTTTATTATTAATAGGGTTTACCTGTTTAAGGATGCCTCTATAACCTATGTCTGAAGCATCTGTTGCTACAATCTTTTTCCACAACTCATTAGCAAGAGATAAACAAGGAATTTTTTTAACTTTTAATTTTATTAATTTAATAGCCTTGGTATGTTCAGGTCCCCAAGCTGGAGGATTCTTTTTAAGGCGGTCATATAAAGGGGCACTATGTTTTGCTAAATCTTTATAAAAATCTGCAATATAATTAAGACTCCCTAAAAACCTTTGTAATTGGTTTTTGTCTTTTATTTCATCTGGAAATTAGGCGGTCATATAAAGGGGCACTATGTTTTGCTAAATCTTTATAAAAATCTGCAATATAATTAAGACTCTCTAAAAACCTTTGTAATTGGTTTTTGTCTTTTATTTCATCTGGAAATTTAGAAGCAAATTCTATAGATCTACTTAAGAACGTTCCTTCTTCTATCTCATGGCCAAGGAACCTAATTTTTGTTTGGAATAATTGCATTTTTCTTTCAGAAATAACTAAACCATTTTGTTTAGCAATATATAAAAATGTTTGTAAATGTTTAAAATATTGATCTATATTTTTTGAGAATACAAGAATATCATCAATATAAACAATTATAAAATCTGAATAAGAATAAAAAATTTCATTCATAATATTCTGAAATTCAGACAGAGCATTTTTAAGACCAAACGGCATAACATTCCATTCGTAATGACCAAATGGAACAGTAAATGTTATTTTGTATTTATCTTCTTCAGCAATTTGAATTTGCCAATATCCTGACTTAAGATCAAATTCCGAATAAATATATGCTTCATTTAGTCTGTTTAATAAATCTTTTTTATTAGGAATAGGATATCTTATCAATTTTAAAGCTTTATTAAGAGGTTTATAGTTAATAACTAATCTTGGAACTTCTCTTTCTTTTTTAGAATTTTTATTTACATAAAAAGCTGCACAACTCCAAGGGGCTGCTTTTTCGAATTTATTTTTTATTTAATAAGTCTTGAATTTCTTTTTTACAATATTCTAATAATTTTTTATTCATTTGAATAGGTATACCTTCGTAGGAATTTTCTTTTCATCAAAATCTTTTTCATAAGGAAAATAAACTACATGTTTCTTTCTTTTGCCAAAAAGCTATCGGCAACTCATTACAAATCTCTTTTTTCATTTTTTCTTCTATAACTTTTATTTTTTCCTTAATTTTTGGACTTTGTAAATGATTTTTTAAGTTATTGATTCTTATTTCCTTTTGTAAGAAATTTAATTGTTTTTCTTTAAAAATAAGAAACTCTTTTTAAATTCATTACTAAGCCTCAAACGAAAACAATAAATGAACTCTGTGTGTGTGTGTGTGTTTCTTGTACTTTCCCACTTTGTTTGGATGTAACAAAGTGCAAGAGAAAAATCCTATAACAATATTTTCTTTTGATGAAGAGACTATTCATACCTTCAAGACACTGAACATTTAAGCATAATGATGAAATCAAGCATATCAATCCTTACCAAAGCTCAAGATAGTTATTTTAGTGTTATATTTTCAAATGATTTTTTCCCTTCTTTTGCTAGCATTTCATAGAATCCAATATCCAAACAGAGCCTTGAATTCCTAGAAATTATACTGATTAGGCCTTCTTTTTACTTGTTTTCTTAGACTATTTTCAGAAAAAGTAAGCAACAAGAACGAACAAGTAGATAACCACACGTAAATCAACGTTTCTCTTCTTATCTACAAATTTATGTTTAATACATCCTCCAAAGGCTGACGAATCAGTGTACGAGCAGGGAATATTTACTCGGCGAACGAACAATCGTCTCTAGACTTGATCAGATCACACTAGCAACAAGCAGTCTCTAGACTTGATCAGATCACACTAGCAACAAGCAGACAATATTAATTCTAAGATGTCAACAAAAACGAACAAGACAAGATCTCATTACTTCTTGGCAAATCTCCCAGCAAATGACAGAGTTGATTCAAGATGGTACAAGAAAATTACATAGGTATGATTCTCGTATAGGACCACCTAGCTAAAACGAGCAGAACTAGAATCATATTGACATTGGAAGAGCTAGCCATCTTTGAAACTCAAACATGGTAAATACTTGGTCGACATGCACTTTGATGATCATATCAAGATGAAACCATGAACGAGCACACAAATTCACTTTTGAGTTTTGACCTGGTCATTTGAATTTTCAAACACATACTTATAAAAGAAATGTGGAGTCGCACTAGTTGATTGCTTAGAAACATATACTGGAATCAGAAACAAACATGGTATGCTGCATAACGCAGTAGGCACGATAACTATTTTGAAAACAGGGTCGCATTATTTTTCTGTATGAAAATTGAAGGAAAAAATTCGTTACAATACATATGGAAAATACTTCCTTACCTAATATTTCAGATAGTTTTCAACTCCTCCATTAGGTAGTAGCATTGTTGAGCCCCACTGCTCCATCGTCCGCCACCTTTACCTTTGGCCCACAGCAACGGCTTCTGTCGTGTGCAACCATCTCAACCTTTTTTCTGCAGCAACCCTGATCTTGCAATCCCGTCCCAAGTTCAAATCTTCTCTCGAGAAACTCTGAGTTCTCTTTCCAGACCTCTCCATTAGCGTAAACCTCCTTCTTCCATATAGGAACCGAGGCCTTGATCTCATCAATCACAAACTTACAAGCATCCAATGCATCATCCCGGTGAACAGAGGATGTTGCCACAAACACACTCGTTTCTCCCACCGGGACCGAACCCAAGCGGTGGGCCACAGCAATGGAGTTAATACTCCACGAGGATCTAGCAGATAAACATATGGACTTGATGCAGCGGATCGCCATAGGCACATATGCTTCGTACCTTAGCTCCAGCACCGTCTTACCATCAAAGGTGTCACGCGTTGTGCCGGCGAAAGTTGCTATAGCACCGCAGTGTGGAGCTTGGACATAGTTGATGTACTTGCTGATGTCAACAGGGTGATTCTCCTCTAAAATTTCAATCATGTTTTTCTCCTCGTCGGCCATCTTTTGATTTAGGAGCTTGTGCTTCTTAAAGATTATGACAAACTTACTCTTTTATTTCTACACATATGGAGCATGAATTACTTGAATGCTAGAGATCATCTGTCCACTATATATCAGCCATCATGCAGAAGATCAATGGCATGCACAAAGATCATCTACAAAATGCAAAAGAACCAGCCAAACACGATCACTTAATCAATAAAAAGGTTGAAATGGAAAGATCCACATAACTTTCAATTAGAAGTAAATGAAACAAGTAACTGGGGACATACTAAGCATTGACAGCGACAGCAACAGCGACACTTAAACGCTTTTATCACAAAAGGCGAGACCTTTTTCTAAATTTTCTGATAAGACAATGCCTAGGAAGACACTATGAAATCTGCAAATCATAGCTATTTTATACTCTTTCCTTTACACACCAAGGAGTCCTGCTCTTATTTTGAGACGTTTCATAAACAATCTTAATTGAAAGACTAAGCTTTATGACATCCAGATCTGTCTTCATACATTACATAAAGAAAACTAGTGGACTTTGAGTGGAAAACGAGGGGTATATGTCTAAAAAATAGTACTCCCTCAGTCTCATGAAAATCAATTTCCCTTATTTGGATGTCTCAAAATTTGGCCACTCAAAAATCCAATGCACATTATTAACAAACTTCTCATTATACCACGAACCAAGATATTAAATCTCCTGCACAGATGAAGATCTAAATGAAGGGTATAATTGGAAATGCAGAAATCCTAAAAATCTCCCAAATCTCCTGCGAATGCATTTATGAGAAATCCTAAAAATGTTAAATTGTCTAGTGACCAATATGCAGTGGCAAAGCCACATACATCAAAAGGAGTGATCAAGCCAAAAAGTAAGTGATCTTGTGAGTTTCCACGTGTATGATGTTTTGTGATCTGGAATGGTAACCTGGATATCTGGCTTGGTACTATGGTTTGAATGTGTTGGATATCTGGCTATGGAATGTGGTTTGTACCTAAAATCAACAAGAAAACCACCGTGAGGGAGTCGGGGTTGGGCCCGACTCAAAACCCTACGGCGTGAGAGTGAGAGTGAGACTTGGTTTCTAAGATGAGGTCTCTTCACAGTCGTGGACTGAGAGACAACAATTGTGCCGTGAAGGAAATGAGAAAGATGTAATGCAGTAGAGAAAACAAGAGTAAAATGAGAGAGTTTGAGTGCAAAAGAGTCTAGAGAGATAAAATGACTTACTTGCATAGTATTTATAGCCAAAGATGAGAGGGGAGTACACGTAGGAGGGGACAACCGAGGGTCAAATCCTCCAGCCAGCTCGTGCTGACTGCTCAGGAGTCAGGTGCTCAGTAGGTGCTTAGTGAAGCAGGTTGCTCAGGGAGGTGGTGGTCCATTGTACTTTGAGTCGAGGAAGTGGGTAAGTGGCTAAGACAATCGTGGTGTGTGAGGCGTAATTCATTCTCTGATCAACCGGTAATATAAGTCCACGTGTTTGAGCTCGCCTTTGGCCGCGCAGTCGAGCTGGTGGGCAGCTTAGCTCGCTGGTTAACTACTCATTGCCTCTTTCTCGGCCCTCAGCAGAAGCTGAGTCGATCTGCTGGTCAGATCCTTGGTGGTCAACCATTCTAGAACATTCCTCCCAGGTTGCTCATGTGGCCACGTCAACCCATGACGTGGAATGGGGCTGAACCACGTACGATAAATTCCATAGGATCCCATCAATGAGGGTTACTTGACACCCTTTAATTCTAGAAATATGATATTTTAAGACCTTTAAAGTTGGAAAAAAAAATAACTTTTAAAACTAAAAAAGACAAATTTATCCGTTTTAACCCTAAAATCCCTTTTAATCAAGAAAAATTAAACATTTTATAATTTTGACCAGTTGAACCCCGTTTGTGCCAAAATTTGATACTACTTTATAATCTGCCCCTAAATTAATCTCTGTCCCTTTCCAAGAAAATCCTTGCTTCACCAATCCAATATATGTGATACTTAGGGAGAAATAACAATAATCGTCTGCGTTTGGGGCAATGAAATTTCTGCCTTAGACTTACAAACGGAGAAAAATTAGCTGAAATTTGGAACTATATGAGCTTCAATTCCAATTTCAGGGCTTGGATTCTATACTACTAAACACTACCAACAGGATTCGAAGTCATATAATTAATGTCTTCAAAGAGAATATTTAAGTAGACATTCAAAGTTGTAAAAACTCACAAGAACAAAGTAAATATCTCAATTCTTTTCAATCTTTCTCTCAATTTAATCCACAATAATTCCAGGGCCACCGTTATCCGTACTATTCTAAATCCGATTCATCAAGCCGGAGAATCACAAAATCAAATTCAAGCGTAAAAGATTGTTCAAAGGTCTTATATATATGGAAAGTCTACTGCTGAATATAAGGATTTTTATTTGTCAACGAAAGATCAAATTAAAACAAGGTGTTTAGGAAACCACTTACGGGAAGGGGAGGGGGTAAACAAGACAACTTTGGCAGTGTAGTCTCCGTTCGGAGGAGGAAGCTCCGATGATGGTAAGCCTACGCAATGACCATAGGGCAACAATGACCGTTTCTATCTCTCTCTCTCTCTCTCTCTCTCTCTCTCTCTCTCTTCCCTCCTGGATGCTTTGGTTTCTGCTGGCTGCTGCATATTGGAAAAGCTACAAAGAGACAAAGAGAGACAAAAAACACATTTTCCTCGAATTAAACCCTATTGCCCTCAAACTAACAGCAACCCCTCACAAAGCAAACAAAACGCCTGGGCATCCACCAATCCAAAATAAAGTTCAAAGAAAGATAGAAAGAAGATAATAAATCATTACATAATTAAAACCCAAAACCCATCCCTAAAATTTGCAGCTTAAATCACTTGTCCTAGTTTTGCTGCATGAATCTTCTGCGTAAAAATGAGTAATTTTTGCAGTAAATAGACAAACAGATAGGCAGGAACACGCACAGACAAATTAATCATATGAAATCATGTACGCAATCAGAGAAATCTTCTGTTAATTGAAATCGTATTGGGGAAGAACATACAATCTGCTGCGCTTTCCGCTGAGTTCTTATCCTCCGAGTCCAATCCGTATGTATGTATGTGCGTCTGGCGATAGAAATTCTGTGATTGAATTTTGTCTCTAATCCGTCGCCTCTTACATCACCAAGATTGAACAGAAACGAGTACCACCTCTACATATCTTTGAGTTTCAGTTGATGAAATTGAGGAAATGTGTGTGTGTGTGTGTGTGTGTGTTGGAAAGAGAGAGGAGCCGCAATAACTACTTATCAACTACTACAATTTTTATTATTATTATTTTTTTAAAGTTAAGTGTATATAAATAAAAATACCATTTTATAATGAATTACATAAATTAAAATTAATATATATTTTATTATTAATGCCACAAAAATAAATTTGAAAAATTAATTACTCCATATATTGACATTCATATTTAATTTTACCTTTTATTTTAGTAATCAAATTTCATATTTATGAAATATTTTCTTCACTTGATGCAGAAAAAGCATTTTTATTTTTCTTATAAATATGATTCTTCAAACAAGTTGGAAGAAAATGAAAAAACCATTTTTCATCGAATATATTACAAATTAAAAATATTAAAAGATAGTATTGAAAGATCACTCGATGAAAGTCAATAGCATTCAAGAACAATGAAAACAAGTTTATTTGAAAATAATATTGCTACGTACAACCATATATAGTTATTAAAAAAATTATCTTCAAAGATGTTAAGTATTACTCCCTTCGTCCCTAAATAATTATTTTGACTCGACACATAGATTAAGAAAAACTTTACTTGATTATTAATATTGGTATAATGTGTAGTTTTCATGTCCATTTGTATGTGGCCAATAATTAAAGTAGGGCAAACAAGTAAGGGTAAAATGGTAAAAGGAGGGAGTATAATTTTATAGAAAAATAGAAAAAAGAAAAAATAGTTCCCTTTAGAGGACTATACTCGAATTATTAAAATTTTGTTGAAAGAGCTTTGCTGTCTTGTGAATTAGAGATATCAAATGGAGTGGTCCTAACGGTTTGGGCTAGCCCTAGCAAGCTATGACCCTAACGGGCCATGGGCTAAACGGTCCAATTTTTTAGGGCCACTATTATTGCGGACCTAATCACAACCCTGGCGGGCTTCGGGATAAACGGACCACTATCGGATTACAGCTAAAAAAAAAAAAAGTGATGAATTGTAAATATCCAAAAAAGTAGGTAGTGATTGATATGTAAGACCCCAACTTTATTTTACCTTATATCGGGTATTAGAATCGTTGCAGGGTGGACTTTTTAGAATTTATTTGGATATGTCTTAGGCACTAGAAGACAGAAAATTTGGATAAGATTGAAAGTTGAATAGGTATCACGAAAGGATAAGAAAGAATAATAGGATAAGAACAAATGAATGTATAAAAATGGAACAGGATATGAACGAAAAGGATAGGAACAAGGAAAATTGGATAAGGTTGAGTGGAAAGGGATAAGATCAAGATTTAGATAGGAGCGATGAGTTAGATGATAAGATCAAAACAAGATAAGATTAAACAAGTGGATAAAGATGAAATTGGATAAGCTTAACACCTCATGCTTTGCTAGATAAATCATCATTTTGAAGTTCTTCCTTGTGATGACACCTCGTGCTTAGGTATGAACTCATCAACGTGAACGATGAGTCATCATTTAATGCCTTCTCTTACACCGCCAACATGAGTCTTTGAGTGCTGACTCACCTTGGGAGGTATCTTGGAGGCTAAGTAATAAAGGCTTGTAAAAAGGGTGAAAACTTAATGTTTTCACATACTTTTACACACTAAAACATACACTTCTTTCACTTCTCTCGGGTGTGAGACTCATTTGGTGCTCGGGTATTCAGAATTTGGACAAACTAATTTCTGTAGAAACTACGTGTTCAACGAGTAGATCATTTCCGACGAGGCTCATTTGATATTCAACTATTCAGAATTTAGATAAACTGATTTTCGTAAAAGCGATGTGTTTGACGAGTAGATCATCTCCGAGTAAAGTTTAATTAAGAAAAACGCTAGAGGTAAGTTACTAAACCCTCGTCTTTAAATATTACATGATAGACTAAAAATAATTCTTATGCTATAGAAGACAAGTAGTTCATATACTATTTAAAAAGTTTATGTGTAAAACTTGCTTGGGATAAATGGTTGCTCAAATGTCTGGACGAACCAACTCTGTGGGAGCGATATATTTGATAAGAAAACCCTTTTGAAAGCTTACATGGGAGGTAAGTTACTAACCCCTTCTATTTAAAGTGTATGCATGATAAACTAAAGATAGTCTCATGCAATAATCAAAGATGTACTAGCTATTAGCAAGTGGTATTGGTTGATGACTCTAATAAAGTCTAATATGATTGGTGAGTATTATATGAAGTGTCCCTAAAATATTAGGGAGACACATTAGTAAAGTTATAATGTCATAAATACTATGATATATATAGTAAAATGTACATTGAATGAGTATGTGATATAACGTATTATGTCATGAATAAAAGTTAGTGTCATAAAAGTATAACACGATAGTAATGAGATCCATTGTAAACCAAAAACAAAGATAGTTCAGTAAAGTAGTAAAGTAATGATAGTTACTTATAATGTTAGCATTATGACATGTGATGTGATGTAAAGAGTAATAGCATGTGTATGTGACTAGTAATGTCCTTAGTATTTACAAGCACTACGATAGAGTAATTGATGACAAGTAAACATCTGCTTGACCATAATGATATATGATAAGTTGATATGTATAATATATGCTAGAAGTAAATATTTTGTATATGTGAGCATGAGATTAATACAAGTAAACATCTACTTGTTCATAAAGTTAAAGTACGATAAGAGATAGTAAGTAAACATCTACTTATTTGTGATAGTGAGAACCAACAATAATTAATAGGGAATGTATTGATGCATGAAATACATGATTAAAATCATGATACGCAGTGAAAACTGTGGACACAATTATACATGATGAAAATCATGATGCATGGTGAAAACCGTGGACACAGTTATACATGATGAAAATCATGATACGTGGTGAAAACTGTGGACAATATATACATGATGAAAATCATGATGCGCGGTGAAAACCGTGGACTCAGTAATGGTCCTGCCACGACCATGGTAGAAGGTAGCTCACTGTCGTAACCAATAGGGCGATACTAGTATGCTACGACCCTGGTTGTCGTCTGAAATTGACGACAATTAGAGGCGTGGGAAAGGGTTGTCCATTGAGGTGAAGCCACCCATGGTGTCAGTCATGTGGAAAGGGATGCCCGTAGAGGCGAAGCCGCCCATGAAACCCAAACCAGTTATGCATGCGGAAAGGGCTGCCAGTTGAAGTGGAGCCACCCATGGTACCAGTCGTGAGGAAAGGGCTGCCCGTAGAGGTAAAACCGCCCATGAAACAAGTAAATGTTTTCATTCAGGAACTTGCACTGCAATAGCAGCACATGTACATACAAGAAGAGTAAGATGGAAAGTAAAAGGGATGTTAAGGCATATCTCAATATTGATAAGGGTACTGTAAGTTACTTGTTATATGTTAGCCATGCATGTCGGTTGGTCATAGTCTTCAACTGGTATGAGACGGTTGGCGGCTGTTGAGCCTATGGTATAGCATGGTATTATAATGTGCTTCCATATGTATAAGGTAGTCATGGTCTCCAACTGGTATGGGACGGTTGGCGGCAGCTGAGTCTATCATGCGTATGGAATTATCTGCTATTATGATATACTACTTTTAACTGAGATTAGATTTAAAATGTTGTTATATCTTGTCTTGACATGCTACATGATCACACGCCATACAATTGCATTTAGTGACTTGCTGAGTCTTCGACTCACTCTATGTTTGTTTGTTTTCCTGAGATTGGTAAGCAGATAGAGCAGACGCTGTGTGATATACTAGAAAAGATTTGTTGAGATGCTGTTCAGGACAATAGCTCTACGTAGCGGTGGTGATCAAATAGATACGATTGTTAAAGTTACGTAGCACATATGTACGATTAGTAGTTGGTACAAGTTGTTGTGCCATTACACCCATCTGTGTTACTCTGGTCAAGTTGTTATAAAACACTTTCGAGATTAATGACTCGAGACAGTAATTTATCAGATTTTGTCTTGATTATATGGATGAGCTCCAATTTTTAGCAGAACTTTCCCTGCTAATTATTGTTACATGAACCAGTTCACGCACCAACTCGGGAGTCCGTATAGGATTTCAGATCGGGGCATGACAGTTATTTACAACCCATAATTTAGATAGATTACTATGTTTTTCATAAGAAATATAAATTAGATATTTTTTAAATCACCATATTTAAATTTCAACATATTTTACCTTAAAATAAATATTGAAATAGCTCTACTTAGTAATCCCCTCCAAGAGTTTCGTTTATATTTCAGTATTTATTCTCAAGAACACAAAGAAGACCTGTAGTGCAAATAATAAATGTATTTGACTTTGGATTAAAATGTTGTGAGTTTAATTCTCATGGTGATTGTTTTATATACGTCCTAACTTTTTATGACCTAAATAATATTACACAGGCCGACAAGCCAGCCCTGAAACCTAGCAGGCTAGTCCTAACGGGCCACGGGTTAAACGGTTCGGGCTAAAAAAGCTCTAATTTTAAACGGGCTAAAAAAATTGAGTCTTAGTACTATTTTTTTTCGATTTAAACAACCAGCCCTACTGTGACCCTTTTAACATCTCTACTTGTGATCGGTCCTACCTTTGACATGTATAATTTTCAGTTTATAGGAATGGAGGAAGTACTTGATTTGCTTTACCAATATTTCTACTTCATAAAAAAAAAAAAAAAATTCTCCAACAAGGCAACAAGTACAATTATACGATCTAGTAGCATCTATCTTGACCCGAAGCGTTAGCTGGGGAAGTCATCGGTACATTCTCCCTATTCATATCCATCAAGGCATCAATAAATAAAATTAATAATAGTTGGAAACCCTAGAGAGAGAAAGAGAGGAGAGGTGAGGAGCGAGAGAGCTTTGAGAGATGGTGTTTTACTTCAAAGCTCGACCAGAAGTCGGCGACTACACCATCTTCATGGGTCTCGACAAGTTCGAGAACGAAGAGCTCATCAAATACGGCTTCCCCGAAGACATTTGGTACCTTCTTTCTCCCTCTCATCATTTCTACACAAATCACACCCAAACACATATATTTATAGAGTCTATATGGCTATGTAGACATGTAAATTTGGATCGCCTTTTGTTGATTTGCCGTTTGAATTGTTAATTTTATGCTTTGCCATGGAATTTGATGCGAATGATCTATTTACAGTTATAGATGTTCGGTTTTCTCTGTGTTTACATATGTTGAAAGTTGTTAAATTTTGGGGTAATTAGAGAGGGACAGATTTTAAGGTTGAAAAGGATATTTCTTGTGTGCAAATTGCTGTTGAAATCGAATAATGCTATAACAACTTTTGGCTGACTAAAAGATTTTTATGAGCCGAAGCGGTGATGAGGGAGAAAGAAAGAAGGGGATGCGTACATTAGAAACTGTTTGTCTTGTAAGAACTTTGCTAGAGGTAGGGGAAGACGGAAACTAACATGGACGAAATGAATAAGGAGTGTTTAAGCGGGTGTGGTTTGATCAATGATATTGTATTGGACCCAGGAGAGTAGCTCTGATTGCAGTTATCTTAGAAAATTGCTACATGTTTTAATTTTTTTCATTCGAGTAGCTCGTTAAGTATAATCTTGCAATTTTTTGGAATTTTGATGGTTAGTTATATATTAAGAAGATTTTATTTTTCCTATGGGGTGTGTGGGGTTGCTGAATACATGACATTCTGGAAAATACAAGTTGAAATTGTGTAACATGGGTTCCGATAGCGGTTATCTTAGAATATTTGAGGTTTACCCATGTCATATGTAGGTACTATAAAGGTCACAAATGGAGGAGCGCAAGTAATGGAAAATATAAGGAGAAAAGGTATAACAAAGGACAATAAGAAATTGAAGGTGGCTCCAATAGAATGAATTTCGCATTTGGCGTTGCCTCTAAAGATCTGGTTCTTTGTCTACTCTCCAGCTCTTGGTGAGGTTCCTACATAACTGTTTGTTATGTGCAAGAAGATATAGTCAACTGTGAATCACCTGTGTCATAAATACAAAATATTTTGAAAACCTGGAGCTTTTTCTTCCATTTTGGCGTATTGGTTAGGTTCCCTAGGATAAAGGTTATGTTTTGATGATGGACGAAGGTTTTTGTTAGCTGGTTTTGGAAAGCTATAATGTGCTGCCTTCATGGTCTTTGCCTTGTGTGGTGTTTGCCAGAGACAGGAATTGGCTATCTTTGCGGAGTCAAGCCTTTCATATATTAGGTTTGGTTGGCGCCTTCTTTTTGTTTTTGTGTGTGTTTATGTGGAACATGCTCCCTTTGGATGCTTTTCAGGGTAACTCTCTTTCTATGAGAAAGAATTGAATGGCGTAACCTAGACTGAATTCTTCAAAAAAAAAGTGACTGGTCGGAATAAAGAGATGAATAAGAATGTGGAGAAGATCCCTAAAATTGAGATGGGTAATAGTGTTCACGAGGGTGACCAGCCTCTATAGTAACGACTTGCCACTTTCAACCAGAATCCGCATAGTGATGCAACACGACTTGGGTTCACAGAGAAGAGCGGAAACGAGAAGAAGAAAGAGGTGTCATGGTAACTGAGAGAACAATGTAAAAAGTTCATGGTTGGGTATCCTATATCTTGATCTTCTCCTTGTTTTGGGTTTCAAAGATTCCAATTGATGGTGGAGGACAATTGTGGTGGCATATAACTTTTTACTACTTTTTTAATTTTATTTATTTATTTGTATTAATGTCTTACACGCTGTTACTTACGCGGTCCTTATACGATCTTCTTCTCACATAACGGTAGTTTAAAGTATTAGATTGCTGGTTGGAATGGCCTTTCTTTCTCAAAGTTATGAGCACGTGACTTCTCTTTCCATTGGCATACAGTTGGAGTTACAACTTTGTTTACTCTTCTTCTTTTCCTCGAACTACTCCAGAACCTAATAGCCAAATTTACGATTTGAGGTTCAACTCTTAAAGTTTATATTTATGAACTATTGAATTGTTCCTAACGTATTTTCAAAACTAGTCATTGGAACTTATCTCAAATTATTTTGAAACCTTCTAATTTCTGTATAAATTTATCTTTGCTATATGAAAAATCTGGTTTGTGAAGCATCTTCCGCAACTGTGTCTAATATTTGGAACCTTTCAGCTATGTATATGGATCCTATTCTTTGATGGTTTGGTGAATTTGACCCTCGATAAGTAATTTCTTGGAGGGAGGGAGGGAGGGGCAAAACTCAATTTCGTAAGTAGCAAAAGGAACTCCAAGCCACATGGCAACCGATAAAAGAGGCTTATGTGCCGCACGTTGATGTTTGCAAATACGTGGCAGGTGATAAGGCTTTTAAGAAGCTCTGCAAAGATCAATAAAATTATCAAGGCATGGTGGATTTTTGGCCATCTGATCATGTGGCTCTTTAGAAAGAAAGAAATAGAAGATCTTCAAAGGGAGTTGAGTATTCTTGTTACATGCTTCTCTTCTCTTCTGTATCTTGGGCTGTGTTCCTTTTGGTCTAAGGATTGAATCCAGGATCATTTCTGTAGTCTCTTGTATGTTTTGTGAGCTAGTTTAGACAAGATTTCTTGCAGTTACTGTTTTAACTAAACGTTTAGATTAAGTTTTTCAGTCCCTGGGTACATACGTTTTGCTACACTTTAGGCCCGTTTTTGACTTGGGATTTGTATAAGAAATAGTATTCGTTTCAGTTATGCACAATAGAGTATTGAAAGAGCTTCTTACTTTCCGAATTAAAAACAGCTAAAAGACAGAAATTGGTGGCGTGACAACTAAGTAACTCTGTTTAGAGAGTAAATGAACATATGGAGTCTAAGAAAGAACTCTAATTATGAATATTATAGAAATGATGAGGAAGTAAAGCAAATAACTCCTTTTTGTCCCTAGCATGAGTTTGTGTTTGGACACCAATGCAGCTGGACTTTAGATCCCTAAAAGTTCATCTAGAGAAGCGTGGACTGTATGGTTAGAGATTATGATTGTGCTTTTCGCGGATGTGGAGCCTTTCAAAACTCCATCTTGGCAAGTCTTCTTGGACGGATGTGAGATCCACTTATATGGAAATTAGTTTTTTTAAATATGAGTGACAAGCCCAAAAATACCTTTGTAGTCCCTAATACATTGGCATAGTTCCTGTTTTAACCATTTACACGGTGTAAAGCCTAGTTTGTTGATCGTGCTTTAGCATCAGCATGTTCCACCTTTGATACTATATCCCTATGGCTCAATAGTGTGTGCTTGTGTTTATCATGCACTTCAATATATCAAAAGTTTGGAGACCGTTGGGGAGAGAGAGAGAGAGATCTTATTTTTTCCCCTTGAATTGAATATAATTATGTTATTTGCAATAATGAGAGAGAGAGAGAGAGAGAGAGAGAGAGAGCTTATTTTTTCCCCTTGAATTGAATATAATTATGTTATTTGCAATAATAATTTTAAATTGGTTTTTTCTTTATTCAATTGGGGATTCTTATGTCATGTGTTTGCCAAACAAATTTGACATTTTAAAGTCCATTTCGTAGAGTTAATATCGTGATGTCCATCTATTTGGATGCACATCTTGGATGCTAGTTTGCCAAACAAACCCCAAAGTGTTTGGTAAAAGTGCGAGCTCCAAGCAATGTAAACTAACTTGCTCACTAGAAAAGATTGCTATTGGAAAGCGCCAAGCATCTGACCCGGAAAAGAATTACTTTTAAAACTTGACCAATTCCTAAATGCCCGTCTGTCTGGTCCATGCACAAACCGTCCAAACCAACCAAATGGTCCTCTCTTGAATCACCAGCTTTAGTCTAGAGACAGTGCTTTTCATGGTGTTGCTATTTCTGATCTTCAGTTGGATTGGAGCGCTTTTATGTTGTGATTTTGTTTGTTTTTGTTCTTCTTTCCCACTTTGGCTGGATTTGTCGTCCATCTTACTACATTCTCTTTGGCTGGATTTGTTGTCCATCTTACTACATTCTCTCTTCTTAATATAATTCTGGAGATAGGGGTAGGCATCACACATAGGGTCTTATGGTCGCCCCACTTAGGGTTCTTGATCATCACACCTAATAGAAAAGATGCATTAAACATCAATTAACTGCCATACAAATCCATTCACTCTCCGTCCTGAATTACGGCAGTACAAGACAAATATATAGGGGCTAGGGTTGATCCACCTGTATGCAAAAGGTTACAATTCCAAACCCTCCAATTTCGAAAAAAAAAAGAACTATGTAATTCTGCAATTTTTATAACTATACGGTAAGAAATTCTTGTGGTGCATAGTGCAAGTATTTCAGAAAAGAAAAAAAGAAAAACTAAGTGTGATTTTTGAGTTTTTCTAAGTTTTCTTTATAATTTGTATTTAGAGGCATTAATCAGTATGCAGTTGTCCATGAATCATGTAATTTGAGTTTAGATGCAGTGATCAGTATGCAGCTGTTCATGAATCATGAATTTGTTACACATTATGAACTAGGGTTAGGGTTTGACAAGTTTTATGATCACTTTATTTGGGGGTTTATATCAAATTGATCACCATACTTTGAACTATTATTCATTAAGGCCACTTTACTAAATTTCATCATTACATTTCAACTTGGAGTCACTTCAGTCACTCCATTGACTTTCGTCAAGGATTTTGGATGGAAAATGTTAAAAGGAGTTAACTTAGTTAGCAAACTAAATAATCAGATGAAAATCTAAAAGATAGTGTGAATTGAATACTTTTAATCATAAATAATTGTATGGCTAGTTAGGCCCTCTTGGTATAGTATACATCTAGTGTACAAAGGACTCGTCACCTGTTTTGACGCAATTTTGGTATATAATTCATTATTACTTATCAAATTTTATTTATTTATTTATAAAATTAGCTAATTAACATCTAACAACATATAATTTATGTAAACTTTTTAATCAACAGAATATATAAAGAAGGCATAGACAAAAACATTAAACAATTATTTCTTGAAATTATCTTCAAACTATTGCCTTTTACTATCCCAAATTTAAGTCAAAGTAGAAAATAAAAAAGAAAAAGAGACTTTTCCCATATTGTTCCACGTCATTGTTTACACTTCTTACTTTTTCTCCCTTTTAATGTTTGTTTTCTCTAAATGTTATTTGTTTGCAAGTTTTCTCTTTCTCATTATGAATTGCAGTTGCTTTCTAGTCACTGGCGAAAGTTAGAAATAGAAAAAAATTGTGAAAGCAATGAAAATATTTAAAAGAATTCAAAAGGAAAAAAAAAGTTAAAAAGACGAAAACATGAGAATGTTCAAGGAAATCTTTTTAAGAAATCTCTCTCTCTCTCTCTCTCTCTCTCTCTCACACACACACACATAGATTTTGGGCTAAAAAAAAATAATTGTAGATAATTTAGAGATATCGTTATTTAGGGTTTGATCTCTACCTTATTTATTTATTCTTTTGGTTTGTGCATTAATACAGAAGTTTACCTAAATCTCTTAGTACTATATATTTATATGTTAGTTAGTCATTTTATACATATTTTAACAAATACATACAACAAAGTGTTATATTAACTTTATCATACATGTGCATATATATATATATATATATATATTATAAAAAAAATTATATTAGGACAATTTTGAGTTTTTAGTTACTTTTTTAACGTTTTCCATCCAAAATCCGGGTGACCAATTTACTGTATAAGCCTATAAATATTAGGGAGAATCGCACAGAAAGTCCTGTTGTATGGTCGTATTTGGGTTCTTTTATCTGTAACGTTTTTCTTTTTGATTAAAATCCTGAAAGACAATTTGCATTGGAATCAAGTCCCTGAAGCTAACCCCCCGTTGAATTTGTGCACTAGACATGTGCATTTGAAAGGCAAGGGTCCTCCTAGTCCAATCTCTTTGTTTTCTTCTTTTTACCTTTTAATAATTGCAAAAGGGGAAAAAATATGTTCTTCCCTTTCACCATGTCTTCTCCTAAGCCTTCACGCCAGAACCCTAGACCTCAAGCTGAAACCTTCAAATTGCAACCTCATCCAGAAGCAGCCGCCTCGCCTCACCTCTAATTGTGAATGGCAGGTGCCGCGGCCCTCATCTCCATTGCATCCAAACTTTTTGACATCTCTGTTGCACGTCATTGCCGTCTCTCTCAGTCACAATTCACAGCGGTTGAGTCAGTGGTTGTTAAAGGTGGTGATGGTGGAGGTGAAAGAGAATACTTGAATTGGAGGTCTTGATGTGCTTCGTGTAGTTTGGGATTAACGATCTGGGTGTTTCCTTAACTATTCGCTCCATTTTTGTATTCAAATCTAAAATGGGTAACGCCTTTTTCAATGAAAATTCAAGCCATCATTATTATAAGAACTAAATTGCTAAGAAGCCACGAAGCCTGTGGCGAAGGCATGGTTCAAGTAACTCTTTGATTCCGCAATTTGAAAATTGGTTTAAGATTAAGAACCTTAATTTATAAATCAAACACTAACGCGCATGAGAGGAGTGAAACTGCTCAAGTAATCTGCAAATTCCAGAAAACAACACAAATTACAAATCAATTTCTCAGACAAACCAAGGCAATTAAAAAATCTACATAAACTATGAAAAAGAAAGAACAAAAAAAGGAAGAAAAGAAAGAATAAACATAAAAAGAAGTGAAGTTGGGAATTTTTCTGAGAAATTGAGCCTTGAGATTCCTAAAATTGATATCAATGTAAAGCATAGGGAGAATTTGAATAAATGGGGATTGTATCAAATTGATGCAAACCAAGCAAACTCAAAAACTCTTAATCACTCAACAAAATAGAGAGTGCAAAGAGATGAAGTGTAGCCATGAGAAAGTTCGCCTCCGCGAGTTGCTATCACTGTCGTTGCCGATGATAACTTTTACCATGCACTTACTAGTTACCAGTACCAATTAAATTTACAAATTTAATGCAAACATTGAATCAAAATCGAGGAAGGAAGCTCGTTGAGTGATCAATCGAAATTGAGAAAGAAGAAGTTGGTTTTGTAAGATTGCTAATTCCCGCCTAGCTTCATTTCCAGTCCCCTTGCCCCGAAAGGAAGATATTAAGCCGTCAAGACTAGCCGAATGACCAAGGCCAGGGCCAGGTTTCTCTGAGAAGGATTGCCCGTCATAGATCTCTTTTTGTGGTCGCCGAGATGGCCGTAGGCAAAGTTTTGAAAAGATTTTGAACACATTTGTTTCTCTTTTCCAGGGCATAGTTAAAGTGGTGTGCTTCTTGTTTCCTTCGCCATTCTCGTCTTTTTTTTCCTTTTTCTTAAGGAAAGCTTTTTGTCACATATGGGTACCTTTCATTTTGTAATCCTACAAATAAAACCCTCGTGTTTGATATGATTTTAACATGATTTACCTATTTTACCCTCCAAAAAATATTTTACCCTCCAAAAAAGGTCACATGCAATGCACATGACTAATTAACGGGTGTTAGCTTTAGAGACTTGATTCCAACTGAGGTATTGGGATTTAAACAAATTTTTTTTTTCAGCACAAAACATCAAATTTGTCCAGAGTTCAGGGACTTTTGGTGCAGTGTACCCTAAAATTTATGTTGATTGGTTTATTGTTATGAAGTGTTTCAGACTTGTGAATATTAATTTTGAGCTACGGCTCTGGGGTCAAGGTTTGGTGAAATTTCAAGATTTTGTATTTTCAATTTCCCATTGTGATTGGAAACTAATTTTGATTTGTTATTTATTCAATTACATTTTATTAATGAGCAGGCTCACATGAGCAATCCTCTGGTGCTGACTAAACCTTATTTTGTTATAAGTTATTGTTATCATTTTTATTTCTATTACCTTATCCCCATAGCTTTGACAGGATTTATTCTACTACAGGTTCCATGTGGATAAAATGTCTTCAGCTCATGTCTATGTGAGACTGCACAAGGGTCAGACAATTGATGATATATCTGAAGGTTTATTGGAAGATTGTGCTCAACTAGTCAAAGCCAATTCTATTCAAGGTAAATTCTACAAAGACTTCTTGCGGGGTCCAGTGAAGATTTAATAATGACAGTCATTGCTGTAAGAAGCATTTTGGATTTGATCAATTTAGTTTTTTGGAAGAGCGAGTACTGTATCTTAGTGCAGAGAAAGTTAGGGCTTACCGATTACGTCATTTGAAGATAATATTGCTTACTTATCAAAAAAAGAAGAAGTTAATATTGCTACTTTGTATTTCACCTACGCGGTCTCTTTCGCATTGAGATTTGTATTTCTCATTGAAAGTTAAAACATTTGAGGACTACATGGCCTCCTTTTGAAACAGTCATTATAGCATACTTCTCAAGAGTATTCTTAGTGTCTATTTAGTATGTGTGAGGTTTGAATTAGAAAATCACGGGACTTGTTAGCTAAAATTTTTGATAGTGTATCTTTAAGTGGGGACATGTAAAATAGGAAAGAAGGACCTTCAATTAAGGATATACGGGAGTATATGACTGCCTTAGGAATATGAAGTGGGTATTTTTATATATTTTGGGTATTTTGACATTGTTTATTTTGTGGCAGGAAATAAGGTGAACAATATTGATGTTGTTTATACTCCTTGGCAAAATTTGAAAAAGACTCCATCCATGGATGTTGGTCAAGTTGGTTTTCACAACTCAAGGGGGTGAGTATAACACCCCCCATCCTTTCTTCTGTGAGTAATGCCTGGGATTCCAACTTTCTATCCGCTGATGTGGCAGTAAATGCAATTGGTTAGACATCACATCTCTTAATTGTGGGACCGCACATTAACCAATCACATGCACTGTCACTTAGGTTGGGATGGAAAGTTGAGAATTGAGATATTTCCCTATATTGTTTCCTGAGAGGTGTTTATTATGCAAGTAGATTACTATTTGTAGATATTATACCTTCATTGGGTTTCTTCACTGATTGCTGACAAATGCAAGAGTAGGCATCAATATCCGTGTCTGATAGTGGTTCTATTTTCAGGTCCGCACTGTGAGAGTGGAGAAGCGAATAAATGAGGTAGTTAATAGATTAAACAGGACTAAAGTGGAAAGGAAACCTGATTTGAAAGGTACTCCCTGACTGTTTATTGTTGTGATACCAAAAAATGAATTTGTCTTTGAGGGCATGGAACAAGGGATTTCTATTTTGTACAAATAATTTTGCAAGTTTAGTCTATGTTGCTCTCATATTTTGCTGTTGTATTTTATCTTTCTTCTGTCCCTTGTTGTATTTGTTCAGTTATGCAATCTTTGACTATCTCTTGTTATGGCATCATAATTCTTTTCATCTTGTCTCTGTGTAGCTGAACGCGAGGCAGTTAATGCAGCTGAAAGAGCTGAGAGGAAGCAACTGCTGAGAGATAAGGTGAGTCCATTTTCCTGGTTAAGCTATAGTTTTAAGTTAGGTCAACACATGCGTGACTATATTTTGCTGTTGTGATGTGTGGGAACTCTTGGTGCATATAACCTTCATATTTTAAACTATATCAATGACGGAAGGAGGGGAAGCAGGCATTGGCCACCACCCCCCCCCCACCTCGGCACCCCTTTCTCTCTTTCCAACCAGAAAATAATTAAAAAATCTAGGAGGCATTGTTACCACATAGGTGAATTTTTAAATGAAGTGATATATTTGAAGGAAGAAAGTCCAGTCTGACCATCACACTTAATGTTTCCTTTCATTTGACTGCTTATTATTATTATTATATTTCACATAATTACCATCTCACTTTCATTTGCGTTTACAGTTAGACCATGCTGTCTATGCTCCGTTAAAATTATTAACGGAAATATAGGTGTAAATGTCAAATCAACCCCTAAGCTATCAAATAACAATTTTTTTTTCTCCAAGTTGATCCAAACAATCTCAAGTCTAACCCGTCTCCAAGGAAGCCTCCTCCACACAACCCACACCCCCCAAATTACAAAATAAAAAAGAAAAATGAAACCAAAGTTCCTGCTGCACTCTAATCTCACCTTGTCCCATTTTTCGTACTTGAAAGCCACTCTGGCGACTTAACAGTGTGTACAAGCTCTTACTGGGATTGCATATTGTACACACGGGAGGAATTGTGATCGGTTTGTAGATTAGCCATCCATTGCGGGGTTCATTATCTCGTAAGGTAATGGATTATTCAATCAGAAGAGATGTTATGGAAATATGATACTTCAACAATTGTTGATAGGATCGTCCCTTGCAGAATTCCTGATCACATCTTGCCGAATAGAAGGTGATGTCCAGTTATATCAGAAATTCTTTCTCATTGAGATTTTGCACTTCAAGCCATTCTGGTCAAAACAGTTAGAGCAGCTAGTTCTGAAGCACCAAATTTGTGTCTTTGTCATGTCAAATGAGAAAATTGTGTCGTCCTTTAGCATGTCAACATTCACAGAAACCAGCAATAGAGTGGGAACTTGGGGCGTGAGAGAGAATGGAGAGGGGGTGTTGCTTGGAGGTGGGACGGGTTTGAAGTTATTTGGGATTGTATGGAGAAAGTGTTGTGCTGTTTGGAAGTATAAGGACGGTTGACGTTTACTCCCCTGCGTCTGTTAAATATTTTAATGGAACATAGACGGAGCTGCCTAATTGATAACCCAAACAAACGTGTCATGGTTACGTAAAAAATCAATTGGCGTGGTTAGATTGATGAGAAGTGAAGGGCAATTGTTGTAGTTGCAATTTGTCCTATAGTAAATGCTTCCAATCGTCAATACTGAGAAGGAAATTTGTGGCGAGCCTGTGACAAACGTCACTTAGGCTAGAAAAAGAAATTCAGTGTGATCCAGAGTAGCTTCCATGTTTAGTAACTCTCTCTACACCTCTTTTTTCTCACATACGTGCACACTTTTCCATATTTTTACAAATGTAGCTTTTATCCACGCCCCTGAATTTTTGGGGGTTTAAGTCAATCATATGAGTCTAAGACGTTAATTACTACTCTCTCTCTCTCTCTCTCTCTCTCTCTCTTTTAAGTTCGTAACTACATTCCCTACTCCTTGGTTAATCAATACCCTTTTTCCCTACTTTTGAGATTTGTTTTGTCCCCAAAGGCAAAATTGGTTCATATGATTGGATTTATTATGCTAAAAATGACTTTTTCTTATATAATCTGTAACCTTTATAAAGAGTGAGACTGAGAGGAAATGTCCTTTATAGACAAATTAATTAATTTTCTTGTCAGAAACTTATTCTAGTAACACCCACCACCCACCACCCACCCTTTCCGCAATCATGAGAATTTTCATCCAGACTGTCTATAATTATCTTTAGGTTTCTGATTAAGACATATGGTTTCTGATCCAGACTGTCTATAATTATCTTCAGGTTTCTGATTAAGACTGCCTCCAAGTTTCCATCCCTTATGAGAGTTTCTGATTAAGACTTATTTTCTTACAGCTTATTGGCTTTGAACCTGTGCTGTTTAATATGGTTTTCTCTTTGCTTATAACATGCAACACTGCAGAAACGAAGAGAAGAAATGGAGAGGCTTGAGAAGGAGAGACAAGCAGAGATAAGGAGCTACAAGAATTTGATGGTAGCTGACAAAATGACCTCTAATAAAGAGATAGCATCAACCCAAAAGTCCTTGCAAGAATTGGAAGAGGACTTCATGTAAACAATTTGATACAACTTCTTTCTCAAATCTTGCCAACTTGCAGTTTTTGGGAAGTTCTTCGAAAAGGGAAAAATTTGAGGGCGGGCGGGGGCAGCTGTATGTTGGAATCTAGGGGTGTGTTCAGGCATTGATGTGCTCCCCAATCGTGTGAAATTTCTTTTTCTTTTTTTATATATTTATTTGTGTTTTTGGAGATTGCTCACTCACAAAGCTCTTAATTTGTGGATGTTTATAAAGCTGGAAAGCCCAAAATTGTATGTGGTTCTTGAGAGTGAGGGAGGAAATTCTTTGTATGAACAGCTTCTTCCTACTTTGATAATGATGATAAACGCGACTTCGAAGATTACATGCAAGTTTTTTGGTGATAGACTTGATTAATAAGGGGAAGAAAAAAAAAAGATTTCTTTGTGGCAATATTTAAGCCAATTTGATCGGTAGGGTATTGTTTTTGGTGTGTTTGTTTGACTTTTCTCTTTTGATAACAAAGGTGCTGTAGTTGTTGGAACTACGAGATTTATGCTCATTTCTGAGGTTTTTTTACTTTTAAGTCTGATGGCTATGGGCTTTGCGAAAATTTTCAAAGTTCCCATGGAAGGATGATCTGGTGGTATTTGCCTTCTTTGGAAGCGGATTGATCTTGATGTTGAAATTATGGCTTAAGGTCATCAAAAGGTTCTTGCCGGTTGAGGAAAGGCCTAAGATTAAAGAGCTAGCGCCCATCTTTTCTCAAGGAGTCACTCCTTTCCAGCTGCTATCGCCTTAAGGGAGGCAATTCCCTCTTTGTCTTGCTATATTGAAGAAAAGGTTTATCTAGGTATGCCATTAGAGAGGCATTATGACCAGCGAAGCCATGAGTCCTACTCTCAACTGTAAGCAAATCTGGTGAAAGATGAAATGGGAATAGACTGAGAAGGGGAAGAGATGATGTATTGAAAATGGGAACTAGCTGAAAGATCTTCAATCTTCCTTTGATGATGCCTTGTGGGAATCGAGAAAGCTGTCCTATCTTGAATAGAGCCATTTTTATTATTTGTTTTTTTCTCCCTTTTAAAGAGGATCTAGTACGGTAGTACCTCACTTATCCTATGGTGACTCGAACCCACAACCTATCGGTTGTAGGTGAAGCGTTTTACCAACTAGGTGCGCTTGTCTGAAATAGAGCCATCTCCCCGAAGGTAGACCATCTTTCTTGACTCTTTCCACGGGCACGTGTTGAAATATTGGGAGGCCTAAACGGGCAGTCTATTCCATGGCCTAGCCCAATACCCAAATCCTTGGCGGCCCGCCCACTCCCTTGTGCAAAATTAGAAGACCCCTCCTCTGTTTTCCCCCTTTGCCCATTCTTCTCCTTTGACCACCGCTTTGGTTTCTCCCCCTCCTTTTGCGATCTTCCATTATGTTCCCCCCCTTAAATTCGTCGGCTCTCTCTCTCTCCTTGGGTCATGACGCACGGACGCTCTCTCCTTACAAACGAAATCAGTATACTCTCTCCTTCTTACTGTGTCTTACTGTGTGAGGTTGTTTGGTGTGAGAGGGATTTTAGTTTGGTGGTATTTTGGAGTCTTGAACTCTGACGAGTGTTTAGCGTGGTTTCGGGAGACGCAGCGGGTGATATGGGTTGCTGGAGGCGTGGTGGCCTGTGTAGTCGAAATAGTGGCTGGAAAACGGGTTTGGATTTTTCACCTTGGACTATGTTGTGTTCTCTTCGTGGGTCACTCCGGTGGACTTGGTCGAGAAAGGAAAATTTGAGCCTTGGCGATTTTAGGTTGAGGCTGTGGCCTGTGACACCAAAACAGAGGGCTCCTTTGTTTTACTATTCACTGTCTTCTCCATTTATATTACTACTATTCTGATTGTTTGTTTCTCTTTGTTGTAATACTAACTTGTTAGTATTTTACAGGTTACAAAGAGTGAAATCAGTTTAGTTGTAGTGTTATTCCCATAGGGTAGATATTTTATTATCCCCAACCCCTATTGTAATCTCTTGAGCGTTTCGGTGAGATCCCCTAGTTGGTTTGTATTAGGTTTATTTATTTAATCTGTATTTGAGCTTCTATTCCGTGTACGCGAAACAACATGGAGACTCAACAGTGGTATCAAAGAATCGGGTTAACTTCGCGTATGGTACGGTGGTCCGTGACTCTCTCCGATAGAGCTTCCTTCAACCAATCAAAAAATTAGAAACCCTAGTCAAGGGTTTCTAGGTGAGCCATTCTCTTTAACTCCTTGATTTTTGTGTTTAAAAGCTAGTGTTGAGTTTTAGTTGCATGCTTGCCTGTTTTATTATCCGCTGTGCCTACTTTGTTTTTTTATATTGGATTTGTTGAAGGTGTTTTGCGGTATAATTTTTTGTTTGTTTCCTTAAGTTTCTTATTTGGTGGAATTATTTTGACTACTGTTTTCCTTCGTGTTGTCTTAAAAAATAGCAAACTCATCGTCTTATAATTTGGAACCTTTTAATGGAAAATCAGACTTTTCTATTTGGCAACAAAAAATAAAATGAATTTTTAATTAAAGAAAAGGTTTTCAAAGCTGTGACGTTAAAATTCGTCGAATCTGATACAGAAGAGATTAGGGCTGAAATGGAAGAGTGTGCTTACTCTTCAATAATCTTGAACCTTAGTGATTCTATTCTTAGTGATGAGCATAAATATATACCCCCAAAAGTATACTCCCAAAAGGGTACCCTCAAAGATATATGGGCCAAGCCCATATATAAAGGATAAGCCCAGCCCACTTAGGTAGTAACAAATCCCTATAAATAGAGGTCCTCTCGATGACCTAAGGAATTCTCTTCTCTCTACTTACACACTTACACTTTTTCTGAGATACTGATTATCACACTGGAGAATTTTGGCGGGAAAACTCCTCGCCCTCTCACGGTTGTTCACTTTTGCAAACAATACATAGCCAGATATCGGATTGCTCCGACAGTAATGTCATGTTTTCCAGTAGTGTACGCACGTGACAAGTTATAAGTCACAAATGTCTAATCACAAGCCTATAACTACTCACATTCAACCAAGCACGATGGCTCACACAAATACCAATAAATATCAAACCATAACATAAGGAATGATACAAAATCCACACAAGATGCAAAAACATATTTGAGTATATTTTCTCATTTACTTGTCCATTCCGGTTGGTAAAAGGATTAGGCAATTTCCATCTAACATGCTATCAACTTAGTCATCGACGAATATCTCTTAACAACCAAATCAGGGGCCCTTCTGAAGTGGCTTCAAAAGCTTTCGTCGCAGGGCGTTAGTGACAGGTGATTACAAATATGCCCTTTACAATCGGTCTTATGCACATAAGTATCAAATACAAGCAAATGTACCTAAGTGTAACATATGTCTCTAGTATATACAAGTTTCATATTTCATGACGTGATATGCAAGAATGAAGTGTCGAAGTTAGTATGGACTCAAGATCTCGCACCAATATAACTCGACACTAACCACTAACAACTAGAGAACTCGTGACCCAGAATCTCGGGTCTTCCACATGTACTTCCTCAAATAATTACCAATCTCAAGACTAAGACATTCTTTAAAGCGTCCAGGATATAGATATCTACGATTAACAAGACCACCAAAGTTGGTCAAATCACAATACTAAACCTTCCAAGCAACTTACACTAGTTGTCATCAACCTAGCGAGGACTTGAAGTGCACTTACTAATCTCTATAAGATAAATAACATATTACAATTCCTTAGTCCCCACTCTCGTGAGCGTAAGGACCCAACAATTCTAGTCCTACTTGGACTATCTCCAAAATTTACCAACATTCAAGATACACTTAAACACAAACACTCGACGTTAATCGCTCAACCCAATACCCAAATCACCTAAGCCGAAGATCCTATCCTGGCGAACAGCTAACTTAAGCTCTGATACCAACTGTGACGACCCGAGTCCGGGATCCGATGTTGAACCCCAACTCGGTGCGCCAAACAAGTAAGAACAACTGAAAAGAGCGGGCCACAAAAGCTCAAAACCAAAACTATGCAGCGGAACACAAGATAACATGTGAGTTTCAAAAACTCAATGTACAACTCACTAATAAAACAACCTCCACAACTACAACAAATGCCGGAGAGCAACAATACTGAACACCACAAGTTAACACACTCAGGAATACTACTAATAAAATATCAACGGCACAAGGCCACACCAAAACCATGAGTCCGTAATTCAAAATTATAAAGTACTACAACTGGCACGACCTCTCAAGTCGGCCTCAAAATACAAATCTAAAGAATACAAATATTTCTACCCAACATACGAAGTTTACTTAACTTAGTTGAACTCACAATCTCACAATACAAGAAATAATAGGAAATGACAACATAAATACAACGCTAAGCTCCAAGCTTCAAGTCTCACGGCGTTGGAACTTATAACCTGCAAACTGAGGAAGTTGTTAGGTGAGTCTAAAAGACTCCGTAAGCCACTATAATGTGTTGGGTGCTATGAGTATGAATGCAACAGTAAACCAAGACTCTATATACACTAAACTTGGTAACAATTCTCGTTTAACCATTAATTGATAAGTAACAACATGTGACTATATGACATGGTATTATGCACAACAATATGACATGAAAATAAACATGTAGGAGCACATAAACACAAGGATAAAGTAAACACATGAAGGTGGATACAGTGGATCGAGGTACACCTCCGAATCCTAATTAATACTTCCGACCTTGTCGCTCATTACAAATTCAATAGATCACTGTATTGTTGCTGGCGTACACAAATGGAAGGGATTGACAAATGAAACCATAATGGATGATTGTGCTGCTGCTGCTATACACAAATCATAAGGGACCGATGCTCGTATTCCAAAACAAAATAAATGTACCCGATCGCGTCAAGCACGATCTAAGTGTACCTATTGTGAACCATTTTCTGTATTCACGTCGACGTATTGCTCAGTCCCCTACGACCCGAGACATATACGGATCTAGCCACTTACATATATCACAAGGGACCGGTGTCCGTATCCCAATGCATACAAAAGAATATCGATAATATATAGTCGTCGTTTATTCCGTTCAACTGTGGGGCTAGAGAAACCCCTACCATGGCCAACGGTAGGGCAAGGCCAGATGTATTGGCCTTCGGCTATTACGTAGCCCCTGCTCGCGCAATAATCGAGCGTCAATACACCCCCAAAATACATATGCCAGCTGGACTTGATGCAATGCACAAGTAGATGTTTACTCGTCATTTTAAACAATTCAAAGTTTGTTCTATTGAATCACAACTCAATAATAATTAAACATGATGTGTTCTATTGAATCACATACCAAATGAACATATGGTGCTTGTAAATACTAAACACACAGTAAATCATCAAAGTAGGATGATTGTCCTATCACATACTAGCAATCATATCATGTCCGTAATCATTGCACATATAAACACAACAAGACAATAGGTAAAGTAGGCCTATTGTACAACTCAATCATCAAAAAGTGTCTGTGTTAGCAAGACAAACACATAACCACAAATGTAAGGCATTCTTACCGTATAAATAACTATCAAATGATGTTCGCAACAAGAGACTTATACATCACAAGAAGATGTGATTCACTCTTAATCCCAAAATAAAGTAACATGTTCCTTACATGAACACAACTTATGACTCTACATAGCCAAATCGTCTAAGTCCGCTAATGCTAGACTTCAACATACGTAAGTCTACTCATACTTACACCCATTAACCAATATATAACCATCACATTCAACTTAGAATCTCTATAGTATACTATAATCACTTGAGACATTCTGTCTCATGTATAGTATAAACCATCACATAATATTAGGTTTAATTATCAATTTGGTCACCGTACTTTTAAACTTTTTTCAGTAAGCTCACTCTACTTACTTTTTCTCCTAATTAATCACTGTACTTGGCATTTTGAGTCAAAAGGGTCACCCAGGCTAACTACCGTTAATTCCATGGATGGAATCGCATGAAAAGACATTACTGCCCCTTTAGTTATGCCCATGTCGTGCATGTGGTAGAATCCATGCCTTAGAATTGAAATTCGAGCCCAAAAAAAAATTTTGAATTCTAATATCTACAATTTCATTTCCGTCGCTCCAATTCTTTACTCCCAAAATTATCTCAATTCTAAAACCTAGGTTACAGTATAAGAGATAGAGAGAGAGAAAGAGAGAGAGAGAGAGAGAGACCTTGCAAGGCCAATTTTCACGATAAAAATGGTAGACGACGCGTTCGCTGGCTTTAACAATGGAGAAGAAATCCTTTTCGGAAAGGATCTCAGAGTATTCTCCGTGGCTGAGGGCAAGCCAACGGCTACGCTTCTCGGCCATCTTCTTCATCTGTTGCAATCTACGTTCACGGAGGACCTCAATGTCGTCGAGGTCAAGCCGATCCAAGGTGAAGATCTCGTCATCGATCTTGTCGTCTATGACTTTGGCTACTGTCAGGACTTGCTTCTCTATAATCTGCAACAACCAAATCAAGTTTCATTGTATACATTTAACAAATTATAAAGCGAGAGGGGAGGGGGGGCAGAAATGTAGTACCTCTTGAACCTTATTCGCCATGGATGTTGTAGTAACTGGAGATGTATTCCAAAACTTAAAATGTAAACGGCTATGGCGGTGGGAAAATTGAAGGGGAAGAGATCCAGACAGTTTCTAGTTTCGGGCTGAAAATTGATCCGCGGTTAGCACATTTTAATTTTTATGACCGCAAGCTTCAGTTAATTTTTATGACTAACGACCAAGTCTGCTGCTTCAAAGGTCACCACTTGAAGGTCACGAAATTGAATAAGGGCATTTTCGGGTTTTTAGAAAAAATTTGAGAGTTCCATCCACGAAATTGGACGGAGTGATGAACGTGATTCAAAATGCCAAGTACAGTGATTAATTAGGAGAAAAAGTAAGTAGAGTGAGCTTACTGAAAAAAGTTAAAAAGTACGGTGACCAAATTGATAATTAAGCCCATAATATTATCGTCGCGTACTATGTAAATCATGATTCCTTACAAGTCCCATGTCATCTACATTTCACAATTCTCTTGAGACTTATCATTTCAACCTATTCTTGGGTTATGGAAAATACACTCCATATTACTAAATTCCTCATCATGACATTTTCTTATAGTTCAATGTCCCAATTCATTAACTTATTATATCAATAACCCAATTTGATTCAATTACCACAGTTATAAATTCGTGCGCAACCGTATTGTTACAATCACCAAATATTCCACAAAAATCCAAATGTTATTATTCTTTCATATTTATAAAATAGACATCTTGAACTATAAGTTACCACTTTAAAATATTCCAATCAGAAGTATAATCATCATAATCTGCTCACTTTAATTCTAAACCCATATCCAGAATTTTCTGTCAACGATACACGTAGTTCAATTCTGCGCAATATTATTATAAAATTCACCAAATATTATACACAAGCCTAAATATTACGAATCTTACATACCCAGAAACTAGACATCCCAAATTATAATTTACCATTTTGAATCAGTCCATTTGGACTTATATTCATTGACATGCAACCACAATAAGTTGGAATTACAACCCAGATTTTCCAGAAACAGTCTACTCTGTGCAGTGATAAAACACAACATAAACGGGATACTTCCCGACCTCCAGTGCCGGCCCTGAGATTTTGGGGGTCCAAGGCGAACTTAAAATGTGGGGCCTCAATCATATACATGTAAAAAAAATATATTGAACCTACAAAAAATTGATTATTTTCATATCGTGTTAAATTAATGTAAAAGAAAAACTAACGACTTAAAAATTATCAAATTTCATTGAATATTGTTTATAAACCTATAATAATCAAAAAAGACAGTGCGTAAACAAAAAGGTGTCACTTAAACATAACTCTTCTAGCATGTTTAGCTGCAAAATCAGTAATTAAAGTTTGATAATCAAGTTGTGATGCCATCTTTGTTTCAATTGATATCATAGCCAACCCATTCAATCTTTCTTCTGACATAGTTGATCGAAGATAAGATTTGATCAACTTCAACTTCGAAAAGCTTCTTTCTGCAGTGGCAACTGTAACTGGTATAGTCAACATTATCCTGTAAGCAATCCATGCATTTGGAAAACAACCTTCCATTAACTTCAAATAGTCCAATACTTCAACAGCTTTGTTTGTCTCCTTCGGCAAAACTTCTTTTAAGACCTTTAACTCTGAAAATAAATCTCTTCCATCAATATCAGAAATACTCTCATGTTTCAGAAAACCTTCAAGATTGAGGCAACTCATCTTCAAACTATTATCATCTTCTGAATTTAACCTCTTCAAATCAAACAAAAATCCAAAAGTTTTTTCATATATGGCGAATTGTTCAAACCTACTCTCAAGTGAAACAAGACCTTTATCTATTATATAGAGAAAGTAATCAAACTTAAATGAATCTTCTTTAGAATGTCTCACCTCTTCACTATTACTCTCATCAAATTGCCTCTTTCGATGAGTCACACGTCTTGTAGGAAATGCTGGCTCAATATTCATTGTTGTTGCAAGTTCATTAGCTTCAATCATGGCTTCCTCAAATCCAGTTTCTCTGTACTTCTGAAAAAAAGTCAGAAGTGCCTTCAAATGTCTTATTGCAACATCAATATGCATATCTTTTGTTTGCAATATTTTGCTCACATGATTAACCTATGCCAATATGTTATGCCAAATAATCATGCCTAATAGAAACTCAAAATCCTCCATTTCATGTTTTGCTAAGGACCAGCTTCACTCTTCACTTTTGCATCATCCATACTTTTTGACAACTCACGTAAAGCATTTCTTATTTGTGGAGCTTGATATCTTATTGCTTTGACACGTTCAACACGACTTTCCCAGCGAGTTTCTGACAAAGACTTAAGTGTAAGGCCTTTCACATTGTCTTTCAAAATTTTCCATCTCTTTGTAGAAGACGCAAATATTGTGTAAATTCGTTGTGCCACTCCAAAAAAAGATACACCGTTGGTACATGAGATTGCTATATCACAAAGTACAAGGTTGAGACTATGACAACCACATGGCGTGTAAAACGCTCTAGGGTTTACTTCAAGTAGTCTATTTTGTACACCTTTGTGTTTACCTTTCATATTAGACCCATTGTCATATCCTTGCCCTCTTATATCATCAATGTCAAGTTGAAGACTGTTCAATACAGTTTTAAGCTTGTTGAAAAGGCCAAGACCTGTTGTATCATCCACCTTCAAGAATTCTAGAAAAAACTCATCTACCTTTATTGGGCTTGTTGAAACATTCACACATCTTACTATAAGAGACATTTGTTCTTGATGACTTATATCTGGAGTACAATCAAGTATAACCGAATAGTATTTAGCATCTTTGATCTTTTTTATGATTGCACTTTTGACTTCACCCCCTAACATTAGGATCAACTCGTTTTGAATCTTGTGACCAAGATAATGATAATGAATTTCTCGGCTCTCAATACGTCGAAGGTGTTCTTGTATAATAGGATCAAACTCAGCCATCATTTCAATAAAACTTAGAAAATTTCCATTGTTCTCTTCATAAACCTTCTCATTATCTCCACGAAATGCCAAATTCTTTTTTGCAAGAGTTTTCACAAGTGCAAGTATCCTTAATAATAGTTGCCTCCAATGCTCTTTTTCTTTGTTGATTTGTGCTTGAACATTTTTATCAATTGTTTCTTTTTTCTTCAACCTCACTTCCAATTCAATCCAACTATTTATGCAAATAATGTGCTCATTGCTAGTTTCATGGCTTTTAAGCTTCTGACCAAGATTTTTCCAATCTTTACATCCCTCATTAGTCAATTGAGAGTTATGAGTATCTTGCTTAAACAATTTACAGCAAAAACAAAACACCATGTCGAAAGCATGAGAGTATACTAACCACTTTCTATCATATTTCTCTCCATTTGGTGAATTTCGAGTATAATGTACAGCAGAAAAATGTCTACCAGCATCATCTTTAGGAAATTCGAGTCGGTTATCTCTTTGAGGACCTCTTTCAACCAAAAAATCTCTAAAGTTCTGACTAATTTTTTTCCAATTTACTGGATCATCAATATTTACTGGTCCATATTCTTCACCCACTTCTCCAATTTGATCATTCTCATTTCTATTTTCATTCTCATCAGCAGATTCATGAGATTCTACAGTTATATGTTCTTCATTCTCATTCTCATCCCTATATTCCTGATCTTCTTCATTCACCAATTCTTGTTCTTCTTCTACTAATTGTGAATTCTTACTTAAATACTTATCAAGAGCTCCAGTTTGAGATCGAATCAATTGTTCTACTTTTTGTTTCTGCTTTCTTTTCTCAGATCCGGATTTATAAATTCTTTTAGGAGCCATTAAAATATTAAGAACCTGGAAAAAGTTTAAATCAATAAATATTAATTAATAACACCCTTACATAGACACACTAACAAATAAATATAAAATATTTGAACACAAAATCATTCAAAATAAACAATAAACAAAATTTAAAAACTAAACAATTAATTAATCAATAAAATATTCATCCATGATTCATTGCAAATAATCAAATATAATATGCAATAATGCAAAATCTAAATAATTAAACTTTAAAAGATAAAACCTAATTAGTAAATACTAAAGAGTAATTAAAAAATAAAAATTACCTCTAAATTCCTTGGCTTGGGTATTCAATAATTCAAATAAAAAAGGTGAAGCACGAGCCACGAAGGAAGAAGCGGCTGTCATGCAATTGAATTGAGAGAGAGCAGGCAAGCATCCTTTTCTCCCTTTTTATAAGCATCCTTTTTCTCCCTTTTTATATATAGCATCAATATGGGAGACTTAGGAATTAGGGGGCCTTTTTTTTATTAGAAAAACAAGGGGCCCAAGGCAGTTGCCTTGTTTGCCTAGCCCCAGGGCCGGCTCTGCCGACCTCTAAAAATTATGAAAATTTACAGGATGCTAAAAAACATATATATGTAAAACATATAAAAAATTCAAATAATTCCCGTGGATGGATTTTTCCCAGTAAATTCGATAACATGCCTTAAAACAGTGACCAATCTCAATTCAAGAACTAAGCGTTTGACTTCTAAAAATCATCATGTCTTTCCCCCATTACATTTCAAACTTAAATCAGTAATTTAAGACAACAAAATATCATTAGGAGCAACTAATAACACTTTTTCTCCAAGAAATCAACACAAGGATCATCATCTAACACAACCTACATACTTTACTCTCCCAATTCAACTCATAAACATACAAAACATCATAGTTACTTACCTCTACCAAAATTAAACCATAAAAGTCAGCATGCAATCCATGGAAAGTGTTCCTCTAGTCAATAGCTCCAAAATGGCGAAGACGGATCGTAATTTGGACTTCAAATGAGTAATCTATGATACTTTCTCACTCTAGAACTCTCTCTTCTCTCTCTCTATGTTCTAAGGTTGAAGATGAACAAATGACTGAGTTAAAGGCTTTCTAATGGTGTCTAGGGGAGTCATATAGTTGGTCAAAGAGTCAATGGACGTTCTTTACCTCAGCCAAAGAAACAAAAATGGGTCAAATGATCAAAAGAGTGAAAGGTTCAACAAAAAACCAAAATGGTCAAAAGCTGTCACTATTCTAATTTTTAGCCAACTTTAAAGATATGCCTAGGATGATCTACAAGTCTAAAAATTACAAATAAGATATGTTTAGAAATCTCTTTGAGTCTAGTTTACACAGAATCAAACATTTTGCAAATCCAAGTTTTCTACACAAAGTTATCACCAAATTACTACAGACTATTTGGATGAACAGAATTCCAAGTTTACGCATGTATCCATGCTTTTGGGTGTATCTTCTTCCATCTTATGTTCAAAACAAAATATTTACTAAGTATTCCCAAATGATTCTAACCTCCAATCAAGTTTGAAACACACTTGGAACCCAATCAAAACCATATATAACAAGGCTAAGAATGCAATGGCTTTACAACTACAAGAAATTGCAAGAATTAACTTAAAATTCAAGGCCTAGTCAAGTTAACAATTTGTGTAACAATGAAGTGCAACAAAGAGTCAAGGAATGAATGCATTGACATGCTACTCAACTAACCCAAACACACATGTCTAACATGATAACTATGTAACAAAATCAACCATCAAATATAGGATAGACCAAGGTATTACAAATAGGGTCGGGGTCTTACATGGGCACTCCTTGGTTTGATTGTATAACACTTATAACACATCAAAGGTTGTCCTTAAAGGTTCTATATCATCCTAGGATCAAATCAAATTCATGGCAAAGTTTACGAACCCGAACAATGTCGAAACTTCTTCGTTTTGCACTTATCTGCTAAAGAAATGTGAGATAAGTTAGAAGAATTTTTTTATGAAAAATCTATTTCTCACAAGTTGTATCTCCTACAAAAATTCTTTAGGTTTAAGATAGACCTTAATAGAGACATGGATGAAAATATTGATATACTCACTAAGTTGGTTCAAGAATTAAACAAACCGGTGATAAACATATCAATGACTATACTCCCATAGTGCTTTTAAATGGAATTTTAATTCTTATGACGACACAATCAAGTATGGTAAAGATGATATCACGCTAATTGATTCTGTGATTAATGGGTTAACAGCTAAAGAATTAGAGTTAAGAACCAACAGGGGAGAATTGAATACCGGGGAAGTGAATTTGGTAAAAGGTAGACAACTTCAAAGGAACAATAGTTAAAGTAATTAAAATCAAAATCAAAATTTTGGAAGCAACAAACATAAAAGCCGAAGCAGGTCAAAATCTAGAACTAAGGGTAGGACCTGCTATAATTGTGGTGAAACGGGACATTTTAAAAGGGATTGCACAAACCCTAAAAAGAAAAGTCAAAATCAGAATCATGATGAGCAAAATGATTGTAATTTTGCCTCCGATAGTGATGATGCTGGTGATGTTTTTATGGTGTCGGAAACTTGTGAAACCGTAGTGAATTATGTGCACCCTATTTCTACATGTATGAATGAGTGGCTTATTGATTCTGTTTGTGCGTTTCACATGACACCTTTTAAAAATCTTTTTTCTTCATACAAAGAAGTGAAAACTGGAATTGTTTTCTTGGCTAATGGAAAAAAATTGTCAAACTATTGGATTTGGCGATGTTTGCTTAAAATTTGATTTTGGGTATATTTTGACTTTGAAAAATGTTAGACATGTGCCTGACTTGTGTAACAATCTAATCTCGTGTGCATCATTAGAAGATGATGGGTTAGAGGGTAAATGGGGAAGGGGTGTGATAAAAATTTTAAAAGGAAACTTGGTAATTTTCAAAGCTGGCCAGAAAACAAAGAAATTTGTATGTTTGCAATGTTGTGCCTGTGTCGTTTATTGAAAATCGAACAAATGTTATTAAGGATGAAAAAACAATTTTGTGGCATAAAAGACTTGGTCATTTAAGTGGTAAAGGCTTAGAGATATTACACAAAAATGGAGTTTTTGGTAATGATGTGATTTCTTGTGTGCCTTTATGTGATACTTGTGTGAAATGCAAACATCATATGGTTAGTTTTCCACCTCTCCCTCTAGAAAAATTCTCTAGCAAAAATTTTCTTGAATTGATTCATGTGTATGTGTGGGGTCCCTCGGTGGGCCCAGTCAAGGTGGTAATAGATACCTTTGATCTATTGTTGATGACTATCAACAAAAAGTCTGGATTTTCCTAATGAAAGAAAAATGTGACGCCTTTGAAAAATTTAAAACTTGGAAGCTATTGATTGAAAATTAAACCGGTAAGAAAATCAAGGTGCTTAGGACGGATAGTGGGTTAGAGTTCTGTAACCAAGAGTTTGAGATATTCTGCGTTGAGAGTGGGATTGACCATGAAAAATCTTTTCCTTGCAACCTTGCGGAGCGTATGAGTCGAACTCTTCTAGAACATGTGAGGGTCATGCTTGCATCGTCGGGTCTTCCTAAAGGGTTTTGGGGAGAGGCAGTTGTTACTGCCGCCTATGTGATCAATAGGTCCCCTTCTATCCCGCTTAATGGTAAATGTCCTGAAGTTGTGTTTTTCGACTGTGATATTAATTTTTCAAACTTGCGTGTTTTTGGTTGTGCCGCTTATGTTCATCGAGAGAACAACAAACTTAAACCTAGGTCAGTTAGGTGTGTTTTCTTAGTGTATGAGAAGAGGGTGAGTGAGAGAGTATAGATTGTTGTTGAAAGAAGAAAATGATTTTAGAGTTATCATTTGTAGGGATGTTGTGTTTGACGAACCTGAATTTCCTTGCTTGTTTCCTGCTCAACCTACACTTGCTATTGATGTCCCCCTTCCCCCATCTCCAATTGCAGTGGAGCATTCCTATGTGTTGAGTTCTCTTGATGTGAGTCCTAGTGTGCAAACTGAAATTGTGGAAAATTCTGAAACTGTGCATGCTAATCTTGAAATTGTTAATGAACAAATCGAACAAAATGAGGAGGATGACAATGTGAATGAAATTCCTAAAATTGAAGATTTAGGTGAGTATCAACTTTCTAGGGGTAGGCCTATACCTCCCGTTAGGAGGCCATCTAGATTTGATAACAATTTTCACATTTCCTCATATGTGTTTTGTGTGCTTAAATCCGTTAACAATTTTCATGAACACAAGATTTACAAAGGAGCTTTAAAATCTAGAAATCCTAGTGATTGGTTAAATGTTTTAATGGATAAAATTAACTCTTTGCATGTGAACCATTCTTGGACTTTAGTGCCTAAAAATGATGCTGATTGTGCTAGATTTAAAGCTAGGTTGCTTGTGAAGGGGTTTACTCGTAATGAAGGGGTTAGGGTTAAATGTGTTTTGATTGCCCAATTTTATTGGCAGTTAAAATGTTTGGCGGTAACAAAATTTCAATCTTGTTTCAATATTTTAAAATTTGATACTGGAAATTAATGCACGTGTGCTTTTGTTACCCCCTAAAATCCATAGCTTAGTGTTTGCTGTGGTGTCTATCTCGTTCCTACTTTGTGCGGTGGAGCAAGATAGATTGATTTCCCTTGCATACTTTGTGTATGTTGTCCCGTGAGTTGTTCTTACTTAGTGTTGGAACAAGTTCTATTTTGTTTTTAAGGCGATGATGATTACCATTTATTATAAGTCTTGTGAGTCCATGTTGTGTGAACTAGCACTTGTTCCAAGGTGGAGATTGTTATAATATTGGGAGATCCAAACGGGCAACCTATTCCATGGCCCAGCCCGATGCCCAAATCCTTGGCGGCCCGCCCACCCCCTTGTGCAAAACCGGAAGACCTCTCCTCTGTTTTCCCCCTTTGCCCATTCTACTCCTTTGACCACCGCTTTGGTTTCTCCCCCTCTTGTTGCAATCTTCCAGTATGTTCCCCCCCTTAAATTCGCCGGCTCTCTCTCTCCTTGGGCCACGACGCACCACGCTCTCTCCTTGCAAATGAAATCAGTATACTCTCTCCTACTCACTGTGTGTTACTGTGTGAGGTTGTTTGGTGTGAGAGGGATTTCAGTTTGGTGGTATTTTGGAGTCTTGAACTCCGACGAGTGTTTGACGTGGTTGCGGGAGACGCGGCGGGTGATCTGGGTTGCTGGAGGCGCGGTGGTCTGTGTTGCCGGAATAGTGGCTGGAAAATGGGTTTGGATTTTTCACCTTGGACTGTGCTGTGTTCTCTTCGTGGGTCACTCCAGTGGACTTGGTTGAGAAAGGGAAATTTGAGCCTTGGCAATTTCCGGTTGAGGCTGTGGCTTGTGACACCGAAACAGAGGGCTCCTCTGTTTTACTATTCACTGTCTTCTCCATTTATATTACTACTATTCTGATTGTTTGTTTCTCTTTGTTGTAATACTAACTTGTTAGTATTTTGCAGGTTACAAAGAGTGAAATCAGTTTAGTCGTAGAGTTATCCCCATAGGGTAGATATTTTGTTATCCCCAACCCCTATTGTAATCTCTTGAGCGTCTCGGTGAGATCCCCTAGTTGGTTTGTACTAGGTTTATTTATTTAATCTGTATTTGAGCTTCTATTCCATGTACGCGAAACGAAGTGGAGACTCAACAACACGTATCAAGGAGGGGAAGGAAATCTTACCTATCTTAAAGCTTAGACCATTATGCATCTTTTCATTGAAAATGCTCGCCTTTTAGAAAGAGGAGTTCATGCTCAACCAGAAGTCAATAAAGAAGTGAGTTCAACAAAGGCCTCAGGCTAGAAAGAGAGTTGAGTGCCAGAATATGAGGCCTTTCTGTCAACGAATAATAGATCTGTATTTCTCTTTCTTACATTGACGGGCCAATAGGGATGAAGGTTTGGGGCTAGATGACACCCTTTTTCAAAGGGCTCAGTTCCTTTTGTGAGCGATTGAAGACAAATGCTCTCGCTGAGCAGAGACTGTGAGGCAGGGGGATAGCACAAGACTTCTTTCTTTCATTCCCGACTGAAAGCTTTCAAAGGTCCCGGTCTATCTACTATCTATTCTTTCCTTTCTTGCTTGAGTCTCGAGAAGATAAAGGAAAGGGAACAAGAATATCATTGAAGAGAGAAAAAGAAGAGCCCTTTTGTGGACTCACGACTTTCTTCTTTAAAGGCATTGCAATCAACGACATGTTCAACCCTTAAACAGGGTGTTTCTTATTTACCCCTCTGATACTGCGGATTTGGATCAGCTGCACATTACAGCTGGTGAAGTATGGGTAATTTGTTAACTATGTGGTTGAGTGGGCCATCGCAATGACAATTGCCCGTTCTCTCCATCAAGCAAGACTCGAGAAGGACCCAAAGATTATAGCTTTGCCCACAAAGAACTTAGCCCACCACCATCGGCCAGTTTGACGCCTGGATGCAAGTCAGACGTCGGCAACGCCGGCTTGAGAGGAAATGGGATGGGATATGTTAGGAGAGAAAATATTTAGATGGTTCTAATGTCATGGTCAAGTATCTATATAATTCATCATCAATGGCGGATCCAGGAATTTTTTTCAGTGGGGTCACAAAATTTTTTTTCCAGTCGTCGTCGGTCGTTGGAGGAGGGTCAAGAGGCTCCAGCTCCTTCAATCCTTTGGCCTTCGATCCGCGTCGCCGTCGCTCCTTGAGTCCTTTCCTGAGTTGCCTCCTTGGTCCTTGCTTCAGTTGCTTGCTTGCTGGCTGCTGCTGCGCTGCAGTGCTGCTGTAACTGTAAGTTCTCTATTTATTTATTTTTTTTTGTTGTTGCATCTCTCCCTCTCCCTTCCGGCTTCCAAGTTCCAGCGGGGTCACAAGAAAATTTTCAGTGGGGTCACTGAGAGAAACGGTGCCGTTTTACAATGGAAAAAAAAAATCATTTGAGTGGGGTCACTTGCCCCCCTCCCCCTAAAGCCTACATCCGCCCCTGTTCATCATTTGAGTGAGGTGGTCTAAAAAGCCCCAAATTTTATCTTAAGCCTCTTGATTCTAAAATGGTAACTCACTTCACTTAAATTGTGACTTTTCGTTAGTGCTTGACCACTGAATATCTTCTAAGATATGCGGTACCCATTCCCACCTAGATCACACAGTGAGCGGGAGCAAATTCGAGAGCGTGGAAGCGTCAAATTTTTGTATTGGCTCAAGCGGCTTCAAAGCGTTATATATATATATATATATATATATATATATATATATATATATATGTGTGTGTATATATATAACTCAACACTAAATAAAATTTAAAAAATATTTAACATCTAAATGTACTAAATAATTTATGATTTGGGGATATGAAAGTTAAAGTCCAGTAGACTAAAATTATGTCTTCATAAAATTTAGGCCAAAATATAAATAAAATAAAAAAACCTCAAAGTATCCACACAATCCCATAATGGTACTCAGAATGAAATATTTCTCACCTGAGTATACAATGTTACTAATTATCCTAGTTTGGCCCCTTGCCGTGATGGGTGTCAAAACCTTTAGCGGATGTTAACATGTGCATGGCATATGCGGGACATTTTAGTCATTTCCGTCCTTGGGTCATTGAGATCCCAGTTTGGCCCCTTCCCAACACCATTACCACTCTCTGTCTCTCTCTCTCTCTCTCAATCTTCTCTTTCTCTCTTCTCTTCTTCGGGGGAGATTAAAAACCTTACTTCTCAGTCATTGCAGCAATGGCCATCGAATCTCCTCAAGTGGTTCTTCCATTCCATCAAATTCTACATCCCCTCTTCTTCATTAATATTGATATTGGCCTCTTTTTGAAAGATTAAAACCATTATATTGTTTGCTTTCACACCATTACTCCTGTTCATCTTATTCATAGCCTTGTCTGTTATTGATTATATACAAGTCCAACACCGGTGCAAGATGGCCGCTGTAATCTTCCCAAGATCAGATGTGAGTATATGAGGCAAATTTAGCTATCGGCTAATCCAATTGAAGCCTCCGATGGGTTCAACATGGTAATTTAATGGATGGGTTTTTCGTCAATTACTAACCCTAATTATAATCACATCATTGGCAAAAATGAACGAACCTAAACCCAATAGAAATAAAGAGATTCAGTTTGTAAATGAAAAATTGTGGCAAGGAGATGAGTAATTTGGAGCTAGTAGCCCCATTTCTCTTTCTCACTGCACCCAAGTGTCCTCACTTTTTTATTTAGGACAAACTACCCAAATGGTCCCTCCAGAAGTTCACTTTTTCAGATTTGGTCCTTTTATGCTGCAAATAGTCCCTGAACTCAAACATTGTTCGCATTTGGTTCTTCTGTCAAGTGCTGTCAATTTTTTTCTGTTAAGTCACACCATGTGACTCGCACATGCATTTGGGCAAGGGCAAAAATGTCATTTCATCAAAAACTTATAGGACCAATCGTGAAATATAACTCTTAGCCCGAGGAAATAGGGCGAAGAACTACTTTTCTTTTGTGCCAGAATAAGTCTCCAATTCTACTGATCCTATGCTTCTACTTAGAGTGAAAATCAATTCGATCACAATGAGGCTGTCTCCAAATTCGAAAGCTTGTGGTATACTTTTTGGGAACCTTTTGCATAATAAGAAGAGACTCCTGGGTATATAAATTGCTCAACCAACATCATCTTCTTCCTCCCTCCCTCTACACGCCATTTACAACCAAATCACCACCACCGCTCATGAAAATTGAAAACCCCAACAACCTCCACCTAATTGCTCAAGCAATATTTTGAACTATCCATTTCTTCAAAGAACAGAGGACTTGTTTTAGTCTTTTTTGAAAGAACAGAGGAATCAACGAGAAATTATTTGATTCCGAAAAAGCCCTAAATTGGAGTTGCAAATTGAAACTCAAATAGTGCCTCTCGACTTGGAAGGCGAATTAGGTGTTTGATAAAAGGGAAGATGTGAAGAAAGATTCTCTCATGGATGGACGGAGGTGGGTTTTCCGGAGATGAAATTAGGTCATTGCGGTTACATCCTTTAATTAAACCTTTGCTGGGGAAGTTATGAAGAAGGGCACATCCTTGCCTTAATCAATTGCCCTTCTTGGATTGAGAGGGAGAGAGAATTAGCCACGATTTAACCGGTGACGGAGCAAGCATCGCCCAGAACAACGAGCTTTCAAGATGCTGCTTTGTGCCGGCGACGGTGGTCCCTGTATACATCTCAAAACTAATCTCTGTCTTTCTTTAAGACACACACGCACACACACCAACATTATATATACATATACACAGAACAGTAGATATATGATTATATTTGGGATTATTCAAGTGATTTTCAGCCAAGTACCAAACTTTCAACCAAGATCTCAGTTGGGTTTTAAAATAGGACAAATTGCACTATTGGTCCCTGTACTTTCAGTTGTGAAATGACATTTCTACTATCACATGCGATGCACGTGGAGAAACTTAACGAAAAAATTTAGACGGAAGGACCAATTGCGTAAAGGGTTTTAGTACAAGGATGACTGGCATCAATTTTTTTGCAAAAGGACCAAATCCGAAAAAGTGAACTTCTGGAAGGACCATTTGGGTAGTTTGTCCTTTTATTTATTCCTATTGCCAACATAAAATTCCAACACGATCGAATATACAACTAATTATATTGTTACAAATAGAGACACCCACAAACACAAAAACAGACACACAAACGCACAAGGGTCTAAAATTCACTGAAATTTAAATCAGCCAATTGATTGAGTACCATTGGTGGCGGAGACAATTACATGACGGAGGTAACTGGATTTACTGGTTGACGATGTCCAATGGAGGTGAGAGAAATTAGAGAGAGGTTTTGTTTGTGTGTGTGTGTGTGTGTGTGTGTGTGAGAGAGAGAGAGAGAGAGAGAGAGAGAGAGAGAGAGAGAGAGAGAAAGCGGGGGTGGGGACTGTTATCAGGGGAAATTGGGGGGATTTGGCAAGGGTTATCTCTCTTCCATTGTCACCGACATTGGATCGTTTAGAGAGAGAAAGGGGGAAGAACTGTTTTAAGGGGAAGAAGAAAAGGTTGGGTATGAAATTTTTCACAAGACCCCCTTGTTTTGATGATGTTACCCAAACCCCCTCGACTTAACTCTCACGGTGGAAATGACGAAAATGTCCAGCACGTGGAAGACCACGTACAATTTAACGTAAGTTTTCTAACGGACGTTGGGGCTAGGGGCCAAACTGGGATAATTAGTAACATTGTATACCCAGATGAGAAATATTTTATTCTGGATACCATTATGGGATTGAGTGGATACTTTGGGGGGTTTTTCATATTTTGTCCAATATTCTATCACGATTCAAATTTACTTGTTTTTGCAATGCAATAAATTTCATTTCACCCCATAACTTTGAACGATTTTTCATAATTAGCCCCAATATCCGTTAAAACGCTCAATTAGTCGGTCTAGAGGCATACAACAATAAACCTGCGCAGAGTAGGGATTACAACAATAAAAATCTACTTTAAACCAATGATATTCAACATCCAATCAGTTTTAGTTTTAAAATTAGAAATTATGAGAAAATAAGGTTAAGGTTTGGAGCTCAAGGTTGCACATGACATTGCCTACAAATTTATAGTTTTAAGGAAATTGGGTTCGTCTTGTTATAAATATATGAGTATAATCTTTAGTTCTGTTCAAAATGTCTACTTTTGAAAAATATAATAGCTATACTATACTTGGAATTTGTTATAGTTACAAAAATATTTGAACATAAAAAAGATATTTATATCACATGTAAAAGGATAGTCGAAAGGTTATGGAGATTGAAAACATAATTTTTGAAATAACAAAATATTCAGAATAAAATAGTAAACTTTTTATATGATTTGGAGAGAGTATATGTGAATGACCTCAGCCTTCAGCTGGACACGTGGCAGACATCGCGACTTCATAGGCTCCAGCTGGGCAAGCGCCGGGGTGACATACGCCCACAACGATATGACGACTTGGCAATCGTATTACGACACCTCACTAGTATACTCTCCCAGCACGCTGACACGAGGACTTACAGTGCGACCTGGGGACATCCCAGGCCGGCCACATTAGCATCGAGCGACCTGGAGACATACTAAGCCGACCTCGACTACATTAACATCGAGCGACCTGGATACATTCCAGGCCGACCTCGATGTAACCTCTCTCAGCTCGGCAAACAGAGTCCTTTACGAAATCACCTCTCGCTTGGGAAGAGTCCTGCTATAACTCTATACACCTCAGTCCTAAGCAGACAAGGTAACGTGATCCGAAAGACATGGAAATTGATCATATCTCTCCCACTCCAAAACCAATAAGGATTATGACTTACCTCCCTATAAATAGCACCCTCAACAGGCCTCATAAGGTACATGCAAATTACTTGCTTACATACTTTCTTAGCTTTACCTCTCTTTCTAAGTATTGCTAATTCTCACGCCTGAGGGTTATCGCTGGGACAACCCAGCCCCCCTTACGGTGTTCTTTGTTGATCACAGGTTTTCAAACTACTTACACTTCAAGGGCAATCCCTGTAACATATGCCGGAATCCTACTAGACTACATGCGTGGATCAGACGTGGTCACCCACAATCTTTTTTGCGTGATCAGTTTGGTTCCGTTGAAATAAAGTACCAAAATCCCTAAAACTCCAAACTAATATCGGACTTTTCTTTGAAAAGTATCATCATTCCAAATTTCTTGAAGCAAAATATTCAATTAGGTCTTCATAATCGATTTTTTCCAAAAAAATAAAATAAAAAATAAAGCTAGGCTACAAATTTCCATGAAATTAGGCCCCTTCAAATTTGGGACACAAAATATAAGAGAAAGATATATATATATATATATATATATATATATATATATATATATTTGTATGTATAAGTCTTCATTTGATCTTGTAATGATTGATGTTTTGAGTGAAAATGACAAATACATATTTTTATGGAAATGCTAGGAATTGATCTCCGTACCTTCATGTCAAATAAAATAGATTTTTAATAATTATAGTACAAATCTTGAAAAAAAAATTTATTTTATTATTTAATATCAAAGGTCAGTTTGTAGGATTCGAACCAATAACTTAATGATGGTTAAAAAATACTTAACCACATCAAGCCACCACTCTATCAAGTAAACTAATGTCTATTTTATCTATAAAAAAGTTGATAAAAAGCCTATATATATAATAGATATATATAAGAATTGAGCCCTTCAAATTTTGGAGCCCTATTCAGTGTATCACTTTGCACTTGCCCAGAATTGGGCCTGCCATACCTGGGCACGTTGGCTGGGATTCTAAAATCTCTCCAAGGTCATTCCTTGGAAATGGTTTTTTGTTGACAACTTTACCCTCACCCATTTAAAGGTTTTCTTTAAGAAAAAAAAAATCAAATTAGTAGTGGTATAAACGTATGACTTAAAATCTTCTATCCTGCTCCCTATCACATTCCGTGTCTCACTTAATCCTAGGACACGTGTCATTGTTATTTTAACTTGTCTTCTTCTTACAATTTTTATAAAAAAATGTGTAGGGCTGGGATTTAATGGGACAGATAGTGTGATAGAAGATTTGAAGCCGCTGGGAAAGTAGCAAATGCTAATTTCTTGTGTTACTCTTCCAAGTCAGATCCAAATAATTAATACAAACTTTACAGAAATATGATATGGCAGAGATGTTTTTTTCAAATACAAAAACTGTTGTTCTATTGAGTTCCCACATAATTGTTGAGAGAATTATTCATCTATAATGTCACAAGTGGGATACCCTTTCTTTCATTATGTTACTTCAGGTCCATCTAATACAAAGCTATAATATTCACTGTACTTAATTCAATGAATTCCAATCCACCTGTTATATGTACATGTAGTTGATACTCCTTCAGAAAAATTTGGATTCTCACATAAATTGCAACCATAAGATCGTTTCGCACTGTTACTCAGCTTTGATTCAGGATCTTTAATCATCTTCGACTAATTAAGCCACCTTTGTACAGCATTTATGAACACATCTTGCCGCGTGTAATACACATTCAGCAGACAATCCCAGCATCCACCTATAAATTTTTCAGGATAGAACATAAGCATTGAGTTGAAGTAAAGGCGATATAGTTTAATCATATGACTCAGCTTGAAAAAACAAAAACAAAAACAAAAACAAAAACAAAAAAAAGGAAGCTGCAACATAGGGGTGAAGAATATATATCTACCTAGTGTTTAACTCTTTGACGGATCTCGTATTAAACAATATTCTGAATATATCAAGTGTTCTTCTCTAAAACTGAGAGTGCTGGTGTAAGATATATAGTTATTAGCTTTGCCTGTTAAGTGTGGTACCTGAAAAGAGTAGGAAGAGATAGATATGCAGTCATAATCAACAACCAAAGAATAAAAGATCGTGGACTGCTTGAATTTTTTAGGAAAAATAAAGTTAAAAGCGATAAAAATAATCATCAAACAGAAGAACACTGACAAGCACATATCAAAAACATGGAGTGAGAGAAAAGAATCATCTGTGTTGTTCTAAACATGTCATGAGAATCATTGATGGATGTTCTTTACCAGCTCATACAGCTCTTTCCCTGGTTCAGCCATAACACACCAGCCCAAATTAAAAGTTAGTGTCTTGCAATCAATGTGGCCTTCAAGCAATACAATGTTACCCATATCGAAGCTCTTGTTCCTAGCCGTTGAATCATGCAATGCCTTCACACGGATATCTGCCACATCGGCACAGCTGATTCCCTACATTGTTTGTTGGCTGCTAAGCTTGGGTAGTATGCTCAAACATAAACTATTTAACAAAGAGAAGATATTACTATACTCACCTGAGATATTCTGTTTCCTTGGTCAAAAATGAAAGCCCGTTGCCCACCAGGTTCGTCCTGAAAAAACCAATTTTCAGAAATGCCTCTAATTATTGCAGTGGGACGATTATGATGGAGTTTCCAGATCCTTTAATTTTGCAACATATCTTGATATAGGCAAAAGTGAAGTTTATAAGACACCCTAAAAGCCCCCAACTAAGGAAAAAAAAAAAAAACCAGCGCAGTCTCTTTAACAATTGACTTTTGCATTTAAGTTATCATTAAAGAACCAGGGCGAATTATTGTGTACCCAAGGCCTGATCTTCTCAAGGAATCTTCCCCCACCTACACAAATCTCAGCAACACCGAGTCAGTTGTAGTGCACCCAAAACAAAACAAAAAAGGGAAAAAGAAAAACTGAAGAAATATCTAACCTTCTTGAACCTGCTCCCTTCTGGTAGGTTCTATCCCTGCTCCTGTACATGACACCAAGACGAAGTCCGTTTCCTGCCCGGTCTGCAACGCAACATTGTACAAATTTATTTAAGACTAAATATGAACGACATAAACATTAATGTTTCTTGTTAAAGGTTGCCATAAAAATACTCAGAAAATAAAACAAAGGCTGTGTTTACAAACTATAGAATGGCAGTCAGATTTGTTATTATTGCTAGTAGAATCAAGAGGGAAGAGATATGTGTGATGTGTGATACTTTATAAGCAAAGAACCTTGAGAGGTAAAGGTTAGTCCAGGCTGATTAAGTAGAAGAGGAGAGCAAAAGCAAATGAGAGAGATCTACTCGAGAAACTCTCTCCAAAAAAACTACTCAAGTCTTAGCTTCTAAAGCTTGTATGTTTTGAAATGAGGCAAGGACCCCTTATTATAGGAAGCAATGGCATCTTGCAAGGGAATGTTCCAAAATTACTTGAAAGATGTTATTATCCTATATAATGACCCCTAAAGGATAATAGGACAAGTGTCCCACAAGCTGGAAGTAAAATTAGTGATGGGAACGGGCAAGGTACATAGGAAACCATCCCATCCCTAATACGGCGGGAATGGAGTGAGAATGGAAACCATTTCTATTTCCCAGCGGGAATGGGATGGGAATGGCATTCCCTATCCCATTTATGACCCATTCCATTTATACTTCTTCCCTCACGCGGCTGACGAGCGGACCCTCCTCCTTCCAACTGTTATCCCACGCCCCCCTCTCTCACACTCCTCACCTTCCTCTTTCTTCTCTCTCTAAGTCGAACGGCAACACACACACACACACACACACCTATTAATCCCATTTTCATTGTGTTTCCCCCATTTCTCCCTTACATAATATAGATACACCGAGTCACTAAATTACCTATTGTATCACAGAATCAAAACTACATAATATCAATGAAGATACAAAAATATCCATCTCCCACGTGGCACTAGAGGGACACGTGGCCAAGCTAATCTGGAGCCCGGAAGAAAGGAGTCATCATCCCGAGCTTGGAGTACAACCCGGAGCCCGGGTATTCCGCCTGCTCCCGACCTCCCCGAGGAACTCAAGTATAGCCCTCATCTCCGCTCATAAACATAAAAAGCTCGCATGGTCTTAGACCTGAGCTGTCTTGCTAAAGGCCCCGAGGTCTCCACCCCGGGAAGCGAAGAAAGTCAACAAAAACTGCCGCATTCAATGCCCACATGCTACTACATCATCCCGGGACTACCATCTGGCGTCTCATTGGGCGAAAAGGATACTTGCCCTCTAAGGAAAGCTGCATCTAGAAGGTCAAGGGGACAAATAGGGAAGTTCTATCCTCTGCATCAAAACAGGTCACTTCCACATTAAAGCTCATCAATGCATATTGCGGCTGTCAGAGATGGACACATGGCAGCTCACCCCAGGTCGACATCTGGCAAGCCCACTTGCCTCAGACCAACATTCCACCATTATAAATACAAGGTGATAGCCTTCCCTTATGGTCTAAGTTCAAATTAACACACACAACTACAAACTCTCTAAAGAATTCAGAGCATTCACTCCCAAAGAGCAGCCTGAATCCTCACCGGAGACCATTAACCTTACCATAAACTGATTCTCTCACCGGAGGGCTTTAGCTGGACCAACGTCCAGCTCCCTAACGGTGCTTCTTCCTCATCTCAGGTATCTACCGGAGGACAAGTCGTGAGCTTGTGCCTATTGAGAGCCGGGGCATCCTGACCAGAGACTAGCTGCTTACGTGGACATCGACAGATCACCAGAACCGATTTTGGCGTGATCAGTTTGGTTCCGTTGCCGGGACTGACCATTCAGATACCTTCAGTTTGAATTCTTTATAACCTAGCAAATTTACGGTTTAAGAATGACGAACTCAAAGCAATAGGCTACGTCAGCCGCTCAAGAGGCTGGCCCAGAATCTTCACATGTTGTTGAGCACGTTGCCCAGTCAGCACAGAGACATGCATCAAAAACTCCCGGAAAAACCCCTGCCGATAATTCAAGAGGCAGGAGGTCAGCCCGGGATGTAGCACGGGTATTAACTAAAAAGGCGGCAGAGAGGTCGCGTAACAGCAAGGGAAAGGCCGCGCGGAGAGCCCGTCGGGATGGAGACACCGCTAGTGAGACTTCTGGAGGAGAAGATACTTGCGGTAACGACGAGGTCAGAATCACCGGGGTAAAGCGGCCGGCAACACAGCTACAGAGAGATCAAGCTGAATTGGAGAATCTACGTCGCGAGTGGGCGCACGTAGAAAGAATTAGAGAACTCGAAAGGAAGGAATTCGAGCTCATCAAAAGGTCGAAGCGGCGGAGCAGACCAAGAGAGTCCCTCTCGAGCCGGAGAGGGCACATGCAGACAGACCACGCAGCCGCGATCATGGATCCCGAACTGTGGAAGCCCCCCGGGCAAGTGCGCATAGCAGATTGCGCGAGAGTGCAACGAACAGGCTGGGGAATCGGGTTAGTGTGGCACCCAGGGCGAGTGCACATAGCCGACTCCACTATCCGGAGGAAAGGGAGATACCAAAGGGAAGCGTTCATGAACGACTCGGAGCTTGGACACGCTCTCCCAGCCCGCAGAGATCAGATTGGACCCATAAACCGGAGGTTCAATCCCGGCGAAAGGATCCCCAGGGGGGTAGGCCAAAGCGCTCACCATCTCCCCCGAGAAGCTCTCCCAGCTCGATCGCCTCGTCACACAAACGATCAAAAAATGATGGGCGTGATCGACGAAGCCGCCATAAATCCCGTGCTGATGATTCGCCAGACAGAGCTCTAAAGGCTCTCCAAGAACGCCTAGAGGCTCTTGAAGCGGGAAAGTTAGGCCTCCCCGCCCAGATATTGGAGAGTCCGTTTTGCCGACGGATTCAGAGAACACCGCCCAATCACCGTCTGAGGCTTCTCGAGTTCAAATCATATACAGGAAAGACGCATGCCGAGACTCACGTCTCCAGTTTTGAAGCCAAGATGGGTGTCTGCACCGCACAACATGACATGTGGTGCAAAGTCTTCATCAGCACTTCGATGCAACTGTGATGAAGTGGTTCAGAGAGCTCCCCAAAGAATCCGTTGCGGATTGGAGCGACCTGAAGAAGAAGTTCCTCAGGAAGTATGCCTCAGCGGGAGAGCTTCCTAAGGACAAATCCGACCTTGCAAATACAAAGCAAGGTCCAACCGAATCGCTGGCAGATTATATCCAGCGGTTCAAAAATGTGGCCGACGAGCTCTCAAACGTCCCTGACGAGACGGTTATGGTCTGCTTTGAAGGCGGGCATCAGTCGGAAAAGCTGTTGGAGGAGCTCAACCTCCGGACTCCGGCCACGAGCGCGGAAATGTTTATTCTAGCCAAAGGTGTGGCAAAAACGGAGAAAATCTTGGCCGATAAGGCAAAGGCCAAAGGAGTTGCTGTGCCTGTGCAGGTCGAGGAGGCCAAGAACCCGGACAAGAGGGCCGGGCAGACAAGCCCCAGACAAAAGGCGCAAGATAGGGAGGACAAAATGGTCTATACACCGCTAAATGCTTCCCGGGAGCATATCATGACCGTTTTGCAACAGGAGAATAAACTGGCAAAGCCCTACCCCCTAAGGGAGGTAAAGTTTCCTCAGAACCCGAACCAGAGGTGCGAGTATCATAAAGAGAATGGACACTCCACCGAAGAATGTCGCCAGCTGAAAAAGGCCATCCAGCGACTGATAGATCGGGGGGAGCTCAGGAGGTTTGAGCAGAGAGAAGAGCCGGAGAGAAGGCCGGCAGCGCACGGTCGTGAGCACGTTGACAGGGAAGAATTTAGGATATCCACCATCCTGGAAAACAACTTGAGCATCACCCATCTCAGCGACACCATGTATAGTCTGAACAATGTGGTGTCCCAACCTCGGGCAAAGGACGGGGTTGGCATATGCTTCTACCCAAGTGAGATGGCGAGCACCGATCTGGCAAAAGTACAGCCGCTCACGATGTATCTCGGGATAGAGAAGTATATGGTCAGACGAGTGCTCATAGACACGGGGGCCAATCGGAACATCATGTACTATGATTGTTTCAAGAAGATGAGGCTCACGGACTCCCAGCTCATCCCGATTAACATCCAGTTGGAAGGCTTCACCGGGCACCGGGTGGTAACCAAAGGCACCATAGCGGTGAAGGTGACAATTGGAGAGGGGGATATTTTCAGAATGGAGAAAATAGAGTTTCTAGTTCTCGACATCCCATCCCCCTACAACGCAATTTTGGGCCTACCAGCTCAGGCCAAGTTTGGCATGGTCGTCTCCGCCCCTCATCAGAGAATCAAATTCGCCGCCAACGGGAAGGTCGGCATGATGAGAAATGATCACAAGAGTACTTTATCTCACATAATAGAGACTCAGAAAGAAAAGGAGGCGACATTTCGAGGAAAGGCTCAAGCGGTGGAAATTTGCCAAAATCCCGCCAAGAGAGCCCGACCATCGGCAGTCGAAGAAAGCCCGGCAGTAGTAGAGTAGCTCGCAGTTCCTGAGAACGCGGCTTCTACGTCAAGCCTGGCAAAGGATTAGCAATTAACGCGGGCTAGCAATTCTAGCTCGCACGAGTCGGGCCCGAGCCCGAAGAAAGCAAGGGTGATCACGATCGAGACCCTCGACAATCGCGACCTCCCAAACATTCAGCCACACGAGGATTTCGACGAAGTGATCATCAATTTCGATTTTCCCGACCAAAAAATTAAAATTGATCTGGATATCGACGAGGGAGAACGTCAGGCTATTATCCGATTCCTCCGAGAAAACACCGATGTATTCGCTTGGAGGGTTGAAGACATGAAAGGCATCAGCGAAGACGTCTCCGTCCATAAGCTCAGCGTGGACCCCGCAATCACTCCAATACAACAACGACCACGGGTTTTTTTCCCGGAGAAGCAAGCAGCTATCAAAGAAGAAGTCGACAAGCTGCTCCGGGCCAAGATAATAAAATAATTTTTTTACCCGGCTTGGATCGCGAATGTCGTCATGGTCAAGAAAACCAGCGGCAAATGGAGGATGTGCGTGGACTACACCGACTTGAACAAAGCTTGTCCGAAAGACTGGTACCCGCTGCCCAGAATTGATCAGCTCGTTGATGCTATAGCCGGCCACAAAATCCTGAGTTTCATTGATGCTTACTCAAGATACCACCAGATCAGAATGTGGCTGGAAGATCAGAAGCTTACGATTCCGAGCCGCGGGGCTTTATATCGCTACGTTATGATGCCCTTCGGGCTAAAGAACGCGGGGGCTACCTACCAAAGAATGGTGAATAAAGTGTTCGGCGACCAGCTCGGACGTAACGTAGAGGCTTACATCGACGACATGGTCATCAAGACCAAGAAAGCCAATCACGTTGAGGATCTCCGGAAACCTTCACCAATCTAAGAAAAAACAATATGAAGCTCAACCCTGCAAAGTGCGCTTTTGGGGTCACTGCGGGCAAATTCTTAGGATACATGGTGAATGAGCGAGGAATTGTGGCGAACCCGGGAAAGATCCAGGCATTGCTGGATATGAAAGCCCCAACGAGTATCAAAACCGTGCAGCAGCTCAACGGCAAGATAACCGCCTTGAGCAGATTCATAGCTAAAGCTGCCGAGAAGAGCCTCCCTTTTTTCAAAATTTTGAAAAGGAGTCGGAAGTTTGCTTGGGGACCAGAATGCGACAAGGCCTTTGCTAAGCTGAAGCAATACCTTGGCAGCCCGCCTCTACTTTCAAGCCCGGTACCTAGAGAAAAATTGTATGTCTACATCTCGGCCTCGGATACGGCGGCGGCTGCAGTATTAATCAGAGAAGAGGGCCCCATTCAAAAGCCAGTGTATTATGTCTCTCACGCGCTCTCCGACGTAGAGACACGATACTTGAATGTCGAAAAGGTGGTTCTGGCGTTGATAGTAATGGCGAGGAAACTATCACACTACTTCCAGCCCACGCCTTGGTAGTTTACTCAGATCTACCTCTCTGGCGAATGCTGCAAAAGCTCGACGTAGCTGGCAGAATGATGAAGTGGACAGTCGAGCTTTCTGCCTTCGACATCACTTACGAGCGGAGGAAGGCAATCCAAGGACAAGTACTTGCCGACTTCGTTGCAGAAACATCATTCGCCCATGATTATCCGAAGACCTCGCCAGTCGAGCAAGAGAAAGACGCACTGCAAGTCGTCCCTCAAACCAAAAGTATCCGCCTTAGCTCTCAAGAAGCACGACCGATATACCACTGGCAGTTGTTCGTCGATGGCTCAGTCAGCAGCTCGGGCAGCGGCGTAATAAGTGAAATCAAAGGCGAAAAAATGAAAAACCTCCTCGCCGGTGCTCGCCCTCGCACGTAGGCACATCGCGCCCTCACGAGTTCCGGTAACCTTGAACCTTGAGAAAAGAAAATGCTTCGGGCTTATATCTGTAGTAAGAGTCCTCTGCCATGCCTACTACACTCTTACTGGTGGTCCGATACTAGGGCATTAAAGTGGGGCTCCTTTCCCTATGGGAGTAGACGCTTCGGGCTCATTCCCGATTCTTTAGATGTCTATTTCTGAAACCCTCCATAGGAATCCCTCAAGAAATCCATAAAAGCAGTACCCAGAAACACTCCTCCAGCAAATTGAGTGCCCAACACAATAAACCCTTCGTTCCACTTCATCAAGTACGGCGAGACCCTTGCTACCGGTGTACTCACAAACACAATGAGCAAGCACCATATTTTGACCAGAATCAGAGACTTCGTTCTCAAGTCTGGTGAGTAAGTAGGGAAATTATCCGAGTCTCCACTGCCGTGGGCGGAGGTGGAGAATTGGGTGGATTGGCGGAGAAATATTATGATACATACTTTATACTTGACGTGATAAAAGATGCACAAATTTTACACACAAAAATCACAAAATATATTAAGAATGCACACTTTACACATGATGATGCACAAAAATACATTTAAACGCGTATTATGTAGTTACAAGGATAGTTTTAAAATAAATAATTAATTTTTCACTTAAAAAAATTTAAGCAAATGAAAATAAATATAACAATTTAATTGAATTCAAATTCTACAAAAGGTACCGGCCATACAATTTTCAAAGAAAAAATTGTGAAGAGAAAGATTAGAGTTTCCAAACCCTAGCGCGTTCGCCTTAGGCCCGCCGCAAGCTGAAGAAAGGAAAGACCCCGACATTTCTCTCTCTCGCGTTCAACTCCCTCAGTTCCTCCCTCTCCTCCGGCTACCTACCCACGGCAGTTCGATTGCCGTGCCAACCGCCGCCGCTACCTACCTCGCCACCACCGTTCGGCATTCACCGGTGTCTAAACCCCCCACCCCCACTAGATTGCTTGCGAGAGGTATGGCTTTGAACATCCTGTTCCTTGTAGAAGAAATGTTACAGTGCTCGATGAGATGTTCTTAGATGAATTTTGTGCGCTTTATAACTGATATTGGAATTGTAATCGAAGGGAGTTATTGAACTTCTTGCCTCTTAACATGGTTTAAGTAGAAAACACAGTAGATTTTTTCTTGGTCTTCTAAAATGGAGTAGTTATTTCAATATTCAATCATTTTTATGACCCATCTCCAAAAGAACTGTTAATTGTTGCTTGCTGCTGTTGATTTTTCTTGGTCTTCTAAAATGGAGTAGATTTTTTTGTGCTAATACAGTATGAATGTAGATTCAGTTTAGGACCGTTGGATCCCTCTTACTGCTGACATATGTTGTGGAATTTGGAAAGCTGTAAATTTTATTTTTTTTCCAGTCCTACCTTACTTTGCCAAGTACGTCTTATTAACAAATTTGCGTATCTATCTATCGTCTTGGTGAAAAATTTATAGTTGACTTAAACATTATGATGATGATATATACTATACATGTGATAAACTTTGAATGATGCTTAATTTTTTATTGTCCAGGGGGTTATTAATGTGAATTGTTTTAATTGATATTTTGGGTTGGCCTATGGGCATTATTTCTTTCAACTCTGCGTATCACTGTGAATTTACATTTAATGGGATAAGGCATTACTATATTATAGAACTAGGAGTAACATTGTTGTTGGGCAAAGTCATCGCATTTTACTGGAGTGAAAAGAGATACTGCTATAGCGGGTTGGGTGGAGTGAAATGAGATACTGCTATAGTAGATTTTTTCTTGGTCTTCTAAAATGGAGTAGTTATTTCAATCATTTTTATGACCCATCTCCAAAAGTACCGTTAATTGTTGCTTGCTGCTGTTAATTTTTTCTTGGTCTTCTAAAATGGAGTAGATGTTCTTAGAGTTCAAGTATTATCCAAATTTAGATGTTTTGGAATTTTGGAAGTCTAGTAAGGATTGATTTCAAGTATTGTCTATTATGGCTTGTGATATACTAAGCATTCCTATCACCACTGTGGCATCTGAATCTGCTTTGAACATATCATAATTTTAGTATTTTTAGACTTTCAGTGTTGGAGTATGATTCAAAAACATGTGATTAAGTTATACTTTAGTACTAGTATTTATTATGTTTATTGTTTGCTAAGAAATTTGCCAGTTTTTTTTTTTTGAGATTGTGATGTATTTATTTTTTTAGTCGTGGCCCGTTTAGCCTGAAGCCTCGCTAGGGTTAGGGTTAGGTTCGCAATATTAGCAAGCCGAAAAAATTGGACCGTCTAATCCGAAGCCCGCTAGGGCCGGCCTGAAACTGCCACGCTAGCCCGATTAACATCTCTAAGATAAGCATTGTCTTTTACTTACCAAGTGTTTTTAAAACCACTGTCAATGCAAAGTATGTGTATCTAAAGTGAGATGTGTGTTGACTTGTGAGCATTGTCTTGCATCCCACATAAACTGAAATTTCTAATACGTGGGTGGCTAGCAAAATTGTTTGTTGGTAGTTGGAAGTTTTTTTAATTATTAGTCTATAGACATCATTTACTAAGATGGACACATACAAGAGTGCTGCTTTGGAATTTCAAAGCTTTTGCAAGGCAAGTACATTACCATTGAAATTACATTAATATTTGTTCATAAATAATGGTCTTGTGTTATCAATTGAATTCTATAGAAAATTATTTATATTCGGATAGAGGTATATTATATTAGATGGATGAAAAAGGTGATTTTCAAATAACATATAAAACAATTATAATTTCTATTATTCTAAGTAAGCAATTTTAATGTCAATTTTTTTTATAAATGCAAAAAAAGAAAAACCTATTATGAAAATCTTATGAAGTATATTAATATTTTGAATTATCACTGGCCGAGGTTTTCTCTTTTGGCATTGTCAAGAGGAAGTTCTTGACTGTGGATGAACCCTATGGGGAGTATGCATTTTACTCTTGATCTCTAAATAAAAATAATGCATACATTTCAGGGATGAAAAACGAATTTATTCAAAACACAGTAACAATAAAGCATATTTATGTCGTACCTCTTGTTCATGAAAAATCATTGTGCTATCCTAATACAAAGGTGAAGTATACACCAACTAATTGGAGTTTCAGGGCTAGGATCATGGTTGTTATCATATATAGAGAGAGATTACAGCAATAGAGGGATGAGATTGACAGTTTGAACAAAAAATAATTTGAAAAATCAGAATATATATAATGTTTTTTTTACTTGCCTCTGCGTTCAGTCTGATCTTTGTTTGTGGCCCTCATTTATGAGGCTTGGTATGAAAGCCATAATAAGTTCAGTGAATGTTTTGTTATCGAAATGTCAAAAAATTATTTTGTGACTGATTGTTTTTAACTTTTTGCAGAAATATGATTGAAGATTCACAAAGATTATATATATAGGTGATGGGAAACTAAAGGGCCAGCACGATAACGTTGGGGAGAGAAGTGTGCTAACGTTGCAGAAATATGGTTGATGGTGGGGAGAGAGGCGTGCTAACGTTGGGTGGAAAAGGCAACTCACTCTCACCATCCTCCGTTTTTGAGTTTGCTAAGAATCAGCGGTCACCTCCTCTGATTAGAATCGATCCTTCGGCTCTCACCAGGCTCTCTGGATCTTCATCTTTATCTGGCGGTGGTGGCAAGTTTCAGTTTTCTATTCCCAATTATCTAACCCCCGTGGAAACCAGAGCTTGTTTTCTTGTACTCGTCAACAAGTTGGTGGTTGTATCCTCCTCGTCGTCGTCTTCTCCTTCAGTGGCAGCAGCAGCTTGCTCTCACTTATTGGATGCCTTGAATAATCATGATTTCACTACTACTCCTAATGTTGATGTTGATGAACAGGTTCATCAGGTTTTGAGCAACTGCTGGCCCGATGCTGCTATCCTTGGCATCTGCTCTCTCTTGGATTACGAGTCCTTTGCTTTGTCCACCCTTGCTGATGCCGTTGCCTCCTTGTCTTGCGAAGCCTTACGGGCTGATGTCTCCTCCTTCAATTCCTTCGCTGACTCTGGCGATGGTTCCTCTGCCAAGGACTCTGCCGCCGTCGCCAGTGATCTCAAGGTCCTCCTTAACGGCTCCAAACTTCTCGGCACTCTCTGCTCCCACCAAATCTCCAACATTCCCAGGATTCATGGCTGCCTCCGTTCCGTCACCAGATCCGTCCACTCTGCCACCCGGGTGGAATTGAATTCCGGCGGAGGTGCTGGAGAAGACTTGGTCTCCGTTCTCTCTTCTTTAGCCCTTGCTCTTCAGAATCTGGGAAAGACTAGCTGGAGCCGCTCCAAGCTTTGTTTCGGTTCCTTGGTTGCTGATATTACCACCAATGATTTCATTCATGGCTTGGTAGACAGCTTCAACGCCAATTGCCCTACCATTCGCAATTTGGATGATTCCATTAAGTCTTTCCTAGCAGCCTATCTTGAAAATGACTATGTCAAGTCCTTGCATCTAATCCATGCTCTATCTTACCTTGTCCGGACTATCCTCTCATGGGAGGCAACAGCCTCATTTGTCATGCTCGTGGTGATTGATTTGATTGCAAACTCTCTGGGCCCCAATAATCCTGATACGGATAAAGGAAATCCAAAAACAGAGAAGAAGAGGGACAAGAGAAAAAAGGTTATGGGGAAAGGGACTACCGTCTTAATACAGTATATAAAGGATATGTTGCAGTTTGAGAAAAAGACAGCTGAGGTGGTTGATCATTCAGTCCTACTGCAGAAATTAGCGGATGACTTCCACTCCCTGCTTGACCTTGAGGACCCTGGTTTTGAATCTTTATTGCAGAAAGTGAAAGATATTGTTGACAGCAATGAAAGTAGGAGGCTTCCCAAGCTCCCTAAGGTAATACATACAGTTTATCAAAAAAAATTATTTTTTGTGCTCCTTTTCTTGCCTTCTGATCTGTATTCCCTTGTCATTTTCTTCTCTCCAAGTAATAAAAAGAAAAAGGGCAGAATAAGAATAATTGGTTTAGGGTTTAGGCACAATTCTTTTGAAACTTCAAAAGCCATTTGACAAATACATAGGTATTACTTAGTTGGACTGTGTTTGTATTCTTGGATAGGATAGTGATCTGGGGTTTTGTAGACAATGGTGGGTTGTTGGTGAGAGATAGCTGGGGCTGATGTTTAGGGCTCATAAATTTTTTGGTTATTCTGAGTTCGATGGCAGGATCTGTTGCTAGTTTGTTGGGTGCAGATTTGCTGTGTTGAGATTGGGCTGCTGGTTTGTTGGATGCTGGTCTGATTTGTTGTGGACTAGGTGGGCTGACGAATAACGGTGGGCTGACAAAGAGTATTTGTGCAGAGCTGTTTGTGTGGGAAGGAAAGGAATGGAAAAGAAGAATTGGTGCTGGCTATTTTTGCTTGTTTTCTGTAAAATTCAGCGGTGACTGGTGGCAAAGAAAAATAGAGGGAAGAAATCAATACCGACCAAATATGATTGCAATTGACAATGCCGCATAAATAATTAAAATACAATGGTAAATCCTAATTCTATGAATTTATATAACAATAGGATCCTATTAATATGATTAAATTAGAAACTGTAACAATAATCCTTCTTGGAAAAAAAAACTAGTAATCCCCTTCAAGAAGATTTATAGCACAATTTATTCTAATGTAGAAATATTGAATTCTTGTGCCTTTATTCTTGTGTTTGCAGCCTGCATCAAACACAATATATAAAGATTGCCAATTGAGAAAAAAAGATGTATGTGGAACATTTATTATTATACATATTGTGGGAACCTTGTTGAAAGAAACAACAAATGAAGAAGACGAACAATGGAGGGAGCAGCAGTGGTTGGCATGGATATTAGTGTTCAGTTTGTAGCTTGCCGTCGCTGGCCATGACATACAGTTCCTTCCTTGGATTTGTCCTTTCTCTGGTTGTGCTATACATAGTTTGAATAATAGGGTAAGAACCTGTCCTAGCAAGGGCTCGGACCTTACCAACTTGCCGTTAGTGCGAAAACAGATTAAGACATGAGGTGGTTAACTATTGGCGACTAGACTTCCACACACAAAAACAAGGAGATACAAAGAGTTTTGAAGCTTGAGTGAGATATGACTGCATTGGCGGGGTGCCCCAAGGTGGTCCTTGGAGCAGCAACGGAGGACTCCATAACCACCACGAAGAAGGAAAAAGGGAATGAAAATCTTGTTGAGGAGCTGCAGTGGACTCCATAATCTCCTTGTGCCTTAGGTTGTTCATCATTCTAGTGGATGGAGGTGAGTTCGTGATGGTGAATCCACATAGTTCAGCTATAGCTAGGGGGTACATGAGTGAGCAAGTGAGAATAATGTTATTTCGTACGACTATAAGAGGCGAGATTTGAGATGAATGCATTAGTGGGTCTCTAAAAGTAGCCCAATAAGCGAGAGAAAATCATTTGAAATGGTTGTAGATTTCAAACATAGAGCAGTAAGCTCGCCTGTTAGGAAGGGGAAAATGTTAATTATCAATGGTAGTGCTAGAGGCAGGGGATGACCAATACTGCCGTTGTTAAGTAGGATATGATTATCTTTCAAAAAAATAAAAATAAAGAGGGGGTTTAGAAGGATGTAATTGAGTGTGGTTTAGCAGAAATCTAGCTTGTGTAGACCTGAATGGCATAAAAGGATTCATGTAGCCATTCTATAGTTGCTAGAACAAGATATGAATATAGTTATTAATGGCGAGAGGCGAGAGGCGGGCGACCGAAAGGCGAATAATTAGTAAAAATAGTATATATTTATATATATATATATATATATATATTTATTTAATTATAAGAAATCCTAAAATGAGAATAATATATTAAATTAAGTTCACATATAATAGCAAGCCTAGACAGAGTACATAAAAAGGAAAAAAAGACACAAAGTAAAAAAACAATCCAAATAAAGATGAAGAAACAGAGTAAAAAAACACAAAGAAGGAAAAAAACAGAGTAAAGACACTAAAGATGAAACAGAGTAAAGTAAAGACACAGTAAAAAAAATAGTACAGTAGATGAAAAAAAGAAGTAGAGTTAAAAAAAAAATTGTAATGTCCAAATAATAAAGGTCCAAAAGAAGAAACAAAGGTAAATACTCTCTCTAAAACAGCCCAAGAGAGAAATATGAAAAAGAAAAAAGAAAGAAGAAAAAAGAAAAGACAAAGATGCAGAACAGGCGAGACATCTGGAGAGAGACGACCTCGTCCCGTTCGGGTGGTGGCCTAGGGCTGGTCGCCGTCGCAAGGGGTAGTAGCCGTTGCCGTCGCAAGGGGTGGTAGTCGTCGCCGTCGCTAGGGCAAGTCGCAAGTCCATGTCACAAGTCCAAGTCGTTTCTTCATTGCAGGCTTACCGAGTGTGGGATTGAAAGAGTCGATTTTGCTTTTTAGGGTTTTTTTAGGCTTTAGCTACGTCGTTTTGTTTTAAAAAAGGGCCGAGTGTATGTTGTAAACGCGACGCCTTCGAGCGCCTCACGCCTCTGTCCCAGTCGAGAGAGGCGAACTCCTCGACCTCGCCTCTGTGAAAACGCCTTGCCTGCCCAAAACTGAGGCCAATGCCTCGCCTCCTGTCTCGCCTCGGGCGACCAAGGCTAGCGCCTTTAATAACTATGGATATGAATGAGTTGATTATCCTATATTGCAAGTATTGGGTATATTACAATGATTATTGTTGTTTTTTTTTTTCACTTTCTGCTTTGCATTGGCAAGATTTTTTGTATTTTGTAACTGAGTGTGGTTTAGCAGAAATCTTGCATGCGTAGACCTGGATGGCATAAAATGATTCATGTAGCCATTCTAAAGTAGCTAGAACAAGAGATGAATGAGTTGATTATCCTATATTGTTGTTTTTTCCCCCCTTTCTGCTTTGTGTCGGCAAAGATTTTCTGTATTTTGTCTTTTGAAGTTATCAGTTTGTTGATGCTAATGTTGTTAACTATCAGTTATGGGTTGATAGTCTATGATGCACAGATACTCCAAAATGTACTTCGTGGCGGTATCGAATACGTTTTTCATATGCCGGGGCAAGTGGGATAGTCTGAGTGTGTATTAGATGGATTTCAATTGAACCCGGCTATTAATATATGTATCTTTGTTTGGATATGTGGCTGATACGAGAAGGATACTGCAGGGTGAAATATATATTCATTTCTTAAAAGCAAGGGCTCTGTATTTAACGAGTTGCAATGGATAGAAGCCTCAAAAATATTAATAAAGAAAATCTACGAATGAGAATAAATAAATCTCGGGTCCTGGAAATAATATATTTAATGTTCTCATTTTCACTTTTAGAGTCACTTTTGCTAATATTAAGATATAAATTTGTACACATTTTTGTTAATTAAGTTTTGGCAAGTGGTTGATAAATGGGTCATCTATTCCTTTAGTTTTTGTAGTGGGAATGGTCAGCTTCTATGTATTTATCTTCAGTACACGTTTATAAGGGAATCATGTAAAGATGGTATCATATATATATATATATATATATATATATATATACACACACACACACATATATATATATCTTCAGTACACACATATATTTATATATACACACACACACACACACACACACACACACACACATATATATATATATATATATACACACACATTTATATATATATATGTATTTTAAAGTTGTCATATCCTTGCTGTACCCATATTGATATTCTTAGATTTTGATGCATCACTGCACGCGTACTACATCTCACCCGTGTAGCGGTCAGCTTCATAATTGATAGCTAATAAAAAAGCATGGAAAACATGATTGTAGCCTTGGATAAATACATCATTCTTACCCTGATTTGTCTTTGTTACGTAACAGGGCACACGTGATTTTGCAAAAGAACAGATGGCTGTAAGAGAAAGAGCATTCTCAATTATTGGTGAGGTGTTTAAGAGGCATGGTGCCATGGCTCTAGATACTCCTGTTTTTGAATTAAGAGAAACTCTTACCGGAAAGTATGGGGAAGACTCAAAGTTGATTTATGATCTAGCAGACCAGGTCAGCTTTAACCGATTACACTCAGTTTTGTTTTGGTGTATGTTTTTTTCTCGATGGACATTGAGTCTCAATTATAATTTTTTCGTAGACTTGTAAATTTATAGAAATATATGAAGACCTTCTCTGAAGCTGCTTTTTTTTTTTCCGGGTCATCTTGAGAACAGTTTTATGTTCTTATTTTTGTTGCATTTTATGTTATATCAATGGAAATTGCTTTGTCTCTTTCTATGGACTTCTATGGCCTGTTCATTAGGTGTTGGCTCACCTAGTTTCTGTTTTTGTTGTCATAATTTACAAGAGAAATATGCTGATTTAAGGTTGAATGAGGTCAATCATAATCAAGATAAGTTAAGTTGGACATACGTATGAAAGAGGCTGGAAGGCATGTTCCACATTGCAAAGCATATTTGTTGGAGTGGAAGCATTGCCAAGTTGAATGGAAAGTTATATTGATCAGTGTTGCTTTATACCTTTATCTGACCAAATGGCAGAGAAATAGAAAATGATATTTCATAAAATGTGTGCTCAACATTGCTGATCAAGCGCATCTTTCGGGATCAGGCACATCTTTCGGGATCAGCACTTTCTCTCGTTGCTATAGATCTGCCATATCTGGGCTTTGCTCTTCAGCTTTAGGAGCTATTTTAGGAGTGCCCATTTGCTGATCTTTTGAGAGACTGAAGGACGGTTCTTCATTAGTTTCTAGCCTTTTCCTTTTTCCTTTTCCTTTCTTTATTTGTATGTTTTTTTTTCTGTTATTCTGTTTTGGCGTATGGCTTGTTCCCCGTTTTTGTCTATTCTTCACTTGATCAAATAAATTTATTCGTTTATCTAAAAGGGAAATGTGTGCTCGATTGAGGATGTTTTGCTGCATTCTGAACTGGAAAGGTTAAATGCTTTAAAGATGAGGAACACATTCCTAGAATATAGATCCATTTGAGAGAGAATCAAAGTAGACCAATAGGTGGAACGCTGACCTACGAAGAATTGAGACCAAAACTAAAGCGGGATAGTTATGCTGGCTTCTATTCGCTCTGTAACAAAGGCGATAATCCTAGTATTTAGGTTCAGGTGAAATATATACCTCAGGGAAAATAGGGTTCAAGGACTAACAAGAACCAAAAAATGGACAATAATCGGGTTGTTCAGGCGACTGTAAATAGAGGTTGCACATTCATTTGTTTTTCCAATTGCTAGGGTTGAAGGAATGATTTAAGTTTTGAAACAATGATATATAGGGTTGAAAGAGAGATGGGTAGCAGAGAGAAAAAAAAAAGTTAGTTAAGGTTTGAAAACTATGGTATTTAAGGGTTGAACGGGATGGGTACCGGAGTGAAGAAAAAGATTAAGTTGTTACAATTCCTATGCGATGTAAATCATTGACCACATCAATAGGGTGTTAGATCTTGTGATGGTCTCAACCTTTCAGATCTATGATCTGCAAGTTCATGGCAATAACTCACATCAATAAACTCCGGCAAAGATGGCAAATCAGGCAAGGGCATTGGCTTTGATTAAGGATTTCTAAAGGAAACAAAAAAAAATGTAGAGCTTTTACTGAGTGACGCAAATTTTTTTTATTTATTTTTGGTAGGGGGGAGAGAGAGAGTTAAGAAATTGATTAGATATGATTAATGGGGAATGAAAATGATTGGATTACAATTTTTTTTGTCCAAATCATCTCAATCTAGGTGTAAGCATGTGATGGTTGGGTCAAAGGGTGACATTATATTTTAAGTCATGTGATATCTTACCAATCACATGCTTGTCACCCTGGTTGGAATAAGAAAGTTGGATAAAAAATTTGTATCCCTATCACTACTCAATGGGGAAAGGATAAGAAAATAAAAGAAAGAAAAAATACTGGTTTAAAGTCAATATAAGGAAAAAATGTGGAGAATTGAAAAAAGAAAAGAGAAGTCAAACTACTAAAGTAGCTATCTCATGACTGCCTCATGTTAGCTTTTGTTAGTTTTCTGAAGTCCGTTCATACAAAGGTTTTAAGTGGGACAAATTTTGAACTTGAGGTGTATAAGTGGGGCAAAATTCGATTGAGGGTGTGCAGTGGGATTTGGTGATACTTGGGGGTGGTAAAATATTTGTTGGCCTTGGTAGAGCGTATGAAACCTTCTCCCTTGATATTTACCTTGCTTAGAAAATTATTAATGAAAAATGTAACGGATGAGAAGTTGGTAACTCTTGCACAACAATGAGCTGAATCTGTTCGAAGAGCGTGAACAAGATTTGAATTTTAGTCTTGAATGCATTGTTGTTAATTAGGAAATGATAACCAATTAACTTCTAACAAGTTTTTTGTTATGTCTCCTGTTTACCAGGGTGGAGAGCTTTGTTCGCTTCGGTACGATTTAACTGTCCCGTTTGCTAGATATGTTGCTATGAATGGCCTCACATCATTCAGAAGGTATCAGATGGCGAAAGTGTATAGAAGAGACAACCCGTCTAAGGGTAGATATCGTGAATTCTATCAATGTGATTTTGATATTGCTGGTGACGAGACAGTTGGGGCTGATTTTGAGGTCGTAAAGATTTTGACTGAACTGCTGAATGAGCTAAAAATTGGGGATTACGAGGTAAATTTACTGCTGTGTTATCGTATCAAGGTCACAAAATATTTCTTGACATCTCATGGCATTAGCTTACCAACTTCCTCTCAAATGTGGGTTTATGGTCTTCATTGATGAAATTTGGGCACTCCTGGAGGGTTATTAGTATGAAACGCCAGTTTGGCCATGTGTTTTGGAACAAAAGTCGGTTTTGCCGCCATCTTTTACAGGGTAGTGGGTTGATCTAACATCTGGCCAGGTGTTAGCAAAGTGGTTTCTAATTGTGGATTTGAGTTTTATTGTAGAACTTCTGCAATAATTCTCTCTCTCTCTCTCTCTTCCTTGGTTATTTCTTAATGATGTGAAAAGTCTCCCTTTTTATCTGCAGATAAAGTTGAATCATCGTAAGTTACTTGATGGATTGTTGGATATTTGTGGAGTGCCATCAGATAAAGTCCGGACTATTTGTTCAAGCATTGATAAGTTAGATAAACAACCATTTGAGCAGATTAAAAGGGAAATGGTGAGAACTTACTGCCCACTGGTATACCTTGTTTCATTCAAAGCATGTAATGTCTGCTGATATCCTTTATTTGCTGTATGCTAGGTGGATGAGAAGGGTTTAAATGTGGAGGTAGCAGACAAAATTGGTTGTTTTGTCATGCTAAGAGGTCACCCTTCGAAATTATTGTCCGAGCTTAAAAAAGAAGGCAGCGAGTTCTTAGAAAATATTGCATCTAGGGATGCATTGAAGGACTTGGAGAAATTATTTGAAGCCTTGGAGAAGGCAAGGTGTCTTGACAAAGTTGTTCTTGATATGAGTCTAGCAAGAGGTCTTGATTATTATACTGGTGTCATATATGAAGCTGTTTTTAAGGGGGCTACACAGGTGATTTTTGAATTGAAGTTCTCTTTGCTTATTCCTTTTGGTTAATGAATGTTTATCAATTGCGTCATTGAGCTAATAGTGGTCCATTGGCTATAAAACAACTAGTTTGGCTGGTAGATTTTCTGAGAGTTGACATCAAGCCTGGAATCTTGAATTTGAATACTTTATGAGATACTGCTCTATGAGATACTTTATGTACTCTAAATCCTTTCTCTGCTTGTTCTATTATCCTCAGGTTGGTTCGATTGCTGCTGGTGGACGTTATGACAACCTTATAGGCATGTTTGGCACTAAACGCATTCCTGCTATTGGTGTCAGCCTAGGTATAGAGCGTGTATTTACAATAATGGAGCAACTTCAGAAAGATCAGGACCAGGTAAATGATATTTAGCTAATATGATTGGCTGGTTGTTTGTCTTTTTTTCTTTCCTTTGAGGAGGGTTTTGGATTTTATTTTCCATTTTAGTCTCTGTCTCAGTTTTCTTTCCCTTTCCTTTTTTTTTTTGTTCTTTCTTTTTATGACGTGGATCAAGTTTGTCAGGTACCTGTTGTTTTGGTGGACAGAGAGGATAAACATGGTGATTGGATAATAATTGTAATGTTTGGGTCAGTGGTTTGCACGGCATTGGTGCTGGACCCAAGTCATATAAGAATGGTGGTCATTTGAAAATACAATGGAGAAACAAGGATGATTGTGGCATTTGATACTAAAATTCATGGCTCTATTATGATTAGGAAATATAATATAATAATTGATAGAATTACAGGTAGCTCCAACTTAGTAGACAAGAAAAAGGCATTTAAATAGCAAGTGAAAAACAGAGAGAGAGAGAGAGAGAGAGAGAGAGAGAGAGAGAGAGAGAGAGAGAGAGAGAGAGAGAGACTTAAGTTCAGGGACCAAAATGTAACTAGGGACAGGTCCATGTGATGTGAATTTTAATTAATCATTGTTGTATGGAAGCCTATTTTTTATTAATTGTTGTTGTTGTTGAACGAATGCCAAGTGTGTTGATGTTCTTATTCAATTTCACTTGTCTTGCTTTGTAGGCAGCGAGAGCTACTGAAACGCAGGTCCTAGTGAGCATTTTGGGGGATGACATATTACTAGCAGCTGAAATGGTGAGTCAATGTTGGGAAGCCAAGCTGAAAGCTGAGTTCATGGTACATAAAAGAGTGACAAAGCACTTTGATCGTGCCAAAGAGTCGAGGATCCCTTGGATGGTAATTGTTGGTGAACGCGAACTCAGTGAGGGAATTGTGAAGTTAAAAGATATGGTTGCCAATAAAGAGGATGCTGTCCCTAGAAGCAAATTTGTCGAGGAACTTGTCAAGCGGCTGAACAATGGCATGTCCTGTTGAAATGGCTGTTTGCAGATGTCCTTTGACCCAATTTGGAGTGATTAATCACCATCTCTAATCAAAGAACCTACCTGATATTGTTCATGACTGAGGCAACAACATTATACAGGAAAGCACGATCATTTTTGCAAGCCTTGTTAAGTTTAGTTGACAACCTAATTTATTTTATTGCGACTGGCAGAGATATGTGCTAGAGACGATCCAATTTTGCCAAATTTGACTTGTATCAGTATGAATAGTGTTGATTTATTGTGAAGCAAGGTGGAATCTCTTTTATGAAAAGAAACGTTTTGGCTTTTTGATGCCTTTCTGTTTTGAAATTTCCCACTAGCATCATACAATCCCTTTGTTCGGAATGAAGGTTTACATTTGAAAATGAGTAGAGCTATTTATACTCCTTTTCTCTAAATATGTCTCCTAAAATTAATTACAAAAATGTCATTATTTAAAAAGACATTCATACCCTTTTTCCTAATACATATATTCATTATATTATAATACCCACTAAATCTCTAAATATGCCACTAAACAATTTTTCAATATACCTTCCCCTATAATACTTCGTAAACTTATTCCAAACTCCAACTTCTCCCAAAACTAAACCCTAAGTGTCAACACCACATTGTAAGAAAAATTAGTCATGGAGCCTAAATAAGTGAAGGAGACCAACGTAAGTAGCTCTACCGTTCTCAAGTTTAAAATTTGATTTTTTCATGCATTTACGTACATGAGTCGGGTTTTGTTCGGTACTGGTCAATGGAATACCACAGTGGTGTTCGGTGACCATCAACCGAACAACACAGATATGTTCGGTGGGTGGCAGCCGAACATTCTTGTTGTGTTCGGCAGGTGGTGACCGAACACCACAGTGATGTTCCGTTGACATTTACCGAACACAGCTGCTTTGTTCCATTATCTCTTACTGAACTCCACTATGATGTTCCATCTAGAGATGTTAAACGGGCTAGCCCTAGCGGTTTCGGGCTAGCCCTAACGGGCCGCGGGCTAAACGGTCCAATTTTTTCGGGCCACTAATATTGCAGACCTAACCCTAACCCTAGTGGGTTTCGGGCTAAACGGGTCACTATCGGGCCACGATTAAAGATATAATATAACAATATTTTGAAATAGTGAATCAATAAATCATTCATAACTTTGATAGTTTCTTATGTTTTTCAAAAGAAATATAAACTAGACATTTTTTTACATCGATGTCTTATAATTTCCAACTTGTTATTTTCAAAATAAATAATGTAATAGCTCTACTTAGTAGTTCTTTCCAACATTTTTGTTTATATTTCAGTATTTATTCACAAGTATACAAAGAAGACCTGTAGTGCAAATGATAAATGTGTTTGACTTTGGATTAAAGGTTGTTGGTTTTATTCTCATAGTAGTTATTTTACGTATTTCCTAAACTTTTTACGGCCTAATTAATATTACGCGGGCTGGCCGGCCAACCCTGAAACCTGGCGGGCCAGCCCTAACGGGCCGCGGGTTAAACGGGCTAGCCCTAAAAAGCCCTGATTTTAAACGGGCCAAAAATATTGAGCCCTAACCCTGTTTTTTTCGGTTTAAACGGGCCAACCTTATGTGCCGTGGCCCTTTTAACATCTCTAGACTTCCATCAACCTTGGCCGAATAGAACCTTTTCCTTCTCTGTGTTGATTTTGTGTATTGCAGGAGCAACGCGAAGATGGACAAAGAGATACGATATCCTTTACAATGTGGTTTATTACGAGTACTTATATGAACATCAAAGTGCTGTGTATGATTTATGTGAATTATGTATCAATAATGATGTTACATGTTCAGTTGTGATATATATAAATGTATTACCATGTTATAATTACCAGTTGAGCATTATGCCATGACATGTAGTTGCATTTAGTAACTTATTGAGTTTCGACTCACCCCGTTTGTTGTTTATATGTTTTTCCTTAGATTCGAACTAAGCAGGGAGTTCGCGGTGAGATTGGATGGTATTCACGTTTAGCTCGCAGGTGGTCTTTTGCTTTGTAACTCTTGGAGTTCTTTTATTTTTAGTGATTAGAAATTCTTTTGGTGAGGACGAATGGTTATGTAAAGTCATGTAGAATTTACTTTGGGTAGTATTGATCCATTGTTGTACTTATTATTCTTTTGGTAGCTGACACGTGTATGTCGAGCTTGTGCACTCTGTGATATCTTTAGCTCAGTAATCTTCCCAAGCATGTTGTAGCTTGTGGTTTATGTACAGTTGTTCCAGCATGTTGTGGCCGAGGTAGTTGTTGGTATAAATGATTTTATTCAAAATCTTATACTTGTATTTTATTAGTTGGGTTCTGGCTGTAACGTCGCCGATGATTGATTTTATTTTATCCATGTTCTTATTATTATGGTTTGTTGTAAGCACAGGGTGTTGCGCTAAGTGCTTTTACTGTTTGTTGTTGTTGCTTGTTCGTTGTTTTGGCATGTTGACCTCGGGATTCCGTATTGGAATTCGGGTCGGGGCGTCACAGGTTTGGTTCGGTTCGGCGGTTTACTTTTAACATAAACAAAATAAATTAAAATTGAAAAAATTAACTTTAAAATTACAAAAATTCAATCAAAATGTAGGCAAACAATAACAATTTTCTTGTTAAATTCAATTACTAAATAATATATATAATAAAAAAATAAAAATTAAATGGTGGTGGTTCGGTTCGGTTCGGCACCAAAAACTGCAAACCGAACCGAACCGCTAAATTTATAAGATTTTCAAACATAAACCAAACCGTCCTAACCCAAAACCGAACCGAACTGACCGATTCTATTCACTTCGGCGGTTTGTGCTTACACTCCTAGTAAGAGCATCTCCAATGCTATCATCTAGTTTTTCCTATGTGACATGATTAAACAAGAAGACATGTCGCAAAAAATTTAAAAGATAGAGAGTCTTCTTTCTAAACGTGCTCCAATGCCAAGACTCATGTTTAGAACATTCTTTCAGACGTGATAATTTTTATAATTAATTATAAAAAATAAAAATTACTCCCAACTAGAACTAATTGACGGTAAAAAATAAAAATAAAAACTGACGGTAAATGACGTGGATGAAAAGATATCCTCTAGGTGATCTTCTAGAAGTATAGAATCATGTAGAGGATGTCTTCTCAACTAAATTACACCTCATCTAAACATCAACATAAGAAGTTTGTATTGGAGAAGATTTTTTTTGGAAAAATTTATATTTTCTACGTATCTAGCATTTTTTACTAGATAGATGATTGCATTAGAGATGCTCTAAGAACATCTCTAATGCTATCATCTAGTTTTTCCTATGTGGCATGGTTAAATAAGAAGACATCTTTCGTATGTGGCAAAAAATAAAAAATATAGAGTCTTCTTTTTAAATGTGCTCCAATGCAAAAGTGATAATTTTTTATAATTAATTACAAAAAATAAAAATTACTCTCTACTGTAACTAATTGACGGTAAAAAATAAAAATATAAACTGAAGGTAAATGACGTAGTTAAAAAGACATCCTCTAGGTGACCCTCTAGAAGTAGAGGATCACGTAGAAGATGTCTTCCAAACTAAATGACACTTAATCTCCACATCAGCATAGGAAGTTTGCATTGGAGAAGATTTTTTGGAAAAATTTATTTTTCCTATGTGTGTCTAGTATTTTTTACTAGATATATGATTGCATTGGAGAAACGAGCATCTCCAATGCTATCATCTAGTTTTTCCTACGTGACATGTTTAAAAAATAAGACCTCTTTCATATGTAGCAAAAAATTTAAAAGATAGAGTGCCCTTTTTCTAAACGTGCTTCAATGCAAGATTTCTTTTAGAATATTCTTTAAGACATGACATTGTTTTATAATTATTTATAAAAAGTAAAAAATAAAACTACTCCTACTGTAACTGATTGACGGTAAAAAATAAAAATAAAAATTGACGGTAAATGACGTGAATGAAAAGACATCTCTAGGTGACCCTCTTGTAGAGGATCACGTAGAGGATGTCTTCCCAACTAAATGTCACATCATTACCACCTCAATATTAGAGGTTTGCATTGAACAAGATTTTTTTTAAAAAAATATATCTTTTCTATATATCTAATATTTTTTATTAAATAGATGATTGCATTGGAGAAGCTCTAAGTATTCTAATTTTCAACTTATGCGTTTATAGCTTACAAACAAAATCTTATAAAGACATTTTTCTAAAGAATCTTCTACATTGATTTAAGAGTAATGCTATAGGTACCTAAAGAGTACTAATTTTTTTACACCAAATGATGTGTCAGCTGATGTGGCAGTTGATGTGGTACAAAAAATAAAATTAAAAATTATAATTAATGTATCACATCAACTGCCACATCAGCTGACACATCATTTAGTGCAAAAAATATGATACTCTTTAGATACTCACAGCATTACTCTTGATTTAATAGTCATCATCAAATTCTTCTCTCTAATGAAATAGCCATCATAGCGAAAACAAGCCGTATGAGAGGTTTTATGCTAATTGCTCGAAAGTAAAACCAAAATTAATCAAACTAACAAACATAAAAGAAATCAACCAATTCATTTCATGATTCAAGCAAAAGCTTTCTTTGTTCAATCATGCATACAATATCAAAAATCATAAAAATGAAGCTGTGGTATGTTTATTTTTCTCATGCATCTTGCTCAGCGGCAAAGCTAGGATTTGATCTTTAGGGGGGGCGAGTTAACTTAATTAAAAATGTAATATTCAATACTCAAGGGGTCAATATATAATAAGAATAGTAATAATGATATTTTAAAGGAGGTACATTACATATTGTTTAAAGTCTAGGGAGGCCATGGCCGCCCTTGGTCTCCATGTGGCTTCGCCACTGATCTTGCTTGTAACTTCTTCAAACCATCAACAATAACAATGGCAATAATGATTAGGAGGTTTATGTTTGAACACTTTGCAAAACCCTCCTTTCTCGCAGGGCGACTTGAAGCAAAGTTGATTGCACCTTTCTTCATAAATAGTTCCTGGAATACACATCCCAATGTGGTTGTCGTAACAACATTTCACGGCGGTTGTGTTCACATCGGCGCACGCGACATGCCAATCTATTGAGATCACAAAAATTTAAACATCATTGTCATACAACTAACTAACATGGGAAAATAAGCTCGTCTAAATATACACTCTGAATAATACCGAAAAATCATATCTGAAAATACTTAATTTAAAAGTAGTAGTAATTACTACTCCCTCCGTTCCTAATTAATCGTCGAATTAAGAAAAAATAACATGGGCGCTAAACGACGCACCCGATAGTGCTAAGCAACGCACCCTTTTTAATGAATTTTTTAAAATATGACAAAAACGCCCTTGATTAGTATTAGAGATAAAAATAATTAGAGTTCTTAATTAATATATATTAGTGCAGTTAGATTTAATGTACTGTTTATTTGTTCGGACAAATTTAACGAACTATTTATCTAATGTACTGTTTCTTAATGTACTGTTTACAAAAACAAACTAAGCTAAAACAAATATAAATAGTTTTTCTCACCTTTCACTCTCACTTTCACTTTAACTCTCACACTCTCACATTCAATCTCACTCTCACTCTCACTCTCACTTTATCTCTCACTTTCTCCCTCTTTTCAATCTAAATCTTTATATACGGAGATATGGATTACAACAATAATGTCAATTTTACCGCAGATAGCTATTTTACGGTACGTTTTTCAATTTAATCTAATATTTTTCATTTAAATTAGGGTTTTTTTTTTCGGAAATGCACAGCCGGTCCGGCCCTATCCAACACAGCCGGCCCGGCTATATAACAAATAAGCCGGCCCGGCCCATTTGTTATATAGCCGGTCCGGCCATAGTGAATAAAGCCGGCCCGGCCCACCTTGTTTAATTTTTTTTTTTTTTGTAAATAAAATTGTGTTGTTTTGTTTTGTTTTTTTTTTGTTTTATATGTTAAATATAACTCTAAATATAATTACACTATATATACAAATAAAATAACATACTTTAATTAAAGTGTATTGGTTTTTTTTTATTATTTGTAAATTAAATAGTCTTGGTTATTTATATTTTATTATTTAATGTTTGTTTTTTATGTTAAATATCTCTATTATAAATATTACTCCCTCCGTTCCACCCAAAGAGTCCATGTTTGAAAAATCTAATTATTAAGGGATATATTAGTGTCATTGGAGTTGGTTATAATTACAAAAATAATTAAGGGCAACCAAGACGATTACAACCCAAGTAAAGGGTAAAGATGAAAGATTATGAAAATTGTAAACATAATTTTTTGAAAGTAGATTTTTTAAGTGAAACGTCCCAAAATAATATAGTGTACTTTTTGCCTGAAACGGATGGAGCAGTATAGCTAGTGTATAGTTTCCATTAAAGCCCTTGCGCATGTGATGTGATCATAATTAAAATATAAAGAAAAAGTAAGGATAAAGTGATAAATATGTTTTCTGAAATTAAAAGTTTGGAAATTATTTTGAAAAAAAAAAAGACAAAAAGGAAAAGGAAGTCAGAGTAAACATAGCTGTAAATTACGATAATTAAGTGCTAATGAAAATTACTTGCTAACACATAATAGGGATTATATATATGTATATATATATATATATATATATATATATATATTAGTGGTTTGAATAAAACAAACCTAGGCAGAGCATGAGGAGCACCATTAAAACTGGATAAGCAACTTTTAATGTGGCCATCTCTTCTCTCTTCCTCTCCTCTAGAATTTCCCTCAATAGAACTGGTTTAGCTTACATGGATCCTGAGATGAATAACTATGATCTTATTGTTTATATAATGACTATGAAATGTTTAAATTTGGTGAGTAGCTTTTCATAAATAGTAAGTAAATTAATAGCAATAGTTCGAAAATTTAAAAGTGAGATAAGGAGGACAATAATATGAGAACAAAATTGAGTACATACCAAAAATGTACATGATTAAATATTACAATATCCAATGTATAATTGATTCTATCGTACAATCATTTAATGTTTGAAATAGTTGTATAAGTACTTTAGATCATCACCAATGCAATTATGGATTTAATCTCATGTGACTGTTTGTAGTTAACACCTACAATCATATGTGATACTAATTTTTATCTCTTTATTCACATTCAATTGAAAGCTCTTCAATGCAACGGTTGATTGGATCATATGTAGCGTGAGACCCATCACTAGAATGGTAGATGACAAAGAGAATTTTTGAATTTAGGTTCCGTTTGTTTCACGGAAAATGATTTCTGGAAAACGTTTTCCTTATTTTTCGGTGTTTGGTAACATTTGGAAAATGTAGTCAATGTAAGATGTTTTACAAGTCAACGGAAAATGAAGCCTTCTTTTCAGGAAAATGACTTACGGATTCAATTTTCGTAAGTCATTTTCCAAAACTTGTTCATTCCAATTCTCTCCTAATATCACCTTTGCACATTTGGATGTGCTATATTCATTTTTAACTTTTCATTCAAGAAAAATAATCGTAATATTTTGAAGTGATTCTATGAACAAAGTTTATTTATATACTTTTTGTTGATATTGTCAAGATTTATGGAAACTTTTATAACATTGAAAAATATATTCATGTTCGTCCCTAAATAAATGTTCACTTTTATTTACGGTCACAAATAAAAGTAAATATTCATTTTGAGACGAGAAAATAACAATAATATTACAGATTCAAGTAGTTGAATTTCGAAAATATTTTAACTTAATATTTCAATTAGAAATATTAAGATAGAGTGAACATGTTATATATATCCTGTTTAAAATTCTTTAGTGCGTTGATTTAAAATTTTAAATTATTTTTTTAATACTTTAATTTTTAAAGATAGTATTACACAGAATAAAATTTTTGGTTGAAGAGTACATGAAGCTTCTGGTATAATTTTTAAGATCATAAAATTTTTAATTTGAGGTTGGAATTGGAGCCTAATATCACTTTTACACTACTCAATTTTAATAAATACCCCTTTTGTCCTAAAATAAGTGTCTATTATTTCATTTCGGGATGTCCCACAACAATTATCTCTTTCTTTTCTTTTTTTTTTTTGTTTTTGAAATGTGTTTTCAAATCAATTATCAATTATGTTATTGTTATTTGTGAGATTGAAAAGTAGATGAACCCCCATTGATTTAATGCCACTAGTGATAATTGGGGGTCACTAAAGAAATTATTTAAAGTAAAAAACTTTTTAAAAATAAGTGTAAATTCAATAGGAGACACTAATTTTAGGACAAAGAGAATATAATTGTTTATATGTATTCATGTTTTCCGTAAAAAAATTATATGTTTGCCAAACACCGGAAAATGTTTTCCGACATGTTTTCAAAAGATTTACCAAACGCCTGAAAATAGAACCTTTTCATTTTTCAGAAGCTATTTTCCAGAAATTATTTTCCGGAAGTTATTTTCTTTGAAACAAATGGAGCCTTAGTAAGAACAATGCTGACTAGAATGTGAAAACATCCTCAACTAGAATGTCAAAAAATCAAAGTCTCGTAAAAAATGTGAATAGATTTAGTTAACACAACATATCCTCAACCCTCTTTCACAATTGCATTAAAGATTTTTTTTTTTTCAAATAATGTGTAAATCCTAGGTGACACTCAATTTTTTTACACATTCACATTTGCATTGGTGATATGGCTTTTATCCAGATGGTTTTATAGTTGCATATAAAATAATTAACCCTATCTCATTTAATTTCCTCTCTTGGGAATAGCTTGATTTTTCTAAAACATTTGCAGAAGCTAATTAATGGAAATTATTTTTTAGAACAGTATGAAAACTAATACTCCTTCCGGTCCTAAATTATTGTCATGTTTGATTTTTTTGAACCAAACTGATTATTTTTCAAATGAAATTTAATGTATTTTTTTATTTTTTTTAAATTATAAAACACGTAATTCGTAATATTTCTTTGTTACTACGAATTATGTCTTTTATAATTTTGAAAAAAGATTAGAAAAAAATATATCAAATTTTTATTTAAAAAATTATCAGTTTTACTCAAAAAAGTCAAACAAGATAATAATTTAGGAACGAAGAGAGTAATAATTTTACTTTACTAGAGCTTATACATGATCTCTTACGCATCTAATGTAGGTTTTTGGTTCATTTTTAGAATATTAACCTTTTTATAATTGCTCAAAAGTAATGACTAATGAAAGAAATTCTAAAATAAATGACCCCACATCTTTTGAGATAAGTATTAAGGATAGAATATTTTGTTTTTTACTATATTACTTAACATGGCATGTTATAAATATTAGATGAATATAAAAAGAAAGGTATTTATTATTTTTTATTTTATTACAAAAATATTAAAATAATAAACAATAATACTTTTACATTAATTTTGCAATAAAAGTTGTATGTATGAAAGATACTAATATATCATAATGCATGTTGTTTGCCAATGACTTTGTTCTTACCGATGAAACGAAGAGTGATGTCAATGATAAACCAGAAAATTAAAAAGAAACTTTAAAAGTCTTCATGTTTAAAATAAGTAGGAGTCAAACGGATTATATGGGATGTTTGTAAAGAAATCAATCAGATTAGTTATGTGGATACATGTATTTCAAGGAATATGTAATACGTTTATACGTGTTATATTGAAAGGAAAAAATTATATAGTTTTTATTAGATAGACACTTGTTTATGAGAAGAAATATCGAGCAATCAAAAAAGAATGTTTATTGGGAGATGTTAAATGTCACACCCTAACGCGCTAGGCGTCGTACCTCATAAATACAAAATGATTATATTCCCTCCTTCCTATTTTTTTTTTTAAAAAAATCCTTAAATCATTTATTGTTTAAATTGAAAAAGGAAAAGGAATTTACTTTAAAGGAATTAATCATGGAGAAATTGCTGGACGGTCCACTTTCCTAAACTTTTTTTTTCTCTCCAGTCCACCATTTTTTTTAACCGCTAAAAGGCACTTTGAGAGTTTTCTTCCTAAAATGCCCTCAACAACATCGTTGCTTCAGATTTGAGATTTGAATTTATGTATAAATTATTTTATGTTGTTAATATAGTCTTTCCTCATGTTTGGGTATCAATTTTCATGTATAAAACATGAATTTGATCAAATTCAAATTTTTTTAGTTCATCCCGTTTTTCTTTGTTCTTGGGCTGTTTTGGCCACTTTAATCTCTGTTTTAAGCTTCAAATTTATTTAAAATCAATCTCATATTGTTATCCTAACTTAGTAGTACATTTGTGTACAATTTTTCTATAAAAAAATACTATTTTTGAGCTCCAAATTGAGCTTGACATTGTGCTGTCCGAAAACAGAGGGAGATGTTCTTAAACTGATTAAATTCGCCAATCGCAGTATGCTGGGCAACGCAACGGGATCGACCTGCCCGGTCAGGTCGCAGGGGTCCAAGGGACAGCGTCCCTCGTGGGGTTAGGTGGCAACGCCCCCGAAAGGCAAATGAAAATCAAGTTTTCTCCAGCGGTTGAAATTCAAACGGTGCCTTAGTTGCTTATCACGATAATTAACCGACGCGATGCCTTGGATTACTCATCGCAATGCCTTGGGTTACTCATCGCGATGCCTTGAATTACTCATCGCGATGTCTTGAGTTACTCATCGCGATGTCTTGGATTACTCATCGCGATGCCTTGAGCTATTGATGAGCGCGTGTTTTTCTTTCATTAATGGCATAATCGTCTTTTTGCCTCAAAAATATTTTTTCCAAATTTAAAAAAAAAGATAACTGAACTGGAGCGATTATAAATGTTTAAAAAGGGACCGGTCCGTAATTCACCTTTAATCATTTATTAGGGCCGGGTAGAAATTCAAAAAGGCTGGGCCGGGCCTTATTCCAAAAGCCTAACCTTGAAATGCTTACTGCTTCTTAGAGATGTTAAACGGGCTAGCCCTATCGGTTTCGGGCCAGCCCTAATGGGTTGTGGCCCTAACGGGCAGCGGGCTAAACGGTCCAATTTTTTCGGGCCACTAATTTTGGAGACCTAACCCTAACCCTAACGAGTTTCGGGCTAAACGGGCCACTATCGGGCCACGATTAAAGATATGATATAAAAATATTTTTAAATAGTGAATCGATAAACCATTCATAACTTTGATAGTTTCTTATGTTTTTCAAAAGAAATATAAACTAGACATTTTTTTACATCGATGTGTTATAATTTCCAACTTGTTTTTCTCAAAATAAATAATGTAATAGCTCTACTTAGCAGTTCTTTCCAAAAAATTTATTTATATTTCAGTATTTATTCACAATTACACAAAGAAGACCTGTAGTGCAAAGGATAAATGTGTTTGACTTTGAATTAAAAGGTTGTTAGTTTTATTCTCATGGTGGTTGTTTTACGTATCTCCTAAACTTTTTACGGCCTAATTAATATTACGCGGGCTGGCGGGCCAACCCTGAAACCTAGCGGGCCAGCCCTAACGGGTCGCGGGTTAAACGGGCCAGCCCTAACGGGCCCTGATTTTAAACGGGCCAAAAATATTGAGCCCTAACCCTGTTTTTTCCGGTTTAAACGGGCCAACCCTACGGGCCGTGGCCCTTTTAACATCTCTACTGCTTCTTCCTACTGAGCAGAAATCCTCTCTTCAAGACCATTTTCTTGCTAGCTGTACTCAGCCTTGCACCAGATTCTGCTCCTGCGGATCAAATGCCCAAAAAAATATAGGAGAAATTGATGGTCCGTCACTTTTTTAAATTTTTTTTCTCTTCAGTACACTATTTTTTTTTAAACCGCTAAAAGGCATTTTAAAATTTTTTTTCCTAAAATACCCTCAACAACATGGTTGCTTCAGATTTGAGATTCAAATTGATGTATAAATGATTTCATGTTGTTAATATAGTCTTTCATCATGTTTGAGTATCATTTTCATGCATAAAACACGAATTTGATCAAATTCAAATTTTTTGAGTTTATCCCGTTTTTCTTTCTTCTTGAGCTGTTTTGACCACTTAAATCTCTGTTTTAAGCTTCAAATTTGTTTAAAATCAATCTCATGTTATTATCCTAACTTAGTACTATATTTGTGCACAATTTTTCTACCAAAAAATACTATTTTTTAGCTTCAAATCAAGCTTGACAGTGTGTTATCCGAAAACAGAGGAAGATGTTCTTGGATTGATTTAATTCGCCAATCGCAGTATGTTGGGCAACACAACGGGGTTTGACTTGCCCGGTCAGGTCGCAGGGGTCGAGGGGACAGTGTCCCTTGTGGGGGTTCGGGGGCAACGCCCCCGAAAGGTAAACGAAAATCAAGTTCCCTAAAGCGCGCTGCGATTATTGTTGCATCGCGATGCCAAAAGTGGTGCATCACGATGCAAAAGTGGTGCATCGCGATGCGTTGGTTCCCTAAAGCGCACTGCGATGATCGCGATGCACCAATTGTTGCATCGCGATGCCAAAAGTGGTGCATCGCGATGCGTTGGTTCCCTAAAGCGCGCTGAGATGATCGCGATGTACCAATTGTTGCATCGCGATGCCAAAAGTGGTGCATCTCGATGCAACAATTGGTGCATCGCGATGCGTTGGTTCCCTAAAGCGCACTGCGATGATCGCGATGCACCAATTGTTGCATCGCGATGCCAAAAGTGGTGCATCGCGATGCAACAATTGGTACATCGCGATGCCAAAGTAGTGCATCGCGATGCATTGAGTTACTGAAGCGCGCATGTTTTTCTTTCATTAATGACATAATCGTCTTTTTGCCCCAAAAATATCTTTTTTCGATTTTTAAAAAAGATGAGTGGACTGGAGCGATTATAAATGTTTAAAAAGAGACCGGCCTGTAATTCACCCAAAAATATATAACCGGCCTTGTCATACTTATTAAGGCCAGCTCGGCCCAAATATATATAGCCGGCTGACCATATTTATTAGAGCTGGTCCGACCCTAATAATTTTTTTTATTTATTTTTTAATGTTATATTATTTGATTTAAATGTAATATTTTTTTGTTTTTATTTATAATTTATAATTAACTCCAATTAAGACCAATAACCCTTTCTTAATAAAAACACGAAATTCATTTAAAAGGTACGACGCTTAGCACGTTGGGATATGATGTTTAACGTCTATATATAAGTGTTAATAAAATGGGTGTGGCAAATGATAATATTAAGATGATATTTATGTCATTAACTCCTAGTACTAATCAACTTCTCTCGATTATGCCATGTGGAGTAGAGATGCTAAAAGGACCTCGACTCGTAAGGTTGATCCATTTAAACCAGAAAAAAAATAAATAGGATTAGAGCTTAATATCTTTAACCCGTTTAAAATCAGTGTTTTTTGGCCCGCGCTGTTTAACTCACTGCCACTTAGGACTGACCTGCTAGGTTTCAGTATAGGCACGCCGGCCAGCGTAATATCAATTAGGTCATAAAGAGTTTAGGACATACATAAAACAACCACCATGAGAATTAAACCCACAACCTTTTAATCCATAGTTAATTATGAATAAATACTGAAATATAAACGAAACTCTTTGAGGAACTACTAAATATAGCTATTTCAATATTTATTTTAAGGTAAAACATGTTGAAATTAAAATACACTGATGTAAAAAATATCTAATTTATATTTCTTATGAAAAACATAATAACATATCTAAATTATGTGTTGTAAATAACAATCACTGTTTTTCTGGATATTACAAAGATAAAATTATCATCTATCACATTTTTTATTTTGTTTAGTTGTGGCCCAATAGTGACCCGTTTAACCCAAAGTCCGTTAGGGTTAGGGTTATGTCTATAATAGTCGTGGCTCAAAAAATTAGACCGTTTAGTTCGCAGCTTATTAGGACTGACCCGAAACTGCTAGGACCACCCGTTTAACATCTCTAAATTGTGGAGTCAATCCATGAGACCAATGAGTATAAGTGAGTCTAAATTATCTTCGAGTTCATTGGAGTGGCTGTAGGAAAGTAATGTTTATCAATTTCACTTGTTAGCTTCCAACCACGGCTTTGATTCGGATGTTCTCAGCGAATATCTATATTGAATTGGACGTATTTACTTTTTGAGTAATGTTATAGGTACCTAAATAGTATTAAATTTTTTATATCAAATGATGTGTCATCTGATGTGTCAACTGATGTGGTATAAAAAAACAAAATTAAAAATTAAAATTAATGCATCACATCAGGTAGGTGACACATCATTTGGTGTAAAAAATTTGATACTCCTTAAGTACCCATAGCATTACTCTTAATTTTTAGTTCAATAGAGTAACATTTCAAATCCAATGGCCCCATTATTTAGTTTGCTTTAGCAATTTCATTACTTTATGCATTATCTACGTACAGTTAAGTTAGCATGACCAAAATTTACAAGTTACATGTCAATTAAACTTAGTTTAGCCGTTACATTCCTTATTCACACCAAAAGTTTTAAGATTAGTCTAACACATGCCTAACATCAAGAAGAGAGTGATTCTTCCTCTCTCAAATAATCGTCTTAGGGCATGTTTGGTAACTCAATTAAGAGCTTAATTAGGAAAATTTTAAGTGATATTAAAAATAAGATTGTTTGATAATGCAATATTATATCACTTAATAAATTAAGTATCTCTTAGAAATAGCCAAAATTTTAAGTCAAAAGATGATGTCTTAATATTTTAAGCTCTACTTTTTCAGACATCAGTTTTCAGAGCTTAATTTTCAGTTTTAACAAATAGGCCATTAGACCAAGTCTATTTAATTATCTCATAGGTTACAACTCTCAGCGTGACTTCATAGTAGCTTAAAGCATCTGTTTAGCCCAAGTATATTTTGCTTCAACAGTTGGATATAGGTTGAAACTAGGAAAGATCAATTTGAAATGGACAAAGTCGTAAGGTAGTAAAATGATTGGAAAACACTTGAGGGGGTTCGGACACATACAAAATAGAAGCCCACTAGTTAGAAAGTGCGATAATATCAACATTAACACTTAGGCAAGAGGCACGAGAGGACCAAAGCTCACGTGTATACACATAATAAAGATGGATATGAATGAGTTCAGCTTGAGTTGGGAAAACTTCAGAGATATAAATAAAAGGAAAAAACTTATGTATGCCCTAATGAGAGTATTATTCATACTAAGACACTATAGAAACAAGAGAAGTATTTGTGATTTTCAAATAAGAGAGAGGAGATAGATAAATTTGGCTCATAATATAATGGGAAAATTATATTTTTGACCATCGTACTAATTGGGGGCGACTGATTTTACCAACATATTTTCAATATCCTAAATGTGACCAACGTACTCTCAATTTTGGTGCGATGTCGTCCCTGCCGTCAAACCTCCATCTAAAAAATTAACTGCTATGTCATCCCTGACGTGGACTCTATTGACTGAGTCAATGCTTGCATGGAGCTTGCATGAACAATTAGTAACTATAAAGAGATCACATGACCTACACATGATCTCCTTCTCCCTTTGCATAAAATAGTCGTTCTCCATTTACACGACCTAGGGCTCAAATTTGGGGAAAAAAATCTTCAATTACACACTGTATTGAGGGAGATCTTGAAATCAATCCTGGTGAATCCACTTCATTGCTCAAACCAATCTTATTGTTCAACTCTTTGTGGGTCAATTTCGTGAAATAATGGAAACCCCAATTTTCAAAGAGAAGCAGTTCGAATCGAATGACTTCAATTTGAATAGGGTTTGTAATTGTGGTGTTCGAGCATCTATGTGGACATCTTGGCGTGAAGAAAACCCAGGTAGAAGGTTTATCGGATGCCCAAACTATAAGGTTAGTTAATAAAGAATAATTTAATTATATATGTATGTTTATTTATTTTAAATTTGTCAATAATCTGTGAATCCCTCCTTGTTTTAACTTACAGAATCGAGCTAAGCACTGCCATTTTTTTGCTTGGCTTGACCCACCATTACCTAAAAAATCAAAAAAGACAATTATTTGTGGACAACTAAGATCACAAATAGTGAAATTGAGGCATCAAGTTGATAAACTTGAAATGCAACTCAGACAAGTGGGTAAAGAAACTAAAAAATTGAAGAAAAAGAAGGCAAAGCTTAAGGTATATGAAATAAAATTGGAAGAACAATTGAGGAAGGCAAAAGAGAGGGAGCAGTGGTATATAATTGGGGGTAATTTTTTATTTTTTGGACAGTGCTTGTTGGTATGATTACGACAACTTTTAAAAGCAACACAATTGCCATGAATAGGTTGCTTCCTTGGTGTAGATTGTTATGTAATGAGGGATCTTGATGTCGAAGAGACCCAGTTGTGATATTCCTCTGTTTTTGAACATTTTGTTGAGGTTAAATTTGTGTTCTGTTATGCAACCAAGATAATGTAATGTAACTTTGGTATAAAGGCAATTAAAATTGACTTTTATCCAGTCATGTAATGTGTTGCAGTTCATGTTAATGTGTCTCCATTGATCTTATTCAATTGAATATGAACAGAGACCATTCACACCATTTACAACTCTGACAAACCAGTGCAACTCAAACTAAAATATGTTATGTTGTTGCTTCAACCAAAGTAATTGTTCTGTTATTCAAGATAAATTGAATGTGAATTCACCAACCAAAATATGCACACAATCATATATAGAGACCATTCACAACTATCTAACAAACCATCCATTTCAATCACCAACCAAAGTAATTGCCCATTCATATATATCACCAACCAAAAGAAAGTAATGTTCCACAATTACCACTGTGGTACCCATCACCAGACCAACAATGTCAACAAAAGTAAACAAAATACAAACTATACAACTTGGTTGATCTACTAGTACTCAAAACATATGTTTTCATCAATAGGTATTTAACATAAACTTCAAATACTAATCAAACATCTTCTTCAGTCGTTTAAGCCTTGGTGACTGCCTAATTGATTGATTTCCAGCTAGTGGAGAGGTCTTTGGTGTTTAGCTACCTTGAGAAGGACCAGTCAAAGGTGGCTCACACTCTTGATTGTTGATTAGATCACAATTCCTTTGTTTTTCTTTTAAATCACTAACCAACATGCACTTCCTACCATGCCAAATCATTTGATGAGTAGTTTGGTGATGTTAGGCCTGTTATAGGGACATTTGATGCAGTAGCATTTCTTGCTCTTGTTCGTGGTGGTGACATGGGTACTGAACTACCACCTCTCTAAAAGAAAGAAAATACAACAAACATTAATTATCTTAGATTGATCTCAATTAAATAGCTAATGTTGGACATTATTAAAAGAAAATTCGCACCACAATGTTGGCATCTCCTGTATTTTGATTTACATAAGTGTCAAACCCTGTTGGAACATTTCTCCTAGCTACGAGTTTGGTAAGTCTTCCAGACCTTCTTTTTGCTAAAAATGGAACATTTTGTTCATCTGATTGTGTAGCAAATTCAGAATTCAAGCTTAAAAAAAACCAAAATATTAGATTAGTTGCGATAAAGTAAACTTTTACCAGTATCTCTAAAATATCAAAAAGTAATAGTTGTTTGCCTTGTGTCTGCTTGTTCATTGTTCAATTGCACTTGCTCAGTAACTGAATCTCTTAGCACTTCAGAATTCAACCTTTTAAAAAAATAAAATATTAGACAAGGTTTTATAATCTAAAACAAGGAAAAGTAATAAGCTTCTTGCCTTGGGTCTGATTCATTATTCAAAATGCACTTGCTCAATAACTGGTTCATTGTTCACTTGCTCAATAGGTTCTTTTGCCTTTCTCTTCCTTTGCATTTTCCTCCTCAACTGAAGTGCAGGGTCATCTTCTACTTTTGCATTTTTACAACTTCTTGCATTGTGATCATCTCCATTGTAGTTAGTGTATTTCATCTTCCTTCCCTTCCTTCAAATTTCAGCAAAGTTATTGGGTGGAGGTTTTTCCCCCACTTCCTTTCTTCTATTATGCTTTGGTATCCCAGGCAATCTTTGAATGAAAGGAGGCCAAACTTTGTCATTTGCAAACTTCGTCCATTGATTCACTCCATTGACAGGTTGCATACATAGGCCTTCAAGGTATGGTCTTTTAGAAACCAATGATTTATATAGTTATCAGACTCATCCCCAATGAAGTAGGTTGTACATATTGCATGAGTACAAGGAATGCCTAATAACTGCCAAAGCCTACAATTGTATACCTTCTCAACCAAGTCAACACATTACCTATCTCCTCCCTTTTTTACCACAAATTCATTGTGACCATTATGCTCAGTACTCCATTCCCTGTATTTATCTTTCAAAACTTCCAACTTCTTCCTTATTTTAGGGCAAACATTGTCATCTAACCTCATAAATAATTGGTGTTTCTCAGCTAACCTACACATCACAACAACCCTAATGTCTTCCAACATAGTAATTATCGGCTTACTCCTAGCTTCTAAAATGTATGAATTAAAAAACTCTGCCATATTGTTCTTTACACTATCACAATTACTGATTGTTGAGAAATATGCCCTACACCACCTACTCATATCTTTTGAGATCAAATGTTGATAAGCAGCTACACTTAAGTCTTTTTTCTCAGCCATGATGTAATGCAGCTCCTCAATAGTGTCAATTTTTGTTACTTTCCAGAATAAGTTTCCCAATTGTACCCAATGTAATGCTTTCTGAAGTTGGCATACACATGCCTAGCCCAATTTCTAACCTCTGCTTCAGGAAATACAATCTTTATTGCATTTAAGAATCGCTAATTCAATAGAAATATAGACACACAAAAACTTACTTATAAAATATAATGACAAAGCAAATTAATGGAAAACATACTGATATTGGAATAAAACAAACTGATAAACTCATACCTTTTAATAATCTGTTATCAAAGTCAATCCATTACCATTGTTGGATCCTATGTCTTTACTGAGTAGCTGAAGGAACCAAATCCAAGTGGTGATGCTTTCTGTTTTCACAACAGCCCACGCTATAGGGAAGAAATTGTTGTTCCCATCCCTACCAACAGCACAAAGTAACTGCCATTTACAAAACCCCTTCAAGAAACAACCATTAAGGGCAATCACATGCCTACAACCAGATCTCCACCCCAGTCTCAATGCAGCAAAACAAACATAAAACCTATCAAACATCAACTCCCCTGTTGACAAAGATCTTATTGTTTTAAACACTACTGAGCCCCCAGGGTTACTTTTTTTCAGTTCATACTCATAGTCATACCACTTACTATAATGTTCCTTCAAAGCTGCTTTCACCTCATCCAATGCAATTGTTCTAGCCCTAGCATATTGTTTCATAGTCAAATCCACCTAATAGTGCTTTAAAATGTGTTCTTCTCTTTCAACTTCCACCTAGGAGAATTCCTTATCTTTGCTGCACACATCTTGGCTATCCAAGTTGAACCAACAATTTTTAGCTTGTACTTCCTCACACACTTGTGTGTATCATGTTAGCATTAAGCCTCCATTTACATTGAGGATGCCTATACACAGCTAGCAATCTTATCTTTTCATTCTTGGCCCATTTTAAATCATAGCCATTATTAGCTACATAACAAGTTAAACAATGTTTCAGTTGGACAATGCTAGCAAACCTCATACCAAGGGAAGGGTATATGTGGTCCCATTTAGTTGTAGGGTCAAAGACAAGGAAATGGGTCAAAATATCTAGCTCATTGTCCTTTTCATCATCACTATCAAAGTGGGGGGAATCATAGTCACTAGAGTCCACATAGTCACTGTGGTGCCTACTGGTATCCACATCGCTACCAAAATTTCTAATTTGTTCCATTAAATCATTCTGCTCTACATAACATGACTACTTGTATATTGACTAGTGGGTTCAACAAATGGAGGCCCATCATCAGAGGGGGTCACAATGACATCAGAAGGTTGGGTGACACTAACATTTTCATCTTCATGTTAGGTCACATTAACATTTTAAGTAGTTGTCTTTTTTCTTTTATTATCAATAATTTTCTCCCTAAAATAAGCCATCTCATCTTCATGTTCACTTAGGGAAAATTATATTTTTGACCATCGTACTAATTGGCGGTGACTTATTTTACCAACGTACTTTCAATATCCCAAATGTGACCAACGGACTATCAATTTAGGGGCGATGTCGTCCCTACCGTCAAAGTTCCATCCAAAAAACTAACGAACAATAGAGTCCACGTCAGCGCCGTTAGTTTTTTGGATAAAACTTTGACAGTAGGGACGACATTGCACCTAAATTGATAGTATGTTGGTCACATTTGGGATGTTAAAATTACGTTAGTAAAATCAGTCGCCCCCAATTAATACGATGGTAAAAAATATAATCTTTCCTCTTCACTTATATGATCCAAGCTAGCCACATCATCTTCATCATCACTAACTAGAGATGTTAAAAGGGCCACGGTCCGTAGGGTTGGCCCGTTTAAACCGAAAAAAAATAGGGTTAGGGTTTAAATTTTCTGGATCGTTTATAATTCGGGCTAAGTGGGTTGACCCTATAGGACTGTGGGCTAAGTTGGCTGGCTCGCCGGGCTTCCAGGTTGGCATGCAGGCTGGGGTGTAAAATAGGCAAACTTGAATGTTTAGGGTGTTAGTTGTAAATGACTTTAAAATGACTCTAAACCTTAGCCGCAACTTTCATTCCAGACAAACTCAGTCTCTCTCTCACTCTGCTTTTGCTTCTATGATGTGCGAATGTGACACCAAAATTGAAGCTTCCAAATGAAAAAGTCTTCACTTCATGGTACTCAGCAACCCCCTTCCCTCTCGTCCATCTATCTCTTGTTTATGTTAGATCAAGATTCAATCGTGATTTAGCGGGAATTACTTAATAGTCTTATTTTTACTCAACGAATGACGACCTAAGAGTTGACCAGGTCATCGCCGGCGATGGAGTCCAAATCAGTGATTGATTGACGGAGATGACAACATTGCAAGAAGTTGTACAGGAGAGCCAAGCTTTTTGTTTGCACGAATTGAAGCTTTTGCAAAGGAAATTCCTGGTGTGTTTATGTTAATTTATTGGTGAACATGATCCACCATAATCTATTAGATACCCCATTTATGCGCCAGAATAGAGAGAGAATGGGTTTGAATGGATAGTGTACTGTTTCTTTACAGAATGGTTGTTTTACAGCCAAAAAAAAAAACAAAGTAAAAAGAAAAAGAAAAGAAGAAGGGTATGCTGCTTCTAGGTTCAACCAAATAATAATAAGGCCAAAATATATAATAAAAAAAAAAACCCAAAGTATCCATCAAATCCCACTTTGCACCCTAATTTGAAATTTATGCGTACAAACACTCCACGTTCCAATTTGTCCCACTTAACACCCCGGCTGTGATCGACGTTAAAAATATTAACGAAAGCCACCACATGCCTTGCACGAGGGGGGCAATTGGGTCTTTTTCCTATTGTCTTCTTCCCCAAATTAAAACTAGGGTTTAGATCAAGATCCGGCCATTCCAAGCTCCGCTGCATCTCCAAATGTTCCAACCATCTCCGACCAATCAAATTAGCTCCGCCGCATCTCCAAATGTTCGAACCAGTTCTACCATGATCGCCCCATCCTCATCTCTCCCAAGATCTCCAGATGCGGCCGCGACTCCTTCTGCGGTCGCAAGACCCCCAACCAAGAAAGCCAAAACCCCTGCTTTGGCTAAACCCTCCATTGCTATTCTGTCGTCCCCCTCTCAAGTTCCTGCTGCACCAAAACCCTCTCCTCGCTCTCGCTCCAACCGCTCAAAACAACCAAAACCCTAGCCCCTCCATCTTCTCCGACCACGGTGATAGCACTGACCTTTGCGCTTCCGGCCCCTATCCGTTGCATTCTTCTCGGGGAATTTGGGAATTAAATTAATGTTGAGCATCCTCCAGATTTTTGGGTAATTCGCTCAACAACCTCTCCTCGCTCTCGCTCCAATTGCTCAAAACAACCAAAACCCTAGCCCCTCCATCTTCTCCGACCACGGCGGTAGCACTGACCTTTGCGCCTCCGGCCCCTGTCCGTCACATTCTTCTTGGGGAATTTTGGGTAATTCGCTCAACAATTGGTCCCATTGATGTATAAAAATTCTTATGGTTAAAAGAACGAAAATGATTAACTACCCATAAATCAAATCAGGACGAGAATGATTTCCTCCAATCTTCAGATCTAAACCCTAGTTTTAATTAGGGGAAGAAGACAATGAGAAAAAGACCCAATCGCCCCCCTCGTGCAAGGCATGTGATGGCTTCCGTTAATATTTTTAACGTCGATCACAACCGGGGTGTTAAGTGGGACAAATTGAAACGTGGAGTGTTTGTACGCACAAATTTTAAATTAGGGTGCAAAGTGGGATTTGGTGGATAGTTTGGGGGGTTTATTATTATTATTATTATTATTATTATTATTATTATTATTATTATTATTATTATTATTATTATTATTATTATTATTATTACTATTACTATTACTATTACTATTACTATTACTATTACTATTACTATTACTATTACTATTATTATTATTATTATTATATGTGCTTGTGTTATACTGAAGTACTAGTAGGCATTTTTTTAGAGTTTGTGATGTATATATTTTTTTTGTCGTGACCCGTTTAACCTGAAGCCTGCTAGGGTTAGGGTTAGGTCCGCAAAATCAGTGACCCGAAAAAATTGGACCGTTTAACCCGAAGCTCGTTAGGGCCCAACCCGCTAGGGCTGGCCCGAAACCGCTAAGATCAGCCTATTTAACATCTCTATCACTAGCAGAATAATCAGGATCCTCATCAACATCAGTATCATTTCACAGAATTGTCATCTCAACATATATCATTACATAGTCATGGGTAATTCTACCAACCTCTAGTAAACCCTTAATTTGTTCATCACATCACACAAACCTAAGCCCTTCATCCATGCTACAATTTGGCACTTTGTAATGTATTTTTTCAATTGGCTTTCTGCATTTTGATTTTATCAGTCCTTGTAACACAGAAAAGCTAAAAGTCTCACTTGGTAAATCACTAAATCTTGCCACACGATCCATATTCATAATACCTAAATGGACTAGTCCTAATTATCCCATCATAATATATGCACAATGTCATAGTTTCACCCATTCTGCAGAAAAGAAAAACAAATAAATATGATATTAAACATGACATATAAAATTGCCACAAGTACACTTTAATAGCAATAGTCCAAAATTAAAAGTATAAAGAATGGGGAAATGAGACAATTTTCACAGAAAGTTAAAGTGTGGGTGGGGGACACAAAAATCAATCAATTTGAGGGAACCATGAACTTTACAATAAAAATAACAAAGAGGGGGGTTACCAACACAGTACAATTCACAAAAAGACATCGTAACAAACATAGACAACACACAAACAAAAAGCCCTATTTTTGAAACCCTTTTTAAGCCCTATTCTTTAAAGCACAAATTAGTACATTCAAAAAACCCTAATTGAAGCAATTGGGCCAACAAAAGACTGATTTTTGGTTCAAAAATAGAAATAAAACATGTTTGAAAAGACGAAAAGTATACAAAACCATATAATTTCTAATAACAGAAACCCTAGCTCGAATTGAAGACAAAAGGAAATTTAAGATACCTGATTCTTGATATGTATACGAATTGTTGTTCAATCTTCAGGAAAACAAACCCTCTTCGACAATAGCTGCTTCGTGACGGTGAGTTTGAAGCGTCCAATCGAGGGAATTTTGATTTTCTGTTGGAAGACTCGGACGAAGACTTACTGCATTTTTCCCACCAAAATGCGTATAAGAGACTTCAATATTTTTCCCCGTAATGCCCATGTAAGCTCCACGCAAGCATTGACTCAGTCAATAGAGTCCACGTCAGCATGACCGTTATTTTTTTGGATGGAGGTTTGATGGTAGGGACAACTTCGCACAAAATTGAGAGTACGGTGGTCACATTTGAGATATTGATAGTATGTTGGTAAAATCAGTCGCCCCTAATTAGTACGATGGTCAAAATTATAATTTTCCCTATATATAACTTACGCTATAGGAGAACAATAGTTTTTTATTTAGGTTGGTACAAGTTTTTATCAATTATAAGATAACCCAACCAAATCAATACCAAGTTTTCAAATTTTATGGAACTATTCTATGTCGGATCATACAACTAAATTGATCCAGTTTTTTCTTTCATTCTTTTTTTTCAACTTTTGTTCATACCATTAGTAGAAGAGGCTAGGAGGGTTAATCTCTTTAGTTATATACCAACTTTTTAAGTTAAAAGTTGTGTGGGGGCTATTCACACCCCTAAATCCTTTAAGTACATCCATTATTTACGTACAATACCCTCCTAAGTATTAAACATCTCTAAATGCTAAATATACCCCCTCATTTTCTTATTTTACTACTTCAAAATTATTTAGAAAACAACTTCTTTCTAATTACACCTCCCGAAACCCACACCCCTCTTTCCTCTCTCTCACTCGGTTTTTTTTCTTCCCCTCCTCCCTCCCTTCTCTCCTCTCCCTCCATTCGTATGTCCTTTCTCAAATCAGGGCCTCCATCAATCCTTCCCTCCTTCCTTTTTTTTCCCTTCCTTTCCCTCCTCCCTCCTCCCTCTGTCACTCATTTCTCAAACCAGGGCCGAACAAGCTTAGTAACGTTTGACAGGTACTAACGAAACACCTTTAAATGTGCTTGAGTAGAGAGCTTGCCGAACACTACTAAAGGTGTTTGGCCAGAGCCAACCGAACACCATAAGGGGTGTTCGGCCAGTGCCTACCGAACACTACTAGGGGTATTCTACTAAGGACAATTAGGTCAGATTTTTCAATGGCATTTTTGTATTATTTTCATCTCAATCAAGGTGACAAACATGTAATTGGTTAGAAATGACATCACTTAACATGTGACGTCACTTTTAACGTAAGGGTGTAAATGGTTCAGTTTAATACATACGAGATGGATCGCTGGTCATCGGTTCTTAAAATATCAAACCAAACTAAACCGTTCAAATTTCCGATCCAAATTGAACCAAACCACAACGATCCGGCTTGGTCAGGCTCGGTTTCGCAGACTGGTTTCGCGGTTCAGTCTCGTGGTTTGGTCTCATGGTAAAAATTGTAAAGTGAATACTTTAGCGTTTATATACTTTATTTAATGGAGGCTATAATTTCACTAATGATCAAAATTCAAATCTAAATACGAATCGATGGTTCGGCTTGGTGGTTTGGCTAGGCGGTTTCGTTCAACATGTTTGATTTGATTCGGTTTGGTTCGACTCGACAAGTAAAACCACGAACCAAACTGAACCACTTGATTTTTTGAAAGGGCATTACTATTAACACCACATTTTTCTATTAATACACCACTTCTCTTAATACACCCCCTCTACTAATTCTAAACTAATCTAATTTCTAAATACACCACCCAACATTTTCTATTTTACCCTTTCTCAAATATTTCATTTCTCTAAACCTAACCCATCCAACCCCACCCTCCCCAACAGACAGCCCCCCTTCCCTTCCCCTCCCCCTCCCTTCCTTCTTCTTCCCTTCCCCCTTCAAACCTCCACTCTTTCCCTCATTCCCCCCCTTTTTTTTTTTTCTTCATTCTAAACCTAACCCCCCCACACACATGACATGGTTGGAAGACCCCCCCTCATCTCTCTCATTCTCCCTTCTTCCCTCTTTTTTTTTTCTTCTCCACCCTCCTCTTTGAAGCTCTTGAAAAAAAAAAATTCTGGCCGGTAATTTTTTGTTCGGGACTGAACTACCGAACAACCCCCGATTGTTCGGTAGTTCAGTCCCGAACAAAAAATGGCCGACCAGAATTTTTCAAGGGGTGGGTAATATAAGGGTGGATGTACTGATGTTCGGAAAATGCCAACCGAACAACCCCCGATTGTTCGGTAGTTCAGTCCCGAACAAAAAATTGCCGACCGAAATTTTTCAAGGGGTGGGTAATATAAGGGTGGATGTATTTAGTAGGAAAAGGGTATTTATGTAACAAAATAATGATATTTTTGTAATTTATTTTGAAGGTGTATTAATAGAAAAGGGTGGTATTAATAGCGCTGCTCTTTTTGAAAACTCAAACTGAACTAAACTATATAAGCCATTAAATTGAATCAAACCACTTGGTTCAACTCAATTAGACAATTTGGCAGGTCGGATTAACACCCCTCTTTGTTACATGCTTATCATTTGAAACTGGAATGAGAAATTTAAATACAAAAAGTTTAGAGACATAGTTAATTTCCACTTTTAAATTTAATAAATAAATAGATATGGTAGCTAGCGCGTGCGATCCATCGCGTAACATTTTTGAAGTTAGATTTTTCTCGCTCCTCGTCAAAAGCCTATTTCGGTCTTTGTCTTCATCTTCTCCTTAAAACCCCTCCCACCACTTTCAATTAACTCCCCCACTCCTTCAAAACCCTAATCACGCTCTCTCTCTCTCTCTCTCTCTCTCTCTCTCTCTCTCTCTCTCAACATGGCGACAACATCTTTGGACGAAGAAACCGTGAAGAAAGTCATTCGACAGGTTTCAGTGATTGTTTTGTTCCCTAGCTTATACATACGTACATGCGAATATGTGTGCTTGTGTGTGTGTTAATTTTCGATTTTGGCGCTGATATGATTGAAGAAATTGATCCTTTTTGTGGTATTTTTCGATGTAGGTTGAGTTCTACTTTAGTGACAGTAATCTGCCTAGAGATAACTTTCTCAGAAATACAATTTCCGAGAGTGATGATGGCAGTATCCTTTCTTATAGATTCTACGAATGTCGTTTTATTGTGCTTTCACAGTACGTTAATACTGCATTCTTATATACACACACATATATCCACACAACCCACTCTCGTTCTAATTCAAGATTGCAGTTTTGAAAAGTCGTGTATATATATATATATATATATATATATATATATATATTAAGGTATTTTTTAGAATCCTTAAAAGTTTACAAAAATGTTTGAGCATGCCTGAGATGTTATACGATGTGTGGAGGGTATAGTTGAAAGATTAGGGAGATTGTATTACAAGTGGAGTCTTTCTGTGGAAGGTCTCAAAATAGAGTAGTCATGGTTTGTTGTGTGGGGAGAGATTTAGGAATGGGGAAGGCTATCTCTTACGATGTAGTCTATAATTGCTTCTTGTTAAGAATAAAGAACAAAGACAAAATTTGTTAGCTGTATATTGTTTCTGTAATCATTATAATGTAGCATTGTGTTGATATTCTAGCAAATATTGTTTGGTAATCGACGAGGGCTAACTTGGAATAATACAAGTTAGAAGCCTATTTTCAAAAAGGAGATTCTCAAAAAGATGGCAGATACAAGGAATCATGGCTTAAATGTAATATACTCTCTCCCTGACTCTCTGAACGAAACATCCAAGAAAGGAGACAAGGGAGTTCTTAAATGGGATGGAAGGAGCATTACCCTGAAATTGAACCCCTTTACATAATATTTTTTTGTAGGCTTGGTGTGCTTTTATTGTATTTGGTTGACAGGAGATGTAGGTAATCTAAAGAATTTGAGAGTTAAATGTTGGTTGGGATTCTTATTACAATGGATGTCTTGGAAGTTTAATAGTTTATATTGCGGTAGCCAGAGTCAGTTCATAGGCCTAGTTTTATTATAATTGGGTTTAGAGGAAATGTTCTATTTATAAAAAGAAGAAATAATTTTTATCTTTTGGGGGAACTTCACTTTGGGAAATGAAGATAGCAAGAATTTGGATTTCTGAGCTGCAACTATGTTGTTCTTAACTGAAACCTTTAGTGGTAAGCTTGGCACTGATATGTTCGTTTTCTCGGATGAGAACTCATCTGGGTTTGGGGGATAAAAAGCAAGAAGATATTTCTGAAGATACAGTGAAGGCTGTGGCTGAAACATTAAAGACTTCAACCTTTCTTAAGGTTTCTGAAGATGGTGAGTTTACCTAAATTTTGTGGATCTGTTTGGGTCACTCGTAACTGTCAAAATTGTCTGATCAGCTATGAAGGGGTTCATATCACTTTTGCTGTTTATGCATTGCAGGGACGAAGATTGGGAGGACTACAGAACTTCCAAAGCCAGAAGTTATTATTGAGCAATTAGATGTCAGGACTATCGCTGCGTCACCATTGGAGTATGATGTAAAGCTTGAAGATGTGGAGTCTTTTTTTGGTCAGCTTGCCAAGGTAATGGGTGTTTGCTTACTATCGGATTTATAGCTGCTGTGCTTTGTAGTTATGTTTCTATTTAGCATATGCCTTTCACTCATTTACTGTGATTCTATTTTCTATACGATTTTTGACGACCAGTTATACTGAAATTGATGCATACGGCATACCTTTTAAGGTTCAGCACCATCTTTAGCAAACAGCTGGAATACAGGGTATTTAGGTCAGATTAGCCGATGGGAATCCGGTTTGGGGCTTGGAGGAAAAAGAGTAGTCTGTGGGGAATAAGATCAAACAGGTAGAGGGTGTCATTAAGGTCTGAATCAGGTCCTGCATCAATGTGAGTCATATGTTTGATATGAACTACCATATTTATGAGAAAGGGGAAGATGATCTGTTTCAGTATGCAACCTGGTTGACTTACTGGTAGAGCAGTGGTGAATTTAATGCCCAGCAATCTAATTTCTTTTTATTGGACCACCTGCTGTTGGTTGTAATACTATGGGGGACCTTAGATTCTGTGGTGTAAAATCTAATTTTTTTTTAGCTATAATGTTGCGTAGAAACAAAAGGCACTGCACAATAGAGGTACAAGAAAAAGAAACCAGAAGAACTTTCTGAAAACCAATCGTTTTTGTGGTACTTGAAAGTTCCAACTTCCAAAGCAGATATCCTTAAGAAATCAAAAGAGGTATCCAAAGAGTTTGTAGATTCAAAGAAAAAAGGATGTTAAGCTCCATAACTTTCAACTTATGTGCTGGTAGCTTCCCAAGAGAAAAGAAAACGCTTATATTTTTCTCTCCCATAAGCATCACATGGGACAGAGAGGATGTGAGTTGTTTCTTCTCTGCAGAGAACCCAAAACCTAACTTCTGACCAAGCAGTAAAAAAGAGACTCCATTGTCATCAGCATGAGCAAGTGGATCCCAAGTAGTGGTTTTGATGATCCCCATGCCCTCCTCAGCTACTTCAAAGCGCAGTAGCAGATTGTTAACAAACAGCCTGTCCTAATTAGTAGATACAAGACCAGTTTACAAGATGAGATCATCACAAGTCAAAGTAGATTTCAGAAATAGCGTCCACACAAGAAAGACTGATTCCGATGGAGCTTTGGACCTGCCAACATCCTTCCAGGGAAAGTCCATTCTCTGTTGGATGCAAACTCATTAGAGTAGAATTTCACTCTGGAAACTCGGTCCTCCTGATTTATTCACTTCAAGTGGTCCTGCTGTAAAAAAAAAGTACCTTTTGGAATTCTCAATTTTGTTTTGCATTGACGATTCCAACCACCATTCCTACTGTACACCATTAACATACTCAACAGGAAAAGTGTTTATGACAGCAATATGAAAAAGGTTAGAGAATATAAAGAAACAATTGAAGCTTGCCACACCATGTGTAAAGTTGGAACCTCACCTTTTCCCAACTCCCACCTCATTAAGATGCATCAGAAAAGTTAGGTCAATCCTTGGCACTAAATTTCCATGCGCTCCATAAGTAGGCAGCTTCTGTATTCGAGTCCCAACTGGTCCATCCCAAACTGCCTACTGTTATTTTATTCCGAAATTATCCTCCTGGACCTCCTCTTTATGAAGCCTCCATGTTCATTTCCCTTGTAGGGATTTGTTGTGAACCACGAGGCATGCAAATCTTTCAATCCTCCAATGGATAGTTGAATCATTCTTTGTCACTTTTAAAATCTCTTTTATTTTCTTAATAGATGCTACCTGTATAGGGAACGAAGATGGATTTTGGATTTTGTTGAGTGAATGGGATGTAATTGACTTCTTTGTTGGAGTGAGTCTATAATTGTAGCCGTCTAAGGAAGTCGGCAGTGATGCCAGCTATAATTCTTGTAATACCCCCATCAAAGAAAAAAAACAAAGAAAAGGGGAAAAAAGGGCAAAAGGTGGTATGATGATATAAATAAATTAAGTAAGCAGTTGTTGTTGCCAAGCAAAAATAACATTAAGTACATCTATCAGTTGGTTCTAAATTTTGTGAATTTTTTCACTTATTCAGGTCAGTAGTGTGAGACTACCACGTCATGTTGCAGACAAGAGGCTATTTTGTGGCACCGCTCTTGTTGAGTTCTCAGCTGAGGAAGATGCTACAAGGATTTTGACACAAAGTTTGGTTTATGGAGGTGCTCAGTTAGAACTTAAGCCAAAGTAAGTTATGTTTGTGATTGTGAACTTCACTAAAGATGTGTGATGTACATTGGACTGTATTCTAATCCATGGGAAAGTTTTAACTTATCATAATACAGTAGTATTCTCTCTTCCAAGTTTTCAAGTACTGTCTCTTATGAAGATCAATTCACAAATGGATGTAGGGTTTTGTTTGTTGATTCTTCTTTTTTATTTTTCCCAGCTAGAGAGTCACAGTTGAGACAGGTAACTTTGCTGTAGATTGAAAATGTATCCATAATCATCTGCAATGTTTTGTGCATGCAACTGATATAACAATGAATATTCAATGATTTTCTGCTTGCTACATTCGAGATTTAATGAGTTGCATGATTGCACCTTTATTGGCTGAAGTTGATTGGTATCTGTACCTTTCTAATCTGGTTATAGCAGTTTATTTCATTTCTAGAGCTTTGTGAGACCATATTATAGTAGATTAGATGTGAGGCAGATGATTGGGCATAGTCCTGGTTTCTGCCTGCTAGTAATTATGCTTTTTTTTATGCATTTATAATATATTGCACTTTTTTCCCAATGCAGGAAGGATTTTGATGCAGAGAGAGCCAAGCAAGAAGAAGAACATAATTCCCGCCCCCAAGTGGGTTCGAATCGTAAAAACAGTTCAAGTCCAGAAGATGAGTAAGAGTTGACCTCACTATTCAGTGATTCACATTTCCTGAATATTTTAGTTAGTCTGATCATACGTATTGTGATGATTACAGTTACCCTAAAGGCTTAATTGTTGCATTTACATTGAAGAACATGTCAAATGGAGATTCTGCAACATCCAATGGTAGCAAGGCACAGGCCGATGATAGTGTAGATGCTCAGAAAAAAGATGCAGAACCAGATTCCATGGATGCAACTAGTGAAGATGCTGATCACAAGAAGTCAGAAGAAGTTGAAGGAAACCCTGGAGAGAGTATTGGGGAGCAAGCTGATGGAAAGGTTGACGAGAAAGCTAATTTGGAGAGTGAAGAAGCTGAAGATGGAAAAAAGTCTCTGGAAAGTCCTATTCAGAAGGATGAGGATGAATCAACAGCACAAAAATCAACTATTGCTACGTATAAGGACAACAAGGATGTAGTTTTACGTGAGGATCTGAAAAGCGTATTTCAGAAATTTGGTACTGTTAAGGTATGATCAGACCCTTTTTTTTGTTTGGTTCCGTCCTTGGAGCTTTTGATATATTTGCTTTTTGTGACTTTAGTAGGCTCTTTTTCTGCTCTGTTGTTCAACTTGATCTTATGTTAGTGGCTGTTTTTGTTGGTCTTCCTGATACTTTAGTTTCTGCTACTGTTTAAAGTTGATGGTAAAAATCTCCATGCGATCTATACACTTGTGCCATTACAGTCTTTAGTTGCATCTGTGGGATGGAAAAGCATGCAGTCCTTGCATAAAAAGAGTGACCCAAGTTTGAAAAACTATATGATTAGTAGTGGTTACAGCCATTCAACTCTTTCAACAATCGGATCCTTCAACCCTCTCCCCCTCAACCAAATTCATTCCATTCCTTTCAATTCCCCCAAAAATTATCTCTCTGTAAAACTTGATTTCGATTACTTCAAAATGCCTCTTTTTGAGTAGCCATATGAATTCCTTTTTAAGGATTTCAATGTCATATTCGGCTTAGTTAGGAGGCAAAAATTGATCTGTTTCTAGTACCCCAAATCATCTATGTTTCATCGATAATTTGGGGTTTTTAAACAGCCAAGGTCTCTTGAGGGGATTATTTCTTCTCCCTGTCAATTCTCCCCCAAGCAGCCATTGACATGCAATATGAAAAAATTGTTTGAATTAGGAGCGAGAGTATTGCCCTTTGAATAACCGGAAGTTGGGGGGGGGTGATAAAACCCCGTTCGGTTCAGACAGGGGCATAGATTAAGAGATTCAGTCATCTTTAAAAAATGATATGTATCTCCTGAATCAGTTTTGAGGGTAAGGAACCTTTGAATTTTCTTTCTTTCCGTCTGTTTACTCGATTGATTCGGATATACCAACTACAACTTTCACTCTAGACTTATGAAAGAAAGTGGGTACTGGGTACGGTAACATGTCTTCTTCCACCACTGGGGCATGGGGGTGGGTGTTGGAGAATTGAGAATTTGAGAGTTTTGGCAGTGGTAAAAATCGATACATGTAATAGTATACCTCAGTACCTGAGTTGCTACAATTATCTTGTGGAATTTATGTTACATTGTTTGAAAGTTAGTTTATGTTTCTCCTTGCTTACCACTTCTGTTGGTTCTTTCAGCGAGAATGAGGAAAAAAAGAAAGTCTGATGAATCCAATGCAACTAGCTGGAGTTTTTTCTAAGTATCTTTTATAGATATTAAAACTGCAGCTATTTTTTGATAGCTGCCTTACATTCAATTTATTTGAGTTAGAATCAGTCTTAAACGTGAATATGCTAAGATGAATGTTTGGTAGAACTTGAAAAAAGAAACATTGAAATGAACACATTTGTGATACAGTGAAAATAGCCCGAGTAGAAGATAAAATGAGAGAAGACTAATGCTTGAGATGGTTTGGACTTATACAACGTACCAATTTAGTGCGCAAGTTAGAAAGTGTAGAAGACGATAATAACATGGAAGGCCGTAATTAAGGATATGAATGACCGGTTAACTTGCCATCTTACTTTGAACCGAACAAAGATTCATCTAATCAACCCCAAAACTTTGTGGGGCTGGGTTTAGTGGTGTTGGAAAAAAGACACAATGGAGCATTTTCTTCGCTCTTCTCTTTATAAGAGAATATCTGCATGTCTGTCTACGACTCAGAGATGTAATCTTATAATTTCAGCTTACTCATGCAATGCTCTAATTCCCCATCCCCGCACTCAATCACACACGATTGCATTCTTGGAGATAAGATGCTCGATATCCTTTAGTTTTGTAGCAACTTTATCCTTCATGTCCAAATAAGGTTGTCACCTTCATGTCTGATGAATTGCTTTATAGGGAGCTAAGTATATTTAAATTGGGAAGTCATCCTGGTGTTTTTACTGTGCTTCTTCTTGGTACATTTTCTCAAGTCATAACAATCTCCCCCTTCCTCCCACACCCCCCCGGGTCCCTTTTCCTTTTTCATACGATATGGGAGACATGGCTAATTCTGAAAATCAACTGTGTCGGGTACGCCTGTCCCCATGTGTACACACACGAAAGTAGGGTTTCTAGAAAGATAGTAGGATTTCGCTCATGGAAGCACAACTAGTCTACCAAATCCTCAAGGTTTGGTTTTTATGTCAAATCAAGACATGTTAAGGAAAATAATAAGAAAGTAATTACTGAAGCATTTAGAAGCTCTGATAATCATCGATGTATTATTTATCTATTTCAGTATTATATACATAGGGTTGTGTCCTCCTGTCATGTATTTTTGAAGGTCGTCGTGCCCAACACCACGAATGTCAACACTCTTGTCCGTGTCTACAAGTCATTTACAAACATGGTTGTCTGTTGGTATATTCCTTTTTTTGGGGTATATTTCTGTACATGCACGTCTTTGGTTTATTCGTTGTTTTCCTTTTGAATTTGTCGCTGTGGTACTAATCTAATGTTTGAACTGGTGTACCTGTGTAGTTTTTTATGTTTTTGTTTTTATTTTGTTTTGGCAGTTCATTGACTTCAAGATTGGAGATGAGTCGGGATACATTCGGTTTGAAGAAGCCGAGGGTTCACAAAAAGCGCGTGCTGCTGCCGTGCTTGCTGAGGAAGGTGGTCTGATTGTGAAGAATTTTGTGGCTACTTTAGATCCTGTAACTGGTAGGTAGCAAAGTTTAGCTTTATCTTTTCTGTTTGAAGTTCTCTCAAAATAACTTTTCATTGTTTCGTGAGTAGTTTATTGCATCTCTCTGGATCATCTTTCACTATATCACATCATTGTCACTGGATTTCTATGTCATGCATATTCTAATATGGAGTAGTTATATTTTAGGCTAAAACAAAGTGCCTAAGGCAGTGATCCTTATAGTATAGCTCAACTGGCTAAGGGGCTTAAGGAACTTCTCTTGGTCTCCTGTTCGGCTCCCTTTGGAGCCAGTCCATTCTATTTCTCACGAATCCCCTATGCCGAGCGTGAATGGACTGCCTTTAGCCGGCCCTGGGAGGTGGATTAATCAAGGCGTGTGCAAGCTGGTCTGCACACCTCCTTACCACCAAATAAAAAAATAAATATGCATTGATGCCATTTTGTATATCTTCTGACAACTGTTTGGCGGGAAAATGGAAGAGCTATATTATATAGTACCGATAGATGCTTATAATTATGCCTTTTGGTGAATCATTGTGTAGTACTCAAGACGCAAATAGAGATTTCACACAATCAGTAATTACTAATTACTGCACAATTGAGCTTATAGGTATTAGGTCGTTATGCGTATTTGAAGTTGTGAATCCCCTTATAGGACTCATATTATTCCTCCTTTTTTTATTTTATTTTTTCAAATTTCCAGATCTTTGAGGGAGAGAACCTCACTGCGATAATGATTGTCATATCTTTCATTGATTATCTTTTAACAAATAAAAAACATATCAGAAAGGGCCCTATTAAAGGGCGCTATCAGATATTTATATATCTTGAGTCAGTGTGCTTCATTTTAAGTCTGACTGTCCTGCCAAGGTGCTTAAATTAGCTGATGCTGATGCTGATGCTAATCATTTGGGTGATGAAGTTTATTTTATTGTAGAAGCCGGACTATTATTATTCATCTGTATCGTTTTTAAAATGATGAGGAGAGTGCCTATCTATATTGTATTTGGCATTAGTTATTAGAAAACAATTGGATTTCTTTTGTTAGTACTTCCTAGAAGATTATCAGTAAACAACAGATATTTTACTCTCAGGCTTTTAACACCTACTTAGTTTCCTGTCTATACAAAAGCCCATTTCAAGATGCCTTGTCCATTCGGCTTTTGGAAGGGTTGGTTTAAATTCCTGCAGGAGGATTGGATTCAAGATTTTTTCTTTTTGTATATGACCTGTTTGTTTTTGAAAAGAAAACTAATATTGGATTGATGAACCTTGTGATTTTTATTTTCAGGTGAGGCAGAAAAAGAGTATTGGAAACAGTTTTGTGGCAATCGTGACAACAAATTCCGAGGTGGTAGGGGCAACTGGAACAGGTGCATACAACTGTCTCCTATTGTACTTGTGTTTTAGCCGGGACTTGTATTGCTGAAATGATTTGTTTCTTGAGACTTGTCTTTTAGAGTAGAAAAGGATAAAGAATGTAGATGTGATGTTACTTTTTTACATGTATGGCTCAGCTGTTATTTGGAACTTGGCATATTTTGTTTGCAAGTCTAAAAAGTCTGTAAAATTTTCAGGGGAGGGAAGCATGGTGGTAGAGGTGGGCGGAATTTTAACGGAAAGCACAACCGCTCAAGAGACAACAATTCATCCCATCGTTCAAATAAGTTTCAGAAAGTTGGAGCAGCTTGAGTTATACATTACTAGACCTCTCCTTTGACCAATTTTGTACACCTCCGTAGTTTTGTGCCTTACGCACCTCTTTGTCACCCCGTCCACTGCTTTATTTTAGTCGAGTTTATTTGTACTTCAGAAATCACAATATAGAATAATATTATCGTTGGCTTTTTATGACATCTTTTGCTTAACTAAATTAAGAGGAAATTATATCATGTTTGCTGTTCAAATTGTCATTTGCCCCCCTGGATATGGTAGAGCAAGTACTTGTACGGCACATGCCATGGCTGCTTTTGTTATCTTTGAATAACTGTAGTGATTTCTTCTCGTTCTGCTGCTGCTACCCCCCAAGGTCTTTTGATTTTCAGGTTCTAATGTCAGAAGTCTTAACAGCTCGGTTACCTGGATGTTCTGAATGAGACAACAGCTCGGTTACTTGGATGTTCTGAACGTCAGTGTGGACCAGAGAACCCCATTACCTTGGTCTAACAGCTGAGACATTAAAATATTTTTGTATTCCATATACTTTACTCATGGATTCAAAAGCTTTACTCTCGTTGATGGGTTGCGACAATGTTCAATTCAAAAGCTTTACTCTCGTTGATAGGTCACGACAATGTTTGATTCAGAAGCTTTACTCTCATTGATAGATCACAACATTGTTTCTTTAATGCGAGGAAACAACATAAACATCATTTACAATTTTAGTTAGCTCCTAAATCGTTATATGGATTTCCATATATATATATATATATATATTTATATTGCAAAATGTCTAGCAGCTGTAAATAAAAATCAATGCTGTAAAGCCAGTTCTGGGATTTGGAAAGTATCTAAACTAGTTGAAATAACCATTTAATTGACAAGTTGTGTATTAAAAAATGATACAGTTTCAGTTATGTCGATTGAGTCCAAATCACCCATCTCTGTACCACTTAGTTAAAATCTGAGTGCCCTGCCCTTCCCACTTAACAGAAATATTTACTCAACTAAATGCTTTTCTAGAAAGGAAATGGAAGTAAAAGAAGAGTATGGTGGAAGGAAGCAGTTTAGTCAAACAGTAGCAGGTGTGAAAACAAACGTTTGGAAGATAACAATGGGGAAAATTAACCTTTGAAAGAAAGACAGGTTGAAGGAAATGGAAGGGATTGGATGATCTGGGCGATGGAGGGAAATGAAAGACAGAAAGAAGGGCGATGCAGGGACGATCATACGAACTGGAGCTATAGAGAGAACTACATGAAAATAAGAAAAGAAAAGGAAAATTGTCAATACTTCGTTGTCAGAAGAGGATGCCAATTTTCGTAATGAGAAATCAATGTTGGGGCAAGCCAAAGAAATCAGAGAGTGGGGAGACAAATTATGGATTAAAGCTTAATTTCAATCCTGAGGCAGGAAAGAAGTAGGGATTGATAGAGATGAAAGAGGATAAACATCAGTCCATTCATGTATTTACTCATTCATTGTTTAGTTCATTGTATATCATTCATTGTTTAGATAATTTCTATGTAAACATCTTGTATATATACATTAGCAATATACATCTCCCATCAACTTGGGATTTACATTTCTCTATATGGTATCAGAGCTCCACGATCCTAAATATATATATATTTTTTTCTCTTCTCCTTTCTTCCTTCTTCAATGGCCACTGCCGACTTTCAAGTTCTTCCCAACCTCGCTGAACCCACCATCCCTCTTATCGTCGTCTCTCTCTCCCATCTTCTCAAATTAACCCCCACAAATTACATATCCTGGAAAACTCAAGTTGAAGCCACCCTCCTCGGCCTCGACCTATACAAGTTTATAGATGGTTCTTGCCTTGCACCTCCCAAAAACCTTCCTGCTGCCACCACACCTACAACTCCAGCCACTGATACCACCTCTGACATAGAGGATCCAGTCGACTCTGCTGTCCTACTTACCAACAATAACACACCACCCGTCACAAACCCTAATCCACATATACTACTTGGTTCCGTCAAGATAAACTAATCCTCGGAGCTCTTGCTGGAACTCTTTCCGCTCCACTCGTTCCCCTAATCTCACTCTGTCCCACCACATACGATGCGTGGAAAACCCTCGCAAAAACCTACGCCAACCCCTCCAAAGGACATCTCAAACAACTCAAGGATCACCTTCGAAACATTACCAAGGGATCCCGATCTATCTCTGACTTCATGCAAGAAATTAAGACTTGCACTGATCAACTCGCCTCTTTAGGCCGACCTCTCGAGCAAGATGATATCGTAGACAGAATTCTCGATCAATTAAATGATCCTGACTACGAGAGTGTTATTTCTGCCGTCCAAAACCGTGAAACCACCATTACCTTTGATGAACTTCACGAGAAACTCATCAACAAAGAGTTGTCTCTCAAACTTAAGTCCAAACAAAGTCCATCCTTTCCCTCCTCTGTCAACTACGCCTCCAAGAACAACAACAACAACAACAACCGAACCAACTTCTCTCGGTTTCCTTCACCTGCTGCTGGCCTCTTGCCTACACCAGCATATAATCCTTCTTTCTCTCCTCGTCTGGCTGCTACTTTCAAGGGACGATGCCAATGGTGTCGTACCCCTGGGCACTATCTCTCTCAGTGTCCAATGTTTCGTCAACTCCACCCACATATTGATGTTCCAAACCCTAACCTTAACCCTACTCCTACACACAATACCAGCTACTCAACCAACAATCGATCCTATAACCGCCCCAACACCAACCCTCGTGCCAGCGCTTACACTGCCACAACCAATCATCCTCCTGCTCAATCTTGGCTTTTGGATAGTGGGGCTACCCATCATGCTACTAGTGACCTCGAAAACCTTGCTCTGGAAAACATTGCTGTACTTCTCTGGAAAACATTAGGCTAGTGGAACAGCAAAGCGTTTGGATGACTGATCCATCTCCTTCTCTCAGCTTCTAATTTGGTGTGTTTGGTGTTGATGTGGAGGTTATCATCATCGGAGCGGTGGTGGCAGAGTTTGGCCGCTTTTTGAGGAATCTGGCGTTACGTCTTTGGGTGGAGGAGGGTTTCGTTTGATCGTAGACAAAGGGTCACTGTGGCGTTGCTCTGTTTCTTGTTGTGGGATGCTTCTAAAGGAGTTTTCTCTGGAGGATAGTGAAGGTAGCAGCGTGTCGTTTTTCCTTCAGGAGTCTATTTTTTGGTTTCTTGTAGTATCATATATACCAGGCTAAGGGCTGGGGTTCAACTATGGTAGAAGATCGGGATAATGATCGAGGCTATTGCTCATGCGTATAGGATCACTTTACTTCTCAAGAAACACAGCATGAACAGTGGCGAATGGCTAGCTCGGTCTTGAGAGACGGTACTTTTTCAATAAATGAAGTTGTTGCACATGATATAAAGTTACAGGTTTCAAAATGTAACAACATTTTATGAGGATATACATTTTGGCACAATAGATGTACGCTGGATGGTTCAATTTTATCAGCAGGAATATGAACTTTTTGAAACCCTTGATTGGGATAAACTTAAGTTACTTATTTTTTTCTGTAGATCTTAAACAGCGAAACCGCAATCCTTTTGTCTTCTTCATTTGATTGTTCATTTAGACTCAAAATTGCAGACAATTTTGAGTCTTTTCGTGACAATCAATAAGAGAAGTTACATCCATTTATCGAAGTTTGGCTGTCGTGCTTTCTACTGGTCAAGAAGATGTTTTACAGGCAATTCCTCTCATGGAAACCTTGTGGAGAATTCATTTTTCTCAACAAGGGTAGGAATGAATACATAAAGAGAATATACTACTACCATTGTTCAGTCTCTTAAATTGCCCTCCAAGCAATTCTGAGGTAGTGAGAGGAGAGAGTGCAAAACTAAGAAATAAACCCACATTAACTATAAACAAAACATAATGCCGAGCTCAGTAATGCCAGCATGTAACCCAAACGGGGGCATTAGGATGATGGAACATTGGGTTAATTCAGTGGATAGGTACCGGGCTAGCAGTTGTCTGGCTCACCCGTTCCAAGCAGAGAGTGGTTCATGTGGATAGTGCGAAAGCATGGACTTTGTGGATCATAGAGTGGAGGGCACCGCGTTAGGCTGGTTTCACAGAGCAGCGACTACCTTCTCCTCCTTGCAGTGGGAGGATAACGGGCTGGTGCTACCCGGCTCCAATAATGTCTGATGGATTCTCCCTAATTGAACCATCATTTTTTTTGCCGAACCCAAAGAACAAGTCCATCCCGAAGAAATTAGTATTTGATCAGCCCAACTCCCCCACGTTCTACGTGCTAGAAATAGCATAATCTTAATGCACAAATCCAGCTGAGTGTTTTTAAATTAAGTGTTGAGCCAACTCAAGCTCGGCTGATGAAATAAACGAGTTTGTGTCTTTGGAGATCCAGATTCAAGCAGCCTCAACTTGCCAGGAGTCTACTTCCGCCTGTTTGTCCTCCGTGCAATCAAAAATTATGCTGCTCGGATGAAGTGCACTTGCCCAGTTGGACTCACCCGGAGACAACCAAACCGGAGGAGACCAAGGTCAACGTTGAGGTCAATCTGCTTCCGTCTGCAACTGAAATGACTCTGACAAAACATTTTCAGAGGCAAATCTTTTGTTTGCTTTCTGATCAGTATGGAACATGTAATAAGATTTTTAGACTACTAATAGTGTTAGTCGATAATCCTTTTTCTTTTCTTGCAGATTGTATACTCCCTCCTCCCTAATTGAGTGTCCCATTTTGGAAACAAATTTGTCCCCAAAATAGGTGTCCCTTTCTGTATAAAGTTTCTTCGACTCACATTGACTTTTGTTCTTATTTTGGCATAGCTGGCTGATCACGCGGAGGTCTCAGAAACCCACGCCCCTCTTGTATATTATCATCTTCACTCTGTAACAACTTTGTTTCATGATTGTAGGGTTCATTGGCAAAACAGGCCTTACTTTTGCAGGGGCCAAGGCAGCTAGCCATTCTTATTGCGAAGGCAAGGAGTTCTCTCTTCGATTCTCACTTGATCCGGGTTGATTAAATGGAGTTCCTCATTCACTTTTATGTTTGCAATACTCGAAAGTTTAAATGTGACTATTGAATACAACGTTTATTCCGTGTCTTCTTTCATCATTTTGTTGGTTCCCTATATATGTCGTAGGAAGTTTTAGCAGAGCTAGCAGTAACAGCAGAAATGAATACTCGAAGCCCATGAAGCAAATCTCGACACCAAAATTAGATCGGTAATAATCAAGACTCAACAAAGAATGTAATTTGAAGACGGGTCCTGCAAAATACAAAGAGGACTTAACCTATACTGACCACAATTAGAAAGACATTCCGCACACTTTTGCTGAAGAATTCACTCAACTTATCCTATTGAAAATGTTGAGATCTCAAATCCCATCAGACCATTGCTTTCGAAAGACAACTCTAAACCTAACTATCTCTCTATATTTGACCCTCGTGTATAAAAATAGTTATTTTAAGAGCTACGACTATCACTTGTAGAGCTCATCTATTATGTAAACCAGCAATATATAGTGGAATAGCTTTGTTCTGAAAATGCAGCCAAAACACGAAAGAATTTAGCTTGGTCCAGCTGCGCTAACCTTAAGTTCAGACTATCTATCCGATGATCACGTGTTCATGCTCGATGCGGTGTTATTAGGAGCAAGCAAAACTTCAATTTCCTCTGATATGTTAACCTGGTATCCCGAATCCCAAAGACCGTAGCCAGTAAACTGAACTTGCTGCTCCAAGATTAATTGATTTCATTTCTTTCTCCAACTTAAGCAGCACTAGTATTCTTTTCTGTAGATAAAGATTAGCGAAACTGCAAACTTTTGCCATCTTCAGTTGACTGTTCATTTACTAGACTCAAATCTTGTAGCGTTCAATGTTGCTCGAGACAATCAAGAGGTCAAATATCCATTCATTTCTCGAAGTTTTACTCTTGTGCTTTCTAGTGCTCAAGAAGATATTTTAAGTACAATTTCTCTCACAAAAATCAAGATTTATAGAAAATTCATTTCAATCTTTAAAAACTGTCCGTACTTTGGTTCAATTTTCTGTTTCTTCGGAAACAGTCTCTATGGTCAAGTGATGGGAGGAGAGAGAAAGCACATCACTGCAAATTTATAAACTGAACCCACATCACTTATAAAAAAAAAGTAGCTTCACTTAATATATTCACTGAATCGGGCTGCATGTCACTGAGCTCGGTAGCGTGGGCTTGTAACCCGAGTGGGAGTATTTAGTTGATGGAACATTGGGTCGATCCAATGGACAGGTTCTGGGGTCAGCTTTGTTCTGGCCTGCCCGTTCCAAGTAGAGAGTAGGTTATGTGGCCCGAGCGAAGGCTTGGACCTCATGGCCCATATTGTGGAGGGCACCGCGTCAGGCTGGTTTCACAGAGCAGCGACTACCTCCCCCTCCTTGCAGTGGAAGGATAACGGGCCGGTGCTACCCGGTTCCAACAATGTCCAATGGATTCTCTTAATTGAACCATCTCTTTTTATTTTCTTTCCTTACTTGAAGATTTCGGCCCAATTTGCAGAAAGTTAAAAGGCGTAGAGCAACACAACAATACCTCCATATATCACATTCAAAATAACTTGTTTTTCGTTCAAGTTTCACTTTTTCAACACTCTAAAAAAAATTTTACTCCAACAAACATTCTCTATATAATCCTCTAAAAATTAAATATCTCTCATCTCAACTAACAAACCATTATATTTTTTCTCTTTTATTTATATTTTTCCATCACAAATAAAATAAAATATTTTAAATTTTATATACTATAAAAAAAAATTGTACTCTCCGTCCCTAAATTATTGTCTTGTTTGACTTGGCACACGGATTAACAAAAAATAATTGACTTGATTATTAATATTTTTTCTCTTTTATTTATAATTTTCCACCACAAATAAAATAAAATATTTTAAATTTTAAATTTTATATACTATGAAAAATATATTGTACTCTCTCCGTCCCTAAATTATTGTCGTGTTTAACTTGGCATACGGATTAACAAAAAATAATTGACTTGATTATTAATATTGGTATAATGTGTAGTTTCTTTTAATGCCCATGTGTATATGGCGCATAATTAAAATAGAGAGAAAAGTAAGGGTAAAATGGTAAAAATAATCTCCTAAAAAAAAGTTTTAAACAAGACAATTATTTAGGAACGGACAAAAAAATAATAATAAGAATTTAGGGACGGAGAGAATATATTTTAATAATTTTATTCTAAAATATTAAACAAAAGTATATTGTGCTCAAATAAAGTGAAGAAAATATAGAGGATTTTAGTTACTATTCATGTTAAAACTCCCTCTATATTGAGAGGGTGATTTAATTGATTTTAGAGATAAAGGGTGGACTAGAAGGACCATTGTAGGATCAAAGAAGGATAAAAATCTCTAAAATTATTTTTAGGGGGTGGTGGGAGGGCTCCCACTGTGGACGCCCTTAGACCACACCCAACAAGGACAAGAGACTCTTGTGCTGGTGGCGAAGTCTTTGAAACTGACAAGCTAGACTAGATAGATGGCAGCGGTGCCGCCTTCTTTTTCTAATCAGAATCTAGTTTTGAATATTGATTCTCATCACGACATGTACCAACCAACAGTAAATGAAGTATCGTACGGATATCATCGGTTGGTTCCAACAAGGTGTCTAAAGGATATCATAAGGGTCGTTTGGGAGCTTAATAGGAGCAAAATTTGCTCCTCGAGCTTAGCACGTTTTTTTCAAAATGACGTAGTTTAGGCTTAAAACACACTAAAATTACGCCGTTTAGGTTCCGGTGTTTACAACACACAAAAAAAAGGTTGCCTGACACGAGAACTGTAGCACCTGTCATGTACTGTAGCAAAAGGTTTTCTTGCTGTTTTTGGTCATTTTTTACCAAATTTTTTTAAATTAAAGTACACATTTTTATCTATAAATAGAGACTCGGTTTACTTCAATTGGACACCAGATCAATTTTTTACGAATTTTTCAAGTTTTTCTCCATTTTCAGCTCTTCTCTCTTCAAATTTGATTATTTCCAGTTTTAAGCTATTTGTTAACTACAAAAAAATGTCATGTTTTTTTGTATTAAAGTATATATTTTTCTCTATAAATAAAAACTTGGTTTGCTTCATTTGGATGTCAAATTATTTTTTTACAAATTTTTCATGTGTTTCTCTATTTTCATATAAATATATTAAATTAAATGGAGATGGTGGGGTATATAAACTTGTTGGAGTTAATGTATTGTTGGAAGTGTGTTTTTGTTGAGTAACTTAAATGGGTAGCTTAATGATATTTTTGTAATAAAATAATAAAAAAAGTAAAGTTAAGCTCCCCAATGTTGATACTTTGTTGTACATGTTCTTACAGCTATATCTCTCTTCTTCGTGTGGTCAACATTGATCTTTGTTGCTGCCGTTCTTTCTGAGTTCTTTTTTGCAATTATTTGTCTCCCTTGGCAAATCGATTCGATCTCTACGACTTTATACCCACACAATCAACTTTTTAATAGCTAATAAATTTAATTAGTTAATAGCGTAGTCGATTTTCTAATTATTCTATAATTGTTCATTGAAGCAGAAGTCGTCCTCGATTTTCTTGCCATTTGTTCGTGATAGAGCGTAGAATTTTTAAATGTAAACTCTTTGAGTTGAAAAGAAGAAGTATATATCAAAATTTTCAAATTTGTAAAATAGTACACTTTTATCTATCTCTAAACATGTTTACACGCTGTCTAAACATATTTTAGTCTAATGAGTTTACTTAAAGCTGAATTACAGTATTTTTTAAACATATGTTTACACGCTGTCTAAACATATTTTAATTATAAACAAACGACAGTGCTACTTAAAGCTGAATTATATGAGTTTACTTTTTCCAATACTACGTTTTATGATAAATTACATAAATATGTCAAGTTGTTACTCCAACTATAGTCTAATCCTATCATAACATTGATAATCCAAGTCCATTACAACCACCAATTTTTGAAAATAAAATTTGGTCAAATTAGCAATTATATTTCTACCAAATGAGGCTTTTACAAGCTACTCAAATCATAGTCTTTCTATATATAAAAAACGATGACAAGTTAGTAATTTTACCAAGAGGAGGGTCGCGTTTAGACTTTAGCGTATAGGGGGGGGGCTACGTTTAGCGCCTCTCTTGACACATTTACCTGACTTAGAGCCCGTTTGGTACAGCGTTTACAAAACGCAGTATTTTAAAAACGCAGCGTTTTAAAAAACGCAGTGTTTTAAAAACGGAGGTCTTTCCTTATAAATACGTTTGAGATATCACTTCAATACGCAGTTTTTTTTTTTTTTCTAGGAGCATTTTAAAACCTGCGTTTTGGGAAAAAGCTGGGAATTCCAGCGTTTTAAAATGCAGCTGCGTTTTGAAAACGCTGCGTTTTCTGCCGCAGTATTGAAACACATTTTTTTGCAAATAAGCTGCGTTTTATCCCTGTATTTTGGCCAAAACGCTCGACCAAACGGGCTCTTAGACCTAGATATGGCTAGGATTGTAGGATATGTCAGACGCAAAAATAATCGGAACACGTGATGACTTAACTCCAAAACATAACAAGTAATTACCCTAAACCTAGTTTGATAAGGAATTTGACTATGGATTCAATATTTCAATTCTAGAACATAGAACCTATATAATGTACAAAATGGGGATAAACCATGACGCTTAAATGCAGTTAGCCCATTAAATTCTTTTAGTGTGAATTCGTAATAAAGATTTCTCTTGTAACTAAAACTGCTGGTAAAAACATAAATTTTTTGAAAATCTAGTTTCAACGATTCACCAATCTACTGTTAAGAAATTAAGAGGATATAAATATGATAAGACTCAACTGTATTATCTACATGAAATTTAAAAGTGAATAATTCCATTGTCAATAAAAGTTTTCAAATTTCAATTTTCTCAGATCTACACCATCTTCGCAATGTAGTCACAGTCTGTTAGTCATGCAGCACAAAATCTTGTATCGTTCGTCCGTCGAGGTTTTAATGGTTGAGGCCAACCACTCTACATCCCAACATAAATATCACATATAAATTAGATACTCTCCGTAGTAGTCTGTTCCGAGTAAACAGTCCACAATTAAGCGATGTATAAGTATATTTTGAGTCGGTTTTAATTGCAAAAATGCTTGAGTGTAAACAAGAAGGTTATGTCATTTATGAAGGGTAATGTTGAAAATTTTTGAAGATTGAAGACATAATCTTTAGAGCTAACTTTAAGTGGAACATCACAAATAAAATAGTAGACTTTTTACATGAAATATAGGGATATATAATATTATAGTTGATCTCATACATATTGCATAAATTCTAAATTCAATAATCCAAATTTATTCCAAACAACACTCGAAAATTTTAAAAGTCATTAAATACTAGTTATCCTGCCCGTGCTCTGCACAAGCTTTTTTTAACTAAATATTTATAGTAAATTGTAAATTGAGTATACTTGTTAATTTTGGTAATTGGTGTTAAAATTTTATATGAAATGCATACCTTTGGTAGTAATGCTGGTAAGCAATAGTATTTAAACAAATATATTGAGATTTGATTTATTAAAACTATTTTTATGGTTAATACACAATAAACCAAACTCAACACATTCGATACCAAAATCAAAATTAAAAAGATAAAAAAACCGAAAACAATCAAATATCAAAATCAAGGGCAAAATAAAAACCAATTCATATCGAGTAGCAAATCTCAAATTTGGAATCAATATGAAATCGATGAAAGAAAATAAAACAAATAAAATCATAACTGAAATAAAAAATAAAGCATAAATAAATACTAAAATAATCGTCTAAACAAAAACCAAAAGCAACAATCAAGATCAAAACCAATATAAAAACTTACACAAAAATCAAAACTAAAACCAAAATCACAATCAGTCAAAATCAATATATTTTCATCTAAATAAATAGAAGCAAAATACAAAAATCAAAACCAAAACCAATATATATGATTTAATAGATGGAATACAGACCATATAATAGAGAGAGACGCCATTGGAGAGAGCACAGAGAGGTTTGTAATTCGAAGAGCAAATGGATTCTCCATTTTTACAGCAAGTTGATACTTGCAAGTTTATATAAATATACCAGATCATTCATATAAGCCTCGTTGTGTGTGTGTGTGTGTGTGAGAGAGAGAATTAGACCTGAGTCGGAAGCCGCATGAAAGAGGGGACTATGTGGGTATGTGTGTGTGGGTTGAGGAGAAATGAGTTGTGAGAGAGAAATAATCAGCGCCGAAAATTTGAGCCCTTGCTCCTGTAAATCGAGCTAGGTCCATGCTGTAGTTCCTCCAATCTGCTCAATTTCTTTGGGAAGGCGAAGAATATGAGTAAGAGGGAGACGAGACATAGGGGATGTGGAGAAAGTTGTTTAATGTGGCCTTTCGGGAAGCATGCGAATATTCAAATTCCTTACTTTTTATTATCTCCATGCCAACAACTTAAGTTTTTTTTGCTAATGTATTTTGAAGAAGCCTATAGATTAAGTAATGTGACTATTATATATACCGTATATAATAAATATAGTAATTATATATATATATATATATATATATACATACACTTTTATCCATATTTTAAGCATATTTACACCTTGTCAACCAACACTTTTTAGAGCTCGTTTGGTGCAGCGTTTATAAAACGCAGTGTTTTAAAAACGCAGCATTTTAAAAAACGCAGTGTTTTAAAAACGGAGGTCTTTCTTTATAAATACGTTTGGGATATCACTTCAATACGCAGCTTTTTTTTCCTAGTAGCGTTTTAAAACCTGCGTTTTGGGAAAAAGCTAGGAATTCCAGCGTTTTAAAACGCAGCTGCGTTTTGAAAACGCTACGTTTTCTGCCGCAGTATTGAAACACATTTTTTGCAAATAAGCAGCGTTTTATCCCTGCGTTTTGGTCAAAACGCTCGACCAAACGGGCTCTTAGTCTTACCGATGTAAAATATTACTCACTCCATCTCAAATTGGGCGTCTTTTTTTTTTTGTTTTATAAAAATTAAAGAAGTTACATTTTGATATTACATGTACATGAATGCCTTTAGTGTCTACGCTATAGTATTGCAATTGCATATTGGGATGTAAAACCACCAAACGTGTACATCACCTGATAGGGCGTTGTTCTAACCTAATCATAAGTGTTGGGCTCAAGCCATAAGAATGTAGCTGCGTTAAAACTTGGAAGGGAGAGCAACCCCCCCTTCTTGAGCCTTCTGGCTTGGGGATATCTCGAGAAACCAAAGAATATTGGAATGTGATAGATAACAGTAACAGAATCACCAATGCGGATGTGAATGTGAAAAAATTTGAGTGTCACCTAAGATTTATAGATTTTTTGATGAAAAAAAATCTCTTCAATGCAATTGTGAAGAAGAATTGTGGATGTGACGTGTCAACCAAAAAATTTTTTTTTAACAATCTCGGTAAGACCTTCAATATTTTGACATTCTAGTTGAGGATACATCATAGTTAGTATTTTTTTATGAAATTCAAAGGATTCTCTCTGTCCTTTACCATCCTTTGGTGGGACCTACGCAACAAAGGATCAAATCTATAGTTGTATTGAAAATGTCTTTTTTAATTGAATGTGAATGAAGAGATAAAAATTGTCACATGTAATTGATGGTGCGGATTAGCCACAAGGCCATAACCACATGGACTCAAATCCACAAATGCATTAGTGATGCTCTTAGTAACTTATTACATTTATAAATAGACTAGCAATTTAGGCTCATGTGTATAACACAATGTCAGTATGAGATCGTTATGGAGTTTTTAATTTTGAATATAAACAATATGTAACAGCCCAACTTCCATTTTATTTTAAAAAAAAATGTTCACTATTTTATTTTGAGGTATTTTACTTTAAAAAATCTATTTTCAAAAATTAAGCCTTCAATTAAGAACTTTTCAACTTTACCTTTCATAAGGTATATAATCATCTTTTGTACGATCAATCATTTTTGTAATGGAAACCAACTCCAAATATACTCTTATATTAATTAAACTTTTCGAATGTAGACTCTTTGCTCAAAATAAACGGAGTATCTATATTACAATATACATTGGTTCGTATGTGTGCAATTGACAGAGGGCTAATTACAGGTTAGAATTTTTCCATCTACTAGAATCATACAGTCACGATCTAATCACCAAATCCACATGTGTGAAGATAATTATACTATTACACAGTGACCCCTCAAATTTTCCAATTTAACCTAAATTGCCTCCATTTTGCACAATTATCACCCTAATCTCTGGAGTGTCGGCAACAACATTAAAAACCCATATTAGCTAACAAAAATCATTCTTAATACATTTCAAACAACACTTAAAAATTTCAAATTTGTTAAAGATTTACACTTTTATCTACTCCCTCCGTTCTACCTAAAGAATCAACGTTTAGAAAGTCTAATAATTAATGGATATATAAGTATCATAAGAATTAATCATGATTACAGAATTGGTTAAACATAGTTAATATGCTTATGCCACATGAGGAGTGTAAAGTTATGAAATTATGAAAATTGTGGACATAATTTTTGAAAATAAACTCTTTCTGTGAAACATTTCAAAACAAAATAGTGGACTTTAGTAGAGTATTTGCCTAGAAGAACATAAGGGGTATCTCTTAACATATTTACACCTTGTCAACCAACAATTTTCTAGTCTTACCTTACTCCTTCCGTCTCATATTGTGTGTATTTTTTTAGTTTTGCAAAAATCAAGTAAGTTGACTTTTAAGAAATTTTTGTAGTAAATGTATATGAAAGTCTTAGAGGCCGTTTGGTAGCCAAGATAAGAGAGCGCTAAACACAGCCTCCCGACAAAATTACTAACTTGCACTTTTTCCTATTTTAAATAAAATACAGCCGCCCCCTAGAAAATTACACTTAGTCTCCCCCCACAAAAATGTTACACTTAGCCCCCTCTCCCAGCAAAATTACTAACTTGCTCCTGATTTTCTTATAAATAGAAAATTTAAAACCTAACAAACTCTATTCATTTTTAATTTATCTCTCTAAAATTTGATATTTTCTTTCTCTATCTTTTCCCAGCTCTTTCATAGTTTTCTCCAAAAAAGGTATGTTTTTTTATATACTTTATATTAATTTAATTTTTTACAAAGTAATTTGCTTTGAATATGTATTTTTATGCATATTTTGAGTTAAATATGATTTTTTGTTATTAATTATTATTATGTTATAATGTACATTTTAAACAAAAAAAAAAGTGAAAATGGGGGAACATGCGTCTAGTCCAGACACATATCTTCATGGACATGCGCTAACATGCGCATGCCCATGTTGTTCTTCATTTTTAATTTTTTTTTAAAAGGAAAATCTGGTGGACATGCGCCTGGTTCTCTTGTATATGTGCATGGTCCAAACGCATGTCTTTAGTCCAGGCGCATGTCCAACTGATTTTTTTTTGCACTTTTACCCCTTGTATTTGTACATTTTTTAAATAGTTTCATTTTACCCCCTTGAGTTTACTAGTTTCATTAAATAGTTAAATTGAATGAAAATTAGCAAGTTACCCCCTTGAGTTTGTTAATTAAGTTAAATTGTTTAGCTAATTGAAAAATATACATTTTATTCCCCATTGCATTATGCTTAAATAATTATTAATTTCTTAATTTTTAATTTTTATGCGATTTATTAAATGTTACTTATAATTGCATATATATTATGGGAATATTGTTTATATATATATATATATATATTTATTTATTTATTTAAACTTGCAATTTTGGTGACATGTATGTCAGGCCTAAGCAGTAGTGGTGGAGACCGTGATGATCGAGGCAAGAGGGTTGTTGACGAAAATAGCTTGGATTACCCTGGGTGCGCAAAGAATCGACGTGTATTAGCGTCTGCGCAAGCTAGGATCCCTCCTAGAGATGTCCCTCGGAGACGTCGACATGAGCAGTTGCATGAGCAGCATGTCCCGTGTGTCACACATAACCCATCTCCTATTCAGTGGCACTATCAGCCGTCTCCAGTTCAGTTTGGGGTAGGTTTTAATTCGATCTCCTCAATTGGAGATACAGCAACATGGGGTCAAGATTACTCGCACTCTCCCTGATGAGATCAAATATGTGCGACATTTTAAGTGGATTTTGCGCTTTTATTGGTTATAAATGTTGCATATGGGTATTCTCGTTTGTGATGTTTGCAGGTATGGTGGAAAAGTGAAAGTGAAAAACAGATAAAAAGCATGCTGAAGGAAGAGGATAGTCCAGTACCGAATGTGCATTTGGTACTTGAGGAAAGCTGAGAAAATTTTAAAAAAGTCACGTCTTTGTGCTTTTGAGTGCAAAGTTGTACTATGTTACTTGAGGGCATTTCAGACATTGGTCACTTTGGAATATTAGGGAGTTGTTAATATCCCTAAAATTAAACTCTCATATGTAATTATTTCTTTCTCTCTTGTAAATATTGAGGGAGTTGAGTGTTAGAGAAAAAATAGGTAGTGGCTAGGATCATGGGGTAGTGGCTAGGATCATGGTTTAGTGGTAGTAGTGGGAGAGAATTCCTCCAGTTTTCCCCTATAAATAGAGGAAATCCTCAAGGGGAGACGTTTTTGGAAGAAATACACACACATACCTTGAAGACGGATTGTAGGAAGAAAAGTCGAGGCATCTCTTTCTCTTCTACTAGAGCACCTTTGGGTTTTACAAGTCTTTTGGTATTTGTAAGTAATTTTCAGCCATGTTTAGTGGCTAAGTTCTTTCCTTTCCAGTTAATGAACAAGTAATTCTCTTCAAAATTACTACTTGTGAGATCTTAGTTTTATTTCTCAATTATTTTCAAGTATTTATTCATTCTCTAATTTTCTAGTTGCAAGAAACTTGTGACTTATGATTAATATGATTAGTTAATGTTCAGGGCCCGAACTTTAATTAACCTAATAGTCTATTGCTAGTTAGAGCCGCTGATCCGTAATTGTCTTCGGGTTCTAACGAAGTAGCAAGCGACGCACCGTTTAGGCATCACAAGCATACTCGGGTAGTGTTGCGGGAATGAGTAATCTAAATTAAATGATATTGCTTCAATATGCACTGTTTAGAATCGGGTCTCTCTCTCTTAATGCTGTCAAAACACTAAATCCTACGAGTGTCTCGGGGGTTGTCTTTTGATTAGAGTAATAATTAACGAGCTTCTCTTAATTATCGAAACTGTAAGGAGAGATTGGATGTTAGGCATTTTTCGACATCTATAACTGGTTTATTTGTAGTTAATTGAGACAATGTTGCATCGATGATCAGTAGTAAGTTGTGGGATTGCAATTAGTTCATTAATTGGAATTTTCTCATCTTAAAAATCCAACATAATTTTCTGCTTCGTTTACATTAAGTCTTTTAAATTAATTCATTGTTGATATTTAGTTTAGATAAAATACTCAAATTCTTATTTTAATTGCTTCGTAGAATTCTTAAAAGAAGTGAGTACAACGTTCCCTGTGGATACGATCCCTACTACCCTATACTTGTTATTTGGGAAATAGAAAAAAAATTATTTTTGACGATTTGACACCCGCCACTCCCGCTTTGATATTTAAGAATGATCATATTAATGAGGATCTTATTCGGTAGTTGGAGGATAATAGTGAGGCGGGTATTGACTTACCTGATGCTATCCCTCGTGGTCGTCACCTTGGCCCTAGTAGTGGGAGCGTGATCGGTGATGATTGGAGGTTGAGGGAGCCACAAGATGGAGGGCCCCAAATCATCGACTTATTGCCTGGTTTTCTTGGCCATGTCGCACATATGTTATGGAATGGGATGGTAATAATGAATTTATTATATCTCATTTTTATTTAATTCTAATTATTTGTTATTAAATAGAAATTATATTTCTTGTTGATGCTAATATGTATTTTTTTCTATGCCTAACAGGATAGACCTCTTTACTGGGAATCCACGGTGGCGATCACATACATAAGTGGTTTTGCACAATTGTTTTGCAGAAGATCATTATCAAAAAACGAGCTGGCGCATTTGTAGAATTGCATGTTTCCAAACTTGAACATGCCTTTGATTTCTGCTTTTGTGGAAAGATGGTATCCCAGGACCAACAGTTTTTATTTTTCGTTAGGGGAGATGACAATCACTCTCCATGACGTATGATATCTATAACAGATACCTATGGCTGGGAGACCTATCATGTGAGATACCAACTTATCTAAGTTAAAGCCGATGATAGGGTCTCTATTAAGGTGGACGGTTGATATAGTGAATGCTAAGTTCAAGACTCACTTGATCAAGTTTAACACCATCGCTCAAAAGTGTGGTACAAGCGGCCCAATGGTTAGTCCCCAATGAAAAGCGACTGGATATTTGTTTTGGATATTGGGTGTGTCACTCTTCATCGATAAATCAAAATCTTGCATCACCTCACAACTTCTGCCTTTCTTGGACCCACTGAAGGAGGTGCCCACCTATGCTTGGGGTACAGTTGCGCTATCATATCTATACCGTCAACTCGGTACAACATCTCGTCGAGATACTGCACAGATAGTTGGATGTCGATTCTGTTAGAGGTAAATTGAATTTAGTTTAGTAAATATTTCTTGTTGGTGTAATTTATTGATTTGGAATCATTTCAATTTTTAATTTATTATTTATTGAATTCCCGGTAATAATGAAGGGTGGACAACGGATCATCCCTACGTAGCTCGTTGGTGCACGACTACGTCGAGAAAGAGGGAGCCCAAGGCTACTTTGAATATGTACCGGAGATGACTTGATGTATACTGAAGAGGTAAGATAGACATATTAAATATTTAATTGTTTTGTAACTTATATTTCTTATTAATATAAAGTTGTAATTTTTTTTATTAATATATAATCTTTTTTAATTCGAATGATCCTTTTGATTAATATAGGTTGTATTGCTTCCGTATCACGAAGACCAGACTGAGACTATCCTGATTAGTCTGTTTAGTGGTATCATCCACTATAGAACTATTACGGAGGCATACATGCCTCAGCGGTGTTTACGACAATTCGGGTATGTGCAGACAATCCCGTCCGCTCCTCAAGTCCCTAACAAGGTATATTTGGGTCTGAACCCAAAGTTATACGTGGTAGAGCACGATCCATCGAGGAGGTTGCGGGATATGTGGCAAGCCCACTGCATTCAGGCTGAACATTTTGGGTCACCTAGGTGTCGTTTCCCTAGTGACACGATACGCAGATATCTGAAGTGGTTTTTGTCCCGATCTCATCCTCAGGTTGTCAGAACTGCTTCCAGTTCTGTCATTGATGATGAAGCAAACCTAGTCAGATGGCTCTCGAATCTGTGAGTATTAAAATATTTCTTATAAATATGTTTATTATTTCTTGTTAAGGATATTTGTTTGACTAAATTTGTATTATTTTTTATTGCAGCGACTACAGTATTTAGGTTCCCATATTCAATACTTGTTGCCTCGCGTACGGGGTGAAGAGAATTACAATGTGGAAGAGTTCGATAAAGCTCTTTTCGATGTCTACGACCACCTGTGTGATTGGATTTAGTTATATTTTAGTTTGTGTACTTGTTTTAATTTGGTTTATTTGAGTTGATTTAATATTTTAGTTTATAGACTTCATTTATTTTATCTAATGAAGTTTATTTAGTTTATTTACTTTAGTTTATTTTAGTTGTTAAATATTTAAATTTTTATTTGAGGTAATGTTTTACTACGGGGTGGATGAATGATTACATTACTACATTAACAACTCAATAAAATAGTAATTAAATAATTTCATTAACAACTTAATAGAATAACAATTAAAACGATTTCATTAACAAACAAAATATCATTTCCTGTTAAGCTCAAGTTGGTAGAGATCCTTTTGAGAAATCTATAGATGTTCACAAAAGGTTATGTCTGATCACAAATCTTTTCCCAACGAGGCCACCTGGAAGGCATCGGTGTGCAGGCCCTCAAGTCAAGTTTAATAAAATGAGACATACCAAGAACCAGCGCAATGTTAATATATTCAGTTGGGGCTTGAAGACCACTGAGACGTGACTATAGAGGCAAGAAATGGGTGCACCCTGCTTCGGTTGAGAAACACTGTAAGATTCGCTGATACCGAGTTGCAACCACCAGTCCCAAGTCCTTCAAAGACAACCAATGATCTTAAGCTGCCGTAGCCTCGTGATAGTCACATATATAATAAGCTCTAAATAGTACACCATCAGTCAAAGCATTCCAATAATAAGCCCAATTCAGTCGCAGTGGCCATCTGCCCGAAAGTTAGTGTAACTGATTATATACTACAGAAACTAATTTGGAACGTCGTATGGGCATAAAAATGAAGTGTTTACCATTTTCGCATCAGTACTCATAGATCCACAACCTTTACCTTTAGTGGGCGTCGGAATCAACATTGACATAGGATCTGGTCTCTGACTAACTGAGTATTTTTTATCCATATGTTCCCAATCGGATAAGTCCCTCTTCGTCGACTTCTTGTTCTGAGGACGCCCTTTGTATGGTGTATCCCTATCCTTTTCCCCCAACTCAGACGCGTGTCTACAAATCACATTCCCTATCTTGGTAGAAAGCACCACCTGTCAATGTCTTATTTTGGATCGATCTCAAACCATCTCTGATCAAATCGTCCCCACTGCGTCTTGTCGTAGATAATTCATTAGTCGCCTCCATATCTAATGTCCTCCAAAAAGGATATGTAATACCCCGACCCAAATTTCCTCCTAGTTCACTTGTAGTCTCTCGATATTGACCTTAAAACCCTCGGAGAGTGAGGTATCATGCTTGTTAAGTATGACGTGTTGAGTTGAGAACCGTATTTGACACGTAGTTAAGCTACGTTGTGTTGTGCGTTGTTTTCGTATTCGTTTAAGACTATTTTCGACCTTGATTAACATCTGTATATGTTTTTATTTCCCCGTCCTATTGACCTAATATTGGTTTAGACTCCTTCACAATTAATGATCATATTGATCTTGTCGTTATCCCGCACGCCGAGCCATTTCAAGTGTTTCGTATGCCCCGATTTGTACTCAAATCTTTATATGGTTGATTGTGTGAGCATTACGTTGAACTTCTAGCATTGTTTCCGGACTTTTCAAGAACCTTTCTCGAGTGTTTCGACCTTCCCATAGACTTAGAATCACTTTGGGATCATTTAGAGTCATTTCGGGAGCGTTTTGGAGCATTTTCGAAGAGTTCGGAGAATCTAAAGATAGAGCGATTGCCCTGGGGAGATCAGAGCGATCGCCCTGCATCCAGAGGGCAAAGCGATCACCCTGCCCCGACTCTGTTCGTCCGATTTTTGTTCTTTCTCAGTTTTTTGTATTTTTAAGTAGTTTAAAATGCTCAAATAAGCCCGGGATTGGACCAAACACTTACCCATGGTATTAATAAGATAACTCAACCTTATTTTCCCTCATAATTCATCCTCAACCCAGATTTTAGAGTGAGAGACTCTAGAGAGAGTGTGGAGAGAGAGAAGAGAAAAAAATTACGATATCTTGAGCGTTTGAAGTCGGATCGACGATCCATCTTCGCCGTAGCGTAGAGAGCGATGAGGGGAATGATTCTAATTGAAGAGATCGTCCGATCTATTGAGAATCATGGATCCCTCACTCATCTCCCATATTTTAGAGAGAGAAAGTAAAGTTTTGAAGAAGAAAAACTTGATTCGAGCTTGGGATCGACGTTTGGACTCCGTAGCGGTGTAGAGGTCACGGAGGAGTACATTTCCACCCAGAGCCCCTTTGATTTCGTGGAGGATTTGCGTTTTGTGGTAAGTTACTAAACTTTCTTCTTAGATTTTAAGCATCGTAGAGTAGTATCGTGATGTTTACATGTTACACATGTTGTATATGAACTCCCTACATGCTATACTTGCTGAAAATGATTTACTAGCATGTTAAATGATGGGTATTGATGAATTGTTGTTAATTTTGTGGTCTCTGAATATTAGAGACTTATGGAGTTCGTTGTTGTACATGTTGTTGTTGTTATTGTGATGGTTGTTGTCTCCGAGTATTAGAGACTCCTCGAGATTGTATTATGACTATTGTTATTGTTTTCCGAGTTATAGACTCGTGTGTTTGTTTTATAGTTGGGTTCCGGCATAAAGTCGCCGATGACTTGTTTTAGTTCTATCGAGCATGTGTAGCTCATTGAGATTATAATTGTTAATATTCTCGTGATGACTCGTGAGATTTACATGGGTAGTATATACCCGAATGCTGGATGTTGTGATTGACACGGTTAATTAGGGACGATACTACGGTTCGTTCCGAGGTTTAATTTGTAGATGACCAACTCTAGCGGTGTTGTATAGGACGTAAAGATTATACATGGTGTAATGCGGTAATGAGTAGTATAAATCGATGTAAGTTGTATTTTAGTCTCCTACGGTGTGGGATGACGAATTGTTGAGATCGCGACCCAATAGAACTTGACTTGGGTTGACTTAGTCAAACATTAGTTAATTATGAAGTGTGTTGAATCGTCAACTTAAACCTTATGGCTTAGTAAGGGTTAATTATCTATATTAGTCTGTCCATAAGTTTTATCGAATAGTCATGCCCCTTAGTGCACGACATTTCACATGAGACGTATAGTCTCAATCGTCGATTGGTGAGTTAGGTATATTCTAGGTGGTTGATGTACACCTTGGTTATCGTTCTAATACGAACGATGTGACTTGTAGGGAGTCGTGATATGTATAATACACGACGAAAATGAGATGGAATAGAGATACATGGGATGGAGTGTATTGTGATCATAGGATACCGTGGAGATCCTAAGTTGAGCGTGTTAGTGACGCATTGAATTATGATTGTAAGTACGAGTAGACTTACGTATGTTGCGATTGTGAAGTCTAGCATTTGCAGACTTGGATAATGTGTAGTACTTATGATTGTTCTAGTAGGCAATAGGACAATCATCCTACTTTGATAATTGATTGTGTGTTTAGTATTTACAAGCACATTATGTTGATTTGGTATGTGATTCAATAGAACACATTATGATTTGATTTCGCTAAGTTGTGATTCAATAGAACACATCATGATTTGATTTATTAAGTTGTGATTCAATAGAACACACTTGATTAGTTTAGCATGAGTAAACATCTACTTGTGTATTGCATCGAGTCCAGCTGGCATATGTGCATTGAAGGTGTATTAACGCTTGGTTATTGCAGGAGCAGGGGCTCCGTAATAGCCGAAGGCCAATACACTGGGCCTTTTCCTACCGTTAGCCACGGTATGGGTTTTCTCTAGCCCCACAGTTGAACGGAATAAACGGCGACTGTGCATTGTCGACATCTTTTATCGTATGCATTGGGATACGGACACCGGTCCCTTTTGATACTTGTACGTGGTTAAAGCGGTATTGTCTTGGGTCATAGGGGATCGAGCAATACGTCGACATGGATACAAAAAATGGTCCACAACAGGTACTTGTAGACCGTGCTTGACGCGATTGAGTACATATATTTGTTTTGGGATACGAGCACCGGTCCCTTTGTGATTTGTGTACGGCAGTAGCAGCACAATCATCTATTTCTATTCGTTGGTCGGTATTGGGAAATGTGTCTAGCATCAGCGGCACAGTTGTTTATTATGGTTTTCTGAAACAGAAGCATAAGAATCTATTATTATTATTATCTTGTTGGATATCAGCAGAGGCATCTTTATAGTTTTGTGAAGCAGCAGCGTAATCGTCTTCTACGGCTTCATGGAGCTATAAGGTCGAAAGTGTTTCAAGGGATTTCGGAGGTGTACCTCGAATCCACCGTATCCATCTTTATGTGTTTACTTACACTTTATGTGCTTCCTATACGAACGAATGTTGGTCGTGGTCTCCAACCAGTACATGACGGTTGACGGCTACTAAGCCTCTCGTGAATATAGGGTTGGTTGTCTTATGTGCTACAACATGTTTATTATCCTGTTATATTAATGTGCATAATGCCATGCCATATTGTTACATTAGTAACTTACTGGGTCTTCGACTCATCCCTTTCATATTTGTTTTCCTTAGTTTGCAGGCTTTGAGTTCTAGCGCAGTGAGGCTTTAGTTCGAAGTTCCTCTAGTTGTATTTAGTTAGTATTTTATATTTATCTCTCATTCTGTGAGATCGCGGATTTAAGCTAAGTTATGTAAACTTAGTATGTCGGGTTGGAATATTGTATTTTATTTAGTTGTATTTTGGTGGCGACTCAAGGAGTCGGCCCATTGTACCTTATTGTATCAACAGTAATTTTATTTCCTTCCGTTGAGGTTTTGAGCCGTTTATCTTTAGTTGTTTTTCCCGAGCATGTTAGCTTGTAGGTTTCCAGTATTGTTGTTTCTCCGGCTCGTGTTTGGCCGTGGAGGTTTTATATTGTTGTTGGGATTCTGTTATTCGAGTTTTTAAAACTCCTATTTTATTTAGTATTCCGCTGCTTATTTTTTGGTTATGAGCTTTTGTGGCTCGCTTTATTTAGTCTTTTCAGCTGTTTTTCTTCGGTTTGGCGCTTCGAGTTGGGGTTCAACATTGAATGTCGGACTCGGGTCATCACAGGATATATGTCTTGAGGATCAATAGGGATTAGGTTGGATTTAGCCAAAATCATCTCATGAAGACATAGTAGGCCATGGGACGTTCGCAATATGCAACGATTGCAGTCATAGTCTTCGAGTCTTATGAGATACAACGAAATGAAGTTGTCCAAACACCTAGCTTGACTTAGGAGCGGATGGACAATTGTTAGCGATTATTCAAATTGGGCCTTTATCTCGTTTAGCTGCATCTCAATATTGCCTTGGAGCTTTGGGAATATCGTGTCAAAACCCCTGTCGCTGAGCCTAACCATCTTTTCATCTGCGAATGAGTACTCTCGACCCTGTATCAAACAATTTTGTACACATTAATTAATACGGGATGATAAACAAAAAAATATTGATGACTTCTAATAATCAAAATTTTAATTCAGTCTATATAAAAATAATACTGTTCGTCATAGTATTCTCAAAATGCCATTAATTTTTGGTCCACGCAGTACATAAATTCTTCTTGTATAGAACCAATCGCTCTTTCCTAACATATTTCATTAACCGAAAGCGCTAGCCCCATACTACTTCCAGCGTAGCCACTTCAACTTTGAATTTCTCCTCTATTTTTGCCTCAACTAATTTATGTCACCTATTCATAAATGTTTGAGAATATTCTTTAGTCTTCATGCTTTGAACCACATGTTTCTCCATGTTCTTCGATATTTATCTACGACACAACATAAGTTGCGCATCGGGAAGGAAACACTAAACTGCTTTCATTAAAGCCAACTCCCTATCAGTGATAAATAAATATGGACAAATCTCTAGAAGTTCAAACAACTTTTGTAGCTTTTCCAATACCCACATGAAAGAATCTGTGGTCTCTTCATGAATGAAGTCGAACGCAACGTGAAATTTTTTTCCCGTTGGTGTCACTCCAATAATCTCCAACAACGACAACTTGTACTTATTTGTTTTTGTATGCATCCAAAATGAGAACGTACGAAAACTTTTATAACAAATCAATTGACTTTGGGTGCTTTAACAAGACGTATTTAAGAATTACCGAATCATCATGAAATTCTTCCCAATGGTGGTAGCCATCCTCATACATCATTTTGAAGAAATGTTGCATTGGTGTTGCTTCCCACTGTCCCTTCGGACTTTCTGTACCAAATTCTTAACTTGGCGTAGCAAGGTCACATTCTCGGGATTTGTAGCAAACAGATGATTCTTGATTTGCTTCGACTTCATATTGTCTTGGGTAAATGTTTTAACTAGTTCATAATTTTCTTTCAGTGACGATCTCGATTTTACCATTGTCCATACGGAGTAATTGGGTGGTTGTGTCGACGATTCTCGCCAACATGCACTTTCCAACTATTTCCACCAAGTTGTTGCACTGCAGTAACCTCAAAGGGACAACCTATTTTCTTCGAGCCACGGATTTTTCTTGCACTCTCATCAACATCTCCAATATATCTAGGAGATCCACTTCTTTCACAAACAAAACACACAATAATGCGTTTATTCCTACTTCTATGCCACTTGATTACGAATTACATCTTATTTGCGTGACCTGTATCAATAATCCATGAACCCATCGCCTTTTTACTCTCAAATATTGTGTTTGTAACAAAACACCAGCCCACATCTGAATAAAGTGTTTCATCTATAGGCTCACAATCCTGTAAATATATAAGCGTGTATAAGCAACATTTAATATTAATTAATTGTAAATAATACAACTAATAATATTAATTCAATTAACAGACCCAAAATAAATATTTATTAAGCAATTATAAGCAACATTTAATATTAATTAACTATAAATAATACAACTACTAATATTAATTCAATTAATAGATCCAAAACAAATATTTATTTAATTAATTATAAGCAACAGTTAATATTAATTAATTGTAAATAATACAACTAATAATATTAATTCAATTAATAGACCCAAAACAAATATTTATTTAAGCAATTATAAGCCACATTTAATATTAATTAACTGTAAATAATATAAATAATAATATTAATTTAATTAATAGACCCAAAATAAATATTTATTTAATGTATCAATTGAAATAAACTTATGTGTTTATATATGTAACATAAAAGCTTACAAGTTAAATTAAGGGTCGTAAAGTGCAAAATTTTCATTCAGTTAAACATGTTATCTAAATTAACAAAGTTAGAGGGGGAAAATTGTAAATTTCTATTTACTTACACAATTTAACAAATTAACATACTTAGGGGGTAACGTACCATTTTTTCAAAATTTTAAAAATTTAGGGGGTAAAAGTGTAAGAAACGAATCTAGGGGGACATCCCCAGACTATGTGCATGTCACCCGATTTTTTTTAAATGTATATTTAACGCAAATAACTAAGCCAAAAAAAAAATTTAAGCAAAATATAACAAAAACATACAATTTCGAAGCAAATAACTAAGCCTAAAAAATTTAATTAACACAAATATGTCAAAAACATACATATTTAAACTAAATAACTGGACTAATAATTTAAAATTACCTCTAATTTATCTGAGCTGGATCTCGCTTCCGAGTTAGTAGACATTTGGACAGATAGTTCCAAAAATTTAGTGTACGAGAAAGAGTGAGGATCTTCCGTAATATGAGAGAGAAAGTGAAAGAAAGTGTGAGATCTGAGAGATGAGAGATATTTTATATAATTTTGGGGGGGCTAAGTGTAACATTATATGGGGCAAAAGTGTAACATTGTAGGGGGACTGTAGGGCTGCTATAAAAAATAAGTTATAGGGGGCTGCTGTAAAATATAAAAAATATAGGGGGACTGCTGTAAATAATTGTAGGGGCTGTTGTAAATTAGTTATACTAGAAAAAAGTGAAAAGTTAGTAATTTTGCCTAGGAGGGAGGGGGGAAGCTGCGTTTAGCATATAAAGGGGGTTGCGTTTAGCACCTATGTCAAGATAAACGATCGAATATGATTAATAACACCAAAGAAGGATGCTTGGTAAACTTTTGCGCTCGAAATTTTTAATCTCCATTACACAGATAAAGATAAAGGGCTTAATCTCCCTCGTTATTAATACTAGGGGGATGGTGGTGTTATTAATCCTCATATTATTAATAATAATAATGTTTATCCCTGTTTGCCTAGCAAACGATCCCATAGTGTCCACACTGTGGTATTGCAAGCGCATCTTGGGATGTGATAGATAACAAACGTGAATTTAGTAACTTCATAAAAAAATGAACACTCGATATGGGATAAAAAGTTTTCAAGGAAGGGGCACTTCATTTGAGAGAGAGAATATTACTACATCTCCACCTAAAGAGTCCACATTTTAAAAATCTAATAATTAATGATATATATTAGTATCATTGAAGTTGATAATAATTACAAAAATACTTAAGTACAACCAATATGCTTACAACAGAAATGAATGGTAAAGATGAAAAGTTATAAAAATTAAAAGCATAATTTTTAAAAGTGAACATTTTTCCTGAAACGGAGGGATTATATTTTAGACATATTTACTAATAACAACAACCGACAGTGCTATTTAAAACCGGATTATACGGATCTACTTTTTCAAATACGACATATTATGATAATTACATTAATTTTTGCTGAGCTGTTACACCAACTACAATTTGATCCTATCATAACACAGATAATCCAAGTCCGTTACAACTATCAATTTTTGAAATTCAAAATTTGTCAGATAAGCAATTATAATTCTACCATATACCTAGTCAACAATATACCTAGTCTTATACTCCCTCCGTTCCAACTAAAGAGTCCACGTTTGAAAAGCCAAATAACTAAGAGATATATTAGTGTCATTGAAGTTGATCATAGTTACAAAAATATTTAAGCACAACCAAGATGCTTATAATACAATTGGAGGATAAAGATGAAAGGTTATGTACATTGCAACCATAATTTATGAAAGTGAACTGTTTGAGTGGAACATCCTAAAATAGAATAGTGAACTCTTTGTTTGAACGAAGAGATTAATAGACAATATTTAATTTCATGAAAATAAAACAAGGGGCTAAACATACCAAAAATGTTCCTAATTCTACTTACCAAATATATGGATGTTTGTGTGTGTATATATACCGGAGTAGTTCACTAGTTTGCCGTTGGGAGGATTTAAATTATTTATTTATTTTTTTATAAAAGAGTGACTAAACAAAAACTAGAGAAATGGACGGCGTCGAAAATCAACAACGTTAATCAACAACGCCGTTGAGCTTTTGAAGTTGCTCCACGTTTATTCACTCTCACATCACTCTCTCGCTAGTCGCTATAGGGTTTGAAAACTATTATTCTCTCTCTCTCCTTCTCCCCCCCTTTCATTTTTCAAAAATCTTAGACCGTTTGCACTCTCTCTCTCTCTCTAACTTTCTCTCTGTCACACTCACTGTGTGTAAATGTGTGTGTGAATTCACCGTGCAATTGCAGATCGTATCTCTCTCTCTCTCTAACTTCAAGTCTCGATCTGCAGTAGTGCGTTGGATCAAAAACTGTATCTTTTTGGCGTCTTCGATTTCTGTCGGTTTCTTGTATGTGAGCTCAGTTCGGTAAGTGCGCTCTTCTCTCTCTTTCTCTTTTTTATGCTTGAATTAAATTTTTTTCGAGAGATATTATTCTTGAAAAAGAAGGTCGATAACAGTTTCCTGGAAAATGGATGAATCAATAAACAGAAACAAAAAATTTCCAAATTTTATGCTTGTAATTTGAAATTTGGGATTTTTGTTTGTGGTTTTTAATTTACAAATTTTAAAAATAATTTATTATTGACTTTTATGTATCAAATCAAATCCCTTTTTATTTGAATTCACATGGATTTCTTTGATTCTTTTGAGGTTCTTCGCAATTCCGTTTGTGGGTTTGACGGTCGATTGTTTGTTTTGGGATACGCGAATTTATGCTGTGTAAAATTCACTGAATTTTTATGGTCAGTTGAGCTGTTTTAGTTGAAAGGAGAATATTGTAGTTAGTGTTCTGATTAGGAGAATTTAATTTATTTTCGGGGATTCTTTCCAGAGGGGGCGGCGAATAGCTGGGGAAAGTTTTTAATTTCTTCTTTTTGTGAATTTTAAGTTGTAGGGGAGCTGACTGATTATAATTTACTTCCTTTTCTAGATAAATTTGTTCTTTCATTCACTGTAACTTGGTTGAATTCTTAAAATTTAAAGTTTTAATGTCTACACATGTAAGTTTAGATAATAGCATGGCTCGGTAACACTGAGTTTGATCAATATGAAGTGTTCGATTTATTTCCAAAATGTTTACCCTTGTTCTTTTCCCAACTCTTTGCACCGTGGATTATGATTTTGAAAATCTCATTTGGGTTTTATTTGCTATGTTGTATTTTAGCCTTTATTCTTCCTGCAAGTCAGTAGCTCCTCGGTCATCATAGGAGAAATAGACACTGATAATGATTTGGGGGAGACATTCTAGACAGAATTACCGTCGAGCAGGAATTGGGGTATTTTATAGGGCAAACAACTATGGAAAGTGATCAAATAAAATCAACGTCTTCAGATGGGCTCAGCGAGGGTCTACAAAGAATGCGATCTCTAAATGGGTATGTCTGCAATTTTGTAGCATTTTTTATTTATTTATTTATTATTTTTGTTGTTGCAGAAGTTACTTTCTTTTTTTCTCTTGTGACATATCGGCTTCTGTAACTAGCCACAGCCCTGTACATCAACACCTATGTGTTGGTGCAAGGGTGAATTTGATAATACTCATCCATTGCAAATGAAGAGGTAACATTCCTTTTTGGGACACTTTTCTTTGGAATCATGACTTTAATACTCTACGGGTTTGTAAACGAGAATAACCATATCAAATCTAAAGCAAGTCGAAATTGTGGCCACAAAATGATGCTTATTTAAGTGAGTTAATGACTTTTCACCCATATTCGTAATTTTCGCTGCAAGTCAATGCATCCCTCTTCTTTGGGAAGGAGGATGTAGACAATTTTAGTTTTTTCTGTACTGAAGTGTTACTCTGACAGTATTCATGAGCTTTTCAACTCTATAAAGCTCTGTTTTTCACCTTCAAACCATTGTGGTTATCACCAAATTGATCCTTACATAAAGAATTACTAGCAAAAACTCAAGTGGGTAGCGAACAGGGAAAGCTTTCACGCGGGGGGTGGTGGTTGGAGTTGGGATTGGGTTCTTTGTCAGTCATCTCCAAGGAGCTTAGCTTCCCTACATTGAACCGAACATCCCAGAACTTCATCATCATGTCATCCAATAGGTTCAGACATTTAATATGTTGATAATGTTGTACATGCAGGCATGGCTTTTCGCTCTTCTAGCCTACTCATTCCTATTTTATAACTATCTATATATGTAGGTTGGATTTGATTTTCAGTGTACACCCCCCGGTTCAAAAAATTAAGAATTAAAAAATATATAAAGACCCTCTTCTCAGTTTATCTTCTCAGTTTATAGTACATGGCTTCACAGAAGGTTTAGCTCCCAACTCCTTTGTCCATCCATACATGCACATAAAGTGAGGACATCCAATATCTTAATTTATGCATATTTAATTCTAGCTGCCAATTTGATGGAGACAACAACCTCTTAGACCTTGTATGACATTATGCATTTGCTTTATAGGAGGACTACTGGCCCAACAAGGCGTTCTACAAAGGGACAATGGACTGCTGAAGAGGTAATTAGCTATACCTTGAAGACTTATCTTTGAATTGTGTTGCAAATACCTATTGTAACAGCTGATTAGGTGTTCGTAAGACATCAAGTGGGTCTACGCATGGGTGCTGTACTGTAAAAGTTAATATATTGCATTCATTTTCCAACACATGTTGATGTTTCGTGCTCATTTCTCAAGCTATCAGGTAGTGGTAGAACCTTGCCATTTTTCACTATATCTATCTGTTTAAAATTTCCACTAAAGCTGAAAACTTGACCCTCTTGTTTGTCCACCTCTTGCTTCGATGAGGTGAGAAGTACCAACCAAGCTAGGGCTATATGATCCTGTGATGTGTATCTATCAATATATAAACAGCTATATGGATCCTTAAACATGTATGTACTAGTGAATCATTCCATTCATTTCTGAACTTGTTACGATCCTCTTGCTCGATGTTCAAACAGTGTTAATTTGGTTTTTTGCCTTTATTTTACAATCTCTCTCTCTCTCTCTCTCTCTCTCTCTCTCTCTCTCTCTCTCTCTCTCTCTCTCTCTCTCTCTCTCTCTCTCTCTCTCTCTCTCTCTCTCTTCTTTCCCCCTTATGTAGCCACTATTTCTTTTAAGTTGTTTCTGTTTTGCATTCCTTATTGCTTTTCTATTGCAATTTTTCTTTACAACATACTACTAGACATATGGTCTTTGTGAATTGTGCTTCTTGGCTTGATTTGAACAACTACATGCATAGATGACTTAATGCTGTTGTGAATTGCATTATCTGTGGTCATACTTCTTATTGGTTGTCTTTCAGTAGCATTTGTACTTGACATTTTCTATTAGTACTGGTTGTCTTTCAGTAGCATTTGTACTTGACATTTTCTATTAGTACGTAATGCGAATCTGATGGATTCTTAATTTTTGTCTAGGATGAGATTTTGTGCAAAGCTGTCCAACGTTTCAAAGGAAAGAATTGGAAAAAAATAGGTATCTTCTTTTCATGCAGCAAATTTTTTTCCATGAGCACCTTGATTCCCATGTAAGTAGAGGTAACTCTAATATTTGCATCTGCGTTGGATCCCACCCACCTCACTTAATCAACTTATGCATATTGAGACATGCGAGAGCAAAACTATTTTTCTTCTAGTTTGATTCAATTTCTAATTTAGGAATTCATGTGCTAGTTTTGTTAATTTAGTTTGACCAAATTTGAGCCATTTTTAACTAAACTCAACCAATCAGACTTTTCAAAAGTTGAATCATCAAAAAGTTCTTATTCTTTGAGAAATTATCACCTAATAGATTATCATCAACATGCTTGAAGGGCTATCACGGTCGTTACTTCTGTTCTTCATGCGGCCAGAGAGTTTAGCTTGTATTGCGTTATTATGATAGCTGAACTCATCATCAGTTAAGTCACCAAAAAATTTGCCTGACTAGACTGAAGTCCTGGGGCTCTTTGCCCCTGCTAGGGATTATACTCCTATATAAATGATCTACTGTCCTAGGTTAGTATTATTTTCTATAAGCAAGGTGTACGAGTTTTATCTTATACGAGGTTATGCTTCATTTAGGATCTCTAAAGGTGTGAAATGTTATGACTTGCTAACGTCTGTTGAAGTTCGGATGGCACAAGGGATTTCCAATCCTTGTTCAATTGCAAATTTTAAAATTGGAAATTTTCATGAAACTTTACAAATCTATGAAAATGATGTACTTGATCACTTATGAGGGATGATTTTCCTCCATCAACAAAGATTACACATAGATGAGTTAAAGAACCGTTGGTTATGGTTGATGTTCATTCATCGGAGCTACCTTGGGCGGGGGGAGATGGTGTTCGCATTCGTTTTTCGGAGGATGTGTGGTGGGAAATGTTTCATTAGGCACTGCTTTCCCTTGATTGTGTCTTCTTTCCTTAGCTCGCTTTGCCCCTATGGCTGATTTTTTTTTCCAGGGGGTAGGGTTGGTGCTTATTATTGGGATTTCTGCTTCTTTCATGACCTGAGCCACCGGGAGACTGTGACGTGATTGCCCTTCTTGATAATCTCTGCCGGGTGATTTTTTCTAATTTTTCAGATTCCTGCTCCTGGGTATTGGAGACCTGGCTATATTCTTTTCTTTTATTTTTGTCACACTTGATTCGCTCTCCTTACCATACCATTTCCTTTTCTCTTCTTCTATTTGGAAGGCTCGGGTGCCTTTTGAAATAAGGGCTTTCACTTGGTCTTTGGTTCTTAACAACCAACATTCATGACTAGCTTCGAGTGCGTAGGCGTTATAAGACGATTTCCCCCGAGTGGCGTGTGATGTGTAAAAACGCCTCTGAAACGCCTGATTACTTGTTTCTTCGTCAATGTGAGTTAATTGGTTCCTATGGGGTAAATTATTTGGTGTGGTAGGAGAGTGGTGAGTCTGTCCCGGTTCTATCTCGTCTCTTCAAATGCATGTTAGAAGTTTGGGGCAAGGGGGTGATGCAAGGTTTCTGTAGCACTGTGAGGGCTTTGCTATCCTTTGGTACATCTGGACTGAAAGGAACTCCAGAAGTTTCAGGGATCAGTCTTTGTTGAGATCTAATGGGATAGAGTGGGTTATTCGGCTTCTCGTTTGGCGTCGGCGAGGGGAGCCTTTCATGGGGTTCATATATCTGAGATTCAGAGGAGTTGGAGCGCTCTGATTTTTTAGTCTTCTTGTTCTTAGGATTTTGCTCTTTTGCTGTTTTTTCTTGATGGACTTTTGACCATCTTTTTGTATATTCTCCCTCTGTAGTTGTAATATAATTCTTTTCCTATGAATTCTTTTTGAAGCATCTAGGGGTTGAAACAAACTTTGTACATTGCAATGAATGATGCATGGGCCATGATTTGTTTGACATAGGCTATATCCTATAGCTGATTGAAAGAATATGCCCTAGAAAGATTTTTGCACATTGTAGACTCTGAATGGTCTTACTCTAGCTAGCTGTTGACGATATAATAGTGTTGTAGCAGTTCCCTCAGAACCGTATTCCGTTTCAAGTGACTAGAAGCAAATTTGTTTTGCAAATGAATGGTTGGATCTAATATATGGTCTTCGGTTGCTTATGCCTGCTCGTGACATATTATTCATAAGTGCTTTTATCTTTTCCTTCCCCAAGTTAGGTTCTCTGCCTGTATAGGGAATGCGCTGCTTTCGCTTTTGGTACTTAACTTTGTTTTACCTTCCCCAAAAACTGGGAGTGGGGAATAACATTTCTAGGGATTTTCATTTTGTTCTTGTAAGTTGTAATCTCGGTGATATGGTAGTGGACGAGCTTGCTGTTTTATTATTCTAGCTTGCCCACACTGTTTGATTTCTTCTTATGATATTGCTACTTGTCTACTAAATGCTGGATGCTTCTCAGTATTTTTTGAGTAGGCTCTTTTCTTTGATTATGTAACATACTTTTCTTTTGCTTATCTCTTTTCATTTGGAAAGTTAGGGCATCATCTAAGCTTGAGGATGTCTTTTATGCCCCCTCTTGGTTAAGTTTCTAGACACCAGCTGTTGGAAGTAGAGTCATCAACCTTTTAAGGTTTATTGATGTTTCTTGAGGATGTATTTTTTGAGTAGGCTCTTTTCTTTGATTATGTAACATACTTTTCTTTTGCTTATCTCTTTTCATTTGGAAAGTTAGGGCATCATCTAAGCTTGAGGATGTCTTTTATGCCCCCTCTTGGTTAAGTTTCTAGACACCAGCTGTTGGAAGTAGAGTCATCAACCTTTTAAGGTTTATTGATGTTTCTTGCAGGAATCAGCACGAGACCAATCTAACCATTTTCTATTCCTCCGTGGTTTGGAGCTTGTGGATTATGTGATTTGATGCTTTAGATGAGAATGTGGTATGTCTAGGACGCGATGAAAATACTTTTTGGCGGTTTGGCTTCTATATTTTTTTGGACTTGGGATGGTCCTTTGTCATGAGCTAGTAACATGTAGCACATGTGCAGATCTCTTAACATAAGAACAAGTATTTAGTGCACTAGAAGACACTTGTTCTCAGGGCTCCGTCTTCTCTATTCAAAAGTTAGACCAAGGCAAGAGGCAATGAGGGTATAGGTCATGCGGCTTATGTCCAATTGCATGCAATAGTCCCACCTCACGGGATTTAATCCAAGAATAATGCATCCTTTAAGACCCACCAAACCACGGCCTCCTAGAAACCTCTAGGCCCAGACAAGTAGCTTAAGGCCACGAGCCTGTCCATGTGTCCTCATCTATCATAGTGCCCATTGTCAATATCAATAAGAAGTATTACCACAAATACTTGCTCACCTAGAGGATATACAAGTCCAACCTAGTGATGTACTGATATGCATAGGGATATATTACTTAATCAAAAAAAAAAGAAAAAGATATACTGATATGCATAGGGATATAAAACCTCCATGTATTAGCTTTGACCGAATGGGTGCATTATTTGTGGTGATTCAAGCCAGTCGGATACTTGCTCAAGAACAGGAAAGTTAAAAGGGTTATTGTAGATGAGCACGAGGAAGTTGAATCTGAAGCTAAACTGGAGGTCCAAGAATTAAAAGAAACTGAGCATTTTGACTTCATCACAGAATATCTATATATATATATATATATATATATATATATATATATATATATTTATATGAAACTTCCAACTGCTCATGAGTCTTTCTATTGTTCCATATGCTACCAAAGTTTGTCCCCCTGGAATGACTTGATTGTCAGCCTTGTTGATAAGATGGTTGCTTTAGATAGCTTAACTGGTTTTTGATTCTGTAAATCGCTCATTCTTTAGATAGAACTAATTGTTGGAATATGATTTCATTTTTCCAATCAAGATTTGGACAAGAATCTAGTTTTTAGTATGAGTGTCAGTCCCATATTTGTCTATCCTTTACGCAGCTGGTCAAATCTCAAATAAGCTAGGAGGGTTGAGTTGAGCAGCTTGACAAAGATCATAAAACCTAATTGAGCTTTATGATGGAATAGGATTTATGTGACCTATTCTAAGTTGGTTGGACTTGGATTTGGTTTGTCCTTCTTAATGAAGAGTAATCTATTCAGTTTTCTATGGAATCCACACTTGTTATAGCTGTCTAACATGTGTAACTCAACCTGATACATATATTTGTATAATTACCATTGCAGTAATACATCAACCTGAGACATTTGAATGCTATATTAGGTTTTGATACAGACCATTTTTTCCTTCTACCTACATACGATATCTACTTTCGTACTTAAGCCATGGAGACAGACCACTACGTTTTATCCTATTACCAAACGAATACAATTAGTGGCCTTTATTTGGTTCTTTTTTGGCCTTTGTTCTGTGCAACTTGTATTATCATGGTACAGTGAGAACCTTGTCTTGCACCCAATTGAATTATCACAGCCATATTCTGATGGTGAATTGTACGCAACTATGTGAAAGATGTGTTTGGCAAGAAATGTCATGTACTCTTATCTGCTGCTGTACGTACTAGGCTCTTAATCTTATAACAACAGAATACTATACGTTCCCTATCCTCCTTTATGTTGTGTTCTCTGAAATCTGTCTTAGTATGGTGCAACGAGAAGTCTGTCTTGCATCCAAATATACTGGCAGAACAATTATATCTGGTTTTTGCATTCAATTGATTTGTGGCTGCCTCTGTCCTTTATTTGTAGAATTAAGCCACTACGTTATTTATGTATGCAGCGGAGTGTTTCAAGGATCGAACCGATGTTCAGTGCTTACATAGGTGGCAGAAAGTGTTAAATCCTGAACTTGTCAAAGGTCCATGGTCTAGAGAGGTGAGGCGATGTCATTTTTTCTCTCTTGAGCATAGTTTCATTATATTTTCTGAGTTAATCTTACATCCTTAAATTTTTTGGGTTCACATATCCTTATATTCTTTCAATAATATGCATACAGGAGGATGAAATAATAGTTCAGTTAGTGAATCAATATGGGGCCAAAAAATGGTCAGCCATTGCACAACATCTACCCGGGCGCATTGGTAAGCAGTGTCGCGAGAGGTATGATTGTGGAGAACTTTGTTAATTGAACTCTTTCTATATTTTTCGCTCCATCCCGTATGTATAAAGTTTATGATGTATCTGTAGTTTCATGCCTTCTTTAAGCTACAAAACTATCTGAAAATGTTATCTAGACAGTTGATTGTAAAAGTGCACAATTGCAGATTTCTTGAAAGTGTGTTGATGAACTGGAATAGGGTCTACTGCCAATACACAATTTGTATTGACCATTATTAGGTGAATACTATTCTTTCATCTTGGGAATACTACAAGCAGAAAGTCATCAATTGACTCATATGCCAGCATGACTGTAATTGGGCAAGTGGACAGTTTACTGCGCTATCTGCTGAATAAACTGTTTAAGTAGCTCTGATATCCTCATCATGAGATGACAGTCATGAGACCATATAGTATGTTCCCTAATAGCGACCATAATGCTGTGGCAAAGTAGGTTTTATTTGATGTTTGCCCTTCTAAGTATCTAAGTGCAAAAGGTGCCTTACAAGTTATGATTCTGCTCTTCCCCGTCCACATGGGGGTTTGCAATCCCCTGTTTGATTTTTTATATTAAGAATTTCGTGTGTAATGTTCTTCGAGATGAAACTTCTCTTTATCCAGTGCTAAGAGACTATATTGCTTGGTGCCTCAAGTGTCAAGCTTAGACTGTTGGTGAATTTGATTAGCCTCCTTTACATCAAGAGTGTACTTAATTTAGCCTCCTTTACATCAAGTGTACTTGATTTAGCCTCCTTTACATCATCCATTTCTTGGGATCATTTTTTTTTTCCCATCTATTTCGTGTTGGATCAGACGCCACCTTGAGCACTATATATTTGTCAGCCATTTTCTTTTATTTCTGCTTATATAGGTTTCTTGAGGACTGACGTCACCTAATGGTTCTTGCATTCGCCTTCAGGTGGCACAATCATCTGAATCCTGCAATAAACAAGGATGCTTGGACGCAAGAAGAGGAATTAGCACTGATTCGTGCTCATCAAATTTATGGGAATAAATGGGCAGAATTGACAAAGTTCTTGCCTGGGAGGTAAGTTCACAATCGTTCATAAAAGATATGGAACAATTTTCAATATTCCTACTGAATTAAGAGTATTTGCAACTTAGATTTTTTAATTTTACTGCATTTTTGTATCTTATGAACATCCTTTAGATTACACTCACTTGGCTGTATTTATGATATTTCCATTCAATTCTTCTTATAGAAGGTAAACCTATATTCGTCAGTATCATTTCTGAAATTTATTTGGTCCTCTGTGGTAATCAGGACAGACAATTCTATTAAAAATCATTGGAACAGCTCTGTGAAGAAGAAATTGGATTCCTACTTAGCATCAGGCTTGCTTTCCCAGTTCCAAGGTCTGCCTCATGTCAGCCATACAAACCAATCAACTCCTACAAGGGTGCAGCAGTGCAGTGGTGATGACAGTATTCTCAAAGATTCCCAGGCAGAGGAAATATCAGAATGTAGTCAGGGTTCAACTTTTGTGGATTGTTCACAATCCACGAATGAGATGGCGAATTCAGTTAGACATTCAAGAGAGGAATGCCAATTGGCTGAAGAATCAAGTCATGGAAAAGATCCAAGCTCCAGTCCAGTGTCATGTTCTGAAAACTATTACACATCTGTCCAAGAGGTTGCTTTTACGATGTCAGAAACTTGTGAGTTGGGTGGTTCTTCCAATTTCATTGAGAATAGATTTTCAGATGAATGGGTAACTTCTTCAGGTAAGAATTGGCAGCTTACCTCAAACGAATTACCAAACCTATCTTCACTAGATTTGAGCCAGCAATCATCAGGATTATTGCATTCTATAGGTGTTGACGTGGTACCCTTTTCATTACAAACTTCGGTTGGTTTAAGTGCTTCTACTTCGATGGGAAACATGGTCATTGGTTCCGATGTTCCAGAGAATATGTTGATATCTGAAGAGGATTGTACAAGGTTGATATACCCAGAGGAAGGGCCTGATCGATCTCTTAACTCTGAAAGTCTATATAAGTGCCAAAATAGCAACAAAGTGGATGGATCCACGGACTTGTTACTTCACCAATCACCAAACTGTCTGATCCCGCATACTGGCACTTTAACTTCACAATCATATTACTCCCCCAGTCATGGCATGTTGGGAACTTCATGCTCTCAGTCTATATGCCTTCCCTCACAACTTCCTCGGGATGAAGGCACAAGTACCTTCAGTAGTGACCCCAACCAGTGTAATGATCTTTCAATTGGCAACCAAGATGAGTTCATCACACTTTCGCATGATGGATTTAGTTATACCAACGGTTCTAGTATTTACCATTTCTGTGATGGCCAAAATAATGTTGACCCACACGACGAAAGAGGTCAAGCAAAGGATTCTCCAAAGCTAGTTCCTGCAGATGCTTTTAGTTCAGGACTAGCTAATGACATTGAAAAATGTCGTTCAGTCGATGAAAGTCATGTTTTGCCTTCTGAACAGCAGGATGCAGGAGCTCTATCTTATGAGCCTCCTCGTTTCCCAAGCTTGGACATTCCTTTTTTCAGCTGTGATCTAATACAGCCTGGTAATGACATGCAGCATGAGTATAGTCCTCTTGGTATCCGTCAGCTGATGATGTCTTCTATGAATTGCTTTAGTCCATTGAGATTGTGGGACTCTCCTTCACGAGATGACAGCCCAGAGGCTGTGCTGAAAAGTGCTGCCAAGACTTTCACTTGCACACCATCCATATTGAAGAAGCGACATCGGGATCTGGTGTCACCTTTGTCTGAAAAAAGGAGTGAAAAGAAGCAAGAAAGTGCATTCTCCAATTTGAGCAGAGATTTTTCTCGATTAGAGGTTATGTTTGAAGAGAGTGGGAACCAGGAGCCACAACTGCATTCACCATCCTCAAGACACAAACCGACTTCTGGAGCCTCTATTGAAGATAAAGAAAATTTGTCTCACACCAATGATGGTGGAAAAGAGGACAGCAAAGAATGCTCATTACACAATAAAAGTGTAGAGACTTGTTGTCCTGACACTAAAGCTAAAGATGATGCTTATGCTGTGGATGGGAATGTGAGTTCTTTTCTTTTCTAGGCGTTCTTTTATTTTGTTAATTTTCTTTTCAGGTGCTTGGAGTTGAAACTTACATGAACATAACATACATGCATGAACTATGACTCAGATGTTCGTTAGTTTAAGATATAAACAGGGAAATTTGGTCTTTTCCTTAATTTTAGAAACTCTTTTACTTAAGATACACCTATGGAACCTGGTTTCGAACTTTTTGATTTTCTATGAACTTTAGCATAAAACTAAGTTTATTTTTTTCATGAGCTTCTTACTTGTGGTTATTTGTTCAACTGCTATATTGGACTTTGGAATATCAGAATCAGCTGATGCTTTTTAATTCTTGATCTTTCATGTTAGGTGCAACAATCTTCTGCAGTCCTTATGGAACAAAATTTAAATGATTTACTATTCTTTTCTCCTGATAAGTTTGGAGGTAAATCAGACACACCAATGGGTCCAAGTGCTAGAACTCTTGAAGATCGAAATTGCAAAAGTTTAGAAGCTGTACCAATTCAAGGTGCTGTCTTGGAATCTCCATCTGAGAACCTTTTTTTCAGCCCGCGTACTGTCTGCGGAAAGAAGGGTGGAAGTCGTTTGGTCGTATCCTCCATACAGTCTGCTCCTTTGCCAGCACCCTTGGAGATTATGACTGAAAATGTGGTGAATGATGCTACTCTTGAATACATGAACATGTAAGATGCCCATAGCTTTTAGTTTTATATTCTTAAATCATGTCTCATTTTGTTTGCCCAAATTATTTTTGAGATTGCGACTGCACTTCTGGGGAGAGAAGGGGGGAGGTTATATAATAGAGTGGTTGCATGGACCTTGCTCTTTTTTGTTTTTCTTGCTTATGGATCTTTTGTATCATCATCTGCAGTCGGTGATTCTTTTGTTAATTTGTTTCTAATCTTTTGCTTACCTGATGTTTTTTGTTCGTAGATTTGGGGAAACTCCCTTTAAGAGAAGTTTTGAATCGCCCTCAGCTTGGAAATCTCCTTGGTTCATTAACTCATTTGTGCCAGGTCCAAGAGTTGATACAGACATAACAATTGAGGTACCTGAAGTTATGGTATTTATAAGTTTTATTCAATCGTGAAGTAGGTATATTTTAGAAGCCTATTTCCCTTTTGTCTCCACTTTAAAATTGAAACCTTCTGCAGGATATTGGTTACTTTATGAGCCCAGGGGAGAGGAGCTATGATGCTCTTGGGTTAATGAAACAGTTAAGTGAGCATACAGCTTCTGCATTTGCCAATGCCCAGGAGGTTTTGGGAGATGAAACTCCTGATTCAATATTAAGGAAAAGATGCTCTAACAATGAGAAACAAGATCAGGAGAACTGCTTGGACTCGGCTTCCGATGTTTTGGTATGATTGCTTTGTGTCGTTTGTAGCAACTGATCTAAATTTTTGTTTGTTGATATTGTCTTTTGGATAGTCTAGCTCCCAAAAATGGTACTAGTTTCTCCTAGGAAGAGTTTGAGAAATGTTGCTGGAAAACATAGTTCAACTTCTTGAGTAATTATTTCCAATTCCTTTAATATTTTCTTGTTGGAAAACTTTGCAGACAGAGGGGCGCGTACTTGATTTCAGTGAATGTGGGACACCTGGGAAGGGAACTGAAAGTGGGAGATTTTCGTCTGCCGTAAGTTTCCCGAGTCCCTCGTCTTACCTGCTAAAAGGTTGCAGGTAACAGGATCATTCAGCGAGAGATTTCTGTATCATCTGAGAGTTTATACATGTTTGTAATTTTTTTTTACTAGCTTCAGTGTCTATCCTTGTATACCCAACACATGGATTTCATATTCTATCGATTATTTAAGGGTTGTTTTTGTGATCATGACCCTGTTTATTGTTTTCCCTTCCATAACCAATTCTTAAACATAGATTGGTTTCAAAATTTAATCAAGTAATTAAAATTGTTATGTATATCCTTGAACTATATAGCCTCTAGTTTTTGCAGTAAAAGATCTCCCATCTTTATTTTGCTTTGTTTTGTTCTATTAAACAGAAAGGAAACTTGTGTTCTTGGTAAGTGGGAGTGAAGAGGGAGAACCTTTCTCAAGCTTGGTGGTTTTGGGTTGCTGCAATGGTGTCTGATGATTGCTGTTTTAGTTTTCTTTTTTGTTGGGTGAGGTGTTATATCAATTTCCTTGGCTTTGTGCTGTATCAGTGGTTGATTGCGCAATGGGTATATGTAGGTGTAGTAGTCGCCTGTTGACGAGGCTGCTTCGTTGTCTTGTAATGTGCGTGTTTTCTAAATAATAACAGTTTGTTCGCTGTTCAAAAAGAAACGAGAAGTGGCAAGTGGAATGGCATAATACATATTAGCTGTGATTGTTTTTGCCTTTCTAGTCTTCTAGGTGATGGGCAGTGGGATATCAGAAGACCTGGTCATGGTGGTTCTGAGGATGAGTGGTTCTGAGGATGATAGTTGAGAGGTTTTCACACGTGGCTTGCCGGTAGTTGGTTGAGGCAGGTTGCTCGAACCTATCTGGTTTCTGCTATGTTTTATCTTAGATTCTTGCAACCTAAGATTGGCTCTCTTGTCTCAAACTCGGTGATAGGCATGAAGATGTGATATTGTTCTTCATCTTCTTCTATGTTAGTTTGTCGATCTTGATTTACCTTCTTTCTCTTCTTGCCAACTCTTCACACTTTTTAACTAGTGACTAATCATCGTCAGCACTCACAGATGAAGACTAGCTACCTCAATATTAGGCTCATTATCTCGTTCGTTGGCCTCTTCACGGCTACTGTCTAGACCTACATGCCACAGATAGTTGGAAACTGCAAATCCTTACCACGATTGCTTTCCATGGCGATTACCAACATTTTCACGACTCTTTGTAATATTTCCATGACCCTTATTGACATTTTCACCTCTACCACGCGTAACACACACACACACACACACACACACGCACGCACGTGCACGGCTGTTTGACAAAAATCAACCTTAGACTACTTGTAATGAGACATCCTTGTTTGCACCATTATTAAACCATAGGAGTGGCCAAAAATAGGCCCCCGCCTACTGAAAAAGCTTGTGCTTAGTAACCACCAGTATAAGTAAAATTGATGGTGCTTGTATGAGGATGGATTTTATGCTTCAATGTGGCTGTGGGCCGCCTCACTTGTTTGCTTCTATGCGCCTCATAGTGGAATTGAAAATAGAACATATTAACCCGGTTCAGCTTCTTCTCTTCTTTCTTCTGTGGGCATTTTTGGGCTTTGGTGGGTAAAAGTGCCCTTCGGTTGGAGGACCATCATGTGGTAGGAGGCCGCGGGGGTGGGGGGAGACCCCCAGTAATGGCAGAATATGAAAAAGCTCCGGCACTTTCCGCCTTCTTAGAGAGGCCCCTGGCCTGGTGGATTGGTTAAGCGGACACTGACTAGTGAATTGATTGCCTTATTTCCTTTTGGTCGAGCTCAAGCAATTGCTTTTCTAAGCTCTTTCGATAAGGACAATCATTTTACCAGGCAGACAACTGCCAGCATTAACGATGGAGAGAATATCTGAACATAAATCAACGGCCCTATCCTATCCTATCTTGAGAGTTGCATGCTCCCGGCATCGATTAGGTCTTCTTTTTCGTTTTTTAGGGCCTTCTCTGATTTTCAAGCTTCGTTGACTTCGTAAAGCAAGCAGTCCAAATCCGTTTTAATCAATAACATTAGGCGGCAAAGAGGAATGAAAGAATTACCCGCTGTCACTAAAGATTCAAGATGAGACTGGATAGAATTCTTTATCTAAAGTGCCTCAACCAGCCTATAGGTATTTCCTCTCTTTCAGAGCTTTGACTGAAGTGGTGGGGATTGTCTGTAAGACAGATATAGGAAGGGGCTCGACGAGGCAAGAGGCTGCTGCAACTGCCTTGCGATGAGCCGGGGATCCGGTCATAGAATATTTCAATTAGATCGAACATCTACTAACAAAGAGAAGTGAGGAAAGCGGCGGGGTGTGGTACATTCTGCGGCAGTTGCCTCTTCTCCCCTTTCGAGGATTCGTGGAATGAGACAAGACCAAAAAGTAGCCGTGATGCCCCTCTTCGCTCTATTTTTCAAGTACATGAGTAATTGAGACCGAATAAGAAGTCAAATTTGAAGATGTACGAGATGTAAATAGAAGTTAGAACTGTGCGAAGATGCTTAGCAAAAATGGATTTAGAATTTCAGTCTTAGAGGTAAAAGAGATCGGTCTCACTTCACAGTTATATGGAGGTCAACGTTTAGAACTTGAATTGAAAATCGACTTACTAAGTTTTCCCCCATCTATGTTGGCTAGAGTTCCAAGGGTGATCGAGTCAGACCAAGATCAACCGCGCAACACTCGCTCTAGCGCTAAGCTTCACAACCAAATCATCTAGGAGATCATTTCTTACTCATTTGCTCACAGCCAATCTCAATTGTGCGAATGTAGCTAGGAGTGAAAAGGACGCCCGCGCGATAGCAAAGGGAAGTAAGGGAGTTGGGTCTTCTGTCTTCACTCTTAACTCTTCTCTATCTCACTTCTCAGACAACTACTTCTGTCTCTCGCTCCCAAAGCAAGTTTAGGCCAAGAAGCAGCAAAGCAGTACTCATACACTAGAAGGATAAGGATCAAAGAACTTGTTCGAGGTTCACAGTCCAGAGTGAAAGCTAACACTAAGTGTCTGTTTGGGAACCCAATGCCATAGCTTAGAATTGGAAGCACAATTTGAATTCCGTGAGCTCAAATTGTTCATCCAATTCTAATTCCAAAGCATGACATTAAGTAGCCAAGCATAGCATTATAAAGTCATTTCACATTTATTTGGGGGTATATTATATTATAAAGAGGGAGCTAAACACACGTTGTCAAGTCTTTCTTAGCCCGTTACAAAAACATCAAAGAGTAAGGAGGTTCCTTGTAGCATGCAGCTTCTAATGAAAGCAAATATCTAGAAAGTCTTCCTCCGCTTCAAAGTATTCAGAGTCTGCCTCTTCCTGAGTTTTATAGGTATAGAACTTAGACTAATACGAGAAAGACTAGATCTTCTTTTTACAAATGGTAGTAGAAAGATGTTTGTGGCCATTTGGCTGCTTCTAAGACCACCTCCTGGTTGTCATTGCTTTCGAAGAGCCCCACGGAAGGAAGAAGGCAGTACGTAGAGGGGCGCAGCCACAACAGTGTACGGGAATTAGGCCTAGTTTGGTCTTCAAAGTCAGGAGTTTCAACAAATTCGACTTCTTATCTTGCAGTGAATTTTTGTGGACTTGGCTTTCGTGACATCAAATGGTGGAATATTGATCTTTTGGCTAGATCCTTACGGAATTTTCATTCCAAGAAGGACAGACTGTGGGTGCAATGGGTGAACAACGTTTACTTGAGGGACTCATCCGGGAATGGCAAACTAGAAAGCGGATTGCCCATTGCTCAAGAGAATCTTCAAGATCAAGGACCTTTTAGTGGACTTATCGGGTAGCAGGCAAGGGGCCGAAATGCAGCTTGCTCAGTAGCAAAACGGACAAGGGGCTGCACTGCTAATGCATAGGGACAGCGTCAAGTCCCTGATGTCTACCAAGCCTCAATGAATTAGACGGTTTTTCCTCATCTTCTTTTAGTTCTGGTATCCTTCTATTTGTCAGCTTGCCTTTACTTGGGAAAATCCCATTCCTTAGCTGAGGCAGGTCGGTATTGATGATGCCGATTTTTGCACCATGAGAAAATGCTCCGGTGAAATAGTTGGTAATTAGCCTGAAAAGAAGAATAGAGTTACTGTGCAGGGGATCCCTGCAAAGTCCCTCCAGTGTGAGAATTAGCACAGTATATCAGTGAGAATTAGCACAGTATATCAGAGAGAGAATAATGCTAATTTGAGGGAGCAAAAAGGGTATAGTTGCGCGTACCTTGTACTATGCTTGATAGTATTATTTATAAGAGAATCGTGGTGCCCTAGATAATTTCGGGCTGTAACTGATACGATCAAATCCCGCAGTTTACGGGTAGAAGTGGTGTATCTATTCTGGACTTTATCGTTAAATCGGAGATAGTTCCGTGATACGCTCGGAGATAGTTCCGTAATGTAGTACAAGATAGTTGGGAGATAATTTCGCATAATACACAAAGTGGACAGCCGTCAGCTGGGCCTAATGGGGTGGCTCGCCCACTTGAACAGCTCGCCCAAGTGGGGGAGCTCGTCCTTTTGAGCAGCTCGCCCTCTTGAGGCGGTCCGTCATTTTCACCCAATATTTTGTTATTTGTCATTTTTATCATCGGTTCAGTAGTCCCCTACTCTTTGTTGTGTGAGCTGGCTCGGACCAAAGAGTATACTTTTGGCTCTTAATTAAATCCACCTTCGATTTTCATGACACAAATCTGATATTTTTAATATTAATAGCTTGGCATTTTAATAAAGAGCAGCTCGGCAAAATATATATATATATATATATATATTTAAAAGCAACTTGCCAATTTTTTTAAAAGAGCAGCTCGACATTGTTTTTTTTTTTTGAAAGAGCAGCTCGTCACCTTTTTTTGTAAAAGAGCAGCTCGTCATTTTTCTAAAAAAAAAAAAAAAAACAGCTCGACATTTTTTTTTTATTTTTAAAAGAGCATCTCGGCACAGTTTTTTTTTTTTTTTTAAAAGAGCAGCTCGTCACTTTTCTATAAAAAAAAAAACAACTCGACATTTTTTTTTTCTACAACTCGGCAGCTCGGCATTAGTTCTCACAAAGTATTACAATACAACACGGCATTACTTAGAAACTTTTAGAGTATGCACTGTCTTTTTGCCTTGGGAATCATCAAGGGAATTGATGGGACTAAACATTGCCAAACTTATTACAATGCTCCTTTAATATTCAAATTCACCCACAACAAACCTTTCACCTTTTTTATTTCAATGTACTTTTAATACCTCCGTGAAAATTGTCTTTGGCGGGCCGTCCCTATTAGAATAGGGCCACAAGATGATTAATGCATATGCTTCTCCATGAAACTTTAGAATGCTTACATCCATTTTGCATTTACTCCGAACAGCTTTTGGAGTAACTTTCTGTGTACTTCTCCATACCATGTAGCTTTTGAAAGAATATCAACACATATATATATATATATATATATAGGTTACACTTCCATCACCAAGTCTTCTTGTTTCCAACGCAACTCGAATATTTTGCTTTCCAATGCAAATCTGATCGGTCAAGTTCACTTAAATTAATGAGCGTAATTGGCGCTCTGTGTTGTCTTATCGTAGGACTGCTTACCAATAAATTCTTTCCTATGATTCCCGATGATACGGCTCGTCCCAATCTTTTCTGAAAAGTTTCTAATAAAGAGTTTAACTTGAAGTGTACTATTCTTCCATATTCCTAATAAGATTAAATAACTGGTGGAACCATCTATAAATACAACTCTTCCATTTTAAGTTATTCACATGAAGCTGCGCGAAAAAAAGTAGAAAAATTGAGAGAACCGAAGGAGCCTGTCGTTGTAGCAAGCCTCAGGACAACCCGTCGTCTCACCGTTCATGCATTGATCCTTTCCCTCAAGCTTCTTTATTTTGCCATAATTTCTTTTGGAGTCATCTTTTCGGCTATTTCTGTGCTGAATCATCCTTTCTTTTGAGGTACTCGTCATTATTCTTTTTTCCAGTACTTTTCTTTTTTCATTGCTTCTTCCCTAGTTATGGCCAGAACCAAGCAAACCTATAGGATCGTACAATATGCTGTTATTCGTAAGGGTGGCCAGTTAGTAATTTCAGATGATACTTATGGTTGGCGCACCGTTTCTCGAAATGAGATTGAGAATATAATGGAGAGAGCGGGCCTAGATGCTTCCCATACTTCGGTTCCCGATATTGCTCCTCAAACTTTTCTTTTAGGCACTAAGGTTAGACATTTGTCATCTGACGAACTTATGAGCTTCCTTAGACTTGAATATTATTACGAGGCCCCAAATACTGATCAAAACCCGAATACAGCAATTTCTTCTGAAAATGAAAGTGAAACAGACGATCATGTCGCTGGCCCTAGTGAGGGGCGGGCTGTCGGTCCTAGCTCTTCTCGACAGACCGCTCCTAGCTCGTCCCGACGGGCCATTCCCGTAGGATTGGAGCCCTCCCATCAAAATAATGTTCCTCAATGGGCCGTTAACATGGGTATTGACTTAGATAACTTTCAAATTTCTGTTGTAGAGGGAAAAATAGATCGCCAATTAGGGAGAGTGAATAATAACTTTGTTACTTTTTATCGAGCCCATTTTGATGTTGGACTCAGATTGCCTCTCGATCCCTTTATCTGTGAATTTTTATGGAGATTGTAAACATAATTTTTTAAAGTGGACTCTGTGAGTGGAACATCCCAAAATAGTATAGTAGATTCTTTGCCTGAAACGGAGGGAGTATAAATTAAGCGAACATAAGTAGAACAATTTAAAATGTATTTAAATCACACAAGAAGAACAGTTATTGTAAACTGAATTTGTATGCATAGAGAGAGAAGACCTGATTTTGATTAGTGCTCTGTTCTTAGAGAGGTGCTGAGGGTTCTCATAGAGTGTGTGTATGTGTGTGTGTGTGCGTGTGCGTGTGTGTGTGTGTGTGTGTGTCTGTGAGAGAGAGAGAGAGAGAGAGAGAGAGATTTGATCTTGTTTTTGTGTTGAGTTTTTTTATTTTCTTTTTGAGAGAAATGTTTAGGATTTTGATTTCTAGAAATGAATTGCTTCTGCAATTCTCTCGATCAAAATTCAAGTAGCGCCATTGAGAGAGAGAGAGGGAGGGATTATCACAGAGTCATTTTTGTTTTGGAAATAGGGAGATTTGACATAGGTAAAATAGGTATTCCACTTTAATTTAATGGTCGAACTAACGTCCATCCAAAAAATAGGCTCACTTGCAACCTAACTAATGTTTAGTGACAAGAATAATATTTTAAAACATGTTATGGCCGCATTGCAAATTAGTGAAAAATTGGGTGGTCAAATATGAGTTTTGCCTAAAATTACCTGTTGACAACTTTTGGCCATGTAAACATTAGTTTGGTAATTTCAAACACGTGAATATATAAAAGAATTAAAATATTTTTTGGTCCCTCGACTTTGACCTAATTATTAGTTTGGTCCTACCACCTTAAAACATATTCATATGGTCCTATATATTTCATTTCTTGGTTAGATTTCCCCCTGAGATCGTTATCCTTAGTCTTTCCGTTTAATTTTTTTCAAAATGCCTATAGTACCCTTACTGCGGTATATAAAACAGACATGGATTCTATCGCTTTGTTTCAATCTCCCAACTCAGTAACGTATTCAACCTGCAACAGTGCTCTAGCTCCAGCTCCAGCTCCATACTTTGATTCTCCATCATTAAACCTAAATTCTACATCTTTAAACCTAAATTCTCTATCTTTAACCCACGATTCTCATCTCAAAATCCATCATCTCTACCAAGTCAGGGGGAATTAAACCGCATCTCAAAAATGGGGTAATGGCTTCATCATCGACTGGTCAATCACGTGCTAGATCTCGTGAAGGTATTCCGTTGTGTGATTGTAATGCTCCAGCTTCATTAAAAACCTTGAGAACTGATAGCAACCCTGGCAAGCTCTTCTATGGATGTGCAAATTATAGTGTAAGTGTCTATAAAACCTTCTCAGGAAGTATATGTGTTGAGTGTGTTATCAATACAAGTCATTGTTCAGAGTAAAATATTTGGTTGATTAGTGAAATGGTAAAGGGGAACTAATCAAAATTAATTTCATGACAACATGGTCATTTTTTCAGTTTATAATTTTAGTTGAAAATACACATAAATTTTTCCTATTAACAAATATGTTTGTGTTTATTTGTTTATGTATTTATGCAGAAAACAGGCAAGGGTTGTGGATTTTTTGAATGGGAAAATGATGGAACGAGAATGAGCCAAGATGTTGCTGAATTGAAAGAGAAGCTGGCCAAGGCTGAGATAAAATTGCATAAGACAAAAGAGAGGAAAATGACACTAAAAAAGAAGTGAAAAGACTTGAATCAAAACTTGTAATGAAAGATATGAAAATTGCATTGAAATCTCAAGTTAGGACCAATTGGAGCTTTAGGCTGTAGGGTGGGTCGCATGTTGGTCTGATGGTTGAATATTACATTTTGAGTCCAAGTTAGGACCAATTGGAACTTGTAATGAATGTTGCCTAAAAAATGCTGAACATTTGTGTGTAAAATTTGTGTTAGTTTATGTCATGTAAAATGTTGATGGTTGTATATGACTATGTTAGTTTATGTCATGAAAAATGTTGATGGTTGCATATGACATTCAATTGCTAATGTTACTTTTGAACTTGTAATGTGTAAAAATTGTGTTAGTTTATGTTACTTTTAACTACAAGTGCTAATGTAAGGTTATGAATCAATGACATTTTCATTAATTTTGATTTGTTCATTGATCTCTTCAAACCATTCTCTACTTCATTAGCTAGGTTGCCCTTTGAGATTTGTAGACAAACATATATCAAAGGTACACAACCAAAGTTTACAATTGCATTACAAGCTAAAGTCAAATTTTTCATACAAGAAAGAAATGTTATCTTCATCACATTCACATTCAAAGTTACCATTACACAAGTAACAAAAGTTTACAATTACATTACAAGCTAAAGTCAAAGTTACCAAAAATTACAATTGTACTTCACCAAAGTTTACCAGTACACAAGTAACCATAATTAGGACCACACCCAACATAATTAGTTATCCAAAAGGTCACACTGTTAACAACTGAAGCAAAAAAAAGAGAGACCACATTCAGAAATGTTAACTAATTATTTCAAACTTGATATGTCACTCCTTGTCATAAATGGCTTTCCCCTCCACAGAAATCATGCATCTCCTTTTCTAGGTGATTTTTGTGTCATGTTGCTTGTACATTGAGATACATTTGATGCTTGTGTAACTGTTGCATTTGTTGTGGGTGGAAATGCTTGACTAGAGGATGTAGCTTGACTTGGTGGTATATAAGTGTCCAAATTAACAGGCCTAGATGCTTCAGGGGTCTAAAAAAAAGTACAAAACAAAAATGTTAGTTGACATACTTTAGGCAAATGAAAAGGTACAATATTAAAATAAAATAACTTAACATACCTTATAAAATGTTTCTCCAGCTAGTGTGACATAAAGTCCACAGAAATCATGTCTTGGTTCTTGATTGACAATCTTCCTGGGCCTGCCTCTCTTTCTTTTCTCACCTTTAGGAACTTGAGATGTCTTCTTCATACCTTCATTCTTATGTTTGGTGTACACCCTTTCCACTTGAGCGTTTCCCTTTTCTTTGGGATTACTTTTCTTCTTTGATGTACCAGCAGCCTAAGAGAAATAACACAATAGATTATTGTATGTATTAAACAATTGTAAGTAAAAACAAATAATGATACTCATAAGTAAAGAACAAATAATGATACTCATAAGTACCTCAGTTTGGACACCATTGTCATTTGCATCTGTAACTTCCTTATCAGTAGTTTCCTTTACTTTTTTGCACCCTTTTTTGTTATGCCCAAGCTCTCTGCAATTACTACAAGCAATGTCATTCCCTATTTGTGAAAGTTTCTTTGTGCCCCTTGTTGTTACTTTGGCCTGTTCTGCCCTATTCCCCTTTCACTCTATTTTTCTTGGGCCTCCCTGGCATTGCCCTGTACATTGGAGGCTTCAAGGGCTCATTTGCAGATTTGGGCCAGTTGTTTTCCCCAGATATAGGCTCAATACTGTATTGATATGCCTTTAAAAACTCTTCCTTCTTATAGCATTCAGCAATGAAGTCCTCTGGCCTCTTCCCAACCCTAACCAATCCAGCTATGGCATGACAGCATAGGATTCCAGTTAAATCTCATTCTCTGCAAGTACATGTCCTCTCTTCAACGTCAACAACATAGCCCCATTTCATGTGTTCCACTTGGAACTTCTTGTTTCCATTATATGTAGCCTTCCATATTTTGCATTCAGAAATGTTCTCCTCAATCCTCTTTATAATCCTAGGGCATATTACATCTCAATGACTGGACATTCATTCCTTTCTTTTATGCAACCTAGTCATCATGGTCATTCTCAAATGTTCCAACATATAGATGAGTGGTTTACCCCTAGCCTCCACTAAAGACCCATTAAAACCCTCAGACATGTTATTCTCACAGTTATCACAATAACTCAAAGTACAAAAGAAAGCCTTGCCCCACTTTGATGAATTTCTATTCATCAGGTCATTATAGGCTGCTTCATCTAGGTCTTTCAAATGTTGACAATTTTTGTTATATATTTCCATATTGGTTGACTTGGCAATTGCTTAAAAATCAGACTTGTACTCTATACCTCTAAACTTTTTTGACCAATTAGCAAACACATGCCTAGCACATGCTCTGTGCTCACAGTTAGGCAGCATCTCAGCAATAGATAACACAAGACCCTTCACAATACACAATGACCAAAGTCATTAAATTAAATTAAAACACAAGCATGCAATATTAAATAATTAACTATACATACAAAAAAATAATTAAAAGTACTTTATGTTGGTCTAAATGAGGGTCCATCCTATGTCATCTTCCATTTCGAAGTCCTTGATTAGATGTTCAAGAAACCAACCCCATGCTCTCTTATTCTCCACTTGCACAACCCCCCAAGCAATTGGAAACATTTGATTATTAGCATCTCTTCCCACTGCAATTAATAATTCCCCTTTCATGCAAACTTTTAGAAAACACCCATCCAATCCAAGCACCTTCCTACAACCAGCCAACAGACCTTTCCTCAGGGCATCAATGCACACATAAAATCTCTAAAACACAGAACCATATGTAGGGTTGTTGTTAAAACAATGCACTTCTATTGTACTACCCTCATTTGTCCTCATCAACTCATCTCTATAATCCCAGATTTTGCTATAGTGTTCTGTCATTGAGCTGGCAACAGCATTCAAAGCTTTTCTCCTAGCCTTAGAACAAGTAGACAAACTTACATCCAACTGATATGTACCCATGATCTCTGCCTTCATTTCTTCAAGCTTCCAAGAAGGATTACTTTTTATTCTTATGTGGCATCTAGTTGCAATCCACTTTGCTGTTAATTGTCTACTCCTTAAATTCTTGCTACACATATGGTGTGAATTAATGGTACTTATCTTAAAAGTCTTCACCCCCTTATCCTGACTTGCGCAAATCCTCCAAGGGCATATAGGGAGTTCATGCAAACTACACAAACCCTTCTCTTTTCATTTTTCAAAAACTTGAAATCTATGTCATTACCTACTGCATGTGACCTAACTGCCTCCTTAAACTCCTCTGAATTCTTGAATTCTAGACCTAATGAGAACTTGATATTCTCTGGCTCAGTCCTTGGATTGAATGACCCATATTTTTTATTTTTCTTCTTACTAGAATTTGCCTCATCTTCACTTGTACTTAGATCTGATTCAATGTCAACCATGAATTCATTCTCTATGGCAATTACTTCCTCCTCGATCATTGCACTGTTTGTGAATGGATTTGCCTTATCAACAGGAGGTGTTGGACATTCATTCATATTCACTGACCCATTCCTAAGACTTCTCTTAATTTTAATAAATATTTTTCTAGCATTAGCAATTTCCTCATCACTTGCTTCACTTTCATCACTAGCACTATACTCATACTCAGATTCAGAATCTTCTTCACATTATGGAATATAATTCTCATCTCCATTACAGTTGGACTCTCCATAATTCACAATATCATCATCCCCACCATTCAAACTATCATCATTAGACTTTACCTCTTCAGTTGCATCATTCCCCCTTCTTTTTTTTTAACATTAGCAAAATTTTCATCAAATTTATCACCTCCTACTTCTGGTGGATTGTCAATTATAATACAATCTTCATCTATTCCCACTACACTTTCCTCTGTACCAGCAATAAGACCAGACACCTCAATGTATTTATCCACATCATGTTCCACATATATTTCTACGTATAACTGACACATCATCCTAGCATCAGAATCAGTATACATCCTCTTAAGTTTTTTTTTCTAAATGTCTCTCCTTCTCTAAATTATTTTCTGAAATTAAGAACCACAAACACTTAATATTCTTATACTTCAACAAACTTTTAATGGTTTTCTTTAAATTAACAAATGAGGTAGCATCTGTGTCATTATTGTCAATTACATCATAAGTCCCACCAGAGTACGTCGTTCTCAAAATGACCCCCATGGTACACTATTATACTATAAATACTCATTCTGCAAAACAATAGCATACATAGAAGATAAATCACTAAAGTATGCAGACAAGAAAAAAGAAAGACAATAAAGGATTGAATAGTATATTGTTGGGGTCTACTTTCTGTCCCCACTTTGAACATAAACATTATCTTTTTGGACTACTTGGGACCAACAAGACATAAAAAAGCACAAAAGATCAACTTGCCCAATCATAAGTCCCACCAGTGGGTCAAACCATATAGAAAACCTAAAAAATTGCACTACAGCATAATCGATACAAAAAAAAAAAATATTGTACAACAACCAAAAATTTTACAGTAATCAGACAAAAAATTGCACTACATTCATATACAACAACCAAAAACATAAAAGCCCCTTCATTCATACACAATGTGTGGGTCAAATCATACCACTTGAACCCTAAAGCACAATAAGGCTAAAAAAAACTTTATTTTAACAGCATAAAACTCACTTCATTCGACCAGTAATATCACAGAAAGATGTTTTGTAAAACTCTAAATTCGAACAAATCCTAATTTTGAAACCCACTTTCATACTGTAAATGTTGTACATGTTGCCAGCGATATGGCTTCGATTCTTCGCTATTTTGGTCTCTTTCGTCAGTTGAATCGTGACTTAGGTGAGTGGAGTTTAAATGTAATGAGCGAATTAAAGTTTGTTGCCTTTGTATCAAAGTGCGTAATGAAGAAGGTTTTCCCTTTTTTTTTTTTAATTCAGTAAGGGTACTATTGATATTTTGAAAATATTTAGACAAAAAGACTAACGATAACAACCTCCAGGGGGAATCTAACCAATAAATAAAATATATAGTACCATATGAATATGTTTTAAGAAGGTAGGATCAAACTAATAGTTAGATCAAAGTTGAGTAACAAAAAAAATATTTTAATTCTATATAAAATTGCCGGTTGACATCTTTTAGCCATGTGGACATTAACTTGGCAATTTCGTTAGAGGGCCCTTTTTTTCTACTTTTTGTTTATGACAAAAGGATATCGTTAATATAAAAAAAATTGGTGAAATTTCAAAAGTGTGAAACCTCAATAGAGTGATAACGAATTCAAATTATAAAATTAAAGAGCGGAGGAAGTGAAAACTATGAGAAAAAAAAAAAAATCACAAACTCTGAAACCAACTGAGTACACAAACAGGATAAAAAATTACAAGGTCATTTTAATTGTTTTTCTTATAATATTACGCAGAGAACCTATTTAAGAAGAGAAAGAGAGTTTGTCAAAGTACATGAAAGATGTGGGTTGTGAGAGGTCTTTACCTCACTGAAATGACATCCAACCAGTGATTTAAATAACGAAAGCTGTGGCGATAATAGTTACAGCGTTGGAGAAGCGGCGATAATAGTTACAGCGTTGGAGAAGCGGGGTTAAGTGGGCGTTACGTAATGGAAGCGGTTACTAAAAGCGAGATTTTTTTTTTTTTCAATTTACAACTATCTAACATTGGTTTAATACACAATTTGGTTTTGCAATGAATATTAACATTCTTAAACGGTTAAAATACAATTTTGGATTATTAAGTGAAATTCATTTGTATTAGCTTAAAACATTGATTATATCAAGAGTATCTTTTTAAAGAATATTTTATTTGTTTCCATTTTATCTTAATTAGCAGTGAAATTTGGTAAATTTTTATTAGAATTAAGAAACTTAAAAGTATTAGATTGTAAATAGTAGATTTTAATGATAATAATTTTACGTTCTATTTGATATGAATTTGATCTTAAGCCTCACCAAATACACCCTGATACGTAACTATTCTCAATGGAGAGGTCGGGTGTTCAAGTCTCACCGTTAATATTCTAGCCTCACCAAATGCACAACTTAGTACTGCTCACCTCTCTTATCGAAGAGGTCGAGCGTTCAAGTACCACCAGAGGCACACTGGTACCACTCGAGGTCAGATGTTTAAAGTCTCACTAAAGACATCATTTGTTCTACCCACACCAAAGAGATACCATTTGTTCTACCCATACCAAAAACACACTATAGCACCCTGGTACTACACGAGTTGAGGTGTTCAAAAAGCCTCACTAGAGTCACCATTTGTTCTAGCCACAACAATGAAAGCTCGAGCTCGGTTGTTTGTGAACTGTATTCAACGATGATGGTAGAGCAATAGAACTCGTGTGAATGGGATGGATGGCCAAGAAGTAAAAGTGGAGCAGGGGAAAGAAGGAGAAATTGTATAACTAGCTGAAAATCAAAGAGCAGTCCTTGCTGACATTACTTGAAATCTTACATTTATAATAAAACCTTAATTCATATGAACACAAGAAAAGATCCATTTTCAGGATACTACAGTAATCTCATCTCTGAAGTAGGATTAGAACTGCTTTTGGTTTCAACAATATGCGAAAATCCCACTATTTTCATAGATGTTGAAAACTATTGATGAGCTAACAATAATCGTACATGTTGTAAACTATATATTCTTCTTATCATAATTATTTGATGAGCTACACAAATTAACGAAAAAGGCACATGGTATTATTGTGCTTTTTAACATTCCTCAGATGTTGTACAATCGTCACTTTCCCGGATTTGAGCATTTTATTTCTACCTCTGAATAAAATGAGGCGATTATTATTAGAGATCAAAAGATTGCAGAACCATCACATATATGAACTTTCAGACCATCACATATATGAACTTTCAGCGGGTCAATTATACCCTTTAAAGAAGAAAGAGAATACGATCAGTGATCAGTGACTAGTTTAGACAACAGTAGTGACAGCGGCATGTATTGCATCTGCTAGGTGTGGGACTGTCCGGGAGCTCAGACCAGCCATGCTAATGCGCCTGCAAGCATAAAACAGAACTAAGTTATAAAACAAGAAAACCCCAAACCCTGCTTTACTTTGTTTACTGTGGGAATGCATCCGAATTCCCAGAAGCATTAAGCACAAGTAATGAGGCAAGAAGAGACAATCAAAGGGATGTGACAGGAAATCCAACGTACTCTATAATTGAATAAAGTCCTACAGACTTCTTGACCAATTAACTTTCAGAGATGAAGGTTAAAGTCTTTTATGCTAGACAGAAATCAAACTTCACCAAGGCATCCAGAAAAAACCACCATTGAGTTGTAAATAATTAGTGCAAAAAATATTACCCGTCCGATGTCATGTAGATGTGGTATTCTTTGGTCATGAAGGTGACTTGCTTTGAATTAAGTCCCGTGAAGGTAAACATTCCTATCTGCTTTATGATGTGACTCCAGTCACCGGGTGTACCTGTCAAAAAAGAAAACAAGCATTATACAGCTGAAGCATCTTCCAGCCTATGATGTCTATGCATGGCATGTCGTGGACATGAATATCTTTCTCATTGGTTTACAGTCACACTGAAGATAATATTTCATGCCTGAAGAATATGTTATATACAAAAACTGTATAGATCTAATTATTTGCTAACAAAGGCATTGTAGAGCAGGAGAAGTAGATCTGAACCATGTAGTGGCAAAATAAATATCAAAGAAAAAAGAATAGGTCTTAAGACAGTTTATGCAATCCAATGTATGTCCTAAATCCCGATCAAAACTTAACGTACCCTAGGATTTCTTAAACTAAATCCAATAAGAATGACATGATAGAAAAGAAGCTAGAAGGGGTTGCAGGAGCCACTACGGTAGCACCTGGAGATTTTAGGTATAGGATGAAGTATGTATGATGAGAAATTTTTGGAAGATCAAGAATGGCGATACCCATCTAACAAAGTGGGAGCATAGCAACAACTGCTACTAAGTTCTTTCAACCGTGAAATCATTTGAGCTATTACCTCTCTTGGCCTTTCGAAACAGGTCCTCTGCATGGGAGGTCAGCCTACTTTGACCCTTCCCAGGAGCACTGGAAGGGACCTCGTTTAGTCTAGCTTCCCTCTAGATTAAACAAAATTCACTCTCTGCTACATTCCTTTTTTTTTTTTTATAGTAGAAACTCCACCCTTATCACTTATCAAGTATTTTTGAAATTTGGTTCATGATCCAGCCACGTTGAGTTCAGGGGGTGGTTTATACCATTTTCAGTGAATATGCACTACGTGAAGAAGTTCGAGCTTGGTTTGGTTTTATCCACGCATGCCTTGATTCCATCGTATCGACAATCTTTAAGCTCCCGAGTCATAAGATCGGACAAACATTGGGGAAAATATTGGTAGAATTAACCATAAGGAAATAACCAGTACCTCTAGCACGTAAAGCATCAAATAGTTGTTGGCGCATTGTGATAATACGGTCAGCCATTGCCTTCAACTCAAGTGTCCATTCATGGAACATGTTACTGCACACAGAGCACAGGCAAATTCAAGGGACAAATTTGAAAACATGGAATTGGAAAAATCTCCCAATTCATCATGTAAAGGAAAGAAATCATTTGGGAACAGCTTAAGATGAACTAATTTTCAGCCACTCAGATACCTGTCTTTGAGGATTGTAGCCACAATAGACGCGCCATGAATGGGGGGGTTTGAATACATAGGCCTGATTACAAGTTTTAACTGACTCTCAACCCGGCTTGCCACATCAGCCGCCCTGCAAACCTGCAAATTCGAGATTTTGTTACCGTATAGTCTGCTGATAAATGTGGGCACCGGGTGATTTATGATATGTCACGCGGCTTTTCAGGACTTCCAACTTCTAGCACTATGTTAATATTTTGCCAACATATTGCAATTTGCATGCTCAACCATAACCTTGGTAAACTTTTATAGAACAACATCATTCATTCCTTATAGGGATATCTTCAAACGAAGAGTTGGCTTTTTTATGAACTTTTTTCAAAGTTAATGTTACACCATTAATTGGGGTGATATATCTTAAGCCAGAAAAGCAATGAGCAGTTCTTAAACATGATTTAGAAAGTAGTTGCAGGCTTATTGATTACCTAGTACAAAGATTTCAGTTTGAAAACTCTTAAGATTAGTTACGGTTAGTTGCGTTTGAAATTAATATTATTATTGTTATCATCATCATCATCATCATCATCATTATTCTTATTATTATTATTATGATTATTATTATTATTATTATTATTTATTCATTCATTGTTTTTGGCATAAAGGACTCCATGGATAACAAGATCTAATCATGAGGAACGTGTCCAGCAAAGGGTGTCATAATCAACATATAACTGACAGAAAGGTGAAAGAAAAGAAAATGAAAAATGGGATATCTGAGTAAAGAAAGAAAGTCTACTTTTGTTACTCAAAAGCATGGGTCTACATTGGAAAACAAATTATGTGTAAAAATAGTTGACGACTTGACTTACAATGCTCAGGGCGCCAACACGTTCCCCATAGAGCCCCAAATTCTTTGCATAACTCTGAGCTACAAGGCATTCACCACCATCAGCGACAAATATGCGAACAGGTTGAGCATCTCTATCCAGACTTCCGCTTGCAAATCCCTAGAATTCAGAAATTCATACACTGAGTCCTTAACTGTAAGATTAAGTCTTACAAAGGAAAAGCGATAATCATCCCTATACACATTCAAATGATAGACAAGAAGGAATTCAAATCTTTTTCAGTCATTTGAAACCCACCTGATATGCACTATCAAAGAAAGGTAACAGACTTTTTGATCTCATCAACTGCCTTATCTGTTCCCACTGCTGAAGAGTTGGATCAACGCCAGTGGGGTTATGGGCACAAGCATGAAGAAGGACAATTGCTCCAGATGGTGCAGAACCAAGGTCTTCTAACAAACCTATCATGCATAAGAAAGAAATGTCCACCCTCAGAGAATAAAAAATGTGTACATACAAAGACAATGTCTGTATATATCAGTTAGCAGATCATGCATCAAATACTCTTTGAACCGAAAACAAAGCAGAGTTCAGGATACAAAAGCTCTTGATTGAAAACATACCAAATCAAACTGGAGAAATGAAGCAATTAACTTGACCACAAATGCACAATTAGAAAGTATCTAATAGATTGTTTTATCCATGCCTGAAATCTGAATGTAACAAAATGTATGAATGCCACATGCACAAATAAGCCAATACAGTCAGCATAAAACCATTATTCGGGAAATACCATACATATCACTCCTTAAGAGCCAGATGTGTCCAAGTATTGAATCTTCGAATCCTATTACATGTCACTGAACAGATAACAGGATAGTTCCAAACCTTGAAGGTTGAGCCCACGAGTTGCTGGATCATAGTAGCGGTAAGTCTTAACAGTTAACCCCGCTAGATTGAAAACTTTTGGGTGGTTTCCCCATGTTGGCAGGGGAATATATATAGAGCGCTGCGGAATTAGAAAAGAGTGAGTTTCTAATTGGGGAGGAGAGAGAGAAGAATTAAACGCATCTCAAGTTAAGTGAATATAATTGTTTGAGTAGAAAATGGAGAGTGCTTTGTACTTCGTAGTAGTGGCGCGCCAAAAACTCAGCTCCAACCCTCAATGAACCAGTACCGGACAAGCACTGAACAGTCGTAACCCTGTTCTCCTGAATAGCAGGACTATTCCAAACAGGCAGAGTATGATGACATCAGATAAATTAACCATAACTAAAGTGATAAAAGACAACATGGAAAAAAAATCAATAAGCAATTTTCTCCAGGTACATCAAGATTTCACAAGACATTAATCAATATTCCAAGACTTGTCAAAGGACTCCCAAGCCTCATGCCAGAGGGGCTAGGCATGAACATTATCTAAATCGTACTCCCTCCCCACAAATTATAAGCCATTTTTCCTTTTTAGGATGTCCACAAAATACTGTCCATTTTCTAAAACTAAAGTTCATTTAGTGTTAGTATTCATACATTTACCCTTGATTGAAGACTTTACTATAGAAAGACCAAAACACTGAATGCTACTGTTAAAAACTACAGGGATAACCATGGAATGATCAAAAACTATTAATGGCAGACAACAAAATTGATACATTCTCCTAAAACAATGTGTTGGTCAAATAGGCCTACAATTTGCTATTATATTGCTTAGTCAAGTACAGCAACATACTTCTCAATTTTTCTTTATCTGGTTGTTTCTTATCATAAATTCAGTTACTGAAGTTCGACACACACTGAAATGGATAATCTTTACAAACCTATCAGAATGAAGGACCCATTGTGAATGACAGTACATAAGTAATTCAAACAATTTGTACTTCTTGACATCTTTAGAACTTCTTAATCTAACAAGTCCGAGGATTATTCTCGAGAGGTTCATGCCCCTGTCATTAGGTCCTTTTTCAAGGTTGCATAAACAACATTCCTCCAGTCCGTCAATAATCAAAAGGTCTCAAGGTAATATTAAATAATCTCTTGAAACAAAGAGATGGCCAATGAGAATAGGAAATACATAACAGAGATAAATGGTTACTCAAAGCATTTTTATCCTATTGTAGAAGTCCTTCTATGTGAAACTTAATCTTTTCAATCTCTTTTCATGTAAGCCTAAGTTCATAATAAAAATATATACTAAGTACCTAACCTGAATGAAAAAGGAAAGACAAGGTATATTTCTCATATTCTGTTCGTCACATTGTCCTAGCACCCTAATGCATTAGTTTCCGGTGTAATAATTTCCTAATTGGGAAACCTTAACGGGCGCTTGTTAGCAAGACCCTATTTTCTACAAAAAAAGAAAAAAGAAAGAAAACAAAGGCCCTATTTATATTACTAACAGTTGTGACGTTTACAACATTGCTGAAGATATATGACCTCCATATGCCAAGCATTCTTTTATGTTAACAATCCACAAAATGAAGCAAGTAAATATTAAATGTTATGCACCTGTCAGCACCAAGTATGAGCTTTGCACTTAATTTGTTAAAATCTGCCAATCCAACAATGGGAAGATATTCCTTAACGCGAGAGCTGCACATTATGGATATTGGAGCTTAATAGCTGGCTCTTTGAAATTAAAACCACTGCTGCCACAGTAAAACAGGTTATCACCTAAAAAAGATAATGATTACCTGTCATTAACAAGTAGCTGCTCAGCACGTCTCACGACATTCAACACGAGAGGTTTTCCTTCCTGTCATGTCATAAACTACATCAGGCTAATATATAGAAAAACGAGTGATATATTCTATATTTCTATGGTAGCTAAAAGAGTGCCACTTGTGCAAATTCTGTGACGCTCATCACAACATAATTTATCATATACTGGCAGACATTGGTTTCTAAAGTCCAGCATTCCTTGTATCAAGGAAGCAAAATGATATGATTTCTTAGGCAACCTTTTTATATTCTCCAGTGCTCAGAGAATGATGATACGCATACTAACCATGAGGTAACAGGATTTGAAGAGGGAGAAAGGGCTAGGGCATCTATAAACTCCAACCAAAGAATACAGACAATCATGTATACATGCAGCTGAGATGATGAATCGAGCTCTCAACAACAGATGAGCTAAGATCCCATGAGACTTATGGCCGTGATAAGATTAAATTACGACATTTTGTTTAACCAATACAACTCACCTCCGTCCGATAAGCACCAACACCCAAATTTAACTTCACAGGGCTGGGATCTTTGTTATATGCAACAGTGACCTGATTGGTATAACATGTAAAAAGAAAGAGCATAAGCTTTCGAGTAGAAAATGTCCAAAATTTAGAATCAAACAATATGAAGCATGCTGGAGGCAAAATAAATCCTGCATATCTCAGTGTGAAACAGTGCTGCACAGGAAAAATGTTAGGGTTTGATAAGTACAAAGTTTAGACTACATTTTGCTGCAAGAGGTGTTTCCTGAAACAGAACTCTTAAAGCAATCAACAACAATATGATTCAGTTAGGAGATATTATTTCATGACCAGGTAATTAATTTCAAGGTGAAGGGGAAGAGCGATTAACAGGTTTTACACAAAGAAGGGAAAAAGAAAGCTGTGAAAAAGGTGCCCATTTTCGCACTCCTAATCCAGCATAGACAGTATTAACTGAAAATGAAATGTTTATTTCACTTTTCAGGAACTTCCATTTCCATAATTATTTATAACTATATATCTTGTAGCATTAACTTATTTATCATTCACTCAACGTAGTTCCATCCATCCTAGAAAAGTAGGGCCTTAATTTGACATTCAACTTTCACTATTCTCCAAAACAAGATTAGATTCAAAAAGATAAAAGCTTTTTATGGTATTCTTTCTGTAGTTAATAAATCTTAAGTAAACTGCTAGTTCATTGTACATTCTTATGATGGACTTGATCCGCTCCTAGGGTTTCTTTTTTTTCTCTCTAAAACAGATGCGTGTATGTCAAATAGAGATCCAAAATATAGTCAAGCCGTCTTGGGACGGAATTAGTACAAATCAGCTGCTTAAAATTGGCACCGACTCTTTTTATGGGGACAGCCAACAGAGAAAGTGGGAACAGTTCCTATGGGATGCCAGGAGATAAACCGAAATAGATATTTATATATTGTTCTTAACCTCAATCTCAAGAGCCAAGTAAAAAGACCCACAAAAGTACAGCCTACTTAATCACTGCTATTTCCTTTTTCTGTTTACAGCTCAAACCTTCAATCAAAATGCAATACAACTCGAGAAACACAATGATCAATAACTATCATGATCCATCACGCAAACCAACTTAAAACACGCAACCGGCCGCTCTAAATCCACGACAAACAGAAGCGGATTCAGGAATTTAATCACAGTTCTGGATATATAAATATAAATCTATGTATGTATATATACACGTAATTTGACAGAAATGAATACAGAGAGACAAACCGACGAATTTGATCCGTTAAAAACGCTTCATCATCATTAAACAAAATTAAAAGAATTAATTTTGAACGAGTGGTGATGATCAATTAAACAATCGTACTTCATTAACACAGACTACATCGACAAATTTCACCCACTAATTTAAAGAAACCAAACCGATAACTAAATATCAAGATCACAAACAGAGTATTGAATAATAAGCTAAATTAACACACACACACACACACACAAACAAACATGGTGAGAGAGAGAGAGAGAGTACGCCGAGGATGGGGTCTTCAGGAGCTTGAACGATGTTAGCGAAGACAGAGTCGCTGAGAAAGCCACCGGCGGTGGGCGAAGCAGAAACGCCTAGTGAATCCATAGTTGTTGTGTTGCCTTGGAGGTGACGTAGAAGCGCACTTAACCTCCGATCGGTAGGGGAGTTCATTTTCAAGCGCTTTTTTAATCTTTAAGCTACTAAAATACGCCTTTTCCTTTGTTTGTGCTTTTGGTTGACCGTTCGGGTTGAGCAACGCACGATCGGCTTGGCTTAAAAAGCGTGGTGTTTGACACGGTGGACGAGGGAGGGAGGGAGGGAGGGAGGGGATGATGATTCATTTCATGGTACTGGTGACGTGTAAGTGGGAGGGGCCCACGCTAACTGTCGTTGTAATGATAAGGATTGGATTTTCTGCTTCTAGTCTAGATGTTGGTTTATTCGGCACGTAACTCAAGACGGGATCTACTGTTGTTAGACAGACGGCACAGTTCTCAAGAGTCGTCGTGGACCACAACACAAGGATCTCTCAAACATCTCTAATTCATCTTCTCTTTGTGAATTATTCATTATTCTGCAATAATATTGAGTATTTGAGAATTTAGGGGCGTTCACTATTGGTTTCATCTGAAAATTAAATTGAAAAATTGATAATCTGAATCGAACAATTTGAATCAGAATTCGAATTTGGTTTTTGGTTTGGTTTAGTTGGCAAAACTAAATTCTAACATGATTTTTGGTTTTGCCTTTCAAATCGAAAATCAAATTAGAAAAAATATAATAAAATTAAATATATTATTATTAGTTATATAAATAATTATTAGTTATATAAATTTTGAACAATGCAATTCATAGTTTCTTTTTCATTATATTTTTTTGACATTCACTGATTTATTTAAATGTTTTTGTAATGAGTCGTAAAAATAATGCAAGTAACAACTTAAACAAATTTTGTGGACGTTTATTGACAAGAGAAGTCAATTAATGTGTGAAATCTAAAACTTCCTTCAAGTTCGAGTGATTAAGTATATGTAATCTTACATTTTTAAGGATATTATGTAATTTTGTTAAAATTTTAATCTTTGTTTTAGATGTTTTTTAAATGATAAATATTTAAACTTTAAATTGGATTGTAGTTTTAACATTTGTTTGGTTAAAACCGAAAATCGAATCGAACCAAATCGAAAACCGAATTCAAATTTGGTTTGGTTTCTTGATTTTTTATTTGGTTTGGTTTAGTTTTTGGTTTTAAGGTTGAAATAATAAAAACCAAACAACCCGAATAATCCAAAAACCGAACCGATGAACACCCACTCTGAGATTATGCAGGATGGGCATTTACATGGTTTCTAAATGTGTTTGTTGTGTGGTTGGTTCGGATAGAGAGTCTATTGACCATCTTTTCATCCACTCTAAGATTGCAAGGGGAGTGTGGGAATATTTTGCCAAGCCTTTTAATAAAGTTAATCGCTACACTACTATCCATCATCTTTTTGATTGCTGGGTTGGAAATACTTCTGTCAGCAATCAAGCTGGAGCGGTTTTCCTTGGTCTGTTTATGTTTGGATGCTGGGAAATTTGGAAATCTAGATGTGCAGCGATTTTTGATAATTCTCCGATGAATATGATGAGAATAATTCGGAATATAGTTAATAATGTGCAGGGTATGTTAATGGTGTATCGCCCCAAAGCAGGATGTGGTTCTTTGTTCAAGATCGGGATGGAATCTCTTCTTTTTCCAGTTCTGCGGGTATATTCGAGGCCTGGTCGATGGTTATGTTGGAAACCAGCAGGATCGCACCTTTACACGTTAAATACAGATGGATCTTCGATTGATGGTGTGTGTTCAGGTGGGGGAATTATTCGGGATTCTCAAGGCTTTTTTGTTAGGGCCTTCTCTAATTTTTATGGCCCAGGAACTAACATGCAAGCGGAGATTTTTGCCCTTCGTGATGGATTACAATTGTGTAGAGATTGTGATTTGGCTTCAGTTTTGGTTGAGTCGGATTCGTTAGTTGCTGTCTCGGTTATTCATCAGAAGCAGAATCCCCCTTGGCAGTATGTGTATGATCTGAGGAAATGTCAGGATTTATTGGGTTCATATAACATTGTTCATGTGTTTAGACAGCAAAATCAGGTTGCAGATAGTCTTGCATCATGGGCTCATCTTCACAAGGAATGGAAGGAGATCTTGGGGCAGGACACTCTTCCAAATGATGCGTTGACAGCTTATAAAAAAGATGTTTTTGGTTTTCATTATTATAGGAAGTAATTCCCTAGTTAGGTTTTATTGCTTTTTGTCTTGTATTTCTCTTTCGAGGTCAGGCTCCTTTGTCCTCCCAGTTATAAGGGCCAGGTTGGTTGCCCCCCTCAAGTTTGTACTTTTCTCTTTATATTAATAAAATCTAGCAGGGTGCCGTCCCTGTTTCCCTAAAAAAAAAAAAAAAAACACCCCTATTTGAGATGGAGGCACAATAAATTAGATATCAGGGGTATTTTTATAGCTTAATTAAAGGAAAAGTAATACATTGGTATCTGCACTAATGCTATGTATATAGAATTCATCTATGATTTTTATTTACATCACGCTTTAAGTGTGTACATTCTAACTAGTGTATAACATTTTAAATTATAATGTAAATGCACTTTGTGATAAATTTTGGGTAGGGAAACAATTTTTTTTGTATAAATTTCTCAAGCATGTTATTATGGGTTAAAGGGACCTAGTAGTATACTGAGTCATGTGATATCTAAGTAATTCTAACTTATCACATGATTCTCATCTATGTTTGTAAGAAAAAATTGTACAAAAAGTTAGTTTACGCAGTTTTAAAAAATTAGTTAATTTCATGCAATTTTTCTTTAATACTCTCAAAGTACCATTTAGTGGTGTCAAATTAGGAACTTATTTCTTTTAAGAGAGTCTATTTTAGTTACAATATTTACTTATCGACCGCATTTATTTATATTAAGCTTGTTTAGATGGAGCTGAGGGCGTATCAATGGTCGAAGTGGAAAGAAATAAATGTTATTTTTAATTGTGTAATTGTTTAGGATCTATTTGGGAACCCCAATGTCATAGCTTAAAATTGAAATTGAAATAACAATTTAAATTCCGTGGAGCTCAAATTATTCATCTAATTCCAATTAGAAAGCATGAAATTGAGTAACCAAACATAGTCTAACTGTAATTTGGCCTTTACTTTATCGGCCGTATTCTAGCCTTTGTAACTGTTTTCTTATTGCATTGTTGCATCAAGTATTTCCTGATGTAACAATATTGATTCTTGCCCTGCTTCAAACCATTTCTGGCCTTCACTATCACTGCTACACAACACAAAACCATTGTCAGGTGGTGGTGACTTTTTGAATACCCCAATTTGTTGCAAACATAATGTTCAGAAAGGTCAACTGCCTTCCCGGCATTACAATTTTCCACTCATTACTACGTACAAACCGACGGGCATGACACTGTATGCTGCAGAACTACATTGGTAACTCGAGAGAATGGGTCATTAGTTAACGGCATGACACTGTATACTGCAGAACTACATCAGTAACTCGAGAGAGTGGGTCATTAGTTAACGCACTATTTTCGGTTATCAAGTACAAACGCTCAAGTCAGTCACATTCCAACAACAGGGTTTCCTTTTACATGATGGATGCACAAAGAAATCTACAGATTTTTGTACAGACTACAATTTTTTACCGAACAAGGTCTGGTGTCAGCATCCCCCTCTGATATCCACATTTTAAATTCCTCATCAAGATCACATTTTGGTTTTTGTCTCATCATTAGTATCTCAACAAGTGTGTGTCAGTTTAGTAATCACAGAGCTCTCTGCTTCAACATTTCCAAAGGATGAAAGTTCTCACAAGCAACGTTGAAGTCAGCCTCTTTGCCTGCTAGAGCTAGTACGAGACACATTAGGAACTTCCAGATAGTCATCAGGATTATCCTCCTCATCTGACGACAGGTATGATGTACCCACCCATGTTTTAAAGCCTTCAGTGACACGCCTCTCCACGTCTGGTGTGATTTCTAGAGGGTTCGCTTCCAACATTTCCACACCATGATTCCGACCAGCAAAGTCACTCTCATCAAGAATCGCAGCTGCTTTCCGCCTTAGGAAGAATGCCGTTCCTCCGTATAGAGTCACCAGCCCCCACGATGCAATCTCGTAGCACCAAAACAAGGGGACAGCGCAGCTGCTTCCTAGTGTAAGGAGGGTTGAGCCAAGAAAGAGAGCAAGAAGACCGAAAGTGATTGCAAACACAATGTTTAGAATGGATAGACAACGCACCCCTCCTGCAAAATATGATAAAAGAATCATAAGGAACACTACAGGAAAATTTTCACAAGAATCAACACTATTAACATCTCAGGGAGAGGGGATTTGAAATGCACCAACAGACACAGTGTTACACGTTAGCAAATCTTACCTCACCCATACCTTATTCACTGAAGCAGGAAAAGAAAATAATAAAAAATAAAAGATAATATCAATCAGGTTAAGACTTTACAAACTTCCTACTGTCATACAAAATTTCTGATTGTAGAGGAGAAATCTCACCACCAATAGTAATCACTATGAGAGTTCGCTAATATGAGTCGAATAAACTAATGTGCTACACCAATATGGTATGCAACACAGTATTTAGTACGCTAATATGAGTTCTTGCTTTCTTTTGAGTGCTGGGTCAATACAAATCACATAAGCTAATAACTGATGCTCTAATACGAAATGCATGACGGTTTAATTTTAGAGTTAGATCAAAATTTATCAACAAAAACCAATGGACACATGCCCATCCTAGTCGAGCATGAGTGTCTAAATTCCCATTTGGCTCCCAGGTAATGCAAAAGAGTATATGTGCTTCCTACAAGACAAAACTAATAAATCAAGGCAAGGAAACAGGAAGAGTATCATTTACTTTTGAGGTGAACAAATCTTGATAACCTAAAAAGCTCCCCAAAAATATTATCAGATTACCAAAATAAATTAATGCCATATATTATGATTGCAAGGAACTTCCAAAAAACCTCAGCAATGGAAAACTTATGCAACAGTCAATCTGCCAAAAAGAGATCGTCAACCTTCATCGTCTTTAATTGGAGACTTCATGGGTGTCTCTATCCAAAGTGATGCATTTAGAAGAATAGCACCCAGACGTGTACTGGTCCTACCATCCATAGCTAATTCACCATTCCATTTAACTCAGTAGAGAACATGTCAATATCTATAATTTACATTTCCACTCATAAAATACAACGGCATTTTTCTTTATCCATCTTATCATGGCTCAACTTTCCAAGGTCTTCTTTCATCCTTTTTCCGCGTAACTAATAGAGGTAGACCACGACCTACAACCACCATAATCTTGGAAGACAATTAAATCAAATACAACCCCCTATATTTGTTAATACAGCAAAAACATTTTCTATGCCTATGTCAACTCAACCAATTTTTTTCCCAAACTTCTGAATTCTTCATTTAAGTATCTTCTAGCAACCAACTGGAGCATTTAAGGAATTAAATCATTACAAAACCACCAACTAGATTTGAAAAGGATAACACACAAATATTGAAAAGGGTTAAGGTCACTAGGACGAGCCTGGGGAAGAAGAAACAAGAGGGCGGGGTGGAGGAGAACTTTACCTCATGACAACCTGCAAAAAGAGGGTTTGATTAAAGGATGTTTGCTACTAGAAGGCATCAATGGATTCTCAACTTCAGAACAAGTCCTGACGATTGGGATCAGCTATACAAATCCATATTCTTTTACAAACCCGCCTACATCCACGTCTTCCAGGAAAGCTTAATCTACAATTGCTCATACAACCTCGAGAAACCTCATAGGCCTTCTAATTTCCCACGGAGCTCCTTTAACTTGAATTAAGTAAACTCGTCAAAATAAATAAATAAATAAAATAAAATAAAGTTCTTCTTTCAATATCATCAGTAACACCATTGTGAATACAATAATTATTGCTTAATACTGCCTACATTTTTCAGCCATTCATCTTCATAACCCTCTCACAGACCCTTTTTTGTTTCTGCTTAACAACAAAGAATTTTGAATATAGAGATATTAAACGTCAACCATATTTCGTAGACATACATGGTTAGAAGAAATCAATAGTAATTACATTCCACCTTAAATGACTTCTATATCACATGCAAGCAGTCAAACTTGGACATTGTTTAAGGAATATAACCAAAATTATAACTCAGGTTACCGGGAATTTGAAGACCATTCATATATAATACCCTACCCGGGATAATCCTCATCTATAAAAAGTTTCGAATGAACTATCGACTGGTCTAATTAAAACGAACCATTTTCCTCATTTTTATCAGTTAGCCTACATTATCAAGAAACTATAAAAGTTCTGACCACCTCAATATGGGCAAATTCTAACCTTAGTATGCCTATTGTAGGTACTATTCACAGTCCAATCTTCAGTCATTACCACTGTAGTTACTACGCCATATGGACCACCTGAATATGCAAACATCACTCCCATATGTTTCCTTCTGGATAAGAAATCCATCTTTACAACAATTAAAAAAATAATAATAAATAAATAAAAAGAACCTTGAACCAAAAGGAAAACCAAAACAAAACACGGACCAAGAACCAACAATAGCCCCGACACTCCGTCAGAAGGAATAAGCTCTCAAAACTTGGACCTAGACTCCCAAATACTACCAACAAGAGGACCATCTAGAGAAGAAAAAAAAACTTGGACTCTTTGAATAAAACAACCTCGGACTCGCTATGTGGATCAGCTCTTTACTCGAGATTCACATGGCAAAACTAAAGACCTGACACCATCATCCTCCTAGTCCTAGGTGGCCATTATCCATAATTAACATATGACATCAACCGAAGCATCTCCCTTACGGTTACCCCAATCTCTCTTACAATTGGCCTATGAAACTCCCCCAGTCGGACTCACCAACTTGACCCCCATCTGAGAAAGGACACGATCAGGTTCTGTAGCGTCAATCCCCTTCCCCAATGGCCCAATGGATATAAAAAAAAGCTCTATTTCCTTCCCCTTCTTGAACATCGTGTGAATCAGAGCAAGAACTAACACTTCTCAAGGATGCCTTTCTTATTCGATAAACACACTGCTGGAGACCTGGAGTTTAATCCTGTCAGTTGCACACTGACCCTCATCCTCCGGCACTGCCTGCTTCGATTGAAAGTTTTCCGAAGATGAAGAAGAATATTCAAAGTCTCACCTAAGATTTTCAATCAGCAATCCTTCCTCCTCCTCCTCATCATCATCATCCAAATCCCAATCCCAATCCCAAACAGTTTCAACCTCCACATCAGTAAAGCCATAGTCCTGTCTTAGATTTTCAATCCTCATCATTATCCTCCCAAACAGAATCTGGGCCTCCACATCAGAATAGGCATCTGAACCATCTGGCTCCAACTCGTCATCACCGTGCATAATGATGAAGGGGGATGCAAAATTGTCTTAAGAGTGGTCGCCGTGCTCACTAGGACAGATGTTCTGCAATTCCTCTTCCGATCAACTTTCAAGGTCACATCAAAAAGCCAAAGATCACACTCCTGCGCAGTTTCTACTATGGATAAATCTATGCCCGCCCTATCCAGAATAGCACCTATTACCTCCCAAGTGCCTTCCAAAGACCACATTATATTTTCAATTTGAAGTCCCTATCCTAATATAAGGATCCCACACTATGACCGACACATAATGCTACTTTTTTCCTTTCTTTCCTTGACAGATGCATAATGCATCACATGTATCCACAATAAATAATTATCAAATTTCTTCCCATACACAGTTATTGAAGTTGATTTCCATCTTTCATAAATCATAATGAAATTACAAATCAACAAACTTACTGCAAAATTTAGTCAACCAAATTATACAAGCCATCAGAAAACATGCCCATACCTCTTTTAAATGAAAACTAAACATCACGTCTAAAAACGCCAATGCCGTTGCTACCCATCTAACAATGTTGTATACATCATCCTTAAATAGCTCTTATAATGCAGGCACACCAAACCAAAAAAATAGAAATGGTGCCCACCCAAGTATGTTGAAACACACCCAACTCATCAAAAATATCAATATAAGATCAACTGATGATTTGGCAATCAGTCTACAAGGGCATGAAACCCAAGAACATAGCTGTTTAAGTATCTCATAACCATCAAATGCTTCACATAGACATGGAAGAGCTGCAAACTATCCACGAATCCCTGGCTTTCTCCTAAATCCAGCTCTCAAACACTTGAAAAACCCAAGAGAGACTGGCATCACCAAAATAATACTAAAAGAAGACCTAAGAAAGACAAGCTACACATGCCCTAAAGGTAACACTAATCCGACACCCTATGACTGTTTCAAGAAAGATGACCCAAAATTAATAATATAGGAATTTTGTGTGTTTCGATGGCCGCCTAGGGATGGGGATTTTTTATATATGATAGTATTATATAGGTAGAATAATGTGAAGCTTAGGCCCAAAATACTACACAGCTTAGGCCCAAACCAAAATCAAATGTGTTTAATTTGTATTTAAAAAAAAATTGGAAAAGAAAAAGAAATAGGCTGGGGCTGGTCCGGCTGGAATTTAGAGCCCCACCCCAATTCCGTGATTTCTCGTACTCATCGCGAAGGCCGAAAATCAAAAATTCAAAGACCCACCTTCATCTCTTCTCAAAAAAAAAAAAAAATTCTGTTATCCTTCCTTCAATTTATCAAATCAATTATCAATCTTCAATTCTTCATTATAGTGAGGCTGTTTGAGATTGAGAATTGAGAAATCAGATCAGAAATATTAAGATTTAAGGTGAGAAAATTAGAAAACTCAGTTTATAATTTTGTAAATTGTAATTGTTTTAGTGTTAATCTGTGTGTGTCAGTGTGTGTGCTTGTGTGTGTATGCGTGTGTTACTGTGTGCGTATTACTGTGTGTCTGATGTCTGTGTGTGCGCCTTGCCTTGGCGTGTTGGCTGTTGCTGTGGCCTGTGTTGCTGACTTGCTGTTGGCTGTTGCTTGTAATTGTTAAATAATTTTTTTTTTACAACCTGTTAGAGTGTTAGTCTGTTACTTCTTACTTAGTTACTTGTTAGTTAATTATGTATTTATGTTAATACTTCTTACTTAGAGTGTTAGTTAGCCTGTTCCTTTTTTTTTTTTTTTTTTTTACAAGTTACAACCAGTTGCCTAGCCTATTTGCCTTTTGGATTTTGGTGTCTTGCTAAGAGAAGTTTTTCAAAGTTAAAATTGTTGAAAACCTATTTGAGGTCATCAATGTCACAAGAAAGGTTGAATGGTTTGGCTATTTTATGTGTTGAGAAAGACATGTTGGACAATATTGATCTTGAAAGTATTATCGATGATTTTGCATCTAGAAAAGCACGAAAAAAATATTTTTCATGATCAGTTTGTTGCTTGTTAGTGCAGTTATGTTGCTTTATGTTGCTGAGTTGCTGATTGGTGCTTGGTTAAGGTACGGTTGCACTGTTTTGTTGCTGCTAGTGATGTTTTATTGTCGCTTTTGTTCTTTTCATGCTACTGTTTTAGTAATTTTGTTGTTATGACATTTGCAATATGTTGTTAGGTACTACTTTTGATAATTTAGTCTTAGTATTTTGTTATAACTTGAATTTGGTTAATTAAACAAGGGCCCTTTTTTCAACTTTGCCCCGGGCCTATAAAATGCTAGGAACGGCCCTGTGGGGGAAGAAAACCACAACTTCCTACCCTAGAACTGAACAGAATTATTATTATTATTTTTTTTTATTGTTTAACCAATCATATAGCATGAAACTGCAAAGCAGGAATATCAAGCAACTTAGACTCAAAATGATAGCACTCACCAAGTCCAAAAAACAAACATAATGATCAATACCTCTTCTTGAAGCACAAAAATCATTCTCGACTACTTGCAAGCATCCATGTCTTGCTGGAGCAGTATAAGCTACAGTGATTCCTGCAACAAATATTATCATGGTGAATATGAATGATCCAAGAAAGATAATTGTATAGACTATTCATAGAACAGCTAAGACCAGAACATTTATAAAAGTGTAACCCAAAGAAAAAAGAGGTAAAAGTGCTACAGAGGGAGGTAATTTATTATGTTACAATGCCGTTGAGGGAACAACACCATGAAAGAAAACCCATAAATAGCAGGAGTAAAAGAGTGCAGCTCCAAATATTTCCTTTGTTTTTGTGAATTCTAAGTCTTCTCCATTCACCAGGCATTCTCCTAGACATCATAATCAGCAGTTGTACAAGCCAAGACTCCCCAACATATCCTAGGCTGTTCCAAGCCTCTACGGGAATTCCATATGGTACTAAAGACTTTCCTACTTCTATTTCTTCATTGCAATCTTCTCAGACTCGAGTATTCTACATAAAATAAAACTTAATACGCAATCTCAAAGTTTCTTCAAGATTGTCATATTGTTCATTGGCTGGGATTTCCATTCATGCTTTTTTCAGCAACTTCTCGAAAATATATCTTCCACATTTTTCTAATATATTCCTTTTTCTGGCATTTAAGTCTAGTTTAGCTTAAATAACACATACGCTTTAGATTAGCTTCCTTTTATATCTTTCAAATATTTTCACAACTTCTAGATATATGCCAAGTTTGATCTCAGCTTCCATTTCCATCATATGTTTACTACCTTTGGGAAATTCATTGTTCCACCACTGTACTCTGAGTCATTTACCATTTTTTACCCGGAAACCTCGTTTGGTGTTCATTAAATACATTTAATTCCATATTTCCATCTAGATTCAAATACTTCATATGAATACGGTATCTTTAAACAATTAGCTTTTTATAATATAAATTCGACCCATTCGTCCTAGGGAATTTAGTCTCTTCTATATATGCAGTGGCGTTTTCATTCATATATCTAAAACCATAATTGTGTGTTATGCGATCAAATTCTACTCAAATGACCTCACAATTTACATATTAGTCAATCTACTTTAAAATTTAAATAAAAATAATTTTTATCTTTTTAAAAAAAGGGAAGTGAGACAACCACCTGTTTTGGCGCTCTTTTATACATTATCTTACTTATCAAAAAAAAAAAAGTACTAGCTATCCAAAGATTATAAATGCTACTACTTGTTCTTCCCTCTATTTGAAGCATGTACATGCTATCAACAGATTAAGCTACCGTGAAATCTAGGGTCGATTGTTCACCATTGTAAACATCTTCAAATCAATATCCTACAATGACCAGACACTATATAATCATAACACTACTTTTTCTACACAACAATCGAAGCCTCACCTAATGCATACTTCCTTGCTTACATATATTCCTTGAAACATCTCATTGGTATCTACTCATGGTGAAACTCATATATGCATGTCTGATCCTACTTGGGGCATATGTGCAAATGAAACAAGTCATATGTTTCCCTCTTACCAACTCAATCTTTATGACGCCTTCTCTATTCCTTGTTACAATACTTTTATCATAAAAGAAATAGACTTTTCTTGTTGCAATGTTACAGTGTGTGAATCTCCAATATTCTTACATTAACATAGGATCTTCCCATATTCAGTTGCATACGAACAAACTACTAGTCACTTTTAGTCAGTCCATTTTCGGTAATGATCTTTGGTATTGAATTGACTAACTTTTCTCCATCCTCAACAATTTTTTTTACGTGGGTTTAAAAGTTATTTTGAGATATCCACATACCCACAGCATAATGAGTTAATATCACCTTACAGGCACCCACCACAGTGTTTGAATTGAATCATCGCCTTTGAGTCACCTACTTTTTAATTTAAGCAATGAGATCATTTAAGTAGAATTAACACTCTTGTCCGTTCCCTTTATTAATCTTGTCTCCCTCCTCTTTCGATGTGATTCTCCTTCTTAGTACATAGAATCCATTTTGGAAACATTGAACATAAACTTCATGACTTCAAATAACCAAGTCTTGGACTTCGAATATACACAGACATAAGAAAACTAAAATAATAACTCAACGGATCTGACAGAAGGTACTGTTTGCAATCAGTATATCAAAAAAATAATGGCCTTTTCTCCAATTTTTTTACAATCTCTTCTATATCCTTAATGATAGATAAAATTGTAGGTTGCAAACGCCAACTGATAGTTGAATATCACACACAAACTTACTTCTAACGAAACACATACCATACAGAGAAGTAGAGTAGCAACAAAAGAGAAATGTGACAAGATCACAAATTCTTAATTATCTCATCTCTTAGATGAAGAGTGGATGGATTGAAAGTGATTATACAATTCAAGCGCTAAACGGGTATCGGTAAAGTGATACTTCAACTAGAATAACGAAGTGGATGTCGGTAAGAATATCTCCAAGAACATGACATTGCATATATAAAGTGAGGAGTGTAACTAACCCAGATAAATCAAATCTCTACCACCGAGGTATAGAGATTAAGACCCATCAATCCTTTTTGTATACTATGATAGTATGCCAGATGATGAAGATTATATTAAACCGAAATGTTACTTGGTACATGTAATTAATACAAGGTATGTACCACGTAAGTTATTACAATCTAAGAAGAGCTGCTCTGTCACATAATTGGATAGACCCATTCAAGTCTACCATTCTCCCTCTTGACCAGGGGTCGTTCTTAGACTTAAGGTTTAACATTTGAGCTAGGTGTTGTTTAACCAAAAACTCCCTCTGTTCCTAAATTATTGTCCTTTTTTTAAATGAAAATTTGACTTATGTTTTTTTATTTTTTTTTTAAATCACAAAACACGTAATTCGTAGTACTTAAAATATACTACGAATTACGTGTTTTGTGATTTAAAACATAAAGAAAAATATATATACGTCAATTTTTTATTTGAAAAATAGTCCGTTTGACTCAAACATAACAATAATTTAGGAACGGAGGAAGTACTAAAATAGAACCGAAGTTTGTACATGTGTCCTATAGTGTCACATAACCTCCTGTATTACAGAATCTCCATTAAACCTGAGAACAAAATAACTTATGCTCATGAGGTTCATCATTAGTGGAGTTTAATATGCCTTCAAATTTGCATATTTGATGAGAAGTAATGACCATAAGTCATAGCAACCAGAATCAAACATAAACACAATGTAATCACTTTGACAAATATCTTAAATCCAACATCCCATCTATTAGCGTCATTCATTTTATTGTCATTGTTCCTATGTTGCGAGCTGCTAATTCATGCAGGTTACCCTTCTTTAGCTGATTTCAACGTGGTTAGAATGCTAGTTTAATTTTCACCCGGCAGCAATGTGACACCAACTACTCATGATTACACCCAAGGTACGTGTAGTGCATATTTACAAGGAACAGGGTAGTACAATACATATATACCAATCTTTATATTTGGAAATAACCACCGAGTGCAAGCGAATTTCATTCCTTGTCAAAGATAACTATCACATCTAATAACAAAAGAGGTAAAAATGAGTATGAAAGAATTATTTCAACAACACCCGACACCACTCCTGCCCCCGCCGAGAAACAGAGAGAGAGAGAGAGAGAGAGAGATCCACAAACAATTGTACGAGTTTCAGTATATACGATGAAGTTGGATATTTTAAGAATAAAGCTCTTTCCTACAGATTTGTATTTATTGAAATTGAGTAATTCAAAGTGTATCATTCACTGAAATATATTGCAAGTTTATAACTCTCTTTTAGGGTATCCTCCACAAAGGTATACCTTTCAAATCCATTTAATATGCTATGATTCAGAATATACAACATCAAATACAACATGAATCAACAAAATCTTAGAGAAGTTAGCAGGGAAAGAAGGAAAAGAGCAAGATCAAACGACGAATGTGCTTTGCTCTCACCCAGAATTGGCAATGCCCACAAATAAGGATATTACGTCATCTCTCCAAGTAATTGGAAAGAGAATTTACTAAAACAGGGACTGGACAGCTAAAGCACAAAAACAATAAAAATGACGATGACAATTAACCTACCGATCAAAAGTTCTCAGTGCAACTATGTCATTCAAATAATGAATTACATATATTGCCAAACACATCCAAATATCCATTAGCAAGCATTAACTGTCTTTGCACACATTTAGCATCATTTGTTGACCTCCACACCTGTTATAGGTGAGAGGAATTTCACACATGAGCATAATAAGGCAGCTGTGTATATAATGCTTTCTTAAAGTCATATTCCAAGCTCAAACATGTGCTGACATCCTTGATCCTACACTAGATATCACAATGGAATTATGCTTCACACATGCAATGTTTAATATCAGTGGATACTTGAGCTCACATATTAAGGCCTATTAAGCTAATAACTACATAGCCGACAAAACAAGTCAAAAACCAAACCCAGACCGCGTAACTCGAACATAATGAATTAAAGCTACATAAACTAGAGTTCCTATCACAATTTCACCTAAACAACCACCTTCCATCCATGGTCCACATTTCATATCAATCAATACAATTCCTCAATCAACAATTAACATAAGCAAATACCAAATACTCACCAGCAACAAGATAAACTGAGGACACCACGAAAACCAAAGCGGAAGGAACAAACACAACCATCCAAAAATAATCAACAACTTCCTGATCCGTCAAATAAAACGCTCCGGGAAACCGATCCGAATCACCGATGCCACCATTACCGCCACCACCAACACCACCACCACCGGCAATGCCACCGCCTTCGGTGATATTAAACGGAAGCGGCTGAATTCTCAGGTCATGGCAAAACGGACGCTTGCCATGATCACTAGGAAACACAATTTTCAAGCTAATGAAAGTGGAAACTGAAATTGAAAGCGTAATCAACGTAAGAACACTAATTGAGATTGGCCTTTGGAGTCGAGTCCAAGCTTTGTCTTCCTCCCGCAGGGATTCGTACTCGTGCTTCGGCATGAACGCTTGTCGAAGCGCGTCGCCGATGATCCCCGCCATTTCTTGAACGAATTCGTGTGTTTGTTGAAATTGTTATTTGATTTTGAATGAGAATTGATGGAGGGTTTTTGCAGATCTTTTGATTGAGATATGATTCTGGGGTGGGGTTTGTTGAAGGGAGAGATTGGTGAAATTTCTAAAAACCCAAGAAATTTGGGTACTTGGAATAAAAAGGTTTTATTGGTTGACTGAGTTGGATCATTTCAGATCAAGTCAATGTTTAAATTTTTAAAAATCAGATTTTACTTCATTCTATTTCTAATGGTGGTCAAATATTATCAATCTTTTAAAACTCCTTTTATTTTTAATTTTAAGTTAATTTTACTACGTAGGATTACTATTTATACTCAACGTATTACTGAGTATATCCCATGCAAATATTACAAAAATGTAATTATAAATTTTAATTTAAATATTCTTATTTTTTTAGGCTGTTTGGCACCCCTATCGAACATCACTATAGGTGTTCGGTATGGGTGCCAAATACCAGTAGTGATGTTTGGTAGGAGTGTCAAACACTACTATAGGTGTTCGGTAACACAATATCAAACAAACCGTTTAAAAAAAAAAGGAAGGGGGGCTATGCGTGGGGTGGGGAAAGGAGGTGGGGTGGGGTTAGACATGCCAAACGGTTTGGAATCGGCGGTTCGAACCGAACCGAACCGCCAAAAATCGCATAAATCGGCAGTGAGGACCGGAACCCGGTTACACGGTTTGGTTTCGGTTTCCAATTTCTCAAAACCGTGAACCGGGTTCCAAACCGTGAAAAATCGCCAAAATTTAAATTTTTAATTTTGAAATTGCCTTGTTTACTCTATAATTTCAAAAATGAAAAGTTTACAAAGCTTCAAAATTCAAAAATGCTTTGTACAAAGTTTTAAGATGAAATCGTTTTTTAAAAAATTATAAGAAAATATTAAAAATAATTAAAAATTACGGGCGGAATCGAACCGAGCTTAGCCGGTTGAACCATAACCGTGATTTGTCGGTTCGATTACGGTTTATTGTCTAGCGGTTTTGGGCCGGCGGTTCGAACCGTTTGGGCATGTCTAGGTGGGGTGGGCGGGGAAGGAGGAGGAAAGGGGTGTTCAAAAAATCAAAGCAAAGGTGAGGGTGGGTGGGTGAGTGGGTGGGTGGAGGCGAGGAAGGGAGGAGGAGGCGGGGGAAGGGAAGAGGAAGGGGGTGGGGGTGGGGTGTATCAGGAAAGAGGAGGATGGGTTGAGGTGTATTTGGGGTGGGGTGTACTTAATATTTTGGGAAAATATTAGAAAAGGTAGAATAGGAAATTAGTGGGGAGTGTACCTAGTATTTTGAGGGGTTGAAAATATTGGGGTGGGGTGTACTTAGTAATAGGGTGTACTAAATAATTTTTGGAGTGTAAATAACAATCCTCTTTAATATATTCTTGTAATGGTCAAATCTAGTCAATGGATGATGCAATGATTTATCGGATTTGAATTTTATTTTACTAGCTTGAGTGATGCATGTTTACATAACATATACACACAAAATATTAACTTTTAATTCAAAAAATTTGTTTGTGTAAGATAAGTAAGACATTGGGATAAAAAGGAACGAGAAGTATTGACTGTTGAGGATTAGTGTTAGACCCTAGTACAAGCTTGACACGTTGGGGCATGGTTAAAAAGGTAGTCAATAAACTTAAGCAAGCATTTTCAGCTAAATATAAGATTTAATTGAATAACATGAGACGAGATTGGATCGGTTGTTGTTTGTTCCATCGGCTAGTGGGGGACTAAGGCCAAATTTTGGGTTTGTGGCATCGTTTGAATGATGTTGAGGAGCAAGCAAAACAGATTTGGTCGTGGCTTGGGTTGGCCAAGGCAAAACAGTGTCAAACATAATATTGTTGTCGCATTGATAATAGGTGACAGAGTTTATATGCTACGAAGTAAAATTGGAGATGATTTTGAACAATTCAAAGTAAATTGGAACTTGTCTAATAAGCATTGTTCTAAAAATTGCTACGCAGGCGTCAGATACTATACTAGCACCTAGCGGATAAAGGTAGAGACTAGAAAAATATAATTACCCTGATTTTTAAATTCTTTTCTTAATATAATCTAATTAACAAGTATCAAACCTTTAAATATACTAATAATAAATATTACCAAATAGGCAAATAATCTAAATATCATTCTAAAGTTTAAAACAACACAACAATAATTAATAACTCAATATTCCATAAGTTCATAACACCTGCTGCAGCAATAACCTAATAGAAGTTAGTCTAAATTCCGTTATTGATTAAAAAAATGTAACCGTGTATCATGCTTTGCTAAAATTGGAACCTAGGATACGATAATGATCGGGTATAAATGGACTCTAAAATGTAATTAGCCCTTGATTTAATATTGACACTTTAACAAGAATTATATAGACATAACTTTTGCACTCATCACTAGCTCCCTTTGGGTTTAATCAATCAATCTCTATATTCCTTCCCTCCACAGGCGAAGCGAAGATTTAACCCGGGGGAGAGGAGAATAGATTAGGGATGCAATGTTAGATGTTACTATACGAATTTTGGTGTAATTAGGGACAAAAATGAATGAATTTTTCTCAAAAAAAAAAAAAAAAAAGGGAGGCAGATTGTTACAAAACCACATTTCTTGGTACTAAGAGTTATTTATCAAAAAAGCTAAGGTATAATTTGACACTTTCCCAAAAATAAAGGAATGCATGGGCCTCCTTCCATTGTAGGTTGTCAATGGATCAAATTCAGATTGTCCATGTCAAACCTCGATTCAATTTGTAAGAAAGTTACTAAATCCTAATCGGATCAGAATATCTATCGCATATGCATATCCTAAATTTTTTAATTTGGATTAAATTTAGATTTTATTCAACTCTCATTAAAGTATTGGATAAAAACAATATCAAGGTATTTTTTATTCAATCAAAGGTCAAACGAACATGAAAAATCATGTTTCCAGGTTACACGTACATGAATGACAATGTTAGTAAGATATTATAGTGTGCAGAACAATTTAAATTTAGTTGAAATAATAATTATTAATGACTGAAAACTCAACACAAATAACTTTTATATGCAGAGTATTACTATATATTTTATATTAGGTCAAATTAGGTTGTTAACGAGTCGGATCACCTTTAATCCAAATCCGATTTCTTAAGCTATCGGGTTATTGGACTTTGATAACAATCAGGTAATCGTATTGAAAAACCCAATCCATATTCTAAAAATAGCATCAAACTCATATTAGATTCGGATCAATATTCGATCCATTGGTAGCCTCATTCCTTGGAAGACTTAGGGTTGCAAGCAAACAAAACAGTTTGTGAACTTAGCTCGGTTAGGGCTCGTTCATTACACAAATAAGTCAAGCTCAAATCTCGATTATTAGGCTCATTAGATAAACAAGCCAAGTTTATGCTTGAGTCTGTTTGGCTCGTTAAAGCTCGGTGCCATTTGTATATAAAATATTAAGAATAAAATAAATACTTATACAAGATATCAACATTTTTTTTATTAAAGTTATAAAATATTTAGTTATATAATTTAAATATTTTCTTTAATGAGCCATAATATAGATGTTTTATAATTTTATGACATTAAAGTGTATATTCTTAGAATTTCATGAAAAAAGTATCATTTTTTTTAAAAAATTATAGGAATAATTTAAAAAATAAACAAGCTAAGCTACTTAACTCGCGAAAAAGCTTGGCTCGAGCTTGTTCAGCTAATAAACGAACAAACACACATTTTTCTTTTAAACTCGTTAATTATACAAGGCAAGCACAAACGCGCCAAAGCTTGGATGGGTTTGACAAACTCGTTAATTAAACAGTGGCGAGTCTTTACCACTTAACGGTTTTAGCCATTTCGACAAAAAATGGAAATTATAGGACTCCTTTGAGTCAAATAATTGGATTACAAGCAAAATTGACACAAAATGAGAAGTCAAGGACCAAAACTGGATTGACCAACAGTTAAAGGGGCAAAAAGATAAGAATGGAATAGTCCATGAACAAATAGACAAAGCAAACAAAACGAACATTTTGACGGCTTAACAATATAGATTCCAATATGAACATTTTGATCTGATCATTTCATTTCACAGAGCTCTGACAGCTTGTTTCCATGGCTTCTCTTTCCTCACTCGCAAAACCCATCTCAAAAAACTCACATTTTAATCCTAAATTCTTTGATCAAGAACCAAACTCACTTGTTTTTCCGAGAAATCTTTCGTTTTCGGGAAATGGGTCTCGGTTTTCCCAGCTTGATCTCGTTAGTCGGCCGCTGAGACGATCGATTTCGATAAAAATATCAAGTCAAGCTGAAGCTTCGGTTGGTGAGTTCTTAACTTTTATTATGTTAAGACCATTAATTTAAACTGGATTTGTAAAGAACAAATTTAATTAATTTCATCATTGTTCTTTCAATAATACTTAGTTATTTATTTATCACTAACATTTCACTTTGTTTTGCCAGAAACTACTCAATTGTCTGATGTCCCACTTCTTTCTTGCTCAGAGGTATACTCTTTCACACACACACACACACACACAGAGTCTGTTAGAACTTAGAACCTTAACATTCACATGACTCATTTCCTTGGGAAAAACAAAAGTAGAAAGCAGGGCCGGCCCAAGGGGTGGGCAAGCTGGGCACGACAAATTAATAAGGGCAATTTTTTTAACTCTAGATTAGTATACGTAAACTAAAAATAGATCCAAATTTCTTGAACCGAGCCCAAACTCAAAGCTTTGTTATTATTTTGAATTATGTTTGTTCAATTGTTTGTTGAGACTTTGTTTATTTGTTAAATTTTGTTACATTGTTAATTATTATTTTTTTTACAATGTTTTTGTGTGTTTAAAAATTGAAAGTGACATTGACTTTGTTTATTTGTTAAATTTTGAATTATGTTTGTTCAATTGTTTATTGTGACTTTTGAGTTTGATAGTTTATTCACATCTTACATAGTTACATTGAATTTTCAATTTAGTTAATTACTAATTTGAGGTCATAGTTCTGAGTGATTGATAAGAGAACCATGAAATAGAAGTGCGAAGCAACAAGAATCCCAAATTATTCTTACAATGATTGTTGATTCGAGTAATTGAGTATTTTTTACTTTACTCGGCAAAACTTGTTCGGTTTTCTAGATAATAATGTTTCTCCAAACTTAATTTCAACTAAGTAGAAACCCGTTATTGAAATTGTACTGATAGCAAAAATTATTTTTGTCTCTCAAAAATTAAATTTAAAAAAATACATGAAATTAATATTTGATAATTAAATTAGGGTCCTTCTTTTAACTTTGCCCCGGGCCTATAAAATGCTAGGAACGGCCCTGGTAGAAAGTGAGACTATTTTTATTTTATTTTATCAAAAGGTTATGCTTTCTGAAGGGCATTGGATTACTTTGTATGACTGGTGCTTCAGTAAGCATTTGTATCTTGTTCTCCTCCCTTCCTTCTAAAATAATCCACGTTTAAAAAGTCGAATATTAAAAAGATGCATGAAGATGAAAGTCACCCTTGCAGCACAATATATTAACATACTGCAGTATTATTGTATCCAAGATGTTTGTTTCATATACGATGGGTTACATGGGTAAATTTAGAATGTCATTGGATCTCTTTTATTTATAAATATTGAACTCTTCGGGTAGAAGTATAATATTATGAAAAGGAAATGTGGACTCTTTGGAGGATCGGAGGGGGTATAAATTTGAAGTTGATCTAATTCCTTTTTGCTACTTAACTGCACATTCTGAAAGTTAGAACAACTAATAATTTGACAGTAATAATGTAGCTAAAGCCATTTGAATTTTCATCAGGCCATTGAAAGGCTAAGGAGAAGTCGAGAAAATCATAAAACAACACAACACTATTTGGCTATGTACTCTAGCGTTTTTGGTGGAATTACAACCGATTCAGCAGCCATGGTGATCCCCATGGATGACCACATGGTCCATAGAGGGCATGGAGTCTTTGATACCGCAGCAATAATGGATGGGTTAGTAATTTTTGCCTCTTTAGCTTTGTAAATTTATCTATAGCCTCGACACCCTCATTCATGCTCTTTGTATGCCAGATATCTCTACGAGTTGGACCAACATCTGGACCGTTTCCTAAGATCCGCAGACATGGCCAAAATAAAACCCCCCTTTGATAGGGAAAGCACAAAAAGAATACTACTACAAACCGTGAGTGCTTCCAAGTGCCAAAAAGGATCATTGAGATACTGGCTTTCATCAGGGCCCGGTGATTTCCAACTCTCTCCGTCAGGCTGCCATCAATCAGCTCTCTACGCTATCGTTATCCAGGATCAATTGCCTTCCAATTTCGAAGGCATTAAAGTGACTACTTCATCAATCCCAATAAAACCCCCACAATTTGCAATCATGAAGAGTGTGAATTACCTTCCAAATGTACTTTCAAAGATGGAAGCTGAAGAAAATGGTGGGTATGCTGCTATTTGGTTGGATGAAGATGGGTTTGTAGCTGAAGGACCTAATATGAATGTGGCTTTTGTTACGAAAGAAAAGGAATTCTTGATGCCTCGTTTTGACAAAATTCTTAGTGGGTGCACGGCAAAGAGAGTTTTGGTACTTGCAGAAAATTTAGTGAGGGAAGGGAAGATTCAAGGGATAAGAATTGGTGATGTGACTCTCGAGGAAGGGAAAAGAGCCGATGAAATGATGTTAATTGGCAGTGGAGTTCTCGTTCGCCCTGTATTGCAGTGGGATGAGCAGGTCATAGGTGACGGTAAGAACTTGCTGCAATCTTGTATGCATCTAAAATGTGACTGACACCTTTAGTAATATTACCATTCCTTTCTGACGTAATTCATTTACCCGATTTATTAAGTACTCCCAAAACGTAATCCCACTATTTAATGCAATTTAAAGAAGGTACAAACAAGTAAAATTACGATCTTAAAAAGTTTGACTTATCAAATAAGACTATTTTTTTGGGACGAAGAGAGTACAAAGATTCACAGAAAGTAAAATCAAAAGGAAATTGCTCAATTATTAAACAACAAAAACCCTTGAGAAAATGCTAAAGGGGTTTATTAAACTGTATCTGCATTGTTAGTGATCGCTATAAAACTTATTTAGACTTCCCTATACAAATACAACATAGGTGAATTCCTTTGGTTATAACTTGTAACTGCAATATTTTTGTTCCTTTGGTTACAGGCACTGAAGGACCAGTGACAGAGGCTCTTCGAAACCTTATTTTGGAGGACATGAAATCTGGGCCGTCAACGGTTCGAGTGGCTGTTCCTTACTAAGCCGATTGCGTTTTCCATTGTCAATTGCAGAAATTAAAATGCTGGAAAAATATTGCTGGATCCTGAACCAAGCATGACTGCATGCTGTGGAGGTCAACGAGCTACGTGACTAGAATCTGTTGTAAGGAAAGCTACTCTTGTAACATATTTAAGGCATTTGGGTTCTTCCCGTTTGTTTTCAATGATCTTTAATACGAAAGAATACGTTCAATTCTCTGCAATAGAAACATTTTACAGTGGTAGCGATACTCGTAATGCGTGAGACAGTAGACCCTAAGCATATGGAGCAAAGACTTTCAGTTGAGTTGGGTATTTGTAATCTTGATTTTACAGAGAGTAAGGTCAAATGACAGCATTTTAGGAATAAAAATTCATCCAATAACTGGATTAGAAGTACAGATCTTGAGAATATTCTTGACATTTTTTTGCTTAGTAGTTTAAAAATGTTCTTGTCATTGTAGTGTAAGAAATGAAGCATCTCACCTTCTTGTTATCTAGTCACTGCTTTGCAAAAGCTGATGCTTCTTGTCATGTTCTTAACTTTTACAGATCAAGACACTGTCATTTAACCCCAAATATAGTTCTAATAAAGGAACTGCTCTATGGAAGGAGATGCTATATTTTGACATACTGATTTCAACTCCATCTATTCCCATTCAAATTTTGTTTATTTTTTATTAGGGTGTTCCATTTGAAGAGTCTTTTTTTTTTTTTTTAAATTAAGTTTTAAGCAAGTGTTTGGTGTTGCCTAAATTTCTGGAGAAGTGCAATTGTCTAGGGGTCTCGGTAAGTTCGGAGTTGCTGGTGTTGCTAGTGTCGATGAGTTGGATCCAATAACCGACTTCGGAGTTGTTGGCGTTGCAATGTGAGATGTTGCTAGTGTTAGTGAGTTGGATCCATTAACCGACGAAAACGTAGAAGAGAGACTCCCCATTCTCTTATGGGTGTTTGTTTCGTTAGAAATCAAAATCTTTACCAAACCACAGAATAAAATTCAATCATATGCCATAACACTAGAACAAAAGTAATTCTGAAATGTGAGTGTGCACAATGCCATGTTTGATGCTTCCAACTTAAGTTCGATAAGAATGTGAAGATGTGTGATATTACGAGCTCTGAGTCGTCAGTAAAATGACTTAAATTTCTACATCGTTAGATCAAATTTACAAGTTTGTCCATGTCATTATATAGAAAATGACAAATTTGATCTGATTAAGTAAATTTAATCTGACGACACTAACACTAAAGCTTGTAGGAATACCATAAACTCGAACTTGTAATATCATTTGCCTACTATGAAACAACTTTAAAATTCATTTTTACAAATAAAGAAATAAACGTACGATATTTTCGCTCGAATTAAATTGTAGTGATACTAGACTGTTGCAACCAACTGATCAAGTGGCACTCATAGTCAATGATTGATTGAGAAATAAAAATTGTCAAAAACTCAAAATATGAAAGTTATAGTATCAAAACATGCACATTCTAGCATATATATATATATATATATATATATATATATATATATATATTCCCTCCGCCCCGGATAAATGTTCATACTTTCTATTTCGGGATGTCCTAACTAATGTTCCTAAAGACTTTTGATCTACCTATTCTTTGCCATTTTTCCTAATATACCCTTAAAGCTTCATTTAATATTTTCTAATATACCCTTAAAGCTTCATTTAATATAACATATCTCAAAGAAACTCAATTATTTAAAATAGTTAAATTCAATTAATGTTAATGGGTATTATGGTCAAAACACATTTTACATCACATCATTAATTATGTTTCTTAATTCATGTATTTTATCCACTAGGAACATTTATCCGGACGAAGGGAGTATATATTAGTAGGCTCAATTATATAAGTAAATAAGTATTTCCGTAATCATCAACCAATTATGTTCTTTAGTATAATTGCTTCCTAAAGTCTTCCTTCAAAGTGTAAAATTAGAGGCAAACATCATTATGTTCTTTAGTATAATTGCTTCCTAAAGTCTTCCTTCAAAGTGTAAAATTAGAGGCAAAAAGCATTATCGAGCCACCAACTTTCGAACATTATACAAATCAAGTACTGAATTCTAAAATTATGCAACGGGACTACTCTACTCAACTTCATCACCCAATTTTTGGCGGGAATTCGTTAACTTTCTGCAAAAATTTCAACTTTATCATTGTAAATGAAGAAAATATTAGAGCACTCACAATGGTAGGTTTTTCAAGGGCTCCTTGTGAGTGAAAAACCATTGACAAAGTTCTTTCCCCTTGTGGAAAAGTTGAAAGAGCTCTTTTGGAAAGAGTAACTCTTTGAATAAGGAGTCGTTTTTTTCTTTCATGGTAGGCCAATTTTTTAACTTTTTCATTATTTGTTCATTTGTTATATGCACACTTTTATTAGGATGTGTAAATAAAGTGGGACTCATAAAAAAATTGTTGGGAGATATTTGATAGTAGAGAGTGTTGGAATGTTGAGAGGCCCAATAGTACAGCCCGTTCCTTAGCTCAGCCCATGGCCCAGCTCCCTGGTGGCCGCCACTTCCTTACCGCAAACCGGAAGCTTTTCCCACGCTTTCTTCTTTCCCCTTTTTGGCCGTTCCATCCCCTCTTGACTAGCCCCTTGGTTGCCTGGTACGGTTCCCCTCGTCTTTCTCTCTAATATACTCTGCTCTGTCTATCTCTTAGAGGGCGGCCGATTTGAACAACGAAGCTCTCTGTCTCTCTCTCCTTAGCAAAACGAAATCAGTGCTCTCTCTTTCTCTCTCTCTCTTCATCTCACTGTGTGTTTACTGTGTGAGAGTGTGTGTGAGGGGATTTCAGGTTTGGTGGTATTCTGGAGTCTCGAACTCCGGCGAGACAGTGGTGAGCTTCGGAGCTTGTGACGGTGACTTGGTGTTGCCAAAATTGCTGGGTGTTGGGGTTGCGAGCTTGTGGCCAGAAAAGCTTGGTTGTTTACACTTTGGGACTGTGCTGTGTTCTTCACTTGAGTTACTCCGGTGGACATTGGTCGAGAAGGGAAATCTGAGCTTTGTTGATTTCGGTTGAGGCCTTTGTGGCTAATGACACCATTGAAGAGAAGCTCTTCTTCACTATGTTCTCTTTATTTCTTATATTATTATTGTGTTTATTTTTCTATTATTGCTTTATACTAATTTATTTGGTATTTGCAGGATACTCGGAGATTATAAACTATAGTATTAGAAATATTTACATAGGGTAGATAAATTGTTATTCTCACCCTTATTGTAATCTATTTGAGCGCCTTAGAGGTCTCATAAATTGGTTGTATAGACTTTTATTAATTCGAAGATGTATTTATACTTCTACTCCGTGTGCGTGAACGACGAGAATATACAATAGAGAGAAGTTTGGGGTTTTTGTTTGTTAAGTTGATAATGAAGTGGTATGTCGGGACCACAAAAAAGTTGGAGAAAAACGTCCACCCATTGAGTGTGCTCTAAGGTTTGATGACTTGATTGAAAGTTTAAAATTAGAATATATTTAACAGAAAATCTAAACGACAGTTTAAATCTAGGGCATGCTGTAGTTGTAAACTGAATAGAATGGCCTAATTACATAATTTTGTAACTTGATGGGTGATTTATAGAAAATATGAAAGGTTAGTAATCTGAAGATGTTGTTTTGCCAGTCGGAAAATGCTCATAAAACGACACCGTTTACTTGCTTGTGAAGCAATTTGTTTAAGCCGCGATAATGACGCGATCCATTAAGATCTATGAACCGCCGGATTCAAATGGTCGGCCAGAAATCTACGGGCATCAAAATAAGTACACCTCGGTACAACCACTCGTGCCAAATTAGACTGCAACGTGTCTTCCTCTCATTGGCTTGATATTCCACTCCAACTTTCCTTTTAACGAATTTTCACTTTTTTTCTAGAAGAATAATACTCTAGCAAAGCCAAACAACTCCTATCAGAAAGGAAAGAAAAACTAGCGATCAATGACGGAGCCAAATTAAACGAATTAGAGAGAGAAACTAAAAATAAAAATAAAAAAAATAGTAATAATCTGTGCATTCTAGAGAGAGAAAGAGAGGAAGGAAATGATAGAGAGAGGAGAGTCTCATATGGTTTAAGGACTGTTCGATTTGATTTTTCATTTGATTTTTTGTTGTGATCAAGCCAGAGAGGGGAGCCGGTTTTGAGATTTCCGATCAAATTATAGCGGCGGTGCTAGGGCTCAATTTCGAGAAGCAAAAATGGTGAATTCGATGGTGGAAAGAGCCACGAGCGACATGCTTATCGGTCCCGATTGGGCTATGAACATTGAGATCTGTGATATTTGCAATCACGATCCTTCGTATGTTTCTAACTCCCTCTCTGATCTTATTTTTCCCTTTTATTGCCATTTTTGATTGTTTTCTGTATATTTGCTTTTTTTGTAAAATGAAAGATATTTGGTGATGAAGTTGAGTAGGCTAGGATTATTTGATTACCTGGACTACAGATTGGTTTGAAATTGGGACTTGTTGTGCCTTTTTCTGGTCTTTAATAATACGGAGAATGTGTCTTATTGATGTTTTGTTGCGTCGTTATACTTTTGGTTTCATCTTTTGTAAAACTTGTGCAAGGAGTATTTCAATTGATGAGAGTTGCGGAGTCGAAGGGATGGATGGAGGATGCCTGGTTGAAATTGGGTATTGTATATACACATAGTCCATTGGAGCGTATTGCCAAAGATTTTATTTTGAGTTTGGATGGTAGTTCGTTAGAGTGGAATTGGAGTAACTTGGTGATGAGTCTAGAGGTATTCTGTGTTAGAAACTAGATTCAGATGAAAAAGTGTTGGACGAATGATTGAGGTATCGGTTTAGAGAGGATGTTGTGTGTGGCAATCAGTAAATGTGGAGCAAGGTACCATGTTCTAAAAATCCAAGAAGTCAAGGTTAAAGTTCAAATGGTCTTATCCCTCTTACTCTTCATTAACGACCTCTAAAGCTTGCTTGAAGCATGTTCGGACATCTAATACATAGAGATGGATTAGTTGCCAGCTTACTTGCTTTTTGATGCTAACAAGGTCCAATAATTAGTTGGTTTGACTTTAGTGCTCAGTCAAGCGCTAGCCTAGGCGCATCAGCAGTTTACTTTATTGTGACGTCAAGGTCAAAGTTTCGAACTGCATAATTACCCTCGTTGCGTGCTCTGTATGTTGGAATCGAGCTTTCCTTGACCGTGAAATGGTGGGAGTCTAATACTGAGTTGTTTGTCCTTATAGAATTTGGTGCTGAAGCAATCCATTCTCGTCTTTGACTGTATTATATTTTGAATTGTACCAAGCTGAAAAGAGGAGAGTGGTCACATTTGTGTATATGGATGTTCAATAAGCTTATTAGAGGATTTTGCATTAAAGATTTTGACATAAATTCTCATGTTGGTGTTTGGATTAGTAATTGGCCATGGTAATAGACGAACTGAGGACAAAGAGGGTAAGGATAGTTTGGTTGCACGGGATATACTTTGTACACCTAAGTAGGAAGGTGGTTTGGGGATCGGGAAACTGGTTCTCAATATTACCTCATTTGTTGGCAAGTTGCTTTCACATTTCCCTTTTTGAACCTCATTCTCTTTACATGTGGTGACAAATGACAAGGAGAAAATTGGTATTCAAAGGAACGCTTGGGTTGATATTGGATCTTTTCTCGCTTATTGTTAGGGGTGTCACACGAACCAGATGGCTCGAGCTTGGCTTGTGAAAGCTTGAGTTTGACCTAACTTGAGTGTCTGTTAGAGTCGAGCTTGAACGTCAAATATCCTTTGCTAAATTCTTGAGCCAAAAACGGCTTGACTCTCTTCTGCACAAGCTTTTCGCAAATGCATTGAACATGGTTTGAATCACTTGTTCATGGATGGTTTGATTTAGTTTTATATCATTTGCAGGATTATATTGTACTTCCAATTAGATATACATTACAATACTGTACATTTATACTAAAGTCAAATTTTAGAGTCTGAAACCTAGGGTTAGAATGCGGATCACTGTGTGTGTCTCTTTGCGAACCCAACCTCCTAGCCTGAAAGTCGTAGCAATCAACAAGTTAACTATCTTTACCGGATCAAAATCTCTAGAACCTCCATTGCCGTTGCATCCCCGTTAACACCAGCATTGCCTCCTTCAGCTCCCCATTGACGCATCCAAATTTGACACCTCCCCATCCACTAACCTCCCCACTCACCTCACCAACTTGTAGAATGGCGGCAGTCTCCTGCACACTCCAACACGTTCCCAATTTCCCTCTCGTTCCTAATTGCCACCTAAACGTCTCAACCCAATCCAAGCGAGCCTTAACAAGCCGACCTCTTTTCGAGATTTTACGAAAGTGTTTGCGAATGGCTCGCAAACATGCTCGAGTCAAGTTTAGGCTCTGGAAGCTTGGCTTGAGCTCAACTAATTTTTCACGAGCTTGAGCTTGAACCGCCAAAGCTTGACTCTACACGGCTCGTGAACACCCCTAGTTATGGAGGTTCTTGAAATTTATGCACGAGTCTTGTCAGTTTTTTCTCCATTATGCTTAGGGCTGCAAGCAACTCAAAGTGTTCGCGTACTATGCTCGGCTTGGCTTGTGCTTATTGTTAAGTAAACGACCGAGCTCATACTTGATTCCTGGGTTCATTAAATGAATGAGCTGAGCTTTTAGCATAGCTAAGTTTGGCTTGGTAATGCTTCGCTCACGCGTTTATACTAATTTTTAGGCTTTTTTAGTTTATGCAAAATACAAACATTTTTTAATGAAAGTTATGAGATATGTTGTAAATATAAGTCAGACATGTACCCGTTTTATGCCACATAATATTTGTTCTATGACATTACATATGTTGATTAAATTTTATTACAAAGAAGTATTTATTGTTAGGTCAGCCTTGGAAACCACGTATCACCGTGGGGGAGGTCCTGGTAACTTTGTCGGGATTGACAAGGAGCCAAGAGTGTGACGTTTGAATGAGGAAGTTTGTGATGTCTCCCACATTGAGTATGTGGGCGAAATACGAGTTGTCTAAGACCCAAGTTGTGGACTACTTGGGACCTGCTTGTTTGGCCTTTCGATGACTGTTTTATATTTTACATTCTAAGAATTCACAAAAGTAACGTTTGGATTAAAGATAGAATAATTTTTTTACCCTGGTTTAATGTTTTTATTTTAAAAAAATGTCCCATGATAAGAAGTGCATTTATCCATTTTCAATTAGTTCCAAAAGGGAAACCTATATACCGAATTTTGAGTGTTAGAACAAAAATAGCTTTGGTAACACAAAGCAAGGTCTAATAACTTCGTAGCATGGTTATGTGGGCAATGTGGCAACCGCTTAATAAGTCATGTGTTTTTTGGGTCAGGTAGTTGCTTTTAGCGTGGGGCTTGTATATACATGCTCCTTGCGAGTTATATCACTTTAATGCGTGGGCTTACTTTTGAGCTCAATGCACATAGTTGTTGGTGCCGACTACCATGATTGTTATATCACTCTGATGTGGGGGCTTACTTTCGAGCTCAATACACATAGTTGGATATAGTGTCACTGAGGAACTAATATTAGTATGTATTAGTTTAGTGAGTTGAATTGAGTAAAATAACTTGTTTTGTACTATTGCAAATTAATTTTTTTGGCATTTAGAAATGTTTGATTTTGCAATTTTTTATAATATCTCTTCATTTCTGATGATTGGCTGTAGATAATTTATTCATACTTTGCAATTTTTTATAATATCTCTTCATTTCTGATGATTGGCTGTAGATAATTTATTCATACTTGTGGGTGGGCGACTTTATTTATTAATTTTTCATTTATTTTTTCACCAGGCAAGCGAAGGATGTTGTAAAAGGCATAAAAAAGCGTCTTGGGAGCAAGAACTCGAAGGTTCAACTTCTTGCATTAACAGTAAGTTGAAAAATTCTGGATTCATTTGTTACTTTCTCTTACATACCTCAGTGTGGATTGTTACGCCTAGCCTTTTAACTTTTCTAACAATTGACCCAAATATTTCTTGATATTGTTCGCCTTTTATTTTTATTTTTTCCTGGTTGTTGCGAAGAGATTGTTGACGGCATCTGTCATATGTAACGAATTTTAAGAGATTTGGGGGGGTGGTGGTGGTAATTTCTTTGTGTTGATCATGGTTCTGTTGCAAGTGAATGGTGTTTATTAGAAGGCTATAACCAATCAAATAATAATAATATAGTAAGAAAGCGAGTAAGAATGAAGAGGATAATAATGATAATAATTTCTATTTTTCGTTATTTTATTTTACTCACTTCTTTGTCGGGCTGCGTAAACCAAATAAAGTGCGAAATTGCAGTTTTCAAGTGGCAGCCTCTTCTTTGACAAGAGGATTCTTACAACTGAAGGCTAAATTGTAGTTGAAGTATAGCGGCCGCATTATATTTCTAATTTTCCCGCTTAACTTAATATTTCATTTACTCCTGGAGTGAAGCCCTCTGGAGCAGCATTCTCCACTGCCGTGGGTTGATGAAGTGTACTTTGATCTTAGACATTTCTTTAGTGCTTTCTTTTCCCTCTTTTTCTTTCTTCTCTTCTATTCCGTTACTTTTAAAAGAAACGACTGTTGAGCTTTAACTTTCTCACTGAAGTGTTTGAGTTGATTTAAAGCTGACCGGCTCAATTTTTTGTGTGCCCTTCTAAGCATGATTTGGTTTCAGCTTATGAATGGGCAATTTTTAATGTTTTAGATTCTTCTCAAAAATAGTTTTGTCGAATATCCAAATTCCACTGAAGACATACAAAGATTATTGTTTCATGCTCCAAAGTCTTCTCAAAGTCGACCTGATCAATCATGCTCGTTTTTTACTGTGTTTCAGCTATTGGAAACAGTTGTAAAGAACTGTGGGGATTTTGTCCACATGCATGTAGCTGAGAGAGATGTGCTGCATGAGATGGTGAGGATAGTGAGAAAGAAGGTCAGCACATTGTTGAGTAATTGATTACTGTCTTTTATTAAAAGCTTCAGCAAAACAGCTCATGACAGTGCAGTTTTTTCCGACTGTAGCCTGATTTTCATGTAAAAGAGAAGATATTGATTCTAATAGATACATGGCAAGAAGCTTTTGGAGGAGCAAGGGCAAGGTATCCACAATACTATGCAGCATACCAGGAGTTATTGGTAAGTTGTGTTAGAATTTTTTCACTGAACTATTACTTTGATTCAGTGAGGTAATCTGAAAGAAACCTATGCACATAAAAAAATCAACTTATGAGGATAACAGAGTCAATTCTTTCCTTCCATGTCGCATTTGAGTAAAACATACACAGGTGTATAATCAATTCTCAAATATTATGTACCATGGTATTGTCATTTCTTCAGTTCCTGGTTTCATACGTGCTTATTTGTTTCAGCGTATGGGAGCAGTATTTCCTCAGAGGTCTGAGAGGACTGCGCCTGTTTTTACACCACCACAGACACAGCCCCTAACATCTTATCCACAAAATCTGCGTAATGCTGAGAATGGGAATGAAGCGGCTGAGTCTTCTGCGGAGGCAGAGTTTCCAACCTTGAGGTACATTGCTTGGCTCTTACGTGCTATTGATTTGAAAGTTACCTAGAAAGTAGTATGTAATCTTGCTGTATGTGTGTTTGTGTGCATGCCTGTGTTTCTGAGGTGAAAGGATATCAACACCAATTGACTAGGTCTTTCCTTTTTTCATAGAACACGCGCTGAAATTCACTATGTGCATGAATCTTGCTAAGCCACCTTGTCACTTAAATAACATGTAACGTCTCATAAGACTATGACAGAGACTAAGCCATGGAGACGTTCTAGACTATCACCGAGACCCTAATCATGAATTACTTTCTGCATGGGGACCTTGGTGTTGTATACTCTAAGAAAATGCTACAAGAACTTTAATTTAAACAAAATGAGTGATTTCGGGGCGTGATGATTGGTAGCTATGTCTTGTCATCCGACTCCAATTAATCTTTTTTGTTCATAAAAGAAGAATTTAAATAATTAGGAAGAGAGAAAGTGTGTGATAGAGGACAAGCCATACACAAGACAAATAAAGGAAGGAGAACAAAAGTAATAAAAGCTAAAGTAAAGAAAACGAAGAGTGGAAAAGTAGCAGCTGTCTAGTGCAATGCAGTGACCCAATCTCCGGAAAAATAGGAAGCAGTACTTCGAAGAAGGCAAGCCTTGGGAAAGGACCAGCTGTCGAGTGCAAGACAGTACCCCCAATATCCACAAAAACAATATAGGCATCGAAGGGGCCTGTCTCACGAGCCCTTTGAGCATACAGCTCTTCATCTGCCCCATAAAGATGAAAGAAAGCCAGTTCTCACTAGTACAGATCTAACTTAGATTCATCCAACTTAGGGGCGGAGAGGGGATTACTCCAAGAGTCGAAACTGCCTCGACTCTTCTCTCTCTGGATAGATATGTCCCTAAAGACGATTGGGAGAGGTGATTCAAGTGAGGGAAAGCGACACTCCTCTGAATGCCCCAAATGCTGAAGCACAAAGAGGACAAAAACACCATTTGATCCTTCAGAAGCTTGAAGGAGACCCTGATTGCAGAAGATCCTGGAGTTCCTCTCTGTCCATAAGCATCAAAGTCCCAAAAACTCCTCATGCCAAAGACAACCTTCAATCTTGCAACGCCTTTGCCTCTAAATGCAAGGAGAAAAAAAAACCTTTGACAGTAGGATGACGAAGCCACTGCTCCTGAGAAATGCCAAACAAATAGCACGAGACTATTATTTATATGATTCTTTCTCTTTGCATTTATAAGGTTCCATCAAGAATTGGGGAACAAATGTATTTTAGTAACCTAGTGGCATGTATCTTTTGGATTTTATATTCCATTGCAGTCAATCTCTGCCATTAAATGTGATGCATCCAACTAGAGTATTAGATCTGTCAAAGGTGTTTCCAAAATGGAGAAACTTCCACCTTTTTCCCTTCCTATGGTCGTATTCCCTACCATGTACCAAGGCTCATCATTTCAGTTACTGAGGACAATAGCATTATAACAAAGTGAACACTTGAGGCAAAACCCATGTATATGTGTAAGATGCAGGTCATAATGTCCAACCATATACTATAAGTCTATAACGAACACGAAAGGAGTTGTGTTCAATAAATATCAGAAGGTCTTACTTTTAAATCCAAGCAAGACATCTGAATGAATTAAGATGCTTACGCAATCAACATCAAGAATGAAAGAGAAAATAATTAAAGAATAGGCAAGTCAAAAGAGATAATTGAAATTTAGTTAGTGTAAATTGGTTTTTGGGGAGATAATATTTGTTAGCTTCAAGTTGCCCTTCAATAAAAAATTTTAGGTTCTTTTATGCATATGCTTTAAAGAAGCCAGCATTTTCTTACAGAAATAGAAATCATTCACTAACAATACTGAACTAGTTAACCGACTAAAATTCCTTGCAACGTTACAACTTAGATATAAACAAAAACTTGCGTATTATCAAATACACATTGCCTAAAAGCAAAAAAAAGTTCTAGTAATAATCCAATGATACCCTCTTTGCTCAATCATAAATTACTAAAGCCGAGGTAATGTTACAAAAATCTATTGAAATATTACACTCCCTCCTCCCAAAAAATCGTCCCATTTGACACGTCAAACTTTTTAAGATAATAGCTTTACTTGCTTGTAGCTTCTTGAAATTGCACTATAATCATTACTATTGTAAGAAATGAGACTATTTTTTTTGGGACAAACCAAAGAGGAAAGAGGGACAATTTTTTTGGAACGGAGGGAGTATATACTTATTGTCCTTGATGAATAGGGCTATAGGGGAATCTGGTAAAAACAATCAATGATTTCCACTCATCCTGCTAGCCGTCTGGTTGTAAAACGTATTTACTTTCCAAGAGAAGTTATTTATTTGTTTTTGGGTGATTGTTTCGTTAAAGGGAGTTGATGTGTATTATATAGTGGAGGAAGAAGATGGTGTTGTGAGGTGATGATGAAGCTTCTATAGCAGTGGAAGAAATCACCTTAAGTGTCTATGTTGTATCTTGATATATGTAGCGGAATATATGTATATATTAATCAGATAGAATATAGTTGTAAAAAGCTAAACATAATACTAACCCAACTAGAGAGAAACATGAGTTTTGTATAAAGGGTATTTGAGTATTTTGGAAAATGGAACTGGGGCGCCTTAGACATTTTAGTTATTATATGACCATATTTTTAATTTCTTTTTCTTGATTTTCTATTTTCTAATTATTTTCTCTTCCATTTACTAAAAACAAATAAACCCTCTTTTTTTTATTATAATTTTTGGAGAAGAATTATATTTGATTAAGAATATGCAGTTACAAGAAGATGTACAAGAAACCCATTGAAAGGAAAAGCAAAACAGGATAGCTCAGCAACTAAGAACAAAAACTAATAAAGCAAAGCATGCCAATCCCTTGGAATGGATAGAAGAACCCTGTGAAAGGCATACCTCACCGACGCCCAGAGAGAGGCCAAATGAACCAGTCTGTCCCACAGAAGTAACCTCAACAAAGCCTGATTTCAGAAAATATTGGATATTCTTGGCCCATGTACACCAATAGCAAAACCCCCCCACATTGCCAGGGAATTTGGATTTCCAAACAGATTTACAAGATACCTAAAAGGGATTGTGACAGTTTAATAGAAAAGGATTTCATGGCAAATAAGCCTTTTAGGGAACCTCCTGTTCTTATGTTGGCCACTGTACAAGCAACAACAAAAGCATATAACCATCTTTCACTTCACGTCTAACCCTGGGATTTCAGATATCTCCCCGTTCGCGTAAAAGATCAAACGTTGGTATGCAGCCTGTGGGCATTAACTAATAACTATGGAATACTTGAAGAGAGAACATGAAGGGTGCATTTGGGTACTTAGTTTTTCTTTTCTCGTTTCACTTTTTTTCCCCTCAACTTTGTAATGATGGAAGCAAGAAGTAAGGAGAGATAGAGAGAAGGATAGTGGGAGCAATGAGTGAGAAAGTGAAAAACAAGAATCAAAGTGAAAATCAACAAAACAGAATGGAGCTGAAGTTTTTTTTAATTCAAAATCATATTTCCTTCGATTTGTGTCTTGCATAATATTCTACAATTTTATTCTTTAAGGTTTTCCAAGCTTAAGCTTCTTGCACCCTGGTCTTCTTTTCTGGCGAATCCCATTGCCCTTCAATCGTGCACCACTCTGTAGTCATTGTGTTCCTCAAGGTCCCATTGATAAGAGGGGATTGATGCAATGGCAAAGAATTCTCAAGTCCGACAAAATAGTTTATGCTCAAATCATATAGAATTTACCAATTCTTTCTTTCGTATGGCCTATTTTATATTTTTTCTTTCATGTTAATTGCATTTAAGTATGGTATATGTAAAGAAATTGAAGCCTTGATTTCTAGAATGTTTGATATGTTTATGTTTGTTAAGTAATTAACTTCTGTAGGCCTTGGCTATTCCAAAGACGCCTAAAAATGCTCTCTCTCTCTCTCTCTCTCTCTCTCTCTCTCTCTCTCTTTCTTATTCTTTCCCCCGTAGTCTTTCTACCTCTTCTCCTAGTTTCATTTTGATTTCCTGATATTGTTACTTGTGGATGCCACATAGCCTAACTCATGCTACCCTGGATTCTCTATCTTCTTAATGTTTCCAATATTATTCAGAAATGATTCATCCAGCTCTTTTTTAGGCCAAGATAATTTTGGGGGTACATCCATTAATTTTTTTTTGCATCTGGGTCTGGGACTGTTCTCAAAGTATTAATGATATTTTCCTCATCAATTGCATGATTGAATCTATTTACTAGCAGAACAGTGCTCTGATTTTGAACCTAAGTTCAGAAGGGAACATATGATATATAGTAAATGGTTCCCCTCTGGGGAGACGGGGATGGATTGAGGCTTTTTCTATTTATTTATAATTTATTCTTGTGGAATACAAAAGTTAACTTAGTAGAGCACATAATATACACGGATGGAGGTGAAGAAGTTCCCCTTACAAGAAAGATGTGGAAGAAGAAAAAGGAAACAAAGACAACAAGGCAGCCAAGCAGACAAAGTTGAGAAGAAATTAAAATAAGAAAAGGTATATTTCCAAATTTCTCGGCAGATGAAGCACTGCACGATCGCGCAGATCAGGGGAAAACTCTTAATGTTGAAGTTCCTATCATTTCACTTAGTTCCAATGGCCAAAGAAAAGCACACATCCCACACTTTGTAAGTCTCACCAATCCAGAGCAACCGAACCATGTATAGATGAAGGCTGACCAAAATTTTGAAAATGTGTTATGTACGCAATCATTACTGTTGTTTGATTGTACTGCATGCAAATGACAAACCTCTCGGACACATGACATGAACATCTGGACTCAAAGCTTTATAAGGCCTCATCTGTTGCCTTCAGTGATGTAGGACAGTCCAGAGACTAGTCCTTTTAGCGCACAACAAGAAGAGGAAGGGAAGAAGAAGAAGAAGAAAAGAGGAAAAAGAACCCTCGCAAAGGGATCACCCATGTCCGTAGGGCATTAAAGCGAAAACCTCAAGTCCTAATAATATACAAACAACTCTATTTAACGATGTGGGGTTATATTGGTGTTTATAAGAGAAAAATAAACCCTGATGCTAATAAGGCTAGGGCGAATTGAGTAAAATGCTAATAGTGTCTTATAATTAATTGGACTACGGTAATCTTAGTAATAGCGCTATTTGGACTTAGATTCCCTAGTAATAAGGAACAACACAATTTCTTTCTGAACAATAATACAAAATAACTTAATAATAAATCAATCCAGTTCCGTTCTTTATGTGCTTGCTTTTTGCATAATGCAATCATTGACAATAGTTTCCATTCATTATGACAGTCAAAAGCTCAAGTGTTGAAGGAATTTAGCCTATAAAAGAACATTGTTGCGTCAAATTGGTTAGTGATGTGGAGAGTTTCACCACGAAGTTTCAGAAAGAACGACTAGAAGAAGAACTCTAAATGTTAAGATCCTGAAAACTGATAGATCAACTGATGATCCCTAAGTTGATGAACCTAGAAGAGGGATGAGGGACAACAACTCGTCATTTTTGTCTCTGGATTGGTGCGTTATGGTAAGAATATTGTCATGATCATTTCTTTCTCTGCTGTGGAAGCGCTCGGTTCGTGTGGCATAGCCTTTTTGAGGTGGCTGTAGAGGCCAGAGTCATCCTGCTTCTACTTCTTCATCCTGCAGTTGCATTTAGAGGCTTTGGGAAAGGTGGTGGTGCCAGCTTATTGTGGCTGTGTGTGGGGGGTGTTTGCGGTCTTTTAGTGCATTAGGCTGAAGCGAAGCTCCAGAATTTTCATGGCAAGGCTTTTCGAGGGCTCTATTGTGGGATAGAGTTGATTTTCTGTCATCTCTTTGGGCATCAGCCAAGGGAGCGTTTCGTGTGGCTCCGCTTAGCATGACTGGAACTTTTACTTTTCTAGTCTTCCTTTGTTCCTGTCTTTTATGGACTTCTCATCTGTATTTTTGTTCTCTTTTTGCTTTTAATACAATCTGATTCTTTTCTGATCCAAAAAAAGAAAGCAACAACTCATCAACTTACGATCATTGGGATTCCTGAAATGAAAATCTTCATACTTACGTTTATTGGGATTTTGAAACCTGAAAAACTCAAGCGGCAGGATCACCTTTGATACGAGAGAAATTGTAGATAGGAGTGCTCCATGCACCAAAGTTAATTGAAATAAGAGGGGAATCTAAGTCTTGAAATGTTTGTAAGATGTTTTACCTTCCTAGCCAAGGCACATTATTATAATAATGCTTAGTTGATGTGAATGCTCTTTGTGTTTATTAGTTAATGGGGGCAATGTTGTGAAGTTATTTAGATCCATGTGCCTTTTGGAATGTTTACTCTCGCTTTGCAATTTGGGAGTATTGTTGATTGTTGGTGTCTGTTGCTTGCGCTGGAATCGATATTGGAAGATTGCATCTTGTGCTGTGGTCCTCAGCTTTGTCATTTGGTTGTTCTATAATAGACTCCTGTTTACTATCACATGATATTCAACTTGTCTGAATTACTTTCTGGAATTTCAACGTTTCAATTCCCAACTCTTTGACAGAAATTTGAAACATTTCACAGGAATATATTGAAATTTTCCTGTATATCTTACTACTGGTAATTTTACATATTGGTTTTAACTACGTTTCCAATTTGTAGCTTGACAGAAATTCAAAATGCACGTGGCATCATGGACGTCCTTGCAGAAATGCTGACTGCAATAGCTCCTGAGAACAAAGAGGTAAAGTTTTCTCAAACAGTAAATTAAGACTTTTTCTTTTTCTTTTTCTTTTTGTTTGAGAGGGGGCGTGGTGCTCATTCCACGAGTTGAAGGATAAAAGTGCTACTCAATTATATTCATTGGATATCTAAAAACTTGCTGCCACGTGCACCATTTGATGGAGGGATTCTCTTTTCTGGAGGATAAATTAGCCGTTTTATGCTGTTCTGTTTTCTCAATTTTGTCTTGCATTCTTGAGTTGAGTCTATTTAAATGGTCTGTACCAGGGACTCAGGCAAGAGGTTATTGTTGATCTGGTTGAACAGTGCCGTACATACAAGCAAAGAGTGGTACACCTTGTTAACTCGACTTCGTAAGGCCTTGTGTAACTTTCCTTAACATCTGCCTAATTTTGCTTTTGGGTCTTTGTTGGTTTTACTATTGTATTCTCTTTTATTTTCTTCTCCTTTTGGACGAGAAAGGTGAAATATTTCTCATAATTGATAGACCAACTAGCTGAGTCGAACGGAAAATAGTTGCCTCTGTGCTCTTGGAAAGAAAATTTGAAATTTATGTGGTTAAAGTTGATAAATTGGCCAACAGCTTATTTCTTTGTAACTTATTGCATGTGTGCTTGTTGATTCGAGTTTTGTTTGTTGTATTCTCATATTCATGAGGGTCAATGAGCTCACTGGTTGTTAATGTTTGAAATATTACAGCCAGTGCATCCGACTCTGAATACAATCACAATGCTACTTTCTATTGATGGTTTCCTAACTTGTTCTGCATGATATGCTCCTTATGAGACAATTGTAACCCTTTTGAGGTGGGGGGGGGGGTAATCAAGCAGAACTACTAAATGAAATGAAGATTATGATGGTAGAACATCGGAGATTTGATAGATGTTTCACTTGTAGTTTCGAGGACAAAGGGTTAGGGAATGCAAATGCAAGTGGATAGATGGTAGAAAATACTGATGCTAGTTGGGTCTAGCTTATGTACGCATGTTAAATTTTGCACCCAACCAAAAAAGGGAAGCCACCAATTGAACTTCCTGGTAGATATATGCCGTTCAGTTTAAGTCAAATAACCTGGATGTTTGAGCTGTTGTCCACTCTCAACCATGAAAATCACTTTTCTATGATGTAATGTTTTTGAGACTGTACATCATGTTTTCTCTTTATGAATGGTCATATTCAATGAACTCATTTCTAGTATAGTTGCTGAGACACCCCCTAAGCACGGAGTAAAAGCTTACAAATTGATCTTCCTGCAGAATCTACCATATATATATATATATAATATGTTTCTTTTTTTCCTTTTTTATTACTTTGTTTTCTTACTTCACACATTTCTTCAGCTTTCTATTAGTGAGTAAAGCCTTAACTTGTAATTCAATAAATACACATGTCCTTGTCTTAATTTTCATTATTTATTGCAGGGATGAATCCCTGTTATGTCAAGGATTAGCACTGAATGATGACTTGCAGCGACTACTAGCCAAACATGAAGCACTAGCTTCGGGGACTGCTGTTCCAGTGGAGAAACCGAAGAATGAGACTAGTAAAGCACTGGTACCTATAGATGCTCCTTTAATTGATACAGGCGACAGCAAGCAGCCTGATACAGGGTAATTTAATTTTGTTTTTGCTCTTCTTTTTGAAGTACTTTTATACATAAATATATTGCATTTTGAGTACATATATAATGTATCTGGTCTTTGGTTTTGGCCTACTACTTGAAAATGTATTGAGCCCTGAATGTTGCCAAAATAAATGTTTTATGCAAATGAAGTGTATCGAATTTTACATATCACATTGCAGGTTTACGCCTGATCTAAAAATTGATGTTCTTCAATTTATAATTTGATCGAGATTTGATCAATTACAAAGAAGTTTCTGACTATTGTTTTTGACATAAATTAGTTTCTGGTGAAGGGTCTGGTTACCTGGTTAAACATATACGGTGATGATTGACATCATATTTGAGTGATTCATTCCCTTTTGTGCTGCTTAATATTACGTCTTGTAAATGAGTGGATATATTTTTTTTATTTCTAGTTTTTCCTGTTGTATAAATTCTTACTGATTCTGGATATTCTTGTAAACCGAAAACCCCAAATCCCTACTTCTCCGCTGCAGATCAACCTCTGGTGCTGGTGCAGGGATACAGTTACTCTCTCTTGCTCCTATTGCAACTAATGGGCCATCAGCAACTCCAGTAAAGGTCAATCCTAAATTTGATCTTCTGAGTGGAGACGACTTCGGCTCACCAACCGCCGAGAATTCTCTAGCTCTTGTACCAGCGGGTGAACCTCAGCCCACTACTCCTGCCTCTCAACAGAATGCCCTAGCTTTAGTGGATATGTTTTCACAAAGTAACAATGTGCAATCCAACAGTCCAGTTGGGCAAGCATATTCTTCGTCACCTCAATTCCAGCAGCAGCCCCAGGGTTTCCAACCTCCACAATCCCCATTTTACCCAAATGGAAGTGTTCCCACCATGGGGCCACCTCAATATGAGCAACATTCCCCCTATGCACAAGGCACTAATCCTGCGTGGAATCAAATGCCCCAACAGCCACAGCAGCCTGCTTCACCTGTTTATGGTAAGTGAAACACGAACTTTGGGAAGATCCCTTCTCCATCTACATTCTAATAAATTTAATCTGCCAGTCTCTATCATTCTGGGCCTGTTTGGTTACCAGTTTATGATCAGTTACTCCGTAGAAAATGCCAAAAAGAAAAAAATGTTTTCTGGTTCCAGGACAAAACAGCCTCGTATCTTAAAACGCTTCTTAGGTGGTTTTGGCAGGTTCTATCCAAAATTGGAAATACGTAATACTCCCTCTATTCCAGGCAAAGAGTCCACTTTCCATTTTTAGAAGTCTAACATGTGACTAAATCAAATCAAATTTTTTCATACTTTACTTATGTTTTAGGAAATAAAATTTCATTTATTAAAAATTACATTAAGAATACTATAGAGTACAACTTTCATAACTTTGTAAAAGCAAATAAATCTATGTAAATTATCGGTCAAACTTTAATTAAATTGACCCAAAAAATTCAAAGGTGGACTCTTTGCCTAGAATGGAGGGAGTAGTTTTAATGGGCATGAACAATCTTTCTTGCATATTTCCAATGAACTTATTTCTCAAATTGGTTATTTGAAATAGCAAACATGAATTTAGACATCTTGAAAACAGAAACCTGATACAGGATTATGGGAAGTGTTGAAACTGGCTACCATCTAGATTGGTTGGATGCTTTCATCCTCAATTTTGTGTAATTACACTTGATGACTGCCACGCTTTAAACTATTGAAAAAGCAGTTGAAACAGGGCCCTAATGGTCCTGCAAAAATTGCTGTGGTAATTTTGAAGCTTCTTTCAAGCGATCTTGGATGGTGTGCCTGTTGGGTATTTGGGAACTGTAGCGACTCCTACAGAAGCTAAATGTTGTCTGTGCTATTATGTTGCGCTAGATTTTACTGTTATGTCTCATTTTGGGTTGGTGGCAGGTGCTCAAAGCAGTGGTGCACTACCACCTCCGCCCTGGGAAGCTCAGCCAGCTGACAATAGCCAATATGGAAGCCCTCAATATTCTCAACCCGTGCAAGTAACTACTCAGGTGGTTGTCACACATTCCCAGCCTGTCCCTAGCAATCTGCATCCCCCAGGATTGCAACCGATGGGGACTACCGATCAGCAGGTAACCGGAATGTACATGCAGACAATAAATAACCCGGCGGTTCATCCCCAGCAACTCCAAGGGGGCCAGCCAATGGGTATGCTTCCGCAGCAAATGCAACCTGGCCAAATGGCTTTTATGTATCCTCAGCAAATGCCTCAACCAATGTATAACAACCAAATGGGAGGAGGCTATGGCAGCTATGGTTATGGGTATGGGTATGGCCAGCAGCAACAAAATACTCATTATATTGAGCAGAGAATGTCAGGGTTATCTGTGAGAGATGATGGTGTTATGAAGAATTCATCTTACTACGCTTCTAATCAATCTTACGTGCCTGTGCCCTCTGGAAAGCCTTCAAAGCCAGAAGACAAGCTGTTTGGGGACCTTGTTGATTTTGCCAAAGTTAAGCCCGGCACAAAAAACACTCCTCCTGGTAGAGCTGGGAGCATGTGACAATAATGACTTGTTTTTACTTTTTGATTACTATTGGTTTGCTAACTTGCTTTCTTTTTTTACGTTTTCCTTTTCTTTTTTTTTAATTTTTAAATTTTATAGAGTTTTTATAATATCTTATTCTTTTTTGACTGATTTGTGTGGTTTTTTACACTTGTGTACATTCAATGCAGGGAAAGGAAATCAGAAAACTTACCTTTTTCAATAAGGTTGAGCTTTAAGAAATTACTGTATATTTTCTTCTTATTACGTACTTATTTTGCTACTCGAGGCTATAAGAGCATTGTGAGAAAGAACCCCCCGAAACACCCCCTCCGCCTCCTCCCCTTCCCACCTCTCTCTTTCCCCCTAATGCTACATACTCCTACTCCTACATACATGTTTGGGTAGAAATATTTTTTTTCTTGCTTGAATGTACTACGTTTGACAGGCTTACAGCTGAGTTGACGGTGAAATCTTGTGATTTGATGTCTTAGTTAGGGATCTCAAACCCTAATGATTGTATATGATGATCTGTTCTGTGTAATACTTGCAAATTATTTTTCATTTTAATTTTTATAGTAAATCATTAATGTCGTTTTAACTCTAAACTGATTGATGGAAGAAAAAGTCTCATTTCCGAAAGAGAAGAATATGTTTCAAAAGAGGTAGAACAAATAAAATTATAATCTTAAAAAGTTTGACTCGGTCAAATGAGATTTTTTTTGTTTTGTTTGAGAAGGAGGGAGAATAAATCTTCCCATAAATATTTCTGCTGCCTTTTTATTGTTTCTATCCTATTCCCTTTCTTCCAAGAATAGCACAACTGCCCTATATCAAATCCAATCAATATTCATTTCTTTGCAGGCCGTCTTAATGTAACTTTTGTTACTTTGGAATGGAATAGAAAAGAAAAGATATGGCCATTGTAACATGGAAAAATTGCGGCCAATACCTTTTTGTGAAATATTCAATCGATTAAATTCAATATATTTGTTTTTATTCACTTAAGTCAATTTTAAGTGATAAATTAACTATTTGTTCTAAAACTGTCCCGTATTAACATATTACGCTTTTAAATGCATTTTGTGCATCAATATGTGTATGAAATGTGCATCGTCAATGTATTTTGTGATTTTTGTGTTTAGAAATATGCATCGTTTGCCACGTCAAGTATAAAATGTGCATCGTAATATATATTTTATGAATTTTGTGTAAGAAATATGCATCGTCATGTATAATTTTGTGCATCGTCAAATATGACAGTACTAATTCAATTTTTGTGTTAAGAAATGTGTATCGTCGAGTATAAATGTGCATCGTCAATGTATTATTTCATTATATTTTTTTGTGCATTGTCAAATATAATGTTTTGTATCGTTAAGTATAACTGTATTATTTTTAGTATATTTTTTTATACATCGTGAAGTATATTTTTTGTGCATCGTCAACTGTAATTTCAAAAAAGATAGAAATTACACAATGTTTATCAGCACAGATTCATAAAAAGAGAGGAATAACACGAAAAATATAATCATCCTTTTTTTCGAACAAAATCATTGCATTGACCATTTTGACCCTGTACTTTGCACACTCAATAATGTCGAATTCCGTCGACAATTGCTTGTCTTGGAGCAATCTTTCCATCAACATGCACACGATCACCCCGCAATCATCACTTTCAACTTTTTGTTGGGGTGATGTTGTACATGTGCTTATTGGGCAGACATCTTGTAGTTAGCTTAATCGTTGGTATCGCTTTGTTGGCGATGCAGAGATCAATGCCTTCATCTTTTGTTCAACATATGATGACTGTAGTGAAAATTATTTAAAAACAAGTATCAGGTGATTATACTTTGTATTTTTAATAAAGACAAGGTACATTAGTCACCAGTATTTTAGCTCTTTCCAAGTGCCAGTCTTTTTCGTTATTGTTGATGGAAGAGTTATACCATTTATTTTCGTTCTCATAAAACACCAGCAGGATCCAATGCAAGCAACTACCAGTATGCACGTCACCCTGGCCTGATGTGTTTATTGGGAAGATTAATAGATCATGGTGCATGACCCCCTCCAACTTGTTGTTGACGTGTATTGTAACCAGATCTTTGAATATGTCGATTTTTGAGTGTCGTACCACGTACAACTAAATAACGTAATGTATACATATTTAGTTTACAACAATCAATTAAGAAACTTATATAGTAAAAAATTAGGATTATAATAATATTACCCAAGAATTAAAACTAAAAACCGTTCTGGGAAGGTCTTTATTTTGATCTTTTTGAACATTTTTCAGAATCGACGTCCAAACGTCTATGTGCTGCAAACAAAAAAGAAAAGCAAGTTATATAGCTGAGAAAAACAAAATAACATTGCATATGAAACTGGTTCATTCATTGCATTTAATGAACAATACATACAAATACAATATGATGCATAAGGTCAAATAAAAAGTGGTGTATCGTCAATTAAAAAGTTGTGTATCGTCAACTAAAAATCAGTACAATATTATGCATCGTCAACGAAAAAGTTGTGCATCGTCATGCTCAATAACAGTACTTTCTTTGGTGTAAACTTGTGCATGACGATGCACACTTTTTAAGTGCATTGCAAGTGTAATGTGAAAATATATATATTTTTTCATGTGAAAGCAATATCAATGTGTGTAAATTGGAATAAAATACATACGTTGCTCTCCAGCATTTTATGTGTCAACAAGAGTTGGATATTAGAATAATTAATAAACTATTTTTGAAACATCCTCACCCATATAAATAGTTGCCGTGTAAAAGATTGATGATCATATTAATAATGAATTCACACAATAGAGATAATAATGTTATGCTATTGAAATTCGACAATATTAAAAATTTGACTTACAGGTCTCCACCACCGTTTTCGTAAAGTTTGGCTAGTATCGGTTTGGTGGTGGGATCTAGTTTAATAGGGTTGGGGATGTTGCTTTTTCTTTTTTGTTGGTTTGTGGTTCTTTTCTTCTTTTTTACAGGCTCTGCTACGTCGTCGGTACATAAGTCATTTGGATTCTTCTTCTTCCGGTCATCTCATTTTTGTACTCTTTTGACCATGGAAGGAGTCTTGCCCGTTTTTGTACGCCCCTGCACCGCTTCATTTGCTGCACTTTCCAATTCATCCACCTCCTCCTCATTCATTTGTTCAGCAGCACTTGATATGAGGGCCTGTTGCCTCTCATTTTTCATCATTGCATTTTCTTCAGTTATTTTTAATAGCAGTTTTCTGAGTTCTTCAAATTGAGCATTTTGTTCATTAAGTCTGACATTCTGTTGCTCTTGTGTCTTTTCTAAGTCAGACCTCAGGCTGCCTATTTCTTTGACCATGTCTTCAATTTTTACATCCTTTTTAGCCAATTCTGATATAAGGATCTCAATTTCTTTGTCTTTGGCTTCGATTGTAGATAATTGCTCATCCACAACAGCTCTGACAACGTTCATTGTAGCGTCTTGGTCAACTGTTCTTGCAGCTTCTGAAACATTCTGTTTAGGTTGTGGATTTACATCCACAGCTTTAGTTGGATGAGATGGTGAATTGACTTCGTGTTGTTGTAGGGCCGCGACATCCATCACAGCAGCCTCTAGAAGGATATCTATCTTATTTCTTCCCTCTTCCCGGAGGAAGGCTTTTTCATCTTGTGTTCTTTTCATAAGACCCCTTAACCTCTACAAAAACATAAAAAAAAAATTAAAATTTAATTAGAGAATGTGCATAGTAAGTGTACTCTTTATACTTTTTCAGTATAATATTGTGCATCGTCAAATAAAAAGTTATGCATCGTCAACTAAAAACCAGTACAATATTGTGAATCATCAACTAAAAAGTTGTGCATTGTCATGCTCAATAACAATACTTTTTTAAAGTTTTAATGTTGTTATTTATAATAGTAAACTAATGTGTCATTTTTATATTAAGCACTCACTTGGTTGGTCATGACCGCCATGAAATTGATTCGCCGAGTGCTTCTGACAGCTTAGACAAATCCCATTTGACAAATCTTGGGATATATGTTTGGCGTGTCAGGAGCATAATGTTGGTCTGCTCACATATCCAGTACTGCATACATACGTAAATTGAACACTGTTAATATGACCAAATCTACATGCATCATACACAAAAATTGCACATAATAATATCAAGTGAACTTAAATTTTACCTCGAGTAGTAGCACACATTTTTCAATGCTTTGATCAGTTTCTACTTCCAAGCTCTCCAACAACATATCAACTACATGTTTGGACCAATTATAAGTTGATATTTTTTTGATGTCGGAGACAAAGCTTGTATACACCCAAGGTATATAGGAGGTCTTGGACGCCACTCAACAATGTCGCGAGCACAAGGAGTATCGTCTACGATGCCACGCAGTTGACATCGATTTGTTGGACACTGTTTGTCCTCTCCTTGATTATATCAAGGATCATTTTTGACTTGAGCCTGACGTTTTTTGTTTCTTTAGACATCTTCTCAGGAAAACACCTTTCAAGGAAATCGGTGCACTCCAATTTGTAGAGGGAGATGTTGATTTCCTGCGCTCCGTCCTTGATTCTAAATATACGCTTGACATCTTTTGCCCTAACTTTTAGTATTTTTCCAGCCAGCCATTTTGAAGTGCCTAAGTTCTTAGACGTAGAACTTGGCAATACACCTGATAATTGCGCCATCCTTCTTAGATTGATCGCGGAGTAAGTTTTCGCGAATGATGCTATCTATTATGTTCCAGAAGGGTGTCTTTTTCAACACTCTTATATGATCTTCCCTGAAACTAATACTTTGTAGTTGGTCAATTAGGGACTACATACTTGATCTGTATACAATTCTATTCCTCACACCTGCATAATAAGTATATTTTGTTAGATTTCGATGGTGCATCGTCAAGCATAACATGTGCTTCGTCTATGTAATTTTTGTAAATTTTGTAAATGTGCATCCTCAAGTATAATTTCTGTGCATCGTCAAGTATAACAGCACTTAAAAATTTTGTGCATCGTGATGGACAATATAACAATATTTTTTTGTGCATCTTGATCGACAATATGTGAATATCAGGACGCACAACATTTTTCATAACGACTTACAATTTTTTAATCAAAAACAAAACGGTGTATTAATATTTTCAGTGAACGCGATTCATCACAATAATGCATTGTGATGCATCAAAAACAATAAAATTTTGCAATACGATGCTACAAATTTGTGCATCGTGATGAAAAAAACCTAGAAACGATATTCACGAATATTTATGCTCTGTTTTTTGAAACTCTAAAATGTATTCAGTAATACTAACATGATCCTTCGTTTTGGTTGGTTCCGGTGGTTGTTGCCTTCTTTCTAGTGCTCTTTTGTTGTTGATAAGACATTTTTTCTCAGTTTGATAGTAACTCACGATAATGTTTTCAAAACTTTTTGTAAAATTTTCGAAGGGTTTTAAGAATTTTTGCTTTTTGTTTTCTAAGTGAAGAGGAATTTTTTTGCTCTGTGTGTTTAAAGTGAAGGGGGGTTAGTTTGTTTTCTAGCCGACGCACAACTTTTGGTGAGTCGTCAAGTGAAAAGGTAATTTGTGCATCGTTTTTGTTTGCGATGCATAGTGTGGGCTTCCATATTTTTATGTACATCGTCTTGTGTTGCACAGTGTCCACTCTCCATGGTTTTTAAGAACATAGATGATATTTCGCAACAAAAGTATCCTTTAGCGATTGAAAATAATAATAGTGGACTTTAATAAATGAAAATTATCTAAAAGGGACCGGCCCAAATTTTGCCCTTGTAACAAACCAATCGAGCAATCCTCTGGCAACTCCCAAAAACCAACAATGGGTAATGGATAATGATCTGCTAAGCTTACTATGGAAGCCACAAGTTTTCTGTAGTCAAAAAGGGCAAGTAAAAGATGGTGACCAACAATGGGTAATGGAGATGTAAGTAAAATGTGTAGACGGGATCATCAATCTCGACAATACTTCACACCGTTTAGATGTTCAATGACTCAAAATACAATTACTCCCGCGTTCCACTCCTTTAAAAAGTCTAATAATTAAGGGATATATAAGTAATATTGAAGTTGGTCATAATTACAAAAATGTTTGAACATAATAAAGATGTTTATAGAAGAGGATAAAATTGAAAGATTTATGGAAATTGTATGCATAATTTTTTATATGAAACATTCCAAAAATAGACTCTTTGCCTGAAACGGATGAAGTACATTAGTAGATCAAACACAACATTGCCAAATTCGTAGAACTTGTCAACTGGTGAGACACCCGATCTTTGTTCAACAGAATTTCATCAAAAGGTTTATCATTCAAACAAGTATGTAGTTCTTGGCATTTAATATATGCTATAATTAATAAGATTATTTTTCACATGTACCGCATGAGTACCTCAACTCAATTTAATTCAGCTTTGTCCCAATCACTTGAGACCAACTACATGGATCATTATTTGCCATTCTATTTGGTCCAACACAAGATTATGATTCATATTTCATAGCCATAGGGATCTCATAAACAGGCTACCAAACGCAACCCTCCTTTATGCGGTTGTGAACCCCCCGACTCTGTAAATATGACTCTAGGGGACTGAGAGAGAGAGTGGCAATATCCCAAGATCTCATTGCAATCAAACCTGTCAACAAGCTGCATGATTCTATAAGTTCTTAGGGAGTTTTTGGTCTGTCCAATGATTAACACCAAGAATCCATTATGCATCCCCCAATTGATTTCGCCTTACATGGAGGGATTTGGTAGTTTAAGTAAATGGGTCCTAAATTCAGAAGTTGAATCTGCCAATAGTAAAGGGGGCCCAGAGTGGGGAATAAACGGGAGGATTCCTAGCATTTCTATCTCTTAAATTGAAATTGTAGCAAATATTCCTCATTCATCCAAAGGTTTCTGTTGGAATATAGATCGGAGATATAAGTACAGAAACCTACAAGATTGATTAGTCAAAAGAGTTTCAAAATTTAACACCCGTTTCAAAATAAAAGAAAAGCAAATAGGAGGGAAACTACAGGGGAGAAGCACCACTGCAACCCTTGAGTCTCTGGATTTAAACAAATAAAGATCAATCTCCAGCTTAATGCAAGAGAAATTCATCTGATGGCACCTGTGATGGCTATTTGCTGTCATAAAGGCATCGAGATGCCTGCAACAACAGGAAACAACAAATCAGATTACATTTTAAGATGTGAATGGTAGTGCAAATAAAGGGGAACACTTGTTAAAAGCACACATTAGCTCCTTCTAAATGCATTGTAATGTAAATATGCATAGAAAAACGAAATTTGGTCTATTCATAGACAACAAGTTGAAATTTGTTGATTGTTTAAGGTCCTAATGAAATCTGAAGACCATCACGTCCACCCAGCTCCTTTCAATTTTCTATTCAAATTTTTATGCACTTCGAAGTTCAAACAATAAAGTTGATCGATAATCAGACAAAACGACTATACTTCTCTCCTTTACTAAGTGATTCAATTGATTAAGAGTATGATTCTACAGTATTTAGGGATATATGTTTGCCTTGGGAGTTGGGAGTTACCGATAGCATAGAAATTCATAGCGCTGGTAATATAAGTATGATTACTTCTAAAACAAGAATCCTTAAGCAGGCACTTGTTAGCATTTTCCATAATACTATTACTGTTAGCATCATTGGATCAACTACCTATTAATGTAGGGTCTAATGTCAATAAGGCGTAAAATTACCATGACTAATGTTGATAGTAAGAATTCCGTCTCTCCATTGTTTATACTCCACCTTCTCCCAAAATGAGAGTCTATTTTTAGTTTTTCGTGGAAATTAAGGAAGTTAACTTTTAAGCAATAATTGTACTAAAACATATAAATGAACGCCCTCTTTGACCACATTATAGCATTGCAAGTGAACACCATGACATCATAGTTGGCAAAGGTAAATTTAGTAAATTCATGGAAAATAGGACATTCGTTTTGGGATGTAGGGAGTACAGAACAAGAGGAAAAGAACTTCCTTTCCATATAAATGAACACCCTATTATTATTATTTTTTGCCAAAGTGATATCTCCTAGTAACATAATGAGTTTGAATGTTTCTTGATTATCTAGGGCTCCATTCTGTCAATTTGAGTCTAGTGTTCTACATTTACCACTATGTTCAGAAAAGTTCCATCGCAGTTAACAGATATCTCACTCTAACAAGATTCCATATCAAACATAATTACATGTCCTCAATCCAGAAATTGCAATATGCATCACTTATCAAATACACATACACATGAATTCTACCAATAAAAACCCAACATAAAGGTACAAATGTGTGCTTGAAAATAAATATGGATGGAGAAAAGAGAAAAAATTACCTTGAGGAACCAAACCCCAGCTCTGAGACTCTAAAGAAAGCGCTGAAGTCAGTCGAGCCGTAGCAATTGCGCTGTGCAAAGGCATCATTGACCCCACTAAACAGCTCATCTCGACCGGTAATCTATTTCAAAACCCACAGCCATCATTCCACAAGTCACTTTGTAAATATCACGCACATTCGCATGAATATAATTGTGTCTGCGGGGAAGGGGTAATTCATTTACTTAGCTAAGCATATGAACTAAGGTTTTCTTCAACTTGATTCCAATCTTTGGTTCCGAAATCGGAAGAAAAGTTTAATTAACTGAAATTTGTTCATTCAATTCCAAATCTTTAATCAAAACCCTAAACTCATTAACCCCAAAACGCACACACAGATACATATGCACACACACAGACACACATTGAGTGGGTAATTTTTACCTTGAGGTTGGAGAAATGCGCTTTACAGAAGGAAATGACTGAGCGGGCAAGCTGGATTTCAAAGGGTTTGCAGATTTTCCATTGAAGATTTTAACAGAGATTGATGATTGGGAGCGGCACAGTAATCTTGAAACAATTCTTGAAGCTGACATTCCTGCCTTTGTCGTACGGTCCTAACGGTGGTTTCGTAGAATGAAGCTTTCCCTTAGGTTTATACGAATGCAATGCCATGGCTCTAAGCTGCCTGGTGGGTTGTGCGCTTACGACTAATCTTTGGTGCAGTTTGACCCCTTGGTCTTGTGACTAATTCCTAGTCTCTGTCTTATGTTGTAGACAACAACAAAAAGGCCCCTAATGCTCGTCATGTCCTAGTATGTTTTTATGGCAATGGTTACAAAATTTATAAGTTGATGATGCAAAAAAAGTTATCATCCCGGGGTATTAAATCTGAGCTTGAACCTTGGATTGTGTGTTGCTTTTCGGTGGGATTGTCATCGTAGATGATATGATATCTGGCTATATTTATAATCGTGTGAGGATGGGGAGTTTTTTCCTCCAAAACCCTCCACGTGTGTATTAGTATCGTGATAAAGCACAAAAGGGATAGATAAAGTATACACTTGTATAGAGTGAGTGTGTGTGTAGAGAGTGTGTGAAAAGGTGAATGAGCCTTACTATTTATAATGTCTAGGGGGTTCCTTTTAACTGGATGGGCCGAATCTATATAGGTCTGCCCATATCATTTGGAAAGTACCCTTTTAGGGATGGTACAAAATGTGCGCATTATAAGTAAAGGTATTTGGCTATCGGTTTGAGTGTTTTGGCCGAACACGAAGCTTGAAAAGATGTAGTGAACCTTTTATTAAATTGTAGATGTTTGGGGTTATTGATGAAAAAGTGTGTATCCTTTCATAAAAATCATCATTTTCTCTTTTAGGTTTCTTTTGTACATGCAAGTTACACGAGTTGGGCCCAAGAAAATCCTCAAAATGTATTGAAGTTCGACAACCACAAGTTTGTCCCCTTTTTCTATTTTTCTAGCTTTTTCGAGTGGGGAGGTTTAGCGTTCTCCTCATCAAGCTTAACTCAAAATTCGTTGGTGTCATGATGGATGAAATGATCAAGTTTCCAAAAAAAAAAAAAAATGAACGACGACATTCAAATTGAAAAACATTTTAGTGCTCCCCTTTTTTGAGTATTGATCATCCATTTTGAGCGATAATGTGAAGTTCAAGAGGTAAGTAAGAGGCCTTTTGTTTGGTTGTGTTGATAGTTGCTTATTTGGTTCACAGTCATGTGATGGTCATTGATATGGTGAGTGCTACTTAATGGTCGCAAGTGAAATAGGTTGTTTACAGAGTAGTCATTGTGGCATGACCATAAAGGAAAATATATTTTGTACGCGTTGCAATGCTAGATTGAGAATAGGGTAGACATATGACCATTAAATTGCACCTATATTATATATAGTACTCCGATTACAACAAAAAGGAAGTGCTGTGGTTGAACTAAGCAAGTTTTGAGTTGAAGGTAAAATATACAAATAGCTTAAAGTAAAGGTACTAAGTTTACAATTTTTTTCGTATTGATATCGAATCGAAGCATCTATGAAGATTTGTCATATACAAAAAAAAACTACAGAAAAATTGAAAAAGGACAGATCGATCGATTGAAATACACGAAAAAGGGGATTCATTATAACTTGTTGTTGATTCAACAACTTCTTCATTTTTCTCAACTCTCAGGTAAGATCAATTCTATAGTTTTCGCTCACTTTATCTCTCTAGGGTTTTCATTATCACTTGTTCTTGATCAAAATTTGCAGGAATTGTAATTTTAACAGTAGAAAGTTTTCAATTATGCTGTAGTTGACAGGTGTTGTGAATTTTGCCTGAGTTTGGAGGTGTATTGTTTCACAGGATATTAACAAAATGCAGGTTAGTTGTTTTTTAATTGGGTTATATTCTATTTGATCGATTTTGTGTTTTTGTTTGCGCTAATTGCATTGATACCAGAACCTAACTATTTTGTCTCGGTTTGCTTAAAAGGGAATAGACCCTTCTTTAAACATCTTCAAACAAAAATTGTTGCCTTATGGAAGTTCCCTTCATTAATGGTTATCTCAAACATTGTTTGCCAAGAGAAAGAATGAGGATTCCATAGTGATGAAATCACTAAAGCACCATAGTGAAGTTAGAAGATGACTATCGCTATACTCAGTATAACTTACTACCTCTCCTCCGTATGTCATCTTCCAAACCCTACCCTTTAAATCTCCTTCCCCAATTGTTAACCCACTTCATATTTCCTCCCAGAAGTAATATCCTGACCCTCTCGTTGTTCTTGTCTACTTTTCCATTTTTAAAAGTAGAGTTAGACTTTGTCTGTATGGAGAGAGTGGGACATTTCTCAAGTGTATGGAGGGGTGTGGAAGTTGGAGAGAGGGTGTGAAGGCGGGAATATGACCATTGGATTGAGATTTGAAGATGGAAAAGTGGAGAAGCACAAGTAGGGGATTAGTACTGTTAGTAGGATAAAAGAGGTTGGTTAATTATTTTATTTGGAAAATGAATCATGGAGGGTGAGGTCTATAAGTCATTTTACCAAGGAGAGAGGGATTTTTCTCGTTGAGCTATAAAATATTTTATGTTGACCTCATTCTCCAAATGTTACTAAATACTGGAAATTGTCGAAAACATTGTCCGTAAATCATTTTCCATGAAAGAAACGGAGCCACAAATTTAGAAGTTATTAGAAATTAAGGGGTCAATGTAGAGGCACTGTTCCTGGTGGTTGGTAAGTGGGCCGCCCTCCTTTCCCCCTTGTATGTATCATTGTATCCACTGCAATTGAGACCTTGTAGCGCTGATGGATTGGTCGTTTCTTAGTACCGTTCTCCCTGTATTGTAATTCTCCCAAGTTTTACTATAGTTCACCTGTTTAGTAATCTCCATGTGCATGTTGGGTGCAGGCATCAAGAGCAAGGCTTTTCAAGGAATACAAAGAGGTGCAGCGAGAGAAAACAGCTGATCCAGATATTCAGCTAGTTTGTGATGATTCCAACATATTCAAATGGACTGCTCTTATCAAGGTGTGCTCCTCTTTCAAAGAAGTATATAAAGATAATGTTGTTCTTTTGCTTGACTTTAGGTTATATACAGGGACCATCAGAAACTCCTTATGATGGTGGAGTTTTCCAGCTTGCTTTTTCTGTACCAGAGCAATATCCATTGCAGCCTCCACAAGTGCGGTTCTTGACCAAAATTTTCCATCCAAATGTACATTTCAAGGTATAAAACTTCCATTATGCTCTTTGTTTTTTTGTCTTTTTTTTCCTGGAAAATTAGTTTCACTGCATAAACATGATTGAGATTTGATGCCAAGAAATGGGGCAAGCGCAGGCTGTACTAGTAACTTGCCCAAAAAATGAAAATGCCATTACTGAAAAAACAAAAAGGAGGAAAATGAAGGGAACTTCCATAAGCCAACAATTCATGTTTCTTGGCAAATAATGTTTGAAACAACCATTAACGATGGCCCATTATCAACAAAATATCTTCATATAAATCCTTTGAGTAATTATAACAATCATGGACTGTATTGGTTAATGTAAGATTTGATCCTTTAAGAAACAAATGAAAATTATGTATACTTATCTTGTAATGCGTAACCTTACAGTATTCATGGTATTCCGTCATACTTGTTGCCTTTCATAATCTTTTGACTAAGACCAAGTTTACCTTATAATAAGAGGGTTATTGGTAGGACATTGCCAGTTGGATTTAGATGGTCTGGATATAGTGAGCTGGGTTCTGGCTTTACGTGTCACCAGGGGCAATTGCTGGGGGCGAAAGCCAAGAAAGTTCATTGAGGAGAGAAGTGAGGGCAAAGACTACCCTGACTTTCAGAAGTGGAGAGAGCTAAAAGTCTTGCTTAGCCCTACAGTGAATTGCAATGCTCTACATTCTTTCATGAAAGAGATTTTTTGTCTTTGAGAAATGATGGAGGGTAGTATATACAAAGGTTCAGGGAGGCATCAGGTGATGGATGCACCCGAGATTGCTGGATGTGTGTCTTTTGGTGGTGAACAAGGCATCTTTCTTTCGCATGCTCTCTGGTAAGTGGATTACGCAAGCCCTTGAAAGTGGTCTGGTAAGGAGCTCTTCACTTAAGCTACTTAATCTAGTACTCTCAGAGGTCCTTCCCAGTTGCTTTCAGGTTACAAGGCATAGCTATGTTGGGCATGTGGACTTCTGCACTGAAGTAAGGCTTTTCAGGAATTATCTAGTCTTGACCAGCTTGAGGGATGTAGTGTGGCATGCAGAAAATTGTAGCTTGATGAGGGCAGGAAGTTTAGGGTGCTGGACCCTTCGCGGCTCGGAAGCATAGACAAACTATTTTAGGGGTCATATTCAATCAGACCCCTCGTAGAGATGGATTACTCGGCACATTGGAATATGAAAGAGGGCAGCTATTGACTTGTTGGTACACATTTTTTTCTGAACTAAGAGAAATGGAAGAAATCCAAAGAGGACAGGTATTAATTTGTTGGGGCACATTTTCTTGACCTAATAGAGAAGGAAAAAGAAATCTCAGTTATAAAATGATTAAAATTTAGGGCGAAATCCTAATTGAAAGAGAATTTCTGTATTGCATTAAAGTTCATGTATGATGGATGATGATGAAAGTACATGAAATTGGGGGCAATGCATGACATGCGGGGAGCGATACTTTTGGGCTATTGTTGAGTATGGAGATTAAGTTATACTGTGCTTCCTAGATGGCTGGGTAGCCCCTAGCACCCGCTGAGTAGCCTGTGCACTCAAGGAGAATCAATGCGGGCTAGTGTACTTGGTGGGAAGTCCGGGGTAGCTTATTGTTTGTTTGTATGTGTGTTGTGTATGTTTGTTTGTTTGTTTGGGGGTCAGGGGTGTTGCAGAGCCGGTAGTAGCTATCCCCTGGGGTAAGTGTTGTAACATCATCTGTGAAGTTGGCTTGCCCTAGCGGTGGAGATGTGGAAACTCTGATTCTTATGGGTTTCTGTCTGCATTTTCTGTACAAGGGGATGCTGCATCATAGTCAGGCTTAAGCCAATTCCACACCTACATTACAGGGTCTCTCTTCTCTTACAATCTGCGCTTTGTCATTACTAAATTGAGATGAGGTAATAATTAATTGAAATCCTTGGATAATCTGACTCTCGAACTAGGTCAATTTTTTTGGGATGGAGGACTGGCAGTTACAAAAGCTTTGTGTCTGTAACACTTCTGATATGAGCTACTTGTGTAAGTTAATTTTTTTAAACACCGTGCAGACAGGAGAGATATGCCTAGATATCTTGAAGAATGCATGGAGCCCAGCTTGGACACTCCAGTCTGTTTGTAGGGCTATAATTGCTTTGATGGCCCATCCAGAACCTGATAGCCCATTGAATTGTGATTCAGGTAAAGTTTGTCTTTGCTACTGTTGTCATGTCTTAATAATTAATATCCTGTTTTCTTGGAACTGTTTGAATCCAAATGTTGCTATGCCCTCCTTTCAGAAAAGGATTCCTTCTATATTGTTTTGGTTTGTCCCAAAGAAAGTCCCATTTCTAAAATTTAAGCTACAAATCTTCATTATTTTTAATTTTTTTTTCTTTTTTCTTTTCAAAAACATGATATTATCTTACGTGTCATACAAAAGAATGTACTCCAGTATAAATTTAGTGCCATTTAAAGGAAATATAGAAGTAAAGGTACGATGTTAAAAAGTTTTGAGTTTTCAAGTGCGACTCTTTCTCTGGGAGGAGGGAGTATAATATCTCACTGTCCATTTTGGTATTGTCATTCATTTTCCATTCCTTCCATTGTCTTGCCTTTTGTTTACTTCATCTCATAAAAGGCATCCTTTATTCTTTTCTATACATGATACGTCCCAGAAAATGAATCCCATATCCAAAATAAAGATGGTGTTTCAACTTTAGCCTCATTAGATTATGACTAAACAACAAGATACTCATACAGTATATAGCGTGGCTGCGTTTCAAACAGAGGTTTAGGATGGTGATGTGTGTGCGGTTGGGGGAGGGGGGTTTGTTTCTTAAGGAAAAGGCAATGAATCTTTATATTTCAAGGCTAGCACCGTCTCCTTTATGTTTTACTTTCAAATGAAGTGAGCATGCCATGTTGGTTTAGAAATGAGGAAGGTAAGCTTCTCTCTCTCTCTCTGCAGGCTTCTGTTGCACCTTTTAGGTTAGGTAAAGAGAACATAGATACTAGAGGTCATAGCTACCTCTGAGGTCAGCTATTTGAAGGGAGCAATGGCAATTGTGTCAGTCTCAATTATGAGAAACATTTCAATACAAAATGTTTATCTGCAAAACTGTTATTTCTAAATGAGTGACTTCATATGTCACTCCTTTTGGGGGACTGGTTGAGTATAGTTAAAAAAGTCGCATTACTACCGTCTACATATTTCCTGAGCTTTAAGCAGGCAAATACTTCTGCGCAATGTTGGAAAATCAACACCTGATCGGAAATAAAATAAAAGGAATTTTCCTGAGAAAGACTATTGGTGAAAGATTTAGCAGGACATAGAGTAGGCGCCTTCGGTGATATATACCAAGGGATTCCCAATGAAGTTGGGACACAAATCAAAATAAGTGAACTTAGTAGTGCATCTAAAAGGGTGTACCGAAGATGCCATCAGTTTCAGATACTAATTACTTTCCTAGTTTCTGTCTTTGTGCCTAATTAGTAGTTACATTATGTTTGTTTAACATTTGAGTCTTCTTGTTCGCAGGTAATCTTCTTCGTTCAGGTGATCTTCGAGGGTTCCAGTCCATGGCAAGAATGTATACTAGGCTTGCAGCCATGCCCAAGAAAGGGTGATTTAACGAAATTCTGTTATTGTGTTTATTCTACTCTGTATACTTGCAATGAGCATGTTATATAATATGGTCAACTATTCCCCGCGAGTAAGCGTACTTATCCTTTTAGTTGCAGCAAAAGTTAAACGATGTTGTAATTTCACTTGGCCATATATCCCAATAATTGATATGATCTACCAAATGTAAGAATTTTTTGCTGGCATCAACGTTATATTAATGTTTGTCGGATTAAAATTTGTGTCGTCGTTTATTTTTGTTCCTTTTTGAAATTTCCCCTTTTCTTTGTGTTAACGACTTTTCAATGGGAAAATGTGGCATATATGTGATTGGTTAATTTGTAGTTCTACATATTAAAGAGTAATGCTAAGAGTACATAAAGAATACTAAATTTTTTGCACCAAATGAACTGATGTGGTAGCTGATGTGATGTATTAATTATGATTTTTAATTTTGTTTTTTGTACTACATCAGCTGACACATCATTTGATCCAAAAAAATTGATATTCTTTAGGTACCCATAGCATTACTCCATATTAAATGATGTAGGGTCTGTTCTCTTTGTAAAATTTAGGGACTTAATTTTTAGGTTTTGACTTTCTCTATTTTTGGCCCCATCAGCTTCACTTTATTTTTCTCTAATTTTTTCTTCTATTATTAAAACATTAAAATCCAAAATTCAAAATCGATCATCTAAATTTTCATGTCAAACACACCCATAATGTCTTTCAAATTATTATGTTAGTTACGAAAATTGGAATGAAAAACTGAGACACCAAGGTTGGGATCAGTTTACTCTTTTCAAAATGGAGTGAAAACAAGAATGATGAGAAAATTGCAAATGCTATTCTAACACAAACACTTTGGACATCGTATAAACCTTTGGTGTAATTACAGTATTTCTCAGATATCAAAGAGCTTTAGCTCAATTGATACTGATTACTTTTCTTAATAGAGTGATCGGGTATTCAAGTCTCACTAGAGAGACCCTGGTACGTAACATAACAAAGGCACAATTTAGTTAACGGAGAGGTTAAGTGTTTAGGTCTATATAAAAACAATAAGGGTCGGGGTAAGGTTTATGTTCCCTCTAACCTTTAAAAAAAAAAAAACAGTATTTCTCATATATATCTAACTAGAAAAAAAAAATTGTAGAAGGTTGGAAACCCAACATATTTATAAAAAAAAACAGTATTTCTCCTTTCTAAAAAAAAAAGTTAGTAATTTAAAAAAGGATTAAATAGTAATTTGGTTCCAGAACATTACTTCATTTCCTCGTTCAGTAATTGTACTTTTGCGCTTTCTATTTCGAACATTGAACTCAATATTTGGAGATGAACTAGTCACTGGGCTCTCTTCCGTCATCAGTTAATTTTCAAAAAATGACCATATTGTCCTTATTTCCTGCCATTTGCATAACACGTGATACCTTTCTTGAATTTTTCTTTTTTATTTTCATGTTTTCTCTAACTCTTTTTTTTTTTTGTCCCTCCTACTTAAAAGTCATAATAATTTTGAACAGCGCTATTTACACCCTCACTTTTTCTTTATACACCCCCTTTTCTTAGTACACACACCATCTTTATTTTAAGTTAACCTAATTACTTAGTACACACCCCCTTATATTTCCTATTTTTCCTTTTCTAAAAAATCCTTTTTTTTTTCTCAATACACCCCACTCTCTCACTCTCTTTCGGACCTAACCCTAAGCGCAATCCCCCATCCCTCGATGGGAAAAGAACGACAAAGAAGAAAGAATGAAAGAAGAAAAAAGGAAGGAGGAAGAAGAAGGATGAAGGAAGAAGGAAGAAGGAAAGAAAGAAAAAAAAAAGTATGTCTTCCCCACCCACCCTCCCTCCCTCTTTCTTTTTTTTTTTCTTCCTTTCCCTCCCTTATTTTTTCTTCCCTTTCATTCCCTCCTCCCTCAGTCACCCCTTTGCAAACCTGTTAGCAATTTCCAGGAAATTTCTTGAATGATCATGGTTGACCGAACAACCGAGTGTTGTTTGATCAACCATACCGAACAAGAAATTTTCAGCAAACCATGAAAGAAGAGGGTGGGTGGAGAGGAGAAGGGGGAGGGGAAGAAGAAAAAGGGGAAAAACAAAGAGGAGGGGAGAAGAAGAAAAAGGGGGAAAACAGAGGGGAGGGGAGGGGAGCGTCGGAGGCAGGGAAGAAAAGGAGGAGAGGAGAGAAGGGAGGGGGAGGAGAAGAAGGAAAGAAAAAAAAAAGAATGAAAAAACAGAGGGGAGCACTGGCCGCCCGAGACAGGGAAGAAGGGAAGAAGAGGGAGAAATGTATCAAAGTCTTTGAATAGGATGACATTTTTGTAATTAAAATTTGGGAGGTGTTAATAGCGCTGCTCAATAATTTTAGGGATAATTACTTAAAAGAGGACTTAAGTGTGCACAAACATATTAAAGCAATGGTTCTAATTATATTAATTCTCGCTCTCAATTATATCTAAGGTTCTGACCATTAGCAAAGTTAAAACGAAAGAGAGTCGGTTCGTCACTTTTATTTGCACGACTCTCTCTCTCTCTCTCTCTCTATATATATATATATATATATATATATATATAAACACACACAAGATGTTGCTCCTTACCTATCGAAGTCTTGCACCTAGATCAAACAGCTGCTTCGAATGTCAAATTTTTGTTCAAATTTTTGGTGTTTTGAATCATAGAACTCCTAATCAAAGGAGAATTAAGTATGTCAACATAAATCTTTGGCTCATCCTCAACATACCAAAGTTGTGTGATGTATCATTAGAGAGAGAGAGAGAGGGTAATTTTGATGAGTTTCGAGGGTAAAAAATCAATCCAACTTTGAAAAAAGAAACAAATTTTGGGAATATATTAAGAGAGAATAGCGGGAAATGACATATCATGCCCAAACTCCTTAAAAGTTACGTACAACAAGATCACCACATAATTTGTGGTTTTCAATTAGGTGCAACTGATTTAATGGATTGGTGCAAACACTTTTCTATAGAAGTGCAACTACAAAATAAGAGGTTCATGTTCATGTTCATGTTGGCAAATGGTTCAACTTTTTGTGTAGACCATCCCTAAACCTTAATAACCATCTCCTACATGCACCCCCTTTCTAGGCTCAGTTATCTCTCCCAATTACTCCGATCCAAAACCTTACCCATCAACCAAATCAAACAAATTCACGCTCAACTCATCTCCAACTCCGTTAAATCACCCACCGTTTTTGCCTATTTGATCCAACACTATACTGCTTCTCCACAACCTACCAATTTCGCCCGCCTAGTCGTCACCCACTTCGATCCCCCAACTGTTTATCTGTTGAATGTTCTTATCAAATGCTCTCTTCCTAGACAATCAATTCTCATTTTTGCTAATTGGGTGTTGAAAGCGAGTTTGGTTTTCGACGATTTTACTTACATTTTTGCACTCGGAGCTTGTGCTCGATGTTCTACGATAGATTTGGCGTTATGGGAAGGGAAACAGATACATTGTCGAGTAATGAAAGTTGGGTTAATAAAAAATGTCATGCTTCAAACAACAGCTATTCATTTTTATGGAAACAGTTTTGATGTTTTGTCTGCAAGGAAGGTGTTCGACGAAATGCCTGTGAGAAACAGTGTTACCTGGACTTCTTTGATAGCGGGTTATTGTTCGCAAAGAGAAAGAGTTACTGAAAATGCTGGTGAGGCATTGATTTTGTTTAAAGAGATGTTGGTGGATGGTCGTGAACCGAGTGAACGAACGATGGTGTGTGTTCTATCGGCCGCTTCCGAGTTGGGGTTTTTGAAAACTGGGATTTGTATTCATGGGTATATTGAGAAAACTATTGCTGACCCGGAAAATGATGTATATATTGGCACAGGTCTTGTTGACATGTATGCAAAATGTGGGTGTCTTGATTTCGCTTTGTACATATTCATGAGAATGAGAGATAAGAATGTTCTGACTTGGACTGCCATGATGACCGGCCTCGCTCTTCACGGGAGGGGTAAACAAGCGTTGAAGTTTTTGGATGCCATGGGAGCTTATGGAATAAGACCGAACGAGGTAACCTTTACTAGCATTTTACTTGCTTGTTGTCATGCAGGGCTTGTTGACGAAGGGCTACGTATGTTCCATAGCATGGAAAGCAAGTTTAAGATGGCACCTCGAATCCAGCACTACGGTTGTGTTGTTGATCTTCTAGGTCGAGCTGGGCATATAAATGAAGCATACGAGTTTATAACTAGCAGAAGGGTTGAGCATGATGTGGTTTTGTGGAAAAGTTTGTTGCATGCTTGTAGCGTTCATGGGGATGTTGTGATGGGTGAGAGGGTGGCAAAGATCCTTATCACGATACAGCCAGAAAAGAAATTTGTAGGCTCAGCGTATAGGAGTGAAGACTTTATAGCTTTGTCGAATATTTGCGCTTCTGCACAAAAGTGGGAAGACGTGGCCATGGTGAGAGAGGTAATGAATGTTGAGAGGATGGAGACTAAACCTGCTAGTTCAGTCCTAGCTTAGATGAGACGCTCAAATTCAATCAAAAGTTTGTTCAAAGATGGTTCAGGCTCTTTCCAAGCGATAAAATGAGAGTATGTTTCCTATGAGACTGTCTTATGGATCCTAATTCGTTAAGACGGAGCCTTACTCTCCCATCAACATACGGTGAGTCGAAGGGAGATCCGTTTTATAAATAATACCTGTAAAACAGTATTTTCTAAATTTTTGCTGTAAAAGAAAGTTTAGAAGAGTGTTTGGTATGATCTTTTAACAAGAGGTTCAATCACTCACCACCATAAATATCTAAAGTTTTTGCCTACATTTTGATGCTATAGATGTCTGTCTTTTACAAGTGGAAGTCTAAAGCAGCAAGAAATTGTGATTATGTCATACATGTATTGGATTCTTACATGAAACCAATTTTGGTTGAGATTTTATTTCTTTTTAAAATTTTATTTTATTGGGTCAATCTAAGATCTGAACACTGTAGAGCTAGTCGCCGTTATTCAAGTACCATACTGACTTTTCGTCTACAAGAAAAAATACATTGACTGATTTCGCTATCAAAAGAGCAAATTTATTGTGTAAAAACTTGTCAGACCAATGCTTGGCTTCTTTAACCATCAAACACGTCATTTCGTCGTTCTACTGTGAAGTGGAGGAGGTTACAAGGGGAAAGAAAGATTTGTTAGAAGAAAAGAAATTAAGAGGAACAACTAATGCAATCTTTTTAGGTCATAAACTGGGAAGGTCCTTGACAACAAGAACTTATTACGTTGTGTAGCGATACTGAGGGAGAAATGATGGTTTATGTTGGACTCATGTACAAGTGAAGAATATGAAACATCCAATGCTTGTGCACAATTAATAATCTTTTTTTACTTTATTTTGAAATCTTTTGGCTTTTTAGATATTTTCTCTAAGGTTGGTGTTTTTGGGAAGGTATTTTTCAGGAGAAGAATACGGTAGTTATCGCGAAAAGCTGCTGTAACTTTTAAAATAAGATTCGTAGGTGGTATAGCAATATTTAGAAAATGAATTTTATCTATTAAAATTCATCCCGACGGTTTTTTTGTACTCAAAAGGTTTGCTGTAGTCATGCTACCAATGGCGTGTGTCACAACTTTTAGATCTTATTAATTTTGTTTAGAGTCGGGATTTGACAGCCAAAAAATTGGATAATGACTGCCCATATCTGTGGGAACTGCTATTTTTCATTCAAGTGAAGTACAACAACATTGCATTTCAAGAACATCATACAGATAGTTTTGTACAGTGCTTTGCATTTCAAGAACATCATACAGATAGTTTTGTACAGTGCTATACACACGTCCAGCTTGTAATCAACATTGATACCATTACACATAGAATGGATGATAGGCTAACCCAAAACTACCCATTATACCCAATTTTCCACCCCTAATTACACTTACACATGTCCTCAGAAGTGTAAAACTTACGGTTTGAAGAACTTGTCAAACCAATCACTAGCTTCTTTGACCATATGAGGCGTCATTGCGTGCCCAATTCCCGGTTCTACTATAAGCTGGAGGTTAATAGAGGGGGGAATTAACATGATAGAAGAAAAGGAATCCAAAAAGGAATAGGTTTCTGCTTATCTTTTTAAGTTTTAAACTCTTAAGGTCTATTGCGAAAAACAGCTATGGCTTGTGTGTTGGTGTGTATTTTTCAAATTTAAGAACAAATAGTATACGAATCTTGAAATTTTTTCTTCACCATTCGTTGCTTTAAGAAACTAGACAAAGCAGGTTCGTACCTTGAGATTATCTGGAGAATGGGCTTCTTCATAAGCCTTGTGTGCCCTTGACATTGGAACTTCCAGACCTGCGACTGGGCATCGAGGATCTACTTCCCCTGGCATGTTTCAAATAGGTTTCTGTTTAGTTGCATTGTCTTCTTCCAAGGAAACGATACTTTCACGAACACTGATTACTAAAATGCAGGGAGGGGTCTTACCATTAATTAATAGCAAGGGACGTGGTGCAATGACCGGAACTGAATAAGGTGCATCAAATTGAGATGCTAAACCAGGAGCTATTCTGTCCCAAACCTGGCAAAAAATGTAATGTTAGAATTTAGAAAATCTAATCCAACTTTTAATCTGCATGAAACGAAGAGAAGCCTCATCTTGTCACCTACTTCCTGGATAGGGCTAAAAAATTGAATGAACCTAACTACTTTTTACTTGTTTTTGGCTCGATAAAAGTTAACATTCAGATTGAATTCAGTTAGAGTGGGGCTATTAACACATCCACTCTCTCTTAATACACCCATTCTCCTTATACACCCACTATAAAAATTTCACACCAACCTAATTTCTTCATACACCACCCATATGTTTCATGTTTTACCCTTTCCTAAATTATTCATCTTTCTTTCTCATTTCTTCTAACCCTAACCCCCCAACCGCACGGTAACGGCAGTCTCTCCCTCACCTCCGTCAATGTAAGCCTCCCCTCTCTGCCTCCTTCCCTATTTTTTTTTTTCTCTTCTCCAACCTACCCTCCCTCTCTCCGTCAATCTGTGTTCCCCTCACTCATTTCCTCTCTTTTTTTCTTCTCCTCCCTCCTCTTTAAAAACCCTTTGAAATTTTTTGGAAATCTTTTGTTCGGCCATGGTTGACCGAACAACCTGTGATGTTCGGTTAAGGCTAGCCGAACAACACTCGATTGTTTGGTCAACCATGGCTAAACGAGAGATTTTCGAAATTTTTAATAGGAAGATGGTGGGTTTGGCGGTGAGATCTCGGAGGGAAGAAGGAGAGAAGGGAGAGGAGAGGGAAGGGAAAGAAGGAAAGAAAGAAAAAAAGGAGGAAAAACAGTGGCGAGGAGAGAAGGGAGAGAGGAGGGAAGAAGGAAAGAAAGAAGAGGAGAAAAGAGGGTGACAGCCGAAGAGGGAGAGAAAAAAGAAAGGAGGAAATTAGAGTTTTAGAAGGGATAAGGGTATCTTAGTATTTTTACTGAATGGTATTTTTGTAAATAAAATTAAGGGGGGTGTATTTAGAGAGAGCGGGGGTGTTAATAGCCCCCCACTCATTCGGTTAAAGCATAATTACAACACATAACAAGGATGCTTCAAATCATCCCAACCTCTCTTTTTTTGGGTAAAGTAAACTATCCAAGTTCCACCAAGAAATGAAACTAAGCAGACTACTGACCTTCTCCACCACTTCTTTATCAATCACACTCTTGCCCAAATCAATCTGTGCTTCTGAAAAAGATCACAGAGAGAGAGAGGGGGTGGGCGGGAATCAGAAAAATACCAATCGCTCAATTTAAATGTATACTTAACAAATCTCATATGATTCGGGAACGATACAAAACATATAAATTTTTGACATTTCCCTTTTCCATAATGCAGTGTATGTCATACTAGATAACAATTTTCATAGTGATGTGTCTCATCACCTTCAAATACCGGCTTGATACTGTCAACTCGAGCCTGCCATTTATCATGATCTATGGCCCAACAAAATCCCTACAGTCATATTGCATGAAAAATCAATTATCAACAGTGTCACAATTTGATCTAAAGAATTAAGGATTATTCCCATGCAAAGACAAACCTGTACACCAATTATGGGGACAACCACTGAGTAACGGGTGTCAGCGAAAGCTGCAAACCATGCATGCATTCCTGCAAAGGAGTCGCGTTTTGAGTGATTAAAATAGCGGTATCTATATCGTTGGCTTCAAGTTTCTTCCAACAAACCTCCAAGTGATTCCCCTGTGATCCCTATCCTAGAATGGTCTATATCCTCCCTTTCCGTTAGATAGTCTGCCAGTTTTATTAGGTCCCAGACCTGCAAATTTTAATAATTCTCTTTAAGAACAGAAAAATTAAAATCTAAATTACATGCCCGTCAAATGTTTACAAGATAATAGTTGTAATTGAAACAAAAGGGACAGAAGTATCACCGTATCAAATATGAATGGCATCGTCTGTCGACTTTTCCATGCTGAGACAAGAGCCTGTATTCGGAACAAACAATTTAGAAAAGAAATCAATTTGGGAAGGAATTAGGAATCCAGTCTCACATAACTACTAATTCTCTATGCTTTTTCCAGCATAGGAAGCCAATTAAGACCGAGGTACAACAAAGAACAAACATTTAACACGCACATCCTGATAAGTGGTCAGATTGGTGGCACGTTCCCCGTGGTACCGAGAATCGATGGCAATAGCTATATATCCACGTGAAGCATATGCCTGAAACAAGCAAAACATGCAATGAAATCACGTTTTTTGCACAGTCAAAAATAATAACACTGAGGTATAGGATTTCCCTACCTCGAGCATTGGCCTTAACCACTCTTTGCACTTTTTTGTGCTATGCAAAAAAACAATGGCCGGCTTTTTCTGATCATTGCTTTCTTCCATGCTCAAAATGAGCACAGGCAAGCGTCCTTGTTCTCCAGCCTGACATGAGAGAAGAATGAGAAATTAAGTCCATCTTCCTTGAAATGCACAGGATACTATTAAGTACCTAGTATGAACAAACCAGTACTTAGGTTCTTCAGAGACTTTCAGGTAAAAACTCAGTAGATGAAGCAGTTAGCCAAAACTAAATATATGGGATAGATTCCAATTTCTGAAAATTGTAAAACTTTATATGCTAATTGTTTACTTGCAAAAGTAAAATCAGCAATAAATGAAAGTACATGAGAACTCCCCAAAAGAAACGATGAGGTCGGTATATACTGCTGCCAAAATTGACTTGTAAAATGAAACTGTGTGTGGAGAGTAGGGAATGGAGGTGTTTGATTTTTGAATTAGAAGAATCAATTCAGAATCTAGTTTAGAACCGAAGAAAGTTAAAGAACGTCAACATAACCCTAGACATGCACTTAAGCAAAGTAAAATGGAGAAGTTCTTAAATAATTTTCTTATAACGATTACGCAAAACGAGAGGGAAATGAAAATGACACGGCTGATAAAATTTTAAAACAAGGACCAGAAAGGAAAAATAGATGAGATATTTTTATAGTACTATGCAATCAAAATAGACCCAATTTCCAAAGGAAAATTTGATTAGTCAATTATGACCCAAGTGGTTGTAAAGTTCAATTAATGCTGATATAATCAGAATTCTCCACAATCAGGTTTATATTTTAGCTTTATTTATTAATTCAGACAAGCAACTAAAATCGCTGAATGCTATTCATAAGTACTGATCAGTATCATCAAGACCCAAAAAAGCACATACCTCTGTAGTTAAGAAGAAGTTTTCTTCTCTAAGTAGTTCCTTAAAGTTGGAAATGTTTGCCTTTGGAGTAGACTCCATAGCCTGATAAAATCTCAAATAATAGTGAATCAGAAATTACAATAAATTACAGGCAAGGTAAAGATCTTGAAAAAGAATACAACCTCGCTAAAAGTTGGTCGGGGAGTTTCCTGATACAAAGGTTCCAGCACAGGCTTTCCAGGATGAACAGCAAGTGGAACTAAGAAGGAAACATAACAGAAAGAGAAATTCAAATAATGCATCAAACTTTTGAACTCCATCTGTCTCATATCCTTGATTGTCCAGTCAATTAGTCAAACCTAATTGAGGAAAACTTATCTGATTATACCTCATAAATAAGTTGTATTTTTGTTACAGATTTCAGTGAAAGAAGATTAATGGGGAAAAAGAAAATTGAGGCAATAAATAAAAAGAAATTTAAACCCACTATTCAACAGATTATGTAGCCACCAGATTTTTTGGTTTCTTTCTGAAGGGAAAGATTAAGCTACTCTCTTGAAACTTGTCAGTCATGAGTTAGCTGCTTTCCATCATTCAGCAACAATTACGAAAATATGCACTTCATTTACCAATGAGTTACCAATACCAGTGCAAGAAGTTGTATATAAGTTGACATAAAGAAACAATTGACACTGCTGTTTACTCAGAATTTCCAAATTATATATAACACACACAGAGTTGACTCAAAACTAATAGAACTGAAGAAAAAAGAATCATTTCTGATTCATATTTAACAACTGCTTTTTGGCACATGATAGCATCTATTACAAATCGCAAATCAGAGATCTGAAAAAATAAAAAAGAGCAGGGAACAAGGAGCTGAATTTAACAAATACATAAATGAATAAGAATGTATTGATAATTAAACACATTCATTATGCACTTGATCAACTAAAGACCTATTGATAACAATATAAACATTTGAAATGAATAAATTGATAAAGATAACTAGTCTAACTTTCAAATTATAACACGAATACAGAGTTGATACTACGCTTCAATCTAAAATTTCAACTTCCAACTCACATACACACTCACGCGCTACACAAACAGTCACACACACTGTTGATTTAGAACTCAAATAAGCAACGACATTAGACACAAGATAAAATTTACTCCCTCTATCCGAAAATGAGGGTCCTTTTTAGTTTTTTTTTTTTAATTCAGGAATTTACTTTTTTGTCATTTTAATTAGTACGTATACATGAATGCCTACTCTTAGGGCTATATGTTGCAAGTACACACCGGAAAATGACAAATAGCAAAAGTGAGTTTAGTAACTTCATACAAAAAGGAACACTCATTTCGGGATAAATTATTTTCAAAGAGGGACACACAATTTGGGAGTATTAAACATCACAATCAGAGCTCTGAAAAAATTAAAACAGAACAGAGAAACAAGAAATTGGATTCCACAAATATCCACAAATGAACATAAACATGTGTGTATCCATACACACACAGAGCATGCATTCGGTACCCATACCAGTTCAACAGTTGTTTTACTGTACAAATATAAACATTTGCAATGCATTATGCATCAACTGACACTACTCTCTACTTTAAAACTTCAATATCTAGCTCGTACACGCACAAAACACACACACACACACAGAGTTGACCGAAAGATCCGAAAGAAGAGAAAAATCATTTTAAGTCAACGAATAAGCAAACAATTAAATCGAAATCGAGATAAATCAGGAAATCACCATGAGCAGAGCGACGGGAACGGAGAACATGAAGGAAGTCCGACCGAAGCTTGTCAGCATCAACGGCGGTTGCTTCGGCGTCCGACGTTGCCAGGTTAACATTGTGGACCATTTTCAGACCGGTGAATTTACCGACGACGTCGATTCGATGGTTGAAAATTTTAGCTCTGCTGTATTTATAGACTTGTGGCGGTGAAGAGAGAGAAAGGGGTTTGGTCAAGTGGGGGAGGAAGTGGGCCACATTGGGAATCGTGTTCATGAAGAAGAAGACGGGAGTTGCTGTAATAGCAGTTACTACTGGAACATCAGCTGCTGCCAAGTGCCAACTATCTATATTACAATACAGGGGCCTTCATACGTGTGCAATTGAGTTGGGACAACTACCGGCCCAGATTTAACCATCTACTAAAATCCAACGGCCAAAATCTACTGCAAGACTTCAAGCGTGTGAACGACGGTTAGTCCTCGCTCCTGTAATTCCTCAATCGCTCCTAGGTCTCCATCCTTCAAGCCCCTGCAGCAAATCCACCATTAGAGTCCAGAGAGAGGAAGCGATGAGTGGTGCGATTATTCTCTATTTCTCCCTTTCCTGACTATCACTCCTTCCTCCCGCCTCCTTCTTTCCTCTTTTCGATTTCTTTCTCTCTCTCTTTCCCAGTCCCTCTCTCTTTCAATTTCTACTGTGGTTAATCATCAACAATGTCCATAGCAGCTTCAACAAAAGGCGAGAGGCAAGCCAAAATCATCCAAATCAATCTCCACATCGCAAGTACGCCCAACGCGTTGGGGCCAGTGCTCCCTTCTACCTCTCCCCCGTTCTTGAATACCTAGCAGATGAGGTATATCTCTTAAATCTCATTGCTATAGTAGTAAAGTTTTCTGAGTTATTATGCACTTTAAGCTTTGGATTATGATACCCTAGATATCAAATTAAATTTTTAAATTTGAAACAGAACTCTGCAACCCGAGATATCAAATTAATTTTTTGTGTTTGAAATCGATAGCTTTGGGATAGTTCTTATGATGGTTGGAAATTAATCTGTTGTTTGATGGTTGGTAAGTAATTCTAAAGCTCATTGCCATAACCTATTGAAAACTCATAGGTACTGATAGTCTTAAGAAAAGCTATTGTTTTTGTACCTTTCATTACACCAAACAAGTACAAGGACATCATCAATTTTGATATTGGAAGACTATTTGTTGAAATATTATATAATACGATATACTTTTGGATGAGTGAAGGCACAAATACTCAAGGCATGAGATATTTAATGGAAAATACGACTGTATCTTTCTAATTTCCAAAGAAAAACAATTTTATTGCATGAAATTGGTATGTCAAGTAATGTAAAATTAGTCAACAAAAACATTTAACAATCTCATTTCGGTCTTTTACTAAAGTTTGCATAGATCCAAGGGTCTGAAGAAGATGGCATCACTTATTACTTTGAGTAAGCAAAAATTAGCTTCATTTTTTAAACTGGGTAGGGAATTTGGCTCTTGATTTTCACAAATTATGATTGAGAGAAAAAGAGTGCAAACAATATTCAAGTTTGACCAAAAAAGTACTTCAACCATACTTGATTAGCTTTTATAAAACAATGTTTTAGGCGTTTTTTAAGGTTTGATGATTTGTATTTCTGAAATTGGATTACTTTAAGTTTTGTTTTTGTGAAACTTATTAGATTGTTTGTTCCACCAACTGTAAGTCTTACCAAATTTTCAATTTCACATAAACAAATTTTCTTGATTGTATCTCGATTGAAATTACTGTAAATTGACTCCACTCCGTGTAGGATTAGGATTTGAAGTGTTTTTGTATTTGATTTATGTAAGATTTTGTGTATGGTTGTGTAAGATTGACATGCAGTTGATTCATTGTGTTACTGATTAGCAATTTGAGTGCTCATTTTTTACATGTCTGAGTTTTTTTATTTTTTTTAATTATTATTATTATTTTGGCTTAAGCAATTTAATTGAAAACAGAATGATACAATACTGGACTTTCTTGGGATGATTGTTGATATTGCCAACAGGAAACATTACATAGATTTGTCACCCATCAAGAAAGGAGAAAGGGAACAATTAATAAAGAAAGTTTTCAATTGGCCTATCCTGAATCTAAATCATAATGACAAGTCAGAAGAGAAACTACAAAATTACATAGATAGAACAAGAAGTCCATGGGGATGATTCTTGAGATTTGTTACCCATCAAGAAAGGAGAAAGGGAATAATAAAGAAACTTATCAATTGGCCTATCATGAATCCAAATCAATTTTTCATGCCGTGTGTTTTACTATTTTTTTGTTTATGGGGGTTGAGGGTTCTCCTTTTAATTGAGATATGACGCTCATTGCTTGACACTATAAACATAAGTATAATGCTAGAAACTTTAAGAAAAATAATTTTATTTAAATTTAAGTTTGTAGTATTGTATCAGTTTGAAATTTCTGTAATTTGACTTCACTCCGTGTAGGATTTAGATTTGAAGTGTTTTTGTGTTTGATTTATGTATGATTTTTGTGTGCGGATTGACATGTAGTTGATTCATGCATATAATCGCATACATGGTTTTGCTTGGGGATGATTCTTAAGATGAATTAACAAGACTTTTGTGATTTCAGGCATGAATCATACATTGATAACAGAAAATCTAATTGTTGGTTCCCACCCTCAGAAAGCTGAAGATATAGATCATCTAAAACATGAAGAGAATGTGTCCTACATTCTTAACTTGCAGCAGGACAGGGACATCAAATACTGGGGATTAGACCTAGATTTTATCATAAAAAGATGCAAACAACTTGGAATACGCCACATGAGAAGGCCGGTAAGCAAATCTTTTTTAATTGTCAATAACGTTATCAGTAAGAATGCCGAATATGAAGCTAACTATGTTTCAACTATATTTATATATTATCATAACCATGTTTATGCTTATGTATCGATAAACAAGAGATTTTGATCCAAATTCCTTGAGAAAAGGATTTCCGAAAGCTGTTTCTTCATTGGAATGGGTCATATTTGAGGGAAAATGAAGAGTTATGTACATTGTACAGCTGGATTAGGGAGGGCTCCTGCTCTTGAGGGAAAAGGATTTCCATTAGCATTTATGTTTGCAAGCAACTTTTGAGAAGTTCTAATCTTAGAATTATATATATGTATTTGTTATTTTCGCTCATGATGATATCATTCATATGGCATAGCCGAGCACGGCTTACAAAATGCTAACTTCAAACAAACCTTGCGGACCCAATAAAAGAGCAATACAGCGAGCTACGTATGACTTAGCTAAAAATGAGCCCTGGAAGGAGCGCTGAGAAACATCGGGACCATGCTTTTGAGGGTTTGGCAACCGGTGGAGGAAGCGATACAGATCGTGTTCGGTCCCTTCAAGGAACTTGATAATCCCGGTGAGGCTTTTTCGCAACCAATTACCGGGGTAGATGCCAAGTGCATTGTCAATCTCGAGATGCCATTGAAGTCAGGGATGAATCAGAGGGCCATTATATTATACCCTTGCAAAGGCAAGTTTTTGGGGCAATTTTTCTCTTTTTTCAAATTTATTTGAAGACGGAATAAATAAGCTAATGAGAAATTTACCCCGTACTTCCTATAATTTTCTTATGTTACTTTATATTTGTTGACAAATTTATGCCAGTGATCGTGTTATATGAGTTTGCGCTGAGAACCAGGTTGTTATCATTTCACTCCAGGCTGTAGGAGTATTTCAAGCGGTACATTTTTTTTTTTTTGATATTTTAATTAATCGCCTCATATGCATAGAATATTGTTCAAAAAATGTGTCTGATATCTTTTTTGTCTCACGTGTAGGTGGAACTAATGGACAAATTTATTGCATCTCGCGTTGTTAAAGCAGACAGTGTTGTGAAGCAAGAGCCTCCGGAAGAAGATTAAGTTTTTATTATTGAGAAAATAAAAAAATAATTTTGCTACATTTCAATTTTTTTTTTTACAATTTTAATATTTCATTATTGGATTTCTTACAAAATAAATGAATTAATTTTTCATTATTTTTGTATCATTTAGTCGTATTCATCCTCTACAAAACCACGAACATACATTAACGTTGAGCACACATTGATTCAATGTCATACTTACATCGTGCCATAGGCACGGGCACAAAACCTAGTATTTTAATAATGATAGACATTTTCCCCGACGATCCTATGTTCCAAAAAGGGGATCTCGCCTGTGAGCATGGAAATAAACAAGACTCTTTCCGTCATTAAATTATTATCTTTCATTTTTTTTTCATTATTAAATAATTGTCTTGATAATTTTTTTTAATATATTACTTTTATTATTTTATTTTTATTTTTTTATTTTAATTATGAATTACATACACTTAGACATTAAAGGAAACAATACACTAAACTAATATTAATAATTAAGTTAATTATTTTTTCTTAATCTGTATACCGGATCAAACAAGACAATAATTTAGGACGGATGAAGTATTAATTATTTCGTGATTTTTGATGCATATGTGGCGAAGATCTCACAATTAAAATAGGAGATAAAATACCTTTTTGGAATAGAGGATCATATCTACATTTTTCCTTTTTTAATTTTAGTGATCGTTTGTCGTTTGTCCTCCTTCCCTCCAGTTTTTATTTCGAGAATTGCTATTCACAACCCTTTTTTCTCCAAGTACACCTCCTTCGATTATTATCAAATTGTCATTATAAATTTTGACATATTTGTACTTATTCTTTCTAAGTAGACCCTCTTATTTTTATTTGATTCCAACATCTCTAAGTACACCTCCTCACCCCTACACTCTTTCCCCAATACACATTCAAACATTACATTTTCATTCCCACATTTTTCAAATCTCTCTCTAAATCCTAAACCTCAAAATCATATACATTGTTGGAAAACACAACCATAAAGCATAAAAAATTGAACAGTAGTAATAGAACACAGTAAGAGCATCCACACGAATGACATGTGTTGCTAATGTTCGTTCAGTAGTGATAGAATACAATAAGAGCATCCACAATCGTGGAGCTCATTTTTTGAGCTTTTTTTGGCCCCCCACAAGCCACACGATCTCCACTTTAAAAACTCAAAATCTCAAACCTCTATCCACTATAAAAAAATCTCTAAATAACTTTTTTATCTATACCACTTTACTTTTATATATATATATATATATATATATATATATATATAGATTGACTTGTTTGTAACGTTTCTTTTTCGGTAAATTTTTTTATTATTTTGCCCTTGTAATTATTATTCTTTATCTTATGGGACCCACCCTTGATTAGAGAGAATTTGAATTCTCATTCTAAGTACACTAATTTGACAAATTGAATTATTCAAAATTTTGGAGGAAAATTTGCATCTTACTTATTTTAAATAAGGGTAAAAGAGAAAAATCACAAAAATATAAATATTAATAATCAAGTCAATTGTTTTTTCTTAATTCATGTGCCGGGTCCCAGACGATAATTTAGGGACGGAGGGAGTACGTAATATCTATTTTATATATAATGTGTAGTAAATATATTTTTCTTATTTATATTTTTATATTAATGAATATATATATATTATTTATTGAAAAATATTATTAAAATTTTATAAATTAGAAAAGGAGTAAGAAAAATGGATATATGTAGCATTGGGAGGAGGGGCGCGCAACAGCACACGAGAAGAGGGGACTTTTCTTCAGATTTGGGTCCCACACTGACACAAAAATCGGCTCTCCTCGAAGAGAGCTGCTCCGCTGCATAGAGTTCTTCAAAAATTTCCACTGTATCAAGCTTTTTAGGAAGAGAAAAAGCGGGGGGAAAACAACCCCCAGATGCTTTAAGAGCATCAACAATCGTGGAGCTCATTTTTTGAGCTTTTTTGTGTCCTTTACATGTCACACCATCACTAATTAAAATTTTAAACTTCTATCTACTATTAAAAATCTCTTAATAATTTTTTTATGGATTCCACTTTATCTATATCATTTTTCTTTTCATATATATATATATATATATATATATATATTATATAATGTGTAGTAAATATATTTTTCTTATTTACATTTTAATATTAATGAAAATATAATATATATATATATATATATATATATATATATTTTATTTATTGAGCAATATTATTGAAATTTTATAAATTTAAAAAGGAGTACAACATTAAGCAATTAATTACTACAAATAATTCATAAAATACATATAAAAAAGTGAAATGCTTTGTAATTAATAAATAGTAATGTTTTCACTCATCATGATCGTAACGCGCCCAAATATGCTCAACTAAATCGGCTCAAAGTTGATGATGCATATCATTAGAATGTATCTCAAAAAAATTTCGAAGATATTCTTGAAACTCTTGGGTGGAACCTTGAAATACTTGTGTTGAATTATCGACTTCATCATCAGTCCAATTAACTACTGCATCGCCCTCATCTTCAACAATCATATTGTGCAAAATTATGCAAATATACATAATATCCCTCGGTTGTTCCTTGTACCAAAATCGTATCGGTCCTTTAATTATTGCCCAACGAGATTGGAGCACCCTAAATGCTCGCTTGACATCATTTCTCGCACCCTCTTGTCGTTCCTTAAACATCTTTCGCTTTGCATTCTGTGGGAAAGGAAAGCTCTTGACGATAGTAGCCCATTCTGGATAGATCTCATCCGTTAGATAGTATCCTTTTGTATAATTAGTGTCATTGACTGTAAAATTAACCTCTGGTGCGTCCCCCTCGTAAGACATTGTTAAATAAATTTGATTCATTAAGCACGTTGATATCATTACGCGATCCTGCGATCACAAAAAAGTCATGTCATATCCACAAGTCTACAAACGCAACCGCTTCAAGTATAATTGTCGGGACCCCATGGTCGCCCCGAGTATATTGACCTTTCCAAGCGATGGGACAATTTTTCCATTCCCAATGCATACAATCAAGGCTGCCCAACATACTAGGAAAGTCGTGTCTTTGTTCATGCATTTCAAGCGGGCGTTAGATGTCGGTAGCATTTGGCCTTCTCAAGTATTATTCACCAAAAATTTCCTTCCCACCCTGGCATAATTTGTTCAAGCACTCAATAGCAGTTGTTTCAGCGACCCGTAGATACATATCGTAATGATCAGCAGGGGCTCCATACACTAGTTGACGAATAGCTGTCGTGCACTTCTGAAGTGGTGATAGACCTTTTCTCCCTGTATAGACTCTTTGTTGGAAATATCGATAACGATTTTCCAACGCGTTAACTATACGAAGAAATATCTCTCTTCTCATACGAAAACGCCGTCGGAATATGTCTGTGATATACTGGCACATGAGATAAATAATCATTGAAAAGTTGAATGTGTCCTACTTCACGATCTCGATTGAAATGCCTTCTTATATGCGAGGAACTCTGACCTTCTTCGCGACGCTTTTGTCGTTGATTAAAACGTTGGACCATTATTCTCTCATGTTCATCTTCAACATCATCTTTGAATTGATTCATCCAGAATTCACGAATTTCTTCTCTTCTAGAGTGATTTAGATCTTGAGACATTTGGAATGAATATAGGATGTTTTTTTTGGTGGAGATGATAATGTTGGTTGAATGGAGGATTCTTGTTTCCTTGTATTTATAGCCAATTTCCAACGGCTAGTTTTCAATAACTAGTTTCCAACGACTACTTTAGAATTAATAATTTTAAAAGACATCAATTTTATTCATTAATTAAAAAGTCGATTACATAAATTCAACAATACATAAAATGGAAACACTATGATCACAACAACATAAAAAGTCTACATCATACCATGCCGCTCTCTAATCTTTTCACATATTTTCTCATGCATGGAAAGTTGGGCAGATGTCATCTCACTAATATCCTTCATAAAAATGTCATAAATAGCCAAGTCAAACATGTCAAATTCAGCCGGAGATCTTGGACACGATCAGTTGATCGTGTCCAAGAGCTTAGGCCAAGGACTGAAAGTTGGGCAGATGAATAGTGAACATACCTTAGGCCAAGGACTTGCTTGACTTTTATAGTGAAATAGAGTGATTAAAGAGCTAATTTTGGGGGATGTCAATCCCTATAATTGGGGAAGAGTAACTTCCGGCATGATAGGGGGTAAATCCCTAAATTTCAGCCGGAGATCTTGGGCACGATCAGTCGATCCTGAGATTCTCGTATTCTCAGTCACGGGTGACACTCGTAATTTTCTCTTCTTAGGCTCGGTGTTCAGCGCGTGCTCGCTAGGATTGGGGTCCATGCCCGGATATGTCTTGATCGGCTACCCCGGGCGGCATTACAAACTTGTGTCATCACTAGACTTCTCCAGCCTTTCATCAAGTCTCTTCCAACCTTTCATCAAGTCTCTTCCAGGCTTACATCAAGTCTAATGTCCAAAGAGGTCAGAGTAGGTGCAAATGTGTAGCATGTAGGAGCAGACGGTTTCAAAATTCAAAGTTTCAAACGTTTAAAATTTGAATTTAGCGGTTCTTGAACGGTTTGAAACCAGCGGTTCCTGAGAAATGCAAATCGAAACTTAACCATCCCAATCCAGTTTCGATTCATGGCAATTCACGATTTGTGAGGTTTCAAAATCGATTCGGTTTCGATTTTTTGAACCAAATGGGCATGTCTATGCATATATAGTAGTAAATTATAGTCTTGTTATTTATCAGATTTTTTCATAAATAGCCAAGTCAAACATGTCAAATTCATAAAAGGCCACACATACTCAAAAATATCTTTTATGGCCTCTTTTCATCCAAAAATCCTAAAATACCCTTACTAAGTCAATTAAATGACTCAATGAGTCAATTAAAATGACTCAAATCGACCCTGAGTCGATTAATCAACTCATGGGTCGATTAATCGATTCCTTGAATCGTTTTGATCAACTCATTCACTGGATTTGGAAGAGAGAAAGAGAGAGAGAGAGAGAAAAATTGATTCACTGAGTTTGAAAAAAAGAGAAAGTTACCTCAACAATAGTGACATAGGAGACGGAGGACGAGGACGACGGCGGAGGACGAGGACGACGGCAGATGACGGCAGAGGATATGGTGGTAAGGGAGGCCGCGACAAGAAAGGAGAGAGGAGGGAGAGATGACGACTCGTTTGAGTTGTAAGAGAAAATAAGGTATTTAGAGTTTGAATGACTTTAAAAATATTTAAAAAAAATATTAAATTTTTTGGTCAAGAGACAAAAAAAACATAAAAGCTTGGGGCAAACGTCTATAATAATCGACTAATAGGACGTTATTTATCAGCCTTGTGATTTCCCCGACGATTTTGGGCCGAACTGATACCTTCAGTTCATTCGGTCTCTCTTTCTATCACATCACGCAAAGCAGCACGCCGTCACTCTTTCTTCCATCTCTTACTTCTCGGTCCGTCCCTCTATCTCGTCGCAGGCGCTCGCACACCCTCTCTTGGTGAATCCCTTTTTTTAATGCTGGAGGTCTCTACCGCTAGTCACAAATCTATTCCTAACCTCAGAACTCGGTAGAGTTGAATAAGGGTAAGGTCCGCAACGTCTATCAAACACGCCGCACGGGCTCACCGCCGCAGCGGCGAGCTTCGCAACCAACGGAGCTTCTCCCGTCCGCCTGGCCGCCTTACCGGAGCTCGGTCACAGTCACAGACATTGTACGCTCTTTCTCTCTCTCCTTCTCCTATCTTTTTCTATTTTCTGTGCTTATCCCTCCCTCACTCATTAACACGCGCAAGCACACGCACACACCTTAAATTATTGTTTGAGGGTAAGATTGTGGTTAAGCCCCTCCTCTCTTGTTTGCTGATTCCGACACTTCGTTGAACCGGTGAGACTACAAGGGAGGGCACGAGTGAGAATTGATGAATAGTGGGTGTTTGCAAACCTGGGGCTTAGAATTGGCATAAATCCCTGTAAGGATCCAATCCGTGAGATATAGGCTGGATAATGCAAACATAAATTTCAATAATGAAAATTACTGGTATGGATTGGAGAAACAAGATAATAAATTCAGGGTATAATAAATAACCAATATTTTAGAGATGCCAAAATTTAAAGAACAGTGACCAAAATTTAATCAAAAAGGACAGTAGCTTGTGCTCTCTGTTTTTAGACCAATTATGATAATTTTATTTGAACCGTAAAACAGAACCGGACTTGTTTGGTTTGGTTCCAAGCCTCATTCACTTCAGTTTGGTTTTTAAAAAAATGTAACAGATGGGAGCGGTTCAGTTCGTAGTTTTGGCCTAAACCAAACCTGACCGAACTGTTTACACCCCTACACCTCCTCGTCACTAGACCACACCCACATTGCATGTGAAGAACTTTACCGACTGTTATATATTTAACATCTTTCTCTACAACTCTGTCCATATTGTCTCAGAAATCTGCCATGGAATTTGAAGAAGGAATTGACACAACCATAGTCAAAAAAGGCAAAACAAGGACTCCGAGAACGTTTGATGACGTAGACATATCATCGAGGACGAGAAAGGTTAATGGAATCATGTTATGCTTGACCAAGCCATCGTATACTTTAAAGCGAGGTATTCGTCGGCATATTCGGAGTTTGCGGTGTGAACATCGAGGTATACTCCGCCACCTTCTACGACAACTCGTGCGACAGCACAATTGGGATGAAGCTGCCGGCGTACTGAGTGTGCTTCTCAAGGGGACTTGCAGAGAAAACTCTATTGCCAAGAGTAGGACCAAGTATTGGGTATGGCTTTAATTCCACATTGGTTCCTTTTAGTTTGTTGGCTAAACCCTAAATCAGTATCATATATATGTTACACTTGTCATATGAGACTTAGGATTGGACTGTTCTTGTGTAATGCTTGTAAAAGTAAATTCAATGTTTCATGTATTATTATGTTCTGTTCAACTGTTCTTGTTGAATTGGGAGGTGTGACTTGAGAGTATAATGTCCCAACCATTTAACCAAACTGAAGATCCTTGTAGGAAAACCATACTAACTACTGGATTAATGATTACGAACTGGACTAGCAAAGGAAACTGCATTTTGAGGATTCCAATTAAGTACTGGGTTTGATTTATGTGCCACATTGTATTAGTTAACCTAGTGCTCTGCTCATATAGTTTTTGAGCTTTCTGTTGTTATCATCTTTTGCTGCATAAGTGGTTGCCTTTGGATTATAGGCAGCATTCTGTTTCCGCTAGAAGGACAATTAGCATTTCAATGACAGTTAACACGATCATACAACTACAAAAACCTCACCTAAATAGTCGTCCCTCTTTTCAACTTCCAGTTTAGGATGTCCCAGCATGACGGTTCTTATTTTAATTTAGCTTACAAGTATCATGATTCTAACTCTTTTCTTCTAATATTAAATAGAGAAGTTAGAGGCTATTAGGGATTTTGCGATTTTCCTTGAAGATTATAATGTATTCCCTAAAAGTTTGACACAACAGGATTGTCAAAATGAGATGGTGGGTGTGTATAGACTCTCTTTACTGTGGACAAGTCTGTTTATACTTGTTCAAACTTATTTCTACCTTTACGTGTCTAGTCACTTGACTTACTGTTGCCATTGTTTCCTCATTCGATATGTATAACTCTTTTGTTATACTAATATTAATTATTGATTTGGCAGAATTGAATTTTTTTTTTTTTTTTTTTACTTATACCACACGATATTTGTAGGCCACAATGGAGCTTCTACAACGCATAAAAGATGTCCGAATGAATCCAAGAAAGATCCAGAGTGTGTATGAGATATGGATGAAAAAGATTGGATCAGAGAGAGGTCCGTCCGTTAAGGTACAGTAGGGAAAGATATATGATACCAATTTGCAATATCGTATACTTTTTCTAGTGGTCATTTTTTTGTGAGACATCCATGATTTGCTCTCGTAAGGTTTCCTTTGGATTAATCACCACAGAAGGATATTTTTGGATAATATGCTGTAGTGTTTTGTTTTTATGACATTCTCCTTTATAACAGAATAATCTGTCAGTTGTTGAAGAAATATGAGGAAAAATATCAAACACATAAGATCATCTTATGATATTCTTTGAGAAAGTTATGTGGTTCGGTGGAACTGATTTTCTGCGGTCAAGAGCTGGATTTTCAGTTTCAATCATATAATTTCATGGTTTCAAGAAGAAGCTAGATGACACCTTTGGTTGAGGCCTTTTATATTTACACACCTGTTAAGTCACATAAATTATGCAATATTTCTTCTTTTGTGTTGAATGTTTGTTGAACTCTTGAATTTTGGGCAGGATAGAGTCATGGTTCAGCTTGAGTTCATCTTGTTCTGTCTTGGCCACGGAGATACTGAGGGTGCTTATCAGGTTGTTATCAGGTATGGCTCTTGATACTTTTGCGCTTCTGTTCACCTAAATGTAGACTTTATTGCCATAATTTTTTCCCTACCAATCTGAGAGGAATTGGATATTTTAAAACTACGTTTAAGTTGCTAGTTGCTTGGTGGAATTTTTGGATCAAGTCACCTTGACAATAATTGGAAGGCAAATACACCTGACATGAACACATAAGTTATTGGTACATGAGTTATGAAATTTGCATTTTTCTTTTCCTTTTATATATATGTGTGTGTGTGTGTGTGACCTCTGCAGGATTTTGTATCTTTGGCCAATACAATTAGTATGCCCCGAAATAGGTATGCTAAGGTAGTATATAAAAGGGCTTTGTTCTAATTAATTTGGTTGGTGGTTTTATCAGCCTCATGCAGGAACGAGAATTTGGGAGTAACCCAATATCAAATTTGGTTGCGGGCTTGGTTTTTTGTCATCTGTGGTACTCTGCTATCCGGAAAGAGCTGCAGTTGAAAGATTTAGACGAGCAGTATACCCCCATAGAGTCAGAGACGAAAGGGTCTATAGTCAACATGTCAGTTGATAACTCTAATGGGCACGGTTCAGTTCAAGTTCAAGAGTCTAATTCCCCCTTTCAATGTGACTCAGATAGTTCCATCAGAATTGACAAAGAATTTGGGCGGGAAGAAGTTGTTGATCAACAAAGAGAAGTTATCATGGAGGTGGATGTTAACCTACAAAGAGAACCTTCCCACCATGATTATCATTCACAAGGATTTAACTCAAAATCTGCTGCAAGCGACGAAAGTGACAAGTCATATCTTTCTACTCATTCTGGCCAAATGCCATTAGGTTCCATTTTTTATGCTCATGGTAAGCTTTGAAGTTCTTTTATATACTTGTAGCTGAAATATATTTTGTCTAATGATGTTGGCCTTTCCAATTAAATTTCTTATCTTGGGGAAGTGATTCTAGTACATTACAGTACTGGACTAATCTATATTTGCACATTATCATGAGTATTAAAATATAGCTGGTTTCAGACACAATTATTAAGATGGTTAAAATTGATCTACTCGTGATTCTGAACTATAGGCTGTGGTGGGTCCTCTGATTTTTTATTTTATTTTATTTTTTTGCTGAAGTTTATCTGATGCTATGCTGTTGAAACACAATGCGTAGGCTGTTTTTTAAAGAATGTTTAGGCTTTTAATCTATCACTTCATATCATCCATTTGAGGAGTAAATGGTTTTGGAACTGCATTTAATTTTTAAAAAGCCAGTAATGGGCTAGCAGATTTTTCCTTCTGCTGTTTCTATTAGCAATCTAGCATATTTCCTCCCTGCTCCCCACTAGAAACATATTGGAAGTATCTGTAACGCTCATAGAATATCTCTAACTTATTCTACGTTTTGGTTTCACTATTTCATCAGAAATAAATGCATGCGTTTACTCGTGATTCCTACTTGTTTTAAGATGGAACTTCCCCTTCAATGTGTCCCATTTCTGTACTTATTCTTATAACAAGCATATCGTGAATACAGTGATATTTTCATTTCATCCCTACAGACCTGGAACCTTGGTTATTGCCTTTAAGATTTCCTCAAACAGATCAAGAGGAGGATTTCGTGTATGTGCAAGGGAGAGTTCATAATGACTACTACAAGGGTGCAGTGAAGCATTTACAGATTGCTCTTCACTCAACACCTCCAGCATTTGAGGCCTTACTTCCCTTGATACAGGTGATGCAAGTTGAGGACTCTATTCTATTGCAATATGAGTTGATATTGAAAAGGAATATCCTGGTTTGAAATTGTTTGATGTTTATACACCCATATAGATGTTATGCATATATTGCTTGATAGACGTATGTTTATGAATATATTCAATAATTTAAAAGGTTACGAAGTATTGCCATTATGTAAACAGCTTGGTTGTCTTACGTATATCCTAGAATCCGAACTCTTTCTTTCTCTTTCCATGTATCAGTGTCCTTGCAAATGCCACTTTTAAACCTGTCTGCTTCTAACTTTCTGTTCACTTGACAACATGAGGTTCTAGTACCACAATGGCGTAGTGGTGAAGTGCCAGAAGGCTGGGTTAAGGGTTCAGTCCAAGTACTTAAATAGATAATAATAAAAAAATTATTAATGATATTTACCCATTTCTGATATTCAGAAGTTATGAATTGTGCTGGTCTTACTATTATCTTTATGCATGAAATGCTTTCCCTTCCTGATTTTTATTTTTGGAACTCTTTCGTTTTGCCAGATGCTGCTGCTTGGAGATCAAGTCAAGGAAGCAGTAGATGAGGTTGAAAAGTTTGTTCAGATTTCAGATGCCGCACTTCCTTTAAGGTGATGATACCTTTCAAAGGCCTCAATTATAGTATGGTAAAAGTGGGGATTTATGTTTTCCTCCCACATAGTTAATGGAAAAATAGAGAATGGGCAACATTCATCTGGTTGACCTGGGGGGCTAGAAGTAAAAGAATGATATTGCCTGCTAGTAGTGTTAGAAATATGCTGCTTGAAATTCTATAGCATTCTAATGGTGATTGATGGTGCTGAAGGTGGGGCGTTTCATGTTGGTAAAGTTGCAAGATATGTTGGTTGTATTTTTTGGTGATCCAAGATGTAGGGGTACTGAGGTGTAGATGAGAGAAGCACTAGGGTGCAGCACTTATTATTAGCTATTAATTTTTTTGTTGGTCATATTTCCTAACTGTTTATTGCGAGATTACACAAAGGGGAATGACAGATGGATTCTTCAATTGTTTCCTCTTTCTCTTTTGATGGTATCTTTCGTAGTTTTATTTAAAGAGGGTGCTAACTGCTATATCGTGACCTGAAGCCGGTGTTCATTGATTCATATTATGGAAATAAACCTCTTTTTCTTGCAGAGATACGGTTGCAGTAGACCCTTCCGTGACCCCTCAGGGCTTGAGCCTGGTGCTCTTTCATAATTGATAGATTCTTTGACTTTCTTCCATGAACACCGTTATGGTAACGGCATTTATCACCTTCCAATTTTTTTCTATCTCATTACGACTGGAGATAACCTGCTTTTTACCGAGGAACCGTTTGCTTACATTTATTGTGCTTTGTAAAGCTTAGTTTTAGGTGTCTAACAAAATGAACGAAAAACAACGACCACTTTTGTTCATCTTTGCCTTTTCAATCAATCAACTGAAAGAATGAACTGGAGATTTTTTTTCCCCTTTAATGAGGTGCCGGCCGCACCTCGAGGGGTTTGTGGGCATGGGGAGGTGAATGTAAGGCTTTCTTCCTCCCATTCATGTCCAACTTTTGTCCTTGTCATTTTCCGGTCAGATTACTTCACAGAGAACAAAGGTTTGATTATCAATGGAATTACTAATTTTTGTCATTACTTCATTTGGTGCAGAATAAAAGCTAGTCTCTTGGAGCAATTTTGTAGCAATGACTATGCCAAACTTTGGACCTGCTTCGAGGAAACTTTAAAGAGGGATCCAACATGTAACCACTCATTGGCGAAGCTAATCAGCATGCATCGCAATGGTACACTTATCATTATTAAAAACTTAATCTTTCACATAATCTGATTGAGGTACTACGTCTCACTGTTTTAATAATTTCTTGCCACGTCCTGTAGACTTCTGACCCTTGTAAACAGTGAATGAGTGAAGCTGTACTATTTACATTAGCACAAATGTCTGTCCTTCCTAAAGTTTTATTTTTATCTTGTGATTTCGAGTCTTCTACTCTTCTTGGTCGTTACTCCCTCCGTTGACACCAAAGAATCCATGTTTGAAAAGTCTAATAATTAAGCGATATATAAGTATCATTAGAGTTGGTCATAATTAGAGTTAGGCATAATTTTGTTAAAGTGAACTTTTTAACTGAAACATCTCAAAATAAAACGGTGGACTCTTTGCCTGGAATGAAGAGAATATTTGTTTCACCTTGTTTAGACTTGGTCCTTGCGGAGGACATATTATTCAATAGTAAGGTTGGTGGATAGTTCTGCGTTACACAAGGGACCACAAAGGGGAATGGGAAGGGAGTGAGCGGACTAGCTAGACCAAGGAGAGGACTGAAACCGCGAAAGGCTTTTGCAAAGTAGTAACCCGCAGAATTGGCTTTCCATTCTTGTGTCATAAATGAGGCAATGAAGGCTTTTATAGGCAGCCGACGAGGGCCACGCGTGGTGGACGGTCGGTACAGTGCAGTGGCGGCCTATCATTTGCTTGCCTGAACGATCCTTCGTGACATTATTGCGTGTCCCCTAGGGGGACCACCCGCGGTTCTCCTTAGGGTCCTAGCTAAGCCATGTGCATCTTTGCTTTTGGACCACATGGCGAGCCTCCAGACCATTACTCCCTTGTGATCCCAGTTGTGGCAAAGGTTGTGCCAGCAATGGTGCGGGAACCTTCCTGCATGGAACTGTGGTGCCTTGCTCGGGTCCTTCCAAGGCACTTGCGGTAGACACAACGCAATTGCGGGAGACACTGGCTATCCTAGTTCAGTGCCCAACACCATGTGCACCTTAAGGCAGTGTGCACGAACGTGAGTACGCAAGCAGTCCGCCTGTTTGCACGGACAACCGTCCGCATTTCATGCCTCCTGCGCAGACTATGGTCCGCCCACTCATGCCCCTTGCAGGCCATGTGTCACTTGTAAGGGATACTTATCCAACACACCTATATACCTTTATTCCCACATTACAAGAAAAATATCGCCTTTCTTCCAAAATGAGTGTCACCATTGCAGTCAATATGGGGGCCAAGAAACTTTTTCTCCTTCCAATTTTGGCCTAGTTGAGTAGAGAGTATGTAAAGGTGAGTTTGATATGATACTTGATCCAATTTGGGATGCACTTGGATAGAGAGAGGTGGCTTATTTCCGAATGGAGTATATAATTACTAAAGTAACTAAGAGTTGAGTTGTGAGGAGTAAATGTCGTGATGACTTCAAATTTGTCCTGCTGCATCATTTATATTCTGCACGACTTTGATTGTCGAAGTGAAGTACCTTAGTTTAGCAATTTGAATCCTCCACTTGATCTATTTTCCATGAAGCTTTAAGGAAAAATTTAAAATAATTTACTTAAAAATTTAAAAAAAGAAAGTTTTTAGGTGTGGTTTTTGAGCGCCATGAAGAACATGTTTGTGTCTATTTTTTTAATTACTGATTTGTGATATATTTCTTGATAACAACCAAATTGTCTTGTTTCTGGCACAAGTATTGCTTAAACTAATAACTGTTTCACACATTGGTTGCATTTTTCTTTTTACTTCTATTTTTTGGTTAACTTACTTTGGTTGCATTGTGCAGTGTCGTTTCATTTAGAGATTTATGCATCTATACTTGGACCACAAAATGCAAAATAGAAGAAATGCTGTCTCTAAAGTGATACCTAGACATATTATCATGAATGGAAATTTTCATGTTGTTATAGATTGATTCTTTCCCTGCTAGACTTTCAAATCCATCAGCTTTGACGAAAGACTTAAATTTCCAAGTGTATTACAGTTGAATTTAATTCATCAGCTTCAAATCCTAACCTGTCATTTCCCTTGGATGAACTTCAGGGTATTATAGCGCGGAAAAACTGCTGGAGATGATAGCTTTGCATTTAGATGCTACCTATGGAGAAATCAATACATGGAAAGAGTTTGCTTCTTGCTTCCTGAAGATTTCCCAATGTGAAGAAGACAGATTGTCAGTGTGTATGGATGGCAATGCTGATGGATGCAGGCAGAGTTACTCAAACCATTTCAATACCATACCGGCAATGTTCAGGGATGGCGCGTTGAGAAAGAACTGGACTCTTCGTTGCAAATGGTGGTTGACACGTCATTTCAGACAAAGCATACTTGCATCAGAAGTTGACACAGGTACCTTTTCATTGTTTTCCCTCATCACATTTTTGGATTATAGTTTCTTTGAGAGTTTATGCTCTATGGATTAGGTTGTCTTGAGCTTTGTGATTTGCATGAGAAGATGATTAACTGGTATTTAACACTCCCTCCTTTCTGTCTAAAGAGTCTCCATGTAGTCAAACCTTTAAGGTTTAAAATAATTTTCCGTAAATACTCTTAACTTTTTGGACGAAAATAAATTACCCAATTTTAAGGTTGATGTAATAACGGTAATTTTGGAAACAAATAGAATGTGTAAACCTAGTTTTTTTAAACATGATTCATTAAGTGATGCACCAAAGTAGTAAGCATGACTGTTTGGTGGAACATAGGGAGTCTGAAATTAAGTTGCAAGTTACTTTTTAGCAGGCGTTTGGATATCTACTAAAGTACTGCCAATGTTAATTGAATCATGAATGTTTTGTCAACCCATATGGGTTCCCTTGTTAGTATTTTTCTTTTATTTTCCGTGCTATTTCCATATTTCCAGTATGCAATATGAAGAATATAGCCTTCAACCACTGTTTATTTTCTAGTATAGTTTACTCCCTATGTCCCAAAATGAGTCTAATTTTCTAAAAAAAAAAAATTTGCCCCAAGATGAAACTACTAAATTTACCAATGTTATCAATCACATTTTAATGTGCACTTAGATACTGTATTGTGGGCATTAACGGCACTCATGTATACGTAATACTAAAATGACGTAAAAATCAACTTATTTAGTTTATGTAAAAAATTAAATAGGACACTTATTTTGGGACGAATGAAGTATTTTCAGATGAAGATTGCTGCAATGCAAATAATGCTGGCTTACTGTTTAGTGACGTCTGGTTTGTTTATATGTCAACAGGCGACTTGGAGCTCCTAACTTACAAAGCAGCCACTGCGTCTCATCTCTATGGTCCCAAGTATAATTATGTTAGAATAGTTTCCGCTTGTTTAGAGAAGGAACAAAGTAAAGAGATCTTCTCAATCTTGAAAATGCACATGCGGAATTCTGTTGGAATTTACGAATTTCCACAAGAAAAGTTGTCGAAGGAATGTAAAAGAAAATGAAAGCTTAAAGCAAGGTAAGGTGGATTAAGTTGAAGTGTGCTGCAGCTCGATGAGGAAACCATTTTACTAATCAAACAAAAAAAGTAAAAGAAAAAGGGAAAAAAGGGAAAGTTTTGCCTTTGATTAAGCCTTTTCCTTTGGAACTGATTTTAGATTAGGGATATTGTTTAAGGTGTTCAAAGTTTTTAAGCACCCTACCCAAATCCAAGCTTCATGGAAGCACTGTTTTTTTTTTTTTGGGGGTTTGAGTTGGAAACTACTGAAGGAAATTTAACTAGCATTGGGCCCTGTACTTATCCATTCTTTCTATAGTAGTCCTTATTCTTAAGAACTTTCTAATCAGGTTATTTTTTTGGTTAGAGAAAGTTAAGCGGCGAAGCCTAATTTTTCGAGCTGGGCAGAGAAGGAGAGTAAAGTTCTCCTTACTAAGTTTTAATGTAGCTGCATTCTCATAGCTCGAACTTGAGACATATGGTTAACCTAGAAGGATCCCCTACCAGCTAATTTATGCGCTTGGTGGTTTCTAATTAGGTTATTAGACTTGATTTTTTGTCTTTTTAAAGTGTGCTGTTAGCATTGCTCTATTCAAAGTGACAGTTTTGCCCTTATTGATTGCTAATTTGGTTTAATTACAAAACATGAGCATGGCACATGACAAGATTTCAGTATAGTTTTATTAACAAAAATAAAAAAGTAAAAATCAATATAACAATTGGTTGAGTAAAGCTATTAAAAATTATATGATCGAAATATTTAAAATAGGCACTTTATATGTTATAAATTCATGATTAATATGCTGTCTAGACATAATTTTGTTGATTAGCTGATTAGATGCTATCTAAGATACCAAAAAAAAAAAAAAAAAAAAGAAAAGAAAAGAAAAAAGAAAAATAAGTTGTATATAGAACAATTAAAAAGTGATCCAAATATGAATTGGTAAAGTAAATTAATTGCAAATAACTATTAAAGAGAAAATCTTTTAAGTCATGTAAAATAAAAAGTCAATAGGTCAATATATTTAAGGGAAAGAAAAATTAGTGAGAACCATTAGGTTACCAAATCTAACGTGATTTTTCAGATATTAGAAAAGAAAAAAAAATTAAAAGTCGTTAGCAATGCAACCCCCCTCCCGACCAACAAAAGTCCTACCCATCCACCATCACCCCCTCTCTCTCTCTCTCCTCTCTCTCTCCCTCTCTCTCTCTCTCTCCCCCCCTCTCTATCCCTCCCTCCCCCCCTCTCTCATGCCACGTCATTTTACAACCCGTTTTTGTCTCCATTGATGTTGCCGAAATGGGGAGCAATCTCAGATTTGTATTGAAACTCCATTGCTATCGCGAGAACTGATCGGCTGATGGGTTTGATTCGGCTAATGTGATTTTGATTAGATTTTGGGACTACAACAGGCTTATGTTTTAGTTGAAGATGAATGGCAAGAAATAACGCGAGATGATGATGGTGATAGGTTTATGACCGACAAGGAAGTTGTAGGGTAGGGTTCAGGTATGCACGACAAAGAAAAATGAGGGGGAATTCAACAATAACTCTTTTATTGAGATTCCAGATTTCGAGCTAGATATCTCATGTTTAGATTCTTAGATTTGCATGGGTCGCCTATTTTAAAAGCTTTGAACTCTATTTCTATGATGTATATTTAATTTCGAACTCTTTTTGGTGATGGTACACCGACAACATTCTTCAGAGAATTAACCTCGGCCACCGCTGCTCATGGCACAATCCGATCAAATTTTGGTGAACCTTGGTTTAATGGTTTGTGCCATTGAGATGGGTTTAGTAGTGTAGGTTTGCTAGGGGTTTAGTAGTATCATGATTGCATTTTGTAAATGTAAAGAAGAAGAAGAAAAAAAAGAATTTTGATGCATAGAATCGAAATAAAAAAATAAATTTCAAACAATTGTATTAATAATTTGTAGTATCTAATTTTTGTTTTCAATAAAATGATATATAATAAATAATGTCCCAGTTATCCATAAATCAAGTAAATATTGAAATGATGTTTAAATAATGTAGTAACCACCAATTAATCATGTGTTGTATTAGATGCTTAATTTGAATATTTTTAATTAATAATTTTAACTTAATGCATTGCGCTACTAATATTATTTTTGTTTTTATATAATAGTAGTATTGTATTTAAATTATGTAATGTGCCAAGCACATGTTTCTTATAATTGAGAATACCTAATTTAATTCAACAAAATATATATATATATATTTGCAGTAAGCCACACACACAGGGGGATATTATGGTCATTCAAATTACAATTAACAGTTTAAACGGAGAAATACTAAGGGCAGACACTTTAATAGGACAAAAAGTCAAGTCTAGGAACTGATTAAAAGGTTTTCAAGGACGGGGACTATATATTAAAAGAAAACATAGATGCTAAATACCGCACCTCAAACAACTAAATACCGCACCCTTTTAAAATAAAATGACTCTATTGCCCTTCTATTTTTTTATTTTTTATTTTTAACACCCTTCCATCCTATTTAATAAAAAAAAAAAAAAGAGAGGCGGGTGAAGTAGGCGGACAAAGAGGGGGGGAAAGGAAGAGAGGAAATTAACAGTAGCGGACAAAGAAAGGGGAAAAGGAAGAGAGGAAGAACTCGACTACAATCTTGTTCGCTCATTCTTCTCCAGTTGAAGTTGAAGGTATGTTCATTATTCAATTCTGTGATTCAATTTCTTTTCGCAATTGTATGAATGATTTGAAGAGGGTCGGTAACGGGCGGCGCTTCTCTTAAATAGCAACTAAAACCCTAGGCGGCTCTACATGGTAGTTGTGGCTGTCCTAGGTGGCCATCCCTGATATCTCCACCCATGGTAGGCGGCCCTGCGTATTGTGTCATATGCGTATTGTTACACACTTGATTATGCTTCTTGTGGTGATTAATTTCTAATAATTTTAGTTATAACTGATTGAAAGCAAATAATCCCTTGTAAAGTCCTTAACTAAACAAATTTCAGTTGCTCCAATTGGGTTAAGTTTTCATTAAATCAATTTGACTTGCAATCCTGTTTTATGATTCGAAGGCAGAGCATTGCTTAAATATTCTGGCATTGAACGGTTGGGAAAGGATCCAAGGCTTTGTGACTTTGTGTGGCTTGCTGTTTAGGGAAATGTTGCAACAAAGCTTTTCCTTGACAATCAATGCCACCTCGTTTTTAAATTCATCCAAGCCTTGTCCAGAATGGCTTGATAACCTCTTCACAGCGATTTCTATTCCTCCTTGGAGCTCTCCCTAAGTAGATTGACCACAGAAGCATGTGATCATCAGAAAAGAGTCTATTTCAAGATGAATATTAACAAACAGTAAGAAAGGAGGATTATTACTTTGTACACAGGCCCAAATCCGCCTTGTCCAAGCTTATTTTCATTTGCGAAATCGTTTGTAGCAGCTAAAATAACTTCCAACTCAAAGAAAGGGACATCAATGCCTTCATTTTCATCTTCTGTAAGTTTCTGCCGATCTATCAAGTCATTAGCTAGTCTTGCAGTACGTTCTTTGCTTTCTGAAGTTACAAGGCAGTAAACAAGTTAACTGTATGAGCGTAAGAAGACGCCCCCAAGAAATGACTCCAGGTAGAAAAGATTTAAGAAATGAAGATGCATGAAAAGTAGCAATATTGTGCTTAGTTCACATAAACTCGCTAGTTACCTCGTCTTCTTGTCACCCTCCTCCTGTATATAACTCGCTAGTTAATTTTTCTTGTACCTCTCAGTTTTCTATTCTCCTCATCTTCATTACCATTATACCTATACTTTCCACCCCTCTCACATCCATACCATAATCTAGGTAACCCGTCTGCTTTGATTTTCTTCCTTTTCGTAAAGAAATACATATTATTCTTTTTTCCTGTACTTCTAACCCATTTTTCCATCTCATCTCGATTAGTAAACAGTTGACCAGTCGTGAAAATATGCCCTACATCCAGAAAATATTCTGCACTTTCATTCGAAAAGTGATGATCCTGTAAATAAATAAAAATTATTTTCGGTAAAAATAAAACAAATTACAAATTAAATTAATAGAGTGAACAAAACAAATGATTTTCGTCAAATTTTTTTTTTTTTAAATTTTGGAGGGCCACCCATGGTAGGCGGCCATTATAGATAAAGCCGCCTACGACAAATGGCCATATTAGATAAAGCCGCCTACGACAAATGGCCATATGAGATAAAGCCGCCCGCCGTAGCCGGTCATTGTAGTTTTAGCCATCTATTACGGCCGGCCCTTATTTTAAAAAACGAAACACAACTTTTAACCTAAAATAAATACATTTAAACTAGATGCAATCAAGAAAATTAAATATATATCAAAAGTAATTGATATTACCGTAAAATAGTTATCTCAATTTCCATTATCATCGTTGTTCGCATCCATTGAGAAGTATCGAGAGAGATTGAGAGTTTAAAAGTTAGGTGCAGTATAAAGTAAGATGAGTAATGAAAGTGAATTATTTAGTATAATTAATAAACTAATTAATTAATGGCAATATAGTAGTAATTAATGTATATTAAATTGTTGTCTGTTTAATGTTTTTGAGTCAATTTGGTAGTTTTTCAAATGAAAATTTAATTTTTTTTTCATTTTTAAATTATAAAACAAGTAGTTCGTAGTATCAAAAAAATGTTATGAATTATGTGTTAGTATGATAAAAAAAAAAAAATTAAAAAGTATACATTAAATTTTTAAAAAACAATGATTTTGGAATAGACGGAGTAATTTTTTTCCCAAAGAGTTTGTTCTTTACAAGACACCTTTTTCACTTTTTGTAACCAAAAAAGAAAAAAGAGGGGGTGGGGGTGGGGGTGGGGCTAGGGGTGGGTGTGTGCGCGCGTGCTACCCATTCCAGGGGGCCAACTCACATTCTTTTCTCACTGATTCATTCATTTTCTTTTCCCCTAACCAATGGTGAAGCTAGAATTTTGTCTCTGCAGGGGCGTATATACTCTAAAAAATGAACTTATATATTTAAGATATAAAAATTATTAATTTACTTTTTCAAAGTCAACTTTAATATAACAAAATTTGTTTCGATAAAAATATAATTTCAAATTTACTGTTTGTTACAATTTAGTCTTTGACAAAAAGTACCAAAATATACGGGAGAACTGATTTTTAGAGACATAGAACTCATCAAAGAAGTGCAAGACGTTCTTTCATATCACGAAATCCATCAATAATTGACTCTATGCTCAATGATTCGACTATTTCTCTCTCAATATATAACATCAATGAGTTTGAAAGAAAATCATCCCCCATTTTGTTTCAAAGCTTAGTTTTAACTATATTCATTGTCGGAAATGCCTGTTCTGCTATTGCGGTAGAAACTGGAAGAGTAAGTATGAGTCTACTCAATCTAAAAAGAAAGGGTTATATTTCTGACTTTTTAGTCTTCACCAACCATTGGCATAGGTTAGAAATTGTCACCATGTTCTTTAGATCTTCATGATGAGATAAATATAATGGCGTAGTTCCATTCTCAATAACATTTGCTCCTGCTCCGTAAAGTCCATGTGGATAGAATTTTTCTACCATTTTACAAATGCTATCAATTTGAAAGGATTTACACCCATTCCGAGGCTCTAAAATTGAAGTCAAATTGAGAAGTTCCATCGTGTTCACACTAAACCTGCTCTCCAATTCTTGCCATTGAGTATCAACTGTAGCATAAAATATATCCACTCGATGATAATGCTCTAGTGTGAAGTCATCTTGTTGATTACAAGCTTGACGACCCCGTCTTGGAACATAACGAGCACTCATGTCTAGAATTTCAACCTTATGAATCTCGCAAAAAAACTTGACTTTGGTGAATAAAGTATGCCAACCATCTTTCCTCAACTGCTGAAGTAGGTCTTTCGTTGTTAATACAAGGTTCATAGCATTTGATATGTCTTGAGATTTTCGTTGTAAAGCTTGACAAAGTATATCGGTTATCTCCATTATTTCCTTCATAACATGCAAGATAAAGACAAACTCAAAAGAAGTTAACATCTCAAGAGCTGAATTAGCATCTCCACGCTGTTGGGCTGAAGTCCCTTTGTCACTTATACTATTTAGAACAATGTGAGTTGCATTGTACATCCTTAACAAGCTAGAGATAGATTTTAAGTGAGAACTCCAACGAGTTTCTCTGGCCCTTTTCAAAGTTCCAACTTGGTTAAGCCCTCTTCCAGTCTCAAGCTCATTTTGGGAAATTAAATGGGTAGTTTCATCAGCTTGGGCAACTTGTAATTCATCATGACGCTTGCTAGATGAATCCACAACATTGATTATGAAAGACAATTGACCAAAAAGTTTATGGACAGGTTTGACATCTCGGGATGCAGCTACTAATGCCAACTGTAAGCGATGTGCCAAGCAGTGGACATAATAAGCATATGGGCATTCTTTGGCAATTAGTGCTTGCAAACCATTCCATTCACCTCGCATGTTACTTCACCATCACTATTGCCCACGAATACTTTGAACATCAAGATTATGCTGTGACAAAACTGAAAAGATTGCATTTTTCAGAGTTAATGCTTTGGTATCTTGAACATGAACAACAGCAAAAAAAGGTTCCTGAATGAAACAATCATGGTCAACAAATCTCAAAACAAGTGTCATTTGCTCTCTCTTTGATTGATCACGAGCTTCATCCACAATTATACAAAACTTGGCATCACCAATTTCTTCTCGAATCACTTTTTTGATTTTGTTGGACATAACTTGTAAGATTTCCTTTTGTATATCTGATGATGTATAGGTTGCATTCTTAGGGGCTTTATCCATAACTTCCGCGACCTTCTTATTATACCTTTTCATTCGTTTTAAGTATTCAAGAAAATTTCCACAATTTCTTGAAGATTTTCTCTCATCATGACCTCTAAGAGCGCATCCTTGAAGTGTAAGATATTGCACAACATCAATTGAAGTCTGAAGCCGCAGTCGATTGTTTTCTATTTGTTGAGAATTATGTTTATCAAACATTTGTGGTAGGTGTTGAAGTTGATTCATTAGATCTTCCCAAGCTTTTCAACCTTTTTGTTGCCTGAGTTGGGATCCTTTCCAACATGTACCAAGAAAGCACATTTTTTTCCATCCCTTACTTTCTTCCAATTTTGAAAACCTTCAACAACAAATGCACTTTGCATGGTGTCTGGATTATAAAATAGAAAGCATGGTAGACAAAATGCTGCATCTTTTGTAGGAGAGTATTCTAACCACGATGGATGGATCTTAAACCAAGAAGACTGAAAGCGGCGTGGATTTCATGCTGATCCAGACATTGGATAATCCTTAAGTTCACATTGGTATGGACCTGCCTCAATGTATGCTCGTCGAATTTCATCCCGCGCTGACAGGCTGATACATTGATATTTGTTGTCTTAATCCCAGATCATGCTCAATTTTGGCAATACTTTCCTCAACTTCTACTCTTCGAGATTTTTTAGAATGCTCCTCATCATTAGAAGCCACAACATTAGAAGTAAAAATTGATGAATTGGCTTTAGAATTATCAACTAATTTTCTCTTGAGAAAAGCATCAATTGTGGATTGCTTCCCCATTATAATTACCAAGTAACAAGCAAAAATAAAGCCCTGTCAACAAGAGAATAGTTTTTTACTCTTCAATTTTAATTCCTAAGTTATAACTTGTAAACTATAATTTTGACTTAAAAGTTAATTATATTTTATGTGATTATACCTATGTTCTCGTGCTAGAGAAATTCAAATTTCTCATAAAATATAATTAACTTTTAAGTCAAAATTATAGTTTACAAGTTATAACTTACAGCTGAAGCGGAAGCCTTTGAAATCTGACTCAAATAGTTCAAGAGAACAACCACTTTGATTGAGTTTTTAGTTTTTTCGATCGTGTACTAAAATAGTAACAAGAAAACACAAATAAATAATTTTAAAATAAATAATTTATAATACCAGTTTAACTTTTTAAGTAGTGAATAGTGATTACCTGAAATTCTTGAACAAATATTCTAAAGAATTTTCAAAAGTCAAAATCAAAGACTTAATAGAGGACAGAGGATAGAACGATGACTCGATGAGCATTATCGGAGACGAAGGACGGACGTCACGACGGAAGGAGAGTAATTGACGAATTGGGGAAATTAGCTGTTTGTATTCCTAAAGACTTTTAATTAGACATTTAGACTAGAATTGACATTTCCTATTTCTTTTATATATTTGATTGATAATGTTAGTCTAAGAATAAAATAATATTATTACTTTAAATTTAATAATAAAATAATAACGAGATTTGCTATCCACACCCCTCAAATTACTAAGTACATCAATTTTCTAAGTACACCTCCACCTAAATTGTAAACCCTTCTAAATACTAAGTACACTCCCTCAATTTTTCATTTTATCCCCTTCCTCTTCTCCCCCTCTCCTGCAACACACACACACACACAGACTCCTTCCCACCCTCACCCCTCCCTCCACCCGCCTCCTTCCCCCACCCCTTCCTCCTCCTTCCCCCTCCCCCTACCCACACACCCACACACACACATGCCCCTCTTCTGTAACCTCCCCTCAATTTCACACACACAAACACACACAACTGTAAATTAAAACCCTAAAATATTATCAAGTTTTTAAAGTTATATATTAAATAATTTTTAGGATTAAGTTAGCTATGATTTTTCTTACAATTTGAGTTCAAAATTGGTGGTTTGTGTAAAAAAAAATTGCATTTTAGGTTGAATTTCGAAGTGATCTGGGTCTATAGTGTTCGGACATGGTTGGTTGAACACCATTGGTGATGTTTGGTCAATTCAACCGAACATCACCAAAGATGTCAGTACTGATCGAACATCTCCAAAGGCGTTCAGTCAGTACTGACCGAACATCTCCAAAGGCATTCGGTCAGTACTGATCGAACATTTTCAAAGGCGTTCAGTCAGTACTACCGAACGTCTCCAAAGGCGTTCAGTATTGACCGAACATCTCCAAAGGCGTTCAGTCAGTTTGACCAAACATCTCCAAGGGTGTTCAGTAGTGATAGAACATACATGGAGTTGTTCGGCCATCAGTGACTGAACACTCCTTAGTGTGTTCGGTCACTACTGACCGAACATACCAACGTAGGCCATTCGTCTGTGCTTCTTAAAATGCGGAAAATTAAGCAATTTTGGTATAAGAATACTTACAATTTTTGTTCCCTTCAATTCTTTATGGTCTATGGTTGTGTTTTCCAACAATGTAGATGAATTTAGAGGTTTAGGGTTTACTAAGGGGTTTGGAACTTGGAAGGGCTGAGAATAATATATTTGAATGTGTGTATTGTGGGAAGAATGTAGGGGGTGTATGAATATTATTTTGAGGGGGGTGTACTTAGAGATGTTGGAATCAAATAAAAGTAGAGGGGGTGTACTTAGTAAGAATAATGGCAAATAAGTCAAATTTTATAATGACATTTTTATAATAATTGAAGGGGGTATACTTAGTAAAAAGGGGGGGGGGTGTGAATAGTAATTCTCAATAATAGCTAATACTATTGCTCTAATAACTAATTATAAGGAAAGAAAGAAGCCTGCTGCTTGCCATATATATTGACTTAAAAATTTAGGGGCCCATTGTGCTATCTTTTCCAAAAAAAAAAAAAAAAATCTCAAACCATGAAACTAAGATATGAAGTAGTAGTACTATTTGAAAAGCCCGCATGGTCCCTCATGTCCATTCGCCACTGCCCCCAACCTTTTCTCGCTATTAGAGCGTTCACAATGGGCCACTTGATCAACCCTCTAAAAATAATTTTAGAGTTTTTTGCCCCCTATCCCACAATGGTCCTTCTAGTCCACCATTTTCTTTTAAAACTAATTAAATCACCCTTCAAATATAGAGTGAGTTTTAACATAAAGTGACTCAAATCCTCCACATTCTCCTCACTTTATTTGAGTACAATATACTTTTGTTTAATATCTTGGAATAAAAATTATTAAAATATACTCTCTCCGTCCCTAAATTATTGTCTTGCTTTCTTTTTTTGTCCGTCCCTAAATAATTATCTTGTTTGAAACTTTCCTTTTTAGAAGATCAATTTTATCATTTTACCCTTACTTTTCTCCCTACTTTAATTATAGATTTATAGGCCACATACATATGTGCATTAAAGAAAACCACACATTATACCAATATTAATAATCAAGTAAATTATTTTTCTTAATCCGTGTGCCAGGTCAAACAAGACAATAATTTAGGGATTGAGAGAGTACAATATATTTTTCATAGTATATAAAATTTAAAATTTAAAATATTTTATTTTAGTTGTGGTGGAAAAATATAAATAAAAGAGAAAAAATATAATGGTAGTTAGGTTTGTTAATTGAGATGAGAGAGATTAAATTTTTAGAGGGTCGTATAGAGGATGCTTGTTGGAGTGAATTCTTTTTTAGAGTGTTGAAAAAATGAAACTAGAACAGAAAATGAGGTGTTTAGAGTGTGATATAGGGTGTTGTTATTGTGGATGCTCTTACTATTTGTTTAGTAGGTTGGTGGAGTATCTTTTGAGATTTGCTATTCACACCCCCCTTTTCTCCAAGTACACCACTTCTCTAAGTTCAACCCCCCCCTAAATTGTAAACCTCTCTAAATATTAAGTACACCCCCTCAATTTTCCATTTTACCCTAACAAACTTATTTTGAATAAACAACCTAACATTATTAAGTACACCTCATTCCATCATCCAATCATCCTTTATTGAGACACCCCCAACCCATTAATACACCCCAACCCCCCTTACACGAATAGGAAAGCAACGAGGACATCCTTTTGTTGAAGAAAGAAGAAGAAGAAACCCAAGGCTGAACATTTGCAAAAACAATGAAGAAGAAACTCATTCAAGCACAATGTCTGAACAACTAGCAAGAGGTGGCTCAGGTATGTACCATTTTACATTTAAATATCACTTATTTTGCAAGTTGTATGTTGAATAATTTTTAGGATTAAGTTAGCTATGATTTTCTTTATAATTTGAGTTCAAAATTAGTGATTTGTGTAAAAAAAATTGCATTTTAGGTTGAATTTCGAAGTGACCTGAGCCTATATTGTTCGGACATGGTTGGTTGAACACCTTTGGTGGTGTTTGGTCAGTACCAACCGAACACCTCTAAAGTTGTGCGGTTGGTACTCACCAAACACCACCATAGATGTTCAATCAGTACTGATCGAACATCACCAATGGTGTTCAATTAGTACTGACCGAACCTATAAAACCCTAACAATCCAACATGCATGCTTAGTATCGTCATATTAATTCCTCGTGTACTCATCTTGGGTTGAGAACCCTTAGCATGCTCATAACTTGTCCTTAACACCTAGCCGTGAGCCTAACAAGTTGAACCGTATTGTAGTGTAAGGCCTCGTTCCTACTTCCTTACCATTTTGCTCGTAGTCACTTTATAACGGCTTAGAAGACCTTGTCTTGTAATGTGTAGACTTCCATGATTAGATCGAGAGATTCGTCATCCTTACTAAACGTAATGTGATAAGACATACACATGTTTGGCTCGTGGTTAATCCACGATGAGTTGTGCGGTGGTTCCGTGTTTGTTCGAGACTATTCTCGACATTGATTCGTGTTTATATACGTTGTATTTCCCCATGGTTGTTTAACCTAGCCTTGGTTTAGATTCGCTCACGAATGACAAGTACGTTAATCTTGTCGTTAACCCGTAAGTTGAGTTAATTCTAGTGTCGTTTCGCATGTTTATCTCGGTGTGCAATCGAGACTTATGTTCTTCATCATTTCAGCATCGACGCACGATGATTAGGTTGAGTTTTGGGTATGTCTTCTTAGAATCAACCTAGGATGACTTAGGGACATTTCAGGATCAAATGAGGATGATTTCGAAAAGTTTAAACATCTGGAGGATGGGCGGATGCCTAGGCGGCCTCGCCTAGTCCAAAAACTGTGAAAGGGGTAAGAGGAATGGTGCACCCACGCCACCTGTGCTGTACGGCCACGCCATTGTCGGCAGCTCCTTGGCTTTTTTAAATTTTAACTTGTTGACTCATTCTCTTGACTATTAATTGGCCACGTGAGAAGGCTTCTTGGCCAGCTATTTTCCCCCATATCAGACTTTTGGAGACCCAAAATCGCTCCATTTTTACCACACTTTAGCCGTGTAAAGAGAGAGAGAGAGAGAGAGAGAGAGAGAGAGAGTTAAAGAGAGAGTAGTGAGAGAAAGTGTTTATATCTTGAGATTCTGACATTGGATCGATGATCCAACTTCACCGTGGCGTAGAGGACGACGAAGGGAACGTTTTGAGCCGAAGAAATCCCAAGATCTGTGGTTGAATCACGAATCCCTCTTCTTCTCCCAAGTTTTTAAAGAGAGAGTGGTTTTGAGACAAAGAGAAGGCTTGAATCGGGCGAGATCGAGTGTGGATTTGACGTTTGGACTCCGTAGCGGCGTAAAGATCGTCAAAGAGAGTATTTCCACCCGAGCCAACTCCGTTTCTTTGGTGAATTCATGATGTTTTGTAAGTTACTACTTTTATTTCTTGTGCGTAGAATCTATTCATGTTGTATAACTTGTATTTCATGTCGTTACGGTGAAACTCGATGTTTTGCCCAATAATCGATGATTATGTTGAAATTATACTGTGAAATTGTGCTAAGTGATTTTAGTGCATTTACTCTACATGTTTAGTAGTTGATATTGTTGGGATTCTTGCTATACATGTGAAATATGTGTTAAACCATTAAATGGCGAAATGTGATGTTGGATTCTACGGAGTCCGAATTTGACATGAGATATGTGTTTGTTAGTATGTGACTTAGACTACAACACCTAAACACATTGGAAATACGGGTAATTAAGTTAGTGACTTAACTTGAAAAATTGTGAAATTGGACTCTACGAAGACCGAAATTGATATCGATATCCTATATTGAATTGGATTCCTGAAATGAGATGCGTGAATTATTAGTTCAACTAACGAACTACAAATGTGATATGAAATCTACGGAATTCGATATTGATACGAAATATGCGAATAATGGTTACTCATCCTCCCTACTTGCTTAGTAGTTCGAATTGATGAGATATATGTGGTTATATGGTTTGGTTATGTGAATACGAATATGTTGGTAGAGTAATCTCTACATGAAATTAGATATGTTAGGATCCAGTAATAGAATATAGAATAAACAACCAAACCCCAGGGTGTCATAGTATCACTGGCGTTTTATGAGGGCGGAGTGCTAGTGAACATTTTTGTTTAGCTATGGTCCGGCCTGACTCCCCGCTACTGGTTATAGCGGGGCTTGGCACACCTCTTACTAAATGAGGTGGTGAATGGACCGAATGATCTTCCGAGGTCGTAAGGGACTGGGCTCATGAAGGTACAGTGCGCGCGCTTCACTATATAGTTGTTCAAGTCAGTACCGCAAAAATATGTGAATGAGGTGATAAGGTTGAAAGTGGTCGGAGGTATACCTCCCGTAACCTTTTATATGTGTTTGTATTATAGTTCATTATGCTCCCTGTACGAGCGAGTTGATCGCGGTCGCCAACCGATATGAAACGGTTGGCGGCAATTGAGCCTTTCGCGGAGTATAGGATTGACTGGTTATAATTTGCTGCTTGTCATATGTTGTTATTATGGTGAATCGTTATATGCTGATTTTGTTGATATATGAATTGTGTTGCATGCCAGCATGCCATGTAGTTGCATAGTAGTAACTTATTGAGTCTTTAAATTATTCCTTCCATATTTGTTTTCTTTAGCTTGCAGAACCCTAGTATTAGCAGTCCGTGAGGCCAGGATGGTATACTTAGAAGCTGGATAGTAACCATTTACTTATGAGTTGTTTAGTTGTAATATGGTTGTGAAGATGTTGTGGATTTATGTAAACCTTGGTTGGGATTTGTATTATGTTAATGTGTAACGATAGTTGTAATTTATGTCCCGACACGTGATGTCGAGGTGTATTAGGATGGTTAACCTTATGATGTTGTATATTCATGTTATGTGGACTTGTGATTTTGTCGTGGTTAAGTTTATGTATACCGAGCAGTGTAGCTCGATGTTGTGGTGATTGTGGTATTTGGCTCCGAGCGTTGGCTTGTGGAGGTGTGTGTGGTTGTATTGTTGTTCTCCGACTTGTGTTATAGCCGTTAAGGTAGTTTTAGTGTTGATGTTGTGGTTGTTTTTTAAGATTATGATTTTTATGAGCCGTTGGGCTCGTGTGATATAGGGTTTAATATGAGATATGTTGGGTTCATGTCCCGATTCGGGACTCCATGTATGGGGTTCGGGTTGGGGTGTGACAGAACCGTTCTTATGACGTTCATTCTCTACTTGCCGAACAAGTCTAGGATGTTGGTCATTATCTTATTGTGCTATTAATTTGTTTGTGTTCTTTACCTTTATTGAATGCATTGATCTAATAGATGAATTTTTTATGTTCAGAAAAGCAATATGCGAGGAAAAGACATGCAACATCGAATAGGAGAGAATATCGACACGAGAACTTGAGGGTATGCAACAAGAAATAGAGCGTCAACAATAAGAGCTAGAGCGTCAACGACAAGAGCTAGAGGGTCAACAACCAGTACTAGAGCATCAACAACCTGAACAAGAGATTCATGTCACTGATTATGGAATAGAAGAAATGTATGTTGAGGATATACACGAGGAGGAGCATGAGGAGGACCATGAGAAGGAGCATGTGGAGGAGAAAGATGATGAACAATTTACCCCATTTCCTGGTGGGCCATATGTTCCAAGGCTGCTTACTACTTTCAATTTACACGTTGCAACATCCAAATGGAATGGAAATGAGTGAGGGGATGTTGAAATGCAACAATCACACATCAAAGTTATTAGAGTGGAAACTTCAAAAAATTCATTATCTAAAAGGTGGAAGACTCTTGTCAACGCCTCGAATTTCAGTCAGTTATGTCGAATATCATATCTTAAGGTTGATAAAGCGATGGTGATAGCTTTTTTAGAAAAGTGGCACCTTGAGACCAATACCTTCCATATGCCATTTGGTGAGATGACAATCACATTAGATGATGTGCATTGTATTACAGGTCTTCCAATCATTGGGCTTCCACTTATTTTGACACGAGATAATAGTGTAAATCTCATTTATGAGGTTAGGGAGTTGTTGGGTATGTCTAAAGCTACGGCAGTTGAGGGTATACATGGTGCGAGGGGGTTCTCAGTTCGACTTGAGTGGTTATGTAAGACCTTTCATGGAGATGTTGGATCTGATGATCCAGTTACGTGTGATTGTTCAGTGAGGGCCAATTTGCTGTATATGTTAGGTTACACCATTTTTACTGATAAGAGCGGTACTCGAGTTAGGACATCATACCTAGAGTTTCTAAATGATCTCGATGAAGTCTATACGTATGCATAGGGAGCTGCAGCTCTAGCTTTTCTCTATAGACAGCTAGGGCAAGCGTCTAAAACGAAATGTAGACAAATGGCCAGATATTCGACGTTACATTTTAAGTTATTTTCATTTTATTTAAAAAATAGGGAAATTCATTCTATTTATAGTTAATTTGACAAATTTCGTGTTTTATTGCACATAGGCATGGATATACGAAAGATTCAAAACGTTGAGGCCACCACATAACGTCGCTTACACCGACTCGAGTCCACTTGCAATGTGGTGGCAACCACAAGGACAAGGATTATCTCTCCTAAACTTACAATCATAGCGGGAACGTCTCGATAGCCTCATAAGCAATGATGTGAGTATTATTTAGTTGTGCTCGTTACCCAATAGTTATAAACATACATGTTATAATTGTTGTTTTATTTGATGTAGGTATTTGGTCTGCGTACACAGACAGTGTGAGGGAAAATTTTCCATTCAACATGGTTGCTTTATATCATGGTTGTATAGGGGCGCGATATGTTGTGAAGCCATACCATCTTGACCGAGTCCTTAGACAATTCGGTCATGTTCAGACCATTCCATCTACTCCTATTGCTCCTGATATTATTGATAGAAGTGAGAAGAATAATAAGGCAACATTGTTGACGCTTGTACAATACTTCAGAGTTTGGGATAGTCATGTCCTATCCGCCGAGCGTCTTGGTAGACGTGCACACCCACCATAAGAGTGCGCACCAATTATTTCAACTGGTATCACATGCATTCATATCCATTCCTACAAAATCCTGAAAAGAGTTTTGGTTACGTTGGCAACCAAGCTGATACAACTGTATCAGATGCATGGGAGATGGTCAGGTCTGCACGTAGCTTGATGGGATCGAATGTGCAGAGATGGAGGTCGGGAGACCAATCTCGAACATTAAATGAGGGAATGTTTGTGATGGCACGAGCATATACTATACTAGAGGGTCCAGATGAGGCGGGACCATCTACTTCTTGTCGTAAGAGAGGACATTGATGTAGTCGATGCCCTTTGTTGGATACACTTTGTTTATCTTACTTTTTGATCATATATGTGTTTGACATTTATGAATGTTATATATTTTCACTGTTATGTATTATCAGTTCTATATATATATATATATATATATATGTTGGTCCCCAAAAGTCTAAGAACAATAATAGCGATAATAATTACGATAATAATAATAAAAAATAATAATAGCAATAATAATAACAACAACAATAATAATAATAGCAATGATAGCAATAATAATAATAATAATAATAATAATAATAATAATAATAATAATAATAATAGCAATAATAATAATAACAATAATAATAATAGCAATAATACTAATAATAATAATATTAATAACAAATAATAAATAAATTATAATAATAGTAATAAAAATAAAATAATACATAATAATTTTAATAAATAAAAATTTTCATAATATATTTATAATAATAAATAATAATGAATATTAATATTAATTAATAATAGTAATATTAATACATAATAATTGTAATAAATATAATAATAAATAAATAATAGCGAATAATGATAATAATAAAAATAACAATAAAAATTAATAATATATATTTAATAAATATAATAATAAATAAATAATAATAATGATGCAAATAGTTAGAGTGTTATGCTATCCGGATAAACGTCTAAAGCGTACAACGCATCGTATAAAGTAGAGGTTGATTACTCCAGATGGTTCAACAAATGATTGATTCTAAATTTCAGCGATTACGTGAGAGTTTTATAGCTATGTAACTTAAACCGAATACTGAAATATTTTAAATGTTATCAAAGATGTGATAACATCTACTGTAACAACAAGTAAAATGGAGTGAAATTAAAGAAATAAAAAAACTTGTTGTAACATTTATCTACAAGTATAAATACTTGTAGATGTGTCAATATGGCAAAAATCTTTCACTGGTAAATATAGAACCCGTTACAAAGAAAAAACAACTAGTGAAACTATAATATGTTTCTAACAAAAATATTTCAACTGAGATTACAGTTCATCACTCAAATATCTAAGATCATATATATTGTCAACAACAGTGATCAAATAACTCTATCTTCAATTTCAAGAATACTTTGAATAGAATAAGATGGAAGATGTTGCAACGTCCTTACTCACATTCACCTTTGTAATAGTGCGATAGTGCAAAATGATATTTCTCTGAATTTTCTCTCTTCCGTAGACCGAAATGCAGCACTTGCTGCCCTTTAAATACTCTTGAGAATTCCTTGAGAATTAAGAAAGAATAACACACTAAAATAAGAAAGTTAGAATTAGTATAAATAATTACCAAAAATACAATCAATCACAATCTTGTGATTGATTTCAAATTTTACCAAGAAAGGCAAAACTAATCAATCAATCAATTAATTGCCAATTTACCAAATTGATACAAATCAAGGATTGATTGAGAGGATTTTAAAATCCAACAATCTCCCCCTTTTTGCCTTTCTGGTCAAAACACACTTTAGGGCAAAACAATGATCAAAGATCAAAAAAACTCTCCCTAAATTTAATGATAACCATTATTCAAATACTTCCCCTACCTTAGAATTCTCTCCCTTTTTGGCTAAAAATGGAGGAGGCATTTGCAGGAAGATGAAGAGACAGTCTTGATCTACGACTTATTCAATTCAAAACAAATTGGAAGGGAAAAAAGGGTATTTCGTGAGAATGGAACCATTAACTTACCAAAGATACTAGATGACCTAATTTTGAATTATGGTAATAAGAAATTTCCTCCCTTTTGATTGCTTCACAAAGTCAAAGATGAGCCAAAAATACATCAAAAGATATTAGACAACATAATATTACCCAAAATTTATCTTTGATAAATCTTCTGCAAAAATACCATCAATTTGTCTCACTGCTCAAAAATCAAGAACCAATCAAATTATTTTTAGACAAATAGATTCAAGGATAAAGATTTTGACTCAATATACCACACTGGAAGAAATAGATAGAGTAAAGCAGCAGCATGAATATTTTTCACCAGACCAAATGCCTTATTGTTATGCCTAACCATGAAGAATAAGACAATGTGCACGCAGGTGAAGGAATTTGTTCAACAGATGTGAAGAAAAATGTTGGCACATTGAAAGACACATTTGCAATTTCGAATTCAATGGATCAAGATTCCTTTCTCCCAGTTCCTTTGAATGATGATTTTTGCCTTAAAGCTGAAGAGATTTTACTAGTAGGTAGCTTTCACTCTACCTCAATGATAGCACTTTCTCATATGATCTCGCCAAAATTTCAAAGAACATATTAGATCTAGATGATAAGATCACATATGAGTGGCTGTATACAACATTGAGAAGGTAGTTTTTTCCCTTAAAGGCTTCCAATCACTACTTTGGCTCATTCACTGAGAAAATCTTTTTCACAAGATTTTGAATAGAGATCCACATTAAAAAAAATGTCTTCCAAATAACACATTTAAGATTGATATCATTTGACAAAGTCGTGTCCAAAACAAATACAGGATGATATTTTTTTTACAACATGCACATGTGGTCACACATGTAACCACATTTTGTGAGACACTCAAATGACACATAGACTTAGAGATTTCGTAAGAGTAGAAAATCTCTCAAAATCAAGAGCCTTGGTGAAAACATGAGCCAATTGGTTCTCAGTTCCTATAAATTCCATGCAGACAATATTTTGTTCAACTAAATCCCAAATAAAGTGATGTTGAATATCAATATGTTTGGTACAGGAGTGTTGAACAGGATTTTTTGAGATATCTATAGCACTGGAATTATCACAATAAACCACTAGAGTATCACTATAAAGAAGTTGAGAACAACAATTACCAACCGCTACATATTCTGATTCAGCGGTTGATAAAGAAACACAGTTTTGTTTCTTACTATACCATGCATGAAATCAATTTGTTCCCTAAGTAAAAGCAACCCCATGTGGTACTTTTTCGGTCATCAATATTTCCCTCCAATTCGAGTCACTAAAACCAACAAGGTTGGTGTTAGTATCTGTAGTGTACCATAACCCAAGTTTGGTCCATTGGCTGTCCCACCAACATATCGAATAATACATTTTAAGGCCTTTAGGTGGGATACATTGGGATTGGCTTGATATCTTGCACAAACACAAACACTGTACATGATATCGGGTCAGCTGGCAGTCAAGTACAATAGGCTTCCTATCATACTTCTAAATAAGGTGTGATCTACACCTTCACCTTTATCATACCTACACAGCTTTTGAGATGATCCCATGGGTGTTTTCAAGTGGGATGCATTCTCAAGTCCAAACTTTTTAACCAAGTTATGATCATATTTGGTTTGAGATACAAAAATTCCTTCATTACTTTGTTTCACTTGAAGGCCAAGAAAATAGTTTAGCTCACCAACCATACTCATTTCGAAAGTGGATGTCATGCTTTTGACAAAACGTCCTAACATCTTTTCAGACGTAAACCCAAACACAATGTCATCCACATATATTTGTACAATGAGTATTTCATTTTTCTCTTTTTGAATGAACAAAATTTTATCAACCTCCCCTCTTTTGAAACCAATTTCAAGAAGATATCCAGTGAGTCTTCCATACTAAGCTCTAGGAGCTTGTTTAAGACCATATAATGTCTTCTTTAATTTAAAAACATGATTTGATTTATGGGGGTCTTCAAAGCCTTTTGGTTGTTCTACAAAAACTTCTTCATTCAAAATTCCATTTAAAAAGGCATTTTTCACATCCATCTGATGGAGTGTGATTCCTAAGTAACAAGCAATGTTAAGCATTAATTGAGTAGACTCAATGTGGGCAATAAGAGCAAAGGTTTCATTAAGGTCCACCCCTTCTACTTGTGTATACCCATGAGCTACCAATCGTGCTTTATTTCTCACTATTTTTCGAGACTCATCAGTTTTATTCTTGAAAATCCACTTGGTTCCTATCACATTACCTTGACTAGGTCTAGGAACTAAGTACCAAACATCATTTTTGGTAAACTGATTTAATTCTTCTAACATGGCAGTTATCCAAAATTCATCCCTAAGTGCTTCTTTCACATTTTTGGGTTCACGATTAGACATGAAACAATAGGTTCTGGCATTGACACACTCAGAAGACAAATACATTCACAATCACTTGAGTTGTAGGGCGATTCTTTTAAATTCTGCTTGACACATACTGACCTTGGCAAGTTCCAGCTTCATCAACAGAATCAGATTTTTCAGTTTCTGATTCTACTTCAGCTGGTTCTGAGTCGTTGGCAGATGTGTTCGAGGATGTCCCAACATATTTGGACACATCTTTTTCTGAATCATTTAAGTTTTGATTCTGAATTTCCGTAACACTGTCCTCTGGTATACTGTACTAATCCTACAATGTCATCTTCGGCTGTTTTTTGTCCAAAAGTAGAAAAATCATCAAAAGTAACATTTATGGATTTCATTATGGTCTTAGTCCGAAGATTAAAGACTCGAAATGCTCTACTATTTGATGAGTATCCAACAAAGATGCATTTATCACTTTTGGAATCAAATTTTGCAAGATGATCCCTGTCATTCAAGAGATAACAAATACATCCGAAGACGTGAAGGTATTTGAGATTTGGTTTTTTGCCCAAAAAAATTTCATATGGGGTCATTGTACTACCGGATCTCAAATATACACGATTTTTAATGTGACAAGCAGTGTTTAAGGCTTCTGCCCATAAACGTTTTGAAAGATTTTGAGAGCTTAGCATTACACGTGCCATCTCTTGAAGTGTGTGATTTTTCCTTTCCGCTACTCCATTTTGTTGTGAAGTTTTAGGAGTTGAGTACTCATGAGTAATCCCTTTTGAATCGTAAAACTAAGAAAAAGATGAGTTTTCATATTTAGTGCCATGATCCGAACGAATCTTAATAACCTTTAAGTCATATAGATTATGGACCTTTTTGTACCAAGTTTTAAATGCCTCAAACGTTTCAGATTCTCTCAAAAAAATAACCCAGGTGTACCGAGAGAAATCGTCAACACACGAATGAATATTTTTTCCTCCCTAGACTTTCCACTTCAATTAGACCCATAAGATCCGTATGAATAAACTCAAGACAAGGTTTTGAAGAACGTTGTTAAAGTTTTGAGTGGGACACTCTAGTTTGTTACCCTCTAACAGCATCATACTTGATTATATCATGTATTTTCTGAAAACTAGCATGCCCTAGTTTTTTAGGCCAAAGAGAACTATCATTAACACTGGAGGTATGATACGATACAATGTCACCATACAGTAGCAATTATCCGAGGATCCAGTACCTGCTAGAACACATTTGTTAGAACCATCAAATAGTTCACAGGAGTTCTTATCAAATTTAACATGCAAATCATCATCACACAGTTGATTTATGCTGATGAGATTTACTTTGAGACCTTCCACATGAAGAATATTCTTGAGTTTTGGTAATCCCTCAACATCGAGATTTTCTCTACCAACAATTCTTCCTTTTGCACCACCCCCATAGGTCACACTTCCACCATTAAAGTTAGAGTAGTTCGTCAAGTGTTCATCTGTTCCTGTCATATGACGAACTATCAAAGAACCATGATCTAGCAATATTGGTTTTTAAGGAAGTGTATGTAACATTTTATGTTACTTCAGTTTTCTTAACCCATATTTTTTCTGAAATTATTGGGGATGTGCTGATTCAGATGTGGGGACAATTTTTGAAACATTTTGCCTGGAGCAGACTTTTGATAAGAATTTCTTGCCAAATCTGCTTTCAGTTTGTAACAGTAAGGCCTAATGTGATCAGGAACAGACAGTATTGGCAAGTATACTGACATTTCCAATGTCTAGGTCTTTCCATGTTACCTCTTTTGTTATGAGTAGATGTTTCACCATTTTTTCTTTGCTTGACAAAAACAATAGATTTGAATCTTAGTCCAGCTGTGTTGTCTTGATCATAAGTCAAGATTTCATCAAGCTTAGCTTTTCCTGAGTTGAGTTTGGACAAGGTTTCATTTGCTCGTTCAAGATCAAATTTGGTGTTTTCAAGATCAATATCTTTCTTTGTAAGCATGACTTCTAGTCTAGATATGAAAGCTTTCTGGATATCATTTTCTTTTGAGAGAAGTTCATTTGAAGCTTTCTAAACTTCATTTTCCTTTGAAAGATATTCATTTTCTTCAACAAGATGATTTAACTTTTCTTCCTTCTTTACCCAATCTTCATAGAGTGCCTTATAATCCTCCAATAAATCCAAATTCTCAGAATTAGATTCAGGGTCATTCTAGACCTGACTGTCATCAACTATGGATGAGTTGAGACAATTCAGATCTAGAATAATTTTTTTAACAGATGTGATCACAGATGGGGCCACATTTAATGATGTGATTCCAAGATCGTGACAAAGCGGAACCAACCAAGAACGCGGATTGAACACAAAAACAACGAATTGAAACAAAAAGATAGGGAGCTTCCCTCAACCCTAAGGCAGATTTAATCCCTAGAACCTTGGGGTGCAACCTTAACCAACTAATCGCAATTGATTAGGAACCAAGATCACGGAATGCCACAAGCCTGCAGCTTAACAAACTTGATAAGTTCAAGGGTTGAGAATTCTAATCCAAGAAATCTCTCAAAAGCTCACAATATTGTGAAAACTCAATTCAATTTTAATAATATCAAAGTTATTGTTTTACAATGAAAGAGAAACCTTTATATAGGCCTAAACAATCCTACTAGCCCTAAGAAACGTTTATTAGGAAACAAAATTACCTTAAATACTTTAAAGTTACCAAAAATATCAAAAATCCCGTAAATTAACAAAACTCTCGTCTTTGGTGCGCGGGAGACTATACGGATGCACTATGAGGCCGCATAGATTCCAGAAAGGCTATGTGGACGCCCTATGCAGCCGCATAGATTTCAGAAACTTGCTGATTTCTGCGCGAGCTCTTAATACGGACGCACTGCGATTTGGTATGAGGCTATGCGGACGCATAGTGCAGACGCATTATGCTGGAGCTCTATTTTCGTGTAGACAGTCCTTCTAGCATGCATACAATCCTTCCCTCTTGGCTTTGATCATCCTTTGTTGTATTGATCTTGATTTCCTCTACAAGTCTCACGAGGGCCTCTCGAATTTTCTTGACTCGTGCTCTTGTCATCGGTCCTCCATTAATCACCTTTGGATCTCTTACAACATCGGGCCTCGATCCTTGGTCTCCATCATTTAAGGCAGCACCTTTAGATACACCATGAGGATTTATTTGCAACACATTTTGGGTTTCAAAAATACTGTTTAGTGCAGTTTTTTCTTCTGATTGTTCTTCCTCGCTGTCACTTAGGGTAGCTGCCATACTTTTTCCCTTCTTCCTCGTGGTATTTATACATTCGGCAGCATAGTAACCATAGCTAGAACATTCTCTACACTAAACAAATTCCTCCTTTTTTGATCCATATTTAGAAGAAAGTTTAGGAGAAAACTTATCTTTGGAATTATCAGTATTGGTTTTTGAAAAAACTTTTCTTGGGACAAATTTTAGAGAGGAATTGGATTTTTGATAATTTTGCCCTTTGGTCATGATATTATTAAACCTTTTGACCAACATAGCCCGAGATTCTTTTCCAAAATTTGTTTTTCCAAGTTCATTTGTAAACTCAAGTAATTCCTCAGACAAGTCTGGTTGATTTTGAAAAGTAGCCAAAACAATACTTTTAACACTTTTTATTTTGCTTTTTGTTCTGCAGAGATAGATTTAACTCAAAAGTCTGAAGAATACCAGCAAGTTTATCCAAACTCATTCTTCCAGTGTCATGAGCTTCTTCTACTGCAAATATTTTTATATTGAAGTGTTCTAGAAGAGATCGCATTAAAAATGGGATCTCCCAATGCTAATGACTCATTAGACAAATCAACCAACTTGGAATAGTAGGATGCAACGTCCTCATCATCTTTCATTTTTAAATATTCAAAACGGGTTGTAAGTAAACGTAGCTTGCTTAAGCAAACACTATCGGATCCCTCACAATGAGCTTAGGGGGCTTCCCATACTTCTTTGGCTGATTCAAAATGAACTATGATTTTGAAAATGTTTGGTTCCACACAGCCATACATAGCATTAATAGCTTTTGAATTAAAGTTTGCTACGCTTCTATCTTCAGTCGTCCAACTAGCCTCTGAGGTAGTCTTATAATCTCCATCAACATCAACAACTCTAGGTAGAGTCCACCCAGTAACCACAGAGAGCTATGTTCTTTCATCAAGAGATTTAAGATACATGCACATCTTAGGTTTCCAAGAGAGTAATTCGACCCATCGAGGATTGGAGGACGTTGAGCGCCATACTGAGAATCAGACATAGCTATACCAACCTCACTTAGTGATGTCAAGTGTAGGCTCTGATACCAAATGAGAGTTTTATAGCAATGTAACTTAAACATAATACTAAAATATTTTAAATGTTATCAAAGATGTGATAACATCTACTATAACAACAAGTAAAATGTAGCGGAATTAAAGAAATAAAAAACAGTTGTTGTAATCTTTATCTACAAGTATAAATATTTGTAGATGTGCCAATATGATAAAAATCTTTCACTAGAAAATATAGAACCCGTTACAAAGAAAAACAACTAGTGAAACTATAAATTGTTCCCAACAAAAGTATTTCAATCGAGATTACAGTTCACCACTCAAAGATTTAAGATCATATAAATTGTCTAAAGACAACAACAGTGGTCAAGTAACTCTATCTTGAATAGAATGTGAAAGTAAGATGTTGCAACGTTCTTGCTCACATTCACCTTTGGAATAGTGCGATAGTGCAAAATGATATTTCTCTGAGTTTTCTCTCTCTTCCGTAGACCGAAATGTAGCACTTGTTGCCCTTTAAATACTCTTGAGAATTCCTTGAGAATTAAGAAAGAATAACACACTTAAACAATAAAGTTAGAATTAGTATAAATAATTACCATATATACTTCAATCAAGATCATTGATTAAACCTATCTAAAGTCTATCTATTATAAACCATATTTATAATCAATCATCCTCTAATTATCTAATCAATCAAAATATACCAAAAATACAATCAATCACAATCTTGTGATTGATTGATGCTTAGTGGTCCTCCATCAAAATTTTACCAAGAAAGGAAAAATTAATTGATCAATCAATTAAATACCAATTTACCAAATTGACAAAAATCAAGGATTGATCGAGAGGATTTTAAAATCCAACAGTACGGGCTGGCAAATTCTGAAACTGGCTTTCCTAAGCCTGATAAGCAACAACCAGTGGCGTTAGCTGCAAAGAAGACTACACTGCGAGATTCACAGAATGATAATAGGAACACGGTGCCCAAATCAAAGGCTAGCTCTGCTCTGTGTATTTGAAGGAAAATGGACCTGCAATTGAAACTCTGAAGGTTTTTGGCAACAAAAGAACCCAATCAGAGTGCTTGGTGAGATCTCCTCGCTACCAATCTAATTCAACCAGTAATGTTAATGGCCCCAACTTGTTTATGTCCGCCGAATGATAGAAGCAGAATCCATAAAAAGTAGTACCAGTGATAACACAAGTAATCAGGTTAATTCTACAGAATCTAGGCAGCTTGATGTCCAGGATGAGAGGATTCAGCAACAATTTCGTACAACAGATTCTAGTTAGCTAGGACCTGTACTACAGAAGCTCTACTTGTTCCAAGGGCTCCTTCAGAAAGCCTTGAGAAGTCCAATAGCTCTAGCTTCACCACCGGTGGAGACTAAACTTCATGTTATATCAGCGATCTCGTCATTAGATTATTCAAAGAGATGAAGAGTACTTCAACACTGGGAAGAGCTGTTGGGTTCGCTATATCACAGGGCTAATCGCAGCGGAATTTAAAATTTTATAAAATGTGTATACAATATACGTTAAGCATTAGCCCCCGATTCATGTAGCGATTTAACGATCACGCATGCTGTGCAAGTGATAAAGAAGAGTTTTGGGCTCTTACCGAAAACGCTTCCTTAAAGCTTCCTTTTGATGAAGATGTAGAGGCAATTAATTGCCGGCAAAATCTTCAATCCTTAACTCGTAGAGGTCCACACGTCCCTCCTCTAAAGATAGTCCACACGAACTAATGGAATCACCGAATCAAAATTTCGCTAGCAATTTTAATCCGTTTTGTTCAACAACATAAAACCAAAAAGTAAGTTTTTGATTTTCTTGCTAGAGAGACAAATTAAAAGAAATCAGGAAGGTTTTTTTTTTCTTAAAAAAATTCGGGCCGGCAGTTCTATTCTTTTTCATGCAATGAATTTCTTTTTTTTTTTCCCTTGGAGGAAGTCACACCCAAATAAAACTCTCACTAGAGTCCTATATATGTTGGTGTACTTTAGTCATAGAATCATGAATGATACGTATACTGTATCATCATAATCCCTTTCCAAAGATAATCAAAAACCCTATTGTATACTACATCTAATATATACACAATAGTGTCTAGGTTCATCAGCATGAAGATATCGTAATATTATTATTACCATATATTGTTTTATTAAAATAACATTTATTTAATATTAGCAATACAACCTCTCTTTCTTTCTATTTCTTTCAAATTAACAAGATGGGCTCTCCCAATGGGCTTAATTAAATAATGGGTTTAGACTTTCAATAAAATTCCACCAATTAATCTAAATTAATTGACCGAGCCCAAATTTAATTATATTGATCGAATCAATTTCATCCATCAATTAATCTCTACTAATCAACTGCGTCCAACAATTTGGAATAATCCTTGATTGAACAAATGAATCCTTTCATTCTTAGTGTGTGACCTTTTAGGTTCACAACTAATGCTAGTTGTAGGCTTACAACAATTTTGTAACTTATGAATAACGATTTATTCTATTAATAATCCAATTAATTAATATACTTGGAATTAACTCCTTAATTTTAGGAACCTACAAATCGTGGGAACACCTAGCAAGTAGCACGAATACCTAGCAGTACGTGAAATAGCGAGCGAACCTATTTCAATTGCGAGTGCATACAAGTACGGTCCTTTCGACATCTAATTTCCTGATTAAATCTAGGACATGGATTACAAGTCAAAACGCAATCGATTTAATTAATAACTGTGATTCCATTTCAAATACCAGTGATTCATTTATGAATCAAATTCATCATGCCTTGGCCAAGGTCTTCGAATCATGAACTATGAAAAACACAGGAAATTCTCTTATCATCTGACAAGTGTTGAATTCTATGTTAGCTACTGATTAACCTCCATGCACACCAGTGCAATACCCAAAATACCCCTTTGCGATTATTGTCAAGCAATCTGTAAGTAAATTAAAGTGTTACAGGATGTACACAAGGCTACTATCGCACCTCAAGTCCGAGGACTAATCATGTATTATCGCAACGTGAAAATTCTTAATTTGACAATTGAAATTTCCATTTAAGAATTTTCAACGGGTCATGTTCAGTGAACTTGTTCTCTAACAAGCACCTGCATGCACTTGCGTCACAACACTGATGTTAATGGAATGCAACATCCTCGTCATACGAACATGCATCATACGCATAAGTCTCACAAGGCTTTTCAATGTCCTTGTCTTGAAAAGCCAACCAATTTAGAACCAATTTTAAGACCAAAGCCTTAGAAGCATTTTCCATAATTACCATCAAATGCGTAACCATGCACCATAGCTAAAAATGGTCTAAGGACTTTATCAAATATTTATAAACATTCAATATGAAAATATAAGATAAAGAAATGCCTTCTTATATAAACATAAATTCCAATAAAATTGTCTTACACGTAGAATAAAATCCAATCAAATTGGAACTCCGTGCATTCTACTCTAACAATCTCCCACTTGCCCCTAGTTCCAATTTCCCATATATTTTAGGCCCATCTTCTCGAGATGTCCGTCAAATATCTTCTGTGATAGGGGTTTAGTCAGCGGGTCTGCTGTATTTTCTGCTAAAGCGACTCGATCCACAACGACGTCGCCTCTACCAATGATTTCTCTAATCAGGTGGTATCGCCTCATTATGTGCTTGGATCTTTGATGAGATCTCGGCTCTTTTGCTTGCGCTATAGCTCCGTTGTTGTCATAATAAATTATTATTGGATCAACAGCAGATGGAACTACACCCAACCCTTGGATGAAATTTCGTATCCAAACAACCTCTTTTGCCGCATCTGATGCAGCTATGTATTCAGCCTCAGTAGTAGAGTCTCCGGTCGTCTCTTGTTTGGAACTTTTCCAACTAACTGCTCCTCCATTAAAGGTAAATACATATCCAGTCATCGACTTTGAGTCATCTACATCGGACTAAAAACTAGAGTTAGTGAAACCCTCTAGTTTCAATTCTCCATTGCCGTATATCAAAAAGATATCCTTGGTTCTTCTCAAGTATTTAAGAATTATTTTAACGGCCTTCCAGTGTTCTTCTCCTGGATTGGACTGATATCTGCTCGTGACACTCAGAGCATGTGCAATATCAGGCCTTGTACACAACATTGCATATATAATGCTCCCAATAGCGGATGCATAAGGTATGCGAGACATTGCCTTAGAAAGTGAAACACCATGACTCATTGCCAAGTATCCACGCTTGGATTCCTCCATGCTAAACCTCTTTAGCACTTTGTCAATGTACATGGATTGGGATAGTCCGATCATCCTTCGCGATCTATCTCTATAGATCTTTATCCCGAGGATAAAGGATGCATCTCCCAAATCCTTCAAGGAGAATTGTTTAGACAACCATGCTTTTGTTGACTGCAACATACCTACATCATTACCAATGAGTAGAATGTCGTCAACATATAAAACAACAAATGAAACTGTGCTCCCACTAACCTTCTTGTAAACACATGGTTCATCCAAATTTTTGTGAAAATCAAATGTTTTGATCGCTTCATCAAACCGAATGTTCCAACTCCTCGAAGCCTGTTTGAGTCCATAAATGGATCTCTGGAGTTTATAAACCTTTTACTCACTTCCATTAGATATGAAGCCTTCTGCTGCTTCATATAGATCTCTTCCTTAATGTTTCCATTAAGGAAAGCAGTCTTCACATCCATTTGTCATATCTCATAGTCATAATATGCAGATATGGCCAGCGAAATTCAAATGGATTTAAGCATTGCTACTGGTGAAAAAGTTTCCTCATAATCAACACCTTGCTTTTGAGTATAACCTTTTGCAACCAGGCGTGCTTTATAGGTTGCTATTTCTCTATCTACTCCAAGCTTCCGCTTGTAGACCCATTTGCAGCCAATGGGAACAATTCCTTGTGGTGGGTCTACTAAGGTCCAGACCTTGTTGGAGTACATGGAGTCCATTTCAGACTACATTGCTTCTTGCCATTTCTTTGAGTCGATGTCCAACATCGCCTCTCCATAGCTTTTTGGATCATTGTCCAAAAGGAGTCCCTCTTCTTTGTTTTCTAACAAAAGGTTCAGCTTTTCAGGTGCCTTCGAGACCCTTACTGATTTCCGAAGAGGTTGTGCTTCAGATGGTCCAGCTTCGGCTAGTCTATTATCTGCAACAATATTTGGGATATTCTGTGGTTCTTGAATCTCTTTAAGCTCTACAACCCTGCCACCCCTTTTAGAAAAGAATTCTTCTTCAAGGAAAGTAGCATTTCTCGAAACAAACACTTTTTGTTCTGAAGGGTCGTAAAAATAGTATCCTATAGACTCTCTTGGATACCCCACGAATTTACATAAGATGGATCTCATATCCAACTTATCTCCTACTTGTTGCTTCACATAAGCATCACATCCCCATATTTTGAGGTATTTGTAGGAGGGTGTCTTACCACACCACATCTCATATGGTGTACTGGGCATGGCTTTACAAGGCACTCTATTCAATAGATGTGCTGCCGTCTCTAAGGCATAACCCTAGAATGAAAGAGGTAAAGTTGTGAAACTCATCATTGATCGAACCATGTCCAACAAGGTTCGATTCCTACGCTCTGAAACTCCATTAAGTTGTGGAGTAGCAGGAGGAATCCACTGTGAGAGAATCCCATTCTCTTTTAGATAATCAAGAAACTCGGTACTCAAGTATTCTCCTCCTCGATCAGATCGAAGAGTCTTAACACTACGACCAATTTGCTTCTCCACCTCGCATCTAAATTCCTTGAACTTTTCAAATGTTCAAATTTGAGCCTCATAAGGTACACATAACCATACCTAGAATAATCATCGGTAAAAGTTATAAAGTAGTGATAATTCCCACGTGCACTAACGCTTAGTGGTCCACAAACATCTGTATGGATCAAATCCAACAGACCGTCGGCACGCTCCACTTGTCCAACAAATGGTGATTTGGTCATTTTTCCTTTGAGACATGATTCACATGTTGGAAACTTTTCCTCTTCCCTCAGGTCGAGATTTTGTCCCAACTTGGGCATCCTTTTCTCAGAAATGTGACCCAATCTAGCATGCCAAAGAGTAAGAGACTTATAATTATCTAATTTCCTTTTCTTATTTTGTTGAATTGTGAGTATGGGGCTATCAAGATTAACTGTGTATAAACAATTCGTCAAATAACCGGAATATATAAAAGCAGAGTCTTTGAAAATGGAACAACTTCCATTCTCAATAACAAACTTAAAACCTTCTCTGTCCAAAATAGGAACAGAGATAATATTCCTAACAATAACCGGAACATAAAGACAATTGTTCAAACATAAATTAAAACTATTCTCTAAAATAAGATTAACAGTCCCAATAGCTGATGCAGCAACTCTTGCTCCATTCCCCATCCTAAGGACCTTGTCCTTTCTGTCCAGTTTCCTGCTTCTTGTCATTATCTGCAAATCATTGCAAATGTGTGAGCCACAACCGGTATCCAATACCCAAGAAGCATCATTATCAGATAAATTAACTTCAACAAAATATATACCTAAACTTTTCAAGCTTGCAAGGTACTCCTTGCAGTTTCCCTTCCAATGCCCCAATTTGCCGCAATGGTTGCATTTGTCATTGGCTTGAGATTTGACCTTTTTCTTACCATTGTCCTTTGCCTTCTTGTTGGGCTTGGAGGAACTCTTTCCTTTCCACTTCCTCTTATTATTAGACTTTGCAGCCTTTGACCCAGAAGTGGATCCAACAAGGAGGACCGGCTTATCCTTTTTTATTGTGGATTCAGCTATTATCAACTTATACACCAACTCAGGGAGACTAGTTTCCATAGAGTGCATATTGAAATTGACTACAAACGAGTCAAATAAGGGAGGCAGAGATTGCAACAAAAGGTCCACATAGAGTTCATTGTCCATAACGACATCAAGGGACTCGAGCTTTTCAATGAGTGCTATTATCTTCACCCCATGATCATGGACTGAAGAGCCCTCAGTCATACGACATCTGAAAAGCTCCTTAGATATCAGATATCTTACTTGCCTTGCACTCTCACCATACAACTCTTGTAGGTGAAGAAGGATCTCACGTGCAGTGTGTAGACCCTCATTCTGCCTACGTAGCTCATTTGACATCGATGCTAACCTGTAGCATCTAGCTTGGAGATTGTCATCAACATGACGAAGATACTCTCCACAGGCATCTGATGTCTGGTCCTCAGGAGGTGGAGGAGGTTCTTTGTCAAGTACATAAGCCTTCTTCTCATACTCTAGGACAATCTTAAGGTCACTCAACCAAGCATTAAAGTTTGGGCCAATAACTTGTTTTAGTCAAGAATTGATGTGATTGGATTCTTAGCCATTTTAGTAGAGTTATCTACAAAATAAACGAAGCAGAAAATGAGTAAACTATGGAAAATATTTATATTTAATATAAGGTCTTTAATATTAAATGTCTCGCACTATTTTATTTAAAACTATTAACCTCATAATAGATTTCAGAAAATTAAATTTTCTTAGTGGGCTTGAAGCCCAATAGAAACATTTCACACCCCAATTTTATGAGCCCATGAAATATTTCCATCGGTAGTCAACTCTTTGACAATTGTATCAATATACAACCCTCAAGATTATTTTGCCTCATCTCTTCCCATATATATCCCAATTTTATGAGCACATATGGTACTAAATGTCAAACACAACCCATCAAACCATCGTTTAGATGGAACATTTAGAGTCCCACGACTCGCGGCCAACATAAAAAACGAGTTCATCCTACGAGCATCTATATGCTTGGTAGGGATCACAGCTTTCTCACACAAAATCACTCCACGACTCATGGCCAATGACTAAGAGCGGTAGCATCGTCATGTCGTCTACCATTGATGGAAGGCATGGAACGATATATCTAACATATCTTGTTCATATTTGTTTGATATAGAACTAATCAAATTAAATTCTTTTAAGTTTCAAAAACTTGGGGTTTTCCATTTAAGACCTCATCCAATTAACTTACTAGGTGAATTTATTTATATAATGCAATATTTCATCGTATGAGCGCAAGCATAAAGCATTAAATAAATCTAACATACATCCTATGCAAAAACGATGGGATGATCATGGCCAACCTATGCGACCCATTTGAGCCAAAAATGAGTCTTGGTCAATCTAAGGGACAAAATAAATAGAACTACTTCTATTACATTTTGTTGTATTTACCCATACAAGCATGGTCCTTCAAAATTCTATTCTATTACATTTCTAAGATCTACCCACACAAGCGTGGGCCTTCGCATCGAACGTCCTTCCAATTCAAAAATTAAAGAACCTCACCACCTAGTCTACTCTCAATGCAAAATTTTAAAGAACTTACAAATAATAGAATAAAAGGCTCGCAGGCCCCAAAAATCCAAAGATAAACACATCCAATCACATTGGTCATAGGCTCATGATCATCCCCAATAAAGTCATACTAACTATTCATCTCATGAATTTAAAATATATAATTGACCAAATTTATGTGTTGATTTAATTATGGGATAAATTATTTTGAAGATTCATAAAAACAGTTTTATCAATTTCAAAATTAACATTTAATTTTGAAATCTGAATAAGTAGTAAATACAGAATTACTTAATTAGGTACTAGCAAGGCATCATAGTGGTAACGCATGACAATCATTCATCAATGATCTGGGTTCGAGTAACCCAAATAACATTTTACCCTATTTTTCAATTAGACCAGCAGCACATTATATGTGTCTAAATAAAACAAAACTGAACTGTCTAAGCAAGTAGTAGCAAAGCAGCACAATGGTACAACACTATCATCAGACCCACTAGTGGACAGGGTTTGAGTGACTCAAGTAACATTTCACCAAAACCTTTTAAGCAGCCCAATTTCATGTATATCACATACACATTTTCAAAACCGAAAATTTCACAGATTTTTCATAAAAATTAAAAACAAATTTTTTTTTTTTTTATAATCTGAAAGTTCTTCAAAATTTATTCAAGTAATAAATCATATAAAACAATTTTATCACACATAAAATTATCTTTTAAACACATTTTAACAAATTAAAACATGTTAAAAAACGTAAACAAACTTGCACAATTGCGTAACCATGGCTCTGATACCACTGTTCGGTTCGCTATATCGCGGGACTAATCGCAGCGGAATTTAAAATTTTATAAAACATGTATATAATATATGTTAAGCATTAGCCCCCGATTCACGTAGCGATTTAACGATCGCGCATGTTGTGCAAGTGATAAAGAAGAGTTTTGGGCTCTTACCGAAAACGCTTCCTTAAAGCTTCCTTTTGATGAAGATGTAGAGACAATCAATTGCCGGCAAAATCTCCAATCCTTAATTCGTAAAGGTTCACACGTCCCTCCTCTAAAGATAGTCCACACGAACGAATGGAATCACCGAATCAAAATTTCGCTAGTTATTTTAATCCGTTTTGTTCAACAACATAAAACCAAAAAGTAAGTTTTTGATTTTCTTGCTAGAGAGACAAATTAAAAGAAATCAGGAAGGTTTTTTTTTTTTTCCTTAAAAAAATTGGGGCCGGCAGTTCTATTCTTTTTCATAAAATGATTTTTTTTTTCTTTTTATCCCTTGGAGGAAGTCACACCCAAATAAAACTCTCACTAGAGTCCTATATATGTTGGTGTACTTTAGTCATAGAATCATGAATGATACGTATACTGTATCATCATAATCCCTTTCCAAAGACAATCAAAAACCCTATTGTATACTACTTCTAATATATACACAATAGTGTCTAAGTTCATCAGCATGAAGATATCATAATATTATTATTACCATATATTGCCTTATTAAAATAACATTTATTTAATATTAGCAATACAACCCCTCCTTCTTTTTATTTCTTTCAAATTAACAAGATGGGCTCTCCCAACGGGCTTAATTAAATATTGGGTTTAGACTTTCAATAAAATTCCACAAATTAATCTAAATTAATTGACCGAGCTCAAATTTAATTAAATTGATCGAATCAATTTCATCCATTAATTAATCTCTACTAATCAACTGCGTCCAACAATCTGAAATAATCCTTGATTGAACAAATGAATCCTTTCATTCTTAGTGTGTGACCCTTTGGGTTCACAACTAATGCTAGTTGTAGGCTTACAACAATTTTATAACTTATGAATAACTATTTATTCTATTAAATAATCCGATTAATTAATATACTTGAAATTAACTCCTTAATTTCAGGAACCTACAAATCGTGGGAACACCTAGCAAGCAGCACGAATACCTAGCAGTAGGTGAAATAGTGAGCGAACCTATTTCAATTGCGAGTGCATACAAGTACGGTCCTTTCGACATCTAATTTCCCTATTAAATCTAGGACATGGATTATAAGTCAAAACCTAATCGATTTAATAACTGTGATTCCATTTCAAGTACCAGTGATTCATTTATGAATCAAATTCATCATGCCTTGGCCAAGGTCTTCGAATCATGAACTATGAAAAACACAAGAAATTCTCTTATCATCTAACAAGTGTCGAATTTTATGTTGGCTACTGATTAACCTCCATGCACACCAGTGCAATACCCAAAATACCCCTTTGCGATTGTCAAGCAATCTGTAAGTAAATTAAAGTGTTACAGGATGTACACAAGGCTACTATCGCACCTCATGTCCGAGGACTAATCATGTATTATCGCAACGTGAAAGTTCTTAATTTGACAATTGAAATTTCCATTTAAGAATTTTCAACGGGTCATGTTCAGTGAACTTGTTCTCTAACAAGTACCTGCATATATGGACTTGCGTCACAACGCTGATGTTAATGGAGTGCAACATCCTCGTCATACGAACATGCATCATACGCATAAGTCTCACAAGGCTTTTCAATGTCCTTGTCTTGAAAAGCCAACCGATTTAGAACCAATTTTAAGACCAAAGCCTTAGAAGCATTTGCCATAATTACCATCAAATGCGCAATCATGCCCCATAGCTAAAAATGGTCTAAGGACTTTATCAAATATTTATAAACACTCAATATGAAAATATAAGATAAAGAAACACTACTGGAAAACACGTAATTACTGTCGGAGAAATCCGACAGTAATTCAAGGATTCCGACAGTAATTATAGATTTACTGTCAGAACTGCTTCGATAGTATCCAACAGTAAACCTTCAACGGTAATTTATCTCCGATAGTAATTACTGACGGAGCTCCGACAGTAATTACTGACGGAGCTCCGACAGTAATTACTATCGGATAATTTATCTCCGATAGTAATTACTGACGGAGCTCCGACAGTAATTACTGTCGGATAATCCGACAGTAATTACTGTCAGATTAATTACAATTTAAAAAATATTACAGTACCAAAATAATGTGGCTACTGTAGTTTATCCTTTACAACACATGAATCATGCTAGTTTCAACAATCATTTACATAAAATAATCGTATATGCACTATTATGAGTCGAACATACGATTTTTCTTTTTTTTCCTTTCATGGGGAGTAAGGTTCCCCAATCGTCTCCGCCGGTCTCTATAAGTTCCATGACTAAACACATTTTGTGCTAGCTAGAGATGGCCAAGCAAAACCGAATCAGGTGCCACTTAATTGCTTTATTGAGTTCAGTTACCCGTCCAATCGCCTGCCAAGACTTTGAGAATTCAAACAATGCTGCAAGCCAAACGATCTTTAAGCCTCTAGATGATCACATATTCTGGTCTGCTAGAAGATGAAAGCATGCCTACAAAGACAAAGGGTTCCGCAAAAATAAAAATCACTTAGAGAAACACCAACCTCAAGCTAAAACCACAAGTAAAGGCGATAACTAGTACTTCTTAAAAATTCTTATTTGATAATTTATATTCATTGATTTGATAATTTTAACTAAATTATTTTCGTACCAATGTTATCTTTCTGTGTGAGGTGCACCAAAAATATATCATATTCCTTCCTAGGGGTGTAAATTTAAATCGCCGAACCGCGAAACCGAACCAAACCAAACCAAACCGAGCAGTTTGGTTTGGTTTTAGACTAGGGTGGTTCGGTCATGGTTTGCAAATTTTATAAACCGATCGGTTTGGTTCGGTTTGTGGTTTTAGGTGTGAAACCGAACCAAACCGAACCAAAAGAAACCGTTAAATATATATATATATATATATAATATTCTTGTATATATATAATCTTATTCTTGTTATTAATAGTCATTTGATTTGTCTTGAAAATTTTGAATTGTTTACTGAAATCTTAAAAACCTAAGAGTAAAGATGGTAATCTCACGCTTTTGTCTCTCACCTCTCGCTTTTTTTCTCACCTCAACGCAATGTCGTCCCTCACTATTAGTCTGTCATTGTCCCTCTCATCTAGTTCTCTCCCTTCACCTCTCTAATATTCTTTCTCACACTTCATAGAACCAAAATATACTCTTAACCATCGTAAGATATCTCTCGACTTTAACGAAATTAATCTCAAATTTCTTCTTCTTCTTTTTAAATATTTAAAAATTGACATTGACTTTTTCTTTTTCAATATCTCTTCAGTGATTTTGAAAAAATAATTAATCAAAAAATAAATTTCTTTGAACCATAAAACCGAACCGAACCAAACCAAACCGAATGGTTCGGTTCGGTTCGGTTTCGAGTCTCAGGCGGTTCGGTTCGGTTTGAAAAAAATGGAACCGATAGGAGGCGGTTCGGTTTGTGGTTTTGGTATAAACCGAACCAAACCGAACCATTTACACCCCTATTCCTTCCCTCTCTTTTTAACTGTTTACCATATATGTGAGGTGTAACAGACATTGTATCACAGATCCAAACAGTAAGCAACAATGTCTCCCTGTTTTCCTACTTTTCAGAGATCTACTTTAGCCAATTTGTGTATAAGGGTGAAACACACTGCTACACCCATAACCCCCCAAATGGAAGTTGCAGATATTAAATTGTTACCAAAGTTGTCGAGTTATAACATATTAATCATAAAAACAGGGTATGTTGGAGACAACAAAAAAAATACCAGAGCAGAATAAGACATAAGAATTTAAGTTAAGTTGTGAAGGACACCAACCTTTCTTCCTCATGAGGTCGTTTGCTCCCTTTTTTCTCATGAGCAACACATTTTGGAATGCCCTTCACAATTTAAAGAATGCAAAGTACTCAACATATCAAATACCTATGATAACTTAAATGACAAAGCTCTTTATTACAACAAGAACAAAACGAGCTTTACCTGGCCCTCTTTCCCTTGATTGTCGTAGAAGTAATTTTTGTTGTTCCTTCGTCAAGGAAGGTAAAAGTCATTGTGAGTTTTGTATCTTCAAAGTAAGGGTTGGAACTGAATTTTTGAAGAAAAAATGCTAATTCATAAATAGCCCAACAAATCTACTCATTGTGAACCAAAAACAGACCAAATTAATATTAATCAGCGTCACTTCCACAAAGCCTCAATAGATTAAAGAAGAAACAGACAAAAATTGCAGGTCATATTTTAAATTAAGCAGGGGACAGAAAGAAGGCTTACAAACATAATCGAGTAACTTGACTTCACATCTTTAAAATCTTCCACTTCAAGAGATGATTAACACAACATGGTTGACGAAAAAAGAAAGGAAGCTTGAATTTTGATAAAGATAAACAAATCAGGATAGACTACTCACAGCAGTTAACCAGAAATCAGGAATGGATTTTATGATCTCACTTATCTTTTAGTACACAAGCTTGCGAACCTCGTTATACTTCTGCCCCACTTCCAAGACCTTGTCACTTGCTTCTTCATTGATCTGGAACCCAAAAGGCAAAAAAGGACAATGGAAGCATTATTACACCAATTTAAAAAGTAAAACTTACATCTGTATAATAATCTATACACATATACATATGTGTGTGTGTGTGTGTGTAAGAATAAAGAAAAAATCTTTTGTTCAAAATATTTCTGTATAATAATCTTTTGTACAGTCGCACCACTTCAAAATAGTCTTTCACTCACATGACACCAGAATCACCAATCAAAACAAGCTAGAGCTTAATGGTATCAAAAGTATATAATTATCAAAACTATCTTCCAGTGTTGGACAAGAATGTTCCTAGTTATTCACACCTATAAGAAATTTGACAAAAAATGAATCAAGTGGCATCCAAGGTATGACGAAATCTAAGTACGTGATACTTGGAAAACAGAATAGTTTCTGTAAACCTTTTCACTAAAGAAATTTGATTGTAACTGTATTAGGATTATAGGAAAACAAAATTGGACATTAAATTATGACTCTACGAAATCTCTGCGATAATCAAGTATTTATTAATTAGTAAACATTTTTCATATTTATTAATATACAATTAAAATTACAGACAAATAAAACATAAATTAATAGAAAATAAAAAAAATTTAAAAAAATATTGAATAAATCCACACTACACAAAATACAGAAATTAAATTTTTTTTACACCCACATTAACAAAAAAGCAAAATAAAATACACATTTATACAGAAAAACAGAAAATTCATAAATATACACATTTATATTGAATAAATTCACAAAAAATTAATAAATACACAAAAAAAAAAAAGGGTGGCGGCTGAGGGAGAGAGAGAGAGAGAACGAAGGAGACCGTGGCGCGGCGAGGGTGGCGCGACGGGGTGGGCGCATGGAGAGAGAGAGAGAAGAGAGAGAGCTAGAGAGAGAGCATTCTAGACTGAGAAGGGAGCGCTGTTCGATTTGGAGATTTTATTTTAAATTACTGTCGGAGCTCCGTCAGTAAATCTCACTTAAATTACTGTCGGAGAGTCTCAAATTACTGTCGGATGAAAAGGATATATTCGAAGAATATTCCTGAATTACTGTCCGAATAATTCCTGTCGGATATATTCCGACAGTAATTATTATCCTGCCAAAAAAATGAAAATTACTGTCGAATATCCGACAGTAATTTGAGACCCTCCATCAGTAATTACTGACGAAAATGATCCAACAGTAATTCGCGTGTTTGTAGTAGTGAAATGTCTTCTTATATAAATATAAATTCCAATAAAATTGTCTTACACGTAGAATAAAATCCAATCAAATTGGAACTCCGGACATTCTACTCTAGCAAGAGCGATATGGCCGATTGCAGAATTTACTAAAAATACTCGAATCATCTCCAGAGTATGCCCTTCTGTTTTTATAAGTATGTTACGGTATTCTCTTTTACTCTTTCTTGCATTCCTTTATCTTTGTTTGGTCTTATTTCTTAGTTCTTCGTTTCCTCTCCTCAGTTAACCTTAGCAAACTTGCTATTGAACTAGAAAAGCGATCAATTCAGCTCTCATTGGAGCAAGGTAACTGATCACGCCAAAAATATTTGTGTGAATCGTGTCTGGTCCACTTGTGTAGTCTAGTAGGATTCTGGCTTACGTTGCAGGGATTGCCCTTGAAGTATAAACTGCTTGAAACCTGTGATCAACAAAGAACACCGTAAGGGGTGCTGGGTTGTCCCAGCGATAACCCTCAGGCGTGAGAATTAGCAATACGTCGTGCGAGAGGTAAAGCTAAGAAAGTATGTAAGCAAGTAGTTTGCATGTGTGTACCCTATGAGGCCTGTTGAGGGTGATTTTTATAGAGATTAGAACCATAATCCTGGTTGGATCTGGAATATGGGTGATATAATCCCCATGTCTTTCGGAATAGGTTTCCTCATGTGCTTAGGACTGATATGTAAAAGAATTATAACAGGACTCTTCCCAGGCGTGATGTGGCTCCGTATAGGACACTGCTTTGCCGTGCTGAAGGGACTATGCCGAGGTCGGCCTGGATGCTTCCAGATCGCTCCATGTAATCGAGGTCGGCCTGGCATGCGCTAGGTCGCTCGATGCCATCAAGGTCGGCCTGGCATACGCCAGGTCGCTTGATGTTGGTGAGGTCGACCTGGGATGTCCTCAGGTCGCACTGTGGGTCCCTGTGTCAGCGTACTGAGAGAGTATACTGATGAGGTGAGCGACCTGTCATATTGTGTTTCCCAGGTCGTCATGTTCGAGGTGGGTGTATGTCACCTTGACGCTTGCCCAGCTGGAGCCTATGAGGCTGCGATATCTGCCACGTGTCCAACTTAAGGCTGAGGTCGTTCAGTAACAATTCAGCTCTGCTCTCATTGAAGATTTTCAATGTAATTGTTGTCAAGATTTGACAACAAGTTGTATTTTCCATCTGTAAAAGGTCATTGAATGGCTCTGTTTCAAGAACCCTCTCTCTCTCTCTGTCTTTCAGTTCTGATATTGTGGGCATTAGGACGATTGAACTAGTTTTCACAAATTTCGTTGGGAAAAAAAAAAAAATCTAATGAAATCTTTATATGGTTAAATTCTCTTTAATTGATGTGCTCTTTTGTTTTATTTAAAATAAATACTGTATTTCGTATTTTATTTTAGGACATTATAAATAAAATGTGTTTCATTTTCTTGTCTAAAAGACATTTAAATTATTTATATTCCTTTTTATAATTATGAGAATGTGTACCAATGATTCCACACTATAGAAACTACCTTGAGGGTATTAAAGTAAAAATACAAAATCAAATATTTTATTTATAGAAATCATACCTACAATTTCTTTACTACTCTTTCAACTTTACTATTAACATGGATAATAATTATCTTGACTATGTTCATATATATATATATATATATATATATATATATATATATTTGTAAAATTGTAATTATGATCAATGTTCTAAAAAGTGTGTAGGGGGCTGCCTAGACGCATCTAGTCGCTAGCGTCGGCTCCATGCCGGGATTAATGCTAAATCGGCCAAAAAAGTCGCCGGAGAAGAAATTGCTAACTAGGCGGCAGGCGCCCTAGTCGGCCAACTAGTCGCTCTATGGCTCTAGGCGCCGACTTACAGAAGAAAAGAGATGATCGAGAAACTGGGGTTGAAGAATGTCGCCGGTGAGAGAGAGGGAGATTGCCGGTGATGGTGAGAGAGAAGGAGATCGTCGGTGACGGTGAGAGAGAGGGAGAATGGCGGTGTGAGAGAGAGAGAACGCTGGTGTGAGAGTGAGAAATTAAGAGAGAGCGAAAGTGAGAGAGAAAGAGAGCAAGAGAGAGAGGACCTCGAGATCATCTGCCTTGCCCTCGTCGTCTGCCTTGCGTGAGGGAGAGAGGCGTTGTCCTGCTGCCGTGACTTGTGAGTGACTTTGTGAGAGAAAGTTTAAGTTTTAGGTTTTTAGCTTTAGGGTTTCATTTTTTAAAATGAAAACCTTTTCCCCTCAAGTTATTAAATTATCTCCTCTCCCCTCACAAGTTATTAAATTATTCCCCATCCCCCCATAAGTTATTAAAGTATTTCCCTTCTCCCGTCTACTTTAAAATGATTGTGAATTTGATTTTAATTTTTAACTTTTGACTTTTAATCTTGTAATATTGTCATCATTATTTTTAATTTATTTGGTCATATTTAGTTATTTATTATTGTTGTAGCATGTTTGGTATGTACATATGGTGTAATTATGTCTCGATTTCTAGGCCTCTAGGCCCTGCTCTGACGCTAGCGATTTTTAGAACACTGATTATTATCGACTCAAGTCATGCATTTCTATAATTATCATCAATTCTAATAATATGAGTATATATTTTAATTATTAGGCTTTTCAAACCCATAAATATTCAACTAGAGAAATTTATTTTGTAGATGAGAGATTACATGAAAGTAGTTTTAGTTAGTAGGAACTTTTCTAGCTTAAACATTGGTATTATGTTCGAGCCATGAAAATACATCTGGGTGGCTACCCAGCTCGAGATTAGTAGGCCGAAAAAAAGTTCAAATTTTCTTTTCTTAAAAACCAATAGAAAAAAAAAAGGGAAATGAAAAAATGTTGGACTTGAAAGAATATCCAGCGGAAAATGAGGGATACTATAATCACGTTTCAAAATGGGAGTCCGTACAGTCTTTTAAAGTGATTACTTTGCCCCCACGCCGCTCAGCAGTTTTAGCATGAATCTCATCTCCTTCTCATTTCTGTGTTCCTTTCCTATCATTGGTTCAGCATATAATACTAAGCTGCTCAACCATCAATATTCCAAGTCATCAACGGTCCAAATGAAGTTAAGTAGCTTATAAACGAAAGTGCGAGCGCACACTGTTACTCCCCTAGGACAATTAGTACGGAGTGTCTATATAGCTCAAAATCTCAAGGAAAATTGAGGATCAAGATAAAGATCCATAACCGAAAATAACTACCCAATTCCAACTCTCTCATTCAAAACACACACACACAAACACACACGAAAACACGCACTCTCTCTTTTCTTTCTCTCACTAACACACGCACACACACACACACACACCAACTCATTAACTTATCTCTCTCTCTCTCACACACACACACACACACACACACTCACTCTTTCTCTGTCTCACCACATATACACTCATAGTAACCGCCCAAATGGTAACCGCCAAGCCACTACATAAGAAACCCATCGGCCATCTTAAACTTCTTTTCCCAATCTCTCTCTCTACTTTCTCTCTCTAACAATGAACACCCATCTCTGCCCTCCTTCTCCCGACGGCCAAGATATCTTCCGTCGAACCTACGACTCCTCCGACCTCTCCACCACCACCAACTACCACCGTACTTCCTCCGTCAAGTACCCACAAAACCCACGTAAGAAACGCACCAAAATGCTTCGCCTCGACACCAACTCAGTCACTATTTCCAAGCCCAAGTACGGCAAGAAACCCGATCCCACTGCTCCCAAGATTACCCGTCCCTGTAGCGAGTGCGGCAAGAAGTTTTGGTCATGGAAGGCTTTGTTCGGCCACATGCGTTGCCACCCGGAGCGGCAGTGGCGGGGATTAACCCTCCCCAGTTTAAAAAAACCCGACGGCAGCGGCGGCGGGTCGGATACTACGAGTAATGGGGATGATTTGATTACCCAAATGACCGACGAGGATCACCACGTTGCCACTTGTTTGTTAATGTTGGCTAATGGTCCAATTGCTTGTCATCAAACTCTCCCTACTATCATCGCCGCCGCTACTGCGATCACTACCACTAACGTCGGTTTGTCGGATTCCGAAATGGGGTTTCGGGACATGGGTGGTGTTTCCGGGTTTGGAGATTTTGATGGGTCGGGTACTTCAAACTGTCGGTTCGAGTGCTCCAGTTGCAAGAAGGTGTTCGGGTCACACCAGGCATTAGGGGGTCACAGGGCAAGTCACAAGAATGTCAAGGGTTGTTTTGCAATTACTAAAAATGAAGGGGAAGAAGATGTTGTTCAAGAGCTTGGTAATGGTAATGGTAATGGTGGAGGTGATCATGAAAGAAACAATGGTGAAGGAAGATTAGGGGATGCTAATAATAGTATGGTGATGGTTTTGGGATCAGAAACTTCTACGGTTCTTACACCTTTGGGGACTCACCAATGCGGGATTTGTTTAAGGGTGTTTTCAAGTGGACAAGCACTTGGCGGGCACAAGAGGTGCCATTGGGAGAAACTAGGGGATGAACCGGCTAACGTAGGCGGCTCGTCGTCAATCACACATGGGTTCAATGTTGGCTTGGCTTCTTGTGGTTTGGACTTGAACTTGCCGGCTCCGGTAGACGACACGGTGTCTTCGGCTTCTTACTCCTCTAGACTAGCTTTGGATTTAAGGTTGGGGCTGTGAGGTGAAGTAGTTAGTATAGTGTTCTAGCTAATTCGCTATAATGGGTGTTAGTTTGGTCTTAATTAGGGATGATGATATGTAGTTTGTAACCGTAGGGTTTAGTGATATATAACTGTAACATTGATCATATACTCCTAGCTATGTGACTTAATTGTAGTAAGGGTTCTTGATTGGGCTCTCCAAAATTGGGAGGCTGAAATATGCAGTGGATATTCTTGTACTATAACTAATTAGGATAAATGTATCTTTTACTTGACTTGTCACTTCTAAATTATTGACTAATTCATATTCAGAATGTGCTAATTTTAAGTGGTGATATTCTATACAACATTGTTTCATTTGGTTATGTCATTCGGACATATCTACTTTAAGATGTTTATAAATTTGTTAGCTTATGTGCTAGCTAGGTTGGTGTTTAAGGGCGGCACAACGGAAGCTTGCTTGTCACTTGGATCGAGGACACAGGTCGGTATGCTTCATCACTTAGCCGGGGTGGCACAACGGAAGCTTGCTTGTCACTTGGATCGAGGACACAGGTCGGTATGCCACCGACTTGCCTCTAATCAAACAGTTCACATGGATCAAAATGGAAAGATATCCTTCCTATTTCGATCAAGAAGTGTCAATTCATTCTAGCTTTATTTGTCATGATATTCAAGAGGGGATAAGGGATTAGGTCTTGTTATGTCCATTGAGCTTCTAGGGAAGGAGTTTGTTTTTGCAAGTATGTTGCGATATTCTCTTCTAATCTTGCATTCCTATATCACTCATATCTTTCTTTGTTCTTATTTCTCAGTGTTTCGATCTCTCCTCGGTTGACCTTAGCAGACTTGCTGTTGAGCTAGAAAACGCGAGCGATTCAGCTCACTGGAGGAAGGTAACAATTATGCTTGTACTTAATTGTTGTAGCCTTCTCGTTTCATACAGTTTGAAAGAGAAGGAAAAACGAAAGACTAGAGTCATTGGCCACACATTCACTTGCACTACAACTATGAAATCAACTTTGAAGTGCCTTCAATCCTTGCACTCTATATACAGTTCTTTCTCAATCTAACAAAAACCATTCGCATGACCAGCTCAAAGTGAGGAGGAAGTTGCAAGAAATATGCGTTACAAATAAAAATCAATGGTAAAAGAGAAAGCAAAAGCGCTCGCTCGGCCATAATTTATGGCAGAAATTACAAGGGACTCACGCATATATACTGAAACATTTGTCAATCTATATGGGTGGGGTGTAGTATTCAAGCTTTGTCAATAAATTCATTCTCCAGTTACCAACACTGGCATACGGACTTGGGAGGCATCATTACTTGTAGTTGTAGTAGCCTTACCCCATGGATTTACCGACGTCCTTGCTGCTGGGCTGGTTACTTGTTTGGAATTCGAATTTGAAGATGTCATTCTCTATACTGAATTTACTTGGCTTGGGGTTGGAGAACACACTGTTTCTGCAAAGTGAAGGAAATGAGAGTAAGTAATTAGAATAATCAGATGTGTATGAATTATTGAGAACCATACTCAAGTAAGGACGTAACTAAGGCCTTGATTGGTACACAAAAATGAAATCAATTCCTCGGAATCCATTACTATGATTGAGATTTCACAGAAATAGATAGAGATTGGATTTCCTAAAAAGTGTTTCGTAACATAAGGAATTGCTCCTACATCATTCTTCTGGTGTGGAGGAATTTCAACCATGAAATTTTGTCATGTACGAAATCATACACCCCCTACATTTCAGAAAACTCCTCCAAATGGTTTGAAGCAAGGAAAAATGAGAATCCATGTGGAGCATGGACGAGTGAGGCTTGAAACTCATTAGTATGACACACAATTTTGGCCAAAGACGAGCCATGAGAGAGAAGCCCTAGGAGATGGAAACAACATAAACATCATTTAAGGGTACAAGTTGTTTACGATCTCAAATATTCACCTACTTCCTCAATTTCTTATATGTAGTTTCAAATATGTGCTCTACCAGCTCGGAGATGGCACATAATCGTTTTTCTGTTTTATTTGGTCACCCTACTAATGTTTTTTTAAAATGGGTTTAATACATTTTGTGTCTTTGGAATTGAATTAAACAACGGTAAATTAGTAATTTAATCATTTCCGGTTAGAAAATGCTCAAGGTGTTGGGGTGAGTGGGCATCTTGAGTTCCAAAGAAGAGTCTAGTGACCAATTTGATGAATTTTGAGTTCAATGATCTTCTTGTCAGTTTTGCTCAAGTACAATGGCCAAAGTTTGTATTAATTAAGCCTTTTATGTTTATACAATTCTTTCAGAAGGGTCTCTCGGGCTTAATCACTGAAAGGCAAAATAAATCAGATTTGGGCAGGTTGAAAAGAGTTAATAAAGTCAAATCAGTAGTTACTGGATTTTGGTCATATAAGTGCACACATCCCCAATCTGACCCTTGCTCTTGTCATGTAGACAACAACCATATCCAACTACCCGATATACTCCATTAATTTTTCTTTCACAACATTTTCAAGCCTGCTATATGTTGTATGAACACGAAACCAAATATATCATACTTCCCCCTGGCTATTGCTTAAATTTCTGTAAATTGCCCAGCAGACTATTATTAGACCCAAAAGAAAGCCTCTCAACCCACAACTGTTTACATAATTTGACGAACGTAACTTGCCAGAACACAATGATGGTTTATCTTAACACAGACTATCAGTTATCTATTAGAAGTGACTTGCCGCTTGCGGTAAGTGCTAATGCGTAGTTTGGAATGATAAGTAATGCATGACTTAAAACCAATATTGCTTTCACTCCAATAACTGCCTACTTCCAAATTATTTTTCTTTTAGCTAACTAAAACCCTATAAACCCTTGTTAGAGTATTTTTATAACGTAAAGATTGAAAATTGATAAAAAAGGAAGAGAAGGCCAAACCTCTCACTCTTTCACGAGTCAGGAGCCTGTTGAGAAAATTCCTGAAACTAGTCAATATAAGTCTTTCCTGCTCTGCATAAACCTCGGTGACACCTCTGTCTGTCTTTTCACTACAGCCTGCATCTCTACTTGGAGATTCAGCTGCCATGAAGTTTGGATCTTGTTCATCACACATCAATGCAAGTGTTCCAGGAGACATTGCCCTTTCATTTTGTAAACCATCCCCATCTGATCCGCAAGCATAGATTTGAGCTCCAACCAAATTGCTTACACTTGATTCCTCATCATTCTCTTTCATATCATCTTTACTCGCTTGAATAGGCGAAGCAACATAGCTTCCCGCTTGGATCTTCACTCTTTCATCTGTTACACATAATTTGTCTGGACAGAAACCGTTGTAAAGATTTAAAATTAAATCTCAATATAAGATAACAGAGGATTGTCAACCCATGTACATTTAAGCATATATAATGCTGTAAAGCAAATTATCTGCAATAATTCCATTGAACGGCAATGCAGGAAGCTGATAGTGGTTATTTATGTAACATCATCTGAACACTAGCACATAATAATTAAGTAGGAATGAAATGGAAAGGAAAGACAAGGGGAGCATTATGACACCATAAAAGATAAGAAAATGATTTTCATGCATTGTCGGTCTCTTATAAAGGAAAGACAGGAGACCCTGAGGCTAACCTTCTTTTGAAGTGCCTCTCTATCATATGAGACAGCCGTTTCCATTACCAAACAACTATTCACAACATAGAGGGGGACTGACAATAAAGCTTCAAGCTGAAGATAAATCTCAAATGTCTAATTTAAGTTTAAGGGATAAAAGGGAGAAAGGGACTGAGAAGGAGAGTTAGAGAAGAGAAGAAAAGGTGGCAGTCTTTCATCAGCTTTAAAAGAGTTCTAAGAGAGAAAGAACGTGACTGTCTCTGCCCTTGTTTAGGAGTTCGATCAGAATAGTAAGATAAATGATAAGTATATTATCTTGATAGTTAAAAGTGCAAAACATCAAGTTACTTCCTGGCAAAATGAGGAAAAAAACAAACAAGATAGCCATGTAATATCTCTCCTCCAAATATATCCACTTTCAAAGAAAAGGGATCACTTGCATCCCACCGTTGCTTTCTCTTTCCTTAAAAATTTCACTTATGAAATAAGTTAGACCCCTCCCCTCATCCTTTTTACCACCCTATTTGTACCTAGTATGGAGGGGTAAAAATAGTAAAAGAGAGACCTGGTGGACAGTTTGGCGTTACACACGGACCATGAAGGGAAATGGAAGGGAGTGAGAGTGCGGACTAGCTGGGGTAGGGAGAGGACCAAAACAGCAGAGATTTCCTCAAGTAGTAGTAACTGGATTAGCTGGGGTAGGGAGTGAGAGTGCGGACTAGCTGGGGTAGGGAGAGGACCAAAACAGCAGAGATTTCCTCAAGTAGTAGTAACTGGATTACTCTTCCATCCTGTCTCTCATAGAAGGCGAAAGAGGTATTTTAAAGGCAAGCGATGAAGGGTTCACGTGACGGACCATGCCCGGGCCAAACAACGCGGTGGCGCCCAATCATTGGCTTGTCCATACATAAATCTCATGACGCTGCTGTGTGGCCCCCTGGGGAGAAAATCCAGAGTCCTCCCTTAGGGCCCTAGCTAGGCCAGGTGTTCCATGTGGCTAAGCTCCACACCTAGCCGCCAAACCATAACTCACTGATCATCTCAAATGCGGGGCAAAAGGTACGCCCAAAGGCGCGGGGTGCGTTCCCCTCACAAAGTTGCCCTGGTTGTGTTCTTCCAAGGTATCTGCGGTGGACAAAAAGCAAATGCAGGTGATTCCTGCAGTGTTGTGTGCATAAGGTGTAAGCCCAGACTCTAGTGCCGCATTAGATGCGTGCGCGGAGCACGCTCCCGCGTGTGTCAGTGCCCCCCACATTCATGTCATATGTGGGCCACGTGGCAATGGTGAGGGACACTACCCTACACCCAAACAAAATATGTAAACGATGAGTAAAGAACCAATGGATGAAAAGTTAGGCAACTGGCACCACAGATCACTATCTGAGAAGGGCACAGAAGATAAATGCCCTTGGAAATGTCGAACTTTGAGGAATCCATAGTAAAACCAATTAATACTAGAACCAATAGATTCTGGTAGAACCTAGATAATCAGACAAGAAGTCAAAAATCCAAGAGCAAGAACCAAGGGAGTTAAAGTGCAGCAAAGGCTTACGCCTAAGCACTACTAACTGCAAGTCCTTATACATCGCTCCAGGACATCTCAAATGATATTATGCACAGTTTCAGATTGTCCTTTCTGAGCCACATCAATTGTACTCAATAACAGTGCATTTTAATTGAGTTACTTTTTCAAGTAATAAGTGGTGAAGCAGCAAGAAGTTTAATTTATAAACATTTGGATGAAAGGTTTAAAACAAGAAATGAAGCTAATAATGTTGTGGAGAAGAAAAGGAGCATAACCAAAATATAAAGACCCCAAAAGAAGGATTGATGATGCAAGTGATATATTGGAGATGCCTCAACAAAAAGGAATCCAAATGAAATGGTGCCATGCACAACTGTGCCACTGACAGGGTATGAAAAGACCACTGCACGCAGCCATAACCTTTTATGCAGAAAGGCTGTTTGCACCCATTAGGCCTCAGGTCATCATTATGGAGTAAGATCAGTGGGTGGGCGGACAAGGATGAAAACTCTTGAGTAACTGAGACTGAAGTCATTTTTTAATAGAAAGGTCTGAGTGTGCCTGAACTCTTAGAGAGATGAATAGAATGGAGCAGGGCGTACCCTTCACACCAGATAGGTAGAAAATGCAAACCAAAAGCAGCACAAACTTCCATGTAACCCCGATTTCATCAGATGGGTGGAAGTGGAACAATGGTATTAAACATCACCACAAAGTCACAAACTTCCTTCTGAAAGCCATGGCATGGATTTCTTAATGTAACTAACACTTAGTGTTTGAATTTCTTGATTCACTGGTGGCAACTTTGGCTCATATAACCAAGCTACCTTAATGAAAGAATTTATTTTGGTCTTCTTATGCCCCTCACTAGATTAGTTGATTGTGCTCCCTCCATCTATTCGAAAAGACCATTTCCCAAAGACCTAACAACCAAAATGACCATGGTACTTTCCTCTTTTTTTCCAAATTGACCATGGTACTAATCTAACCTATTTTGTCATTGCACTTTCATTTTTCATTTCAATTTAACCTTGCGTTAATCAGCCATCCAAAACACTAACAGAATTTGCTTACATGGACGCTCACCAAATTAGCCAGCCAGCTACTTTTGTGATTCCACCAGGCTATTTTTTCACTATTACGGGCATGCGCATGAATAAATAAAGGAAATACCAGAATAGCCATTATACCCAGCGAACAACCCACCTCTGTCCCCCCCCCCCAAAAAAAAATGCAATGAAAACTGTAACCGCCCTTTTTCTGGCCTCTAACACCATCCAATAGCCCTCTGCCCTCCTACAGCAACCATGACAAATCTCAAATCACAACCGATCTTTCCCTTTCTCGCCCCCTCAAAATCCGTTACTTCATCACTAAACCCTACCTGTCGAATCTACTTCCCCATCTGGAACAAATCCATAGCATTAGTGTCTAACTCTCTTCCACCATTAACTAAGTCGATTAGCTTTGCCCAGGAACCCAATTGCAAAATTTCTGGCACTGCCCACAAACACCTAAAAAACCTAAAAAAAAATAGCCAGGTGGAATTGTAAAAATAGCCAGCTGGCTATGTTTGGTGAGTAAGCGTCCATATTAGCAATTCCGTTACTGTTTTTGACAGCAAACTGATGGAAGGCTAAACTGAAATGAAAAACAATGGCAAATAGGTTTAAACAATAGCATCTTGGTCAAATCGAAGAAAAGAGGAACGTGCCATGGTCATTTTGGCTGTTAGGCCTTTTTCAAACATAAACATGTTTAAGAATCCATTATTGCCCTTAGAAAAAGGTCATTAAAATATTTATTTAAAAAAAATGATAAAGAAACCTAAAAAGCTCCTATTTAATATCCCAATTTGAACTTCCCATTGATGAGGGTTGAATGTAGATAACCACGGGCGTAAAAATGATCTTGCAAGGGACATCACCTTAAATGGGACAACTAAAAATAGGACATATACGATTCGCAATGACTATACCAATTTTAACAACTAAAAGGTACATAGTTGCATTCTGGACAAACTAGCAGTTGGATGCCAAAACGTAACAAAACCAAAGTTGGAACAACTCTTATATTAAGTTTGTAAACTAACCTGGCAATGCGTGTGTTGCTTCTGCTGAAACAATGACCAAAAGTGAGCAAAGCTCCTTCACATCTTGTGGTTTGATGATGTCTGCTAACGGAGACCTGCAGTCATGAGAAGCAGTAGTAACATCTAATTCTGGGAAAAAATGAAATTCCTTCATTATGACTATCAAGTGTATGCATAAAAGCATAAATAGCAAAGAATACCACCTATGCCAACTCTTTCACAAGTACCTGTATCTGAATTTTGAGGATTCAGGCAATGTTCTCATAGCACTGCCAGGCAGACGGGCAGACAACGGGGTAGAAGACGCATCTGATGATGTTCGACAATTTTCCTGATTAAAAAGAAAATATCAAAATAACTTGTTTGCAGGAAGGATGAAATAGTGGGTAATATCATCCTGAAATGTCATTAGAAGTTAGGTAATGTTGGTGAGAATCCGAAATTTGAATCTCTATCTCCGTGAAATAATGAAGAGTAAGAATAACTTGGACCTAAATTAGCGCCTCCTTATTTTGTAATGGGTGAGTTAAGAAAAAACAATTGGCACATAACCAGTTGGCACCAAATATAAAAGATAGTAAGGAAATGAATCCCAATTAAGTAATGTTAGTAATTGTTAGCTTGATATACATTGTTAGACCCTCTCTCGCAGCTTAAGCTTTTAGATGAGTTGGTAACTTAACATGGTTAAGCTTTTATGCGAGTTGGTAACTTAATATGGTATGACTGGTTTGGTAAGATCTTGGGTTCAAGTCATCCCGCGAGGATTTGTTAAAAACCCAGAGTATTGCGAGCTAGGAAGCACCCACGCCTCCCGGCCAGAGTGTCACGTTTCGACACTCCCCAACATTTGACACGTTCCAAAAATGGGGATTGTTTTTATAAGTCTTTTTTGAATTTCTGACACTCTTGGACGCATTGGGACACTTTAGGACAAGCCTGCCGACACTTTAGGAGCCAAGTGAAAATTTTAAGGGGTCAATGTGTAAATTTTCATTAAAACGAAGGTAAATTCCGGTCTAGGGTTCTTTCTCATATTGCGATTGATTGCGACCGAGAGCGAGAAAGAGGCGACTCGAATAACTTTAATTTCAATTATTTTCTCAAATTTTGATTACTCAGCTCCTCTTGTAGGAAAAGAAGGTATGTCATCTCACTTTATAACTACAGGTTTGGTCAAATCTTTTTTTCAAGTGTCTCCTAAGTCAATTGTAGCAATTTAGGGTTATATTCTTCCTGTTTTTATTCTTGTTTTTTTTTTTTTTTGTTACTTTCAAGGTCCGATTGACTTTTCTTGTTAAATGTTGCGATGTTAATTTTTCTTTAACTTCTTATTATTTGTTAGCATATTATCCATTTATGTTATTAAAATACAAATTATAGATATAATTAGGATTAATGACACCATTAGTCCCTTAAGAAAAATTTGCATCGTAATAGTCCCAAAAGTTTAGAAGTGTCAATCCTTCCTTTTGATGGATGCCGTTAGTAAAATTTTGTTAAGTGGCTCATGTGCCTCCTACATGCATTTGATTAAGGGCGAAAATGAAATTTCTCTTACCCCTTGCTTTGTGTATTACTCAAAACACCGGTTATATGAAATTGTCACTGTTGACTCAGACCACACTTTCCACCCTCTTTTTCTTTATCTCTCTTTACAAACAATTAACACTGCCGCTACTGTAACACAAAAAATTTAGTTCCTCTCTCTCTCTCTAGTAGTCTCACATTCATTTTAGAGCAATTGAACCAAAGAACAAGAAAATCGTAGCTAATGCTACAGATAATAGCGTTACAGAAGGAGCGATGTGTCCCATGTCCTTCCTCAGAATCATCGTTTAAATTGTTCATTATCAGTAACTTTGTGGGCAATCACCAGAGAAGGGGAGTTGAACTGTAAACTGAACTTCAAGCTTCTGCCAGTAATGGAGCTTTGTTTGTAGGTGTGAAATTTATCTTTGGAAGCAACTGGGTATAATATAGGGACTAATTTAGGGGATGGCTTTGCTTGAGATTGGATGCTGCTTATCAGGATTCAATAATTTGCCTCCGGTTTTTGGGTTCTTTTTATTCGTTGTTGAAATTTAATTTAATTGAGAAATGGGTATTCGATTTTGACATCAGGTTTTGCTACGAATTGAATTTTGGGTATTGCTTTCTAAGAATTATGCGATGAAACGGAGGAAAAGGGAACAACTTCACCTACTGCTTAACGAGGTTTGAAGATGGAAAAGATGGAAAATCTAGGTCGAATTTGGTGGACCAAGTAACGAAGGAAATTGAATTAAGTGGGTTTTCTGATCGCCATTGATTTTGTTGTTCGACCAGGTGACTGCGCCGGGGGGTGTGTGTTTGAGACTGAATATTGATGATTTGGGGGTAATAAATGTGAAGTTCCATTTTTGCCCTTACTCAAATGCACGTGGGAGGCACATGAGCCACTTAATGGAATTTCACTAACGGCATCCATCAAAAACACTGACACGGTGACAATTTTAAACTTTTGGGACTATTACGATTTGAACTTTTCTTAAAGGACTAATCGTGAAAAAGTCCATAGTCAAGGGACTAATGGTGTCATTAACTCATATATTTATATGTAAACGTGTCCCCAGTGTATTGGGGTATGACCGCTTCTTAGATTGTGAGTGCATGTGTTAGCACTTTGTTTGGTTTGTGATGCCCTAATCGGCATCGTTGTTTATATCTCCACGTGTGAGCGGGTCGCACGTGAGGGGAGTGTTAGCTTGATATACATAGTTATACATTATTAGGCCCCTTTCTAGCAGCTTAAGCTTTTAGATAAATTGACAACTTAACAGTGATAAAGGCATATTGCCTACTAAGTACGTCAATCTATTACATATTATCAGCAATATCTGCTTCGAGAAACTTAAAGAGTATGTTCAAGTGGGCAAAATCCTTGTCGCAACCAGTATCAGCTCGTAAATTTAACCACGTCATCCATAACCTGTAACTTATCTTTATCAACTAGCAAGGCAAAGTACTCTTGGTTTAAGTACCAATAAGAACTTACCTGTTGGAACTGATTTGTTAAGTTACTCGACTGATCATTGGATGCTGATCCAAACAGGAGTTGCTGATTGTTCTTATTCCAGGTAGCTTGACGTATACCAAAACCAGAATCAATGGCCCCATTAATGGCTGCATTGGCTGCCAGCTGGATGAATGCCATGGCATTAGCATGGTCTCCGCTAAAAAGAGCTTTTCTCTCATCACTTCCTTCAAAATTTTTGCAGTCCATGCACTTACAGTTTTCAGAGCACATTATGCCACCTTGAAAGCACTCACAATACTTCTTGAGACATCCAGATTTCTTGCAGTTACATCCTTTGTTGTGCTTTGCTAGCACTTTTACCTCACCAGCCTCTTCCTGGATTTTGTTTTCAGACCGTCAATATGCAAGCAAACAAATAATGATGAAAGATTTCTAACTAAGAACAAAATGAAAAAGAAGTATAAAAATAGCTTGAGGAAGATTATTGCAACTACAGTATTTTCTTTCACTAGAAAACTATCACAAGAGAACGCATATATTCAGAGCATAAAATCTCACAAACAGCTCTTAGCTTCAACATTTAAGTATATCTAAGAGCCAGGCACAATATATTACAACTTAAAAAGCATCAGAAATTAACAAAATTCAAATGTCGCTCACATTACATACCCTATCATCACGAGATCCATTGGGGCTGTTAGCAATCTTTGGTCTGAAGGCATTTGGATTTCGCTCTAAGGTTGCTCCAATTGCTTCTTTTCTAGCAACCTCATTCTCAGAATTGTTTTGGCAGTTTGTGCAATTGCAGCCATCACAATAAATCCCAGAAGCAAAGCATTCACAGTACCTGATGATTGCTAGGATCAACTTAACAAGAATTCAATAAAATAATCTGGAAAGAATTGAGCCCCACATACTGATATCATCTATACTCCTTATTACTTTGGCGTCACACAGGAATTGATAGTGTACTAAGTGCCTATTTATTTAGGGTCCGTTTGGATACCCCAATTCCATTGCCTGGAATTGGAGTCTCAAAAACCAATTCCGTCGTTTGGGAACACAATTAAAATTTTGAATTGGAATTGAATTGCAATTACAAATGCCTCAATTCCATAAAACTAATTATCTACTAAAACCTAATAATTTAAATTCAAAATTTTGTTATATTTTTTTCCTCTATTACTTAACACAATAACAAATCACCCTTCTTTCACCACCACCATCACCGCCACTCGCCACCACCGACTGCAACCTCCGACCACTGCCGTTGGCTGCCACCACCACCTCCACCTCCGGCAACCACCCCTACCACCGCCACCGACCACTGCCGCCGGCCACCACATCCGACATCCACCACCGACCGCCAACTCTGGCCGCCACTGCCATACACCACCAATTTCGACTGCCACCCCTCCGCCGCCAACTCCAGCATCCACCGCTGTCATTAACCACCACCACTATATGCTATTTATTTTTTAAAATATAGAAAGTTTATAACTTTGTTGTTAGTAAGGTTCGTACCTTTGTCATTTAAAATCACTAACCACCAATACCGGCTAGACTAGATATTTGAAATTTTATTGAAATCTTATTTTAACTATAATCTAGAATTACAATTGAATTTCACACATTATCCAAACCATTAAATTGCTATGATTTTGAAAGTAAATTCCACACTATTTAAATTCCATAAAATTTGAATATTTATAGAATTCAAAAATGATGTATCCAAACGAACCCTTAGCGTTTTCAAAATTGTTACCAATTTCCACTCCCAAAACACGATTTTGGATTTTAGTTTAGGAAATTTTAGGTAATAAATACATGTTAGTTATCATTTTGTGACATCATTTTTTTAACAAAGAGATGTTTGAAACCATTGTCAAAACTTTACGTTCTATCTAGAATTTGCACCTTATTTTTTCGAATTCTGAGAATTGGACATAAACAATTCCAAAATGGCCAAAGGAACCCTCAACATCCCATCGTCAACCAATCCAACTAATCCAAGAGATGCAGAAAGCAAATAGTTGAAGTGGAAGGAGGCAAATATCAGTTACCCCGACTGGTAACGGGTCAATAGCAAGAGAGTTCAATTTCCCAACTTGGTATTGCTATAATAGCAGAGTGAAACAGGAATTTACATAATTCATGTGTGATCATTCTAATGAAGCTAGAACTCAATTCACTTTTCTTAAGAAAACAAGAAACATGCCATATATCAACATGACTGCATCTAAAAGTCTAGTGGAGGAAAGAACTGTGAGGTCAACGAGACTCCATTATCTTTCCTAGCATCATGTGATCCCCTTCCGAAACTCAACTAATGCAGATCAACTAATAAGGCGTGCCCACGCCTTATAACGAAAGAGTTGTTGTCCAGAATTTTAGCTATCCTATTTTATTGCGGGTTTTTTAGTCATTTTCCAGATTTGAGTTATTTAGGGTTTTTCTTTATAAACTCCTTATACCATTATTTTTAGAGTGTTGAAGTTATTACATAAAATATCGGGTTCTTCCCAAACATCGTGTCTTGCTCTTTAAGCTTTCGCTACATCAATTAAGTATCAGATTCGACGGATGATCTTGACGATGCCTTCTCGACGTGATCCAACCCAGGGTGATCAGCGTGGGAATGACATGAATCAACTTTGCCAACGTTTTGATTTGTTGGCGGCCGAGTTTGCCACCATGCGAACCCAGCATGAGGAACTTATTGCCCTGCTTTCGGCCAAGCACAGGCTGCTCGTGGTCCAGCGCACGATCATCAAGCTGGTGGTTGTGGGGGTCGCTGCGGACGTGGTGGTTGTGGGGGTCACGTTCCTCCTCCTCATACCTCCGATGACGATGACACAATCTCTATGGACAACCCTTTTGCTACACTTGCCCCAAATGAGGATGGCCCGTTTGACGATAATTGGTGATGGGAGATGAGTTTTAAGATGGAGAGATTCCAGAATTCGCACGCTAGAGGCCGAAGACTTCTTGGACTGGATTAATGTTGTGGAGGAATTATTGGACTTTAAAGGTGTTCCAGATCATTACAAAGTTCTACTGGTTGCTACTAAGTTTCGTAGTCGAGCATCGGCCTGGTGGCAGCATGTTAAGGCCACTCGGCGTCGAGCAGGCAAGGACAAAATCAATTTGTGGGCGAAACTTCGTAACTTGGAACGCGAATTATTACCGTTCAATTATGTGCGTACACTCTATCAAAAATTACAACACTTACGGTAGGGTACACGCACAGTGGATGAATATTCTACCGACTTCTATCAATTAATCACACAGAATGATGTTCATGAATCGTCGGATCAGCTGGTTTCTCGTTATATTGGGAGTTTGCGACTTCCATTTTAAGATATGCTTAATATGCTCCTACCAACAACACTGAAGCACATCAGCGTGCCTTAGCACTTGAAAAACAGTTTGCTCGTCGCCTCGTCGCTGCTTCGTCCACCACAGTCCAACATCCAACAGCAGCTTCACCAAATCCCACTCAAGTTCAACCCAATTCTGCGCCACCCTCTTCTACTTGCACACCAGCTGGTTTTCAATGTTTCTCATGTGGCGAACAGGGTCACCGACAGGCCAATTGCCCTAAGAGATGATGCGCCCAGGAGGATTATGAGGGTCCACCCCGATTTGATGTCCACCTTACTGAGGGACTAGAAGAGGAACATTTGTTGGGTGACACAAGACAGTTGTTAGTCATGCGTCGTACTTTCTTTACTCCGAAATCTGATTCATGCACCGTTCATGGAAAGGTATGCCATTTTATAATTGATTCCAGTGCATGTGAAAATGTTATTGCCGCTACTACTATAACTAAGCTAGACTTGCCATCTGAGAAACACCCTAACCCATATTATCTCGCTTGGTTGCAACGTGATAGTGCTTTCCTAGTTGATCGTCGTGTTTTATTGTCATTTTCTAATAGTGAAAAATATACAGATTCTATTTGGTACGACATCGTCCCTATGATACTTGTCATATTTTATTGGGTCGTCCGTGGCTAGGTCCACCATGATCGCAGACGTAATACTTATAGTTTCACATTTAACGAAGTAAAATTGTATTGCACCCGTCGCCCCCACAGTCGCGTATTAACACGACTCCAACACTGTCCGAGGATCCTATTCTACTACTATCTCAGCGTGCCTTTGCTTTTGAAATAAACAACTCCAACAACATTATTATTACTCCGAGTTGATGTATCTGATGAATTTATAGCCCCTCCTATTGTATTGCTTTTGTAGAAGAATTTCGTGATGTTTTTTAGTTGAACCTCCGAGTGGGCTGCCGTCTTTGCTGAACATACAACATCACATTGATCTTATTCTGGGTGCTTCCCTTCCTAAGGACCACACTATCGCATGAGTCCCGCTGAACACGAAAAGTTACGCAGTTAAGTAGAAGGACTATTGCAAAAGGGCGTGGTCAGTGAAAGCCTTAGCCCATGTACTGTTCCGACTCTATTAATTCCTAAAAAAAATAGGTCTTGGAACATGTGTGTGGATAGTAGAGCTATAAACAAAATCATGGTCCGCTACTGTTTTACGATTCCTGGTCTCGATGATTTATTGGATAAGTTGAGCGGCGCCGTTGTGTTTACCAAGATAGATTTACAGCAAGGCTATCATCAGATACGTATTCGGCCTAGCGATGAATGGAAAACGGCGTTTAAGACGAGAGAGGGACTATTTGAATGGTTGGTGATTCCGTTTGGCCTTTCTAATACACCAAGTACTTTTATGCGCGTTATGAATCAGGCTTTGCGCCTGTTGATTGGAGAGTGTGTTGTCGTTTATTTCGACAACATACTTATTTATAGTCGTTTCATCTTCGTCACGTACGTGAGGTTCTTCTCATTCTCCGTCGCTAGAAATTCGTTGCTGGAATCCCTAAGTGTGTTTTCTTTACGGAGCAAATCCTATTTTTGGGTTTTCAGATATCTCCGGGGTGGGTGTTGATGACTCTAAGGTTGCGGCGATTAAACAGTGGCCTTGCTCCGACCATTCTTACCGCAGTCCAGAGTTTTCATGGTTTAACATCCTTTTATCGACGTTTTATTGAGAATTTCGGTTCTATCATGGCACCCCTAACGGATTGTATGCGGGGTAAAACTTTTTCATGGACTGCGGAAGCAGATACAGCCTTTCAGCTAATTAAAGATAAACTCACTACTGCTCGACTACTAGTTTTACCTGATTTTTCTATTCCTTTCGAATTGTCATGTGATGCGTCCAAGGTTGTGATTAGTGGTGTATTGAATCAGAATGGTCGGCCAGTGTCCTATTTCAGTGAGAAACTTAATGGTCCGCGATCTCATTACAGTACTTATGATTTGGAATTCTATGTCATGGTTCGAGTTGTCCGCTATTGGCGACATTATTTATTTCATTGTGAGTTTATTCTCTATACTGATCACGAGGCTCTGAAACACTTAGCTACTCGAGATTCAATTTCGGACCGTCACGCCTCTTGGTCTGCGTATCTTCGGCGGTTCACCTTTGTGATTCGTCATAAATCGGGTTTGTCTAACCGCGTGCCGATGCTTTCAGTCGTCGCCACACATTGTTACTTGATATACGAGTTGCTGTCCCCGAGTTCAATTCTTTTCGCAACCTTTATTCTTCTGACCCTATTTTGGTCCAATATTGACTCAGGTGCACACGGGTGCTTGTTTGGATTTTATGTTGGTGGATGGTTTCTTGTACAAAGGTGTCATACTATGCATTCCAGTATGTAGCCTTCGACTTCACCTTATTACTGAGCTTCCCAATACTGGACATGTTGGTCGGGATCGCTCGATGGAGCTCGTGAAATGCAAGTATTTTTGGCCCACTCTACGTCAGCTGTCGAGCGCTTTGTAACCCGCTGTCGTGTTTGTCAAATATCAAAGGGCACCGCAACAAATGCTGGGCTTTATCGCCCCTTACCGTGCCGTCACAGCCGTGGGTTGGAATCAGTATGGATTTTGTACTAGGTTTACCCCGTACGCAGCGTGGTTGTGATTCGATATTTGTTGTTGTGGATCGTTTTTCAAAAATGGTCCACTTTATCCCTTGCAAACGTTGGACAAATGTTGTTCATGTGGCACAATTGTTCTTCTGAGAAGTCTATCGCTTGCATGGTCCGCCATCCTCTATTGTGTCCGATCGTAATACTCGTTTCTTGGGGCATTTTTGGCGTAATCTGTGGCGCTTGGCTAATACTCAGCTCAATTTTAGCAGTGTGCATCATCCTCAAACGGACGGCCAAAAGGAGGTTGTCAATCGGTCATTGGGTAATTTGCTGCGTTGTTTAGTGGGTGAGCATGTTTGTTCGTGGGATACTAAGCTTAGTCGGGCTTAATTCGCCCATAACTCTGTAGTAAATCGCAGCTCTGGTTTGTGTCCTTTCTAGATTGTTTACGCAGTTGTTCCTCGCGGCCCGATCGACTTACTGACTCTTCCGTCGCACCCTAGTGCAGAGAAGCGGGCTGTTGATTTTATCTCTAATCTGCGACGTGTGCATCACAATACACACGCACGCTTGGTGGCGTCCAACGCCGTACAAAGCTTTGGCCGATACTAAATGCAGCAACTTGGATTTCGAAGTTGGTGACTTTGTTTGGGCTATTTTGACCCGTGATCGCTATCCAGCTCATGAATAATAACAAACTTTCATCTCGCAAGTTTGGTCCCGTCGAGATTGTGGAGAAGATCAACCCGAATGCTTATCGTCTCAAACTCCCCTCACACACGCGTACGTCGGATGTTTTTAATGTAAAGCACTTGATCCCATACGTCGGCGATGACTGTTCTGGCGAGGAGACTCCTTCCGATTCAAGAGAGAACCGTGTTGACCCCCGGGAGAATGATGTCGAGGACACTGTATTATCCTTCCTAGCATCATTTGATCCCCTTCCGAAACTCAACTAATGCAGAATTTTAGCTATCCTATTTTATTGCGGGCTTTTTAGTCATTTCCCAGATTTGAGTTATTTAGGGTTTTTCTTATAAACTCCTTATGCCGTTATTTTTAGGGTGTTAAAGTTATTACATAAAATATCGGGTTCTTCCCAAACATCGTGTCTTGCTCTTTACGCTTTCGCTACATCAAATTGCAACAAAAAAAGTTTTGGAAAGAGGAAACTGGCGAAAGGGACGTTCCAAGATAAAACTGCCCATAGACAGCAAGAAAAAGGATCATATTTTTTAAAAGCTTCACTACCATCACAGATAAATATAGTCTTCCCGCATGGTCACAAAACAATTCAATATCAAGAGACATGATGGAAATGAAGTGCTCAGAGTATCTTGCTGGCCTAATCAAATGTCCCTTTTATTAAACTTTGTAAGTAAGAGAAATTAAAAGACAACTTGTTTACAACAGAAAATAGCGCAGCATAAATGGAAGTCACTAGAAGAGTGAAAAAATTATGTTCCTTCTCCTATTAGGGAGTTAGTCTTTCCCAAGAAGAGGCAGACAGATGCACATGCTCAAAACAAGTTAGACCATGGGGAAAGTTCTCATTTAAGAATGTTACACAATTAAACCCGAACATGTACAAGGAGCAATGAAACTTACAATTTTAAGCATCGAGAGTTTCTGCAATTACACTGTTTTTGTTTCTTTGGAGTACTCTCCTTTAACTCTACATTTGACCGTTGTCGTGATTTTGGAGACTGTGTCCTCCTGATGAAACACAGATGTGTATGATTATTAGATCAATTGTAATAAAATGATTCCATGATATCATGCATCATTTCACAATATATATATTTCTGTACAAACACTTTTAAAAAAAAATTGGCGAGGTAATACATAACTTGTTTGTATGATCCAAGCAAAATCTAAATCGAGATGAGTAAAGGAAAATAAAAGAATGTCACTGAAGGTCCAACTTATGTACATGCAGTACACATCAACAGCACCTAGACTCATACATCTGGAAAAATAGGCAAATTGAGAAATAAACAATTGAAAATAGGAGCAAACTAAATAAGAAAAGTGTTCACCGTTGCAAGAGATCTCTCAATTGATAAAACACATCCCAAAGAAGTTTTCTATTCAAAATTAAACTCTAACTTGAACATAAGTAAGATATACTCTTTCTACCTAATATGTTAGTAGTAACCATACCAAGTGACTTAATTTTTCCTTGTGTGTGTATATATATATATGTGTGTGTGTGTGCGCGCGTGCAAATATGCACATGGTGAGATACCACTGTTGGAACAACATTTTAAATTTTAGATTAACTGAAATTGATTAAAAAGAAAATTCTTTACAATTCAAGAGCTAGATTTGCAACTAAACACTATACAAACAAAAATTGTCAGAAATAAACAATAATTTCAAAAGACTAACCAAATATGACTAATAAGTATTTAAATTCAAAAAGCGCAAAAGGGAGCTAACAAAAAGAACAAGAATAGTCCGGAGTCGAGACATACACTACTGGCAATGTCGACCGTCGCTGCGGCTTTGTCTGCACCGGACGAACAGACCGCGGTACAACCGGAACCACTTGCTTCGGCCGCGGTATCAGTTGTGGCTGAGATTTCCGTTTCGCTTCCGATTTCGGCGGCGATTGTGCTTGCATTTCTAGAGGAGGCGCTCGAGATTTCGCTAGAGCTAGCAATTTAGACTGTAACTGAGCCTGCGGATGCTCCGGCAATATCGCATTTCCGCCCATCATTGAAAAATCCAATTGCCTAGCCAGTTTCTTCGGCCGTAAATCCGTCGTTGTATTTGCCATCGCCGCTTCATTTTTCTCCATCGCCACTACTATAGACACAAACCTCGAAATCCAACAATTTGAATACTTCGATCTTCCATTAAATCAGTTAAATAGCACTCCAGAAACTCCAAAAAAAAAAAAAATCAAATTCTGAATTTTTCTTTTAATGAAATCGCACCTCAAAATGTAGAGTATAGCTAAAATTATCGGCAGCAATCGATATGAATTGATATGTATGTGTGAATAGTGTGTGTTAGTGTGTGAGAGAGAAAGAAAGAGTTGAGAAGGTTTTCTGTTCAGTTCTGTCTCTCTCCCACTTTTTGAAATTCAATTTCGTGAAGATAGACGGTAAGACGGAACATATATAGTTTGATCCGACGGATAAGATTGAAATTAACAATGGACGGTTGCTATTTGGCAGAAGGAAAGTCAAAATTGAAGGAATTTGGTGCAAACGGGAAAAATGGTCTATTTTGTTACTGTATTTTAAGCAAAATTAAGATTTTGTTAGTATTAATTTTTAAACAAAATTGTCATTGTAATTTTTTTTTAAATTAAATTTTGTCATTATCTCTTATTATCATCTAATTCTTTATAGAATTAATTTCAATTACATATCTTAAAATTTTGTAAATAGGTTGAAAGATCTTTAATAGTAGCTGATGATCAAAAATTAAAGGGCTTAAGCTAAAGTTATTGATAGACGTTCATTTTCTAAACGAAAATTGTTGAGTGGACTTTTATTAAATGAAGTTTTGAAAATAAAACATTGTTAAAAAAGTTTCTAATATAAAAGATAATTATTCATGAAACAAAAGAATTTTTAACATGTAATTTTAAGTTTCTTGTAATCTTATGTTTATAATTTTAATTAAAACAAAATTTTAAAGAACGTCAAAAAAATAAATTTACAGTTTTCTAATCAATTCTCTCTAGAATAATTAATTATATTTAGCAAATGAGTGTTTATGACTTATGTTCAATTGTAAATGTTAGCACACCCTTGGTGGGTAGTAGTGTTGATAACTTGATTCCATGTATTAACCTTTTTCAAATTTAGTTAATTGATTGGATTTTTTAAATTTAACATATTTTTAAATTTTTTTATTATATTTTTATTATATTATGATGTAATAAGACAAAATGCATAGAGTAGTTTAAATAAAAATCTCATTTTTTATTTAAAATTTTAAATATTTTTCTCTTATTTTTTATTTAAACAATATATTATTTCCGTCTTGTTTTTATGTTTATATTTCATTCTTTCTTTCTTTGTTTTTGTTCATAAAAATATATTATTTTTTAATCGTCAAAAGAAAAGGAAAAAAAAAAGACTCTCTATCAAAAAAATCATCTACTTCCTAACATCATCAATCATTAAGGATCTCTCAACATTTTGAAAAAGCTTAAGGGAGACGACTAAAATTAATTTTGTTAGAAAGTAGATGACATATAAGGATAATGACAAAATTGTGTCTCTCTTTAAAACTACCATGGCAATTTTGCCCCAAAAATAGTACTACGACAAAATATAAAGATTGGTCAACATACAGTGACAAATTAGACCATTTTTACCACAAATGAGTAAGGAAATGCTTTTGAATTTTAGAATTATGGTACACATGTAAGGTTGAGATATGTTTGTGGGTGAAGTACGTACGGTCTTAAAACATTTTAAAAAATGAAACAGTTAGGGTTTAATAGTATGGATCCATACTTGTACATGAAAGAAGGTTTTTATCGGTCTTAACACTTTATGATGTTGATCCGGTAGCCCTGGTATAGATCGTGAATTGAATAAGAACAGTGTTATTAATACTCCAAGATGAATTAAGTACGTATTAGGATATGAAAGAAGGATTTTGTTTGTGGATCCAACTTTATCAATCTTAACGTTATATGATGTTGATTTGGTAGCCCTGATATAAATTGTGGAATTGGATAAGGACGGTCATACAATAATATTAATTTTCCAAATGAATCAAGTACTTGGATATGAAATTAGAAGGATTTTGTTTGTGAATGCAGCTTTATTAATCTTAACGCTCTATGATGTTGATTCGGTAGCCCTATTATAAATTGTGGAATTGGATTAATTTAATTTATAATAGGCATTATTAACATTTGTGAAGTGACAAATTGACAAATTGGTCGACGGTCTTCAATGCCTCACACGAACTCGAATTACGGCTTTATACTAGGCATTATTAACATTTGTGAAGTGATCACATAGTGGGTCCAAGAACCAGTACCCATGCAAGTCTAAATGGTGCAGCAGCTTAGTGCTCGAAGTGGGGACTAGGAAGATTATCGTGTAAAATTAAATTACTAAGCCAATTACAACAAATTCAATTCATTCAATTATCTCGATTTCCCTTACGGTCAAGTAGTCAACCTAAACTAATTGGGGGTGTAGATGAGCCGAGAGGCCCGAGATGAGTCGAGTCGAGTTGAATATTTCTCAAACTCGAGCTTGGTACATCTAGTTATCTAAAGAGTGGTGAATCAAGTCATTCTAAGTGCAAGTTTAACTTTTGAAATTACACAGCTTACTTTGACTAACGAGCTACTCACTTTAAATGGGTAGCTTAATGGCATGTATAAGTACAACAAAGTATCATAGTAGGGTAGCATAAGTTTACCTTTTGATCATTTTATTACAAAAATATCATTAAGCTACCCATTTAAGCTATGCAACAAAAACACCCTTCCAACAATGCACAAACTTCAACAAGTTTACACACCATACCATCTTTATTTTCATTAATTTAATTTTTATAACTTATTTATATTAAACAATAATTTTCTTTATACGATTTTAATTGGATATTTGTTAAATTAATATTTTTGAAATTATATTAATTTTTAATAATAATATTGGAAAATTAAATTTAATGTAATTAATTTTAGTTTTTTCTTTAGTAGTCATTATTAAAATATTAATACTAAATAATTTGTGTTTAACGAATGATGTTATATTTAATTAATTATTAAATATATTAATTAGTGTTTGTTATTTAATCATATAATTACTCGTTTATTATTAAACTATTTTTTTATAATTTAATTAATTAATTTAAAACTAATTAAAACCTCCAAAATATCTCTAAAACATTTGAGCTTTTGTAAAAGAACTACAATATTTAGAATAGTAAATACAAATACAATGATTAAAGGAAAATTCGAGAACAATACAACAACCATAAATGAAAATTACGAAAAATACAACAACAATAAAAGCCACGTGTTTCAAGCACCAACATACTAGTAACCAAAAAGTCTCTCTAAATATTTTCAATCAAATCATGAATTAGGCGGCAATTTGTTTCCCTATCTTTAACGACACCCCTTGTCTGAACATACCTCTCGTGCTCCGGAATACGCTCGTTAAAATATTGCCACGCTAAGCTACCATCTATAATGTCAATTTGATCATAATCAAAAGTATTTGGCATACGGCCGTAAGTATCTCTTTCATCTTCAATTATCATATTATGTAATACGATACAAGTCATCATAATTTTTCCCAAACTATGTACCTCCCACATAAGCGCTGGGGCTCGTATAATTGCAAATCGTGTTTGCAATACCCAAAATGCACGCTCAACATCATTTCTTGCTGCCTCTTGATGTTGAGCAAAGAGCTTATGTTTATCACTTTACGGCGATAAAATGGACTGGATGAATGTTTCCCATAGAGGATATATACCATCGATTATATAGTAACCCAAGTTATATTGATTACCATTAACCGTAAAGCCTACTGCCAAAGCTATGCTATTATAGATATCGTTAAATACTGGAGATCGATCAAGGACATTTATGTCATTACAAGTACCTGGAGTACCAAATAATGCATGTCATATCCACAAATCGTAGAAAGTGATTGCTTCGAGAACAACGGTCGCCTTTCCGTCCCCTCGGGCGTACTGACCTTGCCCAGCCACGAGGCAATTCTTCCATTCCCAATGCATGCAATCTATTCTACATATCATACCAGGAAAATTGCGTGTCTCCCCAACATGAAGCAAACGTTGAAGGTCCTCTTATGTTGGCCTTCTCAAGTACTGATCTCCAAAAACACTAACCACACAATCGACAAAATTCTTCACGCATTCAATTGCTGTTGTTTTTCCAATACAGACATAGTCATCACATGCATCAGCGGACATTCCGTAAGAAAGCATTCATATAGCAGCATTGCACTTTTATAGTGGTGATAAACTAGGTTTTTCAGATGCTTCATATCGTTATTAAAAATATAGAGTATGAGCACTAAGAGTTTCCACTACTTGGAGGAAGACATATATTCGCATCTGAAATCGTGTGTGAAATTGTTGGTTTGGGTTCTCTGCAAAGTAGTCTGAATACAGGCGTTGATGGTCATCAACATGATTTCTATCTATGTACGCTCTTTGACGAACTCTTATTTCTATTTGTTGAGATCTAAGTAGTTCCTTTTATGATTTCACACTTACAGCGTCGACGGCCCGAGAGGTCGAAAAAATCTTTTTCTAGACTTAGTTCAAATCTCATATCTATATCTTGATCATTGAAATCTTCTTTAGTTTCATTGTGGTTGTTAGAATTGAAACTAGAACTTGAAGACATGATTGTTGTTAGGTATGTATTTAATTCTAAAATGAAGTGTTGGGGATGGTTGATTGAAATGTGGAAACACTACGATATTTATAGGCCAAGGAAAATAATTTCGACATGTGAACTGGAACACTAAAGCTAAAGCTAAATCTAACCAATTAATTTCGAGTTGTCAATACTATCACATGTGAAAGAGTGTAATGAATAAGGAACACAATTATTTTTCTTTTTCAGCTAAAACTAACCAATAATTTCGAGTTGTCAGTAGTATCAAAACAAACTGATAGGAAATCAAGACTTACATTAAACAAAAGACAAATTACAACTGGAAATTTAAAACAATTAAAGACAAATTACAACAATCTCTACTTTTTAAACAACTCACGGTACAACCGACTGCAATCTTTTTTTTCTTCTACTGTTTTGTTTTCCTGTTTCATCAAAAACTCCATGATGCGATCCGAGTTAGCTCAATTTTGATGTTCATATACTTGTTCAAAGATTCTATGGTAAAAGATTGTGTATGAAAATACAAGTGCACTTTGTTCGTAATTGACCGAGTAACCAAGGCTCATGGGAAGGGTTTGATTCAAAAGGATGATGATTAGAGGACTCAAGGAGGAGGTTTCAAAGTGATTCAAGGCTATATGGATGATCGGGAAGACCCAAGGATGATTTGGAAGACTCAAGGCACCAAAATTCAACTTTGGCAAATTAAGTCCCCAAGCCAAGGCGTCATGCCCTAGCACGCATCCCGCTGAAGTTCAGTCTGAAACAGGAAAAGTTCTGGGAGCATTGTGTCCTAGTGCGCAAACCCGCACCCTAGGCATCGACGAGCAGTTTTTTTGTATTTTCATTATTTTATGTATTTTTAATTAGGATATTCGCCCTATATTTTTGGGGTTTGACTTTTGAACGTTTTTAGGGTTTAGTATGGTTTGTTTCTAGCCTATATAAGGTCGTTTTATGTGTTTAGATGATACAAAACTTAGACATAACTTTGAGATTAAATTAATTTGAGAGAATTATTCAATTCTTCTTGGTTTGTTGGATGTGATGGCTCGATGTCCTGGCAAGAGGTCGGCGCCCTCCGAGGCATACTGGAATCTATGCGGCCGCATAAGGCGTGCGCATAGAGTTTCTGGAAACCATGCAGCCGCATAGGGCGTCCGCATGGAAACTTTGTATATCGTATGCGGCCACATAGTGCGACCGCATAGCAACGGTTTTTATCTTTTAAGGGTTTTAGGGTTTTCTATTGTATCCATATATAAATAGTTGTATACCTAGAACGTTTCAAGGTATGAGCCTCTAATAAAATTTCGTCAGTCCGTTGACCCCAATCTCTCTCTCTTCTTTGTGATTGATCTTATTATACTCTGTTAATTTGTTTGCTAGTCTTCCGTTGTGCGCAACATGGTTCTTTGCGAACTTTTTAAACTTATCAAGATTGTCCTGTGGTGTTCATCTTTTCTTCTTATCAATTAGTATTACATCCCAATTATGGCGAAAATCATTATACCAAAGTTCGTGGTCGTCTCAATTATCGGGTTTTCGCTGTACATGCCAAGGTTCGTAGTTGGACTGATTCATCGGGTTGACCTTCCATCAACTTTCTTGATCTTAGCTTCCGTTCCACGTGAATTCGTTATTCGTCGAGAAATCCTTAGCGAAGATCATATCACTCCATTGTTTAAACAACCGATTCTTTTTGGCTTCCTCTTGATCCTTTATTGCCTCCTCTATCTTCTTTTTTTCCTCTAGCTAGCCTCATTTGTGCGAGGTTCATATATCGGTCAAACTTCTCATTAAACTCTGAGTTAATACGATTTGATTCAATTATCTCTTCATTTATACGTTTTCCTTTTTGCTTTGTAGCTTTCCTGCCGGGAGATCTAGCTGGATATGCACTTAATGGTGCTTCGATATTAGAGGAAGAGTTTGAAAAATGACCAGCTTCATTTATACAACTTCTCTTTAAGGCACTACTTTCTGAATTTTCGTTTGTTTCAACATATTGAGCCCACCACTTTGGTATCTTTCGAAGTACTCCCCAAGCTTCAATTAACGTGAATTTTGCGCCTTGTTGATAACATCGTCATCGTTCCACTCACTTTCTTTGGTAGCTAATGCATGCTTGTAGGCTTCAGAGAATTTTGAAGCTGCTTTCGACACTTTGGAGAAATGATTCTTAATTTGACACAGATTTCGTGGATTACCCTTACCACGAAATTGATTGTAACAATCTGTCACTTTTTTCCAAAATTGTTGCGAACTTTGGCTTGTGCCAACGTAATTATCGGTTGACACATTCTCCCGGAATCATACAAACAGATGGTCTCGTGTACAGACCACCTAAGTCATGATATTGATTTTCCCGATTGAGGAGTTGATTCATCAACCTAGTCCTCCTCAACATCAGCCTCTTCGTCATTACTTGATTCTGGTTGTGTTGAGAAAGGAAAGGGACTACCTGTAACATACCCTTGGTTGAAATTTGATTGTTGTGTTGAAAAGGGAGACAAATTTGAAGGTATTGGAGAATTCCACTGAAAGGGATGTTGCGGCATAGAAAATATTGAAATATTTGGAATTGTTAAGGGTTTTGAAAATTTCAATTCCTCCAACATTTGGAAATTTTTTGAAATTGTTGTAATGGAGGCTGATTTTGAAATTAAAAAATATTATAGAAAGTTGATGATGGGTTTTTGAAGTTGCTTGAGGAATTTGACGAGTAGAGGCTTGGTTTGGCGTAGATTGGCTTAAATTATCTTGATTTTGAGAGTTTTTCTTTTTACGAGATAAAAGATGGGAAGCCATTGATGAGGTAATTAATCCAAAAATTAGCAATAATAATAACAACAATTATAAAAAAATTAGCAATAATAATAACTGTAGGTCCACTTGAGGCAATTAGTAAGGCTAGAGGGGGGTGAATAGCCTTATAAAATCTTTTTGTAAGTTTTAGGGCAAACTACACAAATGGTCCCTGTAGTTTTAGTATTTTTTGCAATTCGTCCCTGTACAAAAATTTTTTTGCTAGTCATCCTTGTACCAACCAATTGAACGCAATTGGTCCCTCCGTCTAGTTCCGTTAAATTTTTTCCGTTAAGTCTTGACATGTGCATTGCACGTGCATTTTGGACGGGGTAAAATAGTCATTTTACTTTTGAAAGTACAGGGACCAATTGTGAAATTGTAAAATTGGCTCTCTTTCTTCGGACCATTTTTACTCTCTCTCTCTCTCCTCCTCTCTCTACTTACAAGTGGTCAAAATGGTCAAACCTGCGAATTTCTAAAGCCCTAAACCTTCTTTCCCATACCCATCTTCTTCTCCTAGGTTTTACTCTCGACGATCATATGGGGCTTCAATCTCAAAACCTTAAAGCACTCCCAGCAAACCCTAACCCTAACGCCTCTCTTCTCCTTCCCCTCCCACCTCTCCTCAATTAAATCCGTCGCCGTCGCCAAGCGCCGCCGCATCCGGTGGCTCGATGACACCATCAAGATCTACGACCTCTCCACTGCTCCGAAATCGGCTCACTCAACGACCCTCGCCCACTGTCACCGCCCTCTCCTTCTACACTCCTCCGACTCTCTCCTCTTTCCCCGCAACCTCCTCTCTCGCCTCCGACGGCGCAGTCTCCATCTACGATGCCGACCCCTTCGTACACCTCAAAACCCTGACGGCGCACAAGAAGGGAGTCAACGACTTGTTGCCAACACCGCATCCCAATGCCACTGCCACTGCCACTGCCACCTCCACCGCCCAAGTTGCTGTCCACCTTCATACCTTGATTCTTTCCGCCCTTCTCCCTTTACAAACATATCACTTTCTCTCTTTAGAACCAAAATGAGCAGAGGACACATCACCACATACTCCCCCAATTTGTTTCCTTCAAATTGACTTCAATTTCGTTGTTTTGATAAAAAATGAATACTTACACCGAATATTCAAGTATTAATTTCGCAAATAAATTCCTAATTTCACTTGTAAAACCTCCATTGATGAAGAGATTGAAAGCTCCTGTTATTGTTATTACCTCCAGTGAGGTAACAAAATTCGTAGATGGAACATGGTGAAGCTACGATCACTTTTAAGTGTATTTAATTGTATACATTGATTTTATTTTCTTGATTTGATTCTACATTAAAAAACTAAAATTAATTTGTGATAGAAGAGAGAAAAAATGGTGAAGCTACAATCACTTTTAAGTGTATTTAATATTTATATTTCAAGATTGGTCCCTGTACTTTTCAAGATAAAATGACTAGTTTGCCCTTTCACAAATTCACATGAGTGGCACGTGTGCGCACTTAACGGTAAAAAACTAACAGAGTTAGACGGAAGGACCATTTGTGTAAAAAGTCTCGGTACAGGGACTATTTGCGAGGTGTAAGGATGAAATGCAAAAAACACTAAAACTACAGGGACCATTTGTGTAGTTTGCCCTAAGTTTTAAAACCTTTTAAAATTTTGGCAGCGGAAAAACGATTTTAATGGAATTAGAACTATCAATAAAAGTGATCAGCTAATGACTTAAAGCTTATGAACAGTTTTGATAGTTGACTGAAGTAACGAGACAAAGGTTGACTCATGAAGCTTTAAGTAATGAAATGCTTAAAGCTTTGTTCAGTTTGGTCAATTGAAACAAGCAGTAATGAACACAAGATATAAATTGGTTCACAGTATGAAAACTGCTACGTCCACTACCAAGTTGGTCAAACTTAGATTTTGAAGTTCACTAATATTAATAATCTATATGATCACTAACGGATCAGTGTACAACAAGAACCAGTGATTTATAAAGATTGTATGTTACAAGGAATAAAACAATCTCGTATGTTACAATCAAAGATTTCTTAATAACTAAGTAGTTGGGAGAGATTCAACACAATGATTTAACTAAAGACAGATACAAAAATTTGAAAGTAAAACAATAAAAGATCTGAGTAAATGCGCTTTACATGAAGCTTTAATTATTCTTGAAGTTTTATGATTGTTTTGAATGCTTGAGAGTTTTGAATGTTGAGGTCTGGTCACCGTTCTTCAATGCTCCTCCAGCTTTAAATAGGCAGAGATAGAAAATTTCCGTTAGATACATTTGAATGATATTTGACTTTGCATTAAATGTTCTGATGCAGAGCAGGTCAAATGCAGTGAACAACTATTCCTCGAGCTTTGTGCTATTTCAGAAGAGGTAGGTTGAACATGTCATTTCATTCTGAAATAAAGTAAAAAACTAGAAATGGAAAGTGTGCCAGAGTACTCATTAAACGTAAAACAAAAAGTATGTTTGAAAATAAGACACACTAAGTACTGACACAGATTCAAAATAACTACGGATGCTTATCAAGGAAGCTTCCATTTGAGATTCAGTAGACTTTAAAGAGATAAGACAATGACACATATCAGTCCACTGTCCTTATGCCATTTTATTCACTGACCTAGAAAATATTTAAGTCTTTATCAGTCACTATACATTGGCTGATACATTTGACTGATATACAAGAGTTCATTAGTCAACAGTCAACACGGAATGACTAGTCATGTGATCAGTCATCTTTGTCTAACAAGAATGACCGGTCACTTGGAATCAGTGACTGTGACTGATATACCGAAGTATATCAGCCATCAGCTAGTAGGAATGGTTGTTTAGTTGATTAGCCATCTTTGGTTAAAAGGATGACTGGTCACTTGATCAGCTAAAAACAAATACAAAGCTTGGCTGAGTGATTCCAAAAGATAAAATGGTTTTAAATAACTCATGGGAAGAACTAACAATAACAAAAATACTACTACTACTACTTAATGATAATAAAAACAATAATAATAACAGTATTAATGAAAATAATAACAATAACAATAATGCCAATAATATTAATATCTAGTTTATATAATAGCAATATTAATAATTAATATTTTAACTAGTATATAATAATATTAGTAAGAAATTAAGTTATTAAATAACTTAATTTTAGGGAAATAATCAAATTTGAAGAGAGGAAAATGGAGGAAAACTTAAAAAATTCGTAAAAATTAATCTGGCATCCAAATGAAGTAAACCTAATCTCTATTTATAGATAAAATGTGTACTTTATTTCAAAAATAAAAAGTAAAAAATTTGTGGTCGAAAATGACCAAAAGCAGCAAGGGATCAAAAAAATCGTCGGTCCAACGAGAAGATGCCACGTGGAAAGGTGGCTGGAAAGTGCAATAGTGACCTTGTTGGGCATCTATTTTTTTCAAAAATCGGAAGCTAAACAGCGTAGTTTGGATGTCTTTTGAGCCTAAACTACGTCATTTTTGGAGCTTTTTGTTGAAACACAATTGCTAAGCTCCGGAGCAAAATAAGCTCCCCAATCCCAAATGATGCTTCTAAGCTACCCAGATGCTACTCTTATAATACCTTGTTGGAAGCATTGATACCCTTTTAATACCCTTATAATCCCTTGTTGGAAGTGGTCTCATGCCTAATCAAATAGCTCATAAAACTATCATGAACAACTGACTTAAGAAAACCATTATAACAATGTCAGCAAATTATAAAAAATACCTATATACCCTTATATTTTATGTACCTTGACTGATTTACCCTTAGTAACCTAACCCCCTTTCGCTTCCTTCCTTGCCAATTTAGGACATACACATCTTTCGCTTTCTCTCTCTCACTCACTCACTCACTTACTCACACACACACACACACACACACACATACAATGTTGACCACAAACACTTGCACCATACATACTCCCCCTCCTCCACAAATGTACACAATCCGCCAAACATATTGCCCCCTATATATTCCATACATACATACGCATACAGAGCTTCTACACATACACATACACATACAAAACATATTATTCAGACACATACACATACCGTTCATACATGTGGTATATATCAAGTATAGCCTTTTGACCCGATTAATTATCTTTTATGGCCTTTGACTAAAAGAAATTTGTGAACTTCAATTCCCAATATAACCACGCCTCTCTTTCTCTCTCTCTCTTTCTGTCAAAATTTTCCGTCTTTGTCATCCTCTCCTTCTCTCCGTCTTCTCTCCCAAACCTTAACCCTAACCACGCTCTCCCTCTCCGTCTTCTCTCCCAAACATAAACCTTAACCTTCTCCTTACCACGGTCAACAGGATCTCGCTCTCCCAACGTTATGGACGCGTCCCGCTAGCATCTCACAAGCTCCACCCTCTCTTATTGAGGTAATCCTTTGTACAACGCATCTCTTTCTCTTTCTAAATGACTCATGGGTCGTTTAAACAACTCTGTAATGATGCTGAACGACCCTTGAGTCGTTGAACGCCTTAGTGAGTCGTTCGTCGAACGATCATGTGAATCGTTCAAAAAAAGAAGAAGATATTTTGGGGTTTGTAAGTAAAAAGATGTCATATGAGATATTTTCGAGTAAGTGTTTCACTAGGTCATACATAAAAAAAAAAAAATAAAAAAATACATGAGCCCTTTCCACCCCACCACCCAATCACACGCACACAGACACCATTGAAACATAATGATTCTCCACACACACACATACAATCCACATACACACACAACACCCTCCTTCCCCTCCACCCACGCACACATATCCACAAAAAAACTTAGATACCTACAATTGATCAATATTTCAGAATTCAAGAAATGAGATACATCTTCTAAACTACAAGTCCCTAAATCACCTGAATATCAATTCGATTGTACTATTAAACAACTTAATTTAATGAAATTATTCTAATATTGACTAAATTGAAAAGAACCCACATTAGAATAAGCTCATATAAATTAAGATACAACAATGCCAGTCACTTGCTAGACTGAACTAAAATCAAGAATATATCCATACAAAGCAAATGAACTTAATTGCATAAGATCAACATGAAAACTAAACCAATAGTTAAAAACATATTAATCCAACATGGAAACCCTAAATACTCAAATTCTAAATTAACAAACCTTGAAATTTAGGGTTTCAATATCAAACCGGGCATAAATTGAAATGTATATGAACAAATACAATAGAGAGAGAGAGAGAGAGAGAGAGAGAAGAGAGGAGCTTTCAGGAGCTTCTATGGCCAGCAGGAGACACCACTATGGGTGGCAATGAGAAAGAGAGGTTGGTGGAAAGAGATTAAGTTTTTGTGTGTGGGGAAAGAGAAAGTGTACTCGTGTTTCGTGTATATGATACGAGTACGACTATATATGAGAGTGAGGGTATTGTTGAACTGATCTTTTTTTCAGTCATTAAAATTACGAAAGACTTTATAAAGTTACCGACGGTCTGCATTTTCGACGGTTACATCTCCTTCGACATTTCGTTAGTAAATTTATTTGACCATTTTTTACTTCGTTACCATGAATTACTGATGGAATAGTAAAGGGACCAAAAAATATAGTCTCTCCGCTCCTAAATTAATAATTGTCATGTTTGACTGGGTACACGGATTACTATAATTAATTATTTCTATTATAAAATATTGGTATAGTATGTACTCCATTCGTCCGTCCCTAAATTATTGTCTTTTTTTTTTTTTGTTCATTCCAAAATAATTATCTTGTTTGAAAACTTTCCTTTTTAGGACATCACTTTTACCATTTTACCCTTATTTTTTCCCCTACTTGTAATTATGGACCACATACACATGGGCATTAAAGGAAATTATAAATTATACTAATATTAATAATTAAATCAATTATTTTTTCTTAATCTATGTACTGGGTCAAACAAGACAATAAGAGACGGGGAGTAGATTTTTTTAAAGCTCCTACACATGTTGTCATAATTAAAGTATGAAGAAAAAAGTAAATGTAAAGTGGTAACAATATTTTTCTAAAAATAAAAGTTTGGAAATAAAATAATTATTTTAAAATGAATAAAAAAGAAAAATAAATTGATTATTTAGGAACGAAGAGAGTAACATCTTTCGTCATCTAATTGTAATTTTAGCCTCAAAAATTATTACTAATTAACTATTTGCCTCTTAGTAATCAACAAATAATTTGCTTTAAGTGTTTTTGTGTCTTTTATAAGTACAATATTATATAGTTATAGTTTGTGAAAGATAGAGAATCAAAAAGAATAAGAAAATTTCTAATTAGACAAAGTGCACAAACAAATGTCAAATCAAACTAAACTTATAATTGGGGTAGGTACCGAGACACAAATCCAAACAATAGGAGACGGCTGACTAGAATTTATCCCAGGCTATTAACACCCTCCTTTTTCTTTAAATAAATTTTTAAAAATTAATTATAAAATTATCATTGTATAAAAAGTTTTTGATACTCTTTACCCCTTCTAAATACACCCCCTCTTTATTTTTCTTTCTTTTTCCCTTCCCCAGCCCTTCTCTTATCTCCCTTTCCTGCCCCTTCCCCCCCTTTTTTCCTTTCTTTCTTTTTCCCTTCCCCGGCCCTTCTCTCCTCTCCCTTTATCGCCTCTGTCCCCCTTCCCCCCTTTTTTTCCCTTTCTTTCTTCTTCCATTCCCCAGCCCTTCTCTCTTCTCCCTCTCCTCTCCCTCCCTTCTCAAGGCCAATCGAACATCACTGTGATGTTTGAGACTGGTTGAACGAACATCACAGTGATGTTCGGTCAACCAATCCCGAATACCTTTAACTCAGATTTTTTTTCTTCTTCTTTTTCCTTTTTTTCTTCCTTGTTCAATATATATATATATATATATATATATATATATATATAGAGAGAGAGAGAGAGAGAGATGTGAACTTAAAAAGTGTTTATTTAGTATTTTGAACTTCAAAATTTCTTCTTCTTCTTCTTCTTCTTCTTCTTCTTCTTCTTCTTCTTCTTCTTCTTCTTCTTCTTCTTCTTCTTCTTCTTCCTGTGATGCGGTTTATTGTGTAATTGTGGTAAGGCAATGGGTAGGTGTATTAAGAAAGAAGAAAGATAATGGGTGAATTTTAAAAGGGATAAAATAAAAAATGTAAGGGGGGTGTATTTAGTATTTAGATGGGTTAAAATTTTAGATAGTGTGTATTAAAAAATTTGGTGTATTTAGAGGAAGAGGGGGTGTTAATAGCCCTCCCTTTGTCCAAACATTTCCATTTTAGGTTTTAGGACAGTGACGAGGTGAGAGCTTTTTGGTACATTTATTAGAATGTTAATAGGTTTTAATTTAGAGTTGGCAATGGGCTGGGCCGGGCCAAGCCTTAAAATCAGGTCGGGCCAGCCCGAATTTGCATCGGACCTCTAAGACTAAAGCCCACCCTATTTCAATATCGGGCTAAGCTAGGCCAGCCCGCGGGCCAACGCATCATTTCCGTCTAATTTTCACTAATTTTGACATTTTTGTCGGCCCGAATGCAAGCCAATCCTGCCGTGCCGGCTTGACCCAAATTTGCATCAACCCTCCAAAATTATAGCCCAACCCTTCTTAAAGTCGGGTCGGCTAGGCCAGCCCATCGAGCCGAACCAATTTTGCCAGCTCTAGGTTTTATATAAACAAAAATATAAGGATAAATTTATTGAACTCTTAAACAAAGTTTGATACTTATAAATATAATTAATTCTAAAAGTTATTTGTGAGATCAAGAATTATCTCTCCTTAAGTACGGATGTCCTAAGATAATTTTAGTCTCGTAACATTTTTGGTAATGGTAAGATTGTAACGATCCGAGCCCGAAGACCGGTCAGTCACGCATAGCCTACGTTAGGGGTGGGCAGATTTATTCTAAAACCGGACCGAACCAATAGAACCAGTCCGAACAAAAAAAAGTGGATCGAACCAATACTTTTGGTTTGGTTCTAGAACCAATTATTTGGTTCGGTCCTGATTTTAAAAATTATAGATTGGTTCTGAACCGGACTGGACCAATGCATATTATATATATATAATATAATTATATAATTTATATTAATAAATTAATATTTAAAAAATATAGTTTATATTTTCTAACCTTAACCCAAACCCTAGGTATAAATACTTAGTGATATTTCTCTCAGCTGTTTACACACAAACATAGACTTGATGACGTTGAACCAACTTTTTTCTTATTTTAGTTTATATTGTATGAACTAGATTTTAATATATGACAATGGTTAATGTACTATCTTTTTTTTTTCTTTTGTGAGTTTGTTTATATTATCAATGTTTTTTCATTATTGAATGCTTTTTAATTGTCGTATGAAATATTATATTTTATTATTTGTTTGCTAGCTCAAAATTTGAAAGGGTTTATTCCTTCAGAACAAAAAATGTGTAGGACTGAACCAATTAGAACCTGACCAAAGTATTGGTTCTCATACATTTTGGTTTGGTTTCGGTTTTGAATTTTTTTAGAACCAGAGTATTGGTCTGGTTTCTGGTTCTCTATTTTTTTTCGCGAAAAATGGACCAAACCGAGCTGTGATTACCCCTAGCCTGCGTATCGGCCTACTAAGCATTTGGGTCAACTATGTCTGTCACAAGCTACCCAAAAGTCCATGAAAGATATTGATGCCGTTAGTTTGTGGTCACTTATAAGGCACATACAAGACCCGATGTGGGTTAAGGGTATTACAATCTTTCCTACTTAAATCCTTGTCAACATTCCCGTCAAGGCCCAAAGGATCGACACCCCGACAATGTGTTTACCAAATTTTTGGTTAGGACCCGCTCTGATACCATTTGTAACTACCCGACCTCGCTCGAAGCGTGCGCGGTTCACCATACATGACCCACTAAGTACCTAGGTCAATTAGGCTTACCACAAGCTATCCAAAATCCATGAAACGTTGATGCCTAAAGGTATTTCGTGTCCGCTTATAAAGCACACACAGAACCAAACGTGGATTGGAAATATTTACAATAATTTGCATACAAGTTATACTTAGATGAATGGAGAAGTGGATTGAAAACTCATGCATGTCTCGTTGATTTGCTTGTTTTTTTATTTTATTTTTTATTTTATGTTTATTAATTATAAGGGACACTAATACCATAATCATATCAACTAAAAAAAGAATGGAGGGGTATTTTGGAAGTGTAATTTACTCCCTCCGTTCCATGCAAAGAGTCCACTTTCCTTTTATAGAAATCAATATAAGACTAAATCAAATAAAAAATTTACATACTTTACTTATGTTTTAAGAAATAAAATTTCATTAATTAAAAACTATCTTAATAATACTATGGATTACAACTTTAATAACTTTGTAAAAACTACTAGATTTATGTTAATTATTGGTCAAACTTTAGCTTAGTTGACCAAAAAATTCAAAAGTGGACTTTTTACCTGGAATGGAGGGAGTATATCTGACTAAAACTCAATTAGTGCTCGTTTTGTACGTAACGATAATCATTTCATTCTATATTATGTTAGTCCAAATTTCATTAATTCTATAATTGTTCAAATAGCATGAAAAGAAATTATGATTTCTTTAAACCTAACGAGTATAATTTACTTATTAATCTCAATAGTTTTATCTCTTGTTACGAATTTACGAAAAAACTGTTGATAAGTATATAGTCCTTCAGCAGGAACTAATATTGATATTTTCATCACTGGCTTTGACATTCATAGTTAGCAAATGTATGTATAGTATGCGTATTATGTATGTAGGTATGAATAGTTGAAAAAAAAAAATCTCGTTTACTTTCCGAAGCAAACTTAATTAAAAATATTCGTACTTTTGGGTTGAACTGTACAGTACGTATAATAAACTTAAAATGTATTGTACTTCACGTATAAAACTTTAGTATGTACAAAATTTTGATATGATTTTATTATTTCAATTATTCGATTTCTACTATTTATCTCGTACAAATTGATCAAATAAGATATTTAACAAAAAAATATTAATTATAAAGTATAAAAAATATTATTCATTATTGCTCATACTTTTTAAATACATACATAAGAGTACATTTGTTTAATTATTAACCCATAGTTACTTTATGATAGATATAATATGAAAATAATAGCTTAATAGTGTATAAATGTGAAAATATTAAGATAATTAACTAGAAAATGATGAAAATATATGGATATTTATATATGACATATTTTTTATCTTGTAAATTTTAATTATATTCGTATTATACACATACAAATGTTTAGAAGTATTTTTTTATTAACATATTTTTACGCCAAACATTTCGTTATAACTTTGAATAAAATTTCGTATTAAACTTATATGTTTTTCTCAACGTATTAGACCCGTCACATACTTTAATAGATATTTTAACATCAAATTATTCACGCATTAATTACTAAAATTTCGTCATCTTACTATTTAAACTGATTTTCTAAGCTTAAGTATGATCGCATCCTCGATCATATTACTAATTGAATTTGGAAACATGCAGTAGTTAAAAAATTGAACGAATGCAGATTGGCGTGTGGATAACAGTAGTTAATTAAACTGAATCTCTGCCTGACTCCGACCGTTCTTAACGTTGCAGATTAAGGGGTTTTGTGATCGGAGCAAACTAAGGTTTGGGGTTAGGATTTCTTTTTGCGGAACGATCGAGTTTTGAATGAGAGACACACCACAGTACTGTACTAACTTCGCCTGCTGTTCTTTTGATCTATCTGGGTTTGTCGGCAGTTTCCAGACCAAAGTTATATATCATGAACTGCCTCTGTAGGACTCAAACCAGAAACCTCAAATTTCTTGAGATGCGGTCATGGTACTAAGCCGGTCGCTGATTCAAGATAATTTGTATCAGTGGGAGTCGAACATGGGATATTAGAGCCCGTTTGTTCGCGCGTTTTAGCCAAAACGCAGGGTTAAAACGCAGCTTATTCCTTAACTTAGCGTTTCAATGCTGCGGTAGAAAACGCTGCGTTTTCAAATGCAACTGCGTTTTAAAAGCTGGAATTCTAGCTTTTTCCAAACGCGATTTTAAACGTAGTAGGGAATAAAAGCGGTGTTTTGACATAATATCCCAAACGCATTTATAAAGAAAAAAGCTGCATTTTAAATAATCTGCGTTTTAAAAACGCTGCGTTTTTAAAACACTGCGTTTTCAAAACGCTACACCAAACGGTCTCTTAATGCTAATGGATTGCTCCGTATATAAATTCAGTGGTGGTCAAACAAACTAAATGGGTTCATTGCTCGTATATTTCCACCACCTCTTAAAAAAAGCGTTACTTTTTATTTTTATTTTTTTAAATATCCTTTTTTTAAAAAATTTAGTGCAATTTAATAGATGTATAAACCAATAAAATTATAATTTTTAAAAAATGATTTAATAAATGAGAATTTTTTTCCTGATAGTGGAAAAATATATGTTAATTATGGATAAGTGTTGCTCAAAATATGTTGCTGTATTAGGTCTTAGCCAATATTCTAAAGGTTTTATTGGGTACATATGCAGTTGTACTGTATACTTCTATTCCTATGCATGAGCCCTAATATCATATGATTGAGTTTCGTATATATGCGTATTTTTTAATTAACCCATGTTACAATTGAGTGTGACGGTGGTATTATCAAATAATCGTTGTTATATATATATATATATTGTTTCCCTTTCTTGAGTTAATTTAAGAAGATTAGAAAGGTCAAATGTTTAAAAACTTTTAATTAGTTAAATCAATTAAATAATAAGAGAGTTGCCTTACGGTATCAAAGTTTAGTACTCGAAGTAAATGAGAACACTTATAAAAAAATGCAATCCACATATCGATTCACGCATTATTTTCTTAACTTTGCCTAAATTTATCGGTGAAAGACAATTAGCGCATCACTGTATTGATTTTAGCCTCGCAAGTGAGTCTTAGAGTCTATTTGGTCGTGTGTTTTGACCAAAACGCAAGGATAAAACGCAACTTATTTGAAAAAATTGAGTTTTAATGCTGTGTCAGAAAAAAATTGCATTTTCAAAATGCAACTCCGTTTTAAAACGCTGAAATTCCCAGCTTTTCCCCAAAACGCATGCTTTAAAATGCTAATAGAAAAAAAAAAAAAGCGTTTTGAAGCGATATCTCAAACGCATTTATAAGAAAAAAGTTGCGTTTTGAAAAATTTACCTTGTTATAGTAACGTTTCCTTTCAACTCATCAAAATAAAAAATAAAAAGTAAGAGAGTAACATATTATGACTTAATTAATCGGTTTGTCATAATACATCGTTACACTTACTGTGATTACTTACGGATACAACAAATATGTATTAAAGTAAAATTAGAGTTTATTTGGTTGTGCGTTTTAGCTAAAATGTAGTTTATCTGCAAAAATTGTGTTTCAATGTTGCGACAGAAAAAATAGTGTTTCAAAACGCAGCTGCGTTTTAAAACACTGGAATCCTCAGTTTTTTTTTCTTCCCAAAACGCAGGTTTTAAAACCCCGCTAGAAAAAAAAAATATGCGTATTGAAGTGATATCTCAAACGCATTTATAAGAAAAAATCTGCGTTTTTATAACATGCATTTTTAAAACGCTGCATTTTTAAAACACTGCATTTTTTAAAACACTGCATATTTAAAACACTACATCAAACGAACTCTTAATAATATAATCTCTTAAACACACATCGTTTTATGTACAAAATATATTAAACGTTTGATGGTTCTAGTATTAATCGTTTTTACCATCAAGCTTCAAATTATAGGGTTTATTCCATAATTAGTTTGATCTGAATGCAATAATTTAAAAAGAAAAATGTGAAAGCAGAGGAGAGAGACATTATTAACAAGGATGGTGTCGGTGTCATATAATAATAATAATTGGAGGCGCTAGCCAATAAGGGAAGTGGACAAAAAATGACCATTGACGGTTGACGGGTCCATATTTAATTATTCTGATTTTGATATTCGAACCAGAGAGCCATTTCGAGCCATACATACATACATTATGATTACGTGGAATCAAGATCTTCTGTACCTTTTACGTGCTCCTTCCTATATCACTAAATAAATTATTCTATCCATTTCACTTTTAAAAAAAATATTTTGTGAAAAATTTAATAATTAAACTATATATAAATAACATTAAAATTTGTTATAATACAAAAATATTTAAATATAACCAAATTATTTACTAATATATGTGAAAAATAAACATAATTTTTTAAAATAAACTCTTTAAATGATATATTTTAAAATAAAATAATTAATTATTTATTAGAAACGAAAGGTATATAATATATGACCCATGACATGTAATGAATTAACTTGGTAGTACAGAGAATGACACATGGAATGGTATGTGTGGCCTCAACCTGACTCTCAGCATCCCTCTATAATTTTTTTTTTATAAACATCCCTCTATATTTTAATTTGTCACTTCTTCTCTTTCAAAGTAGTATTTTTTTCTTAGAAAATTATTTATTTTGATTTGAAATAATTGATTACACTTTTACTAATTATTACGTAGCTAACATTTAATATATGCAATTTAATCATTTAGACGTATGGACTACTCTAGTTTAATCATATATTTCGTGTTAGAGGTATGAGAATGTTTGGATTTTTGGGTTTGACAATACCTTTGGAAGCAATAATAATAATAATAAAATAATAATCTAGACACTAAGCATGTTCATTTTTAATTTTTAAGCATGTTCATTTTTAATCATTTTTGTCTTCCACGAGTTGTCTTTATTGTGCGACAGCGGAAACAAGTAAACAATAAATTGAGCAATAATCAATGATCAAACAATTATGAATTGAAAGAGAAGAAAGTATTTGAGGTTTTTATAAGACTGTTGTATATTGATATGTTAACCTTGTATTAGTATTTTTACTTGTAAACCTATTCTTTTTATTTTTATTTGAATTTCTTTATTCACTAAATAACATGTTATTATAATACATAAGAAAAAGATCATATTTTTGGAAAAGTATAAGAAAATAAATAAATTAATAATTTTTTAGTTTAAAATTAAAAAGTTAAGGCTCCTCTGAGTAACAATTTAGATCTTTCCTTTCTTTTTTCTTTTGGTGACCGATGGAGTACAGTATGATAATGAGACTTGATAATAAAAGATGGAGTACTTTTTTTACCATTAACATAAACAAGAAATTTATTTAATACTCTCTCCGTCCCCATAAAATTTTATTTTTGAAGAGTTAATTTTTTTCAATATCGTACTTTACTTCATTATATTTTCTTTAAATTGTACTAAAATTTTAGTATTTTCTTTTTGTTGTGACACATTAGTTAAGTATCATATTTTGAAATTGTCTTCTTGGACAATAATGGAGATTCCCAGGTTAAATCTAAAGATGCGACTCTTTTTTCCATTTGACCAACCAAAATGAAAACAAGAATTATTTATTTATTTATTTGGGATGGATATTATAGTTTATCAAAGGTGTCTCTAAGCCTAAAACTCAAGTTTTATCCCCCAAGCTGGGTAGGACCATAAGTGACGGTTAAAGCTCTTCCAACAAGTTTTTAATACAGCTTATCTCACGAGCCGAGTAGAACTGCAAGTGACGGTAAAAACTATTCTAACAAGTTTTTAACACATCGATCCCATACGACTCAAACCAAAAACCTATAGTTAATATAGAACAGTTTTCTTACTAACTGATCTATGCGTTTATTGGTTTATTTGGGATGGATGGAGTATCCACTATAATTAAATTGTTGTCTTTAATTTTTCTTTTTATTTTATTTTATTTTATTTTTTTATAAAAGGGCCGGGTTGCCACTTTGGCCTTTGTGTAAAACGATCTTGAATTCCTAAGAAGATAAAACGTAAGGGAATGATCAATACAGTTGAAGGTAATATCGTTCATCTACAAGAGTAATGCTTTGATCACTTAAAAAATATCAAAATTTTACTACCAAGCAAGTGCGTAGTTCAACTGGGGCATATTCTTGATTAACCATAGGTTTTGATTTGAGTTATAAGAATGCATTTGCGTTAAAACTTGGTATAGAGAGCTTTACTGCCCTCGGCTCCGGAGATTAGGCTTCTCAGCCTAACTTTTGCATTTATGCACCATTAAGCGTGCTTGGGAACTTGGTAGGGAGAGTTTTACCGCCCTCGACTCAGGAGATTAGACTTCCCCGCCTAACTTTTGCACTTATGCACCATTAAGCGTGATTAGGCTAAAGTAGTGCTAGGATGGGTACCAAATGAGATGGTAGCAGTGAGTCATTCCTTTTTACTTACTTATGTACTAATAGAGCTGTCAATGCGGGTTAAACTCGTCGGGTCAGTCCAATTCGTCACCAAATTGGGTTGGGTTGGGTTGATAAATTTTGGTCTCGCCTAGGAGGCGGGTCAAACGGGTTGAATCTGCACAGGTTACGGGTTGAAAGCGGGTTGGGTTGGGCTAACCCGTCAAATTGCTTGAGTATATAAATTTAGTTTGACTCTTTAATTTTAAGAAGTGTAGTTATATTCCCTTAATTTTTTTTTGTTTTAATTTGTTAGATTATTTCTTGGCCTTTTGTTTGATTTTTTTTTCATTAATTAGAAATTAAAAATAGTTGTGATATATATATATATATATATATTTACTTTAATTTGTTAGACATTGAGTTTATTTAAGAAATTTTTTGGCGGATTGGCCCATCCCAACCAATAGCCGATAACGGGTTGGGTTGGGTTGAAATATTTGAGCCCACTAATTTGGTGGGTCAACCCAACCCAACCCGCCTAGTAGCGGGTTGTGGGTCAGCCCAACTTGTTGACCCGTTTTGACAGCTCTACTTACTAAAGCCACATCATCTGCCGCCTCATATGATATAAAAATTTTGATACACTTTAAGTGACAATAGCATACTCCATTTAAAAGGCTACATTTTGATGCGCTCGATTTAACTTATGGAAAGATAAGTCATAAATCATGTACAAGTTACTTAAAGCACACGTAAGACCATAAGTAATACTATTCCAAAAAAAAAAGGGGAAACTCTCCCCCCGAGAGCCCCCACGCCCCAGCCCCATGAGAATGTGAGAGAGAAAATTACGGTGACTCAACGATTAAGTAGCTAGTAATACTGTAAACACTAAGTCTTGTGTTTATTTCTACTTTTCAAATTACATAAGCCCTTTTTTTAATAAAACTTTCTATATTAAAAAATTACCTTTAATAATAATATTATTGATAATATTGCCAATATTAATATTATTTATTAATATTAATAATAAACAATATAATAACTTTAATAAATAATAATAAAAAAATATTACATAATAATTGTAAATATAAAAAATAATATTAATAAATGATAATACATATAAATTTAATTTAATAAATAATAATAACAATAATAAATAATATAATATTAATAAATAATATCAATAATAAATAATACTAATAGTAATAAATACTCCCTCAGTCCCTCAATTATTGTATTCCTTCCCTTTTTCGTCCGTCCCTAAATAATTGTCTTATTTGAAACATTCATTTTTAAGACATCACATTTATCATTTTACCCTTACTTTTTCTTCCTACCTTAATTATGGATGGGCCACATACACACGGGCATTAAAAGAAACAACACACTATACCAATATTAATAATCAAGTCAATTATTTTTTCTTAATCCGTGTGCCGGGTCAAACAAGACAATAATTTAGGGACGGATGGAGTAATAATAATAAATAAATAATACATAATAATTGTAATCAATAATACATAATAATTGTAATAAATAATAAATGTTATACAAATAAAAAAATAAAAATTATAAAAATAATACAAATAAATTTTATAACAATAATAATAATAAATAACAATAATAATAATAATAATAAAAAAATAATAATAATAAATTTTTTTATTATTATTGATAATAAGTCTTGTGCTTATTTCTACTTTTCAAATTACATAAGCCCTCTTTTTTAATAAAAATTTCTATATTAAAAAATTACCCTTAATAATAATATTATTGATAATATTACCAATATTAATATTATTTTTTAATATTAATATTAATAATAAAAAATATAATAATTTTAATAAATAATAATAAAAAATATTACATAATAATTGTAAATATCAAAAATAAGATTAATAAATAATAATACATATAAATTTAATTTAATAAATAATAATAATAAATCTTATAATAATAAATTATATAATTTTAATAAATTATATAAATAATAATAATAATAATAATTGTAATAAATAATAAATGCTATATAAATAAAAATATCATAAAAATAATAAAAATAAATTTCATAAAAATAATAATAATAAATAACAATAATAACAATAATAAATAATAATAATAATAATAAATATACTATTAAATAAATAAATAATAATAATGATGCAAAGGACATTAAATTAGGGGTGAGCAGATTATTTTCAAAATTGGACCGAACCAAAAAGAGTTGACAGAACTAATACTTTTGGTTTGGTTCTGGTTCTGATTCTTGGTAGAATCGATCATTTGGTTCGGTCCTGATTTTAAAAATTTTAGATTGGTTTTGAACTGGACCGGACCATGTATATTATACATACATACATATATATATATATAATCATATAATATATATTAATAAATTATTGTTTAAAAAATATAATTTCTATTTTTTAACTCTAACCCAAACCCTATGTATAAATACTTAGTGATATTTCTCTCATTACACACAAACGTAGACTTAATGTCGTCGAACCTACTTTTTTCTCATTTTAGTTTATATTGTATGAATTTGATTATAATATATAACAATGATCAATGTAATATCTTTTTTTTCTTTTTTCTTTTGTGAGATTGTTTGTATTCTCTACATTTTATCATTATTGAATGATTTTTAATTATCGTATGAAGTATTAGATTTTATTATTTGTTTGTCAGCTCAAAATTTGAAAGGGTTTATTCCTTTAGAACTGAAAAATGTGCAGGACCGAACCAATTAGAACCGGATCAAAGTATTGGTTCTCATACATATTGATTTGGTTCTAGTTCTGAACTTTTTAAGAACCAGAGTATTGGTTTGGTTCTGGTTCTCTATTTTTTTTTTTGCAAAAAATGGACCAAACCGAACCGTGATCACCCCTACATTAAATGATGAGGATATTTTAGTCTTATATTCTAATTCAACACTTTTTCAGCTTAACAATCAAACAGTCACACTAACTTAAGACAACACATCAATACTTCAAAAAATTAAATCAAACGACACCAGTTTTTAAGTCATGAGTCATAAGTCATTTGTTATTAGCTAAATCAAACAGGCCCATAATAACTGATTCGTCACGACCCCCTAAGCACTTGAGTTAATTAGGCTCACCAAAAGCATTCTTGCTATATATATCACTGGTTCAATTTGTCACACATGACCCACTAAGCATTTGGGTCAATTAGGCCCAACACAAGCCCACTAAAAAAATATGTGAATGATGTTATTAACTAGTGGTAGTGGATGAGCAGTTAGTTATAAAATATATACAAGTCTCACATCTAACTGATGTGGGTTTTACAATCTACCCCACTTAAAATCTTGACGTTCTCGTCAAGACCTAGAGGATCGGCACCCCGGGGGGTGTGTACAATATATTTTTTGTCCGGACCAGCTCTAATATCATTTGTAACGCCCTGAACCCGAAAGTCTAGTTCTCTACGCATAGCCTACGCACGGATTACTAAGCATTTTGTCAACTAGGTCGGCCACCAAAAGCCTACTCAAAAATACATGTATAATGTTGATGCCTAGTGATAGACATAGTAGGTGGTCACTTGTAAATTAGGGTGATTACATGTCGGTCCCTTTTAAACAATTTGAATTCGCTACAGTATTCGTAAGTTTTTTTTTAACCGGAAAAAGGTATTTTTGGGGCGAAAAGATGATTATGCCATTAATGAAAAAAACACGCGCACATCAGTAACTTAAAGGCAACTCGATGCCCAATTTAAGGCATCCCGATGCCTAATTTAAGGATGTCCAATTTAAGGCATCTCAATACCCAAAATTCAGCATTCAGACACCCCGATGCCCAAAATTATGCATCCCAAAGCCTAAAATTCTCGCCCTTAAATACTCAGGCATCCCGATGCCCAAATTATGCATCATGATGCCCAAATCTCGATGCCCAAAATTCAGCATCCAGGCATCCCGATGCCTAAAATTATGCATCCCGATGCCCATTTTCTAAATAATTATAACTCGAAATACTAACATGAACCCAGAAAATTTTGGCAAGATCAAAATCGATCATAATTGTTATTTTTGGTTGGGAAATTTACATACAAACATGATATTGACTTCCTATAACAGTATGATATTGATATTATACAAAATTCAAGCTCAAATCATTTATTAAAGTCCCAAAATCAGTCCAAGAACATCTTCCTCTGTTTTCGGATAGCACACATGCCAAACTCGATTTGGAGCTCGAAAATAGTATTTTTTGGCCAAAAATTGTGCACAAATGTAGTATTAAGTTAGGATAACAATATGAGATTGATTTTAAACAAATTCGAAGCTTAAAACATAGATTAAAGTGGCCAAAACAGCCCAAGAACAAGGAAAAACGGATGAACTAAGAAAATTTGAATTTGATCAAATTCGTGTTCTCCATAAATTGATCCCCAAATATGAAGGAAGACTATATTAACAACATGAAATTATTTATACATCAATTCGAACCTCAAATCTGAAGCAACGATGTTGCTTTGGGCATTTTAAGAAGAAAACTATCAAAGTGTATTTTAGCGGTTTAAAAAAAAAGGATAAATTTTAGAAAACAAAAAATTATGAAAGTGAACTTGGGCACAATTTTCCGTATAAATTATAGTGCACACAAATTTTACACTTCTAACCTGGGACGGTGGTTATATTACAACATATATGTGTGTGTATTTTTGATTCTAAGGGGCTAAGAAAAATAAATTAAACTAAGAGACCTTGCGTCGTAAAAACCCTAACTTTAGCAATTGACCATCCCCAAAAATTTGGTAGCACTATTTATATGACAAACCCATACACACATCAGATACAATGCTTTGTTATACGCAAGATTTTCTCCAGAAAGAATTTGGTTGAAAAATATACATTCAATGAGCAATCATAACATACATAGGGATCATACAGAATATATTTAAATTCCGTGAAGTTCATTCTTATACTATTTGGAGTATTTAAGTTTATCAATTAACTTTCTGACAGTTTCTTATTAAATAGAAAAGAATATAAACACCAATTATTATTTGTAAAAGTAAACCAGAAGATAATTTATTATTTCCATGATCTTTAGATGATAATTTATTAAACTGAGTAAAAAATAATAATCACTTTGAAAAAATGTAATTATACTCCACCGTTTTGCTCAAAAAGCCAACTTTTAAACAGTAAAATTAATTTTCCATATATACCATAAATATAATAATTAAAGTAGTATGGACACATATCTCTTTAGTAATGGTCGAGACCAATTTAACCCACTAAATTTCGTGGGCAAAAATGAATTTACATGGATGCCACCATAATGCTCAAACTCATATACTCTTCACAATTGTATCTAATGAACTACAATATTAAATGCTTTAGTAGAAGTTTTATCCAATATTTTAGTTGAAATAAATTTTTGTGATGTTCGTTTTTATTTGATAATTTTATGTGTATGAGTAAATGGGCGCGCAAGCCCATTTATAGCCCGCTCATTTATATCCATATTATCAATTGACTATTTATTAACCCGTCCATTTGAGCCCGGCCACAGCCCACATGAGTGTCGCCCATACCACTCGGCCTGCCGGTTTACTACTTTGAAAAAAAAATAAAACCATAAAATATCGACCAAATGCAATCCATTTTCCAACAAGGAATGCGTTCTTTTTCCTTTATGCTTAGAGCTTCTCCGATACAATCATTTATTCAGGAAAAAATTGCTAGACACGTAGGAAAGATAATTTTTTTCAAAAAAATTCTTCTTCAATGCAAACCTCTTATGCTGAGGCGTTGATCAGTTTTCTTTTATTTTTTACTGTCAATCAATTATGGTTTACCGTCAATTTCTTTTATTTTTTATAGTTAATCAGTTACGTTAAGGAGTAATCAATTATGATTTACCGTCAATTTCTTTTTATTTTTTTATTGTCATTACGGTATTGAGTAAGTTTCATTTTTATTTTTTGTAATTAATTATAAAAAACTGTCACGTATAAAAGAATGTTGTAAGATGAGTCTTGCATTAGATCACGTAGGAAAAACTAGAGGATCCAGCTCTTAAATTAACCACAAGCATTTCCTGTGGACCTGTGGTAACGTTGTATATAGTGATGGCTGATTCTAGCTTCACCCGAAGATTCCTTCCGTTAATTAATTACTTACTTCCGTTAAGTAAACGAAATCAAATTCGAATTTCATTTGTATAAATACTTAGAAATTAAACAATCCCTCTGTCCCTAAAAAAGAATAGTCTAGTTTCACTTATTTTTACCTCCTTTAAATTACACTAAATTAATAATTATTTGTTTTTAAAAATGAGTGTTTTTCCTGGAATAAACCAAAAAAAAAAAAGGAGTATATATATTTTTTTTGTAGAAAGAGGAACAACTAATTTATATACTATATAGTCACTTTTAATTTTTAATTTTTTTAATTTTATGAAAATGGAATTTAAGTTACTTAATCTTGTTTAATGCCAAATAAATTTTTTTCTCAATTTATAAATTATAACAAGTGTATTTTTTAGATTCTAAGTTATTAATTTCTTCAATTTTATTAATGATGATTATCGTTTTAAAACTTATGAGCTACACACTACACTTGAAGCTTGTTCTTTAGTAAGGAAAGAAGCATAGAGTTTTTAAGGTTCAAAGATGGTGAGAATGTTAATGCCTGAACCGGAACCTTCAACCTTTTCATATGATACATATTGACCTGGGGGTTGTTGGGTGTAAGTCCAATTTGAACTCTTCAAACACCAATCAACTTATGAGCTACACACTACACTTGAAGCTTGTTCTTAAGTAAGCAAAGAAGCATAGAATTTTTAAGGTTCAAAGATGGTGAGAATGTTAATGCCTGGACCGGAACTTCAACCTTTTCATATGATACATATTGACCTGGGTGTTGTTGGGTGTAAGTCCAATTTGAACTCTTCAAACACCAATCAACTTTTGAGGGCTCTTGATCTACCCGACCTGTACATTTGAGAATTATCTTTCTTACGGTGGCCGTAAAAATATATCGAACCTAATAGCAAAGTAAAATTGCACTTATTTTGCTTCGGAAGAATGGGAGGCCGTCAAAAAACTTGTAAACATAAAACTGAGAACGCTGCCATGTGAAGGAAGCGCGGTCAACAGCAACCACCACTACCAGTGCCTGACGGCGACGGCGGCAGACCTCTGCCGTGGTCCATCACCATGGCAAAGCTAATCTATTAATTTTGTTGTTGGTATACCTAAGACACAACCCACGGTCACGATTCTATATTGGTAGTTTGTGATTCCCTGGTTCCCCCGAAGACAGCTGTCCTGTTTTGGTGTAAAATTCGCTGCCACCCCCTATGGTTTCACCAAATTCCAGTACACTCCCTCTTCGTTTGGTTCTGTTTCATAGGGCATTACTATGAGATTTTGTTACCATTTACTCCCTACGTTTCAGGCAAAGGCAAAGAGTTTACTTTTGACTTTTTTTGGTCAACTTAATTAAAGTTTGACCGATAATTTATATAAATATATTTATTTTTACAAAATTATGAAAATTGTAATCTATAGTATTCTTAAGGTAGTTTTTAATTAATGAAATTTTATTTCCTAAAATATAAGTAAAGTATGTAAAATTTTAATTTGATTTAGTCATCTGTTGACTTCTAAAAATGAAAAATTGACTATTTGTCTAGAACGGAGAGAGTAGTTACTTTTGATCACTTTGACCATAGGAAAAGACTAGTATGTCCCTATATAACCAATTTGACTTGAGGAATGTTATATATTTCATTTTTTTCATCGCAACACCAATTCACGATAAGTTAAGCCATCCAGATTCTCACCTCAGTGACTATCTCATATATGAAAGGATCTAAACACATGATACGTCTTTTGCCTTCCACAAAACCCAAAAAATAAAGAAGATAGATAGAGCAATGATTCCTAATTAATACTTATGAATTAAAAGATCAAGAAATCTAAGAATTCTTGATTGAAGGAAAACATTAGCATGCATGATGCTCGGGTTAATTAGAGTTCAGTATAAAGAGTTGGGGTGGTGGATGGATTAGGTAGAGATTCTAGTCCTTGTAGGAGAGTGGGGCGCTGCGAGAAAAGATGACAAGAAGGGAGGCCATTTTCTATGTGCTAGTGTACGGGTTTGTATATGTGTATGTGGAGAGAGTTGATTTAACAGTTGAGTACCGTAATATTTACATTAAGCATCTACAGAATTATCAATAAAATTGATGTGACATGTGATATATATAATCACATTATTCTCTATTAATTACAAAAACTATTCGGAATTTTGATAAAGTCGAATTCTCTACAAGCTGCTGTATATAATTGACATAGATATGATGTATTTCTTAGAGTAAATTTCCTGTGAGACTGTTTTAGAGATCTTAATTTATAAGACGGAGCCCCAGTACTCTCTCGCAGCTCAATCCACTAACACACGGTGGGTCAGATCATGGAGATCCATTTTACAGAAAATACACGTAAGACAATCTTTTATAAGTTTGACAAAAATTTAGAAAAGACCGTCTTACGGGTATTTTTATAAGATGAATCTTCATGACCCGACCCACCGTATATTGATAGGTTGAACTGTGAAAAAGTGGGGCTCCGTCTTATGAATTAAGATCTGTAAGATGGTTTCACAGAGGTCTGCTCTATAAGTTTTTGCCTTTTTCTCAACGGTTTGATTCTTTCTAATCTATTCACGTGTGAAGACACTAAGCTACCCTCAATTTAACCAGAAAACTTAACAAATTCAACAGAAGGGTGGATGTGAGATAGGGCCAAACAAAAGGGATATCACTAGGATTTGCCCAAAACATAAAGAGTGACCGTACTTTTTTTTTTTTGGCAAGAAGGGGGGGGGTGGAGAGAAGAAAGGGAAGAACATAATGTGTACTAGTGGCACAGTAAAACTTCATTGAAAGAGTACATGGGGTGTTTGAGTTTGTACTTAAAGTTACCTAGTTTTCTTTTTCTGCGATGGAAAGTTAGCTAATTGTAGACAAGGAGTCCAAATTTTTTTTTTAAAGTTAATATTTGATTAAATTAAATTAAAATTTTATATACTTTATTTATACTTTATGAAATAAAATTTTATTAATTAAAAACTATGTTAACAATTTTATGGATTGCAACTTTTATAATTTTGTATAATTAAATAAATTTATGTAAATTATCGGTCAAATTATAACTAAATTAACTTAAAAAAAATCAAAAGCGAACTCTTTACCTTGGAAAGAAAAGATACCTTGGAAAGAAAAGAGCATCTTACGGCGACAGGATAGTTAATGATTTGAACAAATTTCACCATACTTTAATTTTTGTGTTTTTTAAGATTATCATAGTAAGGTTCATCATTTTGAAATACTCCCTCCGTTCCTAAATTATTATTTTGTTTGATCCGACACACAAATTAAAAAATAATTGATTTAATTATTAATATTTGTATATTGTGTAGTTTTCTTTAATGTTTATGTGCATGTGGCCCATAATTAAAGTAGAAAGAAAAAGTAAGGGTAAAATGGTAAAAGTATTGTCCTAAAAAGAAAACTTTCAAATAAGAAAATTATTTTAGGACAGACAATAAAAAAATAAGACAATAATTTAGGGACGGAGAGAGTATATAGAACTCCCTCCATATCTAAAAAATGTATTCTATTTGATTCGGCATACAGGTTAAATAAAAATAATTAACTCTATTATAATTATTAGAATAATGTATTTTTGCCAAAAATATCCATGTCAGAGTGGGATACATCGATTAAAGTAAGAATCAAATCAAGGGTAAAATAGTAAATGTAACTTTTGAAAAAGAAAAAAAATTAAAAAGTAGAAATTTTCTTAAAACACTCTAAAAAGAAAAAAGATGAATTTTGAAAGGCCTATTTCTTTATGTTTGTTGTTGCAGAGAGTTCATCTTAAAACTTATGTTTATATAGTCCAAAAATAAATAGTCTCATTTTATTTTTTTTATTACAACTCAACCTAGAACAACATCAAATTACTATTTAACATATATTTACTATGTTTAATGTAATAAAATTTCAATTATTGATACAATATTAAGAACACTATTAATAACAATTTTACTTAAAAAAAAACTAAAGTGAGAAATTTTTTTGGGATGGAGGGAGTATATATTTTTTTAATATATTTTAACTTTAATCTTCATATACCCATATAAAAGTATCATGTTTATTGAATGTTTTTTTCACTCTTAAGTGTTTAGTAGATGGACTCTTTGAATTAAACAAATATTTGTTTTGATAAAAAAAAAAAGTTGAATTTTACCTTGGGAAATAGTCTGTCACCGTTAAATCATAAATGTACTACACTTCTAATACTATGATATTATATTAATACTTGATCCCGGTCTCTAAATGAGTTATATTTTTAGTTTTTTATTAAAATTAACGAAACTGATATTTTAGTGGTACATGTGCATTAATGTCGTTAATTAATGTACACATACACCATTAGAAGTCTACGGTAGGACGTGATACGTGTCAAAGATGAAATTGTAGGACGTGATACGTGTCAAAGATGAAATTAATAAATTTATTCAAAAGTGAACACTCATTTTGAAACAAATTTATTTTGAATATGGACACTCATTTGGGAAGGATGGAGTACAACTTATTACCACATCTATAATTGGCCATCTATCTTTCAACATCTTTTTTCTTTGAGTTAACTTATAGCTAGCCCACTTAGTGTAGCATTTTAAAAATGTAGTTTTTTTTAAAAACACAGTTTTTTTCAAACATAACTTTTTTCTTACGTACAAACGCGTTTCTGATGCCATTTCAAAATACAGTTTTTTTCCTAACAGTGTTTTAAAACCTGCGTTTTGGGAAAAAACTAAAAATTTCAACGTCTAAAAAACGTAGTTGTGTTTAGAATACACAGTTTTTTTTACTGCAGTATTAATTGATACGCAATAAATGCAAATAAGCTACGTTTTGGTGTTGCGCAGCACCAAACATGCTCTTAGGGCCCAGAATATTAATCATTTTGGCTATAAGGAAATTCAAGTTATTGAGAGAGCATAGTAAGTTTGTAGCTAGGGCTATTAAGCGAGCTGAGCTAGCTCGCGCTCGACTCGGGTTCGGCTCACATAAACTTGAGCTTGCATGACTCGATCGAACTCAAGCGTAAACGAGCCAAACTTGAGCTCAAAGGCAGGCTCGGTAGTCTAATTGAGCTCGGGCTTGATAAAGCTCAGCTCAGCTCAGCTCGTGAGCTCGTAATCCCGGCTCGAGATTGACTCGTTGACTAGACTTGACTTGATATTATTTTAAATAATTTTTCAAGATATTTATTATATATAAGAATTTATTTACCTTTTAGTAAAAGTGAAATATTTATTTTAAATGTTCAGTCTAAATTATATACTTTGAGTTAATTAATTGAAATTAATTCTTGTATTTAAAGTCTCCAAGGTGGTGTCTTATGAGCAATCGGGTTTGCTAGTGTGGGAGGTGTGGAGCTTTTGTTAGATCAATTGACATATCATTTTTAGGAAGAAAAATTAAGCGTTAATGTATAATTCTAAATGTAATATAAATTACTCCCGTGTTCCTAAGGAATAGTCTGTCTTTTCTTTTTAGGTCCCAAAAAAAAAAAAAAGCTCACCTTCTAATTTTACTTTTACTATTTTATTTTATCTTTAATTTGATTCTTCTTTAAGTGATGGACCCACACTCACATGATCATATTTGAAAAATATCTAATACTATAATTTTATAATAAAATCAATTATCTTTTCTTAAAATTAAACGTAACTTTATTTTTAGGATTGGAGGGTGAAGTATTTTGTCATCAAGCTCAAACTCATATCGAGTCCAACTCGAACTCTTGGTTCATAAACAAGCTCGCGAGCCAAGTGCAGTTTCTTAAACTCGGCTCAACCTCAAAAATTTCTTGAAGGAGCCAAGTTCAAGCATACCAAGCGCAGCTTGAGTCGACTTAGTTATGGCCCTATTTGTAGCGATAGCATCTCCCCATATGGATATGGGTTGGTCGTTTCCAATTCTGGCGGGATCCATTAACGATGGTTGGTAAGGGGCTGGGGGCATGGTTTTGTTGTGGTCTTGATCGTTTCGACTTTGGTAGATTTATTTGGCATATTTTTGTATATAGGCTACAGTTTTCATATTACAGGAATGTAAACTACTCCTTTCGTTCCACCCAAATAATTTATGTTTGAAAAATCTAATTATTAAGATATATATTAGTGTCATTGAATTTGATCATAATTACAAAAATATTTAAGCACAACCAAGATGATTACAACACAAGTAGAGGGTCAAGATGAAAAATTATGAAAATTGTAAATATAAACATTTCGAACTACTAGAATGAACTCTTTGCATGGAACAGGTGAATTAACGTATAATTATATAGGGAAAAGTGTATCTTTTAAAAAAAAAATCCTATTTTTTGAACAAATTGTACTAGACTATAATTGAGTTGATCCCTTCAAGGCTTCAATAATTCACTTGAACATCATTGTTTTTTGCTCACCTCTTATTGAGCAAAAGTAGAGTTTTAGTGTACTTTTTAACCTACTTTTCTCACTCATTTTTCTGAGAGAAATTGTAATCGAACTGTTTTCACTCGAGAGGATTTTCAAGTTAATGACTATTAATTCCTCTGACAAAGATCCCCATTGTTAATATCCTCAAGAATAAAAGAAAATTAGAAATTCTTTGTAATGTAGTCAACTTGCTTGTTTTATGAGAAATAAAGTTAAAGAGTGTCAAGAGAATAGTATGGTACTTTTTTTAAAAATAAAAATAAAAAATAAGGTGTCATCAAACTATATTGGATTTGAGATTGATTTTTACTCGAGGTACGTACTGAGCTTGTAATCGACTCATGAAAATTTGTACATTGTGAGAATCAAACACGGGACATCTCGCTGAATAGATCGTCCCACACATGAACTTAGTAGTGGTCAGGTCACTGAGCCAATCCATTAGGTTACTAGTATGATACTTTTGTGTCTCAACATATAAATTGAAAATTAGTAAGAGTACTTTAATTTATACTTCCTCCGTCCCAAAATAAATCCATTTAAATTTTTTTGTTAACTACTGTTATGTCTGTGCTACTGCTCACTACTACTATTTTGCTACCCCATAAGTGACTTAACTTGTAATTTGTGTTTGTGTGTGTGTGTGAGTATCGAATTAGTCATGATACTCGCACACACAAACTACTATTACTAAGCAGAAAAATTTTAATTTGTGTGTGTGAGTATCGAATTAGTTACGAATTAAATTTACCTTTGTTAGCTACTATTATGTCTTAATATTCACTTACAATACTATAAGATGAATATCAAAAGAATATTTATTTATGTATGTGTGCTACTAAAATAATTTAAAAAATAAAAAATAAACACTCATTTAGGAAGGAGGATTACTGACAAAAGAACTTCTTGTAAGTACTTGTTTTCTTTCTTGCTTATTACAGTACTTTTTAGAATATATTTTTTTATATATATTTTAAATCATACATCTAATTAACGTCATTTATGTAATTCTTTTGTAAATTACATAACCAAATCAATCATCTTGGACTTGTGAAACACCCTTATCTTACAAAAGCATACAAACCTGTAAAAGTCGTTTTACATACATACAAGAACTTGAACCCACCCCAAAATTTGAAATTATATTTTACTAAAGAAGTGGGAGCTCTAGCTAGAACTGGCAACTGGGGATGGGGGCCACTTTTATACTAGTATAAGTTTCTGCTTTCCAATAAATGAATGTTTGAGCAGTTTTGGGCCACGATAAGGACCTTCCACCATGTACATTAACCTAACAGGTTTACATTCTATTCTGCGGATTCAGCATCTATTCAATTTTTAGGATGGGTGGGCCTATCTGTAAAAAGACATAAATACCCTTATTCTTACTAAATACACTTACTACAATGCTATAACATTCACAAAACTTCTAAATACTCCACCAAAAAATTTTGTATACACCCTCTAACTTTTACAACATCTTTTCATCTTCTTCCCAACTCCTTTCCAAAACTTTAAATTTTTCAACATCCATATTGTTACAAGAATTAAGTATGGAGCATAAAGAAGTGAAGGAGACAATAAATGCAAGTATTTCTACCTATTTTAAGCTTAAGAATCAAATTTTCATGTCTTTTTTCACACAAACATGAGCAGCTGGGTTGCGTAGTGTTCGAGACTGGTTGAAGGAACACCACAGTAGTGTTCGACTAGGGCTGAAGGAACATCACAACAGTGTTCGGTCAGTACTTGGCTGAACACTGCAGTGTTTCCTCAGCTCTGGTCTAACACTGCTATAGTGTTCCTTCAGCTCTAGCCGAACACCAATGTGGTGTTCTTTCAATCAGTGCCGAACATTTACAACCTAGAATTTGAACAAAATCCAACTAATTCAAAATGAAAGAAATTTTATACCTATGGTCCTTCTCATTGTTTGATTTCTTCTTCTTCATTTTCTTCTTTCTAGAGAGAGAAGTGAACAAAAGATTTGTTTCTTCTTCTTCTTCTTCCTTTTTCTTCTTGTGCTTATGAGGAGGACGGAGGAGGGTGCAGGTTTGCTTGCCGATGTCATATTGGATGTATTTAGATAGAGTAGGGTTGTTATTAGCCCCACTCTTTTAGAATAAGTTGTTTGAAGAGTAGAGATGTTAACACCCTATTTCTTCTAAATATACCCCTTTTCTAATACATTATCCCTCTTTATTTTTAACCCCTAAATACTAAATACAATCCCTCAATTTCCCATTTTATCCCGTTATTCCTCCTCCCATGACGCAAAATTGAAGGGAGACCTTTTGGGATTCTCCGGCCATATTCATCAAAACCCTCTCTTTTCGTTGCCTCACTTCCACCAAGGGACATGAACTTGTTGCCAATCATATCGTTTCTCGGTAATTGCGCAAACACACTCTTAGAAAACTCCTTCATCGCTGCCACAATCTCGGCCGCATCTCGGTGCAACACACCATTTCCATATCTCCATTCCCAGTGTTCCAGCGGTCTCGGCGTTAGATGGTGTCGCCATAGCAGATGGCATGCTCATTGTGTACAGAAGATTCAAATATTTTTTTTATCTCCTGTCGATTCATGCTCAAGGAAGAAATTCGAGACAATATTCATCGCGCGATTTCCCAAATTGTGTGTAGTCTCTTTGAAATCAAATGAACCAAGTTAATTTATAGTGACTTTTTCACTAAATTTTCTATAATTTTTAATGAACGAGATATTGTTCGGCATTGTTTGGCCGAACATCACAAGGATGTTCGGCTAGCCCTAATTGAACATGCCAATAATGTTCGACTAGCACTAGCTAGCCGATCTCTCTTGTAATGTTCGGCTAACGATAGCCGAACAATATCAATCTAAAAATTTGTCTATCTCAACCCAAGGACAAGAACATCTTTTTAAAAAATTTAAAAAATTGCATTTTGGTAATAAGTGATGTGCGTGTATTTAGAGGAAGGGGGTGTTAATACCCAACTTTTGTTTGAATCAGTTTAATTTAATGATTGAATTTGTATCTCAGCTTTATAAATCCTGCTAATTAATGGGAGTAAAATCTGCTAATCCAACTTAATTTGACTGAGATTGCATCTCATCCGTATAAACCCTACTGATCAATCTAAGTAAAATTTGCTGATCTAGCATTGACAAAATTTTAACCTTACTTATCTTTTATCTTTTATTAATTATACTATATGTTAAAAATAAATTATTCAAATCACTTATTTCCAGAATTGATCAAGTGCTTTTGCCCCGTGCTCAGCAGTGTTTCTAGCTAGTACTTCCTCTAGCCCTAAATTATTATATTTGGTATATGAATTTAAAAAAGAAAATTGAATTAATTATTAATATTAATATAATGTATAATTTATTTTAATGTATATGTATATATGACCTATAATTAAAGTAGAAAGAAATAATAAAAATATTGTCTTAAAAAATATTTCAAAAAAAATAATTATTTAAAAAAAAATTTAAGACAATAATTTATGAAGGAAGGGGTAGTAAAAAGTAAAAACTAAAAAGTACAAGAGTATTAAAATTGAGAGAGAGAGAGAGAGAGAGAGAGAGAGAGAGAGAGATCTTTCTTTTGCATGAGATAGACACCTGCTTTTTCGTGATCTGGAGGGTGAGGGAGGAGGTAGGTTTACTGTGGTTTGGTCCGTTTGGATGAGCAAGAGTGGGTCCAATACCTTTTCGTTCAGGCTATATATATATATATATATATATATATATATATATATATATATATATATATTAATAAACCACATACCTTTAAAGTTTCATATTTTATTAAGGCCAAAATATGAGAATAAAATTATTTTAAATTATATTTAGACTAAGTCTTAGTCAATAACTCAATATTATTTTTATATTTTCATTTAAAATTTAAAAAGAGAAATTGCCAGGTGGCTAACATTTTGTCCAATATTGTAAAAAACAAAAAAAGTCCACGTCACCTACTCTGTTAAGTTTTAGGAGTAACGACTAGGTTTTATTTTATTTTTTTTGGCCATCTTTTGGTAAGTTTATGGGTTTCTTTTAATAATTTTGTTAGACTGATGGTGTCTATTGAGCACTTTTAACAAAGTTGGTTGGTGATTTTTTGTCGTTAATGCTGATTTGACTCAAAGTAAAACTATCGAGAACTTCAACCTATTAACTAACATATACTCAGCTCCATTTCGGCCAAAGATTTCATATATTTTCTTGGTTTTTTACGAGATTTTTTTATAATACATTGGGTTTGAGACTAATCTCTTCTCATGGTACTGAAGTTGTTGACCAAAAAATTTGTATCTATTAAGAGTTGAATATGTGACATCCCGTTAAATGGACGACTTCGTAAAAGAACTCATTTTCAATTAAAAGATTATTGGAGTATGTTATTCATTTTCAATATCTTATTTAGAATCTCAAAGCTTATTGATTAAATAATTTATTTTATCTAAAATAATTCTAAAATGCAATGGATCGGAAGGGCTAACTAGGGGTCCCGAGCACAATGACGAAAAGCCAGAATTTTACAGTAAGGGGAAAATTTATATTACTTTCATAAAACAAAAAAAAGTATCTCATTTGAAAATTAAATTTTTTTTATCTTTTTTATGACACATAATAGAAAATATTAATGGAGATTTATGGTAGAAATTTGAAAATTAGACTATTTCAAGGGAAAAACTAAAATAGAACAACTCTTTATTTAAAATGGATGGAGTACTGTTTACATTCTAAAATGTACACAATTGCACAAATTTAATAATAATTTTTTTAATTATTAAGGGCAAAACTTGTACGGAATTGAATTGAATTAAAGAGATGCTCCATTAAGGCCAAAATAAATTAAGAAAAGTTTATTTAAATATAAAATTATTATCAATCAATTTTTTGTTCCCTAAAAACCAAAAAAGGGGCGCAAATCGCTACACTATGACTACATAGCGTGGTTACTCCCTCCGTTCCACCCAAGCAGTCCACATTTGAAAAATTAAATAATTAAGAGATATATTAGTATCATTAGAGTTGATTATAATTACAAAAATATTTAATCTCAACCAAAATGCTTACAACATAATTAAAGGGTAAAGATGATAGGTTATTAACATTATAAGCAATTTTTTTGAAATTGGATTATTTGAATTAAATATCCCAAAATATTATAGTGGACTCTTTGTCTGAAACTGAAGGAATATTATATTCTCTGGGAAAAGGGTGCAAAGTTTCCTTAAACTATCAAAATATTATCTCTTCTTTTTTTCTTCAAAAGTATAGAATTTGATAGTACTAAAATGCAACTTTCTCAAAATTAGAGGGGGTAATAGCCTCCTTATGTAAAGTGTTCTCTGCTTGAAATCTTGAAGAAATTATTTACTGAACCATTATATATTCAGCATCTATTTGATACATACGTAAGAATGTACATCAACTATACTCAAGAAGCTAAATACGTAAGTTTCTTACATATAATATTGAGATACGTAAGTTGGTACTCATTGATATACATCAGACACTTTGATTAAATTTTTGAGATTTTTGGTTGTGACTCAATTTTTTTGAGAGCACATTGTCATTTTTCTCAATTAAGGTACAAATCAATTTGCTATATACTTAATCCAATGTTGTGAAGCAAACTTACATTTTGGAATGTGATATAAATATCAAACTATTGAAATACATATTGGGCTACTATATAATTAAATTGTTATTGTAACTTTTAACAGTCGATATTCTATTAGAACTATTGAATTAACCTCATTAATACGATGACACACTATAAGCTTTATCTGCATAAGACTCATTAATATGATGACACGCTGTAAACTTTATCTGTAGAAGACGCTAAGATTCTTAAAATACAAGGTTCAAAATCTCTCTAAATTTGCGTCAAACCTATTCTTTTTTTCTTTTTTTAGGGGTCGGTCAAAAAACAAATCTATGTGAATCTTTATTAATGAAATTATATAATTATTTGGTCCATTGGCTTTACGAAAACTATGCGTTTGGTCACCCCTCATACAAAAAAAATCAATCTGGTCACTCAATTTGCATTTCCTTGTGAGATTCCTCCTTCAAATCGTTAACGTCGAATTTTTCGTTTGTTTTTAAAAAAATACATAAACTACCCTTCACGCCTTTAATTCAGTAAATTGAAAATCCACAACGAAAGGGAAAGAGCGAAGCTGTACTCCAAACCTTCCCGCAAATCAAGCATGCCATGATTGAACTGGCAAATGAGTGAAAAATAGTGAAGAATCGAAGACATTGAACTGAAATTCCGAAGAATCGAGGTCATCGCTGGCAATAGGTACGACATTATCACAAAATGTTTGAACTAGTTAGAAAATTAGGGTTTATTTATGTTTGCTTTGAATTTAGGGATTTAAAAACAATTTGTACTAAAATTTAGGGCTTTTACGTGTATGACTTTAAATTTAGGTTTTTACAAAACAACGTGTTACTATTATGGCTGAAATTAGGGCTTTGAATATAAGGCTTTAGAAAACAATTTGGTAGAATGAAGTGGGTTTCCACTTATTATGGCTATTTTGATTAATTCTCTACAAAAGTACACTTTTTTCTGTCAAGTTTTGCTTTATAGGTCAAGTGCTTAGAAAGCACCCTGGTACTGTGTATGGCTATTTTGTCTGCTTAAACTTTGAAAAATGGAGTGGTTCCAAGTGGTCCAAAAAGAAAGACATAGTGGGGGACAAACTGTATAAGGGCAATTTTTTTTCTTCTTCTTATCTGGTTACAGAATGTAAACTAATTTTTTTTTTCTTTTATGTGTCTTTTACTTGTATGCATATAATGCAGTTAATTAATTATGTACTATGTATGCTATTGTTTTGCAGAATAGGGCTTTTCAGTATAATAGTGTATTATGGGGGTAGTTTTGTGAAAAATGGGGTGCTTACATACAGTGGAGGGACTTATGATATAATTGACAATAATGATGCAGACTACACCTCATTTGTTTCTTTAAAGGCTGACATTGAAAAGTTTTTGAAGTATAAAAATGTGAGATGTTTGTGGTACTTAATGCCAGAAGAAGATATTGACTTTTAAAATTAGATAATCGAGTTAGGAAAATGTATAGTGATTTTGAAACTAGAGGGACGTGTGCTTCATTAGGCAACTGTGAATATTTAGAAATTTATGTTGAACATGATGTGGATAAGTATACTGAAGTTGGTGGTCTTATTGTTGGTACACATGAAAGTGGGATTGATGATAATGTAGACTGTATTATAATAGACAAAACACCCGAAATAAGAGGTGATCAAGATGATTTGGGTTATTCTGAAATTAGGAATGAAGCAAGATCTGATGATAACCTGAATGGAGAGGGTGAAGATAATGTGAATGGAGAGGATAACTTGAATGAAGGTGATAATTTGAATCAAGAGGATAATTTGAATGGAGATGATACTGTGAACATGAATGAGGCAAGGCTTTCTTCTGATGACAATAGTGATGATGAGAATTATGTTCAACAAAGTGAAAAAGAATCTGAGAATGAGTATAGTGAAAGTGATGCAATAGAAGCAAGTGATGAGGAAGTGGCTAATGCAAGAAGAAAATTTATTGAAATGAAGAGAAATGGGTCAGTGAATGTAGGGGATGAATGTCCAACAGCTGATTTGATAGAGAAAATCCATTTGTAAACACTGGAATGACTGAGGAGGAACAAAATGCCATGGAGAATGAATTCATTGTTGACACTGATTCTGATCTTAGCTCAAGCAAAGATGAGGCAAACCCTAGGAAGAAGAAAAAAATGCCCAATTATGGAGCATTCAATCCAATGATTGATCAAAAAGATATCAAGTTTTCATTAGTGATGCAATTTAAAAATTCAGAGGAGTTTAAGGAGGCAGTTAGGTCATATGTAGTAGTAAATGGCATAGATTTCAAGTTCTTGAATAATGAAAAAAGGAGGGTGTGTGTAGTTTGCATAAACTCCACTCTATGCCCTTGGAGGATTTGGGCAAGTTAAGACAAGGGAGTTACGACTTTTAAGGTTAGTACCATAAATCATAACAATATGTGGAGCAAAACTAATCCTAGTTGGATACTTGAATCAATAAAGGTAGAGATTATGGAAACTTTTCAGTTGGATGTCAGTTTGGCAACTTGCTCTAAGGCCAAGAGAAAAGCATTGAATGCTGTTGCTACCTCAATGATAGAACACTACAGCAAAATACGGGATTATAGAGATGAGTTGAGGAGGACTAATGAGGGTAGTACAATAGAAGTATACTGTTTCAGAAACAACCCTACATATGGTCCTGTATTTTAGAGATTTTATGTGTGTATTGATGCCCTGAGGAAAGGTCTATTGTCTGGTTGTAGGAAGGTGTTTTGATTGGATGGATGCTTTCTCAAAGGTGTTATGAAAGGAGAACTGTTAATTGCAGTGGGAAGGGATGAGAATAATCAAATGTTTCCTAGGCAATTGTGTAAGTGGAGAACAAGGGAGCTTGGAGTTGGTATAAGAAGGACATGAGTTTCTAAATTAAGTTATATCATATAGTATTGAACTATATCTGGTGAAAAATACTGGCCAAAATTTGAAAATGAGCCTCTGAAGCCTCCACAGTACAAGACAATGCCAGGAAGGCCAAAGAAAAAGATAACAAAGGCACCTGATGAGGAAGAACAGTCCAAAGGAACAAGTAGGGCCACAGAAAAATTGGGTAAAATAGGGAAAGACATTTATTGTAGTAATTGCAATGAAATGGGGCATAAGATAAGAGGATGCAAAAAGCCTAGGGTCCAAGCTAGTGGGGTTCAAACTGAGGTACTTTTGTTTTGCAGTAATTATTATTATTTTTTTTTTTTACCTTTGAAGTTAAGACATTAAGTTTTCTTCTTTTTACTTTTCTTCTAGGCTGCTGGTACTATATGAGAAAAATACAACTACAAATGCAAGTGGGGTCACATCTGAGGTACTTGTTTACATTTTAATTTTTCTGTTTTTACCATTACTTATTTATTCTTTTACTGAAAATTATTTATTTAGATTGTGATCATCTTACCTGCTGGTACTTCAAATAAAAAATGTAAACCTAAAGAAAAGGGAAAAACTCATGTTGAAAGGGTTTACACTAAACATAGGAATGAGAGTAGGAAAAAAGACTCATGTTCCCGATGGGCTGAACAGAAAGAGAGGAAGGCCCAGGAAGATTCTGAATCAAGAACCAACCCATGATTTTTGTGGACTTTATGTTACACCAAGTGGAGAAACATTCTATAAAGTATGTTTAGTTAAATTATTTGAATTTTGTACCATTTTATTAGCCTAAAGTATTGAAGCCTCAACTAACATTGAATTTTTTGTACTTTTTTGTAGACCCCTAGAGCATCTAGGCTTGTGAATTTGGATACTTATGCACCACCAAGTCAAGCCACTTCCTCAAGCCAGGCAATTTCAACAAATGCATTAGTTCCAATAAATGCAGCAGTTCCAGAAACAGTTGGTACATCTCAATGTGCAAGAAACTCGACTCAAAAGTCACCTAGGAAAGGTGATATAGGCTTTAAGTGGAGGGGAGAATTACCATTCATTAGAAGGAGTGATCAGTAAGAATTTGTGTAGTAAAAGTTGAGAAGTTGTTAAGGATGTAGAAACAATTAACTGAAGTCTTTTTGTTAAGTATGGTGATCATTAACAGTTAGTTTCAATATGAATGTGATGTATTTTAGACAAGTTGTAAACAAGGTTTGAACTTTAACTTGGAGTTGCTGTATTTTTTGGACAAGTTGTTATTGATGGTGATCATTGGATGATGTGAATTTTTTTTGGAAAGTTGTATACTTTGGTGATCATTAACAGTTTGTGAGTGTTTATTTTCAAGCATTTAACTTAAGAGGCGCAATTATACATTTCAAGTGTACAACAACTACATGCCCAAGAAGGGAAAAAACTCATTTAATGATTTTCTGTAATTTTTGTGGATTACACATTCACATTCATAACAAAAAATTATATAAGACAATAGGAAGGAACTGTTGACATAGCATTCATTTATATATCACAAACTGTTTACATAACACAAAATAAATCATATTTAGGTAACATAAGCCTAGCACTACCATTTAGACTCATAGTGTCATACAAAATGATCAAAACAACAATTGACACAACCCACAGCTTGACATTCCAATTGGACCTAACTTGAGATTTCAATAATGCAATTTCTATTTCTTTTATTACCAATTCAGATTTAAGCCTCTTCACTTCTTTTTTTAATGTCATTTTCCTTTCTTTTGTCTTGTGCAACTTCATCTCAGCCTTGTTCAACTTCTCTTTCAATTCGAGAACATCTTCGCTTATTTTTGTTTTATCATTTGCTCATTCAAAAAATCCATAACCCTTGCAAGTTTTTTGCATGAACACATAAACATAAACATAATCACAAATATAATTATATTTTTTCTATTTATTTCTTCCCATTAAAAGATAAATCAGAAAAAAAATTTGAATTTTTATGCACTACTAAATTCATGTGCATTACTATAATGCAAATTTTCAGAACTGAAATAATCACAAACAATCACTAATTTTGCCTTTATTTAATTAAATGCAATTATACACTTACACTGTTATTTGTGCATCCATAGAAGAGCTTCCCAGAGTTACTATCAGTTCATGAGATCTTCAATGGAGCTGGAGTATTGCAATCACACCATGGAACACCTTCGCGAGATCTAGCACGCGATTGAGCTGTTGATGATGAAGCCATTGCCCCTTTTCGATGAGATTTGTGGATTTTTAGATGAGATTTGTGGTTTGCGCAGGTAAGGATTTGAGGTTGCACACTGCCACTGCCACCGGTACCGGTAGATTTGGGTGAAGGAAAGAAAGAAAGAAAGAGCGAACCGGGCGAAGGAAATAAAGAGAACTGATTTCAGCCTCTATCCTTGCGAAGGTTTTCTAAAGGCGTGAAGGGTAGTTTTGGTCTTTTTGTTTAAAACAAACGAAAAATTTAAAATTAATGGCCTGAGGGGGGAATCTCATAAGAAAATGCAAATCGAGTGATCAGATTGAATTTTTTTGATGAAGGAGGACCAAACGCATAATTTTCGTAAAATCGAGGGACCAAATAATTATATAATTCTAAGTAATATGTCACACATTGTCAACCAAACTAGAAGTAAAGATTCTTAAAATAAGATGCTCCAAATTCCTCTAAATCTTTGCCAATCCTTGATTTCTTATAATTTTTCACTTAGTTATTCAAAGTTCAAACAATAAATCTATATGTCACCAGTTAATTATTTTCTTATAATCCTTCTGTTCCTCTAAGTATGTGCGTATTTGAAAAGTCTAGTAATTAATAAATGTATTAGTCTATTTCGAGTTGGCCATAAGTAAGAAACATGCATTGTGAGTATATCCAAGATGGTTTAAACACATAATCAAACAATAAATCTTATAATTTTTTTTATTTATTCACAGGAGAAAACAAAAGATGACTCAGTTTTGGAACCATAAGCTGTAAGCATGGGTACGGTAGTGGAGTAGATACCCTCTTGTGCAACCATAAACATCCATAGAGGATCTTCATGACATGTAGGGCCCAAATTGCAAATTACTTAAAGCTTAGGGTGTCCTACACTTACTCGTATTTTACTCAACGAACTCTTTTAACTCTTATAATAATATGGAGGGGACCACACATTTGGTTACCAAATAAATTAATCAATAAATTAACGAACTTAAATGTAAACTAAATTCCATTAATAGTTTTGGTTTTATTTAATCTTGTCATTTTCTTGTAGTATTTACTACTATCACTTTTTCTAACAAGGAAATTTTAACATTACAAAATGGTCCTTTCATATGTCAACATTGAATAATTTATGATTGAACATAGTTTTTGCATAAACTCTTAGGACACCACCTTTCTAAAATTATACATGAGAATGTGATATACTCATATATATATATATATATATATATATATATATATATATATGTGTGTGTGTGTGTGTGTGTAAGAACAAGAAAATTTGACTACAATTTTTATATCATCGAAAAGAAAAAATAATCATAAGAATGTAATTCTACTAGACCAAACAAGAGTAAATTAAAAGACTAGATATGTAATTAGTTTCTTACCTACAACACTTTTTTTATGGGAATTTACAAAAACATTTTCATTAACAATAGTATGTCTTAGATATGGAGAAATTATTTAGTGAAACCGACATGGTGTGATTTTTCAAAAAACATTTAAACATTTGGGCATTATAACATTTCTTATCCAATCAAAATTGAGTAGTGCCTACTAGGTATTTTCTTTCGTTCTAATAAAAAAGTCTACTTTTTATTTTTTTTTAAATTCAACATATAACTAAAGCAAATCAAAATTTAACATACTTTAATTATATTTTCAAAAATAAAATCTCATTAATTAAAAACTGCATTAAGAATATTATGGATTACAATTTTTATAAATTTATAAAAATAATTAAATTTATGTGAATTGTCGATCAAACATTAAATAATTTGACAAAAAAAAGTTAGTAAACTATTTAGACGGAAAGGAGGGAGTATAACGGAAATAAGTTCCCTAAACCCATCTTCAATTTCTACAATCCATACACCAAAGTATAGTGTACTCCCACCAGATTTTTATCCATCATCTTTCACTCATGAAATACTCATGTATTGTTTGGTACCAACCAGTGTCCTTAGTGAGTTAATGATACCAAATTCTAACAAAAAATTGATTATCATTCGTCTACTTCAGACACGTTGATAAACTTTAGAGATTTTTGATCGTGACCCCAAAAGATTGATGAAGTAATTAGATTTGGTCTTGCGTTCTAGTTAAAACGTAATTTATTTCTGAACATAACTTTTTAATATTGCGGTAGAAAAAATTGCATTTTCTAAACGCAGATGCATTTTTAAACTCTGGAACCAAAAACACAAATTTTAAAACACTGTTGGAAAAAAAAAAAAAAGCGTTTTGAAATAGTATATCTCATGCATGTTTCAAAAGAAAAAGCTACGTTTAATGAAATTAGCATTTTGAAAATAAAATAAAAAAAAAACTACATTTTGAAAACGGTACACCAAACGAGCTCTAGGTACAACATAAATAAGTTCCTCTAAGGGCAAGTCCAACATTGATACTTGGCCATAGCTATCAAAACCAAATTATGATACCTATTGATTACTATTTTCAAGGTATCAAACTATCATGTTCAACAATATGTATCAAATTCATGGTATTAAATTTATTTTTGATTTTTTATTAACTTTATTGATACTTTATACATTACCAATTATTTAAAGTATGACGGTTGTTTTAATTAATTAATTTTTTTGTTAAAATAAAAAATTTTAAAAAATTATAGTCGTCATTTGTCATGATATAAAAACTGAAATAAATTATGAATTAATGATAATTCAACCAGCTACTGTCTCCAAGCCCTCTACCCGCGCGCGTGTTCAGCCATGTGAAGTCCTAAGAGAGGTAGCAAATTTGCTATCTCTCTTAGAACTAAGGCAAAATTTGGTACCTTTTATTTTGACAATTGAAGATGCTAAGACCTTCAACTAGTTATCAAAATTTGTATTTGATACCCATCCTTGGACTTGCACTAACCCCCTCTTCAGTTTCTATAATCCATACACCAAAGGTTTGCATAAAACATGCATCAATTTACGCAAATTTTACCCATCATTTTACGGTACTCGTTACTGATCAGGAAATTCTCGTGTATTGTTTGGTATCGCCCGGTGTGCTAAATGAAACCAAATATCAACAAGAAGTTGATACTCATTGAAGTACATCGAACACGTTGATTAGTTAAGCAATAGAGATTTTTGGTTGCGAGTCCAAAGTTTGAGAGCATGTACACTCTGGAATGTGATATACTCCCTCTGTTCCATTCAAAGAGTTCATGTTTGAAAAGTCTAATTATTAATGTATATATTAGTGTCATTGGAGTTGATTATAATTACAAAAATATTTAAGCGCAACCAAGATGATTACAATTCAAGTGGAGGGTAAAGATGAAAGTTTATAAAAATTGTAACCATAATTTTTTGAAGGTTGACTCTTTAAGTGAAACGTCCCAAAATAGTATAGTAGACTATTTGCCTGGAATGGAGGGAGTAATATAAATATCAAACTATTAGAATATATATTGGGTTGACAAATGATATTACGAGCTCGAGTTTGTGATATTACTACAAGCTTTCGTGTTAGTGCCATTAGGTTGTTTAATGTCGTTGAGTTGGTGATAATTTGAAATGTTCATGTCATTACTTAAAAAAAAAAACAAATTTGACTATTGTACATACTGAAATGTAATTTTTAACTATTGATAAGGTGACATACTTTAAGTTATCTCCATGACATACTTTAAGTTATCTCCATGAGATGCAAAGATTCTCAAAATATAAGGTCCAAAACCCATCTAAATCTATGCCAACCTATTCTTTTTACTTTTTTTTTCTTTTTCAGTAACTGGTCAAATAACAAATCTGTATAAGCGAATTTTCATTAATACATTGACGCAATATCAACTAAATCAGAAGTTAAGATTCTCAAAATTATATGTTCCAAATCTCTCAAAATCTATGCCAATTATATCCTTGATTTCTTATAATTCTTCGATTTAATTTGCTATTCAAACAATAAATCTATGTCACCCGTTAATTTCTTATAAATCCTTCCGTTCCACTCAAAAGGTCCATGTATAAAAAGTCTAATAATTAAATAATAGATGTATTTGTCAGTTTTTGCTCGATCACAAGCAAAACTTGTTTAAACTTATGAAAGATGGTTTAAACACATATTCAGGTTAAAATTGAGAGATTATGAAGATTATTTTGAAAGTAAACTTTTTAATTGAAAAATATCAAAGTAAACTTTTTAATTGAAAAATCCCAAAATTAAATAAATTCTTTATATGAAACAATTTGAGAGCTAGATCAAATTTTATTTATTCCCAGGAGAAAACAAAGCTTTTTTTGATTTAATAACATGATATTCTAATAGAATTAATCCTAATAATTTGTTCATGTAAGTTTAAAAATATTTCCTTAACACAATCATTAGTATACCGATAGATTATATTGTAAAACACTTTAATGTTGTATGTAGATGAACTATGTATTTACCATTCTCGTTATGCACTATCAATTAGACCGCATATGCTAATAGCTTGTTTATTAACCATTTATGTTTCATATTTTTTTGTTTATGTTTCTTATTTTTGGTGAAGAATAGAAACAAAAATGCGTTTGAAAATTATTTCTATTTCTGAGAAACCAAAAATGCTTCTCATTTTCTCCCAAATTTCGGAAATGAAAAAAAAATTTGTTGTCGCGGAAGAGAAACAATTCTCATCCGAAACACGGAAGGGCCAAGTTAAATGTGAAAGGAAATAGAAATATTTGTCAAACATGACATGATTCTATTTCTTTTTTATTACAAAAATAAAAATACTTATCGACGCATTTTTGTTTCTAGTTCAAAATCAGAAACGAAATAGAAACAAAAACATGTAAAATAAAAGGAAGAAACATAAATTTTAACCAAACATTACATAACACTCTCTTCATAAGAGGTTCCAAATCCCTCTAAGAGCCCGTTTGGTGTAGCGTTTTGAAAATGCAGTGTTTTGAAAATGCAGCGTTTCTAAAACGCAGATTATTTAAAACGCGGCTTTTTTATTTATAAATGCGTTTGGGATATTATGTCAAAACGCAGCTTTTTATTCCCTACTGCGTTTTAAAATCTGCGTTTTGGGAAAAAGCTAGGAATTTCAGCGTTTTAAAACGCAGCTGCGTTTTGAATACGCTGCTTTTTATAACGCAGCATTGAAACGCTAAGTTAAGGAATAAGCTGCTTTTTAACCCTACGTTTTGCCCAAAATGCACGAACAAACGGGCTCTAAATATGCAACAACCCGTCATTTTTTTTGAGGGTTGGTCAAAAAAAAAAAAAAAGTGCAAATCTTAATTAATACACTGACACGCTGTCAACTAGACCAGATGCAAATGCAAAGATTCTCAAAATAAGAGGTTTCAAATCCGTCTAATTAAATCATCGTCAACACTAAATTTCTTAGTTTTTTTTGGCCGGTCAAAAGATAAAATTTTAAAATCTTAATTAATACATTGACGCGCTGTCAATTAGACCAGATGTAAATCCAAAGATTCTTAAAATTAGAGGTTCTGAATTCCTCTTAATCCGCCGATCATTGATTTATTATAATTTTTCTATTTTCTATACAAAATGTAATCTTATGAAAATATTTAACTTTTTATATTCTTTTCATTTTGCCCAAACAGTCTATATTTGAAATGTTTAATAAAATGTAAACAATAAAAGTTAAAATCTTATAAAATATTAATTATAATTCTTAAAATATACTCTTAAATAATAAACTAATTTGAACATGGAATGATTCCATGCCTCTAGGCTCTAGCCATGTTTGATTTAAAGATTTTAAAATTTTCTTAGATTTTAAACTTTCTCTCTTATTAATTCAAGTCAAAAAAAAAAAAAGTTAAATACACCCAGAATAACATTTTTTAGAAAAAAACAAATTTTAAAATTACTATTCATATGCTACTTTTTTAATGCTGCACTTTATACATAGTACAACTATGTGAATTGTTTAACTAAACAAAATAAAACATGGAAAAATATATTCCCTTTTTTATTTTATTTTTTTGGTTCAACCTGAAACGAGCAAAATGAGTGAGGCACGTGAAATAAGTGAAGAGTCACACGAGCACAGGTCCATCACGTGCGTCATCATCTCACAACTCTCTTTCTAATTTTGTCCGCCAATACTTCCCTAAAATTTCAACGGCGCGTCCAGGAAACTTTTTACCCTAAAAAACCCTAATTCACATAACATCTACCGACCCATCTTTTCCCTTTTTATATTTTCTTTTTCGGTAAGTCAGTCCGTTAATTACCGTTAGGTTTAGGGTTATCCCATTTAACATAAATTAAACTTAATAACTAGTGTCCCATTAATATATTCTTAATTTATTATATGAATCAGCCGTATAATATAGCTTTAACTGACATGAACTGTTGCATTAATATAATTACAATATGCTAATATAGTATACTAATAATATCTTATATATCCTTATCATTGAAACACAAATAAAATATTAATTTTACAAAAAACATTATATTCAAATTAATAGGCAAATGATAGTATGAGATAGAGCTTTTATTATTTCTACTAACTTTAGTGTTGGTGATGTTGACACAAATCTCGATACTTAAATGTTGATAATTAAGTTGATAATGGCTTGAAATATCCATGTCATTACTTAAAAATGACAAATTTGATCTGAAAATATGGAAATCTGAATAAATTTGATCTTATGATATGTATGTTAAAGCTGATATAATTACCATTAGCTCAAGCTCGTAATATTAAATTTCAAATAAATATGTTACCAAAATAATTATTCTTTAGCGCGTTTTAAATTACTCTTACATGTACATAAATGAGTACCACCAAACGCCAGTATAATAATGTTAAACAGTACTCTTCTTAAGAAAAAGTCTATTTCTCCTTTTTAGGCTATTCCAAAATTTTTTTTCATTTTCTAATATTTCATTTTTAGGCCGTTTCAAAATATGTCACAAGAATAATTATTCTTTGTCGTGTTTTACTAGATCTTATCTCTACACAGATGAGCACCACCAAACGCCATTATAATTATCTTAATTAATGCTCCCTCTATTCCCAAAGTAGAGTCAATTATTTTTTTTAAAAGTTCGTTTGGTCGTGCGTTTTGATCAAAATGTAGAGATTAAACGGATCTTATTTATGAAAATTGCGTTTCAATAGTACGGCAGAAAAAACCACGTTTTCTAAATACAGTTGCGTTTCAAAACGCTGCAATTTCCAGCTTTTTCCCAAAACGCTGCTAAGAAAAAAAATTGCAATTTGAAGTGGTATCCCAAAAACATTTATATATAAAAAAGATGCATTTTTAAAAAGCTGCATTTTAAAAAAACAGTATTTTAAAAACGTTGCACCAAATAAACTCTAAATCTATATATCGAGTCAAACAAGACACTCTTTTAGAAACAAAATGAATAATATTAGTCAATAGTTTAAGTATAGATAGAAATTTCGTTACATGTAATTAAGAATTTAGAACTCAATTGGCCTTTTTGACCGAGTAATACAGATGGGACGAGTCTAATTTCTGAAAGCATAACTCTAAAATAAAACATACTCTGTCCGTTTCAGGCAAAGAGTTCACTATTCTATTTAGGAATCTTTCACTTAAAGAGTCCACTTTTAAAAGTTATGCTTACAATTTTCATAACTTTTTATCTTAACCCTCCACTAGTGTTGTAAGCATTTTGGTTGTACTTAAATATTTTTATAATTATGATCAACTTTAATGAAATTAATATATCTCTTAATTATTAAAATTTTAAAACGTAGACTCTTTGGTGAAACGGAGGAGGGAGTAAAAAAGTAGATATATTGACAATAAAAGCAATAAATTAGAATTATTATCTTTATTGCTCGGTCTTTTTGTACATCCTTTTTTAGTAAAAAAATAAAACTTAAGATAAAATCTTTATTTAATTACTTTTTAATTAGGAAAAAATTATCTTAACCCTACCAACCAATTTTTACTTTTTCTTCTATTTTTTGGAAAGTTACTATCTCCCATTTCATTAGCCTAAGGTTTAGGGTTATCGCCTCATTTACCCCTTTTTTTTTTTTTTAACATTTATAACCGCGAACATCTTTAGGGTTTACATCACCATCACCGTCTCACGCTCCAAAGCCTCACGTCAACACCACTTTTCAATCCTGACCGTTGCAAGTGCGTAAGCATCTTTTACCAGACCTTGACATGACAGCGACTCACACATGACGCGCGTGCATGTAACGCGCGAGACCGGCTCTTGACTAGGGTTTTAAAGTTTTTGGTGATAAGAACCGTACCTCATTTTGCCGAGCTGGCGCTTTCTCATTCGTTTCCTCCCTCTCTCTCTTAACTTTTCCCTCTCTCTCTAGAAATATAAATAAGGGGAGGGGGGGGTAGTGTGGGGATATAGATACAGACATGTTATACGTATAGATTACACCAAAGCCTCCTTTCGAGGGAAAAATATAAAATAATTAGAGTCTCTCTCTCTTCACCCAAAACACACACACACTTGACAGTCTCTCTCCTCTTCTCGCACTCTTTCTCTCTCTACTTTCTTTTTTCTTCTTTTCTTTTCATTTCTCTCTCTCTACAATTCGGCAAACCTAAAATCGCTAGGGTTTTTCAACGCTTCGCGCTCTAATTCTGCTCAACCAGCTTGAAATCTCTTGTTAAAGTTGGTGCCTTGGAATTCGCGCTGGAATGCTCTCTCGAATGCTACTGGTTTTGTTATGAGCCGTTTGGAATCGAGGTGACGGCTGTTTTTGATTTGAGATAAGGTTTGCTTCTTTCAGATCTGTGATTTACTGTTTTTTTTTTGTTGTTGGAATCTTCGGTTGTTTCGTTTGCTGTGGAATTTAGCTGAGTTTGAGCTGGTGCTTCGTTTGTTTGTTTTAATTTTGTTAAATTTTTTTTGGTACTGATTATATTTCCATTTTGGGGTTTTATTTGTTTGTTGGAGTTTGTTTCTTTTTATGTTGTGTTGTTATGAATGAACTTTGATTATGTTGATATGGTTATGGTGAAGTTTATCGATTTGTTGTTGCGATCGGATAAACCCTAACACTGATAACACCGATATGTTATCGTATGTGTGGTGGTGGTGGAATAGTTTGTTTGATTTCTGTTTGGGGATTTTGGAGATGGGATTGGGTCGGGTTTTTTTTCGATTGTTCGGAAATGGGGTGGTAGCTTGATTCTATCGGAGTTTTGTAGGCGGCGGCGGCGATGTAGTTTTGTGAATGAGGAAACCCTAATCAATGATTTGACTTTGTTGACCGATATTTTATGAGTTAATTTGGTGATCTTTGGGTAAACTAAGCTATTCGTGTAATCTCAATGGCGGAGTGATTATGGAAATCTCCGTCCGGTACAATTATGATTTTGTTTTTTTATTGACTAGGGTTCCGACATTTGCGCGTCTCAACCATTGTACACTTGGTATTTTTCGCTGGATTTTCTTATTTATTTGTAACGCCATTTTATTTAGTGCAAGCGGTTACATTAATTTGGCATGTAATGGGATGCTTTGTTCCGACCCGACCCGAGTCCGGAAGCGAGTGGACCCCACCTCCGATCCAAAGTAGTTAGCATAAAAAACTATTGAGTTTAATGTATGATTGGTACTCCTGAATTCTGATAAGGCTAGCTTTTGGAAATGAATCTTGACATGCATGTCCGCATGGAACTCTAGATCTACATGAACTTAATTCATATGATATCTAGGTGTGTAATTTAGGTTCATTTATGTTATTCTTTATGTAACTCAAATGCATGATTTATTTTACAGTTCAATTTGCATATATCTGTTTGTGGATTTGTGCAAGAGTGATTCCTCATTTCACACTTCGGTTTTAGTGTGCTTGTAACATGGAGAGGAGTATTGTAGCAGTGGTGGACCATGGACAAGGGAGAAATTCTACTGCTGCTTTCTCCAAGTCTGGAGGATCACGGGTTAAGAATAGTTCGATATCTATAGATCTTGGCATTCCTTTGGTGAGAGAGGCAGTAAACTGTCAACACTTTTCACTGCGGTAAGTCCTTTGCTGTTTGCAGTTCTGTTGAATTTGATAATTTGTTAGACACCAAGTCTTGTTACTGCATATCTTTATGATTGAAGTAAGCAAGTGTTTGGGGATCGATGAGTACTTTACTGGAAAGCATATGAAAACAATTGTGACTGATGTGACTAGTATTTTTGCTAATCATAGGAAATGATGTTAATATTCGGCTGTGGTTCCATTTTTCTCAAATCTCTAGAAACCTTAGGCAGTTGTTCATGCACATAGTTCCGTTGTTTCTTATGTTAATTTACTTTGTCTTTCTTATCTTTACCCTACTATAGGTTAGGGAAGCTCTCTAATCACTTGCTATATGTGGGTAATTATTAATCTTAGTTTGTTGGACATTAGAAAAGAAGTATTGTTCAAATTGATTGTGGATTTTTGATTTTGGATTAAAGCACGGTAACTGGACTAGAAAATTTAATTGTTTAGGTTCACATTTTATCTTTTTGGTTATGCGTTTTGGATATCATTTCTGGCTTCAGTATTTTATATACTTTGGTTCTGGTGTAATAGTTTGCTTTTACAAGAATGTGTGCTGCTTGTCTATTTGTATAAATTGCTCTTTTGATGAAGATGCGAGTTATTGACTCATTCTCTAATCTCCACTATGATTTATAAGATAGAGGTTCTTCGAAGAATCAATTCTGATCAGCTGAGTTGCTAATTGGTTAAAACCAACAGGAAAGGCCAGAAGATAGGAAATATTAGGATGATTTTGTGGTATAGAATTTTACCTGCAAATTTTTTATCATGAATTTTTGGAGGCATAAATATTGGGCTTGGATTTGTTGTTTTCTACTCCCTTGCCTCTCATTAACTGTTTTTGTTTTGGATCCAGTCGATATGTTGCTGACATGCGCAAAAAAGACAGGAATATCTGTTTGCCCTTTGCTTCAGATGGCAACAGTGGCAACTTAGAGGAGCAACTTCCTCCTTTAGAAGTCCCGAACTTCAGATGGTGGGGCTGCCAGGAGTCCCAGAACTGCCTGTACACTAATGGTGCTGCAAGTGTTCCAGAAGAAACTGGAGTGGTTTCTAAATCCTGCAATACTGGACTGATATCTAGAAGCACTTGTTCTCCGACTCCATCCAATTATGACATGGCAATTGTGCTGTCGAATATGCAGGAAGCTCCAAAGCTGGACAAATCTGAGGGAAGAATAGTGGTTGAAAATGCTCCTGCTAATTTGAGTATGGATCATGACATTAATTTATCATTATCTACTGATAAAAATGACAAATGTGCTGAAGTTGCACAGACGATAGAGATTGGTATGTATTTAATACAATCCATTGCTCTTATATATTATCTTCTAAGTTTTGAACACATGCTTAATTACCTCAATTCTTATGTCGATATCTCTTGTCTGCATTCTTTCATTCGTCCTTTGTTCCTTTTCAGGTAACGAAAATGCTGAGACCAATTTACGGGGAGATGAAAATCATTCATCCCCATATAATGATAAGAGAGAAAAGAATATAGAAATTGGTGACAAAGCAGTCAATGGTATATATCAATTCAAAAACATCTGTTTCATATATCGTGTAATCATATTGCAGCATTTAGCTCAATTCTCGTATTATTATAACTTTGTTGCATTTTTCTTCAAATTGTTTTCCTTGTCAGGCCATGAGAATGGTTCGGATGATGACGATATTCATGAAACTGCCATTTCTGATTATGATCTAGCCAGAGATGATCCATGCCCGATACAAGAAAGACGTCCAGATGACCGAGGTAACGTCACCAAGAAATTAAAATATCAGTTAAAGGACAGTGCTTTCATCTCTGGCAACCTAAGGGTACAATTTTCTTGTGAGGATGTTACTAAAGTCTGTTGTTTTGAAACAGTTGCTGTAGAATCAAAAAGCATTGTGTTGGTTGATACATTTGTGCCTACACCTGGAAACCAAGATGCTGCAGATAGTTTTCCTGTGCCCGAGTATCCCAAAAAAGCCAATATATCTACTGAAGTTTGTCCAAGGAAACAAATTGATTCTGTGGATGAGGTGCCAAGCAATGGATTGGCTGGTTGCAATGCATTGAAGGAAGCTTACAAAATCAACAAGGTTATCACTCCTGTCAAGGGTCAGTTGGTCAGACATCCTTCACTTGAAATTGAAGATGGTGTTAGTCCATCATCTGAAAGTGATGGCATCTTGGCTGGAGATAGCCATCAAGATCAGCAAGATGATAGTTCTGTTGGTTTTCCACGTCGAAAGACTCGAAAGGTGCGTTTGCTGGCTGAATTGTTGGGCGGAAAAGAAAATTCAGGGAACAATTGCCGCAGGACAGAAAGTTCTCCTTCCAACTCGATTCCTGATGTTACTTCATCAGCCTCCTTTTCTGTTCCTCAGGGTAAGGCCAATCAGCATGAAAATGGGGGGAGTGTTGTTAGGGTTCCTCAACGGAAAAGAAAGATTCCTTATGATCAAGAAAGGAAACCCATGGACACAAACTGTCCAAGTAACGTGGGTAAAAAAGCCAGGGCCTCTAAGGGAGATGCAGATGCTAGTATCAAAGCAATTGAAATTTCTGATTCAGATTCGGAGGGAAGGGTCAATGCTGTAGCTGTATATAACTGTTACAATAGCCAATGGAGTGGAAGGGAGAGAAGTTCCTTGGGTAAAAACAAAAGTAAGCCGGCTCAAGTTGGTGGTCAAAAAATGACCTCGGTGACTTGGCCAGAACTTACTAACAAAATTAATCATGCTGAAGCGGGAGATGCGAACAAACATAGTTCTGCTGCAGATACTAGTTTGTCCAAATCAAAGCATGATTCATTCACAGGCAAAGGAATAGAGACATATTTCAGAGGCTGTATGCCTCCCCCGCAACAAAGAGAGAGAAAACCTATCTCATCAAAGAAGAAGAAGAATAGTATGCTTCAAGTTCAAGATGGTCAGGCTTTTGCAACGCCACATACCAATCATATGATTGGAGAAGGTTCAATGAAAAGAAAAGATGCAGAAACCTTGGGGACTGGGTCTGCAGTGGAAAAACTACAGTCAGAACCTGACGCATGTGTTAACATAGGGCTTGATCTTTCTCTTAATAGTTATATGCCATCACAAAAAGACAATAAAGATTATGCTAAAGATGAACGTGGTGTTATTCCCTTTATTCCCACACAAAAGGGCATTTTCCACGAAGATCGTACGAGGAATGATGGTTTTTGCACTGGGGAACCGAGTGTCTCAGATAACTCTACACCCGGTCAATCTACAGAAGCAGTACTACGCAACCTTAATGACAAAATGGCGCGTAAATCGGTGATGCTGCGTGAGCAGCGAAATTATTTCCCTCTGCCTTCAAATGGGAATTTTTCTCTGCTCCAAAATTTGGTATGACCTCTACTTCCTTTTCATAAATTAAATAAAATATTTTCGTGATGAAGTTTTCATATGTTTTTGTTTGCTAACTCAGTATTTGTTTATTTATTGACTTATTTTTGTACTTTGGGGTAGGAGGAATTACTTCCATATTTGTTAAATATTACATGTAAGCAAGTCGATGACAGTGGTTGATGCATCTGTGCTCACTCGTTATGCATGATATTGAGAGTACAATTGGTTGCTGTTACTACATTTGTCTTGGTGATGTTTAAGTAGTTAGTTGCATATAACCTTCCAATGCTGTAATGACTCCATATCTATATAGCTCCAAATACTCCATTTATTCATATTTGAAAATGTAAGAGTACCTTATATTGTGAAATAGTTGATGATAAGTAAAACTTCTGTAGTGCTGTGTTTATTACAAGTATGTTTTTTTATTATTATGAGTCTGCAGCCAATTAAGTATTTGTCCTTTGCATGTTTAGCGACACAGGTATAAACAAACATTAAATCTAGTCCTACATACTTCTGGACATGTACATATATTGTACGAGCTTTTAGTTTTAATGATTGAAGGTATCTCTCATGCTGCCTATATGTTTAATGGTATATTCTCTCCATTAAAAAAATTGATATTGTTTGCAGGACTTCTCTGACCCATGTAACAATGAGAAGAACCGTGGAATTCACGGACGTCCAGAAGCTATGAGGCTAAACAGTGACCAAAGAGCAGAGAACGTGTTTGCAAAAGGAAGTTCTGATGACATACCCATGGAAATAGTTGAACTCATGGCGAAGAATCAGTATGAAAGGGGTCTTCATCAAGCTGACAGAAGTTACTCTCAGCCCAGAAGGGACAATAGCAAAAGGAATGCCAATGCAATTGCTTTTCCCAACGCGAATGGGAATGGGCCAATGACGTGGTTACAGAGGGAATGTCCCAGTACCAGCAGAAGAAAGTCCCCATCATCTAATGCAATAATCGACATGCTCAACGTGAGTTCGAAGGTGGCCCCCACAAAAAGGTCTTCTACCATATTCTCAGATAACGAGATGAACTTTTTCAACATGGGACAGATGGAAAATCGACCTTTATCAATTTTTGATGCATTTTCACAAAATCAACCAAAGGTATCAAGTGGGGCCCCATTTTCTGATTTGGGAGCACTCAGAAACAGGAATTTGCAGAGTAGTGAATGGAAGGACAAGTTGATGGCACACACGTTATCCCCCACCGCCAATATGCAGTACTTCAAACCATTTAATCGTTCCTATAATGGTTTGCCACGGAGTGAAGCAGGACATATTTGGTCTTCATCAACACCTAATCACATGCTCTTTGGACATAACATTCCTCAAAAGGGCCCAAGTGAGTCAAGTAACCTAGGAATGCGTGAACAACTCCTAGTCCCAGATAAGGGTAAGCGGGTTGCTACTCTTGATCTGAATGTTGCGGACCTTAATGGTGCCAGTCTAGAAGAGCAAAGCAGAAATTCGGATTCGGAATCTCTCAAGAGGGCATCTGCTGAATATCAATTTCTTCCCAAAAAGGCGGGAATGGAGCTCAATGCAAAAGGTAAGGGGACCTCAGATGCTTCATATTCTAACGAGACAATAACTGCGTTGCAATTACTCGGTCTCATGGATGCAGGGAAGCAGCCAAGTAAACCTTTCAGTGTGGATGGGAAAAACTTCCTCGACAAACCTCTCTCCCCTTGTAGCAGTCAACCTATCTTCAGTATAAATGAAAAGCCGGATTTAATTGAGAAATCTCTCTTTCCACAGTCTGGTCTCACGCCTGGGACTGGTGAAAGCTCAAGACACTTGACTTCTGCTCACGTTAGAAATAATCTTGGGAAATTTTGTGAACGCCCTCCTGCCACTCCTGCTCTCAATTCATATGAATCTCTGTTTCGAAATGTTGAAAATGTTAAAAGGCCCCCTGGTTTTACAAACCAAATGTTTGTTAGAGCTCAAGAGCAAGAGAAAGCAAAGGGTCCATATTCACCTGCACGTAATCGAGGCGGAAAGTTAGCAAAATCATCTGTTTCTCCTAGTTATAATCTACACAGAGTCGGAGATTTTAATCCTGGTAATGACAAGCAGAAAGGAATCCTTAGTGCAGTAGATTCTCTTGTGTTTCCTTTCCAGCGGCACCCAATTGAAGATCCAAGCAAATGCATGAACTTGGGGCCTCGTTTTATACCAGGTATTGTTAGGCCTACAACAGACCGACCTCGAACTGATGTGTGCACTGTCAACAAAAACCCTGCTGATTTTAGTGTACCGGAAGCAGGAAATGAATACATGATCAGTGGTGAAGATCTAAAAGTTGGAAAGAAAGTTTTTTCCAGGGGTAAATCTCTATTGGAGAGTTTGAATGGAAGAAAGAAGCAGAGGGTTACAAAGACCACAACAACAAATGAGCAGGCCCAATATCGTACAATGTGAGCTGTTCCGTATGCCATTGCCCAAAGTAGTGTTTCAGTTTTCATCTAGTGAAGATGCATCATTCGGGGCTGCTGCTTGAATTCCCAGCTGGGATTTCTCTGTTTTGTTCACAGTAAGTGAAGTATTTCTGAGTGTTGATTGAGGATGTGCATATACTGCCAGTGTTGGTTCCATTCTGCAACTGAGGCCGTAAATGGTTCAGGGTGCTGATTGGCTGCTTGACTGCGTTGGCGGGTGGTAGGTATGGACTCCCTACACTTGAAATATGCATTCTACCTTTGATCAGAAATAAACTTCAATTGTATAAATTTTGAATTTCGGTTATGTATTTTTCTTTTTCACAGTTTATAGGGTGTCATAAAACCTCAGAGTAGTCAGTTTGTTGTTGTTTCCTCAGTGAGTGTTGGGACCTTGCTTTCAGTTTAGTTTGTGTTGTGTTGTGTTGTGTTGATGTATACTCGGACTTGGTCAAGAAACTGTGTGTTCAGTTCTTGATACTCCTCCGATCTCAGAGATATATGTAAGGATGTTTATTTAATAATTAAGTCGAACCTTGTTGTATATTTGTACTTGTCTTTTCTTGCGCTAATTAATTTTGTAATTTCCGGGGAAAATTTTCACTCAAAATAATGTTGAAATTTGAATGCAGTTGAGCGCTACCACTAGTTCAGGAATCAGGATAGTAAGTAGTACAGTAGTATTTATTTGTTCTTTCCATAGGGATAGGGATAGGGATAGGGAAAGTGTATGTCTCTTGTTTTAAGCCCTAGCTAGCTAGCTAGCTCCTTTCTTTGTGGGATAGTATTAGGGTCCATTTGGTACAGCGTTTACAAAACGCAGTGTCTTAAAAACGCAGCGTTTTAAAAAATACAGTGTAAATGGAGGTCTTTCCTTATAAATACGTTTGGGATATCACTTCAATACGTAGCTTTTTTTTTTCTAAGAGCGTTTTAAAACTTGCATTTTGGGAAAAAGTTGGGAATTTCTGTGTTTTGAAAACGCTGCGTTTTCTGCTGCAGTATTGAAACACATTTTTTGTAAATAAGCTGCGTTTTATCCCTGCGTTTTGGCCAAAACGCTCGACCAAACGGGCTCTTAGTGTCGTACAGTTCCAATTTTATTATTGGATTTATTTGAGTAGAAAATGTAATGATATTTTTGTACAATTATAATGCCTACGTTTTGACCATTCTTGAAGAATACTACTCCTACTTAAAAGATGCGAATATTATTACTCCCTCAGTTCTAATAATTGTGTGTCATCTTCTATTTTCCCCTCCTTATTTAATTTTGAGTGAGCCTATTAACACCTTCCATACTTCTAAATACACTCTCATTTAATTTTATTATAAAATGCTATTAATTTTTCAAAAATATTTTTTTGCCTTTAGTTTTTTTCAGCTCAAAACCTTTAATTATTGTTCGTTTAGCACTAGCCGAACAACCTAGTGATGTTCAATTAGTGCTAGCTATGTTCGGCCAGTGCTAGTCAAATAACATTAGAGAGAGAGAGAGAGAGAGAGAGAGATGGGAAAATGTTATTTTGTTGTCTTTCTTTTCTTCCTCCTTTTCTTCCTTGCTTTAGAAAAGTAGTATAGTTTTTCTATAACTGATTTAATAATGAAATTTAGGGATATTCATAAAGAAAATTACCTTGGCATTTGTGAAATTTTGAGGTTTTGGTGTTGAAGAAAATCTTACGATAGTATATCACACTTTAGTTTGAAATAACTTCTTACAATTATATCCTTTAAGTTTAACTATTATTTTTTATTTTAATAACCAAAGATCACATATTTTCTCAAAGTTTGGTAGACAGAAAATATGCTTATTTTATTAATTTTTTTATTATGCTTAATTGATTACTCATATCATTGAAAGTGAAAATAAAAAGAAAATTAACTATATAGTTCATTGATATTTTGAACTAGAAAATATTGTTAAAAGGTAATTAAAAAAGTAATTATATTAGTCAACGTAATATGGTAAGTAATTAAGGGGTAGTAATTTTATCGAAAGTTAATTTAATTTAATGTAAAATGTGATAATGTATACATATATATAGAATGGATGAGTTTTTTAGTCTAGGTTAATATATATATATATATATATATATATATATATGGGAGAGACTATTTTCACTACATTTTTGTTTATTCACTACATTATCACATTTTATACTTGTACCATTATCTGTACTAACCTAGAATGGATGAGGTTTTTAGTCTAGGTTACGATCGAGTTTGTCCTCCAGGGTAGGGACTACTCACACACACACACACATATATATATACTTGTTTCGGAAAATAAAGAAAATTTAAAATAGAAAATAGACTAATTGGTCAGAATAGAGTGAGCGAGTATATGACGATATATACTTGTTTCGAAAAATAAATAAAATTAAAATATTTTTACTTTATTTTTTATAACAAGTATTAATAGGCGGCCAATTCAGTTTACACTGATTCTGTTTCAACCTCGGAAGAAAGACGCTGAAATGGATCCAACAACCATCTAGTCGTATCTCTTATAACAAGTAAACGAAGGAAACATGAAAATTATTTTCGAAAAGAAGATGGCTAATTAGAATATTAATTTCAAAGGAAAAAAAAAAAAAGAGATAGTAAACAGTTGCATTGTCAGAATTAATAAATCTGAGCAAAGAACATAAGTTAACTTATGGTCATTACCATGCACAGCCTTCTTGGGTAGTAGTTAATTAGGAACATTTTATTAAAAGGTTGACATAATTAAATATTGTGTAGAGTTAGATACAAGAAGAAGATGAGTTAGAGGTAGACATGGCCTGAATATATATGTACTTTTCCACTACTCTCTCTCTCTCTCTCTCTCTCTCTCTCTCTCTCTCTCTATATATATATATATATATATATATATATATATATATATATATTTTCTTGAACCCCCTTGCGCGGGAGTGAAATCTTGTTGAGAATGGGATGGTACGGACTATTCAAAATTTTGGATAGCATGCGGTCGCATAGTGCGTCCGCATGGAACACTGGAAACCATGCGGCCGAATAAGGCGTCCGCGTAAGGTTTTGGAAACCATGCGGCCGCATGGAAGCTTTACAAATCGTATGCGGCCGCATAGCGGCGGGTTTTAGGGTTTTTTCTATTGTATCCATATAAATAGTTGTATACCTAGAACGTTTGAATGAGTGAGCCTCTAATAAAATTTCAACAGTCCGTTGGCCCCAATCTCTCTCTCTTCTTTGTGATTGATGTTATTATACTCTGTTAATTTGTTTGCTAGTCTTCCGCTGTACACAACAAATCTCTTCATTTTGTCCATTTATAGGTGTAGAATATATATGTTAATACATTAATGAAATTTCATCCATTGGCACAAAAGTTTTGAAAACACAAAGTATTTAAAAGCAATATCTTTGTTATAAAAAGTACAACATTATATCAAAAGTACCAAATTCGCGAAATGGAGAGGTTTCGTACCCCCCGCCCCTCCAAACTAAGGATTAAGATGTGGGCCGGTTCCCGGTACAAAGAGAAAGTCTAGATGCTTAAATTGTCCGTCTAATTTAACGTACGATCTATAAACCCACACCCATCCAATCATAATTTTTCTAACTAATTGGATTAGGACGCGGGCTGACGCTCGGTCCAAAGAGAACGTCTAGATGCTTAAGTTGTCCGTTCAGTTTAATAGGTGACAAGATTCATCCAAGTGATCGTTTTTTTAGAACTAAGGATTAGGACGCGAGCTAGTGCTTAATCCAAACTGAACGTCTAGAGTTGTTCGTCCAATTTAATAGGCAGCCGATCAATCACACCCATCCAATGTCTAAAAGACAAGTCAGCCTTTTTTTTTTTTTCCTTTCCTAAACTAAGAAATAAAAACCATGAGTTTGGTGCCCAGGGACTCATTTCATACCTACTGATCAGAGGCCAAATTGGAGAGAAGGGAGAGCGCAAGTGAAAGGTCAGCTAGCCTTCAATTCCCCACGTACTACTTTATAATAGTAGCAGTAGATGTTACTTTAACTTTTATAACAAGCAACTGCATGAGAAACTAAAATTATAAGTTTCTAAAAATAGAATGGTTAATTTTGTTCAAATTTTTCATAACGCAAAAATTAATGATCAAATCAGTTGCAACCTAAAAATTTCTTTAACATCAAAATGAAGCATCAAAGTAATAACCTAACATTTCTAATCATAACTGCGGACTGGTTCTGATTTCTCTGTGTAACAAATAGGGAAAATAATAAATAGAGATTTTAATTTTAGTTTCATATATAGTTTTATCCTAACCTAAGTAATAATACATGTGATTGATCAATCTGTCCACGTTTAGGTAATATCATAATTTGCACTGGGGGTGGATCCACGAGTCTGCTGCGAGGGCCACGGCCCATGTAAAATGATGTAATTGCGCAAATTTTCTCTTATAATTTGTTAACGAAAATTATTGTCTAAAGGTTCGGCCTCCTCAAAATAAAATTTATAATAATTTCTGAATTCGTCAATGATTCGCAGATCATATAGGTTGAGATCATGAAGTCCCTATCAATAATAAAAACAAAAGAATAAAAAAAAATTAACACAGTGTTTCTAATTAGGCATGTTAAATAAATCAGATAATGACCGTAATTCAACTGGCCAAACCACATTGAATTATAGATCCTGTCATCTTGATAAATGACTTTTTTCATTTTGAAATTAACCCGAACTGGTTTAAACCCGTTTTTAGCTTAGATATATAATAGTTGATCAATGCTAAAGATGGCAACATCTGACCATTTATTTGTCTGCAGAAAGAAATTTAACCCAAGATGATTATACAACATATATATATATATATATATATATATTGGCTTAATAGATTTAAATTGTTAATATTTTTAAGTGCCAAAATAAAAAATATATATATAGATTAATTTACCCTAACCCTACATAAAAGTAAGATAATCTTTATACAAGGAAATATTTTATTCGCAAGTACAATTGATATGTCAACCAAAGAAGAAGTTGAAGCTTTAATTATTCGAAAAAGAAAGATGGAGGAGGAGAACCTTCCAAATTTTTAAAAAGGAAAAATATCAACTCAATTAAAATATTACTAGTATATATCTCTCGCTAGAGAAGAACGTCTGCATCCACGTGCGTTCCCTACATGCACGAGCTAAGAATAACTTAACTCATGATCATTACCATAGAACCTTTTTTTTTTTTTTTAATAAATAGATTGGAGCACTTGACATAAATGTAGAGAGTTAGATGGGAGAAGATGATTCATAGATAGATATGGGAATATGTACTATTTTCCATTCTTTTTGTGTGTGTGTGTGTGGGTCTAATCTAAGGATTAAGAAGTGGGTTGACACCCCGTCCAAGTGCACTTATAGATGCTTGAATTGTCCGTCCAATCAAACAATACAATAAATTCACGCCCATCAATTTGAAAATGATTAGGTGATCTTTTAAAAAAAAAATAAAGATTATGATGTGGGCTGACACTTAAGTTATCCGTCCGATCAAACAGGCGATCGATAAACCCACGGCCATCTATGTAAAAAGGATTAGGTTGATCTTTTATTCCTAAACTAAAGATTATGATGTGGGCTGACGCTTAAGTTGTCCGTCCAATTAAACAGGCAGTCGATAAACCCACACATATCTATCTATAAATGATTAAGTGATCTTTTTTTTTTCTAAACTAATAAAGATTATGATGTGGGCTGACGCCTGGTCCAAAGCGAACATCAATATGCTTGAGTTATCCGTCTGATCTAATAGGCGGCCAAAACGGTCCACACCGATCCAATCAATAAATGATTAGACGATCTTTTTATTTTTCTCTAAACTGCGGATTAGGATGTAAGTTGGTGCCTGATTTAAATTGAACCTATAGATGCTTGAATTGTTTGTCCAATTTAATAAGTGACCGATCAACCAACACCCGGCCATCAAATCCATAAATACCTAGACATTTGTTTTCGTATTAAGAAGTGGGTTGGTGTCCGGTCAAAAGTGAATGTCCATAACATTTGATCAGTTGTGTGATTAATTTGATAGACGAGCGAATTGATCAACCCACATCTAACCCAATCTTCCGAGCCGGGACTCGGAGTCAAATTGGGAGAGAGGGGAGATCTAGTGCGAGTGCATGAGAAATCGGCTAGCCTTCACGTAGTATATAATTATAATTGTATAAGTTAATTATCTTTTACAACAAGCAACTCAAGGGAGAAATTAAAATTATTTCTAGAAAGCCACTTATTAAAACATATTTAAGAATGCAAAGATTAATCAGTTGCCACTTCGACAACTACGTACAGTGTTCCATTGACCTAATTTTCTGTCTTCATGACATCTGAAATAAATTAACGACCAGAGTTAGTTATAACCTGACATTTCCATTACCAGAAATTTTTACTGCAGGGGGTTGTTCTACTTTCTAAAAAGAAACATTCTTGATGACAAGTTGTCAAAAACTCCATTCTTTTAACTCTCTTTTTACTAGCTACTAAGTTTTGACTATTAGAGAAAATATTTAGTAGATTAGACTAAGATATCAGTAGTTGATGTGGTGATTAAATATCAATAAAAAAATATTAATTATAAGTAAGATGAACAATATTTTAATCAAAATGAGCAGACTTTGAATCATTACAAGTCTATTCACTTGTAAAAAATTGTCCACTTCACATAAGTATATACTCTATTCGTTTTTAAATAATTGTTATGCTTTCCTTTTTTATCAATTTCAAAAAAAATTATCGTGTTTCTAAACTTTTCTTTTGAGGAAAATATTTTTACTATTTTACTTTTATTTTTTCTTCAACTTTAATGATGGTCTCAAATGCACATTGAATTTAAAGGAAATTATATAGTATACTAGTATTTATAATAGAATCAATTAGTTTTTCTTAATCTTATGCCCAGTCAAACAAAATAATTATTTTAGAAAGGAGCGAGTAATAAAATTGTCCTGCTCTTAAAATTTTTTTTTTTCCGTTCCAAAATAATTGACATGTTTCTTAACTTTCCTTTTTAGGAAAATATTTTACCACTTTACCCATACTTTTTTCTTCTTACTTTAATTATGGTCACATATACAAGAGCTTTAAAGAAAACTATATATTACTATACCAATATTTATTACATATTATACCAATATTTATAATAGAGTCAATTAAAATTTTTTTTTAAATTGTGTGCCCAGTCAAACAAAACGATTATTTAGGAACCGAGTGATTAATATTTAATCAGACTAACGAAGAAGTGGTGGAGAAGCACCAATATTTTCTCCTAACTATACTCTACATGATGTAGTGATTTAGGTTAAGGGTTTCTCTTTTGAGAATCGGTACATTGAATTCCCCCCCCCCCCCCAAAAAAAATGTGTGCGTTTGTGTGTGTTTCTTTCGAGGTGGCTTAAGCTTCGAGTTGGTATGAGCGTCATCACGTGCTAAATAGAAGTTAGATAATCTTTCGAGGTGGTTTTAAGCTTTGAGAAAATGAAAATAAAAACTTTAGATTTATGTATCCTAACCCTACATAAAAGTTACTCCTTACTTTCCACCCAAAGTGTCCACGTTTGAAAAGTCAAATAATTAAGAGATATCTAAGTAGTATTAAAATTTGACATAATTACAAAAATATTTTAGTATAGTTAATACGTTTCTACCACATCGAAAAAGAAAGATCGTGGAGAAAAATCCAAATTTTTAAAAAGGAAAAATGTTAAATCAAAAGTACTATATATCTCTCATTAGAGAAGAACGTCTGCATTTACGTGCATTCCCTACGGACCCTACATGCCGCACGAGCAAAGAATAACTTAACTCATGATCATTACCAAGAACATTTTTTACTTCTTCATTTCTTTTTTTTTTTTTAGACTGGAGCCCTTGATCAAAAGGTTGACATAAATGTAGAAAGTGAGAGATGGAAGAAGATGATTTAGAGTTGGACCGGCACTTGGTCCAAAGTGAACTTTTAGATACTCAAGCTGTCCGTCCAATTAGTTAGGTGGTCGATATACTCACGCCCATCTATAAAGGATTAGATGATCTTTTATTCCTAAACTAAAGATTATGATGTGGGCCGAATCTTAAGTTGTCCGTCCAATTAAACACGCAGTCGATATACCCATACTTGTCTATCTATAAATGGTTAGGTGATCTTCTTTTTCCTAAACCGAAGATTATGATGTGGGCTGACGCCTGGTCTTAAGTGAAAATCAAATATGATTGAGTTGTCCGTCTAATCTAATAGGCCGCCAAAACGACCCACATCAATCCAATCATTAAATGATTAAACGATCTTTTTATTTTCTCTAAACTATGGATTAGGATGTGAATTGGTGGGTGGTCTAAATTGAACGCCTAGACGCTTGAGTTGTTTGTCCAATCTAATAAGTGGCCGATCAACCAACACCCATCAAATCCATAAATACCTAGACACTTGTTTTCGTATTAAGAAATGGGTTGGTGTCCGGTCTAATTAAAGTGAACCATCCATAACATTTGAGATAGACACTTGTTTTCGTATTAAGAAATGGGTTGGTGTCCGGTCTAATTAAAGTGAACCATCCATAACATCTGAGATGTGTGCTTAATTTAATAGGCATCGATCAACTCACATCTAAGAGCTCGTTTGGTCGAGCGTTTTGGCCAAAACGCAGGGATAAAACGCAGCTTATTTGCAAAAAATGTGTTTCAATCAAACGCGGCGTTTTCAAACGCATTGCGTTTTAAAGCATTGGAATTCCACTTTTTAAACGCAGATTTTAAAACGCTCCTAGGAAAAAAGGCTGCGTATTAAAGTGATATCCCAAACATATTTATAAGGAAAGACCTCCGTTTTAAAACACTGCGTTTTAAAGCATTGCGTTTTAAAACACTGCGTTTATAATATTTGCCAAACGCTCTAACCCAACTATAAATGACTAGGCAACTATTTTCTTAGAAAGAAAAGTTATAAATGAATATGGCACACATTAGAATGTGCAAAGTTGATATAAGAAGAAAATTGGAATGAATAAATTTTGAAAATTGACTTACGAAAATGGAGTCTGTTAGTCATTTTCTTGAAAAGAAAACTTTATTTTATGTTGACTTGCAAAAAAATTTACATTGACTACATTTTTCAAATGTTATCAAACACCAAAAAATAAAGAAAATATATTTCGAAAATTATTTTCATTGAAACAAACGGACCCATAGATCAGAAAACCTTTCTAGGTATCAATAATCAAGTCAAAGCTAGTCAACCGTGTACATCACTAGCCTTATCTTATCATGTGGAGTACTTTTGAATTGTAGTTTATATATGGCTTCAAATCTCTTGTAATCTCTATCCTATCATGTAACAAATATAAATAACGTAAACTGAAGTCTCACAAGTGTGTGAGAAAGTATTGAAACTAATGTCAGTGTTCTGAGTCTAGGGTTTAACCCATCACTCGTTACAGCGATGTCTTTCTTTTATAAAGCTGGTAATATACTAAGGCAGGCTGCTAGTAACTAGTAAGCATATCAGCCATGAAATATCAGCGGCCAAGCCATCTATTTTCCATATGATCATAAGATGCATGTCATCTTCAAAACTCTTTGTTGAAGGACTCTCATATAACACAGATGACACAAATTTGAAAGAAGCTTTTAACAAGTATGGTCAGGTCATGGAAGCAAGAGTAAAATTGGACCCAAAAACTGGTAGATCCAGAGGTTTTGGCTTTGTGACTTACACTGATTCGGAGGCGGCTTCTGCTGCTATCCAGGTGATTGACCAACAGGAACTGCGTGGTCGAAGGGTTAGGTTGAATTATGCGAATGATAGGTCCCAAGACAGCGGTGGTGGATATGGTGGCAGCCCTGCTTATGGCAGAGGTGGTGGTGGTAGTGGCTATATATGGAGGTGGTGGAGATGGCGGCTATGGTGGCAGTTCTGGATCAAGCCAGAAATTTGGTGCTGACAGCAATAGTGGAGATCAGTTTAGCAGCAGCAGTGGATTCAGTAACTTGGGTGATTATGGTGGCAATTGTAGCGCGGATGGTGGTGGTGGCGCAGATTAATTTTTAAGAGTAGTATCCAATGAGACTATCTTACGGATTTCTCACTTTCTCACACCTCAACCCATCAATACATGGTGAGTCAGGTTAGGGAGATCCGCTTTACAAAAAATATTGATAATACGATATTTTAAAAGTTTTTGCCAATTTTTAATTAGCCGGAAGGAAACTCTGGTGTTGATGCGCATGATGATTGTGTCAACACAAAGGCTTAAAATGTTGCTCAGGAGATTCCTTTCCAGTTATGGAAATACTAGTAAAGAGAGCAAGTGTCCAAATTGCCTTTGATTAGTTTTGTAATTCATTTTCTGTCTTCATGACATCTGAAATAAATTAACGACCAGAGATATAACCTGACATTTCCATTACCTGAAATTATAACTGCAGGAGGAGAGGGGGGGGGGTGGTTCTTTTTTCTAAAAAGAAACGTTCTTGATGACAAGTTGTCAAAAGCTCCATAAAAAAATATACAAAGAAAATGTTATTCTCACTTGACTTTTTTTCTAGCTACTAAGTTTTAACTTTTAAAAAATTATTTAGTGATTTGGACTATTATATCATTAGTCGACGTAGTGGTCAAATATCAATAGAAAGTTATTATTTATATTTAAAATAAACAACTTTTTAATCAAAATGAACATAGTTTGAATCATCACGAGTATGTTCACTAACAAAAATTTATCAACTGACGAAGAAGTGGTCGAGAAGCACAAATATTTTCTACTAACTTTTACTCTACTGATGTAGGGCCTATTTGATTTTGGCTTATGGAAAAGTGTTTATAAGTTATAACTTATGAATAGATATAAGTTTCTTTTGAAGTGTTTGATTTAACTTATGAGAAGATAAGTTATAAGTCATGTACAACTCACTTAAAACACATGTGAGACCATAAGTTATAAGCATTGGACCTTGTGCTTATTTCTATTTTTCAAAAACAAGTAAGCCTTATTCTTTAGTGAAACTTTATATATTTCGAAATTACCCTTAATAATAATAACAAAAAATAACAGTAATAATAATAATAATATCAATAATAATACTAAGAATAAATATAATATTAATAAAAAATAATAAGAATTAATAATACTAATAACTAATAATAATAATAATTTTAATAAATAATAACAATAATAAATATAATATTAATAATAAATTCATAATATTAATAAATAAATAATACATAATAATTGTAATAAATATTATAATAATAATAATAAATATAAAAATAAATAATAATAATAAATATATTAAGAATAAATAATAATATTAAATAATAAAAAATAATAATGATGCAAAGGGAATGATGAAGATATTTTAGTCTTATATTTGTAATTTAAGCACTATTTCAGTTTATCAATCAAACAGTGACACTAACTTAAGACAACTCATCAACACTTCGAAAAGTTAAATCAAACAAGAATTATCAATCATAAGTTATCAGTTATAAGTCATCAGTTATAAGTCATTTCTTATCAACTAAATCAAATAAACTAAATCAAACGGGCAGTGATTTAAGTTAAGGGTTTCGAGAATCGGTACATTGAATTTGCCCCCAAAAATGTGTGCGTTTGCATGGCCGTCGTCAGGTGCTATATATATATGGGGGAGTATTTAATGGTTACTTTTTTATTTAACTATCCCCCTATATATATATATATATATATATATATATATATATATATATATATATGAGCAATGTAATGTGTACTAAAAACATGTGCAGTTCATATTTGATTAATCAAAACATTATTAAACAGTAGGAATCACAAATTATTTAACCAATCAAAATATGTCAACTAATTTTTTTTTTTTTGTACACATATCATTACTCATTTATATATTTCATTGGTTGCTTATATATTACACCCTCTATTTCATCTGTAGTACACGTTTGAAGATTCTTATACTTAAGAAATATATAAGTATTATTTGAGTTGATCATTAGTACAAAAATGCGTAAACATAGTCAAATTGTTTATATTACATCTGGCGAGTAAAGTTAAAAAGTTATGGAAGCATAGTCAAGCTGTTTATATATATTCGAACGGTAAAATTAAAAATATGGAGATTGTAACCACAATTTGTTAAAGTTGACTCGTTAGAAACATCTAAAATTGAAATGTTAGACTCTTTACTTGGAACAAAATGAATATTTAAAAAAAAAGAAAACAAACATTCTAAGTAAGATAATCTGTATGCAAGGAAATATTTTATTCTCAAGTACAATTGATATGATCAACCAAAGAAGAGCTTGAAGCTTTTTTCGAAATAGTAAGATCGTGGAGAACCATCCAAATCTTTAAAAGGAAAAATGTTAACTCAAAAATAATATATTTATCTCTCGTTAGAGAAGAACGTCTGCCGTCTACATGCACGAGCAAAAAAAACCTTAACCCATGAATCATTACCAAGAACCTTTTTGTCTTTCTCTTCTTTTTTTTTTTTTTTTAATAAATAGATTGGAGAACTTGATTAAAAGCTTGACATAAATGTAGAGAGTTAGATGGGAGAAGATGATTTAGAGGTAGATAAAGGAAGTTTAAGAAGTAAGCTAGCACTCGGTCCAAAGTGAACCTCTGGATGTTTAAGTTGTCCGTCCAATTAAACAGGCGGTCGATAAACTCACCCCCATATACCTATAAATGATTAGGTGATCTTTTTTTCCTAAGCTAAGCTAAAATGTGGGTTGACGCTTAAGTTGTTCGTCTAATTAAACATGCGGCCGATAAACCCAAACCCATCTATCTATAAATGATTAGGTGATTTTTTTTTTCTCTAAACTAAAGATTATGATGTGGGCCGACGCCCCGGTCCAAAGTAAAAGTCAATATGCTTGAGTTGTCCGTCTAATCTAATAACCAATCCAATCATTAAATGATTAGACAATCTTTTTATTTTCTCTAAATGGTTAATGACACAATAAGACCTCAACTATGACCGATTTTACCAGTAGTTCTTTAACAAAGTTTTTTCAAATTTTAATCCCACAAGTGTAAAATTGTCACACAACTAGTTTTTGATAAACTATTGGTGGTATTGGTCATAGTCGAGGGACTTGTAGTGTCATTAACCCTTCTCTAAACTATGGATTAAGATGTCAGTTGGTGTCCGATCTAAATTAAATGTCTAGATGTTTGAGTTGTTTATTCAATTTAATAAGTGGCCGATCAAGCAAGACCTATCAAATCCATAATTGCCTACATTTGTTTTCGTATTAAGAAGAGGGTTGGTGTACGGTCCATAGGGAACGTCCATAACATTTCAGTTGTGTAGTTAATTGAATAGGCGACCGATGAACTCACATCTACTGATCTAATGATTTAGGTTTAGGGTTTATCATTTGAGAACTGGTAAATTGGATTTCCCCTAAAAAAAAAAAATGTATGCGTCTGTGTGTGTGTGTTTCTTTCGAGATGGTTTTAACTTTTAAGCTTCGAGTTGGTATGAGCGTCATCACGTGCTTTGCCAGCATTAGGACTACAACTTTACAAAGTATTTACGTGGAAAAATGTTATTTACACTAAATTTTAAAGTACTGTAAGTTGGTTAAAGTCTGTTGTAAATAAAATCTGTATATGTATCATTACTTATTTATATATTTGGTTAACTGTTTCTGTACAACTTTCATTTCACCCAAATAGTTTATCTTTAAAAATTTTAATTATTAAATAATATAAAATTAATATTAGAATTAATAATTATAAAATATTTAATAATAGTCGAGATGCTTATATTACATCCAACGGATAAATTTAAAAAGTTGTGGAACCATACTCAAGATGCTTATCGAACAGTAGATTTTTACCTGAAATGATGGAACTATTAAAGAAACAAAAAAAAAAAATTCTTTCAATGGACCAACATATTAATTAATGGTTCGTATATATATATATATATTTTTGGTATTTTAAGGGAGCGTGGGAAGGGATCAAACTTAAGATCTCACACTTTATGAACCCCCCTTTGAACCACAACTTAATAACGTTTCGTACGTGAATATATATATATACACACTTTTTAGTAATTAGCAAAGTTAAGATTAATTATGGGTCCGTTCACTTTTTGCGATTTAACTTGATTTATAATTTTGGATTTTCTCTTTATTTTGGGTTCCACCAACTTTTTCCTTACTTCTGTCCTATTTCTTTTTTTTTTTTCCAATTATTACAAACAAGTATTGAGTTAAAAGAAACCAAGTGACTAAATCGAAATATCGAAAACACCCTTTACAAATCAAGCGTGAGTGCCTGTATATTCAGGTCCAATACAATGAAATGAATATTGTGGATTCTGCCCAAACAGTACTTTTCTTTTATTTTCCACCTTCTCTTTATTTTTTTGGTTCTTTATCATCTTATAAATTCTAATTTCTTTTTAATTTAATGAGTTACGATGACTTTGCATTAAACTGAATTTAACGATGAGAAAAAAAAATTATTAATCAATTTAAAAAAAAAATAGAATTAAAGTTGAGTTGGGTACTAGTATAATTATAGCTAGAAAGAAAGTGACTTTTTCAGATGGTGGGGTCGCTATAAAAGAACCTTAACTAGGTTATTATTATCTATTCACATACTTTATGTACGTAAACTTTGTATTATTTCAATTTTATGTTGTTGGTAATTGCAGCTTTATCTTATCCCTTTCAAAAAGTCAAATATCAGTTTTGAAAAAAAAAATTAAAAATAAAAAAAATCAAAGACTATAGTAGTTGCTTATTTCTGTTATTGGATTATCGAAAGAAAAATGATACTTACAGAATTTAATTCATAATGTTAATAAATTTTGTGTATCTAACATTACATTTGCGAAACTGATATATAAATTATAAATATAATTACAAGATGGCACAGTGTTGAGTTTGATAGTTTTGCTGGAAATTACAACATATATATATATATATATATATATATATATATATATATATAGCTGGATGTAAATAGAAATGAATAAATGAATAATTTTTCTATATAAATTCTGAAAGGATGATTTCAGGTCCAAAAGGTGAACTTATTAATTAAATACTGCATACCTAAAGCAAGTTGGGTCTAAAATTTGTTTATCTGACATGTATAATTCTTGCCCACTATTTTCTTATCTTACATTACTCCAAACAATTTCACATATGATGCTACAGGAAGTATGAAAGAGGACAACTGGCCTGGGAAATAATATTAGGAAAATGTTTTATTTTTGTTTTTTTCTTAATTTATAATTTCAAAGATATTTTTTTCTTACTAAAATCTCTTTCCTTCTCTATGAGATTTGAATATGCAATCACATGCAAGCAAATGACTTGAGCCTTATTTACTAGAGCAATCCCTTAAATTTTATTTGAGATCTTTTTCTTATATGACGATTTAATCAAAAAGTAAGAGTTAGATAAGCTAAGGGTTAGTCTAAATTTAATGAGTTTGCTTCCAAACTATCCACTCAGTTCGATTCCTGTGACATGAGAGTTAGATCATTTTTAAATATAAAGGTCAAGCGTGAAGGGTATGCTCTTCGACTCGTCCATAGAGGCAGGCCAACGCGTTAAACAATGAAAAATAAGAAGAAAAAAGATTCACAAAAACAATATATCTTTGAAATTTAAGACTAAATTAGTGTAATACGACTCATATTATACGAGTAAATCACAATTTAAATATACAATTTTGAGTTTTCGGATTGAATTCTGTTGGTGGGCATGGTCAATAAATCAACCAGCTAATGAGATCAATTTGATTTATGAGTAGTCTCTTGTTAAAAATTAATGGCTATGTAAGATTAGTAGTCTTTCTCTATTAATTCAAAACATTTATGAATAAAATTGACATTGATTTAAGTAAGAATTAAATTTCAAAGATATACTATAGAGTATGTTCTTAATGAATTTATTGTTAGTAGTTTCCGGAGCTGAATAATTTATGTAAACACATTATCACAATCAAGAAATAGAATATTATACTCGGAGGGAAATGAGCTGAGCTAAAGGCTAAAGCACCTTCCGTTGATAATTACTCCCTCGTCTCTAAATTATTATTATTTTTTTAATCTATTTTAAAACAATTTTTTTGTTTAAAAGATTCTTTTTTATTACAACGCTTTTACTATTTATTATTTTTTATTTTAATTATGAATTATATATATTTAAACATTAAAAACTACTTATTATATTAATATTAATAATTAAATTAACTATTTTTTTAATTTATATATTATATTAAATAAAATAATAATTTATGAACAAGGGAATATTAGGTTTTGACGCCATTTTTGCATAATACTATTCTGTGAGCAGCTTGGGCATCACATGGAATCAGATTTGTGGGGCCAAACTATAACCTTTTACTTTTATTCTTTTAGTGTACTCGCTCCCTCTTCCCAAATTATGGTTAAGTTTGACATTTTTGTTTTTGTTAAATACTTCATCAGTTCTTTAATTATTGTCTTGTTTAATTCAATACAAGGATTAAAAAAATAATTGATTTGATTATCAATATTGGTGTAATGTATAATTTTCTTTAGTGCCCATGTATATGTGGTTCATAATTAAAGTAGGAGAAAAAGTAAGGGTAAAATGGTAAAAATAATGTCCTAAAAAGGAAAAATTTTAAACAAGATAATTATTTTGAGACGGACAAAAAAGAAAAAGAAGACAAGAATTTAGGAACGGAGGGAGTAAGATGTTTTATATATATATATATATATATATATATTCCTTTCGTTCCAGGCAAAGAATCAATTTTTGACTTTTTTAGGTTAGCTTAATTAAATTTTGATCGATAATTTACATTAATTTAGTTGTTTTTACAAAATTATTAAGGTAGTTTTTAATTAATGAAATTTTATTTCTAAAAACATAAGTAAAGTATGTAAAATTTTGACAGTCACATGTTGACTTCTAAAAAAAGATATTTGTCTCTTCACCTGGAACGGAAGGAGTATATTTAATGTATATTTTTTTATTTTTTCTAAAATTATAAAGCACGTAATTCGTTGTACTCTTAAAATACTACTTCCTCCGTCCCTTAATTATTGTATTGTTTGACCCAGCACACATATTAAGAAAAACAATTAACTTGATTATTAATATTGGTATAATGTGTAATTTCCTTTAATACTCATGTGTATGTGATTCATAATTAAAATAGAGGAAAAATAAGGGTAAAATGGTAAAAGTGATGTCTTAAAAAGAAAATTTTTAAATAAGACAATTATTCTGGACGGATAAAAAAGAAAGAAAGACAATAATTTAGGGACGAATGGAGTATGAATTAATTGCCTTTTTAGAAAAATAAAAAATAATACATCAAATTTATATTTGAAAAGTATCTTATATGACAAAAAAAAAAAAAAATTTTAAACTGGACAACAAATTTAAGAACGAATGAAGTATTATTTATTTATTTTTCTTGAACTCTTATACTTTTTCCTCCCGAAAAGTTTTGAATGGACCGGCGATGGCAACAGATGGGTTCACTGGAAATTTCGTCCCATCCCATTCTAATAGGATGGACATAAGATTTGAACAGATAGGAATGAGAAGGAAAGATGAAAGTACTTTTATGGAAACCTAAATATTACTAGGATTTAGTCAAGTTGAAATAAATAATTATAGTCAAAGCATGTTTAATTAATTTTTGGTCAGGTATTTCTTTAATTTCTATTTTACCCTCAGCCTTCTTAATCTGCACTTCATCAAAACCATAACTTAAAGCGTCCACAGTGGTAACCTCAATATATCTTTATATCATACTCTAAACACCTCGTTTTCCGTTCAAGTTTTACTTTTTCAACACTCTAAAAATAAATCCACTCCAATAAGCACTTTCTATACAACCCTCTAAAAATTAAATATCTCTTATCTCAACTAACAAACCAATATATTTTTTCTCTTTTATTTATATTTTTCCACTACAATTAAAATAATATGTTTTAAATTTTAAATTTTATATACTATGAAAAATATATTGTACTCTCTCCGTCCCTAAATTATTGTCTTATTTGACTCGGCACGGATTAACAAAAAATAACTGACTTAATTATTAATATTGGTATAATGTGTAGTTTCTTTTAATGCCCATGTGTATATGGCGCATAATTAAAGTAAAGAGAAAAGTGAAGATAAAATGGTAAAAATGATCTCCTAAACTATGAAAATTTCAAACAAGATAATTATTTAAGGACGGATAAAAAAAATAAGACAATTATTTTGGAACAGATAAAAAAATAAGACAATAATTTAATGACAGAGAGTATATTTTAATAATTTCTATTCCAAAATATTAAACAAAAGTATATTGTGCTCAAATAAAGTGAGAAAAATGTAGAGGATTTGAGTCACTATTCATGTTAAAACTCCCCTTATATTTAGAGGGTGATTTAGTTGATTTTAGAGATAGAGGGTGGACTAGAGGAACCACTGTAGGATCGAGGAGGGTAAAAATCTCTAAAAATTTCTAAAATTGTTTTTAGGTGGTGCTCTAGAGAACACCACTGTGGTTGCTCTTAATGGTTATTACCATCAAGCGTATATGTCGACTAGTAGAGAGTTATTCTTACTTAGGGCCTATTTGGTACTGCGTTTATAAAACGTAGTGTTTAAAAAATGCAGCGTTTTAAAAAATGCAGTGTTTTAAAAACGGAGGTTTTTCCTTATAAATACGTTTGAGATATCACTTCAATACGCACCTTTTTTTTCCTAGAAGCGTTTTAAAACCTGCGTTTTGAGAAAAAGCTGAGAATTCCAGCGTTTTAAAACGCAGCTGCGTTTTCTGCCGCAGTATTGAAACACATTTTTGGTAAATAAGCTGCGTTTTGACCAAAACGCTCGACCAAACGGGCTCTTAATATATAGATCTTGAGTTCGAGCTATGATTATGGAAAGAACAAACGCTTCAAATATTTTATTCCGCTATATATCACACTCTGTGTCTCACTTAATCTTAACTTTATACGTATTTTTGTTATTTTAATTAATTTTTTTTTTTACCATTTTTACAAAAAAATATGTAGGACCGAGATTGAATATTACGAGGGTAGAATAGAAGATTTGAATCCAGAACAAACAAGGATCCCAACATGTAAAATTGAATTCAAAATCTTCTATCCCATCCCACCGGTCACACTCTCTGTTCCGATGAATCTTATTTGGCAAGTAATAATATATCCTTTCATTTCTCCTTTGGGATTCAATCATTTCAATGATACCAACATTATCTGATGAGATGAGAATTCAATTAATCAAGTAGAAAATCTTCAAAAGAGTTACTAATGAGATAAGATTAACAGTTGGGCTCCATATTAATGCTTGAATCTGTCAAATGGACCAATCAATCACTGTTAAGCCCTAGTCTCTACACTCTAATGATTCTCTCCCACTAGTTGGCCTTCCATCTGAAATAGACTTCTCCGCCGCCGGCTTTGCCCATAAGTCGCTCCCTCCCCTTCCTCGCGTTCGTTTCCCCTTTCCTTCTTTTCTTCTTGCGAATGCCCCAAGAGAGATAGAATAAGGAGAGCAACAAGTTAAAGACGAGAGAGAGAGAGAGAGAGAGAGAGAGAGAGGCGGAAGTTGTGTTCGACAGTTAATTCACCATCCTTATCAATTTCCATTGTCGGGTTATAGATCGACCGGCTTTCTCGCGGGCAAACGTGGATCAGATCTTCTTTCGTCTCAAAATAAATGTTTATTTTTTAATATTTACAAAAAATAAGGAAGTTGATCTTTAGCAGATGGACCGAACATCTATACTTGGAGACACGATAGATTACATGAAAGAACTACTTACTGGAAAAGATCCATATTTTGAAAGAGAAAGATACAGGAACAGGTATGGATCAAATTGAATATGGGAGGGAGCTTCAAGGAGTTAAAAATGAACGAAGTACAAGTAAGGAATCCCCCCAAGGTACTACATCTACAGCCCCACTCCACCCCTCCGCCAACACATACTTGCAGCACATTAAGATTAACATTAACTGACTTGTTCAACAACTTGTCCAGTTTGATGTAGAAAGGCAAAACAGCGACACGAGAATCGAGGTTTTCTGTTCATCAAAGCCAGGGTTGCTGTTGAACACAGTGAGCACACTTGAAGCATTAGGCCTTGATATTCAACAATGTATTGTCAGTTGTTTCAACGATTTTTCACTTGAAGCTTCTTGTTCTGAGGTATATATATATATATATATTTACAAGTATCGGTGTGCTGTGTTTAATCGCATTTGTTATAGCTAAACTTTAACTACTACACCTGCTTGTGAAGGTACGTAATCAATCAAATGCTTTCTTTCTTAATTAATTCTACGTCTTTTAATGATTTTAGGCTGCGGAACATCCAACAATGATAAGTTCAGAAGACATAAAGCAAGTACTCCGTTTCTAAATTATTGTCTTATTTTTTTTTTTTTGTCCATTCTAAAATAATTGTCTTTTTAAAAATTTTTCTTTTTAAAACATCACTTTTACCATTTTACATTTACTTTTTTCTTTACTTTAATTATGAGCCACATACACATGGACATTAAAAAAAATTACACATTATATTAATATTAATAATTAAATCTATTATTTTTTCTTAATCTGTGTACCAGGTCAAACAAAATAATAATTAAGGGACGGAAGGAGTATTATTCAGAAATGCAGGCTAAGGAGGAAGATGTCTGTAGCAGAAACAGATGCAGCATAAATCGATCTATATATATGATGAGTTTGAGTTTACTTGACTGATTTTTTCCTTTTCTTTTTTTTATTATTTTATTTTTTCTGGGGAGGAGAGGGGGAGGCTAAGGGTTGTAATAAGGGTGTCCCTTTTTCATTTAATTGACTGATTTTAATTGACACGATGGATGTGATCACATTTTTTACCACATCTACATTCTATGTTAAAATCCTTGAACATTGCTAGCTACAAATCTTTCAGTTTTTCTATTAATTTTATACTTATTTCATTTAGCTTTTTTTTTTTTTTTCTCTCACTCTCTTTAATCTTTAGCGAAATTTGGGTGACACGATAGACAAATAAGTCAAGTTTTAGGGTTTTGGAAAAGAAAGGAATGAAAAGATCAAATTGTCCCCCTCGTGCAAGGCACATGATAAATTTTCATTACTTTTCTAACGGTCATCATAGTTAGTTGGGCTAACTAAAAAATTGGCAACATCAGATGAGATTATGGGGCAAACCTTAGGTTGGGGGACTTTGGGATTTGATGGATACTTTGAAGGGTTTTTTGTATTTTGGCCTAAATTAAAACTAGCATATATTTCATCTTGCAATATCACATAAAATAGTATTTAACAAAAATATAAATTCTGTGCTTAGAAAATAATTCTTTCACATTTCTTGTACACAACAAAATTTATTTTTTGATTTTTTATGAGCATAAATAATTAAATATAATTGTTTAAGTAAGTAGAAAATGAAAATGAAAAGACATTGGTCATGGGATATATTGACAAATTAAAATAATAAATGATAGTGTTGAAAGAATGAAAGATAACTTGATAAAAGTCAATACTTTTCAAGTGCAACAAAAGTAAATTTAACATACAATAATTGTTGCTATATACAAGCATATCTGATTATTTAATCAGAAATAGATAAAACAATTATTCTAAAAAAGATTAAGTGTAACTTTACGTAGATCATGAAAAAAATAACTATCTCTTAATTGAAAGAAAAGTGAAGTAGAAGTAATTTAGATTATATATTGTATGATTATATAAGGGTATTTTTGTCCTAAAATAAGCAAAGTTAAAATAGTTATTAATGAGTGTAGTGAATAAGTAATTAATGTAGTGGAAATAGTCTCTCCCAAAGAAATATTCTTAGTAATCATGTTGTATTATGATTTATGACAAGCAATGTTCAAAAAATCACTAGGTGGATGCAAGGTGGCCAGCGCCTAGGCATAGTTGGGGACTAGAATTAAGACATAATTTCCCTAATTTTCATTTTTTAAATATAACCTAATTTGATGGAATTGAAATTAATCAATACTAAAACCCATAGATCTTAACTCTCACATAGGAATTATCTGAAATAATAAACTAAATGCGGAAGCGTACCCGAATCCATGAGAGTGATTGCGTCTTCCAATTGTAACATAGTATCTTTAGGGTTTCTCTTGCTAATGGGAAGGCAGAGAAAAAAAATTGTTACCCTATGCACAATTGAAGACCATAATCTTTTATGACCCTAATTTGACCTAATTATCAACCAGCCCATTATAAGATGACAATTAGCTCCCTTGAGATCTCTACACATATTTAATTAAACCCCAAACTTATTAAAAGATGACTTAGACCCATATAACTTAGTAGATCACTTCAATTAGGCCTATTAACTTTAAATAACATGAAGTATACGATTAAGCCGCAATGTATACAGTCTATATGCCAAAATACACATATTTATCATATGCATGCACATATATATAAGTCCATAAAATTCTAACATATATAATTAACAAGCATTAAACCTTCAAATATCACTAAATAGATAAATAATCTAAATATCATTTCAAAGTTCAAAATAACATAATTAATAACTCAATACACGATATGTCCATAACACGTGTTGTAATAATATAAATATGACCAAAAAATCCAAATTGATTTTTTATATAGGCAAAACTCATATTTGGGCTACCCAACTATTCACAAAATTGCAATCCGGTCACTACGAGTTTAAAAATATTATTTGGTACTATATTTCCGTTATCTTGCAAACGAATCTATTTTTTAAATAGACGTTAATTCAACCGTTAAATTAAAATAAAATACCAATTTTACCCATGTTTTCTTCGTATTCTTCGTTCTCCAGTAGCAAGAATAACATTTAAATCAAACCCAGAAGAGACTAAAACCTAGAAAAATGGAAACAAACAAAAATTTAAAACGAACACGAGAACAAATTAAAAATCATGACAAAATTATAAAAATCTTGAAATGAGCAAGAAGGCATACGCCTCAAGTTCTTGGATTCCCTGAGGTGTGTGACGGTGGTATCCCTTCTTTGTGGGTGGTTTGTCATCGGCATCCTAGTCATCGCCATAAACCCCATCCATGTTATCAATGCCAGATCTGCTCTCATGCTCGTCCTCCCGACTTCTTCTCCCACCACTTGAGCAAACCCCGAATTGGGGGCAAGCGGGAATTGAGCAAAATTATTAGGTTGAACTCACTGGTGAGACGATGACGAGGGTTTTGGAGGGCCTTAATCAAAAAGGGATCCACCAGAAAGCACTGATCCTTCACTCCGCCGCCCACCGCCAGAACCACCCACCTTCGGTTGAGCAGCAAAAGTAGGCCATTTCTGGTGAAGGGTGGTTTTAGAAACCGCAGCCTGGCTATGTTGTCCGTAGAAGAAGATTCACCGACATGTGAAACTCGAGTCCCTTATTCTTTCAAATTGGGGGCTAGGGTTTGGGGATTTTGTGAAAACCCATTAGGATTAGTAGTGAAGTAGATGAGATCGCTGGATGTAATGCCGAGAGATTGAATTTATTCGTTCGGCGAGGAGCTGACTAGCTCGGTGGTGCGATTGAGGGAGAGATGGATTGAAGAAGGTGGTGAAAGAGAATGAAGGAATTGAGAGATGATTTGTTTCAGGTGTTGGAAAAAGCTAGAGTCTGGGATTTCGATTCTTTGGGTAAATTTTAAATTTTTTTGTTCAGCCTGATTTTTTAATGAAAATTTGAAAATGATTTTATAGATATTCTATGATTTATAGTACCTTTGAATAATTTGTAAAAGGCTTAATTTTATTGTCAAGATTGAAGAAAAAATATGCTTAATATCTGTCAAAAAAATTGGTCTTATAAACATAAAAAGATCATGCATACCCTTTCTTTTTAGGACGGAACAAGTGAAGGTCAGTCCATTGTTGATGTTGATAGTATAATATAAGTGGGGTAGGTGTTGATGAAAGTTGGTTTTGGCCATCAGAGGGAGAGGGAGAGGAAGAGAAGGGGGACTCTATGAAGGGTAAGGAGCCAATAAAAATAAATACTCCCTCCCTCCCTAAATTATTATTATTATTTTTTATTTATTTTAAAATAATTATTTTATTTAAAAATTTTCTTTTTAAAATTTATTTTTACTATTTTACCTTTATTTTTTTCATGTCACATACACATAAGCATTAAATAAAATTATACATTATATCAATATTAATAATCAACTTAAATTATTATTTTTTAATCTGTGTGCCAGGTCAAACAAAATAATAATTGCCGAGTCAAATAAGATAATAATTAAGTGACGGAGGGAGTACTTAATTCTTTTGTTCCAAATTAAATGTTAATTTTTTGTTTAAAAAATAAAATTCTTTTATATAAAGTTATTAAGGTTACATTAAGTATTTATTATGTTTCACTATACTGTATATGCTTACAATATATATACTTTGAATATAAAAAAAATAAAAATTAAAAAAACTTATTTTAAAACGGACTGTTTGACAACCTTGTTGAAAATATGCTGAAGACCGAGCCTGAATACTGAATATGGTGTTTGGGTGGTGGAGTTTGGTTGAGTTTTTTTTTTTTATTTACTTTTTACCTTTTTCAAAGTTTCCTTTGCTTTGAAGCCCAAATCATTCACTAAGATACTGTTGAGCTGAGCGTTAGAAGCAGCAACTATTCTGATCAATCCCCATAGTGGTGGAGTTTGTTGGTAATGCATCAGCATTTGGTTTGAGAGAGAGAGCAAAAAAAAAGAAAATAATTACTCTCTTTGTTTCATTCAAAAAGTCACGTTTAAAAAATTTAATTTTTAAAGAATATATTAGTGTCATTGGAGTTGGTCATACTTACAAAAATACTTAAGCACAACCAAAATGATTCAATACAAATAGAGGGTAAAGATAAAAAATTATAAAAATTAATAGTATACTTTTTTAAAAGTAGACTCTTTAAATAAAATATTTTAAAATAATATAATCGACTCTTTACCTTTAACGAAAAGAATATATAAATAAAACAGAAAGGGTAAAAGATGCCTAGGTGAAAGAGTGGCAAGAGAGAGAGGCTGAGAATGAATAGCTCGATTTTAGACAATGGATCAATTTTTAAAATGGAACGAGCGGAGCGTAACAGAAAGGGAATAGTTGTATATATATATTAATGTCTTTAATGTTTACATACAATATCAAAAATTTAATTAGGAATATAAAAATAAACACTCATTTAAGAATAATTTTTTTTTAACTATACACTCATTTAAGGACGGAGGGAGTAATAACTTCTCCTTTAAATATTTTTGAAACGTTATATTTTCTTCGTTCCTAAATTAGTATCTGATTTAACTCTTTAAAATAAAATTGATTATTTTTTAAATAAAAATTTAGCATATACTCCCTCCGTTAAATGCAAGGAGGTCACTATTTTATTTTAAAATGTTTCACATAAATAGTTTACTTTAAAAAATTATGCTTATAATATTTATAATTTTATAACTTTACCCTCCACAGTAATATAAATATATTTAATATATTTAAGCATTTTTATAATTATGATAAATTTTAAATATTTATAATATTTTACTTATTAAACTTTTCAAACGTAAATTCTTTCGTTAAAATGTAAGAAGTATTCTATTATTTATTTCAGAATCAGAAAATACTAATCTCCCATATACTGTCGGCCATAAAAACAAAAAAAAAAAACTCAAAAAAAAAAAGAAAAAGAAAAAAAATTCAACATACTCAAAAGGATTCTTAAGATCCAGTTGTCTGTCTTGTCCTTGTTCTTCGCTGTCTTTTTCTGTTTTGTTTGTGTTACTTTTCCTGTTCTGTCCAGTTTCCCCCACATAATTAATGAATTTGGTCCTAGCTAGGTTGTTTTATGGGTGCTGCTTTAACTTCTGTATGGGGTGGTGTGTGATGTATAAGGTGTACGATCGATTGTTTATTATTCCAAGGTGTATCCCACAGTATGTATGTTACTTTAGGGTTTCCATTTTTGAGTCATGGAGGAGTGAAATACTCTTCTTTGATCCATTTAAAAGATTGATAGATCTATCTATCTATCTATCTATAAATTACAATACAGAAAAAGTTGTATAAACATTAATAACTGTTCATACCATGATGGTTATCATTTTAATTATAACTTTGTACATTCACCTCACAAGAACGGGATCTTTAAGGCAATGTTATAACTAGGGTGATCATAACCCTGATGGTAAACCTATCCTTTTTTTTTTATAAACGTTTTCTGTTCAGAAAAGTTAAATTGACTCACCATATCCTTTGCTCTAAAATTACAGCCCGTTAACTAGCTATTTTCTTTTACCAATTTATCTACAAGTTGAGTGTTAAATTTGGTATATTTAACCTTTGAATTAACCCATATAACGCTTGCTAATCATTGAGGCCTTACTTATAGATCAATATGTTCTTAAAAAAAAAAACCCGACCCATAATGCACTCCAAAATTATGAAAGTCTAATTTGTAATCTATTATGTCTTAGTATACACTTGCAATACTATAATGTAGACACCGAATATAATCATGTATATAAATTACCAACTTGGCTTAAAAGTTTAATTTTTGCATGTAAATAACTAAAAAGAAACATTCAATTTAAAATGAAAGATGTGTAATTATATATTTTCTAAAGAAGTTCTCAAATTTAAGAAATAAGGCCGTCAAGGCGTCAACATCTAATGGTATATATAGTCCGAACATTTTCGAAATTAAGAGAAAATGAATAGAAAAATACAATGTATAATAATTATTAAAAAAAATATAATTAACTAATTACAATGCGATATTTTGAGGGTTAGAAGGGGATTCCAGCCTGTTTAAGTCGATAACGTGAGTTAATTAAGTCCTGGAATGGCTTCAAATGGAATTTCGCTACTGATAGAGCGATGAAATGATACTTTCAACATGGAAGAGGATTATCTATTTTAAAAAGATATTCAATCTCCTATTCTAATCGTCATATATTCGCCACATATGCATCAAAAATCACGGGGTAATTAATGTTGTTTATTTCCATACACATGTGGCAAAGATTCGATGGTTAGAATAGGAGATGAAACATCTTTTTGAAATAGAAAATCTTAAACATACTTTGTGCAACACGAGTTTGGTACACTCAACCGTCCTTTGTAATATCGAAATAAGAATAATAACAGCAATTGATTTTTTTTTTTTTTTAGGGTAGTAATAAAAAAAAACATTTTTTTTTTTTTTTTGTTAAAATGAGTGATAAGACTTCACTACCTTTACTCTTCAATCTTACGGGGTTTTGAGTATCTACATACACGAGCTTCTTTATAAACTAGTCCAGATTGGCACAAATACCCTTTGTCTGGGCTACAATGCCTGTCTTCAGAACAAATACATTGCCCCTCCAAGGCACAACCATCCCCTTTTGACCCTTCATTCCCAAACAAAATCTCATCTGACCATTCACTAGAGAAAATATTTTGAGGATCCAATTCCTTCTTTGCTTCCAGAAACTTTCCAAAATTTGCATACTTTTTTTCCACATTCAAGAATGCCAAATTCCTATTCTTAGCCCAATGTGGCTTAGCCCCGTATTTGAAAAATGCGATTTGCTCCACTTCTTCCATTACATCTTGGTTTAGTCGCGGGGTTGAAGCCTCACTAGCCCGATAGTAGTTGAAGTCAACCACCACGGAGTCTTCATTTTGACCCAAAAATGCCCCGGAGGCCTTAATGAATCGTATTAAGAGCCCGTTATAGATATCAATCCCGCAGAAATTTTCTGGCATTATGTCCCTTAGTTTCTTCACGTCACGGATGAAGTCTCCAAATTTTGAAGCTGGGAATATTGCTGTTGACTCATAGAAAGATAGGCCGTTGATTCGTGGGTCCCAAGCGCAGGATGTGGCGATGCTTGTTGGCGGAGAATGTAGGCAAGAACCCGAGGTTTGCATTTTCCCTTGGTGGCCAACGACTGGATAGCCCGTGAAGATTAGGTTGTTTTTCAATCCATTGGCGATTAGTTTCTTATAGCCCAAGAATGTCGCCGCCATTGTGCATTTCCCATTCACATTGTGGACATTTTCGAATGATTTCTCTGTTTCGTCGCACAAAATAGTGATTATGCCAATTAGTGTTTTTCATATGTTCAAATGCAAATGATACAGATCTAGTAGAAGAGACGTTCAAAATTCAAGCTGCAAATATTATTTTTTGGTTTGAAGGCTACGATCCTAGAGATCAAACTCGTACTTTATAAGTCACGAGGGACGACCATCGCTACCACTGCACCACAAACCAATTGTTAAGCAACGAATATATATGTTTGCTAAACTAATCGGTATCAACGTCTTAGGCTAATGCCAAGGATTGTATATTTAGTTATCCTCCTCCTTTTGTGTTTGGAAGGTTGAGAAGGGATCAAGAGCACTTAAAGGCTGTCCGGCTCATTAGCAAACTTTAGTTCGTTAATCTTATACCCCCTCTGTCCCTAAATTATTGTCTTGTTTAACTCGGCACACAGATTAAAAAAAATAATCGACTTGATTATTAATATTGGTATAGTGTATAACTTATTGTAATACACATGTGCATGTAATCTATAATTATAGTAGTAAGAAAAAAGTAAGGATAAAATAATAATAGTGGTGTTTTAAAAAGAAAACTTTCAAACAAGACAATTATTTTAGGACAAATAAAAAATAAAAGTAAGACAATAATTTAGTGATGGTGGGAGTAATTAAGTATATTGTACATATTATGTGTTGTTATTAATATATCTATCTTTTCCTTTGTTCAAAGAAAAATTATATATATAGAGATATAAAAGGGAACTTGACCCCTAATCAGTAGTCTAGGCAATTGTGTTTCACAGCTTGACAACTGACAAAAAATAATACTCCCTCGGTTCTTAAATTATTGTCATTTTTTTTTTGTTCGTTTCTAAATAATTGTCTTATTTTAAATTTTTTTAAGACATTATTTTTACTATTTTATCTTTACTTTTTATTTCTAATTTAATTATGGGTTACATACACATGAACATTAAACAAAACAACACATTATACCAATATTAATAATTAAATTAATTATTTTTTTTAATCAGTATGTCAAATCAAACAAGACAATAATTTAAGAAAAGGGGAGTACTCCATTAACAAAAATCTTCTAAGCTTAACTAAATCAGTAGGTCTAGCACTGATTCAAACATTCTCTCCTCAAACTCTCTCTCTCTCTCTCTCTCTCTCTCTCTCTCTCTCTCTCTCTCTCTCTCTCTCTCTCTCTCTCTCTCTCTCTCTCGTAGAATTCTAATTTTACACATATTTTTATAAAATTATAAAAAAAATAGATAAAATAATAAGGATACAAACACATACAAATCTTCTAATATTTAACGAGACAAAGACAAGAAGTACGATAAAAGATTTGATGCCGGCACCTACCGAAAGACAATCTCCGCAATTACGTCTAACTGGTTGTACAAACTACTGATCCGGACCAAAATACTGATTTGCGTTTGACTCTGAAAAGTGTAGGTGCACATGAGGGTTGATTTCTTGCATTGAATAACTGTACAGTGTAGGGTACAACATTCAGTGTGTGTATATATATATATATATATATATTATATCATAAATATATCTTAAATTTACTCTAAATCTTCAACGAGATTCAACCCTAGGACTAACAGGAGAATGATGCTCTAACCAGTAGAGCAATCACTGAATTGCAACATTCAGTATATTTTAATAATTACATTTAATTACAATATACTTCTATATTTTTCTTTATATGTACAGTAGCATGTTCAAATAGAATAAAGACTTTATATGATTCTATTTCTTTTGATTTGATTATTAGGCCCACTATGTTTTATAGTACTGTACGTGGTTTCTTTTCATTTGTTTATGGCGGGTTTTTATGTACCATTATTAGAAACCCTAATCATCTCACTAGCGAGTTGATTAATCCAAAACAATTGTCACCAAACACTTCCTTTTAGCTAATAAACCCATAAGACCTTAAATTAAAAAAATGTCGAATATTACGAGCTCAAACTTATTGTATTACAGCAAGTTTTAGTGTTAAGTCGTTGGATCAAATTTACTTAAATATCCGTTAGATCAAATGTATCACATTGAGAGTAAATTGATCTAACGGTGTAGAAATTTAAGTAAATTTAATCTAGCAGACATTAACATTAAAGCTTACGGTAATACTACAAACTTGAGCTCATGATATTATTTGTCAATTAAGAATGAAAGTAGACCAGGTGGACTCGAATCTGCTCACAATATTTTCATTTCAAGTACAAATCCAGGTTATCAATTAAAGGAGTCCATTTTTCAGTTGAGAGAGTAGACAGTTAGAGCATTTTTTTTTTAAATTTTTTTTTACCCTGAGAACGGTTCACTATATCAATCTTCCGAGATTTAGGAAATGATTCGTCAACCCAATGAGCCCAAGTACATAATTTCAGTGAGTAATATAAATCTTGAAAACACTTTTTATGATCCTGAGACATCGGAATGATCAATTTTAATTAGAACGAACACACTTGTTATCATTAGGGGAATAGTTTTTCTCAATAGCAGTTGCTTCAGAAAATAGCTAGTATGGCACATGTAATATAAGAGTACAACAACAGTGCAACATTTTTTGAAAATAATCGCAGCTGCAGTTCGGTCATTTTTGCACAAGTTCATTGACAAAATTCCCTTGACCTAATAGTTTTAGAGGAGCCAAACGCCTAACAAGTTCAAGAACAAGTTAACCAACGAGTTAATTATGTTTTCATTGTCAACTGAACCGCCCAACACCTAACAAGTTGAAGTCAAGTTAACCAACAAGTTATGTTTTGATCATTGTCAGCTGCATATGTTCTATAAGACACGTAAAGGAAAATGTTAAAATATATAGCTCGATTCCAGGCAAAAAGCCGGTTCCCAAAGCATTAAGGTATTTGTTATGTATTTAGGGCTACGTCATGTATCTTATATATATAGGTTGTGTTGGATGGGTCCAGCCCATGTGGTGGCCTCAATCCCATGGAGTTTCTAGAACCTGCAAATTGAAAAAAACAAAAACAAAAACAAAACAAAAAAGAGAGAAGGCAGATTGTTTTTTGGGTAACTCAAGAGTCATTCTAGGTGCTTTCATTCTTGGTATTTGCTGGAAGCTTCAAGATAACTTGAGTAGGTGTTCTTCCGGCCAATGAAGTCTGTAAAAGGGGCAAGAATGTGAGGAGCCAGGAGGTAGAAAATACAGCAAGAAAGAGTGCAAAATTCAGCAGCAAATAGAGAGAGATTAGAGAGAGAAACAGTGCAAACAAAGGAGGAAAAGTTGCAACTGTTCGGAGCTTCCTCCTTGGACTATTTTGCACAGTTTTTTTTGGTGTGATTCCTCTCATCAAACTCTCTTGTTTCAGCTGGTGGTGTGTCTCGAAAGGACCCAAATTTTGTGCTGTAAGTTGGTCTCTCTAAACCCACATCAATCTCTTGTAGTATTGTTATCCACCAATTTGATTGGTGAGAAATTTTGTTGACGTTGTGGTGATCCAAGAAGCTAGTTGTTCTTGATGTATGTGTGATCCTCTAGTGTAATTAGAGAAGAACCCATTTGTGATAGTGGAAGTTTTGACTTGGACTACGGTTCTGTGGTTTTTCCAGATTTGGGTTTTTCACGTAAAAATCGTTGTCTTGTTTTGGTGTTTTATCGCTTAATTTGCTGCTGCGATTATTAGTTATTATTTTGCTTGGATATCTTGTTGATTTTGGTTTTAATTTGCTGCCTTGGAAGAGTTTCTTGTGCAAATTTTTCTCAATAGGTTGTAATCTCAAAACGTGTATAAAGTTGTAATATCAATATACTGTAGTCTTAATTAACTCCAAATACTCCCTTCTCTTCCAATTCCCTATTGCTTGATAATTGTTATTTCCTCAACTCAATTCATTGTTTGGTTGCTTCCAATGTCGCATAACAACAAAGAAGTCACAAACTCGTGAATTACTCCACGTTTAATTTTCCTTTCAATATAGAATGCTATAAATAGAAGGGAAATGCTGTATATTATAAGTTGAAGGAGGAGGGAGACAGAAATTAACTAACCAGTAGCTCTAGTGGATTGGGAAGTAGCAATAAGATTGGATTGGAAACCAAGGAAATCATTGACTCCATCGCCATTGGTGTTTATAGGAACCCTATCATCGTACCTGTACACAGCTGTATGCTTGGAGGGGTACCATGTGATGTCCCCAAATTCATGTCTCTTCCCATGATTCAGGAATTCCATCTCCACGTCACTCTCATCCGTAAAATTATAGGTTATTCTTCTCTTGAATCCTTTCTCCAATGATAATGTCACCTACTATATACAATATTTTGAATTAATTAATCCCCCCCATTTCAAGAGATTCCTTCTTTTAGTAAACCAAATTATTTTAAGTCATACATTTTCAATTACGACAATCCAAAAAACAAAATAAAATATGACCTTAGTTTATGGACAACCTCAACGCGTACAAACTACAAAGTCATTGGATGATGCATCATGCCGTCTAGGTTGCCTGTTTGCCACTGCGTTGTAGTAATTAATATGAGAATAATTTTTAATTTTTTTTTTCTATCCTATTTTATGAATGCCTTTTTGATGTGTGTGCGTGTGTGATAATGTGAGAAACAACGGCACCGTTTCTTACGTTTTCTCTCTATCATTACAAAATTATAAGAAATAAAACTTTAAACGGAAAAATAAATTATTTATTCAAATAAAACTGGTAATTTGATTTTATTTATTTATTTATTTATTTTTTTGACGTTCCAAAGATTGCAGTGATAATTTCTCCACAACAATGGTATAGAGTTAAGTACAAAACTCACTTGCCCACAATATATATATATATATATATATATATTGTATATGTTTTTTGTTTTCATAAGGTATTCACAGGTTCGAATGCTCAAAAGTACAATTTTATATTATTCTATTTTTATTTTACAAGGTATCCACATGTCTTAAACCCTAATATTAATTCCCAAACCCGGTAGGACCACAAAAATGATTAAGCTCCCCCAACCAAATTTCTGTATTTTTATGGCTCGAACTTAAGACTTATGTTTAAACTAGATTAGTCCCCTATAATAACTTATCTATGTGCTTGGTGGTGCCCGCAAGCTACATTTCACAACAACATCCAACATGTCAACAAATAAATTAAAGGCCTTTCCTGCGTCTCAAATGGGTGTTTCTTTAGTTATTCCATGAAAGTTTAGACAGTTGGCCTTAAAACAACTTTTCAATTAATATTCTTAGCATTTACGGGAATTAAGACATAATAGTTGGTAAAAGTATATTTATTAGATTAATTAAAAATTAATACTTAATTAATTAAAAAAAAACTCTTTTTCGAAAATTTGACGCAGGATAGAAGGAGTAATTCAGTAAGGAATACTGGGCAAAATGGGTATAAAAGGAAAAAAATTGACTAACCTTAGAAATAACACCCAACATGCCAAGGGAAACTTTGGCCGCATTGAGGAGCGGATCTTCTCCCTCCAATCTAACAATCTTAGCAAACCCTTCCGACTCACCCGCCGGAACCACCAAAGTTATCCCGATAACATGATCATGAACTGCTCCACCTTCCCCCCACCACGAATTCCCATGAGCCCCCGTACTAATCAATCCCCCAATGCTAACCCCTTCCCAATACGGCGACGCCACCAAACTCAAGCCTGCTTCCTCCACCCTATCGATCAAATCCCGAAGCCCTACTCCCGAATCTACCGTCACAACTAGATTTGCAACGTCGATATCGATAGCAGAATTGTAGTTTTGGGTACTGATGAGGACCGAGTTTGTATCGGGACAGGCTAGTTTCGGTATGGTGTGCGAGAATTTGGAGACTACTTTGACTTTGAGGTTGTTTTTGCTTGCGTCGGCAACTGCAGATCGGATTTGTTCTTGAGTTGTTGGGTAGATGATTCTTGGGACGAGACAGTTTTTTCGGTCGCCCCATACGCCGTAACCGTTGTTGAGGGTGCAGCCGGTGATGTTGCATTGAATTGGTGGCGGCGGCGGGATGGCTTGGATGGTTAGTAGGGTTGAAATTGAGGAAGCCCATATGATCAAAAGTAGGCTATTGGGGAGCAACCCAGGTTTAGCCATCTTTTGAAAAAGAACCATTTAGCACACAAGAAAAGAATTGGGTAACAAATATTTGTAATTTAAGAGAGAAAATCCAAAAATGGAAAGACAGAGATAGTCCAAAAAGTGGAGAGTGGGAAAATAGGAAAGTTGGCTGAATTATTGTATTTGGGTTGTCACATGCGTACGTTAACATTGAGGTTTAAGATGCTGGGGTTTGAAGTTTTTTAGTGCTCTATAGTTATTAAAAATAAAAAAAAGACCCTTTTTTGTCCTTTTAATTAGGTTAAATAATTGGTACTTCTATTTTGTTTGAGGTTGTTGTTTTTAAAAGATAAATTATTATCTTTTCAGAACGATGTTGTGAGAAATAAAGTTATATAATGAAATATTTTAAAATATAAATATGTGATGGGCATTATTTAATTTTTTTATTCAAATTGCGATGATTATACAAGCAATAAATGACTTCAATCGAAACAAAAACTACTCCCTCCATCTTAACTGAAGAGATACACTTTATACTTTTTAGTTAAATTAGCTAATGTTCAAATAAATCTTTAATTAATATAACATGTTTTTATTTAGTTAGAAAAAATAAAACTATAACTTTTGAAAATTATATTAAAAATATTATAATCATATGTGTTTTATAAATTATGTAAATATAATTAAATCCTCATTAAATTTCTATTCAAACTTAGTCAAAATGAACCTCCCGTCCCAAAAAAAAAAAAAAAAATTATATGTACTCCCTCCCTCTATTCAAAAACTATCGTTCTGTTTGACTTTTTTTGGTTAAACAAGATGATTTTCAAATGCAAATTTAACGTAAATTTTTTTAATTTTTTCAAAATCATTAAAGACGTAATATGCAGTATTTTAAAAGTACTACAAATCACATGTTAAACAATTTAAAAAAAAATAAACATCAAATTTATATTTGAAAAACATTCTGCTTGACAAAAAAAAAAAAGTCAAACATGACAATAATTTAAGAACGAAGCGAGTATATATATATATATATATATATATATATATATATATATATATATACTAATGGGTTAACTTATTGGTTTGACCACCACTGAGTTTTTTGTGGAGCGATCTATTTAACAGCGGAATGTCCCTTGTTAGATTGTCACAATACACAAATTTCCTTGGAGTTAAGTAGACTCAGTAGTCAGTACCACGAGAAGAAATTAATCACAGACCTAATAAGTACTAATCATTTTACAGGAGTGGGTTTTTCTTTTGGAAAAACTTTAATCATGTGACTTTAGCTCCATTGTCAATTGGAAATAGTTGGCGCACATCATTATCCTCTTTTGCTTGAAGGCTTTTTAAAAATACTATCCTTTCTTTTTTTTTTTCTTTTCTTTTCTTTGTTTCTTTTCATATAACTTTGTAGAATAATTTCGTCACCAAATTGATACAAGTCAATATATATGTAGTAGATTTGTTTCATCGAAGGGATTGCAATGATTGACTACATTTGACTCCATCACTCTCTTAGTAGGATAATTAAGCGTTTAATACACCTCTCCTGCATGTTCAAATGATTTAAAATTCATTTAAAGTGTTTAATTTTTAATATTAAGTTTACAATCGTTCTAGCTAACAAGTTGAATATAACAAATAATGTAAAGTATACCAGTTAACTATAAGAATAAAGGGTAAGAAATCTAAAAAGGTAACGTATTTTTCGGTTTCTTGCAATGTGAGTTGCGTATTTTACTTTTAACACAGTATACATTGTATTTTAAATTATATTTATAATTAAGGAGAAAAATTGTGTAATTTGTGAAAATTTAACTAATTATTGCAATGTTCTAAAAAAAAAATATATCCAAACAATCCCAAAGTGATCTCAAACCCTAACACCTGAATTTTAGACCCTAAACTCTAAAACTTCAACCCTAAGCTCTAGACCCAGAAACCTTAAAATCCTAAAACTGTGAATTCTAATTTTGGCTTTGTCAAACTTGAGAGAACTTATTGAACCATTTCGTTAAGTTTTCACTAACAGTATCCCCTAATATAGACGAAACTAACATATGTTGCATAATAATGTGTTAAAAAAGAAAGTATACAACTCTCATTATAAAAAACAGATAAGTTCATTCAACAAAACAAAAAAACCAGGTATGTATGTTACTATTCAAAATATTTATTCCTAAGAAGACATTTAATTGTATCTCTTAAATGTCTGACTGTTCTTGTAAAAGAATTTATGAATGAATCATAAAAAGTACTCTAAATGATAACATAAGTACTAAGTTTGGTCGAACTATAAATGTAAGGAAGTGAATCTTTCATCAATTTTGATAAATGAATTTATAAGTGTCCTCCTTTAAATTTAAAAAGATTCTTTAAACAAATTATTTATAATGTTCTTATTAATTATGAGATAAAAAAAAAAAAAAGATGTAGGAGTTATTGATTTGACACAATTAAAGAGTACTTTGAGGGCGTTAAAAGAAATTACATAAAATCAAACATTTTTTAAAAATTCGTGTAAAATTAATAAAAATATTTATTTGGAACGGGAGACGTACTTATTTTTTGACACATTCTACAACCTGTTGATGGTTTGATTTATATTTATAATTTACCCAATGTCATAGCTAGTAAATACTTGCATTATAGACATTTCTTACTCTATGTATAAAACTCTATCATCTGAAATATATTGAAATAATTCCACTCTTTGAATGTTCGATGGACATTATTAATCTCTTAATGATCAACATGATGATATTATGATTTGAAAATAATAATTACAGAATTTTTAGGAAATAACATTTATTATACTGTTTATTATACACTCATAAGAGCATATATATATTTTTCAAGCTTTAATTTGCTACCGGCAATTAATATTTATTTTATTAAATAAGTAATAGTAAGAAAAAAGTACTCGCGAGGTGAACATATGAGGAAATATATATTAAGATTTTCCAAACATTAAAAATATGAAGATATTTATACAAGATATTCCGTATATTATCTCCCCAATATTTTATAAATATTCTCGTTATATTCGTACATATCTATAAAAGTAATTTCATGTACAAATTTCCTTACCCTGAACTTCTCATCCTAACTTTAATTTTTAGTCAACTTAATTAACTTGAACTTAAGATTTATAACAACTTACTTATTTTACGAAAAATTAAAAAAATTAATTGATAATATTGTTAATACTGTATTATAAATTGAAATTTTATTACATAAGATATAATATAATTGTATCTTAAATAATAGTTTGATATTGTTCTACGTTAACTTTCTAATAAGAAAGTGAGACTATTTTTCTAAGGCAGGCGGAGGGAGTATTTGAGAAAATATACATGTAAGCTTGATTTCACATAATAACTATCAAATTTGAAACTCAACTGCAGATTATAAGATTGAAGAACTTGTAGAATACATATCATATTTTTCTGCTTAAAAATTAATAATGTTTTGTCTTAAGAAAATCTGTAAAACGAAAACCTTATAATCTATATGTACATAAGGCTTTAATTTGTCTCTCTTTTCTTTTCATTTTTTTTTTTTAGCAAATATGGGTGGATTAGTCTATTTGGGGGTAGAAATAGACGTTTCCTAATTTTATTCACCATCTAAGTTTCTACTATTGTAAAAAATAAAAAATAATAAAAAAAAAACTGTAATGGATGAGGGTTGTTCCATATTATATGGAACAAGCTCTAGAAATTCAAAGAGGAAAGGAAGAAATAAAATTGCCTTAAAGAACTCACTCGTCACATACGTAATACAATCATTCTCCATTGATTGCATTTTGACCGATTGATTAGAGTGGAGTGCAAAATGAGATTTTACGGCTATAAATTTTGTTCTTCCTAACCCATCCCTTTACTGTTTTTAGCGATACTCTACCAATTGTCTTAATAATAGTAATAAATCATTCTGCAAAACATGCCAAAACATGTAGGGATTGAATATCTATCTTTTTCTCTTCCTTTTAATTCGTATCATAAGTCACAACTAGATTATTTGTCTCTCTTAGACTTAGAGTCCGTTTGGTGCAGCATTTTTAAAACGCAGTGTTTTTAGAATGATACGTTTTTAAAACACAACTTTTTTTCTTCTTATTAATACGTTTGAAATATCACTTCAAAACGTACTCTCTTTTTTCCTATTAGCATTTTAAAATCAGTGTTTTGGGAAAAAGTTGAGAATTCCTGCATTTTCAAAATGCAATTTTTTATGCCGCATCATTAAAACATAATTTTTGCAAATACGTTCCGTTTTAACACAGCATTTTAACCAAAATGCACGATCAAACGGACTCTTAAACAACTTTCGAAAGATCTACTGGGCCAAAATGGCAAAAATGATCTATCTCTTCATATTTATTTGTAGGTTATTAATTGACAACTTGGGCTTTATGCCTCATGACAAGCATGTATGTGGATCTCTTTATCCGTCAATAATACTATATTTTCGGACTACAATATTCACATTGGTAAAATTAGGTCTTGCAAACAATTGAAGTTGTTAATCATACCTTTCACGGACTAATTAGTTTTGAATGCATAGACTTTAGGGCTCGTTTGGTAGTTAGAATTAAGGTATTAATAAGTCGAATAGTCGGATGTTTGATACGAAATAGGCGGTCAGGACTAATAGCACGAGCTATCCGGATAAAGTCTTTATCCTCTCGCTAAAAAAAAATATGTGACTAACATTTTTAAATTTAAAATTATCTCCGATTTATAAGTGATAATTAATAGCGAATGCACTAATAGCACCGAAATTAATAATATTCCTTATCCTTGTAAGTCTTAAACACGACCATACCATACGTGAGGGAGGGGGCGGGGTGTTGAGACTGAGACTACGGAACCCAAATCGGGTAATTAAAATTAAAGCTTGGAAATAATTAATAAAAGCACACGCAATTTTATACCTGGTTTGTTATTGCTTTGAGCTATGCTGGTCTGATTTCCTTTAGAGATACGTAGGTAAGTTTTATAAGGTTCGACCGGGCTTTTCTCTAAAATGAGAGTCTTAGGTAGCATTTATAAGGTTCGACCGGATGAAGTGACGAGTGTGTCGTTCTAGGACCCAACCCAATGTCAGGCATCCACAACAATAACCCTCTATATTATACTCTAAACACCTTATTTTTTGTTTTAATTTTACTTTTTCAACACTCTAAAAAAAATTTACTCTAACAAGCACCCTCTATACGACATTCTAAAAATTTAATCTCTCCCATCTCAACTAACAAACCTAAACTACCATTATATTTTTCCTCTTTTATTTATATTTTTTCACCACAGTTAAAATAAAATATTTTAAATTTTAAATTTTATATACTATGAAAAATATATTGTACTCTCTCGGTTCCTAAATTATTGTCTTGTTTAACTTGGCACACCAATTAAGAAAAAATAATTGACTTGATTATTAATATTGGTATAATGTGCAATTCATTTTAATGTTCATGTGTATATGGTTCATAATTAAAGTAGAGAGAAATATAAAGGTAAAATGATAAAAATAATCTCCTAAAAAAAATTTTAAACAAAATAATTATTTAAGAACGAACAAAAAAAAAAATAATAATTTAGGAACAAAAAGAGTATATTTTAATAATTTTTATTCCAAAATATTAAACAAAAGTATATTATGCTCAAATAAAGTGAAAAAAATGTAGAGATTTGAGTCACTATTTATGTTAAAACTCACTCTAAATTATTCAATTAATTTTAAAGATAGAGGATAGACTAGAGTGATCACTGTGGAACTAAAGGTAGGGAAAAACACTCTAAAATTGTATTTAGAGGGTGGAGGGAGGGCGCCACTGTGGACGCCCTTAGCAGAGGTTCAGCAACCCCATTCTCTGCGTTATGATCCTGTGGTTACATCTCTACTAAACCTAAATTACAGTTTCCAATTTCAATCCAAAACAAATAATTGATGAATTTGAGCTTGAAAACTAGATTTCTACAGAGTATGTTTTAGCACTTGCTAAATTGAGCACTACATTGTTTACTCAAACACCATCCTTAGTCATACATGACATCTAAAAGAATTAAAGATCCCAAATCTAGGAAAATTAAAATGTTTCTCTACCAAACAAAACACACACACACACAGAGCTATCAACAAATAAAGAAATATGATCAATTATGTCATAAGAGTGAGAGTAGATGCTGTGCAATTTATGAGACCAACCATGTCCTGCACTGAACAAAAGCCCTACTCCACTGTCAACTACTGACAAACCAATCACGACCACTCATTCCCCCTCTTGACTCAAATCTAACCGTCCATAATCCTGCAGAATCTTCAGTAACTGGGCCCCTTTTCTCCTCCCTCTCGCACTACAATCCCCCTGCAACGCCAACAACACCGCACGCGCCACCTCCTCCGGTGGCGCGTACGCCACCCCGTCCCCTGACCCACCGAAAATTACCCCCAGAATGCTGATGGCATACTCCTTTCCCCTAGTTCCTTCCATTCTTTTCATAATCTCCACCATCATCGGCACCACTAGCGCGTGTGTTTTCAACTCCGCCGCTCCCTCCGCCACCATGCAGAGCAATTCCAACGCCGCCAGCGCCCTCTCCGCCGCTGAACCCTCCAAGTCAGCAAGCGCCTCCACCACTCTCCCGACCGCCCCCTCCTCAACTGCCACGTGTCTGCTACCCTCTGTTAAGCAAAGCGCTAGAAGAACCTTTGTTGCCGCTTTAGCTAACCGGGATTCCTTCAAATAATGCAACACCGCACCCATCACGGCTGCCGGACAAGGCACACAGGCGCCGCCGTTGACGGCGGCGGGTGGGTTAGGAACTAGAGAATGCTCAAGCATGTGGAGCGCCCGGACCCGATCAGTATCCGACCCTGTGCTGAGCTGGAGCTCAGCCACATGGAAGAGTTCGTGGAGGTCCCTGATGATGACCGGCGGCGGGGATGGTGGGTAGTAGTTTTGGATGGTATCGGGTTGTGGGTCAGCCCGGGAATCTTGAAATGAGTGGGGCTGGGGAGAGGGTGGATAGTGGTGGGTTGAGATGGGGGAGTGGGAGAATCTCCATTGAGTGAAGCTTTGGGATGTGTTGGAGGAGGAAGATTCTGAGTCAGGTTGTGGTAGTGGTGGTGCTGCTGCTGCGGCGGTGGTTGATGAAGGAAGTGAAGGTGGTGGTGGTGGGTCAGAGTGAGAGAGGGGGAGGGGTGGGGGGTTGGGAGTGGTGGGACTATGTACAGTTTGAGGTACACAGTGGCGAAAGAAGCCACAAGAGAATAGTGGGCATGGTGTTGTTTTGAGCTTTGGTTGGTGATGTGTTTTCATGGTGGCGAGAGAGAGAGGGGAGAGAGAGAGAGTTGGAGAGCAAGTTGGCTAGCTATAGCTATTTGAGAAGTTTGAACTTTGATTATTATGAAGAATTAGGATGTGGCAGTTTTTTACCAGTTGAAATGGAGGTTGAGGCCATAATATTTATTGATTTCCTTGCAGCAAGAGAGAGATTGTTATTGCTCCCACCGTCCCTAAATTATTATACTCCCTCCGATCCTATCTTTTTTTTAATTTTTTCATAGAATGATTGTTTTATTTGAATTTTTTTTAATATATTATTTTTATTTTTTTTTATAGATCACATATATATAGGTATTAAAAAAATTATATATTATATTAATATTAATGATTAAGTTAATTATTTTTTCTTAATCTGTGTATCGAATTAAACAAAACAATAATTAAGGGACAGAGGGAGTATTACTTTCCTTTTATTTTCATCTCAAAATAATTACTCGCTCCGTCCCTAAATTATTGTTTTGTTTAACTTGGCACACGGATTAAGAAAAAATAATTAATTTAATTATTAATATTAATTTAGTGTGTTGTTTTCTTTAATGTTCAAGTGTATGTAGCCCATAATTAAAGTACGAAGAAAAATTAAAGGTAAAATAAAATGATAAAAGTGATGTCTTAAAAAAAAATTTCAAACACGACAATTATTTAGGGACGGCCGAAAAAAGAAAGGAAGACAATAATTTAAGGACAGAGAGAGTATTTTATTTTGAAAAAAAATTTTAGCACAATATTTTTATTATTTTATTTTTACTTTTTATTTATACTTTAATTATGAACTATATTTATATGAACATTAAAAAAATTATATATCATTTTAATATTAATAATTAAATTAATTACTCCCTCCGTCCCTAAATTATTGTCTGGGTTGACCCGACACACGGATTAAAAAAACTCAATTGACTTGATTATTAATATTAGAATAGTATTGAAAAAGTGTGTTGTTTCCTTTAATGTCCATGTGTATGTGACCGATAATTAAAGTAGGAAGAAAAAGTAAGGGTAAAATAGTAAAAATAATGTTCTAAAAAGGAAAGTTTCAAACAAAATAATTATTTTGGAACGGATAAAAAAAAAGAAAATAATAATTTAAAAACAGAGGGAGTATTTTTTTTAATTTATACGTCAAATCAGACAAGGACAATAATTTTGGGAGCTAGAGTATTACAGTTCCGACTCGGGACTTTTTTATGTTAAAATGAACTTACTGTTGTCACTGTGTCAAAATTTGTTTATTAGCTAAAAAATTGAAAACTTTGTCGTTTAGTTGTCAATCAAAAGAAAAGAGATTGTTTTCATTGTTCAAATTTGTGAAATACTGTAGAAGACATAATCAAACAATTTTAACATTGCCCGAAAGTTTGTCATTTACGGTAATGAGATTTATTGTCAGTAACCTAAAAAGAAATACTCCCCCGTCTCTAAATTATTAGTTTTTTTATTTATTTTAAAATAATTATTTTGTTTAAAAAAAATTTAATATTATTTTTACTTACGTTTTTTTTATTTTAATTATGAATTATATACAGATAGACATTAAAAAAAATTATACATTATATTAATATTAATAATTAAGTCAATTATTTTTTTTTAATATGTGTGTCGAGTAAAATAAAACAATAATTAATAGACGAAGGAAGTATTGTTTTTTTAGTCTAGTTTCTAAAATATTTTACTTAAAAAAATATTTTCACCATATTACCTTTAATTTAATTTTTGCTTCATTTTGTAGGCCCCACACTCGTATGGGTATTTTTGGAAAGCAAACCCTATCTTCATATTTAATATAAAGTCAATTATTTATTTTAATTTGTGTATACACTGGCCGCGGAGTCAAACATAATACTTCTTTTGTCCTTAAATTATTGTCTTTTTTTTTTTTTTTCTATCTTAGAATAATTGTCTTAATTAAAAAAAAATTAATCCACATGCCAAATCAAATAAAATAATAATTATAGGACGGAGGGAGTACTTTTTTTTTTGGAAACGGTGGGAGTATATATATATAAATTAATCACAAACACGATTACTGTATTTCTGTTGAAGGTTAAGTAGTGATACTTTCTTGGGACCTTAAGATTACTCAAAAATGCAACCTTGTTTTTGAATTGTGATTGATTCTCTAGTTTTCTTTGTGTAGGTTTATAAAAAGAAATGACAATAGGCTGTACAGAAAATGACACTTTTTTCTCTGAAATCCTCTCATCCTTCAACTGCTACTTAATCTTGTCGACGTGATCCAGTTTAAGATGTTAGACATGCGATCGACACTCCTTGATATCTAAAGTTTGCTAGTGCAAGAAGAACTCAATCAGATAAGAAAGATATCATCTCACTAGTAGGCTATTGCATGTGATCTAACTTCATGAGAGAGATGGTATCTTTAATAAATAAAGAGATAAAGTTAAAAATTTTAAACAAAAAATAATAAATAAAAAAACACATTGTTCAGTATGTAATCTAACTACTGGATTATGCATGAAATTAAATGATTAGAGGGATAGGATCTTCTATTTTTTTTAAAAAGTATTTCATCTCTTATTTTAACATTTGAATCTTTACAACATGTGCAACGAATTAAAATTATGGAACAATTAATGTTGTTTACTCTCATCTACAAGTGACGAAGATTCAACAATTAATTAAAATAATAAATGAAACATTTTTTTTAAAATAGAGGTATGATATTACATGTTCGAGCTTGTAGTATTACTACAATATTTGATATTATTGCCGTTAGATCATATTTACTTATATTTCTACGCTATTAAATTAAATTTTCTTTTAAGTTAATTTCACCAGCAGTCCCTGAATTTTTAGGTTTTTCATTGGTAGTCCATATTATGAAATTAAAACATGACTGATCCTAACTCTTTTATTTTTGCATGTTATTAGTCCCTACGGTGATGCCGTCAAATATATATTGTTAATTGATCATGTGCCCTTCACGTGTTGCTTTTCCTAAGGGCAAAAATGCCATTCCCAGTAAAGAAATACGTTGGTCCGACCAACGGCAGCCATTCCCACGTTAAACTCCATTCGTTTGCGTGAAACATGGGTCGGATAGGATCCTCTATTTCAAAAAGGTGTTTCATCTCCTAATTTAACCGTCAGATCTTCGCCACATGTGCATGAGAATAAATAACATTAATTACTCCGTGATTTTTTGGTGGACATGTGGCGAAGATCCGACGATTGGAATAGGAGATGGAATACCTTTTTGGAATAGAGGATCCTGTCTGAGCATGATAGGGTCCACAAGATCACCGGTTGTTTCGGTACGCACCACTCGAGGAGAGCATCAACGGCTACGATGAACATTCCACGGCATGTCTTTGACGGCATCCACTGTAGTGACTAGTAACATGTAAAAATTAAAGACTTAGGATCAATCATGTTCAAGTTCCAAAATAGAGACTACCAGTGAAAAGCCCAAAAGTGTAGGGACTGCCGGTAAAATTAACCCTTTTCTCTTTTTAAAAATATTGATACAGGTATTCCAAATTATCAACTATTTAATAACATTCAACAATTCAATGATATTTATACTAAAATTTAAAATAATATCACAAACTCAAATTCGTAATATTATTTAAGAAATCCTACCATCCTATCCCAATAAATAGGGGGGTGAACAAAATAATTGTTGACCATGAAATATATTTTTCAAAGCTACTGCAAAAAAGAGTTTAGTTAGTAGTACTGTTTCAGGATTAGTAAGAAAGTGATGGTAGGATATGGGAGAGGTTGATGGTGACGCTGGGTGGGGATGACAGATTGAGAGTGTGAGATGACATGTGCCACGTTTGCAGTTCCCGATGCAGAGTACTTTTATGGCTTTTTTGGTTTGCTGGTTCATTTTCAGTATTTGTATACGTGCACGATGTGATTCCAGCATGAAGAGAGATCCAATTATTTACCTCTTTATGTATTTATTTTTGGTCTTTGTTTCGCTATATTTGAATTGGACTTCACAATTTATGTCTCTCAAATTAAATTCAACAAATTTGCTGTAAGAAGCAAGGTTATTGCTACACATTAGCAATTTTGTGATAAAATTATATTTCTTAAACTCTAATTAGATGATAATACCACATCATCAATAATGAATTGCTATCATTGTTATCATTGTTATGGTCAATATATATATATATATATATATATATATATATATAATGATTAAGCGACAGAATTGATTTACAAATTTAGCTTACAGGCATTAAAATATTGTACAGTACAACCTACCATTGAAATTGAGATTCACTACTCGAAAAGCGTGTATTAGCGACGAAAATTTTCATTGCTGAATCAAGGTTTCTGTCGCTAAATTCCGTCAATTTAGCGACGAAACTCTATCAAAAAAAAATCGATCGAAAGTTAGCAACGGTGACCATCTTTGTCGCTAAAACAGCGATGAAATTTAACAGCGGTAATATTCCGTCGCTAATTACCGTCCGTCGCTAATTAGCGACGTTATATTCCGTATCTAAATTCCGTTTCTAATCAACGACGGAAGCTTTGCCACGGAAGACTCCGTCTCTAATTAGCGACGGAATCAATGACGGAAATAGGGTACATAAATTAGCGACAGAAATTTTAGTGACGGAGTCTTCCGTCGCTAAAAATAAAAAATATATATTCAAAAAATGTACTCCTTCCGTCCCTAAATTATTGTCTTCCTTTCCTTTTTTGTTCGTCCCTAAATAATTGTCTTGTTTGAAACTTTCCTTTTTAGGACATCACTTTAACCATTTTACCCTTACTTTTTCTTTCTATTTTAATTATGGGCCACATGCACATGGGCATTAGAGAAACAACACACTATACCAATATTAATAAGGAGAAATTGCTGGCCGGTCTACTTTCCCAAACTTTTTTTCTCTCCAGTCCACCTTTTTTTTTTTAAACCGCTAAAAGGCATTTTGAGAATTTTCTTCCTAAAATGCCCTCAACAACATCGTTGCTTCAGATTTGAGGTTCGAATTGTTGTATAAATGATTTCATGTTGTTAATATAGTCTTCCCTCATGTTTAGGTATCAATTTCCATGCATAGAACACGAATTTGATCACAATTTGATCAAATTCGAATTTTTTGAGTTCATCCCGTTTTTCTTTGTTCTTGGGCTGTTTTGGCCACTTTAATCTATGTTTTAAGCTTCGAATTTGTTTAAAATCAATCTCATATTGTTATCCTAACTTAGTACTACATTTGCAAACAATTTTTCAACCAAAAAATACTATTTTTGAGATCAAAATCGAGCTTGACAGTGTGCTGTCCGAAAACAGAGGGAGATGTTCTTGGACTGATTTTGAGATTTTAATCAATGATTTTAGTTTAAATTTTGTATAATATCAATACCATACTGTTATAGGAAGTCAATACCATGTTTGTATGTAAATTTTCCAACCTAAAACAACCATTTTGATTGATTTTGATATTATATTAACTTGGGCATCGCGATGCCTTAACTTGGGCATCGCGATGCCTTTAATTCGCCAATCGCAGTATGTTGGCCCAAAGCGCGCTGCGATGATCGCGATGCACCAATTGTTGCATAGCGATGCTCCAATTTGCAAAAGTGGTGCATCGCGATGCCAAAGTGGTGCATCGCGATGCCAAAGTAGTGCAACGCAATGCCAAAGTAGTGTATCGTGATGCCAAAGTAGTGCATCGCGATGCCTTAGTTGCTCATCACGATGCTTTGGTTCTTTAAAGCGCGCTGCGATGATCGCGATGCACCAATTATTGTATCGTGATGCCCCAATTTGTAAAAGTGGTACATCGCGATGCCTTGGTTGCTCATCGCGATGCGTTGGTTTCTCATCGCGATGCCTTGGTTACTCATCGCGATGCCTTGGGTTACTGAAGCGCGCGTGTTTTTCTTTCATTAATGGCATAATCGTCTTTTCGCCAAAAAAATGCCTTTTTCCGGTTTTTAAAAAAGATGAGTGGACTGGAGCGATTACAAATGTTTAAAAAGGGATCGGCCTGTAATTCACCTTATTAATAATCAAGTCAATTGATTATTCTTAATCAGTGTGCCGGGTCAAACAAGACAATTATTTAGGGTCGGAGATGGTTGACCAGACGAATGGGGTTAACTCTGAAAAAATTGTTCCATGGCGGCCTGCATCTGAGCCACGGTCTATCGGGTTTCAAGGAGTTCGGTCTTCAACCTTGAAATATGCGTCTGGTTAACGTTTGGCTAGATTGAACTTCATGCTATCGATCCAGAAGCATGAGAAGTCATGGTTGGCACGTGCAAGGATCCCCCGTGTGCGCCCATCCCGTAAACCCTATAGCCCCTCTTCGTCTGTCCTTAGGAGGTAATCTCCTCCCATAATGCTTGGTTCCACTCATTCCTATTAGGCTCATTCCTCATACGTCACTTGTATTCAACCTGTCATAAAAAAAATTTTATTAAAACACTGTCATATCAATTTAATTGTAAATAATAATTTTAATACTTACATACGCCACCTCTACCAAGGGATCAACCTACTGACCGGATTCATCCCGCTAGAGCGGATGGTTCGGCCCGGCCTCCCCATCGCCAACACATAAAATCGGGTCGGGCGGGCCAGCCCAAAATTTGCATCGGGCCTCAAACCTCTAGCCCCCAGTAGACTTTTGGGCCATCGGGCTTCGGGCCATCGGGCCAAATCAGCCCAAATTCGTACCAAAAATATTTTCTACAAAATTTACAAGTTATCACATAAAAAAAATTTTAAAACTCATTACAAATCTACAATTTATCAAATAAAATCTACAAATAATAAGTTTCATCTTATTGATTGAATAAGAATTGTTAAATAAAATTGATTACAATAATTTTACATCCCAAAATGTACAAAAAAAAAAATAAACTTTAAATAAAAATATAATAATTTTAATAAATAAATTTATTTACTTTAGGCCTTAATTTAGAGTTTGCTTTAGGCCTTTGTTGGGGCCTGCCAATATGTAAAAATCAGGAGAATTGGGCATACTAATAACGAAATAGTCTAAATTTTAAAAGATTTTTGCCTACCGAAAATTTTCTTTTGCTCCTTAAAGATAAAGAGAGCTTCCTTTATTTGCCATCCATGTAGCAGTAAGCAGTTAGGAATCCTTAGAAGAAAGGGTAAACAAGACAATGTTTAGGATGATTTGACAACAATAGAGTGTAATGATCTCAATCAAAATGTATCAAAATGGTTTGAAAAAATTGTTTGAAAAAACTTAAAGTAGCGAAAATTTTGAATTGAAAATGATTTGAATCTCCACTAAAAGACTTAAAAGCAACGAAAATGGTTTGAAAAGTGTGAATTAAAAAGTTAATAAAAGTGTATCGGGCTGGGCTGGGTTGGCCCGAGCCCAATTAGCCCACGGGCCTATTGGGCCGGGCCAAAAAAGCCCAAAAATTTTCGGGCCTTCTAAATTGAAGCCCAAGCCCCTCATAAAATCGGGTTGGCTGGGCCAGCCCATTGGGCCGGGCTAATTTTGCCGGCTCTAATCCTGCCTGATGTGCGTACTCTCAAACACATCAGAGAACCGCACATGATTATCATGTGTCGCCACCTACAATCAGTATGTATTACAATTAGTTTTTTATACTTCTAAGAAATAAGAAATCAAATAGAAGTATAGATTCTAAGTGTTTACACTTAACCCCCCTAATAGTTTTTTATACTTTGAATTAAAGTACTACCATGAATTTCGTAGCATCAATATGGCTTTTCAACTACTTTTAACATATATAGAACAATAAACTGAATAAACATTGAAAATATACATTAATACCCCCCATAGATTATAAGTGTTTACACTTAAACCCCCCACTCAATTATCTTACTTAACCCAAATCTAATATATTAAACTTTGAATTAAAGTACTACCATTGATTTATGTAGTTTAAACATGGCTACCCAACTACTTTTAACATATATAAAACAATAAACTGAATAAACATTGAAAATATACATTAACAACCCCTATGGATTATGAGTGTTTACACTTAACTCCACCCCCCCCCCCCAATTATCAACATGGCTTCCCAACTACTTTTAACATATATAAAATAATAAATTGAATAAACAATAATTTTAAACTACTACTATGGATTTCATAGCATCAACATGGCTTCCCAACTACTTTTAACATATATAGAGCAATAAATTGAATAAACAATAATTTTAAACTACCATGGATTTCATAACATCAACATGGCTTCCCAACTACTTTTAACATATATAGAGCAATAAATTGAATAAACATTGAATTAAGTTAATCTTTATTTAAATTAAGTTACTTACCACACGCATCTGGTGCTCAGTGACGTTGATGGACCCCGTCGTGTGCTTCGTTCTAGTCCCCGACCCGCTAGCCCAATTCTTCTTTGCCCTCTCGGAGACCTCCTTGGCGACAGACCCAGACCAGTGGGCTTTGTATTGAGCCCAATCCTCATTGGTAAAGTTAGGGGGCTACCTCCTCAGGTCGACAAAGAACTTTGACTTAAATTCGTTTTGTAGATGAAGTCCTTGTATTGACCGACAGCCATGTCCTTGAACACCGCAAAGGCCTCCTTATCCGAATGCCCAGGGCAAGAATACCTTGCCTAGAAAAAATTGCATAATTAAATAATCATACAGTAAATAAACATTTCAAATAAAGTAATTATATTACTGTTGTACCTTAAATTCGTTCCACCGTTCATCTTTTTTTGCCGCTGAGACACTTCTATATTGCGGCCAGAACTCTGTGTGCTGTGAGGAACGAAGAAGATCTCCAAACCAACGTGAGAGATAAGGGCTAGCTCCTACAAATCTGATAAAAATTTAATTTTCAGTTCTTATATATGGTAAATACAACAAATTAACTATGAAATAACATAAGGAAAAAGTGTAAATAGGTAGAAATTTACTATTTAAAGGCTAGATCAATGGACTTAATAATCATTCCCTGCGAGTCTAAAGGGGAAGGCTCGTCGGTAGTGGTCGCTACCGATGATAAGGTTGTGGCAGCGGAGCCCTGCGTGAAATCCACATCCTGTAGAGGTGTAGATGTTGATGGGGCTGGCTGTGTGCCAGTAATAAAAGTAGCTAGGGGGCGCACCTTCCCTAGTCTACTCCTACTACCAGATCCTCGACCAGAAGACATGTCTAAATACAATAACATTAATAAATGAACTCAAACCAAAATAGCATACATGAACAATAATAAGTTAATAAACTAATCATATGATAAAGTATACAATTGTATTACATGAATTGAAATAATACAAAGATGTCTAAAATAAAGTACATTATTATTTTAAAGCAATTTAAATGACTATCAATCTTCCTTGCCACTAGTTTCGTCTTTGTCTTCCTCTTCATCATCAGACTCTGGGTCACTACTACAAAACTTAAGCTCTTCTTCATTCTCGTCCTCAGACGCCGAGGAAATCTCATCTTCATCTGATGAATCAACTTCAAATAATGCTAGTTGACCAGGGGGAGGAGGTGGCAAATCAACCGGTAAAATTTCATCCTCTTCCTCTCCATCTCTTGCCAGATATGTAGTATCATCCAAGGCATGATCAACTGATGAAACATTCAGAGGCACAGGCATTTCATCCTCTTGGTAACATCCCTCCAGTGACGACTCAGTAATGGTATCCACATAGTATGGTCTGTCAATCGTGCTTCTAGCCTTGGTCTTCCAAACAGCCCACCATCCGCTAAACTCGACACGCTGACGAGAGTAAGGTATCATGCATACCTGCTGAGCTTGTGATGCTAAGATGAAAATGTCATCACCCGAATATCTAGACGTCTCCTTTATATCAACGAGGTCAAATACCTCATGCTTTTTAATACCTCGTTCAGCATCTCGCCAGTCACAATTAAATAAGACTACATTGTTTCCCCATAAATACCTCAACTCGATGACTTCTTTGAGGACACTATAATACTAAATATTTCCTTCCAGGTTAACACCATTATTCCACGATAGCTTTGTCTCCCGGTAAGTATTAGTATGGAAGACATATCCATTCACAAAATATCCGTTGTACAAATTAACTTTCATGTACGGAGGAGAAGTTAAATCTTTTAGCCTCGCAGCTTTGGCATCATTAGGATGCTCCGAGACCTATAAAACATTCATAGATTTATTCATCTATAATATTTTAAGAATGAAATTTTAAAAGGAATTATACAAACTTAACATAAGAGTGAAATGATCGATCTAAGTGACACCTCAATATATATATATATATATATATAAAGTTTATGAGAATGCCTTAGGTTGTGAATCCAAAACTTTCAGGGTTTAGAGTTTAGGGTTTAAGTTTAGGGTTTAAGTCTAGTGTTTAAGTTTAGGGTTTAAGGGTATGAGTTTAGGTTTAGGTTTAGGGTTAGGTTTAGGATTAATTAGGGTATAGGGTATTAGTTAGGGTTATGGTTTAGAGTTAATTGGGTTATGTTTTAGAGTTAATTAGGGTAATGGTTTAAAGTTAATTAGGGTTATGGTTTAGAAGTTATCTAGGGTTTAGATAGGGTTACAGTTTCAATTGAAGGATCTCCCATTTTGAATCCAAAACGTTTTTCAAGTGACGTTCACTTTTTCACTTGGATGATTGATAATTTGAAAAAAAAAATTCGCTTGAATACTCCACTATTGGTAATGGTGCGTCTATTTATATTTAGGGTATAGGGTATAGAGTACAGTGGTTATAGGGTAGGGGGTATAGGTATTAGTTAGGGTTTAGGGTTAATTATTTTTAGGGTTAATTAGGGTTTAGGGATAATTAAAATTTAGGGTTAATTAGGGTTATGGTTTAGAGTTAATTAGGTTTTAGATAGAATTACAGTTTGTTTAGGGTTTATGATTTAAAGTTTAGGGTATACAATTTAAAGTTTAGTGTTTAGAAAGGCTAATTCAACCTAACAATCTTGATCACTATGCAACTAATGATCAATTCAATTAATTGAACTAACCTAGTAGTGTTAGTCTTATTTATTCACAAGTCCAAGTGCTTAGAACTATTTTGTTCGGATACGCGCTTATTCGATCATTTTATTTTTTTATAATATGCTAAGACACCAAACATCCCTACCTAATCAATTGCATACAAATCTAATACATTAAGGCAAATATAACATAAAACTAGCATACAAATTACAAAAATAACATAAATAACCCAACTAGAAACAAATAACATAAAATTAACAAATACAATATCACAAAAAAAAAGCATGCATACAATAACATAAACAAAATAGCATACAAACTTAATCCTAAAATAATAAAAATTAACTTAAAACTATGCATACAAATATAAAATAAATAAAAACATAAATACAGATTTTTTTTAATACACACACACACACACACACACACACACATATATATATATATATATATATATATATAAAGCATGCATACAGATTTAAAATACAAATATAAAAAAAGCATGCATGCAAATAATATAGATTATTTTTATAAATTTACAAACTAGATAACAAATTAACTTAAAATAATAAAAATTAACATAATAGCATACTAATTAACAAATACAATATCACAAAAAATCAAATAAATACAAAAAAAGGTAAAAATTACTGTTAATGGGAGAGAGGGGGGGCTGGCGGCAGTAATGGTTGTGGGTGGTGTGGACACACCAATCTGTTGAGAGAGAGAGAGAGAGAGAGAGAGAGAGAGAGAGAGAGAGATTAGAATAAAAAAAAGGAAAAAAGAGGGTTTACCATACTTATCGGCAGTGACAGCAGACGGGTGAGGGGGCGGCGGCGGTTGTGGAGATGGGAGATCGTTTCCGTGGCCAGAGATAGAGAAGAAAAGAGAGATCAAGAGAGAGAGAGAGAGATAGAGAGAGAGAGAAAATAATCTAAGTGAGAGCTAGAAGAGAGGGTAAGTAACAGCGGTAGTGCAGCGGCGGTGGCAGCGATCGGGGGAGCGACATGGGAAGCGGTTGGTGGGAGATTGTTTCTGGTGGCAGCGGGTGGTAGGAGATCGTTTCTGATGGGCAGCTGTGAGAAAGATAGATCGAGAGGGTGAGAGAGTTTGAGAGGGTGAAAGAGAGAGAGAGAGAGAGAGAGAGAGAGTAAATGAATAGAGACTTTTTTTTTGGGATGGGAAGGGGGGCCTGGGAAGGGGGCGTCTAGGGAAGGGGAAAGGAGGGTTGACTGGAGTAAATTCGAGGTAAATTAGTGACGAAACTTTCGTCGCTAATTTCAAACGAAAATTAGACACGAATATTTCGTCTCTAATTAGCGACGGAAGCCTTTAATCAGCGACAGAACCTCCGTCCCTAATGTTCCCGCGGTTTTCGTGACGGAATAAAGGGATATTCCTTAAATATTCCTTAATTTAGCGACGAAAAGATTTCGGTGTCTAGTTTAAAAGCCCGCTACTTTATCTATGGTTTCCGTCACTAATTTTGATTGGAAATTTTCGTCGCTAATACTTCTGCCACTAATACACGTGTTTCTAGTAGTGATTTTCTATCAATTAGATGTTGCGTTTGGTTGCATATTCAGATTGGCTTCTCAGGCAAAAGTTGGGGAGAGAGAGTGAGTCGAGAAAATGAACTAACGAAGATGAGAGATGAAAGATTAGCAGAAAATACCTCGCAATTGTCGAGTTACATGAAGAAGACCGTTGATTGCATCCCTGATTCACTTGAGCGGAAGTCTAGACGAAGAAGAAAGAGAAAGGTAGAGCGAGCGAGCGGGGCGATACATTTGTCTCACACTGTCAAAATTCAAACGCCTCAGACAACTTACAAACCTTAGGTCGTCTCCAAGCTCCATTAGTACAACAATATGTTGCATAAATCTACTGAATGTACAAGTCGAACTAGTGAGCCAAGCCGTGTTCGGCTTGAGTATTAATTTAACGAACAGTTTTCAAGGTACGATTTTGACTTGATATAGTTCGAGCTCTAGCAAGCCAATCTCGAGTCGAGCATTAAGCTGCTCGAATCATGTAACACATAGTATCACCGTTACACACAATATTTTTTCGTAAATTTGCTGCTGTTGATTTTGTTTTATATTCTTAAGAAAGACTGCTGTTGATTTAGATGATGTTACTGTTATTGCTTTGTTCTACCAACAAAGGAATCGATCACTTGATCAACGGCAGCAAATCCTTATCGAGCAGGCAGCCACAAGTGAACTCTTTAATTGAAATCTCGAGTCAGCTTCAATGGCAGATCCAAGAATTATGGTTGGGGGAGGTGCCAATAGGTATTTGACTAAAGAAACATAAATTAGAAAGCATTCCAAATCATAAAATGTTATAGTTGAGTCTTAAGATTTTTGTCAAAAATTTAGTAAATTTTAGTGCATCTTTTAAAGAAATTTATAGGCATACATTAGTAAACTTATGATAAAATTAGGGATTAATCGATTTTTAGTACGTGGAAGACTAAATAACTCAAAAATTGATACGTAAAAAAATTTATTGAAATTTAGTCAAAATTAACATATTGGATTTTGGTTGGTTTAATCTTAATATTCCTAAACTGCACCTTCAATTTTATTTGTGAAGTCACACTAAACCGCAATCAGGGGTGTTAGTGTTGTTAGTGTTGTACACACCAACGTGGTTTTCAAATTCGGACTCACCCAAATATATATTTTATTTTAAGGGAACCAAAATACTACTTTGATTTCTTTGTTAACAAAGTATATAGGTGAAAATGTTGATTTTCAAAACTTTAAGGGGCTATAACCCCTCATTCACACTTCAGGGACAGAGAGAAGGATTGACTGACGGTGTAAGTGCTGTGCGCATGAAGACGAGTTGGGAGTTACATGCATGGGCTAGGGCTTTGGGCAAATCGCAAGTGGTTTGATTTATATCAATAGTCCAACTCGAGTCGAGTTGATGTGGAACAAACTGAACCATTCACAAAAGGCTCGTGAACACAGTCGACTCGACTTCATATGATGTTTCGATGACTCCATTATGCTCGAGCTAAAATAGTGGACTCTTTGCCTGAAACGGATGAAGGATTTAATATCTTCTTTCTCATGTCGTAACGAGTTTTAAAGTTTTCTCTACACTCATACTTCATATCTAAAGATAGGATTATGTCGTAAATATAACCGCTATTCTATCCCCGTCATCTGTTGAACCCCCGAATAATCCCTCTGACAAATTCATTGAAATCAAAGGCAAATTTCATTGAAGAATTTCTTGCATCACGTTTACAACAAAACTCTCTGTACTAAAAATGAAGTAGTGGAGGGAAAGCTTGATTAATAGAAATGAAAAAACTTGGGTCAAAACCTAACTGTTCCAAAAATGATATTGATACAAATTTTGTGCATAATATTTTTACCTTAATTTAGGTATCAATCATGTGATACATTAAAGGATGACATCTCTCTAACCAGTCACGTGCTTGCCAGCTATAAAAATATATAAAAAATACTTCTATCACTATCACTAGTCAATTGACGGGTTAATAACTTTAATCTTATAAGTTGATTAAATGCATCCTACTATATTGGAGCTTCCCCAAAAATTAATTGAAGATAGCTTAATTGTCATACGGAATGACAATTAATTACTGGCAAGAGTATTCAGATCTAGGAAGGCCATTGGACTCTTGATCAGGGCTAAATTAGTAAATTACAATTGGAACCAACTGCAGCGAACAAATCTACGACTTGGTGGTAAAAATATCTACGATCTAATTGCAAAAATATTAACTGTTTTCGATAATTTTATATGGTAAGTATTTTTTTTATGGTATGTACGTCAATGATTTTGTGAACTAGTAGTTTTGATTTGTTTTCCATTAGTCAAGAAGTTATGATACACACCCACCATAGTATTGTGCAATTGTTAGGTTCTTTTTTTATGTTAAGAGTCGGGGCAACCTTTTGTGGATGCAGACGTGAGGGCTGTGTCATGTTTTAACTTTGGATCTTGCATGCTGTTTTTTGTTCTCGCTCTTCCTTTTTGATGGCACAACTAACTAACTAACAGATCGTAGTAAGGTTCCGTGCAATCCAACGCCAATCTTTTTAGGAAAAATTGCGGGCTGGTACCTTTTCATAGATTGTTAACCACTTAAGTCCACTGTATTGTTTTCAATCTCTTAACTCTCTTTTAAGTGATAAATTAATAAATTATTCTCAAACTGCCCCCGTAACAACCTATCACGTATTTTTAGTTTTGAGATTTCCTTAATTTACTCCTTTCAATCCCGTATTTATCTTCATTGTGATTTATTACTAAAATTTTCATTCATATCAACTTGAAGAAACTTAAAAACAAATACCAATAGTGTTCAATATCGAATTCATTGTGAAATCGAAATCAATGGATTCAACCAACTAAATTGTTGTCATGTTGTTGCTAAAATTCAGAGTAGATATTATTGTTTCGAAAGTTTCAGAGAATTTTGATTTATCTGAGTTGATCGAATGTATTAAAGGTAAATATTTCAATTTTCAATCGGATAATTGTACTTTGAAATATACTGTAGGACCACACAACAATTGTTGTTTAACTAACGAAGATGATTTCAAAAAACATGGTGACATTGGCCAAAATTTTATCATTTTCCATTATCATTGTTGATGTGTTTGAAACTAATAATGGTTTGAATACACGATGAAACTGTTTATGAAGACGACGATGCACAAAACCTTGACAAAGGTAAAGGAAAAGTTGTGCATCGCAATGCACCACATCTATTTGGCGATGCACAACAATGTAACAAGGCGAACAATGATAGTATGTACCAATTTTTCAAGTTCTGAAAGCGATGTTGAAAGTGTCTCATGTTACAACATATGTCCTGCTCAAACAAGAAAGGAACTCTTGAATTCTGGTTAGGCAAATCTTATTACTAGTGTTGGTCAAATATTTAAAGGTGAAGAGGAAGATTTTCGTACGCAGCTCATAAAGTATTTATTCAAGATTAGATTTGAATTTATTTACATTAAGAACAACAAAAATAGGATTAGCGTTGCTTGTGGGAAGAAATTTAGTGATGATTGCAATTGGTTCATCAACATCTTCAATTGTTGATGATTCAGTATCCATATACATGTACAACCTTTCACACAGTTGTCATTTGATCATGGTTGTTGATAATAGGGTGAATTACAGACCGGTCTCTTTTTTAACATTTGTAATCGCTCCAGTCCACCGTTTTTTTTTTAAACCGAAAAAAGACACTTTTAGGGCGAAAAGACTACGATACCCTTAATGAAACCAAAACACGCGTGCATCAGGCATCGGGCATCGGGATACAATAATTGGGCATCGAGATGTAGTGCCACTTTCTCAGATTAATTTGGGCATCGGAATGCAAGAATTGGGCATCAAGATTTAATTTGAGATGCAAACAATTGGGCATCGGGATGCAACAATTGGGCATCGTGTTGCAGTGCCACTTTCTCAGATTAATTTAGGTATCGAGATGCAAGAAATGGGCATCGGGATTTAATTTGAGATACAAACAATTGGGCATCGGGATGCAGTACAACTTTCTCAGATTAATTTGGGCATCGGGATTCAATTTGAGATGTAACAATTTGGCATCGAGATGCATAAATCTCTGCATCGCAATTAATAAATCTTCATCTTGTATAGTTGAACTTCATCGCGATTAACAAATCTCTGCATACTATTTGCTTACAATCAGTGGTCTTCTGCTTTGTAACACAAACTTCTTTTTGCTGGTGATAATAACTAATAATACACCCAGGACTGTACATGAAGTTATAACACTAATAGCTAGCATGTCACCTTGCTCGATGGGATGACAAATAAGAGAAACAGTTTCGTACGTAGTCGATGGTCTGATGAAAAAAAGAATAAGTAGTAAGTGGTATATTGCTCAATGTAGTTGGTATAGTTACAAAGACGAAGTGTTTACAGGAAGCCATAGATGTTTTGGATGAAAGCGATGGAGGCATTTTAGGAAGAAAATTATCAAAGTGACTTTTTTTCAGTTTAAAAAAAATGGTGAACTTTAGGGGTTAAAAACTTTGAAAAGGGGAACCGGCCAGCAATTTCCCAATAATAATAACTCGAAAAGGATGGGCTGTGGTATAATTGGGCAATTGATTCTTGACCATGTTCGCAGTCAACCAAGCTATTCGCCTATTAATTTAATTTATCACATGAGGACAAATTATGACATTGAGATATCATACAGCAAGGCGTGGAAGAGCGTAGAGAAGGCTCAAAAAAAGCTATTTGGATATTACGAAGAATCTTGCCAGGAGCTGCAGTGGTACGTTAAAGCGTTGCATAAGAGTAATTCAAGTAGCTTTGCTTTCTTGGAATCGGACAATATTTCGAATCGGTTCAGTAGGTTGTTCATTTCATTTTGGGGCATGCCTTGATGGTTTTGACTACAGCCGTCCTATATTGTTCATAGATGACACATTTATAAAATCTTGATTTAAGGGCACTCTTTTGTCGGCCACGACCAAGGATGGAAATCAAGGTACGTCCATTTATTCTACATTTTTTCCTTTGTTTCAACATTATTTTGATTAATATCATAGGTTGATCATGTTTTTAGCCCCAGTTTGTACTTGTACTTAATAAGAGAATACATTCAGTACATTTGTGTTCGTCGAAAAATAAAAGTGGTGCATTGCGATGCACAAAATTAGTACTTTTGTAGTACACTTTTGTGCATCGCGATGCACACTGGTATGCATCGCAAATGTTATGTTGTTAATTAAGTAGAACAATGTGCATCGAATATAATTTGTGCATCGCGATGCATAAAAATAGTATTTTTCAGTACAAGTATATGCATCGCGATGCACATTTTGATTAAATATTGTTCTTTTGCTGCAAGTCTGTTCCCATTTGCATTTGCGGACGTAAGTTCTAAAAATAGGGATAATTGAGTTTGGTTTCTGTCTATGATAAAAGGAAAAATTGATCGTGAAGTGTTGTTTGTATCCGATCAAAATGTTGGTTTAATGGAAGCAATACGCAATGTGTTTAGGAGTTCCAAGCATTTCTTTTGCTTGGTGCACCTTTATCGAAACTTGAAAGAAATGTTTATCGGTAAACTTTATTCCAACGCGTTCCGCAGCAATTTATGTTCAAGACTCAAGGACTGCACGTATGCCCCCAACATTAGACTGTTTTATGAGAAAATTTAGATATTTAAAAAAGAAGGGGGACAGGTTTCTTGTGATTTCTTGACCACCATTCCATATGATAAGTGGGCGATTGCACATAGCCACAAGAACAGGTATACCGAAATGACCTCAAATGCTGCTAAATCATTCAACAATTGGATTTTAGAGGCTCACAGCCTTCCCATCACTCACATGGTGGACTGTATAAGATCGAAAATCATGAAATGGTTTAGGGAGAGACTTGAAAATGGAAAGAGATTAAATAAATTATTATGTACAAAGTTGGATAAAAAGTGGAAGGAATACCTTAATATTGGATCACGTGGCAGATTCGCATGAGACCCAACTCTATATACGAGGTTTTATCTGATCCAAGCATCCAGGTTGACTTGGGGAAGCGGACATGTTCATGCTATCAGTGGCAAATTGAAGGATTCCCGTGTTGCCACGCGGCTATTGTGATTGTGAGATCTCGAAAAAATATCAACGATATGGTTGATAATTACTTCTGAGCAAGCAATTACATCAAGTGTTACGAGGGAAGCTTGATGCCAATTGCAACTACGCAAAGGTACGAGCTTCAAAATTCTTACGAGGGTGAGACCATTTTACCACCAATAATGATGAGATTACCCGGACGTCCCAAGAAGACAAGGATCATATCAAATGGTGAATCAACAAGAAAAAAGAAAAGGATATGTAGCAAATGTCACAAACTTTGTAACTACAACTCTAGGTCATGCAAAGAAACTATACAAGGTTGATTTTTGTTTTGTTGTAAATTTTGAAGTTCATTTGTCTATTATTGTGCATCGAAATAAAAAAATCATGTATCGCGATGCAACAAACTATACTTTTGTGGTACTATTTTTGTGCATTGTGATGCGAATTTTTTTGTGCATCGTAAGTGTAATGTCAAAAAAAAGATATTGCGCAATGTAATCAGCACACATCCATAAAATTGCATATGAAATTAACTATAAATTAGTATTAAAACACCACAAAATGTATTCAAATATTTACATGTATTCAAATACTAGAAAATATAACACCACAAATATATCTAAGAAGTTTAATAACTAAGAAACACATCTAATCAATAACTATTGTCGTCATTAGACTCTTTGCACTTCTTCTTCCATGTATTCAGATTACTCAGTCCTTTCTGACCTTTTGATTTTTTGTTGTTTTTTAATTTTAGCTTGCTTAATTGTATGACTCGCACCTTCTGGTTGTTTTTTGTCTTGTGTTTGAGTCACACATTCACTTGCAACCATATTAGTCACCCCACCCCTCTTATTCTGTGATCCCCTGAGTGCAGCTGTAACATCTTGTTGATCATTCACAGAGGTCTCACCAAGAATTTCTATGTCATTGTTTCTCTTTGGCCAAAGCAGTTCCTTTTCATCATTTGTTGTTATGTTGAGAACATCATCAAATTTCTGCAAAAACCATAAAAAAAAATGAAAACAGTGTATAAAAATTGTGCATCGAAAATAAGGTTGTGCATCGCGATACACAAAAATAGTACTTTTTAGTACAATTTTATGCATTGCGATGCACACCTTTTTGTGCATCGCAAGTGTAATGTTGATATTTGTAATATAATACTAATGTGTCATTTTTATAGTAACCACTCACCTAATTTGTCATGATCCTTACAAAATTGGATTCATCCAACGTTTAACAGTGCCCTCAAATCCCATTTCACAAACCTTAGGATATAAGTTTCGCGAGTCGGTTGCACAACGTTACTCTTCTCGCACAACCAATATTGCATAGAGAAATTCAACAAATTTAATATGATCAAATCAACATGCATCATACACAAAAATTACATATAATAATACCAAATGAACTTAAAGTTACCGGCAGCAGCATTACACATCTCTCTAGGTAGTCATCAGATGTAGTTTCCAAGCTTTCCAACAACAAATCAATGACATGTTTTGACCAGTTCTACGTTGATATTGTGTTCAAATCAGACACAAAGTTTGTGTAGGCCCACGGTATATAGGATGTTTTGGTTGCAAACAGCAAGGTCGCAAGAACAAGCAGGGTCATCAAGCAAGTAACGCATTCGATAGCTACTTGATCCGAACTCTCTATCATTTTCTTAATTCTACCAAAAACCAACTTTGGCTTCAATCTTATGTTCTTTGATTCCTTTGACATTTTTTTTCCGGAAAGCACCTTTGGAGGAAATCGGTACGATCCAATTTGTAAAACGATTTGTTTATTTCTTCCTTTCTATCGTTTATGCCGAATATGAGGTTCGCATCTATTGGTTGAAGCCTCATCTTTTTCCTCCCAAACTGGAAACACTGTTGCCCCTTAACGTAGAATTTGGCAATAGTCCTTATTATCGAATCGTCCTTCTTACAATGATCACGGACGACATCATCAGTAATTATGCTCATTATGAGGTACTAAAAAGGTGTTTTCTTTAGTGTTGTTTTATGCTCATCCCTGAATTTGATATTCTTAATCTGACATATGAGAGACTCCATACTTGATCTGTATACAATCCTGGCAGGATTTTTAGTTATAGCTGCTACATAACACATATATTGTGGTTACAGTCAAATAATTGAAGAATTACAAAAAGAAGTAAAACAGATTGTAACATTTATGCATCGCGATGCACGCGATGCACAAAGTTATGCATTTCGATGCACACATTGATGCATCGCGATGTACAAAATTAATGCATAATGTATCGCGATGCACAAAATTAATGCGTCATGATGCTCAAAATTTTAAACCCTACAAACACTGTTTTATTTTTCAGTGAACGCGATGCAACATTTTTTTGCCAACGACACCATGTTTTTTTCAAACAATGCATCGCGATGCATCAAAAACAGAATTTTTATGCAAATGTATACAGATTTCACTCTATTCAGGAAGCTGTAAATAAAAAGTACATCTACAAAATGTATTACGTACCTGAAACATCTAGTTTCGAAGACATTTTTGCTTGCTTTTTCAAATCGTCGTCGATGTTGCTTGCTTTTGAAATCTACTGATGTTGCTTGTTTTTAAATCGCATGATGTTTTAAGTTTTTTGGAAGTTTAGAGAGTTTTGTGCGAGTGTTATTGTGGTAAGCATTCAATAGCATTCTTTTGTTTAGGAGTGAGAAACCGATGCATCACGTACATCGGTACATGTTAGAAGAAAAGGCATACACGATGCATCGATTTTTATTTTTACGATACATAACATACACTGTTCTATGCATAGATAACATTTCACAATAAAAGTGTCATTTTTCGATTTAAAACAATTATAATAAACTTAAGTGGTTAAAAATTATCTAAAAACCACCTGGTCGAATTTTGCACATCTTTTTTTTTTTTTTTGACATCGACTCTCGTATGCTCCGTCAGCCTCCGTGATTGGGCAACTTAATAAGGGTCGTGTCGTTTGTTCCTTGTTGGTTTGAACCGTACCGTAGAACAAGTTTTAATAGGTGAATAGGTTTGTAGGTGCTTACTTCATTGTCGACTTGTACGGTGCCCGAGAACAACTTCTGATTGGTGAACAAATTTGTGGATTCTTTCTATAGTCGTACTTCTAAAATTTATACATGCTTTTGTATGATATCATTAAATGCTTCAGGGCGCTTAACAAAAACAAAAGTAATACTCCGCACTCCAAGAAAATCAGCTGAACCATATAAATGCATTACCAGCACAAAGCATAGAACGAAAATTCGCCAATTTTGGAGCATATTCGAGATTACTCTTAACAGTAAAAATAAAAATATATTCCCTCCGTTCCAGACAAAAAATTCACTTTCTTTTTTTAAAAATCAACATATAATTAAATCAAATCAAAATTTTACATACTTTACTTATGTTTTAGGAAATAAAATTTCATTACTTAAAAACTATCTTAAGAATACTATGAATTACAACTTTCATAACTTTGTAAAAATAATTAAACTTATCTCAAACTTTAATTAAATTGACCGAAAAAAGTAAAAAGTGAACACTTTGTGTGAAACGGAGGGAGTAACACCACTTATTCAACTAGACAACACGAAATTGAAAGTCCAAAAAACAGAAGAAAAATTCCAATGGTAATGCACATCATAGTTCAAAGATAAGAAGAGTGATTTGAAGTATCATAACGGCACTTCATCATCTTGTGTAAAAATAAGAGTTCCCAAATCACGTGAGTGGTTTCTAAGAGTGTGATGTAAATTTTATACCTGCGAGTCTCCGCATCTAAGACAAGGTTATTGTCAAAAGTATGTGTGAACTTCTCTCTCATGCGTCTAAATTTACAACATTTAAGGCACTACAAATTCTAAATAGTCGAAAAATAAATGAAACAAGGGTATACTACAAAAATGACTAAAATTACAAGTTAGGAGCAGATCTCCTAAACTACGAAGGCATGGCGAAATGAGGGAAAAGAGTGGCTTGGCTCACCTCCACTTATCTTGTAGATCCTTCTTCTCCGACAAAATCCATGTTACAAAGATTGCCACGACAAGGGCAACGATAGTAATGAGAAGCAGAGCATAGCTGAAATCCTCTGTAAGTGAATCATAGGTCCTTGAAGGTGCAAGCCGAGTAAAGAAGAGATCCACTCCATATGCAAAGACAAGGGTGGTCGACTCCAGCTTTGCAGGTACTGTTTCTATGCCTCTGATTCCTTCTACTTTAAGGGCATGTGTCACAAATGACTGCAAAGAAGAGATTGTTGGGTCAGTATAACAAAAGCAATTGGTGAAAAATGCAGTGAACGTGTAAGAATTAACTCTTTAAGCTCAAACAAACACAAATAGAGCGATGGACAATATAACAATATCTATAGATTCGCAATAGACGAAAGTTACAACATGATCGGACATAATAGGAAAACTCTAACCATCTTTGTACGGTAAACATCTAAACTTTATGGCATGACCCTTCAACTGATTTGGTCTGCAATCAGAATCATTTTCTTAGGTACAGAATTATCTGCAGCCTTCCATGGGGCTAGTGCTCATGTTTTGCTTACCTTACACCTATCACTATCTCGAACCTGATAGCTCGAATACTCGACCCGACTTGAATAAGCAAGTTTGAATTTATCAGTCGAGTTCGTAGGTGTGCTTTAATTATGTAATCAAATTTACCTAAGTAACTCACAACCCTCAACTCAGCTGAAACTCGGCTCACCTATTCGTATAATTTGAATAATTCTATGTACTTTTTAAATAACGTATATTGTATTGATGTAATTCAGAATAAACAATGTATCTGTAAGTAATATATATATATATATATATATATATATATATATATATAGAGAGAGAGAGAGAGAGAATATGGAACTATAGTAATTTTTTACAATTTCATTCAAATAAAGAAAATAAACTGGAAAACAAGAGGTTTAAAAACCCAACATACACAATTCAACTCATCTCTAGTCGAAAGAATCCGACTCAAGTTCAAGTGGAATGGCGAGACTCAAATATTTGACCCATGCCGCCAAGTTTGGCGGAAGATTTTGGTACTCAGACTCGACTCAAGTACTACTTAACACGAATGACTTTACTAAGATCTCAACTTGAACTCGAAAAACTTTGACCAAATCAACTTGTTTGCTCTATTGCTAGGTAGTACGAAGATATCAGACACAAACATACCGACATAATGTTAATGCAACTCGTAGTCTAAAACATGCATGAATGTACAGAAAACATGAAGAAAGACAAACAGGTCAATAATTGATAGGTGGGTTCTATTAAAATGAGCACTTCCAAATGTCACCCAAGAACAGCACAAATTAAATTCTTACTGAACCAAAAGTAACTACAGAATGTCGCACCTTTATTATTTAAAAATAAAATAAATAAATAAACAAAATTAAAATAACAAATGGTTTTCTCTTCCAAAGAGAGCAGGTGTTAGCAAACTAAAAGACAAATAAGGAGAGAGATTTATGACCAACCTGCGGAATTATTGGTAATGCATCAGTAAGAGGTAAAAGTCCTTCCTCTTTCTCGGCTTGTGTGGGGTTCAATGATCGCCGGGGATCTAGAAAACGCTTATCAAGTGCCAACACCTATTAAATGTTAACACAAGAACGCTTGTGTAAGCAACTAGAACAAAACTACAACTGATTTACTAAAGAATAAAAAGGAAAGATGACCCGTTTTGCACGAAGAATACCAAATTTCAACCAAGTTTCAGATAAAAAAGAGGCAGCAAACCCCCCAAAAAAGAAATCAAATATAACCCCTGAACTTAAAACTAACCTGATCACCAACCGTGCCGATCAGAAGGTGCTTAGATGTTATGCCCTTGGCGGTTGATGTCACTGATATTGCTTTCACTGAATGGGTGAAAAAGTAAGACTGAGATTTCGTTGTGACCTCAGGACGAGAATAAGAAGATACAGGTGAAGTAAGGTTATGCTTTCCGACGATAAGCTTCAGAACTTCTTTATTTTCCTGCATAGAGTAACGAAATTATAATGAAGGATAAATAAAAACATCCAAAATCAATTAGCAGAAAAGTTTAATGATAATACCGCTCGAGACTGGTCATAGATCTCAATGACAGACATCTCGTATCTGTGTGCTCTTAAATTGAAGTAGTGGTAGACAACCCAGTTTTCACTAAGTACCTTCAGAAAGAAAAACAAAAGTAAGGGACGCACAATGATGATTCAGTTAATTCATGTATGGAAGGAAATTGAACACAAAAAGGCCAAACACTTACTGCATGGACGGGACCCTGTGCACCATGATGAGTCACGCGATGCAGTATACGGCCAGTTACAGTATCAACAAGGTATACAACCAGTGCTGACTCATCTGGGGTGACAGTGCCAATTGGACCACTAGCTTTAGGTGAAACAGTAGAAACAAATAGCAGATTTTTCGATATATATTTGTACATCAGATCCTGTTCCGCTACCACCTTCGCTTGAGTGTGAACCACCTGCAGAGCATAGAAATAAAAAAATAAAAAATTGAATAATATGATTTCTGGAAAATCCATATTTAACAACAGAACTTAAATAACTGTGGCAGGGAGGAAAGAAGAAAGCAATTCAAGGAATCGCTACATTAAGGAACATCGCTAAAGGACCATCAGAATTCAGACATACTACTCATCACAAAAACATACTCCCTCCGTTCCTAAATAATTGTTCTGTTTGACCTAGCACATGGATTAAGAAAAACTGACTCTATTATAGATATTGGTATGTTATGTATTTTACTTTAAAGCCCATTTGCAAGTGGGACCCATCATTAAAGTAACAAGAAAAATAAGGATAAAATGGTAAAAGTGTTTTCCAGAAAAAGAAAAGTTTAGAAATTGGACAGTTATTTTGGAGAGGACAAGGAAAACATGACAAAAATCCTTAACCATCCTTGCCTTTTGTTAGAAACAGCTCCTAGCTTGACCTAGCAGAATTTGGGCCATCAGTTATTTGAAAGTAGAATATAGTTAAAGAAGTGAGCACTCTCCTTCCACCACCAACCCAACCTCACCTCCTCTTTCAAGAGTATTTCTTTGGTATTACATCCAACATAATGCATCAGAATAGAGTTTTATAAGCTCTTCGGTGCAGCACTGTGTTTATTCTTAATGTGGGAAGTGAACAAGTACTACCAAACTGAGCAATAATAAGTCTTGTATTCTATGAGAAGTTCTACTGTTTATGCACTATAATTTCTTCATAGCAGAAGCAAGTTTATGCAGTAAATCATAAGGGAGAAAATTGAGCTTCTAAATTTCATAAACATGATACTGAATAAAAAAGGTCTTCTTGATTCTGAATTGCAAAAGTCTCTAACAACAACTTTCTGACATCTTCTTTGAAGCACAGATTAAAAGTTCGGTATCAGGCTCGGGCATAAACATGAAGGCTCTCAAATGAAATCTTCTTTGAAACAAGTGCTAAAAATTTTACACCCCGAACTAAAGGATATAAATAACAAACTAGACAAATCTCAAGTATTTGAACTTCAATCAATGAAGAAGCGATAAATCTTGGACATTTTTATTCTTCTTGATGTAAAATGAAAGGTTATACTAGATACACATATAACTGTGTGTATAAATGTGCATATGGATTGTCATTTGATGAGTCCCAATGTGTGGTCTAGTACTCATTCTAAAATTTGGTGTTAACATGCGGTGTCAAGTTTCTAAATTCCACAAACATGATGCTGAATAAAAAATCTCCTGGATGCTGAACTATCGAAGTCTATTACTACAACTTTTTGGCATCTTCTCTGAAGCGTGGATTAGAAGTTTGGCATGTCAAGACTTGTGCATAGATATAAAGACTCTGAAATGAAATCTTCTTTGAAACAAGGGTTAAAAGTTCTACACCCTGAACTAAGGCATATAATTAACAAGTTGACAAGTCTCAAGAATTTGAACTTAATGAAGACTTATAAATCTTGAATATTTGTATTCCTCTTGATGTTAAATGGAAGGTTATACTAGATACATATATAACCGTGTGTATAATTGTGTATTATGAATTATCTTTTTGACGAGTCCCTAGCGTCTGGTATCATACTTCTAAAATTGGGTGTCAACATGCCTGTGGCGTGGTAGATTGCGCTGGCATGTCTATGTTGGAGCTTCTTTAACTAGTAAGTTACCTAAAGAAAAATCCAGTGAAAGTCTCAATTATAAAAAAGCAGAAGTAGCAAAAAAGGACAAGAAGATATATAGAATGCTATGCGATCCAACTTGGAAACACTGATGGACTAAGTAGGAAGAAAGTAACATGATTAAGGTCATGGAAGATGATTTACACAAGAATAGTGGCTTACGATTAGCCAGCTCAAATTAAACCTTGAAAAGCATCCACCAGCACAAAGAAACAAAGAAATCATTTCTTCAATTAAATGAGAAAGGTAATGAGACCTGAGAAGTTCACAAAGCGAATCCAAATATTTCAAGAATGAGCGAGAGAGAGAGAGAGAGAGAGAGAGAGAGGCATTCCTAAGAATAACAACATACCTCGTTCATTTTTCTTGTTGCTGTTTCAATGATCTTTTCTGACTCTGATGGGAACACAATAGACCATATGTTCTTAGTGTCAAAGCAGTAGACATCTGGTACCTCAAGTGCACAATTACCCTTCACCACATGCCCCCTTATTATACCATTATCAGCTTCAACCGAGTACCAATATACATTTGCAGACTCACGTTCGAATATATCAATAGCTTCAGGTGTCCTGGGGTATAAGTAGGCATGTCTGTCAGCATCTATAAGTAAATGAAGACGCTGCTCGGTCGAATCAGTGAATGGTAGTGCAATAACTTGTGTAATAGAGTGAACAGGACCCAAATTGTTAAGCTCCTCCCCAGTGTATGTATCAACAATAGACAGAACACCAGGGGCACCTGAAGAAAGTCCACATCTGCCAATGACAAGGACAGATGGATTCTCATCAAGTGCATGATGATGCGGCACTTGCCATTGATGTAACTTGAGCCCAGTGGGATCTTGGCAAACTTCTGATTTACGGAGTGCACGCAGCAAGCGAGACCAGACAACCCGTCCATCACCAGTGTGTAATGCAAAAAGTTTCCCTGCTCGAGTAAGTACTATGAGCAACTTTCGGAATCCGTTGTGGTCTCGTGTCATCTTACTTTTCTCAGAGCTTTGCAGCCTAATTTGTTGTATGGCTGCTATATCATCAGGAGTTGCAAGCATTAAAGTTCCTTTAAGCTTCAGCACATGTCCCTTTCAATAAAAGAGCATTATATAAAAAATTTATCATGAGGACTTTACCAGTCAATGAGATATATCAGCATCTTAAATGGAAGAAAACAGTACAACGAATATAATCAGATAAAGCAAGAAAACATGAAATCTCATCGGACCATACAACTCCTAATATAACCTTGTCACAGTTACAAAGACCTTATTATAAGTTCCAACAAATTGGTGAATGTCCCCAAAACGGAACTTCCCTAAAAAGGATTCTCAAAGGGTGTCTTGTAGTAATTAGGTGTTTGAATCCCATGATTAAAAAATACCAAGCCACAACTCCAAATATTACAAAGCCATCAGTGCATTAGGGATCAACCAAACGAACTTTCTGAGTCTAACCACCCCAGCCCACCCCCACCCCCTCTCACACACACACACACACAAAAGCACACACCAAAGAAAAGAAAAGGGGGAGGGTAAGAAACAAGCCATTAAAATTCTTTTTAAGTATGTGACTAACCGACATGCTAGCATAGCAAGTAGCAAACTCGTATTGGCTTGCCAACTCAGAAAAGAAACACCAAGGACTATCACATTTGCTTCTGAAAAAAGGAAACCAATTTGCAGTCTAGATAATTGTGCAACACTTGCAATGTACGAAAAAGGGCTCCTATAAGAAATGGCACTCCTCACTGAAAAGTTCATTGCAAAATAATTGTACACTCTTCAGTTAATATTCTTATTCCGTTTTTGCCATTATATGTACATTGAGGGTTGAGATACAGAGAGAGACCAGAAGGGGAACAGTGGGGTTCCTCTAAACAAATGGTAGCATTGTAAAGCTAAGCATAGATTATAAACTGTGGTAGCCTACTTGCTGGTCATTGACTTACACATGGATTAGGAGGAAAACGTAATTAGTAATGTTAATAATATGTAACTAGGGGTTGACACATTGGGAGTGTAAAGTAGCACAAGAAAGAAGACTTCCAAGGATGAATGTGAAAATGAAAATCCGCAAACGGTACCTTTAACTAATTAACTCTCTTCTTTTGGTGTGCTATGGTTGCTTGACTGAATGAAGGAATTCTAAACTGTAACTAAATAAATAATGTTAGTAATTGTTGAAACTAGGGGATGAGTCGTTGGAAGTGTAATGTAACACTAGATAGAAGAGTTTCAATGAAGAATCTTGGATGAATGTGAAAACGAAAATCCACAAACAGTACTTTTGATGAATTAACTCTTTTCTTTTTCTGTGCTATGGTTGATTGACTGAAAGAAGGAATTCTAGACCTGTTTGGTATACTTTCAAGGACAATCAAGGGCAACTCTTATGAAAGCAAGGACATATATTGCACGAGTCAATCTAATATTCCCATAAGCATCACAGCTAGGGTGGGAATTGCATGATACACTCCAATGGAAAGCATACAAAGGATACAAAGGCCACTTTATTAACCCTTTTCAGGGTTTAAAACTGAACCTAATAAGTAAAAATACGTCATTTGATATCATAAGGCCACGTCACTTGATGTATTAAGAATCACTTGTGAAGGGCCTGGTATATTGAATCAAAGCGTGGTTACTAAGTCTTAATATTGAATAAATATGCTCAGCAAAAAGCATTTTTACATATTTATCCAAAAGTGACTTTTTTTTTTATAAGTCAAAAGTGACGAGTGTGTTGCGATATAACTTCCTTCTCTTCCATCTGAATTACTCATCCCTCTGCATATACAGTTGTGGGCTTGTCCACCATGAACATATTCTAGAATTTGTATGGTGTGGTGTGATTCAAGGACCAGAACCTCTGTGGGTGGGATCCTGTGTAGATCCTATGGATTGCTACAGTAAAAGAGTTTTCCTTCAGTGAATAAGTTACATCTAATAGTGAATAAGTTGGACTCTTTAGTAAACAACAACTAATGGAATTAAAGGTTGTAACAGAGCCACCGCATAAATGAGCAATCCAACGGCCCAAAATTGTTTGATTTTAAATCTTACATAACTTATTCCCTTAAGGATCCAACTTATTTGTAAAGGAAGTAACTTATTCAACAAGGTGGCGTTTGGTTCACCGGAATGAATTGGGCGGAATAGAATGGTCAATGGGATTTCATTTCGTAGGATTTGGAATGGGAATGAAACCGGCCAACGCATACGATTGGTTTGCACGGAATGATAGTTTTATGTTTGGTACATGGGAACATCGAAGGGAGTGGAATAAAATACCAACCAATGACCATACTAACCTCAATAAGTCATTCAAATCACCATTCTTCACAAAAACTACAATATCCAACAAAAACTTAAATCCCAAATAACCAGACAATTTGATGTTCTTTCTCACTCGCAGCCTTAATATAAGCAAATGCACATAGGCAATAGTCCATATACATCATCAGCCTATTAAAGCTCTAGATACACTCTTTTTCTTTGTCGCATTCATAAGGAAGAAGAACGATATGAAGCTCTACTTTCAATAGATGTTGACAGCCTGGGAGGAAATTACATTTATGTAAATTTAAGAAAAAAAATTCTGAAAGTGCATCCACCAAACACAAACCCAGATGAAATTTGCAACAACCCAATTAAGAAAATCTACGATGACCCTTTTCTTTTCTAGGGCTTTAAATCTGTGAAAAACCAAGATCCTTCTTCCTAGGTCTGCTGTAATTTTTTCCTTCACGCTTTCTGCAAAAGGATGTGATTCCGGCTGCCGTTGTTGACGATGGGAGGAGGAAAGATACGAGAAACCGAATTGGGGATGACCAGTTTCTATTTCTTTCATCTTCCAATAGGCGTCCACTAATTTTTATTTCTTCTTCTTCTCAATAAGCGTCCACTTCTTCTCTTTGATTTGGCGGCGTTGGCGTACTAGATGAAGGGCGGTGGTTTAGTTGGGGATCAACCGAAAGGCATTGGCCTTAACGAGGAAGAGAGAGAGCGACAAAGAGATGACGAGAAAGGATCGGAGGAGAGAGAGAGACAATATGAATGGTTAGGTTTCGGTTATTAGTGGGAAGAATAGTGTAGGGTTAACATAAAAAAGGTGAGGGTTTTTGGTCCCAAAAATAGATTCCCATGGACTGGTTTTGGTGGGATTTTGAAATACCACCTTCTCCCATGGGTTTCTCAAATTCCTTTATGTGAGGGATTTTCGCATTTTGAGGAAATGGCATTCCCTCAGAAAACCCAACCAAACGCGCCCATGGAATTTGGTCAATGGGAATTGGCCATTCCATTCCTCCGAAATCCGTGAACCAAACGCCACCTAGAAGAAAAAACTTTTGTACTATAGCTACCCACAGAGGATCCCACCCACAGGTTTTGGATCTGTGATTTAATCCCTACAAACTGGTGAAAGCTTGTAACTTTAAATTTCTTTTGATACTTTTAGAATGACAGAGCTTAGAGCTAATCTTTTTGGTGGCCACTAGATCATAGATTGCTTTTTGGACGAATCCTACAAAATATATTTGAGAAATTTACTAGAAGAAACAATTAATGGGATAAAAGCAGCCTTAAAAAGTAGGATTTCTGTCCTTTATTCTTTTTTATTTTCCTTTGTTGGATCCAGATTTTCACCTTTCTGTGTATAAAAATAACTACCTTTCAGAAAATAAAAAATTGACTAAAAACTTTTGCACACGAATGCATGCCAAATGAGATGCCCAAGACAAAAGGAACGAGGAAAAAATAGGAATCAGAAACTCAATAGTTTGAAGAATACAACAAGGAAACTATTGTACAAGTTTGTTGTTTTCTTCTGAAAGAAGATAGAGATTGGTATGCGTTACGTATGTCAAATATATAAAATTGAAAAAGAAAATCAAAATACAATTGAAATGTACCCTTGTGATTGGTTAAAGCATATGCTTGTACAAAACTTTTTGGTGAAAAGAAATAGAGCAAACTTCTTTGAAAAAGTACCCCGCTGGGGGGAGGGGAAGGAGTGTTGAGCATCACATACAGTGTTGGCCCTCTATAAGCTTACGCTTTTAAATGCTCAAATCTTAACAAATAATTATTCCATCTTTCATGATTATTAGCTATAAAAGTTCTCACTCTAATTCTTCAAATTATTAGAGGTCCAGTATTTTTATTGACAGTAAAGATCAAAGTTCAAAATGTTAGCTTAGAATGTGAAATATAATTAAGCCCATTCACAAGGATCTATGTCTGATGCCGAGTTTCTGTTTTACCTCATATCCATCAAGTTTATGATTTCATAATCATCTAAAGAGAATCTCAACCTCATCTGCATTCTTTTCTTTGCGACCATAGTAAACAAGCCAACAGTGCCCCTCACATCTTTCGACCTAAAACCCAAGAGGAACCCGCATATCCCACTTTTTACAGTTCAACGCACTGATACACAGTTATCAAGGCAATACAGCATGAAAAATTATATCTAGCATATCAAAAAAAAATTGTCAAAAGAATCTTTCCTACCATGAAACCAAGGTCATATCAGCACAAAACAATTATTCAAATGTCAAATACAGAGTAAACTAGCTTTAAAGGCATTTTAATTGACAGTAAAGATCAAAGTTCAAAATGTTAGCTTAGAATGTGTAATATAATTAAGCCCGTTCACAAGGATCTATGTCTGATGCCGAGTTTCTGTTTTACCTCATATCCATCAAGTTTATGATTTCATAATCATCTAAAGAGAATCTCAACCTCATCTGCATTCTCTTCTTTGTGACCATAGTAAACAAGCCAACAGTGCCCCTCACATCTTTTGACCTAAACCCAAGAGGAACCCGCATATGCCACTTTTTACAGTTCAACGCACTGATACACAGTTATCAAGGCAATACAGCATGAAAAAATATATCTAGCATATCAAGGAAATTTGCCAAAAGAATCTTTCCTACCATGAAACCAAGGTCATATCAGCACAAAACAATTATTCAAATGTCAAATACAGAGTAAACTAGCTTTAAAGGCATTTTCAGAAGCTGCATACCTTAAGCCACTCATAAAGGTTGTGCTCCACTTTTGCTACTGATACACCATCCTTCTCCAAAGGTAATTCTGATGTTGTCACGCCTATAACTGAAGCAAGCCCATCCTCTCTGTTCCAGACAATTGCGCCTTGTTGTAGTAACAATAGTGAATGATCTTCCATCACGATTAAAGCCCTAAAACCATAAGATTTATCCATTCGGATATAGTTGTTAATAAATATTTTCTGCACAAAACCCCTTTCATGATCCATCTTTATAGTTTCCTTGAGCAAGATGTTACTGGGATCGAGATTTAGCTTCACAGAGAGGTCAATCTCACTACCTCTCTGCTGAACTACCACAAAGGCTTGTTGGCCTTCTGAAAGTGGCAGAGCATCACTAATAGCTGCTGCATGATCAATTTTATCCATTACTTCCAACTTGCCTTCATCTGTCACTTTAACAATCACTATTAATGCATTCGTCTTTATAGCAAATATTCCTGAAAGCTTAGATGGTAATAAAACTGGGGTCCCAGAATATTCCTGAACAAGACCTGAGATATGGGTCTCTTGAAGATTAATTTCTCCCATCGTGATGCTTATCAATACCAAAGATGATCGAGTAGAATCCAGTGCAACAAGTTTGTCACTTGAAATTAACGATATGTCCCTAGAGAAACCTCCAGGAAATGAGACTTTATGGTGCTTCAGCAATTCGCCATCCTTAGCATTGATTATATAAGTGAAAACTTGAGATGAACCAGAAAATCCTATAGCGTAAACTACATCACTTCCACTAGGAATAATTAGCTGATGAACCTGAAAGCTGCAAAGAAAACAGACATATCTCATCATTGACCGAACAAACAAAAATGAAAGAACATTAATATAACAATTCTGGAATTGGTCAAACCCTTCAGTTACTAAGTCCTTCGTCCAAATAACCTCCCCATCAACGCTTGAAACAGCATGAAGGGACCCACTACTATAAACAAATATGAAATTATCCTGGTCAACCTTCAGATTAGCCTGCAGAAAATCACCACTATTAATGTCATATCTAATAAAAATATTGCAGAATAATTATGTAACAAATGTAACAAAAGAAACAAGTTTCAGGTGATAATATGTTCCAATACAAAAAGAGAGGAAGATGCCAGTTTGTCAGAGTGTACTCACCAGAGTTAAAAGTAATGACTTTGTGGGCTTTGAGCCTGATAGGAAAGACTCCCACACCATCTGCCCATCAGGAAGGTTCCAAGCTCTTACTATACTTCCATTAGACGAGAGGGTAATGACATCTGACAAAGCACACACAGTTCCTTTAACATCATCATTTTGAGAAAATATTGAATCCCAATGCACTCATAGCTATGGTGTTCACAACTTTTAGGATAATCAAACTACATTATTGCAATAATATAACCATTAGGACAAAGTCTGAAGTAGTCTCACTTGTGTATTTTCTCTAGTAATGTACTTATAACATCATGTATGTCAGAGATTTGTAGAATAGGACATCGTACTATAAATGAGAGAAAAGCAGGCCTAAATGGTTATTTGAATTAGGAATGAACCTTTTGATTTGGTTATCTAGTATTTTTCACCAGTTTCACCAAAAGCGATGATGGTATAACAATAAGACTTCTTTTGCAAAGCAACAATCTAAAATAATGAATTAGCACCAAAAGTAATTGATGATTTATTTTCACCTTTCGTTGTTCCTGTATGTCAGTAAATTTTAAATCTTGTTCAAGCTCTGAATAAAGAATCTATAACATTCAAATCCCAAAACATCTGAAGGTCCATGATAGCAATTAGCAACTACCACAGTTAACATGCACAGAGATACATTCAGTTTCCTAGCAAAGTAAACATCTGAAACCTACAATTCAAAAAATAATAATAATTAAGCAAAAATACAGGGAAGCAAATTTACATTTTCCAAGAGCGATCTCGATTTCATCAATAACATCCTCGGCTCCCAAAACATGTCTCCAAACTGAAAACAGCCGAAAGGACCAACACATAAATTATCAAATCAAATTTTCAATCACTTAACACAATAAAACCATAACCATAATAGAAAAACATTAAATTTCTCAACAACAAAAAACAAAAAGAAACTGAACTTACAAATCTCGCCTCGCCTGAGATCAAGCGAGGCAATGACATTCTCTTCAGTTGACACCACAACACGTTTCCGTCCAGCTTTTTGCGTGTGGAACACTGCGTGCTTTACTTTCCCTATGTATTGTTGATGCCTAGAAAAAAAAGTTTCCAATCTATTAAATACAGTTTGCCAATATGCGATAACCAAAAATACTTAAAGCACAAAAATAAAACGCCGATATTTTACCTTGTAAATCTTGTATGCATAAACATAGAGAGATATCATAAATTTAATCAACTACTCGTTAAACAATAACATATTACTAAAGATTGTGATATACTGAAGCTTGGTTGACTTGAATGCAAATAGAATCGGATGAAGTGCAAAAGAGCATCTGTAAGCATCATGTTTTACTTTCCCTAAACATTTTTTATCCCTATACCAATATTATTTGATCTATTAATACAGTAACAAAATATTCAGCCAATTCAACAGTAAACAAAATGCACTGCCAATTCAACTGTAAGTAAAATTGCTTAAAGTGTAAAAAAGAACAGAATATATGTTGCATAAGTCTTTTTGTTAAATTCATATGTATACATATACATATATAAAGGTATATGTATATTTAGAAGTAGAGAGAGAGAGAGAGGAACAAATTCCATCAATTAAACGTGAAACAGTAAGATATTGCTATAGATTGAGTTCAACTGAAGCATAATTAACTAAATGTAAATAGAATTAGATGAAGAAACAACACACAAACCGCAAATTCAATCAATTCAAGGCGAAACAACACGATATTGCTATAGATTGAGTTTAATTGAAGTATAATTAATTAAAATATAAATAGAATCGAATGAAAAACACACGCACACAGAGTAATTCAATCAATTAATCGCAAAACAGTAACACGTTGCTAACGATTGAGTTGAATTGAAGCTGGATTAACTTAAGGGTAAATACAATTGGATGGAGCACAAATAAAGCATTTGTATATTAAACATATATATATATATATATATAGAGAGAGAGAGAGAGAGGGGGGGGGAGAATACCAGTCCATAAGTCCAACTTGATCTTCGTAGAGAGAGAAAGCACAGAATGAAGACGACAAGAGAAGTAGAAAGAGAAGGGCAGCCCTAATCGCCATCGCCATGGCGACTAGTGTTTTCTCTGTGTGTGTTTCACTTTATGGCGATGGAGAAGACGGATCTGAGAATGCGAGGTTTGTAGAGGAGTTAAACAACGAATAGTACTAGTACTGACATACAACTTGGCGGAGCGAGTTTCTTTGATTAAATTTTAGCCGGCTTGGAATCGTCTTTTTTTTTTCCACCATTCGTCCCTAAACTTTGGGTCTTTTCACCAATAGTCCCAGATCTTAGACTTGTATTACCACTACCCAAAGTATCCATTTTTTGCACACCGATGGTCCCTGTGTTGAACGGCGTTAGTTTGTCCCCGGTTAAGTTGTCATGTGCCGTCCCACGTGCCTTGGACTTTGGGCAAAATGGCCATTTCTGTGACTTGGTTGTTTCCCGCTTCCAGATAACTCCCTTATTCCCGTCATCTCTCTCCTCTAACCTCATATATAAGGAAGCCATTGTTGACCTCCCTCCATTAAAACCATTAAAGTTGTGATCAAAACCATTTTGAAAACCTCTTGGAAAATCAGAACTAAGAAAACATTTCGCAAGCTCATCAGTGAAGAAAAAATGTCAGAGCTGTACTGATGAGCTTGTGAAATGGTTTCTTAGTTCTGATTTTTCAAGAAATTTTCGAAATGGTTTTGATCACAACTTTAATGATTTTAATGGAGGGAGGTCAATAATGGCTTCCTTATATATGAGGTTAGAGGAAAGAGATGGCGGGAATAAAGGAGTTATCTAGAAGCGTAACCAAGCCACAGAAATGACCATTTTGCCCTGAGTCCAAGGCACGTGGGGCGGCACATGACAACTTAACGGGGGACAAACTAAAGACGTCCAACACAGGGACCATCGGTGTGCAAAAAATGAATACTTTGGGTAGTGGTGATACAAGTCTAAGATCAGGGACTATTGGTGAAAAAGCCTAAAGTTCAGGGACCAATGGTGGAATTAACCTCTTTTTTTTTAGTTGGGGGGGGGGCCTTGTGGGTGTTTGACTTTGGGAAAATTATATAAGAGAATTACTATTCACAACCCCCTTTTTACGAAGTACGTCCCCTTCGATTATTACAAAAATGTCATTATAAAACTTGACCTATTTGCCCTTATTTTTACTAAGTACACCCCCCTAACTTTATTTGATTCCAACATCTCTAACTACACCCCCTCCAATAATATTCATACACTCCCTACATTTTTTCACAATACACACATTCAAACATATTATTCTCACCCCTTCCAAGTTCCAAACCCCTCACTAAACTCTAAACCTCCAAATTCATCTACATTGTTGGAAAGTACAACCATGGACCATAAAGAATTGAAGGAAATAAAATTGTAAGTATTCTTATACTAGAATGGCTAAATTTCCCGCATTTTAAGAAGCACACACGACTATCCCTGGGTTTGTAATGTTCGGTCAGTAGTGATAGAACACTCTAAGGAGTGTTCGGTCACTGATGGCCGAACAACTCCAAGTATGTTCTATCACTACTGACCGAACATTTCGCTGTGTGTTCCATGACTGATGATCGAACATGTCTTAAGGTGTTCTATCACTGGTGGCCAAACACTTCATCCTAGTGTTCTATCATCAGAGGCCGAACACTACTGCTTTGTTTTGTATTGATGTATTTTTGTAACTGTTAACAAGATTCAAACACTTTTGTCTACAGAGCCAAGTGTTGATGGTCCTAAAAATAATTAGATTGTGCCTGTGCAAGATATTGTTATGGATTTCACCGACGTGTTTACAACGCGTGAATTATTTTCATCTCGCGATAGATTGTTTGATTGGGTGCGCGCTAGGGGAAGGGAACATGGCATTGTGGTAGTAATCGGCAGGTCGGACAGTGGTGCGGGTAAGAAAAAGGTCGGATGTTGTTGGTTTGTGAGTGTAGTGGGCAATACCGTAAAAAGAAAAAGGTTTTGGCATAATCTCGAGGAAGTCAATCAGTAGAAAATGCTAAAGAGGTTGATGAGAGTAATAGGAAAAGGAAGAGAGAAACTGAATGCCCTTTTCGTTTGAGGGGGAAGCAAGAATCAGTTAACGAATATATGGGAATTGGAAGTTTAATGTAGTGTGCACAATCATCCAACTGCAGATTACTTGGAAGGCCACTCATATGTTGGTCGATTGTTAATGCCTGAGGAGAACTTTGTTGTAGTTATGTCTAAGGTGAACTCTAAACCTAAAGACATTTTATTTGGTTTAAAAGAGAGATTAGAACATAATAGGTCGACAATAAGGAATATTTGCAATGCTCGTTTGAAGAGAAGAGTTACCGAGCGTAATGGTCGATCAGAAATGCAGCAACTGATGTTTAAATTGAAGGAGCAATGGTATTTTTTTCATCATAGGCGCTGCGAGAAAACTAACATCGTCAAGGACCTTTTCTTCATTCACCCAAAGAGCGTTGACTTATTGCGGTGTTTGTCAAAAGTAATTTTTATGGACTGTACTTACAAAACAAACAGGTACAAGTTACCTTTGTTGGAGATTGTTGGTGTGACGTCAACACATATGACATTCTCGATTGCAGCCGCATATTTGGAGTTTGAGCGGGAAGACAATTATATGTGGGCGTGCACAGTGTTAAAATTCTTAATGCATCAATCTAAGTTACCCAATGTCATTATTACTGATAGAGAAAAGGCGTTGATGAATGCAATTGAAGGAACTTTCCCTCTTCTAGACACTTCCTTTGTCGATGGCATATTAATAAAAACGTATTGGCGAATTGCAAGAAAATGCTTGGAAGAAAATAGAAATGGGATGCGTTTAATCATGCTTGGAATATGTTGGTGGCCCGGATACCGAGTCATCATTTAATGACTTGCTTAGTAGACTGTATTCAGACTTTAAAGAATATCCATCTGACATTAAGTATGTGACGGATCAATGGGTGTTGCCGTATAAGGAGAGATTTGTGTCTTGTTGGACAGATACTGTCATGTATTTTGACAATAACACAACAAACAAGTATGTATTGCTAATGTAACTTTCATTGCTTACTATATATATTAGATACATACCTAAAATTATTGCTGACATTATCTTATTTCAGGGTGGAGAGTCATCATGCATTACTGAAAAGACAGCTTGGATCAAGCCAAGGTAACTTTGAGACATGTTGGTGACAGCTTCATACACCCATTGAGACATCACACACTGCAATCAAGCACTCATTTGAGAAGAGCAAGAATGTTGTACAACATAAATACAAATCAGTTATATTTATGTCGCTGCGAGGAATGGTTTCGATCCATGCATTGAATAAGATATATGAAGAAATGGTATGTATTGGAGAAGGTGGTGTAGATTCTATGTTGTGTGGTTGTATATTGAGAAAGATATGTGGATTGCCTTGTGCTCATGAGATTTCTGAGTACATAAGATTGGACCAGCCTATTCCCTTGGATCAGGTTGATGCTTTTTGGAGGAAATTAGATATGATACCAACCAAGGGAGATGATATTGGTGCTGGGGGGAACTAAAACAAAGAGTGATTGAGTGTGTTGGGAAAATCTTGAATAAATTTGACGACGTGTCTGAGTCAAAATAATTGTTAATGTTGAAAAGATTGATGGAGGTTTCAAATCTAGTGACAACACCACTGATTACACCCATACCCGAGATCCAAATCCGTGCTCGTGATCGTTTTAACACTGCAAAGAGTAAACAAAACAAATCAACCAAACGGGACCCTAGCAAGTTTGAGTACGTGGAGTCGATCAATGATAGTTGTTCGCCGTGTGATCAATTGGTAACTTAAGATGTTGGTCCATCAAACACGAAACCTCCTATGTTCACTACGACGACGACTAAGAAGAAGATGTCGGTAAAGCTTGTCTTTTTATTTTTATGCGTAAACATTTACTATAGTAATGTTCATAAAGTGTACTCACTTTAATGTGTCATGTTTCAATAGGTTGTGTGCCAAACCACACAACTTGCTATTGCTTGTGGTTTTATGGATCAATTACCACTACACTTACACGACTTTATTGCTGACACTAAGAATGTCAAGGGAGATGGTCATTGCGGTTTTCGTGCCGTAGCCGACCTACTTGGCTATACTGAGGAGTCATGGGCTATGGTTTGACGAGACCTCTATATTGAGTTGATAAACAACAAAGAGTTCTACAAAAATGTTTTTAATGAAGTTGGTCGGGTTGATTTAGTGCTAGAGAGTCTCAACTACTACGAAGTGCCTATACCAAAGAAAAATTGGTTTGATTTGTAGTACATGGCCTACTTGGTTGCATTGGTGGACAATGTTTCTCTTGTGTGTTTGGATCAGAGAATGTCACTGACTTATCTACCTTTTAGAGCCGAAGTCCCTTCCACGCACTTTTCGAAGTTGATATGTATCGCGTTTGTAAACGGAGACCATTTTATTGGGGTACACACACATCCATTTCAACCTTGTAATTTATGTTATATAGTATATGCCTTTGTTAATATGTATCTGAAATATGTATTTCATTTGTAGGTATCCCTGCGCAAGGGATTTCCATTACCACCGGTGTCAACAATGTGGGATTCGTTTCACCACATGTGTGCAGGACGTTGAAAGGATATTTATAGAAAATAGTTTGATATGTACAGTAATAGTGTAGAAAATAGTCGTATTGGTTGTAGTAATGAAACTATCGTATTGGAATAGAATTCCCTTGTAACTTGAAATTATTAACTTTGTTTAAGGATGCTTTTTGAAGTAATTTAAGTCTTGTGGTTTTATTTTCATGTACATTTTCAAGAATTTTTCAATTTGTTGGTTTGTGTAAATCTTACCAATCATAACAGGGTGGCAGATTTAAGTATTTTGCAAGTATTTTGTTGTTCTATGACTGATGGCCGAACATTTCTGATGGTGTTCAGCAGGTACTAGCCAAACAATGACTTATGCCCTATTTTTGCTAAGTGTTCAAGCTAAACATATTCAACCTATATAACTGATAATACATATTCAACCTATATAGCTTATAAAGAATGAAGTTGTTCAACTATACGTCAAATACTAACATAATCAAAAAGTAGATACTAACGTTAAATACTAACATAAATGTCAAATACATCCATAATCAAAAAGTAGATAAACAACAAAGTGTATCCAACAAAGTTTATCAACTACATCAATATCCTCTCCTACGACGAGAAGTAGATGGTCTCGCCTGATCTCGAACAGAAGTAGATGGTCCTGCCTCATCTGGACCCTCTAATATAGTATATGCTCGTGTCATCACGAACATTCCATCATTGAATGTTAGAGATTCGTCTCCTGACCTCCATCTCTATACAGTCTGTCCCATCAAGCTACGTGCAGACCTAAACATCTCCCATGCATCTCGTACACTTGTATCAGCTTGATTGCCAACATAGCTGAAACTCTTTTCAAGGTTTTGCAGGAAAGGATGTGAATGCATGCGATACTAGTCAAAATAATCGGGTACACACTCTGATGGTAGGTGTGCATGTCTACCAATACGCTCGACAGATAGGACATGACTATCCCAAACTCTGAAGTACTGTACAAGCTGTTGTACTTTATATAGATTTGCTCGTATCCATAACCTAAGTCTAAGCCAAAGTGACTAATAGGTCTGCGTATTTGTTAGGGTGGCAACTTGTACTTAGACAACTGCTTGTAATAGCTTAGGATTGCTTCTTGTACTTAGTTTAGTCTTCAGAAGATGACCTGTTGTATATTAGCTATGTTCATATCAGCCATCTTTATATCAGCCATGTCCATTAAGTCATCAGCCAAGATCGCTTCAGCCAAGCTTCATCAGCAATGTTGAAGATCTGTAAATCGTCTAACCAAGACTTGTCTGAAAATATGCCTTGAGTTATCAACAAAGTCCTTCATTGACTATGTCATAACGATAACCTTCAAAAACCATTTATTGGTTCATTCCTTATTAGGCATTCATCTCAGAAAAGGACATTCTGTCAGCATCCATTGTCTACCTATTTTGGTATATTGGCAGAATACTGCCTGGGCTTTGCAGAACTCCCTATTAGATTTGAACAATAAGATTAGAGCATTTAATGTAAATATCTCCAGCATTATATGCATCTAAATTCAAATTCTCTCAAGGCTGAAGATCTTCAACGGCTACCAGGACTCCCCTAAGTATAAATTGAAGACTCTATTAAAGCATTGAAGAGACCTCAACTACTACAACACTGAATTCTTCATCTTCAACACAGCTAGTGCATTCAAAGCTTAAAAGCTAATTCTGTCAAACATTCTTTGAAGAGCTCAAATCTCAGAAGCATAGTCTTTATAGCTCTTCATTGATTGCAATCCTTAGCATTCATAAAACACGAGAATTATATCTTTGTAGATATTAATTCTCCACAAACACTTGGTTAAAATATTTTTTTACACGATCCATTAGTGATCCTTGTGATTATTTTAGTGGAAAAAATAGTGCACATTTTCAAATCCAAAGCTAACCACTTTGGTAGTGGACGTATCACTTATTCACAGTGTGAACCACTTTAAATCTTTGTCCATTTACTTCCTGCTTTATTACTTTGATTATTTTCTTAACAATTTCCAGAATTTTCAACTGAAGTTAAGAACTACTGATCTTGGCTCATTAAGATCAGTTATCCTCAACTTGTCCTATACTTCACTAGTATTCCACTGCAAAATATTTTCTAACTCTCTTGTGAAGTAACTTTAAAAAATAATTTTTTTTTAAAATTGGACATAGGCTATTCAACCCCCCCTTCTAGCCTATTTGAGCACCTTGAGACCTAACAATTGGTATTAGAGCTTAACTCTTTGAAAACTAGTTTTTCCAAGATTAAACTCTTAAGAGATTAAAGATCCAATGGTTGCTCATCAAATGTTGGAAACTTCAATTGTGAACCACTATCCAATCTTGGATGAAGTTCACTTTGATATCTGGAAAGACGAAGTTAAAAGACACATGAACTCTATTGATAAACGTTTATGGAAATGTGTTACAGATGGACCAAAAATTCCTATGAAGGCCAACACTCTAGCTGCTGTTGATCCAACAGCTGATCTTGAAATTCCAAAACCTGAAGAAGAATAGGATGCGGAAGATAGAAAGAATGATGCTCTGGATGGAAAAGATATCAACATCATCCCCAGCTGTGTAGACATAAGCACCTACCACCAGATCATCAATCTAGATACAGCTAAAGAAATGTGGGAAGCTATATTGGAATATCTAGAAGGTGATGGAGAAACAAAGAACAACAATCTGTATACTTACATTCAGAAGTTTGACTCTTTCAAGAAAGACCCCAAAGAATCCCTCAGAAGTGCTATGACAAATTCTATGAAGTAGTAAACTCTTGCTATTCATTAGGAAAGAAATATGAAAAGAAAGAAATAAACATGAGATTTTTTAATACACTAGGCAGTTTATGGCATGTGAAGATTACTGCCATGAAAGAATCAAAAGACTTGAATAAATTGACTCTTAGGAATCTTTATGCAAGTCTTTCGGTTTATGAGCTCGAAATCCAGCAAGCTCAAGAAATGGAAAAGAGTTTCAAAATTTTATCTCTACCAGTCATATCTGTTGAACCTTCATGTTCTTTATCTGATGAAACCCCATCTACATCTAGTGATGATAATGATATTCTTTCTGACGAAGCTTTTGCCATGCTCGTTAAGAAGTATCAACGTTTCAGAAAATTTAACAAGTCTTCCTATAAGCAGTCTCCTTACAAGACTACTGCTCATCAAAGAACAGTTGCTCCTCCTCATAAAGCTGTTATTCCTCAAAATAAAAATGAGCTTGTCTGTTTTAACTGTAGGAAACCAGGTTATTTTGCCTCAAAATGCCCAAAGCTAAAATATGAATTTTACAAAAAACGTCCCGAATCTAAATTTCAAAAACAAAAAGGGATGGTGGTTGAGGACATTGATGAAAACAACATGCCCACTTATTGTGATACAGATTCTGATAAGGATGATTCCTGTGACTTTGCTGAGGAAGCAAATATTTGTCTTATGGCCAGGGAATCACCCCATGACTCAGTAAGATCACTACCATTTCAACAGGATAATAGTGATGATGATGATGATGAGCTCAATGAACCTTCAAGGGGAGAACTCATCAAAGCTAACAAAGACATGCTGGAAGAATTTGTTAAATTTAAAACTGCCTATGTAAAATTAGCCAAAAAGCATGAATTGGCTGTCTCTGAGAAATCTACCTTGGTGTCTATAATCAATAGACAACAAGCTGAGAATATCAAGACTTAAAAGGAGAACAAAGCCTTAACTGAAAAAGTGGAATTCATTCTTGAACACATAAAGAAAATTAATTCTGAGAAAGATGACCTCCAAAAGGTTGTTAATGCTTGGAATAATTCCAAAGGAAACTTTGATACCATTCTTACAAAACAAAAACCTCTTGATGACAAAACTAGTATCCGTTTCCAAAGTGAGTTCAATGTAGGAAGTTCACCTAGTTCTCAAAAAAATGAGACAGCTAAAATGATTGCTGAGGAAATGGCTGAGGAAGTTGTCTATGATCAACATCCTTCTCAAAAGGGAAAGCAAGGACTTGGTTTTAACAAAGTTCCATTTGTTTACTCTAAAAATAAACCAGACAAGTCCAAGGGTAAGCAAACTATCAATGCCAATGACACTGCTAATAGGGAGGCTGAGCTACAAAGACCTGCTGTCAGACATCCTGTGAAAACAGTGGTGACTGATAACAAGTCAAAGAAGTCTCAACTCAAGCCTATTAAATTTGTCAAAGGAAAGATTGCTAACCACAACCCTGCTGATAAAAAGCTCAAGGGTATTATGCCTGAAAATATAATACCTTTTGTTAAAAGGCCTGCTATAGCTAAGCCTAATATCACTAGGAAATTGCATTATCAGCCTAAATTCAATAAGCTTGTCATTAGCAGACCTGTCATTCCCAAGACTGCTGATCATAAGAAGACTCCTAAGGAAATCATCAAATATGTTTAAGGTTTTCATAACTGCTCTTTCTGTAAAGGTCATGGCCACAAGATTCATGAATGTCTTCTGAAATTCATACCTAAACCTAAAGGGTTCACACCTCTAAAGGTTAAACATGTATGGATTCCAAAAGGCTGCTAACCCTCAGGACCCAAAAATAAAAGGGGACCATATTCTTAAATGTTTAAATTTCAGGAATGCTTCATGGCCGTCAATGAGGAGGAGAAACACTTATGGTATCTGGATAGTGGCTGCTCTAAACACATGACTGAAAACCAGGATCTTCTCTCCAATATTATTAAAGCAAAGGGTCCCTCAGTGATCTTTGGTGACAACTCCAAAGGGAAGGCAGTTGGCTATGGATGTATAGTTTGAGGAAATCATTCCATCAACAAAGTATCTCTAGTAGAAGGCTTAAAGCATAATCTCCTAAGTATATCACAATTCTGTGATAAGGGACTGATATGTCAATTCACTTTAAGTCATTGCTTTATCAAGGACAGTGAGACCTGCACAACAATCTTGCCTGGATTCAGAAAAAAAAATGTGTATGTGGTTGATCTGAATGCTGTTGAAAAAAAATCAAACCTGTGTTTAATTGCAAAGACCTCCAATGATAACAGTTGGCTGTGGCACAAGACACTCAGCCATCTCAACTTTAAGTACATCTCTAAGTTATCAAAGGACAACTTGGTTGTTGGTCTGCCAAAGATATCAGTAGACCATGACAAGCTTTGTAAGGCATGCCAGCTAGGTAAATGAACCAAGTCATCATTCAAAAGTAAGCCATGTCTATCCACTACCAGACTTTTACAACTACTTCACATGGATCTATTTGGTCCAGTCACTACTACTAGTCTTGGTGGCAGCAAGTATACACTAGTGGTAGTTGATGACTATTCAAGATTCACCTGGGTTGAAATGTTGTCTTCTAAAGATGAAACCTATGACACTATAACAGTACTTTTCAGAAGACTGCAGACTCAGAAGCTGGATGACATTGCTGATATCAGATTAGACAATGGGACAGAATTCAAGAACAACGGTATGGCAAAATATTCTGATGGCCATAGAATTGGTCATAACTTTTCTGCTGCTGGCACACCTCAACAAAATGGAGTTGCTGAAAGAAAGAACAGAACTCTCATAGAAGCTGGGAAGACCATGATTACTAAAGCAAAGCTGCCTATGTATTTCTGGGCTGAAGCTGTCAATACAGCTAGCTTCACTCAAAACAAGTCTTTAATTAACAAGTTTCATAACAAAACTCCATATGAAATGTGGAGAGGCAGAGCTCCCAACATTAGTTTCTTCAAAATATTTGAGTGCAAGTGTTATGTTCTTTACAATGGTAGAGAACATAGAGGCAAGTTTGAATCCAAATCTGATAAAGGAATATTCCCAATATGCTAAATTTTTAAAAGCATTTAGAGTTTATGAAAAACTTCTCTTAAAGTTGTTGAATCTGTATATGTCTCTTTCGATGAATTTGATTTTATTGGGCAACATTTGGCTCCTAAGATTTCTAATGATTCTGATGAGTGTGAGATAGGTACAGAACAGCAAAACTCTAACTCTAAAGCTCAATTTCCACAAGTTCCTTCAAGGATTAACTTGATAAAACCACCAACTGGTGATAATGGACCAGCCAATGGTGAATCAGCTAGTCAAGAATATGTTATTCCATCTACACCAGAAATATTTCAGCCTATCTTGGAAATCTCCTACCATCCTGAAAACTAAGCTCCAGACATCTCCACTTCTCAAGAACTAAACTCTGCTGATGCTATCAAAAAAAATCTTCCTGCTAAAGTTAGAGAAGTTAGAGATCATCCTATCACTCAAATCATTGGTGATCTAAACGCTGGTGTTCAGACAAAACAAGCTTCAAGGAATGAATGCATGTATTCTACTGCATTTGTTTCAAATATTGAACCCAAAAAGGTAGATAAAGCTCTGAAAGATCCTAGCTGGGTAGAAGCTATGCAAGAAGAGTTAAATCAATTCGATAGATGCCAAGTTTGGACACTTGTTCCTAGGCCTAAAGGACAATCAGTGATTGGAACAAAGTGGGTTTTCAGAAACAAGATGGATGAAAATGGAAATATTACTAGGAATAAGGCAAGACTGGTAGCCCAAGGATACAGACAGGAGGAGGAAATTGACTATGATGAGACATTTGCTCCTATTGCAAGATTAGAAGCTATCAGACTCTTCCTTGCCTATGTATCTTTTAAAGATTTCAAACTATATCAAATGGATGTTAAAAGTGCATTTCTTAATGGTGAGCTACAAGAAGAAGTCTATGTGGAACAACTACCAGGATTCCTAGATAACTCAAGAAGAGAGGATGTATACAAACTGATGAAAGCATTGTATGGACTCAAGCAAGCTCCAAGGGCCTGGTATGTTCTTGATATCTCAAGGCTTTGTGAGAGGTCAAATTGATACTACTCTTTTTATTATGAAACATAAAGGTCATTCATTACTTGTTCAAATTTATGTTGATGATATTATATTTGATTCTACTAATGAAAACCTTTGTAAAAGGTTTGAAAAGCTTATGCAGAGTAAATTCGAAATGAGCATGATGGGAGAACTCAATTTCTTCCTAGGACTTCAAATTCAGCAAAGTTCAACTGGTATCTTCATCAACTAAGCCAAATATGCTAAGGATCTTATCAAGAAATTTGGGCTTGAGAATGCAAACAGCTTCAGCACACCTATGGCTACTAACTGCCATCTTGACAAAGATGAAAAGGGCAAGAAAGTGGACATGACTCTTTATAGAGGCATGATTGGCTCACTTTTATATTTAACTGCTAGTAGGACTGACATTATATTTGCTGTTTGTGTTTGTGCTAGATTTTAAACAGATCCAAAGGAGTCTCACTTACAAGCTGCCAAAAGGATCATCAGATATCTAATTTATACGTCCAACTTGGGTATTTGGTATCCAGGGGATTCATCTTTTACTCTTATAGGTTATTCTGATGATGTCTTTGCTGCTTGTAAGGTTGACAGGAAAAACACAAGTGAGACATGTCAATTCTTAGGGAATAGACTTATCTCATGGGCCAACAAAAAGCAAACATCTGTTTTAACTTCAACAACTGAGGCAGAGTACATAACTGCTGGTAGCTGCTGCTCACAATTGCTGTGGATCAAACAGCAACTTGTAGATTATGAGATCAAGACTACTGATTGCCCCATTATGTGTGATAACACTTCAGCCATCTCAGTCTCTCAAAATCCTGTCATGCACTCCAAAACAAAGCACATTGATGTAAGATATCATTTTCACCCTTCATTTTTTCCAAAAACCGCTAATCGACCTTTCAGACTCTCTCGTCATTGTTGTACTTTCAAAATCTTCTAAAATTTCAAATCCTCAAATTCCTCTGCTTATAATCTACAATGGTAAGTAATAATATCTATCCCTGTTCATTTAACTTTAGTTTCACTCTATTTCATATATTCTATGTTTTGATTTTGAATCTTATGAACTGTTCTAGCTTAACGCCATGAATGTCTTGCGAAAATCAATTTCGTGCATTTTCTGGTTGTTTATTGATGATTTCTGGGTATCCAATACGTTTAATATTCTTCAAATATGTATTTTTATAACTTATCATATTGGATTTTCTGGAAATAGTTAAATTTTGTACTTGTTTAAAACCCTGGATATGAACTGTGTTGTTGGTGAACTCTTGCTTTCAAAAGTACAAGTTTGCTAGCATAATTGGGTTTTGATTTGAACAGTACATGTTTCTCTAAAGAACTACTAATAGTCATCTTGTATCAGCCATCCTTAACTTTGCTTATTGTTGGTTTTAGGGCAAGAAATCATCCAACACTGCTAATGCCACTACTTCAACTTGTTCTGATATTCAGCAGTATTCCGAGCCTTCAAAGGCTGTTGAGGCTGCAACAAGGCCTATTCTCTCTCTACCAAGAACCAGCTATCACCCTGGTATGACCATTGATGTTAAATCGGTCAAAAGGTACTCATCTAGAGTAACCTTGATAAAAGACTTTGAAGAGTGTAGAATTCTACCACTATTTCAACTGGATGACACCAATTACAGACACTCAATCGCTGAGGAATTCTTTACACAAATGACTCTTCCACCTCCTCCTCAGACCAAAGAAGAAAAGGTCAATATGAGCTACCTCAAGGGATACATCAAAGGTTACCTAATCAAGCTTGACTATATAGTAGTTGGACAACTCTTGGGACTACCAATTGAAGGAAAGTTGGATTTGACTACTGAAGAATCCGATCAAGCTTGGGAAATGATGTGAAGGACTACCAAGCTAGAGCCCTTCTCTGAAATGTACAGGACTTTGTATCCTGAAGGAGCTTATCAGTCATCTTCTGGATAAGAGTATTCTCTTCAAGAATGGCTCAAGAGACATCTTCACCTCCCAACAGCTACTATGGACAAAAGCCATCGTTCTTCGCAAACAGCTGAACTGGGCTAAAATTGTTTTTTCAATGCTGTTTCAAAGTGTAGCTAAAGTACAAGCCAATCCTAGAATGAAGAGACCCTTTGTAAGAGTGATTAATGTTTTATTGCTAGGTTATGAGAAGATTGAAGCAAGAATGACCGGTGATGATTTTATCAAAGTGACCAACACCTATGTCTTCACAGTAAATAATATCACTAGGTACAGAGAGGATCTAGCCAAAAGAGCTGCTACTGCTGCTGTTGGTCCCTCTGCCCAATATAAAAAAGGGTAAGAGGAAGGTGACCTACTCCTCTGAGGGGCTTCCTGCTCAGGAGGAGCCAAAGCCTCTGAGTGCTGAACTTCTTAAGGACTTCGATCTCATAAGGCTCGACCATGATTCCTACGAGCCCGATGAACCCTCTCTCAGGAAAACCAAATAATTATCTCCACCTCTCTCTTTACCTAAAACCAAAACCTTTAAGAAGCATACCAAATCCAAAAAGGATGCTGAGAGAGATACAACTACTTTTCAACCAGCAAACCTCCAAATCAGCAGTCAAACTGCACCTCTCCCTCCTAAACCTATTTCCCAACCAGCCAAGGCCAAAACCAAACAAACCTCCTACCCACAGATAAAAATTTTGGCCTCCCCAAACCTTCAACCACAACTTCTTCAACTCCGGACATCACCATATCCGACAACCTCTAATCTACTGAACTATCATCCGCTATTCCCTCATCTAACACCATCATACCAACTACCCTAAACCCAACCATTTCTGAACCCTCTCCGTCCAAATCAAGGCATGGCAAATGCCTTAAAAAAAGTGACAAAAAGGTCAAGTTTGTGCCTTCTACCGATAAGACGTCTTCACTCTCTTCTTCTCATTCTACTCACCAACCTGAACCAGCTAACCCTCCTGCTCAATCTATACCTATTGACCAGCCAACTCCTTCTCTAGAAATTCCTACAATCACTCCTTCTCCTGACCCAGAGGAAGTGGAAGACTCCCCAGAAAGCTTACCCCTCACCCGTACCAAACGACCTCTTTCCTTTTCCCCAGACCAACCTACCCTAAAATGCCAAAAATTTAACCCTTACAGCCATCTCCACCCAGACATCCAAGAACTGCTGTTCTTCCGTGACAGCCGTCTTAAGCCAAATCCTACCGATACCGATCCCCACCTCTCTACCTTTGACTACCCAAAAAGGCTACCCTATACACCCTTGTCTGCCGAGGAAATCCTCGTAAAATGGGGCAATATCTATGAGCCTCTTCCTCCAGCCTGGTCTCAATAATTCTTCATGCATAACTCTGCTGTGCAGGATCTTATGATTCTTAAGCAGTGGAATGCTATCTCTAGGGACCTTGGTATATCACCTCATTCTTCAGCTCTCTTCACTCTTATTTTGTCTCTGCCCTCATTCTCCCCATTCACCCATTTAGCCAACCTACTATCTCCTTCGGCTGAACAGGACTTGCCTTCAGTCGCATTCTTTTCTGCACTTCAGGTTGTCCTGGCTTCTTCTCTCACCTCTTCATCTCAACCGGCTTCCACCCAATACCAACTCATTCCCTACCCCTCCGTTCTTTTACAACTGAAGATTCACGAATTCTTTCTTCTCTTATCTTCCTATGGACCTTGTCCCCTTTCGTCTCTCTATATACTTTCAGCTCTTCCCCTTGCATTCTCTCTTACCTTTTCTATAGGTGTCAATATCCAAACCTATGCTGCTTTTGTTCAAAATTTCTCTCCCTTACCTATCCCTTCCTTTTGTCTTCCTTCTCTTACTCAAGCCTCCACCAGCCAACACCAAGCCTCCACCAGCCGACTCCAAACCTAAATCTCTACCAGTCAACCCCAAACCTTTAACAGTCAAGTTCAAGGCTCTATTTCCATTAGTCCTTCTTCTATTGAAGATTTTTTAATGAGTTTTGACAAGCTCATGACTAGCCTCAATCATAATCTGCAGCACCTTGCGGCCAAACAGTCTAACATGACTGATGTCATTGCCAACTATATGACCAAGGTTATTGCTGCTGCTCGGGAGGCCAAGTATGCGACCATGGTATGCCAAATGACCGTTACAGCCTGTCAGGGTCTCCTAGTCAATTGTCTCTCCAGCTCATCAAGTTCCTTCACAGCCCTCATCAACGACAAATTTGAGACTCCTTCTCAAGGGCTACTTTCAATGATTGACATGATTGATACCGGCAATCACCAGGTGCTTAAAGCCCAAAAAGGTGCGAATCGCTCTGTGCATTCCTCTGTCCGAGCAACCAAGACACTCTCGAAGAAGCACTATACCCTTATTCAAAAGGATATTCAGTACTCTGTTCACCGGCTATTTAACATGGATAAGTCGCTTGCGTCCATGAAGGAGGAGATGAGTCGACTTCGAAATGCTCAACTGACCGATCTATTTGAGAAGAATGCTATGCTACGAATTAAAAACAAAGATCTCTCATCGAAGCTGAAAGAAGCCAATGATGAACTGGAAGCAGCCAAAGCTGAAATTGCAAGACTCAAAGCTGTTGCTGGCTCTAGACAAGAAGAACAAGCCTCAACCTAACTGGTATATCCATCCTTGTCCTTTATAAAGAGCTAATTTGACAAAACATAGTATTAAACTCCTTGTTTAATATACAATGACTATTTTACTTGTCTAATTTTCATGCATTATGATTAATTGTTTATCTTGTGTGCATGAAATTTAAACCACTGGTTTAAAGACATACCCTATTAATTACTTTATATGTCTATCTTTAAATACAGTTTTATTACAAGTGTTTTTATGCCTTAAATCATTATCTGTAAACACTTTGTAAGTTGAATACACTGACTACCTTATAAGTCCATCTAGGACATGCTTACTTAATATAATATCTTTGAAGCATGTTATTACTAAGATCGGACATGGTCAACTTCCATTGTATTCATAAGGTCATAGACTCAAGCAAATAGGAGGAGATTGTTGTACTTTATATAGATTTTCTTATATCCATAACCTAAGTCTAAGCCAAGGTGACTAATGGGCCTGCGTGTTTGTTAGGGTGGCAACTTGTACTTAGACAACTGCTTGTAATAGCTTAGGATTGCTTCTTGTACTTAGTTTAGTTTTCAGAAGATGTTCTGTTGTATATCAGCTATGTTCATATCAGCCATCTTCATATCAGCCATGTCCATTAAGTCATCAGCCAAGATCGCTTCAGCCAAGCTTCATCAGCAATGTTGAAGATCTGTAAATCGTCTAACCAAGACTTGTCTGAAGATATGCCTTGAGTTATCAACAAAGTCCTTCCTTGACTATGTCATAATGATAACCTACAAAAACCATTTATTGGTTCATTCCTTATTAGGCATTCATCTCAGAAAAGGACATTCTGCCAGCATCTATTGTCTACCTATTTTTGGCAAATTGGCAGAATACAGCCTGGGCTTTGCAGAACTCCCTATCAAATTTGAACAACAAGATTAGAGCATTTAATGCAAGTATCTCTAGCATTAAATGCATCTAAATTCAAATTCTCTCAAGGCCGAAGATCTTCAACGGCTACAAGGACTCCCCTAAGTATAAATTGAAGACTCCATTAAAGCATTGAAGAGACCTCAACTACTAACACACTGAATTCTTCATCTTCAACACAGCTAGTGCATTCAAAGCTTAAAAGCTAATTCTGTCAAACATTCTTTGAAGAGCTCAAATCTCAGAGGCATAGTCTTTATAGCTCTTCATTGATTGCAATCCTTAGCATTCATAGCACACGAGAATTATATCTTTATAGATATTAATTCTCCCACAAACACTCGGTTAAAATATTTTTGTACACGATCCATTAGTGATCCTTGTGATTATTTTAGTGAAAAAAATTGTGCACATTTTTAAATCCAAAGCTAACCACTTTGGTAGTGGTCGTAGCACTTATTCACAGTGTGAACCACTTTAAATCTTTGTCCATTTACTTCCTTCTTTATTACTTTGATTATTTTCTTAACAGCTTCCAGAATTTCCAACTGAAGTTAAGAACTGCTCATCTTGGACCATTAAGATCAGTTATCCTCAACTTGTCCTATACTTTACTAGTATTCTGCTGCAAAATATTTTCTAACTCTCTTGTGAAGTAACTTTGAAAAATAATTTTTTTCTAAAATTGGACATAGGCTATTCAACCCCCCCTTCTAACCTATTTGAGCACCTTAAAACCTAACATAAGTGTCAACAATGTTCCCTTACTATTCTTCTTACCTCTATCAATTATATTAGGAGCAATAAGAGTAGATGTAATGGTTTGAACATGACTGAATTGTCTAAGCACTCAGTCAGATGGTATAGCTCCACAATATCTCACGCCCCTATGTAACCGTGATATAAAGCAACCATGTTGAACGGGAAATTTTCCCTCACATTGTCCGTTTATGGAGACCAAATAAGCTACATGAAACAAAACAACAATTATAACATGTATGTTTTATAACTATCAGGTAACGAGCACAACTAAATAATACTCACATCATCATTGCCTGTAAGGCTGTCGAGACGTTCCCGCTATGATTGTAATTTTAGGAGCGATAAACATTGTCCTTGTGGTTGCCACCTCGCTGCAAATGGACTCTTGTCAGTGTAGGCGACGTTATGTGGTGGCCTCAACGTTTTGAATCTTTCGTATATCCATGCCTATGTGCAATAAAACACGAAATTTGTCAAATTAACTATAAATAGAATAAATTTCCATATTTTTTAAATATAATAAAAATTACTTGAAATGTAAGTTTAATACCTCCAATAACGTCGAATATCCGACCATTTGTCTACATGTCGCTCTAGACCCTTACCCTAGCTGTCTATAGAGAAAAGCTAGAGTTGCAGCTCCCCATGCATACGTATGGACTTTATCAAGATCAGTTAGAAACTCTAGGTACGATGTGCTGACTTGAGTACCGCTCTTATCCATAAAAATGGTGCAACCAAACATATATAGCAAATAGGGCCTTACTGAACAATCACACTTCACTGAATCATCAGAGCCAACATCTCCATGGAAGGTCTTACGTAACCACTCAAGCTGAACAGAGGACCCTCTCGCACTATGCATACCCTCAACAGCCGTAGCTTTAGACACACTCAATAACTCCCTAACTTCATTAATGGGATTTACACTATCATCATGTATCGAAATAAGTGGAAGCCCAGTCACTGGAAGACATGTAATACAATACACATCATCTAGTGTAATTGTCATCTCACTAAATGGCATGTGGAAGATATTGGTCTCAGGGTGCCACTTTTCCACAAAAGCTGTCACCATTACTTTATCAACCTCAGGATATGATATTTGACGTAGTTGACTGAGATTCGAGCCCTCGACAAGATTCTTCCACCTTTTAGATAATGAACCTTTCCAAAATTTCCACTCCAATAACTTTGATGTGTGATTGTTGCATTTCAACAACCCTCGCTCATTTCCATTCCATATGGATGCCGATATGTGTTCGTTGAAAGTAGTAGGCAACCCTGGAACATATGACCCACCAGAAAATGGGGTAAATTGTTGTTCTTCTTCATTCTCCTCCGCATCGTCTTCCTCATGCTCCTCCTTATGTACTTCCTCAACATATTCTATTTCTCTTTCATAATCAAGGTGATGAATCTCTTGTACGCTCTAGCTCTTCTTGTTGACGCTCTAGCGATCTTGTTTGTTGATGCTCTATGAAATTTTGCATACACTCAAGTACTCGTCGTTGACGTTCTTTTCTATTCGATGTTGTAGGTCTTCTCCTCGTATATTGTTTTTCTAAACATAAAAAAAATTCATCTATTAGAACAAAGGTAAAGAAAACAAACAAATTAACAACATAAACAAATTCCTAGACTTGTTCGGCCAGCAGAGACTGAACACCCCTGGAGATGTTCGGTCAGTATTGACTAAACACCTTTGGAGATGTTCGGTTCGATTGGTACTGACTGAACACCACCAAAGGTGTTCAGCCAATCATGTCCGAACACTATAGGCCCAAGTCACTTCGAAATTCAACCTCAAATGTAAATTTTTTTAACACAAACCACCCATTTTGAACTCAAATTGTAATGAAAATCATAGCTAACTTAATCCTAAAAATTATTAACATACAACTTTAAAAACTTGGTGATATTTAAGTGTAAAATGATACATACATGAGCCACCAGGTGGTGGTTGATCAGACGTTGTGCTTGAATGAGTTTCTTCTTCTTTGTGTTTGCAAATGTTCAGCCTTGGATTTCTTCCTCTTCTTTCCTCAATAATGCAAATGTTCAGCCTTGGTTTCTATTATGCGTAACGGGGTTGGGGTGTATTGGGTTGGGGGTGTCTCAAATGATGATTGGATGATTAAGAGTAGAGTGTACTTAGTAATGTTAGGTTGTTTATTCAAAACAAATTAGAAGGGGTAAAATGAGAAATTGAAGGGGTGTACTTAGTATTTAGAGGGGTTTACAATTTAGGAAGTGTACTTAGAAAAGGGGTGTACTTAGTAAATAAGGGGTGTGAATACCGATTCTCATTATATAAATGCCCGTACGCCCAATATCCTAAATCTAACCAATGTACTCACGAACTGAGTGCAATGTAGTCTTTCTGACTAACGGTTCATCCATCTTTTTAATGGTCATTAACTCTTCATCCTATTTTTTTAACAGGGCTGCTGATATGGTCTACGTGAGCCATTTTATAAGGGATATCCAAGTTCGTCACGTGCACACCATGCGTTCCCCTGAGTATTTAGGCTTGAAGAATTCTTATTGTGTTGATTGTTGAAGGAGTCAAATTTCGGTTCAGTTCTAGTCATTGGAGTCTTAGATACTGAGATTTGGCCCGAAAGAAAAAAATTTGACGATAAAGGTCTTGGTTCAGTGCCGACCAAATGAATAATGCCTCCACTCTTCCCCAATGTCCTCTCCTTTCACTATCGTCATTGCCACCGTCCTCAACAACCCATAAATAGATGGAATAGTCGGAGATCAAACTTTCTCGAAAGAAGCAAAGAGCAGTAGCAGACAACGCCTCCAAACTCCGACGAATCGGCATAACAAGGTCAGGGAATTTATTTTGAAGGAGATAGGATTGGCCCGATTAGGGGGGAAATGGGGGATGGGGGTAGAATTTTGGACAATTTAATAACGAGGGAGGAGGAAATGGAATTTATGTGTTGTGGTATGAGGGAGCTGGGTTTGGTTTGGTTAGGGGTTGGAGGCAGTAGGGTGGGCTAAGATGGAGTAACAAGAGGGTCTTTTTGTAAGTGGAACAATGATTTCACGTGTGTAGGGCTATGGAGATGGGAATGTGTTTGATCATTTCAAAACTATAAGCATTAAGTTTGATGATTTTCTTAATTAAATTCTTTTGTGTGTGTTTGTATGGTGGCAGCCATTGCCGGACGTGGTAGAAGAGATGAAAAGCCCATGGATAGTATTTTACTAGAGAGAAGAAATAAAATTTATTAGATGGACAAAAATACCCCTCATATGGATCACATAGAACATATCAGCATCCCTTAAAAAAATAGGATAGAGAGTTAACGACCATTAAAAAAATGGATGGGCTGTTAGTCACAAGGACTACATTGCACTCAATTCGTGAGTACATTGATTAGATTTAGGATATTAGGAGTATGGGATCAAATCAGTTACCAAACGATAGTACGATCGTCATTTAATATAATTTTCCCTTTGATTTTATAATAATGACAAAGAAACTTCTTGAGATTCAATTAGTTACATGGATCTCCCTTCACTTCTAATTTCATATGATAAATAAAATAGATACTTAAAATATCTCGTTCTCAAAGTAAATGCCTTTTCTTAAAACATATTCGTCCCAAAATGAGTGTTTTTTCTTATAAAGTTACTAAATTCACCTTTGTTATCTATCACATTTTAATGTGTGCTTGTGATATTATTAGGGATGGCAACGAGTCGGGTTTAGGGCGAGTTTGCCATTTTCCAAACCCGCTTCTTTTCTAAATCTCCTCTAACCCGAATTTGCTTTGCCCCCAACCCTACTAAATAAAGACTTCTACTTCTACCCGTTCCGCCCGCTGTAGCTGTAAGGCCAACTTTGCTTTACCAAAGCCCAAGCGACTCTAGCCCTTTCTGGCCCAAGCTCTTTCTAGCTAAGCTCAAGCCAAACTAACTCAAATTAGCCCACCCTTTTTTGTAAAAAATAAAAGGAAAAACAAACCAATAATATAATAAAGGAAAAATATTACAATATAACAGTAATCACAGTTCGCTTAAGTTTTGTAAAAAGATATGCTTAAAGAGACGGAAATGAGGAGCCAAAATTTAGTCTCAAAAGAAACCAAAAATGAAAGTAGAGTAGTCAAACTTCCAATAATAATTAGCACCTAAATACTACATTCCCAACAAATGTTCATAAAGCATAAATAAAAGTAAGACTAATCAATTAAAGAATATATATATATATATATATATATATATAGGTTCGGTTAGGTTGAGCTTTTGGGAGGGTTGTGTGTTAAACGCAAACATGTCAGGGTTAGAGAATGTATTACGGGAACACTTATTAGGAGTGGATCATTGTAGGTTTTAGATTTTTTGTCATCTGTAAATACTAGAGCTATAGGTGAACCGAGTCGGCTCGAGGACCTGACTCGACTCAAGTCAAGAAAACTCGGCTCGGCTCGACTAAACCACCTTAGATGAGTCGATCGCCTCACCTCACCTCCAAGCTCATCAAGTTTGGCGAGTCAAGCTGATCCTAGGGGGTGTTTAACTTATGTGGATCGTGGGCCTACTCGAACTTGAGTCATTTCAGGTCAACTTAGCTCGACTTAGTTAATATAAATATATAAAGAAAATGATAGGATACAAACTATTTTGTATAAATTTCTCGTCCCAATCTAGGTGTCAAGCAACCTCCTATCAGCACACCTCATATCAGCCAACCTCATCCCTCCACCAATCAACCATCTACCAGCCATGCTCAAACTCCTTCCATCATGCCTTCTTCAGTTGAAGATTTTATTAAAGGCGTGCAAGTCATCATGGATAGCCTTAACGCCAATTTAAAACATCTTGTTGCCAAACAATCTCACACCACTGAGGTAACAGCAGGATATATGCCTGAGGTAGTTGGAAATACCAAGGATGCCAAGCGTGCTGCATCTGACTTCTAGACGTCTTTCACGTCCTATTCTGGTCTAATGGCAAATCGTATCTCTACCCTTTCTAATCAGACTGCCTCGTCTTCCACCAAAGTGAATGATAGGATTGAAAACCTCATAAATGGTTTGGTCGACTTGGTGAAATTTGTTGATACAGGATTTGTTATGGTGCATCAGGATCAGAATAATGCAAACCGGTCGGTACATAGGTCTGTGCTTGCCTCCAGGAGAGCCATGCTTTTAAACAACAAACTTCTCCACCAGCATTTTGGGAAGTATGTTACCCGGCTAGCTGCCATGGATGCTGAGCCTGCGTCCATGAAGGAGGAGATGAAGCGTATAAACAATGAACCTTTGACAAAGTTGGTCTCGGCAAATGCCCTTTTGCACCAAAAGATTAAAGACATTGCTCAAGAGCTTGAATTAAGCAAAGTCAAAATTGCTGCTAATGCCTTTCTGAAGCAAAAGAACAAAGACCTCATATAAGAGTTGGAAGCAACCAAAGTCGAAATTGCTAAACTCAAAACTGCTGCTACTTCAAAGCATGAAGGACAAGCTTCAACTTGACTGGTATATAAAATCTTGTCTTTTTAACAACTCTTAGTATTCTTTTGTCAAAACCTTGTAAAATTAAACTCCTTGTTTGATATACAATGGTTACTTTAACTTATCTAAATTTTCATGCTTTATGATTAATTGCTTATCCTGTGTGCATGAAATTTAAACCTCTGGTTTAAAGACATAATCTATATCTGCTTATATCTTCCTGTCTTTAATATCCAGATTTATTACAAGTGTTTTGTACTTATTTTTTATCTTGTAAACACTTTGTAATCTAAATACATTGGTTGCTATGTAAAGTCCAACTAGGGCATGCTTACTCAATATAATATCTTTCAAAGCATGCTATTATTAGTATCGAACATTCTCAGCTTCATTGTATTCATAGGTCATGGACTCAAGCAAATAGGAGGAGAATGGTGTATTTTATTTAGATTCGCTTGTATTCATAACCTAAGTCTAAGCCAAGGTGATTATTGGGTCTGCGTGTTTGTTAGAGTGACAACTTGTACTTAGACAATTGCTTGTAATAGCTTTGGATTGCTTATTTTATACTTAGCTTTAGTCTTTAGAAGATGGCCTTTGTATATCAACCATCTTTACCAGCAATGTCTAATCAAGCTATCAGTCAAGAACGTTCCAGCCAAGCTTCATCAGCAATGTGTAAAGACCTGAAGAATGGCTGATCAAGTCTTGTTCCTGGAGATCTGCCAGTGTTACGAGCAAAGTCCTTTATTGACTTTGGTACAACGATCATCTGCAAAACAGTACTTTATCTACCTACCTTTGTTAGAAGTTGTATGCGTAGCACAGTGACAACATGGATGTTGCAGTTCAACCACTCAGATTTGGAACAGCAAGATCAGGGCATTTAATGCATGTCACATTACATTAAATGCCCCAAATTCAAATCTTCCAAAGTCTGAAAATTCCCAATGGCTCCAAGAACTCCCCTGAGTATAAATTGAAGACTCCATGAAACATTGAAAACCCCCCGACAATTTTACAGCTCTGAAATCTTTATCTTCATTACTACTAGTGCACTTACGAGCTTAAAGCTTTATTTTGTAAATCTTTCTTTGAAGATCACCAATCTTAGACGCCTAGTCTTTAATGCTCTTCATTGATTGCAATCCTTTGCATTTATAGCATACGAAAGTTATATCTTTCTAGATATCAACTTTCACCATAAACACTTGGTTAAAATTCTTTTGTACACGATCCATTAGTGATCTTTGTAAATTGATTCTAGTGAAAAACATAGTGCACATTTTCAAATCTAAAGCTAACCACTTTGGTAGTAGACGTAGCACTTATTCATAGTGTGAACCACTTCAAATACCTTGTCTATTTACTTCCTGCTTTGTTAATTTGATTAAATTACTTGAAGTCTTCCTATTTCCAACAATGTTAAGAGAACAGCTGATCTTAAGCCATTCTGAACTTGTCCTTTACTTCACTCTATTTCGCTGCAAAATACTTTCTAACTCTGTTGTAAAGTAATTTTATTAAACATTTTAAAACTGGACATAGGTTATTCAACCCCCCTCCCCCCTTCTAGCCTAATTGAGCACTTTTTGACCTAACTAGTCCAAATTGATAGATTCAATACTACAACCGGTACGACTGTTTTCTACACTACCAATGTACATATCGAGTTGTTTACTAAAAATATCCTTCTACCCTGCTGCACAATTGTGGCGAAACGAATCCCAGTATGTTGTCACTAGTGGTAATGGGACGCCTTCGCACAAGAATACCTACAAATGAAATACATATATGAAATATGTTACATTAATATGATGTTATAACATAAATTACACCATTGAAATGGATGTGTGCCTACCTCAATATAATGGTCTCTGTTCACACAACCAGTACAGATCAATTTTGGACTGGATAGGACTTGGGTTCTCAAAGGTAGGTTTCTCAAAGGTAGGTAAGTGATTGACATTCTCTTATCCAAACACACAAAGGCAACATTATACACCGATGCAGTCACCTCATAATAGTTGAGACTATTCAACATTTTATCAACCTGACCATATTCGTTGAAAACCTTTGTGTACAACTCTTCGTGGGTTAACAACTCATTATGGAGGTCTTCTTGAACCCTACCCCAATCCTCCTCTTTATATCCAACTAAGTCAGCTATGGCACAAAAACCACAATGACCATCACTAATAACATTCTTAGTGCCATTAATAAAGTTGTGTAAGTTTGGTGGTAGTTGATCAATAAAACCACTCGAAGTTGTAGCTCGGGTAGTTCGGCGGACAACTTATTCATACAAGAAAAATTAAAGTCAATATAATTTTATGAAAACTAATAATATGTATTGTATTTACATATAAGAAAAATACAAGATTTACCGGCATCTTTATCTTTGGGGTCGTAATGAACGTAGAAGGTTTACTTGATGGACCAATCTCGTAGGTTACCAGTGGTTGCGAACAACTATTTTTAATCGACTCCATATAATCAAACTTGCTCGGATCCCGTTTCATTTATTTTGGACTGTTTAGCCTTTACAGACTTGGGACGACCACGAACGCGAGTTTGGACCTCGGGTGAGGGTGTAATGAGTGGTGTTGTTACTGGAATCGAAACCTATATCAATCATTTCAACATTATAACTTGTCCTCCGTATAGACGTGTTGAAATTTACTGACAAACTCATCAACACACTGACTCATTCGAACTTCTAGTTCCTCCCTCACACCAACTACCTCATCTCCCTTAAGTGGTAACATATCTAATTTCTCCAAAAAAAATCAACCTGTTCAAGAGAAATTGGCTTGTCCGATCTCACATACTCAGAAATCTCATGAGCACAAGGCAATCCACAAGTCTTTCTCAATATACACCCACACAACAGAGGGTCTACACCATCTTCACCAATGATGCTTATTTCTTCATAAATCTTGTTTAATGCATGTATCGACACCATACCTTGCAGATACATAAATACAATTGATTTGTATTTATGTTGGACTACATTCTTGCTCTTCTCAATTGACTGCTTTATTGAATTGTGTGATGTCTCAATAAGCGTGTGAATCTGTTGCCAACATGTCTCGAAGTTACCTTGGCTCGATCCAAGCAGTCTTTTCAACGATGCATGATGACTCTCCACCCTAAAATATGATACATAAAATCAATAACGATTTTAGGTATGTATCTAACACATATAGAAATCAATTACATTAAAGTAAAATACCTATTTATTGTGGTGTTATCAAAATGCACGATACTATTTGTCCAACAAGCTACAAATCTCACCTTCTACGACACCACCCATTGCTCAGTGACATACTTCACGACGGATGGATATTCTTTGAAGTTTGATTGCAGACTATTAAACAAGTCATTAAACTTTAACTCAATATCTGCGACCACCAAAACGTTCCAAGCTGCAACAACCAAATCCTATATCTCTTTTTTTCGGAGCATTTTCTTGCAATTTGCCAAAACATTCTTATTAATATGCCAACGACAAAGAAAATGTCTCGAAGAGGGAAAATTTTCTCAAGTGCATTCATCAAAGCCTTTTCTCTATCAATAACAATGACACTGGGTAGCTCGGATTGATACATTAAAGATTTCAAGATTGTGCATGCCCACATATAGTTGTCTTCACGCTCAAACTCCAAATAGACGGCTGCAATAGAGAATGTCATATGTCTCGACGTCATACCAACAATCTCCAACAAAGGTAACTTGTACCTATTTATCTTGTAAGTACAATCCATAAAGAGGACCTTCGAAAAACATCGCAATAACTCAACGCTCAGCTCGTTGAGTGAGCGACGAAAAGATCCTTCATAGTATTAGTCTTCTCGCAGAGCCGATGATGATAGAAATACCCATGCTCCTTCAATTTAAATATAAGCTGCTGCATTTCTGATCCGCCATCACGCTTGATAACTTTACTCTTCGTACGAGCATTGTAGATAGTCTTTATTGTGGACTTATTATGTTCAAATTTTTGTTTTAAACCAAACAAAATGTCTTTCAGTTTACCATTGTTGTGTGACAAATCAACTACATAGTCCTCCTCTTCCACTGATAATCGACCAACATATGAGTGACCTTCCAAGTATTATGCAATTGGATAATTGTGCACACCATATTGAATCTCTAATTGCCATTGATTATCTGATACTTGTTTCCCCCTCAAATTAAAAGGACATTCACACTTTTTCGTCCCAGTTTCTCTCTTCCTTTTCACTTTACTCACATTAGCCTCTTCAACATTTTTCGTTGCTGATGGTAATTAATGCCCCAACCTTTTTTTTTAACGGTAATGCCCACTACGTTCACAAGCCATCAACATCCGAGCTCTTTTCTTACCAGCACCACTGTCCGACCTGCTGATTGCTATCACAATGTCATGCTCCTTTCCCCTAGCGCGCACCCAATCAAACATATTCTCACGAGATGAAAACAACGTGAACACGTCTGTGTAATCCATAACAATATCTTTAACATTGTTTTCAGCATTATGTTCAAAAGGAATGATCTGGTTTTTTTTAGGACCAACAACACTGGACTCCGTAGACAACGAATTTAAAATTTGTTAACAATTACAAAACTTGATCAGCAAAGGGTTAAAACACACTGTTCGGTTGGGGGCTATGGAACAATATAAGGAATGTTTGGCACCCCCTACCGAACACTCTGAGTACTGTTCGGTGGGAACCTGCCAAACGTACCTCATAGTGTTCGGTAGGGGGTGCCGAACTATCCTTTTGTTGTTCCACAGCCCCAACCGAACATCCCTGAATGTGTTCGGTAGTCTATTGCCGAACACGATGACCCAGTTTACTTCATCTGTGCTTTGAAAAAATTAAAGAAAATTGAAATTTAAGCCGTGAAATGAGATGAAATACTTACATAATTGGTCCCTTTTCACTTGTTCTTGCTCCATTAGTAGCAATGTAGATGTATTTTTAGAGATTTAGGGTTTGGAGTTTGATGGAACTTGGAAGAAGATGAATGGGGTGCGTGTTGTTTGATGAAGGAATGAATTTGTTGAGAGAGAGAGAAGGGTGGGGTGTACTAAAAATTCTTGGGGGGGGGTGTACTTAGTAACACTAAGGGCATTTAGGTCTAAATTTATAATGACATTTTTGTAATATATGTAAGGGGTGTACTTAAGGTTGTCGGGGTGTTAATAGCAACTCTCCTACATAAATTGTACTTGATGTGATAGCGTAGGATCATCGAATATTTAATCATGTCTAGATCATCAAAATATTAATAAGGACATCGTAATAAAGAAGGATATGAATGAGTGTGATGTGTGAGATGATCTCGCCGGGGACCGAATCAAATGGCAAAAATGAATACATGTAGCCGATTCCAAATGATTGGGAAAACAAGACTGAATTAATAGTTGAGTTGCCTAAATCACCAAAACGAGAGTAAAATATTAAGTGCAATGATTATAAAAATATCAACAACTTTGCTCTTCATATGGTCTAAGATTGTTATTTTATTTCATTTTGATTGATTTGTAATATTAATAAAGTGGTATCACCTTTATATTCAGAGATAAATTTCATACATAAAGCCCATTTTATCAATAGTAGGAACTAGGAAATGTCACCTAATTTTTTTTACCATTTGTGATCTAATGGTTAAAAAGTCTTGGATTAACAAGCGATGCATCACAGTTTTTTTTTCTTTTGTAAACATACCAGCAATTTAGGCTTGTGTCTATGCCACGGTGTCAGCATGAGACATGATCAAGTGATTTAGGCCCCTGTCTATGACACGATGTCAGTGTGAGACTGAATTAATGTACATGTTTAAGGTATTGTAGGGAGTGATTGCTCAGAATATTAATTGAATTCGACCTCCACAAAATTAGTATCAAGAAGGGTTTTTGTTAGCTAATACGAGTTTTTGATGTTGTTGTTGAGATTTTAGTGATTAAGGAGTTAATTGTGCAAAACAAAGATAATTTGGGCTGAATTGAAAGACTTGAAGGGTCGTTATACAACAAAATAACTACTTCACACATGTGGACTATGCGAATAAATCATGGTAGTATGATTTTAGTAGATGAGTAAATTTTGGCCATTAGTTAGCCTCTATCAATTGTACACGTGCGAATCGACTGTTATTATAATTTTTTTATAAAAATATTATATATATATATGTATATATATTTTTTGTTCGAATATATATATATATATATATATATAGTAATGATACACATAGTAAAAAATTGATCATGAATTTTAAAGTCCACATGGGCTCATTTCTTTCTCAATCGGGCAGACTTATTCTCATTAAACATGTCTTGCACTCTATCTCCTCCCATCAACTGGTAGCTCTAGATCCTCCTATTTCGGTTATTAAACTTCTTGAAAGAATGTTCGCTAACTTCTTTTGGGGCAGCATTGATGGTCATCTCAAAACTCACTGGATCTCCTGGCACTCTTGCTACCGTCCCAAATCTGAAGGTGGTGTCGGCCTCCCTTCCATGGCAGATTTGATTGCTGGTTTTTCTATGAAACTTTGGTGGCGCTTTCGCACTCAACAAAGTATTTGGGTGGATTTCTTGCGCTCTCGGTATTGTTTATCCAATCACCCGGTCGTGGCCCATGGTAAAGGCTCTCATGTTTGGAATCGTCTCTTAAAAGCTAGGCCTTTTATGGAACCTTACATTCAGTGGATTGTTGGCAAAGGTGCTTGTTCTATTCGGTTTGACAAATGGATCTTTATCTTTCCCATTTTGGCCGTGGAAGATACATCAGTTTCTACTGTCAAGGATCTATTTCAGAACTCTCCTCCTTCTCTTTCTTCCCAGGCATACTCGACTTTGACCCGTGCTGCTATCTCTTGCATTACCGAACAGTACATCTCCATTGACGACAGTGAAGATCTTCCGTGCTGGACTGGTTCAGCTTCTGGCACGTTTTCTCTCAAGTCGGCTATTGCTCACCTTCGTGATCCTGGCCCTTCCCTTCTGTCCTCCAAGTTCATCTGGTCTAAACTGCTGCCTTTGAACATTATTATCTTTATGTGGAGATTATTCCTCTCTCGTCTCCCTATTGATGAAGGTATCATGAAGAAAGGTTTCAGTATTGTTTCAAAGTGTAGTTGCTGCCCCCATAATCCGAAAAGAGAAACTTTTGTCCATGTTTTCTTGTCTAGTGATATCGCTCGATCGGTTTGGGATTTTTTTCATGAGTATCTTAGCCAGGCTAGGTGTGAGAACTCCATTCAGCAGCTTTGTAATCTTTGGTGGTCTCAAAATGGCTCGGTCCTGCTCACTCTTATTCCCTCCGTGGTTCTTTGGCATCTTTGGAAATCCCGTAACAAGGCTGTTTTTGAGGGGACTCATTCCAATTCCCGGGGGATTATTCTTGCTGCCCAATCTGAGATTAATTGCATCCTTAAATCTTTTAATTATTCGGTTATTAACTGGTCCAAGCGTGCCTCTAAGGTTGGGCGTCCTAGGCATGTCATCATTCGGGCTGTCTCTTGGCTAAAGCCTCCTATGGGGCTTGTTAAACTTAATACCAATGGTGGAAGTCGAGGTAATCCTGGTATGAGTGGTGGTGGTGGGGTTATTCGAGATTCCAATGGGCACTTTATTTTTGGTTTCTCCTCCTCTTATAGGGTTTGCTCCAACTCAGCGGCCGAAATTCGAGCACTCTTCCAAGGAGTTTGTTGGTTGTGTTCTAATGGTTTTCTCAACTCTATTATAGAAATAGATTCTGCTTTTCTCTATGGTTGCCTCACCAAAGGTCATTCTCCTCCTTGGCACTCTTCTTACTATATTCGCGCTATCCTCGCCAGTCAGAAAGATAAGAATTTCATCTTTCGTCATTGCTACAGGGAAGCTAATACGGTGGCTGATGGTTTGGCCAAACTTGCCATGGACTCTAATATCGATGCGACCTATTCTTCCATGTCTTCTCTGCCTCAATCTATTCGAGGTGCTATTATCTTGGACATTCAAGGGCTTCCGAGGGTTCGGATTTCCTAATTTGGTTTTGGTCTTTTGATTATTTTCTTTTGTTTTCTTTCCTCTTTGTATCTCCTTTTCGAGGTTAGGTTCCTCCGTCCTCCCAGTTATAAGGGCAAGACTGGTTGTCCCCCTCAAGTTTGTATTTTTTCTTTTCATTTTAATAAAATCTAGCAGGGTGCCGCCTGTTAGGTCCACGGTAGTATGCTCAGTGTATAGGCTAGAGGGGGGGTGAATAGCCTATACTCAGTATATTAAAAATTTCATCCTATTTTAACATTTAAGTTGAAGATATAGATGAAATAGTTAATATAGATAGGTCATCTTCCTAGTTCTAATAGCTTAGCTGATATTTGTTATGTCGGACAACTTGGATCGGCAGAACATGCAGAAGGAAGATGTTGTTATACTTGGCTGATGAATTAGAGTTTGAGCAGCGGAAGAATAGGCAGCTTTAAGTATAACAGACAAGATTGAAGTAACTGTAAATGTTTGAGTGCAATTTAAGCATAGCAGTTAACTAAAATCTTATATTAGATGCATCAATTGCTTTCTACAACCAGATTGCACAAGATAAAAGAAATTATACAGGAAAGAGAAATAAAGGCTGAATGTATCAAAATATATATTATATTAAAATTCAGCAGAAGTTTGCTCAAAGACAAACATGCTTAGTACATCAACCTAGACTCTCTAACCTAGCAATCTCCCCGGGGGTAGAAGGAAAGTCAATTGGGATGCCGGGAAAACTCATTATTAGAACTCTAACCTTAGCAGTTCCTAATACCCTTGGAGGTTGGGCAAGAGAAGTGCTAGTGTTAGAGTGATGTGAGAAGAGAATATTAGGCGTTGTTCAAATAGCAAGTATTTGAACAACTGAGTGCTAAGCACTCGGCCAAAAGTGATGACAATTTATTGCACAATCGGCACAGCTTATAATAAAGTATAAGTCTGCCGATATGAATGCAATGTGGATTTTTAGGCTATGGCTCTTCATTGGACATCTTCAAGCTGAATCAGTCTTCAACAAATTGCAGGAAGGCTTGGTCTCTTGCTGAAGGTTTGAATTGCAGCACTGAAGAGACTGAGTCTTTCGAAGGGAAAAAGAACTCAAATAAAAAACTGGGTTTTTGATCAAGCTAAACTTCTCAGCCTTTGGAATTTCTGTTCTTCTCTCTTTTCAAGTGTTTGTTCTTACACTTGAGTTTCTCACTCTTTTGAGGTGTGAAATTCAGATTTGAAAGAATGAGGAACGCTTTCAATATCACAACCTCACACAGATGTTTGCATACATGCAACTGTCTCTCCTCTCCTTGTTGGATTTGTGAGAATGAGAGTCTTCTTATGTAGGTTAGAGAAGATGAAGAATTTGTTGAAGCATTAAATGGGTTTGCCCGTTGGAAATCTGAGACATTAATTGCACAGGAGTGCGTCCTTCAAACTGTTGGGCAAAGACCATCCGTTAAACTTTTTGCTTTGAATTAGGTCCGTGATTTAGGCTGACAGATTTGACTTGCCATTGCTTAGCCTGGGATATAGCGCACTGTGTTCGTCCTTTTGAAGAATCTTGTCTTGAAGTCTGGACTTTAAACACTGAAGAGGAAATGTCTGTTGGATAACAGTGAAGGCGCAGTCATCGATGCGTATCTTTGGTTTGTCATAAAGATCTTGTAACGGATCTATTTTGACATGTAGCGTTTCTGATCAACGCCCGATGTTCCTCTTGAATAATCAGCTTTTTCTGCAGTTTGTTCATATAAGGATCTTGGCCGATATAGAGATCTGCCGATGTAATAACTGCTAAAGTAGAGTTTGCTGATGGGACATTGCTGGAAGGAATGTCTGCTGGTGAGACATTGCCGATGAGCATGTCTGTTGGCGCATGAAGAGAGCTAATCCATTTTAAAATTGTCATCACCTTGGTAGAACAAAGACTCGGATATGTACAAAGACTTCCTAGTCTAATGACCTATGCATTATTTCAACAAGCTGCCACACTAACCGGTACGCAGCCCTTTTAGCCACTTGTGAAACATGCGTTGTAATGAGAAGGGTACGCAACCCTTTTAGCCACTTGTGAAACATGCGTTGTAATGAGAACAAGCAAATCACTGTATTTGGAATATGCATACATATATATCAGCTGTTTTACAGGCATATTCCTAACACATATATATATCAGCTGTTTTACAGGCATATTCCTAACACTGCCCCTGTTTCCCTAAAAAAAAAAAATTCAAGTGTTTTGGTTAGAGAGAGAAAGAGAGAGGGAGAGGAGAGTGAATTTTCTTGTACCACATATGTGAACTTTAAAATTCATGATTAATTTTTTACTAAGTGTATCATTACCCTATATATATTTATTCAAACTTAATCCTAATAGTAAATGTTTGGTGGCCCTCCCGTCAACAATCATTTGACCACTTTCCTGGTACTACTAAATCCGCCATACATAAACATAGGCGCTAACAGTGCTTCGCTTTCTTGCTTCCCTTTCTCCCTCAATTCCTTTTTGATTGGGCTCTCTCTCTCTCTCTCTCTCTCACACACACACACACACACATACACACATTCTCTCCTTCCAAGCACCCACTAATTGGAAAGACTGCACATATACGCTCTATTATAGACTTGAAACTATAGTGCAATTTTGCTCCAAAGTTGCATTTTTGCTGGCAAGAACCAAGGCAAGATTGCTCTTTTCTCTCTCTTCTGCTCGAAAAAGACCCAAGACCCACTTCAGATTGATTGAAAATGCGGTAAATCCATATGTAAACTTCAGGTTTTCGATTTCTTGAACTTGGAATCTTGTCTTTTTCTGGGTCGACTGAGTTTTCTTGATTTTTAATTGAGGGGGTAATACTGGGTTTTTTACTGGTTTCATTTGAGTGTTAATTAATGGGTTTGTACACATGTTAATTGTTAAGTTTACCTTTGACTTGTCAACATTGGTGATTTCTAGTTCAGTATAGATCAAGAACTTCTTTTCGTTTTTAGATTTCATTGAGCAACTGGTATTTTGTCTTGGTTTTGACTTGGCTAATTATGAGAATGCTTCACCAATGACTTGAAAAAGTGTGTCAACGAAGATTTGTTCTTTGAAGTGTTATGTGCTTTGTATTTTTGCTGTGAGGTACTCGCAATCGAAAAGATTTGCTCGCATGAATTGGATATATTTTTCAATGTAGGAATTTTCTGAATGGCTTCTATATGTGCAGTACTCAAGATTTTTATTATGTTGAAATGATTGGAAAGACTACGAGGTTATAATTATTGATGCCATTTGCAGTAATCGGAAATTTTGGATAAGAGGGTAGAGTTCAGGGGGATTTTTTGTTTTTTTTTTAAAATTTATTTGGATTGTTCATTTATTGTAAATGGCCTCAATTAGAAGAACATTAAGTTTGAGTCAATAGATAAAAAAGAGAAAAAGTTTACTTTTCGCTACAAGTAGAATTTCTACTCCGAATTTACTTTTCAATCTTTGGATTGAATAGCTTTTATTCTCTAAAGGGAAATGAAAACGATACAAATGTAGCATTCTCAAGTAATAGTTTAACTATTTAATCATTGTGCACGCACCAAATCCGATACTTAGAGCCTTGGAAAAAAAAGAGAGAATCCATGAAAATAGACTAATAGAATCATTATTTTGTTTCTAAAACCTGGTCACTATTTGACAAAATATCTCTTGGTGGAAAAAGTTCTCTCCAAAAATAGTAAGTGAACTAGTATGTATGAACATTTCACAAGTAAATCATTAAGCATGCACCAAAGCTGAACAGAAACGGGAATTACATACTCGCACATGTCATTGTTTTATCAATACCTTAAAGAAAATATTGCAACTCACTGATAATTGGTGATATAACACAAACAACGACCTCCAAAGATTAGCATCAATGCAGAAAATTTTCATGAATATATCCACAAACAGAGGACCCCATTAGAAAGACAACAAACTTCATATCATAAACCATTTCCATTTTCCTTTTCTTTGCTTTATAATTCTAGTTAGTGATGGATGGATTAACTGAACATATACAAGATCATATACCATGGTGTATGTTGCTTGCTGACGACTTTGTTTTGATTGATGAGACGAAGACTAGGGTCAGTGTTAAGATAGAAGAGTGGAGAGAAGCTTTAGAAGTCAAAGACTTTAATATAAGTAGGACTAAAGCAAAATATATGGAATGCAACTCTAGCAGTAAAGGAGTATTAATGGGGACAAAACTAGGTTAGATCGTCAAGAAATACCACTATTTAGGATCAAATATAAATCAAGATGTGGGAGATAGAGATGATGCGAGTCATAGAGTAAAAGTAGAATAAAAGCAAGCTGGGTGAAATGGAGAAGTGCATCGTGAGTGTTATGTGATTAACGTGTATACCTGTCAAATTCAAAGGAAAGTTTTATAGGCGGCCATTAGACCCGGACTACTTTATGTCACCAAATGTTGGGCAATTAAGAAAAAACATGTTAACAAGATGAGTGTAGCTTAAATGCGAATGTTTAGATGGATATGTCGTAAAACTAGGACAAATAGAATTTGTAATGAACAAATTCTTGAGATAGTAAAAGTTTCGCTAATAGGGGATAAACTGAGAGAAAATTGCTAAGATGGTTTGGACACATACAAGGTAGACCACTTAGTGCACCTGTTACGAAGTGCGAGAGTATCAACATTAACTGAACTAGAAGTAGGGGCAAGGAAGACCAAAATTAACCTGGACGTCCGTAATAAAGAAAGATATGAATGAGTGTGGTGTGTGTGATGAACTTGGACCAATTTGAATGGCGGAGAAGGATTATGTATCTGATTGAAGTGATTGGGACTAAAGTTAAGTTGGGTTGAGTTGAGTTGTTACTTTATAATTCTAGTTGAGAAGATAGGGAGATTAGTTGGTTTATATAGCCTTTAAGAAGGATGAGAAAATAACAACACAATTGTCAATATTTGCGAATGATTTATTGGCCTAATTATGTGTGTGTAGCTCTATAACTAGATACATACAATGTTCCTTTTATATATAAGGAAAGCTTATCATATATGAAAGGGAATAGCATTAACTTTCATTCATTTTTGGAACACTTAAACTTTCTTCACATTGAGGACATTTTGTTGTAAATTCACATGCTTAATCAAATGTCACTTACAGACTATATTTGGTTGAACTCTTTTATGACATCAAAACTTTATTAGATATCATTATTTTCCACTCAAGATGAATTGTACATTTTTTTTTTGTTAAGTAATATTTGAATATTAAAGGCGCCAAAAAAGGTGGCGCGTCCTTTGTACACAAGGAGCATACACTACCAAAAGAATATCTAATTCATAGAAAAGTTGTTCACAACATCTACAAGAGAGCAAACAGAGGAATGGGAATGCTGCACAATCTCTGAGCACCAAAAATATAAAATACTGAGCAAAGAATTCATCAAATGGATCCTTCCTCGTTGTCTAAAGCCCTTCTGTTTCTCTCCCTCCATATCGGCCAAAAAACAGCTAAAGGGCTCCTCCCAGAATAAATTCTTCCTCTTACAGTTACCAAAATAACTCCAGTTCCTGAATATAAAATGCATTGTACATTGCACTTCCGAACAAAAGATGCATTGTACATTGCACTTCCTGAACAGAGCTTGAGACTTAAAGTCTTATTGGAATTTGAATAAATTCTCTCTCTCTCTCTCTCTCTCTCTCTCTCTCTCTCTCTCTCTCTCTCTCTCTCTCTAACTTGTCCCCTATCCAGCACCCACTCAAATTAGAAACACTACAAACATACGCTTCATTATTGACTTGAAACTAGAGTACAATTTTACTCCAAACCGTTGTTCCAAGGTTGCATTTTTACTGGAAAGAACCAAGGCAAGATTACTCTTCTCTCTCTTACGCTCGAAAAAGATCCAAAACCCCACTTCATATTGATTAAAAATGCGGTTAACCCATTACTCTAATCTGTATATTTTCATTTCTTGAACTTGGAATCTGTTGTTTTTCTGGGTCGACTGAATTTTCTTGATGTGTTGTTGAGCAGTAATTTTTGGGTTTGATTGATTTATTTGAGAATTGTGGACTTGTTAAGTTTAGTTTTGACTTGTCAACTTTGGTGATTGCTAGTTCCATATAGATCAAGAACTTCTTTAGATTTGATTGAGCAACTGGTATTTCACTTGTTTTGACTTGGCTAATTATGAGAATGCTTCATTGACTCAGAAAAATGTGTCAATGGAGATTTGTTTTTTGAAGTATTATGTGCTTTCTATTTTTGCTTTGAGGAGAAACGATTTGCTCGTGTGAATCAGGTATTTTTTTTTTAATGTGGAATTGCTGTATGCATTCTATATGTGCACTGCGAGAGAATTTATTACATTGATTTGGTTAAGAGGACTATGAATGAGGTTATAATTGCTGATATCATTTGCAGTAAGCGGAAATTTTGGATACGAGGAGGGTAGGTTCAGCGGGAAAAAATATTGAATTGCCTTCGTTTGTTATTGATGGCCTCTATCAGAAGAACATTGTCTCCTGTGCCTAGGCCTGGAACTTTGCTGAGCGGGGAAGCCTGTTCAGTTGCTTCTCCATTATCCAAGTCTTTATCATGTAATCAGAACTACCCTGCATCTGGTGGGTTAGTTTCTTCCTCTTTTCCGTCATTGGAATATGCATTATATCGAGTTCAAACGTTTGTACTAAGTATGTTCTCAACAAGATCTTCTCGTGCCCAAGAAAGGCCGAAAGGCCCAAAATTGAAGTGGCAAGTTTGGAGGAGGGCACTGTTCCATTTCTTCCTATGCTTCATAGTTGGGGTTTTTGTTAGCCTTACTCCATTTGTTTCAATGAATTTGTCCAATCATCTTATGCCCACACAAGAAGCACTGCCTTTTGTTGGAGTTGAAAGGGTTCCGCCAAAAGGTTTCGCACCTAGAAATGTTAACATTGGTACACCAGAACCTGATGCAATTAACGGGGAACCAGTAAAGGAGAATTCTAATGGTACTATTCCTCGAATACTTCAGGATTTAGAGATGGTTCATAAATTTCTGATCATTGTGACCCCGACATATTCTCGACCAATTCAAGCCTATTATCTTACTCGTTTGGGGCACACGCTAAAATTGGTCCAACCTCCTTTATTGTGGATAGTTGTGGAAATGACTAGCCAATCTGCAGAAACTGCTGAAATATTGAGGAGAGCTGGTGTTATGTACAGGCATCTGGTATGCACAAAGAACACGACTGAGATTAGAGACCCGAAGGTGCACCAAAGAAATGTGGCACTGTTGCACATTGAAACGCATCATCTTGATGGAATAGTTTACTTTGCGGATGACTCTAACGTGTACTCGGCTGATCTTTTTGAGCATATGAGGCATATCAGGTAACACCTTTTCTCTTCTTTAGAGTTGTTAAAACATGGCTCTGTTGGTCGTCATATTGAGAGATCGGCTTATGAAATCAAATTTGAAGCTGGTTTCTGAAAATTTCCCTCTGTTTATTCTTTTGTTGAAATCTGTTATTTTTCTGTCATAAACAAGTTGCCTGATGTGTCAAAATTTGAAGAATATTTGCAGTCAAATTATGTAAGAAAATCGTTGTTGGAATCTGCCAAAGATATATGTATGACCCTGTTGTTGTGTTAATTTTGAAAGTCCTAAGGTTGTATTAATTTCTGAACCCACTAAGAGGCAGGGTTTTGACTGCTGAATAGTTTAGGTCATTTGGTAGATGTACCATTTGAAAAACAGCCGATTTTCCTTTTTGACCCTATCAACTAGCAATCATTTGTAATCGAATTGTTTGTATTATTGTGTATGTTTCCTCAAATGCATTAGGCTCTTCTATTGGGCCTTAGATTATTCCTTTTGGGTCTTCATGAATCTGACATCCAGAAATACGACAAATAATGGAAAATATAAACAGAAGAGAAATCATCTCAGAAATCTACGTGGTGCACCCCTAGATGTGAGTAGGCTATGTGTACAAAGATGTGGCGGTAAACCCTAGCCTAAAGATTACATCCAAAGATTGAACTAAAGTAAGTGCCTAATTCAGGTATATATAGCATTTATATGCTTGATCCAAATAACAAAAACAGGTCTGTGTCACGGGGGCTCCATCCATGCACCCCGAGACTAGTAACAGATGGGTCTTACCCCAGCTTGCCCACTACAACTGGCTTTTATTTTCTTCCTTTAAGTCACGGGTTCAAGGAACATACACAGATGAAAACCCTTCAACCTTTTCAAGGGAATCCAAAAATTTGAACACTCTATCCATGGTTCGAAACTTCAAATTCGATTTTCATGTTCATCCCACGTTGATTATGTGGAAACATTTTGGCATTCATCTTTACTAGCTCCCTTAAGCACAAACAAAAAACCCCTAATTGATGTGTTTTTATGCTACTTGTTTGCTGCTTCTCACCTACTTGTGCTCTGGCTTGAGATATCGACTTGTTACCTAGCTGAGTTGAGTACGAAAGGAAGGCGTAGCACCTGATAATGGAATTAGTCTTTTCAATCATCGGTTTTGGGCACAATTGCTCAGTAGGCTGCGTGGAACTTATTTGTTTGCTAGCTTGTAACGTCTTTCGAGAAGGTCATTTGAAGTGCAAAATTGTAGAGTTCATATTTTTCTTTCTCTTTTTGTTCTTTTTCTTAGGACTTGGTTGTGAGCTCCAAACGTCATGCTACTCGAGCTTTCTTGCTGAAACTTCTAAATAATTTTTCCGGAAGTTAGATTTTGCAGGTTTTCTGAATAAATCAACTTGGTAGTTGGGTATGGAAGGTTGAACCTTTATAAGAAAATTGACAGTTATTATGGTGAAGGCTTGACGTGGAGAGATTTTGGTGCCTAAATACGAGAATTTTATTAGTGCTTCATTATCATGGGAGGTGGTGAGGATCTTAGTGGTTACCTTACGGTGCCAAGCAGGAGCAAGGCACATATCGTGATAATTATTAATGACGTAGGCTGATGGATATGAATTTCTGGATTTAGAGCAATCATATCAGAATAAAGATTTATTAAGAATCTTAATTTGTAGGAGTTTGAAGAGTTAGATAGTTCTAGTTAAAAAAAAGAGGGGTGGAAGTGTATTCGGCTTTGAGAAGTAAAATGATTTCAGTGTCAGATGCTCCGTATTTGTTTGGATTTATAGGTTCTTGCGACATTGTTAGTGTATCCTTTTATGGTTACACTCTTTTTCTTCCTTTTTCTTTGGGTGAGGATGAGGAGAGGAGTACCCTGTTGCTAGTTGACGTAGGTTCTCGTGCTCTTTTTCTTGACATCGAGTATGTCCCTAGTGTCATTTTTCATGGCGTTTGAAGGAGCCTAACTAACCCCCTGGGGGGGGGGGGTTGGTCCGGTGGCAGACCATGGGGTTTCAGAAAGCACGAGGTCTCAGGCTCAAAGCCATCCCATGCCCCCTTAAGATAAGAAGAAAAAGGGGCTTATTTGATTTCATGTCTACAGTAATGTCTATTTATGGAGAATGAAACTAGTGGGTGGTAAATTATATTGATTTCATTGTGTTCAGAAGCTAAATTTACCCTTGCCACTTACTGGGGGTTCGCTTTTGCAAATTAACTATCAATCAAAGAAACTTTGGTATATTACATTTCAATACCATATTTTCTTAGTGGAAGTTATAGAGGTTATAAATATTCAAGTATCTGTCATATTGCAGCTCATTGATTTGTGTATATATATATATATATATATATATATATATATATATATATATATTTGAGTAAATTATAGAACTATAGCATGCTTTTGGACCTATATCAAAGTAGAAACTCTGAATGCTTCTTGTGGTGGGCATCGACCATAGGGGATATTAGCGATATGACGGTGCCGACTATGAGGTGGCCCTCCGCAAATTTATTCAGCTGGGAGACCAAGTGAAATCCCTTGATAATGACTGTCGTATGCATCTTGTTCTGAAGTCTGAACGAATGAAGTTGTAAAACATTCTGGTCGTCCTAAATTGTTATCTGCTCTTTAGCTGTCTCTCCCCTACACCCCGAGAGTTGTATTTCATTGACATTTCAACCTACGTAAGTACTGTCCTGACTTCCAACTTTTTTGCCTGAAGGCGCTTCGGCACTTGGACAATTGCCAAACTAATGCAGAGCAAAAACCAAGCTATGTTGGAGGGTCCCATTTGTAACGGGACACGAGTTATCGGATGGCACACGAATGATGTGATGAGGCGATACCGGAGATTCCATGCAGATATTTCAGGTTTTGCTTTCAACAGCACTATACTCTGGGATCCAAAGAGGTGGCACCATCCTACCGCTGAACCTATTAGGCAGAGTGATACAGTCAAGGAAGGCTTCCAAGTTAGTCCCCCTTGCTCCATTACTTTCTTCAAAGTTGATGATATTGAAATAGACAAATTTTAAAGTTTTTTAACGAACAACTGTAATTTGAGAAATAATTTTAAAATAGTTTAACATCATATATTTATCTTAAAAAAGTGTACAAAGGTGAAAAATAAAAGGTCACTAGGTTTAGGAACACTTCTTCAGGGAAGAAGAAAAAACTCGGTGCTCTTTGTATTTCTATCTTGATTAACCTAGTTATTATGAACTCAACATTAGGTGAGCACATTGATTGAACAAGTTGTGGAGGATGAAACCGAAATGGAAGGCTTACCGCAAGACTGCTCAAAGGTCTTAGTTTGGCGTCTGCATATTAAATCATCTTCATATTCATATCCCCGGGAGTGGTCTATGAGGAATAACTTAGATGCCATTGTTCCACTTACCTCGAAATTTTGATATAATGAGCACTGCAATTGGAGTTATGAAGGTGCATGCTAAATCTCTCTCTCTCTCTCTCCCAAAGAAAAGATGGAAAAATGAGAATATAATTCTTTTATCAGCTGACAAATACATGGAATAGAAATTTTTAGTATATAAGCAAACCTTTTTCATTGTAGGGAAAATTGCTGGTGAATGACAAGGACATATATGCGATTGACAAGTTCAAACTCAACCGAAGCATATGCTACTATGGGGGCGCAACAGAGATTTCATAACACTTCATCTGTGCCATGGAAACACAAGCTTTTTCAGACAAAATTTTTCAAGCCAGTCCTATTTTTATGTGGTTCAGTAAGGCCAGACATTATCGTTGTACAGTTGCTGATTTCTTATCAATCTTTTTGGCTTGCTATTTGCAAAGAAGCCAAATTGCTTCCAGTTTGTTGGAATGTCTTTGGTCAAATTGCATGGCTTCCTTGTATGAAACTTTGTTGTTGGCTCCAAAGTCCCAACCTGGGCTACCATTGTCACCATGTCAATCGTACAATAAGTTATTGCACCCATTTCGTATCCAAAAGGGACCTCAAATCGAACCACGAGCTCCACTAAAATATCCCCCATGTGACATCATTGCGAGTGAAAGAGCTACCCCTTGACTTGGCTCATTATTTTCCATCAAGTCTAGCTTCATGATCATTCTTGGTTGGCTCATGTCACCAATCAAGTTGAGCCGTGAAAGAGCCGCCTCTCTGACTTGGCTCATTTCTTCCACCAAGTCTAGCTTCGCGATCAAACTTGGTTGGCTTATGTCACCAGTAAGGTTGAGCCTGAAAGAGCTGGCCCATGCGGCCCTGAGCTCCAAGTAAACACTGAGCAAGTAAAATATATAGATTTTATTCTGTGGCAGCCGTTTATAGTCCAAGTAAACACTGAGCAAACAAACATGCAAGGTTACTAATTATGCTAATGTTTGTTCAATCTATATATCTATATTTATTTTCTATCTATCTATACATATATTAAGTAAATAAATAAAGAAATTCATACTCGAACGGTTGTAGAACTCAAATCTTTTCTTCTAAAACTGCCACGTAGCTAACTAGGAGATGGAGATAAGATTCACGACGAATAGCGGAGAGGAAAAAGAGTGTTACGAGAGAGAAGAAATAAAACGTGGTAGAGGAAATGAGAGAAAAGAAATAGAATCTGGCAAAGGAGAAGAAGTTATTTAGTGGGACAGTCACGTCATATCACTAGGGTGATGTGGTGTGATACATCTATTAACTGTCATGCAATGAAAGATCGGTGAAACATCACATTACATCAACATCATGACATGGTATGACAGTGTTATTAAACAATTTTTCGTATATACAAAAGATATTAGAAATAAAAGATAAAAATAAAATAAGCAAACTATAAAAATAAATATTAACTATTCACACATGTGCCAAAAATAACTTATTTATAGTGATGGTCAAGTAAACCGAGACGGAGACGCTAATAGTAGTGTGGAATGTGGCCTAATAATGTGTACATTATTTTGCATGTTAATATATTATATTTTCCTTTGTTCAAAATAAATAATAAATACACAAACACATGTGCACTTCTTGTCTATTTATATTTACTATATAAATATTTTCTCCATATGACTATCTAACAGCGTCAACATGTCCGAGTGGTTAAGGAGACAGACTCGAAATCTGTTGGGCTTTGCCTGCGCAGGTTCGAATCCTGCTGTTGACGTACGTTAATTCTTTTAATGTTCACATATTTGTTCCAGACAAAGAGTCCACTTTACCATTCTATATTTGATACATTCTTTTAATGTTCACATACTCGTTCCAGACAAAGAGTCTACTTTACCATTCTATATTTGATATAAGCATCTTGGAGCCCGTTTGGTCGAGCGTTTTGGCCAAAACGCAGCTTATTTGTAAAAATTATATACGCTCGACCAAAATGCAGCTTATTTGTAAAAATTATATTTCAATACTGCGGCAGAATAACTGCGCTTTGAAAATGCTAAAATTTCCATAAATTTCTAGAAAAACGCCGAAATTTCCAGCTTTTTCCCAAAATGCAGGTTTTAAAACGCTGCTAGGAAAAAAAGCTGCGTATTGAAGTGATATCCCAAACATATTAAACTGCATTTTTTGAAACGCTGACGCTGCGTTTTTAAAACACTGCGTTTCATAAACGCTGCACCAAACGGGCTCTTGGTTGTGATTAAGTATTTTTTGTAATTATAACTAACTTCAATGTCACTAATATATTTCTTAATTATTAAACTTTTCAAACATGAACTCTTTGGGTGGAACGAAGGAAGTACAATATTAGTGGTCTATAGTGTTGGTTTTTTGGTTGGAAAATTAATATTAGGGGTAATTAAGTCAACTTAATTAGATATAACAATTTCCTACTTTATGTGTTGATATATGTATTTTCTTTCGGGCCCCGGGGACACTTTGGGAAACTAAAAAAATTCTTTCAATTCTTTGCAATTATCACCTTGTTTTGCTCCACAAAGTATTTCTGAAAGAGACATTTGAGTAATCTGGTCATAGAGAATGAGTGAAAGCCACTTCATTCTTCCCTCTTTTTTCAGATTGAACTTTCTCATGAAACAAGCAAATTTAGAATGCCTTTGTTTTCTCTATCCTCACTCAAATTCTGTTATCCCCCCCCCCCCCCAACCAGACAAATGGTTCCAAACCTAGACCTATTCCTCATTGCACTTCTTCATGGCTCTTTCATTTCTTGTGTTCTTATCATTGTAATTTTCATGATCTTGATATGTCTTTTGATTGTGTTCTCCATCACACTTTTCTCAATCGTCTTCATCGACTCTTATGATCTTCTTCCATTTACCTCGTATTATGTAGCCACCGTGCAGGCTAATCTTGAATTAGGTTTCGTTCTAATTCTCTTCAAGTCGATGCAATTGATAGTCAATGTTGGATTTGTTTCAAAGCCTTCCCTTGAAAATGTGATTTCCAAAGTCAAAAAGAAGATATGGCACGCTATGGATCATGTTAAAAGTCCAAAGCTTCTCTAAACTTATTAATGATGTAAATATTCCTATTTATTCCACTATTTTGTTTCGCAAATTTATTGATAATGTAAATATTCCTCTTTATTACACTATTTTGGTTCACATTTGCCATCACATCATGAATGATTTCTTAACATTGTTTATTTAATTTAACATGTGATCATCTCTTATTCAGAAAACACATTTATAATTATTCTTCCATAAAAGAACAAGAAAAGGTAAAGAAAATTTTGTAAAGAATATACTCATTCTGTTTCAAAATATAGTCTCACTTTTTTTTTTTTTCCCAAAAAAAATAGTCCCATTTCTAAATTTTAACATATAGAATTTTCATGATTTTCCAAAACAAAAAAAATTTCTTTTCACAAACGTGACATTAATTTCTAATACATATCACACAAAAAAAGTTGAAATTTTTGTCCAAATTATAAGAAATATATAGAAGTAAAATACAATTTTAAAAAGTTTGACTCTTCTGTTGTGCGACAGCTGAAACAAGCAAACAATGATTGAGTAATAATCAATTATCAAATAATTGAGAATTAGAAGAAGAGAGAGTATATGTGGTTTTAAGACTGCTGTATATTGATATTCCAACCTTCTACACGTTTTAGGGTTATAACTTATATATAGGATACAAGGTCTAGCCTAATCATGTACAAACAAGGAAACACAAAACTCGATAGCAGCGCGTCGTGCTCGCATCACCCTAAGGGCAACTCCAACAATGAGTCTTGACCCATAGGTATCAAAACCAAATTTTGATACATATTGATATTATTTACAAGGTATCAAATTATCATCTCCAACAATAGGTATCAAACTCATGGTATTAAATTCATTTTTGATTAATTTTATTGATACTTTATACTTTATCAATTATTTAAAGTATGACAGTTGTTTTAACTAATTAATTATTTTTTTAAATAAAAATTTAGAAAAATTATAGTCGTCACTTATCATGATATAAAAACTAAAATAAATTATGAATTAATGATAATTCACATGTGTCATAAATTATGAATTAATGATAATCTACCCGCGCGCGTGCTGCTTAAGGTGAAGTCCTAAGAGATGTAGCAAATTTGCTACCTCTCTTAGGACCAAGCAAAATTTGGTACTTTTTATTTTGACCATTGGAGATGCTAGGACCTTCATCTAGGTGCCAAAATTTAGTTTTGATACCCATTGTTGGACTTGCCCTAAGTGGCGCGATCGCGCCAAATACAGGATCTCTATCGCTCCACCGCGCACCCGCCTGCTCAGACCGCTCCAGAGCCTTCCTCATTTTCCATGCAACCGTGCCTCCATCTACGATCCTTGTATAATTTTTTCATTCTAACCTAGGTCGCAAGTATTCAGTTGGTTAGCTATCATATGTCTAATTAACATGTTTACCCTTTAATCTATGTTTGACACCTGAATTGGGATGAAAAATTTGTATCTCTATCATTTTCACAGAGTATATACTAGTTCACGCGTTGACCAGATAGGGTTACGTTTTTCAAATTTATCCGATTTTAATGAAAAAAAGGTAGAAAATGATGTTCAAATAAGTACTATTAGTACAGTACTAAATACAAACTCTAGTTCTCAAATGTACGTTTTAAAATCCCAGCAAAGCTGATCAAAGCAAAGTTCCGTTTATCTAAGAAAAATTTCTCTTGGTTATATTGTCAGTGCCGTGTAAGTGCTCTCTCTCTCTCTCTAAATAAATAAATAAATAAATATATATATATATATATATATATATATATAGGGTACAGATCTCTAGTTTAGTTCACTAGATCCTGATGAGACACAATCGTTCCGGGCTTTGTCGAAAGTCGGTCATGCATGCTCACAGGGGTCTCCCCATACCATGGTTGTGGGTTTTTGCTCTCCCTCACTCTCTAAAACTGGGATGCTCCCCTGGTTTCAAACCCATGACTAGCCCAAGTGGTACTCATTCCCCACAATCCATGTGCTCCAGGGGTACTCATTTCCCACAATCCATGTTCTTAACCTGGAGGTCATCATGGGTTCTAAACCAGGGGAGCGTCCCAGTTTCAGGGAGTGAGGGAGAGCAAAAACCCACAACCATGGTGTGGGGAGACCACTGTGAGCATGACCGACTTTCGGCAGAGGCTGGAACGATTGTGTCTCATCAAAAAAGGCCCAAGTGGTACTCACACCCCAGGATCTTATGGCCGCTCCTGGAGGTTAAGGGTTAGAAATCAGGCAGTTTCCAAGTGAACCCTAGTTTCAGGGTGTGAGGAAGGCAAAAAACTCGCTTCCAGGGGCGAGAAGATCATGAGGTGAGGGTCCGACCCACTCCAAAAAAGGGCGCCTTTTCTGATGACGCATAGCTCATTACACCGCGAGTCGGCTTGTGCCAACGGTGACCAGGTCGTCGGGCTGCGAAGCTACGGCCACAAGGGTCTACCCCACTCCATGGTAGTGGATTTGTGCTCTCCCTCACATTCTGAATCCACTTGGGGATTCGAATCTATGACCTCCAGGTTAAAGCCATAGATTATGGAACATGAGTAGCTCAAGTGGTACTCATGTTCCACAATCTATGGCTTGAACCTGGACGTCATAGGTTCGAATCCCCAAGTGGATTCAGAATGTGAGGGAGAGCACAAACACACTACCATGGAGTGGGGTAGACCCTTGTGGCCGTAGCTCCGCAGTCCGACGACCTGGTCACCGTTGGCACAGGGCGACTCGCGGTGTAGCGGGCTATGCGTCATCAACGTTCATGAAATGAACTGAGTTCTATGGTTTCAATTTGCAATTCAATAACAAATAGTGTTAAAGAAAAAAAAAAAAAAAAGCAGCTATGAACTGTGAAAACTGACAGACTGTTTGGCTTTCGTTCTTATTGATTTTTGAGTCTAGATAAAATCTGAAAATGGTCCTTATTGCAATGGCAATTTATAGAGCACGTCTTTCATAAATGGGGAATAAAGATAATAGGAAAATGCTAGGAATCCCCCAAAAGTTTTTTATTAGGTTTGCAAGCTTGATTGACGAGAGAGAAATAGAGGTAATTTTGGAAGTTATTTTATTTTATTTTTTTTTATGTTTCTTTAATGTAAACTTTTAATACATATTTTTTCATTTGATACAATTTTTATTTAATTATCCAAAAAAATAAAATTTTCCCTAATAACCCAAAATTTTAAAAAATCATTATTTTTATAATCAATAATTATAATTTTATATGCATATGCATCACACATGCTGCTTTTATTTGTTCTTATACATAAAAGAAAAGAGGATAATTGGTCTCTTAAACTCGATCATATTATTCATACAAATTTGAATGAAATACGTATATCATATTCGTAATTTCTAAGAAAACCCCCTTTAAATCTTGTACAGTTATTTCTTAAATAAGTTTTGTAGTGTACTTGGTTATACAAAAATCAGTTATTCCTTTTAAAAAAAGACTATATTTTTCACTTTTATAAATATATTTTGGTCCATTCTTATGAATATATAATTTTTATTTTTTCATTAGTGCACACTACTTAAATATACAAAACTTTTGTGGAGAGGTTTAATTTAAGAGTTTGGTCTCTTACGAGACCGTTTTACGGATCTTAATTCGTATTACGGAGCCACGCTCTTTCACCCACCAACACGAGTCGAGTCAGAGAGATCCATCCTATAAAAAATATCTCTCACCACCAATACAAGTCGAATCAAAGAGATCTTATCTTATAAAAAATATTCATAACACAGTTTTTTTTCAAATTTTTACCTTAATTTAATAGATTAACTCAAAGACTTGATTACCGCTGATTGTGTGTGGATGGGATACCTCGAGCTCAACAAACACCCTTGGATCAATGCCAAAGGCTTGCTGCCAAAATTAGCCTCAGTCACAATGTGAATTGATATTCGATCAACGATCAATGCGATTTAATATTCGATAAACGATAAACAATAAACGCAGATTCCTTATAAAACACGTGGTTCACAGAGGGTTGAACAGCTAGGTGGCGAAAAGGAAAAAGAAATAAAAATTCGACGCAAAAATTGGGGTTAATGACATTACAAGTCCCTCGACTATGGTCGATTCCACCAATAGTTCCTTAACAAAAATTTTTCAAATTTTAGTCCCTTGACTATGAAAATTAGACACGGTTGGTCTTTTTGTTGGATGCCGTTAGTATTTTTCCGTTAAATCCGTCATGTGCCCATCACGTGCCTTTGGTTAAGGGTATTTATGAAATTTCACGTACAAAGATATTTTTTAATATTTAAATCAATATATTCTTTTCTCTCTCCCCCAACCCCCCCTATAAATTTCGTACTCGATTTAGTCATCATTTGTATTCTCGAGAAATTTTCGAATCTAGGGCAGAACAAAAAGAGCAAGTGCCAGAATCTCAGGAGCTAAAAAAACCACCGCAACCTCAAGAAACGTCACCACCCGCCTATTAGCTGCGCTAGACCACCTCCTATCATCATTCCTCTGTGCCCACATCCTACTATACAAAACCCAAAAAACAATCACCCAAGCAGCTGCAACAACATTCTTCAACCCCATCCTCACCCCAAGCCACATAGTCTCCCTTGAAACCAATTGATACTACATCCCGGCATCAAGCAAAGCCTGAATAAACCTCAGCCCACTCCAAGTAATAAAAACAGTTAAAACCTTCACCTGAACCTCCTTACTCTCCAATCCCTGCCACAAATACTCTTTCCCTTCCCAAGCAACGATAATTGCCGCCTGAAGAAACAAAATTAGCATAATCCACAACTTATCGAAACTCCTAAACAAGTTCCAAAACGACCGTTGTTCCACAAACCCCGTCTTCCCCACCCTCTTCCCTCTACTACTGGTCACAAAAAAATTACTCCCTATATCGATAGGTCATTTTAATTTCTCGAAACACCGCCTACTCCAAAAGTACTCGTTAATGTCATCGTAATTCCGCCACGCAGAGTGAGGCGCAGTCCCATTCTTACTGAAATCAACTTCAGCACTAATTGTTTCGTAAATCGGTTTTACAAAGCGGTTTAGGAATGCATTTTCTCCGGATATTGACAGCAGCACAGGCCGGCCAGTGTTCTCATCAGTGTAATCTTCTAGAATTCTATTCAGTTCCATAGCCATGTGATGAAATATGTAACTAATACATTCAGGCACAAATTGCAAGTTAGCAGACTCACCCCAAATAAGGAGGTAGAGGGCGATGTAGAGGAGCTCACGACAGTGGTTGGCGACGGAGAGTTCGCGGCGGGAGTCTGAGATCCATATGTTGGATTTGCAGCCGAGGAAGGAGCACCAGTGAGTGTAGTTGTTGAGGAGCTTGTATCGGAATTTTCGGAGGATAGTGGGGTCGAGTGAGTCGATGTTGTCAAGAGGTGGCTGGAATTTCACGTGCTTTTGTCGACTTTAGCTTGTTGCCGCCCGACTGGGGTGCGTACTTCACCCCTTGGGTCGCCGACTCACGAGATGTTGTTGGGGGGTGGGGGTGTAAGGGAATTGGGGGAGAGAGAGAAAATAATATATTATTTTAAATATTAAAAAATATCTTTACACGTAAAATTTCATAAATATTCTTAATCAAAGATACGTGATGGGCACATAACGAACTTAATGGAAAAATATTAACAATATTTAATAAAAGGACTAACCGTGTCTAATTTTCATAATTAAAAAATTAAACTTTAAAAATTTTTATTAAAAAACTATCGATGGAATCGATCACGGTCAAGGAACTTGTAATTTAATTGACCCCAAAAACTGCATCCAAGTAGTACTCCCTGAGTCCCTGATGTAAGACGGAATCGATACCACGTAGTTCTCGGAAATCATCGAATATTTTCTCCTATGTACTATGCATCAGTGGAAGTAGGCAAACCATTTGAGAGACAGACACCTCTCCCTACCTCCCTGGCTCCCTCCCTCCCTCCTCCACGTCTTCCACCGTAACGCCGCCCTCCCCCTACTCCCTCTTCACTTCCCAGTTAAACACACAAACACTCGCATTGGCGTTGAGAACTAGTACAATGGAAGCAAATATGCATACACTTTCCAAATACGCTCCCTATTTTCATTCTCCAAAATTCGCGCGCCGGTCACTGTTCCTGAATTCAACACCTATTCCTTCAGTTGATAATGTTAAACTCCGTCAATCTCCAATAAACCGATCGTTCGTAGCTCAAACGAGTCTTCTGAAGTTGAATTCCCGGACCAGCCAACGGCGCATATTTACCGCGGCGAACTCGGTTCCGTCGTCTTCGAGCGTTGAAGACAGAGTAGCAGAGGCTAAGGAGTCGTCTGTGAGTCCGGTGTATGTCCCGACGCCGCCGAATCGTGAACTTCGGACTCCTCACAGCGGGTGATTCTATCATTCTCTTTAATTCTGTCTCCAAATTGCGTTATTTTGATGTTTTTTTTTGAATTGCTTTATGTGGATGGATAGGCATGCGTGTTTGATTGATGGCTATGACTTTGAACTTAAGAGGAACTATTACAATTTTGACTTTTCAAGTCAAACAGATTGTGTTTGGATTGATTTTGAACATACATTTATGAAGTTTTATAAACTATGATTGTAACTACTAGGATGAAACAACAAATAAATTTATCATAAAAAGAGTTGCTATTTACACCCATAAAATTGCTGAGTACACCCAATTACTAAGTACACCCCCACCTAATATTTTCAACCCCTCAAAAAACTAAGTACACCCCACCCTAATTTCCTATTATACCCTTAAGAATATTTTTCCCAAAATACTAAGTACACCCCACCCCAAACACACTTCACCCCATCTTCCTCTTTTTGGTACACCCCACCCCTTCCTCCCCCACACACACCACCTCCTTCCCCCTCTCCACCCACCCACCACCCCCACCCAGCCTCCCCTTTACTTAGATTTTTTGAACACCCCTTTCCTCCTCCCCGCCCCACGCCACCTCCTTTCCTGCCACCCGACACACAGTCCGTCCCTTTTCTTTCTTTTTTTAAACAGTTTGTTCGGCACTGTATTACCGAACACCTATAGTGGTATTCGGCACCCCCTACCGAACATCACTATAGGTGTTCGGCACCCCCTACCGAACATCACTATGGGTGTTCGGCACCCCCTACCGAACAGCAAAAAAAAAAAAAAAAAACCAAAAAAGGGTATTTAGGTCTAAATTTATAATCGCATTTTTGTAATTTTTGTTAGGGGGTGTACTCAGCAATTTCATGGGTGTAAATAGCAACTCTCATAAATTTATCAAATCTTCGTCCAAAAAATGGTGAAGTTTGTCTTTAAAAAGTCAAACTTCAACTCTTTTTATGTGGAGGAGGAAAATGAGAAATTGGCTTGTTAAATGTTGCTCCATTAGACCCTGAATGAGTGTCATTTGTTAGTTTTTCACGAAAATTGAGGTAGTTGATTTTTAAGCAACTTTAGTACTTATATATACATGAGTCCGTTAGGGTTATGCTGTTAGCATTCCAATTTTCTACCAAGGCACTCTAAGTAGTGCTTTATTTAACTTGTACACGATGCTTCCTACCTTGTCCCGTGAAGTGCCTTGGTTGAAAATAAGAGGTCTAATAGCATAGACCATGCCCTTAGTGTCCACATTATATCATCAGAAGGGCACATTGGGACGTGATAGTTGAATGATGTGAATTCAGGAAATTCAGTGAAAAATGACAATCCAAATGATAATCATTTAGGGATGGAGGAAGTATATGTTTTTCTGTTGATTTGGCTTATGAATGTGAAGAAGAATAGGGATGAACTTTATTGCAATACTGCTGTTACTAGCTGTAGTAACTGCTCAACTGTTGTATGCACACCTCATAAGACCATGGTAGTTGACCATTTTTTAGTTTAGGGTGTCGCTACTGCCAAGCAAAGTTGGAATTCGCAAAGCAAAACTTATTGTGAAAGCATGTGCATAAGTAGCAACTTCACGTTCTACATCTAGCAATTGCATGATTTTTTTTGGCAATGGTGCCACAGTTAGGTTTATGGCATTCTTTTGTCTTGCATGGCATGTTTACTAACGCATAGCAATTTCATACTGTTGCGTGACATTTGGATCTTGAAACAGGTACCACTTTGATCGAACTACAAGGAAATTTTTTGAAGGTTGGTACTTCAAGGTCTCGATACCTGAACGGCGGCAGAGCTTCTGCTTTATGTATTCTATTGAGAATCCAGCCTTCCCAAAGAAATTGAGCAGATTGGAGGAACTACAGCATGGACCTCGATTTACAGGAGCAGGGGCTCAAATTCTCGGCGCTGATGATAAGTATATTTGCGAATACACGGAAGAATCTCCTAACTTTTGGGCAAGTAAGTTTAACAATTAATCTGTTTAGTAATGCTTTTATCTGTAATGAACACATTTAGTATTTCAAGATGGGCTTTAGCCAGTATATATAGCCATTAGTCACATTAGGGACTAATTTTGTTTCAGTCAGTAGTGATGTGAATCTCTTACATCAATAAATGCTCACTTTCGTACTTGAACCATAGTTGCTGGTAAAATTTATTTTTCCACTTTTTCAAAAGTTTAGCAGTGTGATAAAGGAGGATCTTTCATTTTGTCTGCTGTCTGTTATATTAGTACAAGTATTACATTCTTAACTTCGGCATTTGTGTTGTATTTAGTGAATTCTGTAGATCATTGGCAGTACAATTTTCTTTCCTTTCTCATTCTTTCCTGCAGTAGCTATGGAAAATGCATGTTAATCATGTTTTCATGATACACTCTAAAACCTCTGAATTAGTCTTAGAATACATTTCTCTATCATGTAATTGACCACCTTAATACATAGGTAGGCATGAGTTGATTCTTGGGAATACATTCATTGGCCAAAAAGAAATGCAGCCTCCAAATAAGGAAGTTCCTCCTCAGGTTCTTATTCTGTTCTATCTGAGTGTTGAAACTGACTTATTAAATCAATTGCTGATTTTGAAGTTCTTTCTCATTTATCTTATTGATTTTAGCATGCTGTCTTTATTTACTAATTTTGAAATTTATATCCTTGTCTGAGTAGCTTACCAGTGAGATTTTGCACCTCATGATGTTCCTAACCAGTACCAAATTCCCGTAAATAAATACTTGTTGCTTTTGGTCGTTGCAACCATCTGGACTCTACTTAGTTTATCCGCTTGTCGCTTGGGGGTTCTCCTATTCGTCCACCTTCGCTGTGCCTAACCTGTACTGTCAACTATTCTCATAAATCAACGCCTGTTGCTTGAGGTCATTGGAAGCATCTGGACAGGTTCTCCACATATGTTGCTTTGGGTGGGGGGTACGTGTGTCCTATGCCTCCACCGCAACCAAAAATAACAATAACAAATCCACCATATGCGTAAAAGGAGTTGTATGCGAGGATTTTGGTCGAAGGGCAGCTGGCACATCGCCTTAACCAGCCAACTAAGGCCCTTGGATTACAGCCTTTATTTCAGATGTTATAGTGGAGAAAGTTTTGGGTTGCATCGGTGCACCATGGTTTCAGATGTTTCATGGAGAAATTGTTGGAAAAATGTTATAAGTATCAGTACTAGTGATGCGGAATGGAATAGGAACTTGAATAGAGTTGGCATCCAGTTTATGTCTGGATACTTTGTATTATTATTCAGATATAAATCAATTGAAATTAATTTTTTTTAGTTTATTAGTTAAATTATTAGTCATGGTTATTTTGATCTTTTAGTAAATTAGGGAATTTTCTTGAATATTCCTTGTAGAATTAGGGTTTAGTTAAACTAAACATTTTCATGTAATGCTGTGTTATTTATGAGAGTTGAGTATTTCAGTGATTAAGCGCATGAGCTTTGTGTGTTTCTACTGATCCCTTGTGAGGGTAGGTTCCTCTCCTTCTTTCTCATAGTCTGCGGACTAGCGGATCCTTTGCGAAGGTGACACAAGCTAAGCTCGTAAAAAGCACAAGGCTTACGAGCCTACTGGGGTGAACCCTCTATGTTCAAATTTGGCCTTATTAAAAGGTACTTGACTTATTTTTAACGAACTCGAGTCGAGCTGAACTATCATTGAGCCAATCTTCTAGTCGAATCCGAGTAGTTTACAACCCTAGTTCTTTGATCTAGGGCCAAGATTTAGGCAATGGAGCAAAAACCTACTATGTTTGTTGAAGTCCTGGGCTATATATGCAGCCGGGTGAGAATTTTGTCTCCCAGACTCACCTTTGTGGCTGAGAGATATTCCTTTTTGGATTGAGCGCATTTTGCAATTTTTTTCCTTATTTTCTTGTGGTGTTAATTTTTTAATATGATGATGTGAATGAAGAGCAGATTTGGGTTTGTTGTGCGTAAGATAATGCATAGATTCCAAATTTTTTGTAAAGAAAAGGCAAAATACACAACTGGGCCACCGTACTTTTCAAGAAGTTGCAATCTGGCCACCGAAAGTTTAAAACTGCTAATTGGGCCACTGTACATTAGTTATGATGCAAATTAACCCATTTTTTGGACGGACGTTAAGTCAGCCGTTAAATTAACATAAAATACCAATTTTATCCCTGTTTTCACCTCCATCACTTTAAAAACAAACCCTAACCCCTAACCCCATCAACATCACCAAAATCAGCCAACCGCTCGACCAACAACCATTGTTCCATCTAACTAAGAAGTCATAACCACCGCTGCTATAAAAGTCATCACCCTTCGCCCATCCAACATCCACCATCACCACTATGATCAAGATCTAATTATTAAATGAAAAACCTTGGTGTTTGAAATCCAGATCTAAATTTGAAAACTAAAACACCAAGATCTAAATTCACTTAGATCTAATCCCAAATTAGGGTGGCAAAAGGTTATTAATTAAATCTAACAGAAGCAATTAGGTTTCAATTGCGAAATTGAAGAAAGATTATATGTGGAGGTGGTCAAGTATTGGTGGTGGAGGCATAACAACTTGGTGAGATCTGAACACAAGCCAAATATACACGGTGAGAAAGAATCTTTCTCCGTTCAATCTAGGCAAAGAAAGAAGTAAGAAAACTGGAAATTCAAAAAATTGTATTTTATATATATATATATATATATATATATATATATACCTTTCGGCTGTCCTTGAAGCCTATGGAGCTGCTGCTTGAGAGAGAGAGAGAGAGAGAGAGAGAGAGAGAGAGAGAGAGAGAGAGAGAGACGAATGAATTGGGAAATTGAAGGGGATAATCGACGGCAGCGTGAGGCGTAGTACGATCATGGTGATATTGGCGGGGGATGGAGGCCATGATGATGACATAATTCGTGAGGGCAACGGTAGGGAGAGTCCAAATCTTTGCTTGAATCCTGCTTGAATCTCTCATGGTGGGGTAGGGGGCTTACTAGGTGGTTTGATTAGTGAAGAACAGAGTGAGGAGGAGAGAGAAAGAGTAAAAACGGAAGTGGGGGAAAGTATAGTAGGATTTATTGAAAGAAAAAAAAAGGGTATGTGAATAATTTACAACTATACTATGCGCAAGTTTTCGATTTGATTAAACTTAAATCAGACTTGCTATTGTATTTATGGTTTCAATATCATTAGAGTTAGGTTAGGGTTTGTTTTTTCTTGATTAGAGAAGATGAAGATGAAAATATGGGTAAAATTGGTATTTTACATTAATTTAACGGCTGAAGTAATGCCTGTCTAAAAAATGAGTTAATTTGCATCATAACTAATGTACAGTGGCCCAATTAGCAGTTTTATACTTTCGATGGCCGGATCACAACCTCATGAAAAGTATGGTGGCCCAGTTGTGTGTTTTGCCTAAAGAAAATTAGTTGGTTGCTTAAAAGTGTATTTATGATTGTCCTATTGTAGGTTCGAAGGCTCATTCTATGGGTTTGGAGATCCTTGGGTGTAACTTTGTTATTGTTCTTGTAGTTTTAAACTCAGGCTTCGGGAGAAATAAGTGGTGATCTATAAAAGTGGAGATTTTTCTTGCCCATGGTTTCCTGCATGTTGGTGGGTTTTCCATGCGTGTTGTGCTCTTTTCTCGTTTGATGCAGTTTTTGGCCATGTATGGGCTACTCTGCTTGAATGAATTTTTTTTTGGAAAGATAATACTCCCTCCCTTCCTAAAAGAGAGTCAAAAAAATATTCCTTTATTCCTTTTTAGGCCATCCAAAAAAGTGTTCACTTTCTAATATTTTCTTTTTGGGATGTTACTTTTTACTATTTTACCTTTGATTTGCTTGCGTGGGCATCATAGGTAAGTACACAACATCCTAATATTCATAATAGAGTCGATCAACTTTTCTTAGTCTTTGTGCCAAGTCACACTTGACTCCTTTTAGGAACGGATGAGTATGAGATTTATGCTGAGTGCTTGCTTGTCGCGACTTCTTTATAGAGGTTTTTGGCTTTTAATAAGTCAAATTTGTAGTTTTTGTTTAAGCTTTTAAGCCAAAAGCCAAGAACCAATAAGTGAGGTAGAACCCCCCTTTTGTATAAAGAAGCTGAAGCCAAAAAGCAGAAAATTGAGACTTTTTAGGCTTTTTGAGAAACACGCATATTATGGCTGGTGGCTGAATACTGTTTGTTTTGGCTGTTTAAATTACGAGCTGTCATAAGCTAGTCCCAACCTTGTTAAAAAATTTGAAAATGGCTGATTAAGAATAAAATGACCAAAATACCCCAATATTTAAGTTGACTTGCATGCATGTTAAACTGTCAAATAACCACATGTAAATTTAATCATATTTTATTTTCTGAAGTGTGTTAAAATGAAATATAAAACAATGTCTTTATTGATACTAAATATATTTTAGCTTTCTATTAAATCAAAGCGAGAATTGTAAATTCTATTAGGTAATAAAGTAGTACACTCACCGAACACTATTACATATTTGATAACAAATGTTATTTCTCACAACATTCATCTCCAGATCTTCACTACCTAGAAAATAGGGCGACTGGGCTGTTGATTGGCTATACTAGGTTCCTCGCGCTTCTTTCTTGGTATAAAATCAGGTTGGTTGTCATAACGTTGAAAGTCGTGAATCGTGATCAACACGATTTCTTCTAGGGATGAACTTATGAATTGCCATTGTTGCAGAAACAATACAAACTTGATCGTCATGTTGGTAGTAAGGTATGAACTTTAGAATTATCCATTTTGCTTTCCAGACTCCAAATGTTCTCACAATCACACTTCATAGTGAAGAATAAGCTTCATTAAGCTTCTCTTCTGATGCTGTTGACTAAATTGAAACTAAGGTAAATGATATCTCTCCCCCTTGTATGGTGAAAGAAATCCTATTTTATTACGATATCCCGCATCGACCAGGAATATTAAGCTGCGACAAAAATAAAATAAAATTTATGTAGAATAAATAAATTGACGTATGTATATTATATATAATATTCGTATAAAATTGACACGTAAGAGGAAAGAGGAACATGATTAGGGAATTTTGATGATGGATCTTTAAGAGTATGCAGAAAAATACACGTTTCATGACAACTTCCTTCCCATCCAGAATGTTCTCTCAATCACACTTCGTAATGAAGAATGAGCTTCATTAAGCTTCTCTTTGCATTTCGAGGCTGTTGACTAACTTGAAACTCAGTAAATGATCTCTCTCCCCCTGGTATGGTGCAAGAAATCTTATTTTATTTGGATATCCCGCATTGACCGGTAATATTGAGCTGATGTAAATAAAATTAAATTTATGTGTAATAAATAAATTAACATATGAATGTATAATATTGGTATAAAATTGAGAAATACGAGGAACAAGGAAAGGGAATTTCAATGATGGATCGCAAAGAGTATATAGAAAAATACGTGTGTTATGAGCACTTCCTTCCTGTCTAGGTTTCACGAAAACGAAACACAAGTCAAAATCGCAAACGACCAATATATTTTGAGTTGCATACCCTTTTTTTTTTTACCAATATATCAACCTTGCTCTTCGACACCAACAATAACTTGTACATGAGGTGCCATCTATAGCACCAATAGAATCCTCTATTTTGCAAATAAATAAAAATATAAATTTCAAATATAAAAAGTAGTAGTAACATGTAGTACTTTAAAATATGACCAATATTTCTTGTTATTTTGATATGATTATGTATGTAGGCACGATCCAATCAATTGACATCTTTGTAGTAACACGAAGAACTTCATGAAAATACTTACCTACTGTTTCACTAGATATTTGGAATAACTCTAGAACCACTCTATGACATACACCGCGACCAACTAACAAGAGAAATATTGCTAGTTTCTCCTCCGCCCTAACCTGTCCACTCTACTAGGCTTGAGTGCATATTCATTTTGTAGCAATGTACACAAGTGTACGAATGATTTTTTCTTGATGCAAAACAAATCATTAGAATGTGTATCAGTTTCAGATTAAGGAATCTCCATAACAAACTTCCAACTTGCTTTATTAGATGGCCTACATGGTGATTTTTTGATATATGCATCAAATTTGTATTGACCAACACATAGACTTGTTAAAGCAAGTATTTTCTTCTTGCGTGCTCGAGAAGCATTATTTTGTACGGTTTCCATCCTTGAGGTCGTTGTCCTTATTAGAAGAAAATGGATCTTCATCATTCACATTCATTTTAGCTGCAAATATATTAAATAAATTTGATAACGAAATTTACAAAAGCTCTTCCAATGCATGAATATATGTTAATGAAAAATTAGTTTTAGCGATTGATAACAAATATTGAAATAAGATTAAAACATTACCATATTCCATAATAGAGTTATCCAAGAACCCAAATACGAATAATATCCAAATACGAACTGAGTTTTAGAACAAAAACATCATCTTAACATAAGAGACGCATCATTTTGATTTAATAGATCAAAACATCAAATGTCAACCATCATCATAAAAAAAGCACCAAACAAATTTTGTTTAAAGCTTGTTCAGCTTTCAGCCAAATAAGATGGGCCTCCATTGATAGTTGGAGAAAAATCTCACGACTATCACAACACCGAAGCAAATGCAGCGAAAAAGCGTAAAACGGATCACCTATGCTAAGCATTCATCAAAGCATGCAAGACACTCGTGAACAGAAAAATGTGGTTCAAAATATGTCGGGCAGATGTGATGCTATCATTAGTTACCACCTCCACAATTTTGTCTAGTGCGTCAGTCAACTTTTTTGCAGCACTATAAATTGCAGATAGTTCATTTTATTAAAGTTTTAATTTATTTCGTTAAGTGGAAGTGTAATATTATCACTCAAACTGCAGATAGTTTCACAAGTAGCTAAGTCCAAATAGTTTCAAAAGCAGGTAAGTTCTAAGTTTAGGACTGCTCCACTTGCCCATTGGCAAGAGTTGCAAACCATATTTTATGATAGTGTTGCAACTGGTGAACATGCATGGACACCTAATTGTGGTGTACTTCCACCTCACATGGTTGACTTAGAAACCGATGATGAAAATGTTCAACCAATGATGACATTGAAATTGATGCTGATGTGAGTAGCTGCAAAAGCAAGGAAGAGAGTAGGTACATCAGGCCACCTAAGGCAAATACAAAAATGTTAGTGCTCCCAACAAGTTGACTAGGCATTAGACAAAATTGTGGAGACGGTAACTAAACATCTGCCCCGACATATATTGAGCCACATTTTTTTGTTCAGGAGTGTCTTGCATACTTGGATAAATGCTTAGCATAGGTCATCCGTTGTACGCTTTTGTGCAGCATTTGCTTCGGTGTCGTGATAGATGTGAGGTTTTTCTCCAACTATGAGTTGAGGCCCGTATTATTTGGCTAAAAGCTGAACAAGCTTGAACCAAAAATTGAAAATTACTTCTTTTTTTTTTTTATGATGATGGTTGGCATTTGGTGTTTTGATATATTAAGTTAAGATGATGTGTCTCTTATGTTAAGATGATATTTTTGTTCTAAAACTCAGCTCGTATTTAAGTATTATTCGTATTTGGGTTATTGGATAACTGTAATATGGAATATGGTGATGTTTTAATCTTATTTCAATACTTGATATCAATTGTTAAAATTAATTTTTCATTAATGTATTTTCATGCATTGGAAGAGTTTTTGTAAATTTCGTTATCAAATTTATTTAATATGGTTGCAGCTGTAATGAATGTGAATGATGAAGATTCATATTCTTCTAATGAGGACAACGATCACAAGGATGAAACCTTGCAAAATAAAATAATTTCTTTTCGAGCTCGCAAGAAAAAAATACTTGTATTAACTAGTCTATTTGTTGGTCAATACAAATTTGATACATAAATAAAAAAATCATCATGTAGACCATATGATATAGCAGGTTGGAAGTTTGTTACTAAGATTTTTGAATCTGAAACTGATACACATTCTAATGAGATGTTTCGATGAGGAGAAAATCATTCGTACACTTGTACATTGCTACAAAATGAATATGGACTCAAGCATAATAGAGAGTAGACTGGTTAGAGTTGAGGAGAAACTAGCAATGTTTCTTTTGTTGGTTGGTTGCGATGTATGCCATAGGGTGGTTCAAGAGTTATGCTAGTTTCTCTTGTTAGTTGGTTTTGGTGTATGTCATAGTGTGGTTCAAGAGTTATTCCAAAAGTTTGGTGAAACAGTAAGTATTTTCATGAAGTTCTTCGTGTTACTACGAAGATGTGTTACTACGAAGATGTCAATGGATTTGATCGTGCCTTCACATAACACCAACATACATGATCATATTAAAAATACCAAGAAATATTGTATATATTTTAAGGTACTACATGTTACAACTACTTTTTATGTTTGAAATTTTATGTTTTCATTTATTTGCAAAATATAGGATTGTATTGGTGCTATAGATGACACCCATGTACGAGTTACTGTTTCATTTTCATGAAGCGTGAAGCCTGGATGGGAAGGAAGTGCTCATGAAACGTGTATTTTTCTACATACTCGTCGAGATCCATCATTAAAATTCCCTTATTCTGTTCCTCGTATGTGTCAATTTTATATGAATATCATAGTTGTATGTTAATTTATTTATTCTACGTAAATTTAATTTTATTGTCGTCGCAGCTCATATTACGTGGTCGATGCGGGTCGCAGCTCATATTACTTGGTCGTTGCGGGTCACAGCTCATATTACCTGGTCGATGCGGGATATCCTAATAAGATTTCTTGCACCATACAAGGGGAAGAGATATCATTTCCCTGAGTTTCAAATTTTTTCAACAGCCTCGAAATGGAGAAGAGAAGCTTAATGAAGCTCATTCTTCATTACAAAATGTGATTGAGAGAACGCTTGGCGTCTGGAAAGTAAAATGGAGAATTCTAGAGCACTGACGATCAAGTTTGTATTGTTTCTGCGACGATGGCAATTCATAAGTTCATCCGTAGAAGAAATTTTGGCGATAATGACTTTCAACATTATGACAACCAACCTGATTTTATTCCAAGAAATGAGCGCGAGGAACCTAGTGTAGCCAATCTAACAACCTAGTGGCCCTATTCTAGGTAGTGAAGATCCATAAATGAATGTTGTGAGAAATAATATTTGTTATCAAATATGTAGTCGTGGTCGGTGAGTGTACTACTTTATTACCTTATATTATGAGACAATTTTTATTTATATCTTTAGTTCTTGCATATTTTGTATTTAACATTCTCACTTCGATTTAATAGAAAGCTTAACAATATTTAGCATCAAGAAAGACATTGTTTTATATTTCATTTTATCACACTTCAGAAAATAAAATATGATTAAATTCATATGTTGTTATTTGACAGTTTATTAACATGCATGCAAGTCAACTTAAATATTGGGGTATTTTGATCATTTTATTCTTAATCAGCCATTTTCAGCTTTTTTAACAAACAGTGACAGGTAGCTCATGACAGTTCGTATGTTGTTTCTATTCAGCCATAAGCTAGTCAGCCATTAGCCAGCCATCAACCACCTATCAGCCACAAACTATCAACTATCAGCCATTAGCCGCGACAAACGAGCCTAATTGTAGGATGGTATGGCATTCAACCTACTTTAAGATACATTAGGTTTTGGGATTTAAAATCAAAACTTCTGGTGAAAATGGGGATTAGAACAAATGAGAAAAGGAAAAGGAAAAGGAAAGGGAATGAAAGAAGAGAAACACTCGTCAGGAAACATTTAATGAAGTCTCACCTTGAAAAGAGAGCAAAACTTGCAACTCTTTTACTTGTTTGATTTGTGTCGTCAAAGACTTGCCTATAATTATGTAGATGTTGGCAAGCAAATTTTTTTCTTCTGCAAGCAAAATTGAGATTTAGCCAAGTCTGATCTGCTCCTTGCACACGAGACTTTCTAAATTAGCTAGGAGACATTGATGTTAAACAAGTTAAGGACTCAACAGTAGACTTCACTACTAAAATTTTAATCCTATATTCAAACTCCTGAAAATTATAAGAGTACCATTAAGCTGAAATTTGCCTTCCCCAGTTATGAAAACAGAGTTTTCTCCAGAACAACCTGTATAATCATGTCCATCCTTTCAAGTCCACATTGTGCAGATGACTTTGGTAGGACCCAGCAGGCTGGTAGATCCATATGGGCATTTGCAAATTTTATTTATTTATTTATTTTTTCCCCACATAAAGCTTAAGGTGCTGCTATTAAAACTTGAACAGGTGGTTCCCTTTAGGTCGTAACATTTGTTGCATCAATTGGGTTTTAAGACTATTTGCTTTTGCAGAGCAACTATAGTTCTAATCTCAGGGGAAGTTTACAGCACATGTTTGATTGATGAATCTTTGTGCTTTTGTATGTATCGTCCTTGTCATTGTACAGGTTTGATGGCTTGTGCAAGTAATAAAGCCTATATGAAAATATTTGCTGTTACATGAACATGAAATGTGATAGTTTTTTGTTTTTTGAAATTTACTTCTTTAACTGGTCTTCTGTGCAGGAATTTGATAAGAGAGTGCTGGAAGGATACCAAGTTACCCCACTTTGGCATCAAGGGTTTATTCGTGATGATGGAAGGTGCGATTCTCCCATAGTCCCATATCTTGTATAATGAGCTACTCGTGGATCCCTTTCTTTTCATTATTTTTCTCCTTTGTTTTGGCAATAACAAGATTAAAGGCCTAAAAAATGTTCTTGAAACCTATTTGGCGGCAAGTAGTGGATAATTTATACATGTACACACTGCAAAATTAAAATTGATGTAGAATCTGCACCAGTTATTGATTATCATGTAAAGGAAATGAAGTAGGACTTCAGAAGAATTTGCAGACAGCTTCAAAGAGGGAGGATTGACCAGTGGACGGACGTAAAGGCCTCTTATTATTAAAGTGCAAGACTACAGCTCAGCTATTACATCATTCTTTCCATGGAAGTTTGGCTACTCAAGTAGTGTGCAAGACGTTGGACTTTTTCCTAGGTTTTATTTGCCTTTGGATCCTAGTTTAGTGAATTCTATCTATACCTTCGAAATTCCGTCTTAGAGACCTCTGACGTACTATTATCTTTCTTTAGGTTCTCACCAGAATTCTGAAGCTGTGTTGTTCTCCCTCCCAAACCTCTTCCTGTTGACCTCCATATATTCTCTTTTCCTTCTGTAGCTCCACTCTCTAACCACCAAAATATGAGCTTCTCAGAGAAAAAGAACATAAAGACTACCAAAGCTTCTCAGATGCATGCTGGGAAATTTGTTCAAATGCATTTTCAGCTCCTCAACCAAACATTCCTATTGCAATGGAGATGTTGCCTGGTAGTTGTTTTCTCCACAAGAAATCGGAGATTCATTCTTTTGGTGATGATGTTGCGTAGAACGTGTGATCTTGTTCACTAAATCTTTTAGGTGTTCATTGTGGAAACAGTAATGCTTGGAGGAAGTGGATAAGTGACTAGTCAACCCCATTTTGTTAGGTTGCCCTAGGATCCGAGGATTCACAAGTCTTTCTGAAGTACTCTATGGCTTCATTGTTCCGAGGGACACAACTTCCAGAAAATCTACTATTTCAAGTGTTTGGTTGAGACATTGAAAGTTCTCCTTTGTTATTTGGTTGACACAGAAAATGATGCAAGAAATCTTCATATCATCCGTTGGAAATGAAAATTATAACAATAATCCTGAAAAAAAAAATCCTCTCTTGCAACATCACATCACATACTTGCATTGAAGGACAGCCTGTTGTTTCGGCAAATTCCACATGATATATAGTCTGCAACTTGGTTTGCTTGTCTTTTCACAAAGGTTGGATAGCTAAGCGACTCGTTCTCTGTTTAACTGTCAAACTTCCCCTATCATAACCTCCAAATTAGAATCCAGTTGCAAGGTTTGACTATGTTTATACATAAATCCCGAATCTAAAACTAGGATGCAGATTGATCTACATACTACTTTAGATGGAGGTCTGATCTGGGTTTGGATCAGTGTCGGAGATGGAGCCAGGATCTTGCGTTTGGAAGGGGGGAGGGTCACAATAATAATAAAGAATAATAACAAATAAAAAATTACTGTAATTGATTGTTAAAAAGAGACGGCATATATATTTAAAATAGTTCAGGAGGGTTGGCAATTAGATTTCGTGTGATTGGAGCAGAAATGGTAACGGAAACGGAACTGACAGGCTTGTTGTCGACCACGTCACTCGCGAGAAGGAATTGAAGATCACATGGTCTGAAAGTGGACTATCAGGAAATGGTGGGGAAGGGCAGAAAAAGGTTAAGTGAAAAATTAGTTTTTTATAGTTAGTTGATTTTGAAGTACATCTTTCCTGTTTAACTTTGATATTCTGTTGACAAGTTTTTCAAAACTGATAAAAAAAAAAAAAAAACCAAAAGTGAGTGGACTTTCAATACTAGTAAAAGAGAATGCAAAAGTTAAGGGGAGCCAATTACGATTTTTCCAGAATTCAGGCGGGTCAATACTAATAAATAAATTTTCCAAAACATAAAGGGGTTAAATTGAAGCTTTATAAAAATGTGTTGGTTGGGGGGGGGGGTTGAGTTTGACCCCCTGCTCCAATGTATCTCTGTCTATGGTTTGGATGGATGTTGCTGGAATCCAGGGATGTCGAAATATTCTCTATATATCTCTCTCATGTATACATGTGGATGGGGGTATAGGCGGTATCTAGGTTGCACGGACATGCCACTCTGCCGGCGTATCGTGTTTCGGATATGTGTCGGACACAGATACGGAACGGATATGCCAAATACGGCTCAAAATACGTACGGGGGCCGAATTTGAATTTTTGAAACTTTGGACACGGGACACAGGTACGCTTACCCGAAACCCGGATACGCATCTGAAGGATTCCGGTCAGATCTAGCTTCCAATCTTCACTTTTCACCCAATCTAAGTACACATCTGCTATCTCCTTGCCGTGGCGAACCTATCTGTGCCTTCGTCATTGCCGGAAGTCGCCGGAGTAAGCATCACGCGCCGGCTGCTGGAAGTCTTTTTTTATTTTTTTTTCCTTTATATTCTCTTGTGGATTCGGAAGTGAAAAGAAAGGAGAATGGGTAAATAGTGGCTGGCTGCTATCATTTTGAGGAGAAGGAAGAAAGACTAGGAGAAAAGAAAAGAGAAAGATAGAGGAAAGGAATGAAAGTATGAAACAGACTACATACTTGTGTATTATGTTTTGGTTCTTATAGTTTTTTATATTTACAGTTTGGTCCTTATATTTTAAATATTTACCCCCGTACCCGTATCCTATATTTTTCAAAAATCTCGTATCCCCGTATCTCGTGTCCGCGTATCCGTATCCGCGTATTCCTATCCGTGCAACCCCGCGGTATAGTGGGCTTTAAGGCAGCTATGGTGGTGGTGGGTGGAGCAGGAGAGAGGTGGCTGAACTTAAATAGGGAGAAAGAAATTTGATTACGTCTGGTCTAAGAAGGGGAGCGAATCAGGAGACATATGTCAGGTCTGGATTTTGAATTTTAAGGGTCATTTTGGGAAAAAATGATCAACTGACTCAACACTTTTTGTGTCCCTCACGTTTTGGCTTCTTTTTCCATTGACCAATGAATTCTATTGATTCATCTTCTGATATTGTTTTCCTTGTAAACAAACGGAACCTAAAGTTTGCCAACTGCCTGCAGTTTTTTGTCTTTTGTTACTTCCATACGCTGCTAATATTGGATTTTTTGTTGATTTAATTGCTTATAGTTAATAGGTACTTAACCATCATATATTAAACATTAACGGATACTTTCTTAAATATGCTGTCTTTGCTAGGCCTTGTATGACTGGTGATAGTCTCAATTTTTGACATGGCTTAGCTGCTAATATCAGGACAAACTATGCGGAAACTGTAAAGACCTGCCGTTGGGAGTATAGTACTCGCCCCGTATATGGATGGGGCAATGTCTGTTCTAAACAGAAGTCCACAGCTGGATGGCTTGCTGCTTTCCCAGTGTTTGAACCTCATTGGCAAATATGCATGGCTGGCGGACTCTCAACTGGTAAAGTTGAATTCCTTATAATATGTGATTTATTTTTATCAAGTTGGTGACGATATACAGTCAATTTTTTTTATCAATTTAGCCAAGCCTTGCTTTTAATCTTTCTTTTCATTTAAAATTGTAGTGATCTTCTGAGGATGTGGTAGGGATTCCTTCTCGTGTCTATACTGACGAACTTTCTCATGTCATGTCTTCAAGATTAAGAGCACTGTTTATAAACTTCAAGAATTGCCAAATTTGACACTCTCGCCCAACGAAGATCTAAGAAAAATGAAGCAAGCACGGTTAGGATCATCATCCTTGGTTTCCTAGTCCGTACTCACGTCTGGACTGTGAGTTATATAGCCAATGGGTCTTAAGTTGGAATTTACCCTGATATGACCTTAACTGGGGAAATTAGGAGAGATATTGGAAACTGATTGGGAAAGCAAATTGTGGTTTATCTTCCTTTGTAAAAAATACGTAGCTAGCTTGGCTTGCCTGCTTTGACTACTCTCATGCTTGATTCTGCCCCTTTCTTTGCATTGCAACCTTTTATCTAATCACTGTCATGCTTTTTCTTATAAAATCTAGTTTGAACAATATGCGCTTCATATTCACTCGTATGCCTTGTTGATCTTTGTGCATTCTTAAGTTTGTCTGTGCACCAAATCTACCTCAAAAAATCTTATCAAGTCGCTCTTTGGCTGCCCAGTCTTTCAAGGATCACGAGGATGGGTGGGTGGATAGGTGGTGTCTGCTTTGAGGGTTTGTAACTTGTGTGCTGAATAGCTGGTCTTCTATGGACTTTTGAGTTTACTTCGTATATGACATATGTAATAGGGATGTCCTCCAGATTGTTGTTGTTCCACTGCAGTTGTCAACTTTAGTACACATGTTACAAATGGACTCGCTTTGGGTGTCGTCTTGGGCTTTGTTTGGTCATGGCAAAAGGAATCTTCTTTGCTGTCAAGAGCTGTTCAGTTAAATCTAAATTCTGATAGATTGCTCCTATTGGAGGAGACCTGCAATACAGCATGTTATGGGCCCTTCTTGTACTTAAATATTGATATATTGAGAAATGTGAGAACAAATCTCATATTAGAAGCGTGGGATAGAGCTGTCGGCTGGCTGTTTCTAAGGACTAAGCAGTGGCTGATGTGGCAGCCAGTACATGCTGTTTGGGGTAATGGTTAGCTGGTCTGGGGAGTTCAGTGGAATGATGGTGACCCAGTATTACGTCCATGTGGTACTTGTTACTCACTTGGGGACATACAGTGCTTAATCAAGGTGAATCTGGGGAGATTGTCAGCAGTGCGATCTGTGTTCCACGCTGGAGTGTACTTGGCTTGCAAGGGTGTAAGTAGGTTAGATAAGTAGACTCTGATCCCAGCGATAGTGTGGAAAGGGATGAGATTTTAATGAAATCTTAGAAGTAACTACAAATCAGCAAGAATTTAAGCATCCAGAGGAGGAACCCCTAGGTTTTGGAATCAATCCATTATCTTGTTACTCTTGGAATCAATTATATTGCTGAGGGCAGTTGGTGGAATGAATTGTGTCAATGTGTGGCTCCTTCTAAGGAAGCATGCACTGTGATAATTGGGATTATATCTGGAGAAGATGATTCCTTGCTGACCCTTTCAGTAAATACTCTCAAGTAGAGTGTTTGACTCTAACGTGTCGCACATTGAACTGTCTCTATCATAAGTATATTGACTTATTGAGTATGTTGCTCACCGTCTCTTGCTTTGCTCAGGCTGCACCTTACATGTTCCCTTGCCTTTACTCATGGGTCCTTGTTGAGATCATATTCACGGATTTTTGTGTATGATGTTTGACGTAGGAGGTTGTCAGAGGGTTTCGAAATAACATTTTCATGAGGATATACTACTCCCTCTGTCCTAAGACAAAAAAGTGACACTCGTTTTGGGAAGGAGGGAGTAAGATGTTTTGTGTTGTTTGTCTTCTTGTTGGAAATTATTTGCTGAATCTAAAATATGGTCTGCTCTTCATTAGATTATTTTGGTTTTCTGGGAAATATGTGATTAAGCTATGAACCCTTTTATTCCAGGTTGGATAGAATGGGAAGATGAAAGGTTTGAGTTCCAAAATGCCCCTTCATATTCCGAAAAGAACTGGGGTGGAGCGTTCCCAAGGAAATGGTTTTGGGTAAATGTCTACTCCTTGATGTCTTCTTCTAGTTGCATTCAGCTTGTTTTCATTGATTATGTATGCATGCTAATCCATTAGGTTAAACACTCGAGGAAGGAAAATTACTGTTCTATGGTTAGCAAAGATGACCGTTTGGTACTATCTTTGAGTGTGCACTTTTACATTGTCATAAGCAAGTCAAAAGTACTTGCTTTATTATACGCCCCTGATGAAGATGACACACAAGCTCTACATTGTCTTTTGTGAAAAAGGTATTAGTTGCAACTTTGTTGTGGACTAACTAATTACACTGCATCACTCTCTCCCTTTCACATGCAAGACACCGAGCAAATATATTGCATCTTAGGTTGAGGTAACGATATAGTCATTCACGCATCAATTGCCGACTGAAATTGCAATAAAGATCTCATGTCTGAATACAGGTTCAATGTAATGTCTTTGAAGGTGCAAGTGGAGAAGTTGCTTTAACCGCTGGTGGTGGATTGAGGCAATTACCTGGACTGAGTGAAAACTTTGAAAATGCTGCACTGGTATTTCACTTTTGCTGTCTTGACTCATTCATTTATCTAAATTCATTTTCTTCTAACAATATTTTTGTTCAATCTGGAGATTTTGTTTAAAATTTTTTCAGTACCTTCAGTTTGAAATCACTAATATAAAATCATCTTATAGAACTATATATGGTTGAGGTTCACCTATTTGTGGACCTTTCAGTTGCCTGATATATCTATGGTTGCTTTAGTGAAAGTTCATACGTCAAATATGTTTGGTGATGGTTCATTATCTTCTTTAAAGACACCAATCTTATGAACCATAGAACTGACGCATATTATGACATTGTTCTTTCAGATTGGAGTTCATTTTGGAGGGGTTTTCTATGAATTTGTGCCATGGAATGGGGTTGTTAGTTGGGAAGTCGCTCAATGGGGTTACTGGCACATAGCTGCAGAAAATGGAAAATATAAGGTAGTTACCAAAAAAAGGAAGATGTGTTTCACCTTCTTGTGCTAGTATTAATGTTTTCACTCACTGCTCGAGATTGTCTCGAGAAGTGGCTTATTCAGAATTAATGGGGTTTACTGTTACCTCTAACAAATGGACATTCTTTTGGAGCAGGTAGAATTGGAGGCAACAACTACAGATCCAGGTACGACATTGCGAGCTCCAACCACTGAAGCTGGCCTTGCACCAGCTTGCAGAGATACTTGCTGGGGTGATCTAAGATTGAAATTGTGGGAACAAAGATATGATGGCAGTAAGGGGAAGGTATGTTTTGTTTCACCCAAGCAACTTAAATTTACTTTTATACATATTGCTAAGTCAATGGCGAGCCTTGGTGCAACGGTAAGGTTGCTCCATTGTGACATGGAGGTCACTGGTTGGAACTACGGAAACAGTAAAGACTGTGTACCCAGACTCCGCAATGGTTGGAGCCTCATGCATTGGGCCTGTCCTTTATTGTTAACTGCTAAGTTGACTAAACTCAGGCCGAGTCTCGACATTCAAAGGTTTCAGATCCGTACCATGTATTCTGTATTTCTGTGTAGAAAAAGTTGCAGTACCACACAGAAGGAATTCTACTTAAACCAGAAATTAAACCCAAATGTTCTTGTATGAAGCGGGTTAGATATTCTGTCTGGATAATTATGACATACGAGACTTGCTTGTCATTTGGTTGAGATGCACATGGCGGGAGTATGTAGCAAGGAATATTCATACTTCAGGAATGCTGGAATCAGGGGAGGAGGGGGTGCCAGGCAGAGATTGGTGTTTTGCGATAAGTTGTTGTTGTTTTTATTTTTTTTATTATTATTGATGATAGGCTGAGGATTTTACAGTCGTAATTGCTTTTACGACATCATCATGACAACAGTTTAACAAGTTAATTGCTATTTCCTCATTATACCTATCCATTTTCGCTTGCAACTCTAGCTATTGGCCCTTGAGAGGTTGCATTGCTGATTGGAGTCATGCAATTCTTTTTATTTTTGCCTAGTTACATTATATGCTGATAGGAGCCCTGGCAATGCTCCCTCCAACCCTTTTCCCCTCTTTTAAGATGTTCCATTTACGGAGTCTCTTTCCTAAAATAAAGCTTTCATTGTCCATGATATTATAAGTTTGGCAAAAACTTACAAAAAGACTGTCTTACGGGTATTTTATGTAAGACGGGGTCTCCCTGATCCGACCCACTGTTGTTGGTGGGCTGAGCTTGAGATAGTGGGGCTCCGTCTTACGAATTAGGATCCGTAGGACGGTCTCATAAGAGACCTACTCTATACGTTTAACCATCCTTTGTCCAAGAAACACTTGTAATTTATGAATCTTATCAATGATCAATCTCAAGGGAAACATGTATTACTCCAATTGTTACTTTAATGGAAAAGGGACTATTCAAACAAGACAGAGGGAGTAAAATTTAGAGTTCCTCCTCCCATGCTAAATGACTGTCATAGGTTTTCACGGAAATTTGAGAAAGTCAACATTTTATCACAACCTTATGAACCAATTTATATAAAAATTACTCCCTTGCATGGAACTTACTAATGGTTTTGGGGCATTTTTTTTTTTTTAAGTTTGAAAAATGACACTCATAAGGATAGAGAGAGTAGTATGTAGTATATCAATTGCCTGTGCAAAAAGCAGCGAAAATTTCTGCTCTATATTTTGTCTTGAGGCTTTTGATGTAGGAGGTACATGTGTTTGGTGGTTTTTATTTATTTATTGATAATAGAAGTTTCATTAAGAGTATTTTTTTGTTGTTGACAAACTTACAGTATTAGCATTCAAAAAAGGCCAACTTGTTGCACCTTAGTATATGTTCACATTGCAAGTGTACATTCCTTGATATTGAGCACTTATCATCTGCATCTTTGTGTAGCTTGTATTGGATGTAACGAGCAACATGGCAGCAGTAGAAGTTGGGGGAGGACCTTGGTTCAACACCTGGAAAGGCAAGACATATACACCAGAAATCATCAACCGTGCCCTCAACCTTCCTGTTGATGTGGAAGGAATATTTGATTTTGTTCCGGTGCTCAAACCCCCTGGTTTATAGGTTAGTATCTTCATTTTGTACGTATGCAATAGAGAATAACATTCTCAAAATCTGATCAGTAGAAAGGGGAGGAATTCTTGAGCCAAGGTGTTCATAGATTTCGTGGCTGCAAGATTCCCGTGTCCTTTTAAGCTGTAGCTCGTGTATTAATGATAAATATGGAGTCCGTGCAAGGAAGCGAATACTGGTTGTAATTTCGAGCTGAAGACCATTTCTTTCTTTTGTTCATCACATGAAGTCTGTTGTAGCTGGGCTTGGCTCTTCTTATTTAAAGACTTTGCTCGGGGCATGTGAAGAACTCGAATGTATGTATGCAATTCTTGATCGGGCTGGTTCAATCGATTTTTGTACTAATAATGTATGTGAAATGTGAATAACTCAATTCAGGCTCAGCCTTGGTCTCTTGTACCAGTTTGATTTTAGTCGTTTAATAGTTTTTTATAATTATGTATGTAAAATATGAGAAAAGAGATTGGACCTTAATCATTGATCAAAGTTTGAAGCACGACATTTATAAATGGTTTTGCATTTGGGGTTAATTTTATGAATGGTAAAGCCGTGGGTGGGGCATTTGTTCCATCTGATGTTCGTAATGACAATGCACAACTGAGATCTACAAAGATTTGCTAATTTATAAACTTAAATATACTCATTGTCCAAATAATTACAAAAATACTTGAGCATAATTAAGTTGCTTATACGGAGGGTAAAATTAAAAAGTTATAAAGGGTAAAATTGAAAAGTTACGAAGATTTTAGGCGTATCCTTTAAGAAGTGAACTCTCTAAATTTACCATTTCATATTAGAATAATAGATTTTTTGTGTGAAACGGATAGTTTTGTCTTTAAAAAGGAAATATTTAGAGTGTAATTTAAAAAAGGTATTTTCATTTCTATAAATGTAATATTTATAGTACATCCTCTGTTTCTAAATTATTGTCTTGTTCTTCTTTTTTATCCGTTTTTAAATAATTTTCTCGTTTGAAACTTTCTTTTTAGAATGACACTTTTACTATTTTATTCTTACTTTTTCTTCTTACTTTAATTATGGATCACACATGGACATTAAAGAAAATTAAACACTATACTAATATTAATAATCAAGTCAATTTTTTTTTTTAATTCGTGTGTCGGGTCAAACAAGATAATAATTTAGGGACGGAGAGAGTATATTTAAAAAAAAAGTACAAACAAGTAAAGTTATAACTTTAAAAAGTACTACTTGTTAAATGAGACCGGACTAATGGAGTAGTTTTCTATAGAAACTCTTAATATCAAGAAGAAGAATAAATTTCTAAATAGTATCCTCGATTGAACGTCATTCTTTAAAGAATTTTACTCCAAAATGAGTGTCTGAATGTCACTTCTATAAAGAATTTTACTCCAACGTGAGGGTCGCTTACTCTTCATAAAGTTAATTTTCCTTAAAAGTTACTAAAAAGGAACATTCATTTTTGGACAAACTTTTCTATAAGATCAATTTTTATGAGAGATGTTATTAATACCCCCAATACCTCCAAGTACACCCATTTCATTTATTACAAAAAGGGTTAATAACACCACTAGTCCCTCGATTATTAGCTTTTCCACGAATAATCCCTTAACAAATTTTTTTCAAATTTCAGTCCTTAGAGTATCAAAAAGTCATGCGGCTAGTCCTTTTGATGGATGCCGTTAGAATTTTTCTGTTAAGTCACCAATGTATGTTGTACATGCCATTTTTCAAGGGTATTATGAGAAATTCATACTAAATAATTAAACAATAAAAAAATTAATACCTCTCTCTCTCTCTAACTCATCTTCAACATTCCAAACTCAAAACCAGAAGATCAAAAATCAAACCCAATCACATCACAAATAACGACGGTAATCATGCTGTCGTAATCATCGGTGGAGGGCCTTGAAATTCTCGAAGCGGAGGCCCTAAATTCGAAGCTCAAGCTGCAAGGATGGATCTCAACATGCTTCTACCAATACTCAACTCGCTGCCTTAACTAAACAGTTGCATGACCTCACGAAGAGCTTGGGTAAACAACCTATTTAGGAAATCCCTCCTTTTCCACCTGATCTGTGCGTACTCCTCCAGGTCTATTGGCACCACTTCCACAAGCGTGTCCTCCCGAGCAACTGAAGGTACGAGAGTTTAGAATTAAGATCAAACTTCCGGTATTTAATGGGGAATTGGATTTTTGGGCTGTTCAATCTCTCGTTGGTTATGCCAAGAACAGTCAAAGAACAGTTTTTGTGCTGGTCCTTATATAAACGTAGGAAAAATTGCTTTTGGGAGGCAGCCCCTTTGGGGATTTGCTGGATTATTTGGAGGGAGAAGAATAGAAGGGTTTTTGAAAATGAGGAAGGGTCTTTAGATCAAATGAAAAACACTCTGTTTCACCGCCATTGTTGCTGCTGGGTTTGTACATGCTTTGGCCATGAATATTTTGATTTTTTGTTGAAATTCCTCGCAATTGTTTGGTATTCTGTCTGGCAAACAATTTGGACAATTGTTTGGTAAGGAGCTAGATCCAAATCATCGTTTTCGGACATTTCGGTTCGATCGTCACTCATGAGATGTTGTGTGGGGGGGGGGGAGGAGAGAGAGAGAAAAGAATATATTGTTTAAAGTATTAAAAAATATCTTTGCACGTGAAATTCCAAAAATGCCTTTAACCAAAGGCACGTGATGGGCACATGACGGACTTAACGGAAAAATACTAACGGCATCCAACAAAAGGACCTACCGTGTCTAATTTTCATAGTCAAGGGACTAAAATTTGAAAATTTTTTATTAAGGGACTACTGGTGGAATCGGTCATAGTCGAAGGACTAGTGGTGTCATTAACCCTTATAAAAATATTATTATAAATTTTGACTTAAAAGTCTTTATGTATTTTTCATTTTTTAGATTTAAAAAAAAAGAAGAAGGTATTTTGGACTGTTCGACAACTCTCAACCGAACACAGCTAAATCTGTTCGGTAAAGGGTGCCAAACACCAATAGCGGTGTTCTATCACACAGTGCCGAACAGTTTAAAAAAAAAAAAAGCCTGGGAGGAGGGAGGCTATTTCCTATCTTCGGGGCCGGCAGTAAATGAAGATTCTTACTATTTCTCGACCTGCCCTTTCTCTTGCTTTTAAGAATGACATAAGAGAGCGACCTGCCCGAACTGTGTGAGCTTCCCTCTCTTTCTACTGCTGTGAGTGCTTATTATATTCCGAATGTAGCTGCCCTTCTGCTGCCAATGAGGGGTGGAGATGAAGTGGATGCAATTCGTGAAGTTTTGTAATAAATTGAAATTAGGGTTAGGGCTTAAATTAGGGTTTGAAGAGGGTTTTCTGTTGGTGGTGGGTTTGGAGAGGGAATAAGGTGAGGAGGAAGATGGTGCCATTGCTGGGAAGGGAAGGAGGTGATGACACATGTTAGTGAGCTAAGACGGATTTGATTGGAGCGGCGAGAGAAAATGGGGGTTATGGAGGGTGGGGAGAGACGAACAAAGAGATGGGGGGGGGGAGAGGTGGGCATCATTGTTGAGAGGGAGGAGGGAAGTGAGGGGTGGAGATGAATGTAGTAAAGTGAGGTTGATTTTGGGAGAAATGTAAGAAGGGTAAAATAGAGAAATATGGGGGTGGAGTATACATAGATTTTTGGGATTGAAAATATTGGAGGGAGTGTTCTTCGTAAAGAGGTGTACTAGAGGATTTTGGGGGTGTTAATAGCAACCCTCTTTTTGATAAGAGTTAAAGTCGACAATCTTTATAGGACAAACACAAAATAAGAACCATATAAAAATTATCAGAATATGTTAGTTTTCTATTTTAATACTCTTCTCGTTCCAAAATTAGTAGTCGTACTTTTTATTTTTATCGTTCCAAAGTTAGTAGTTTTACTTTTAGATTTTATCTATTTCAAGAAAATAGACGCTCCTTTTACTTTAATTTGTTCCAGAAAAATTATTTTATTTTGAAAAATGATAAAATGTTAGCGTAATTTTTTGAAAGTATAAGCATGCAAACCTTTGTCAATTTTAAAAAGTTTAACTTCTTAAATGAGATTAATTTGTTGGAATTGAGAAGTATAGTAGTATTAGTTTGTTTTAGAAAAAAAAATTGTCTTTCAAAAACATGACACATTTAATACATATCATACAAAAACAATCGCCTTGATTATATGAACAACTTTGCTAGGTTTAGATCTCTTTCTACAATTATTGTTACAACTAAGTCTTGATGAAAGACAAATGTGTTTTAGATAAAGACAACTTTGCTCTAATTAAAACTTAGTTGTAACAATAGTTGTAGAAAGAGTTGTAAACTTAGCAAAGTTGTATATGAAACTAGTAAAGTGACACACGCACATATGTGTGCATATATATATATATATATATGTTATAAATATGCAAAAATACAATTTTTTTTTGTATGAATGTTATTTATCTAGTATTTATGTTAAATAAATAAATATTATATTTAATTTTCTTTTTTTACTATAAATAAAATACATGTATATTTTATAACGTAAACAGAGATATATACATCTCCGTGTTCCGTTTTGTTATTTTTATTGCGTAATATAATAGACCTGTAACATTTAATTCGAGCATGCAATTATAGAGATCGAAAGGGCGAGTTGGGTGCCTAACACCTTCCCGACTTGTAACTTAGTTCCCGAGCCCAAAATCTCAGTTTTTCTCTCGTTTTTATTATAAACGAGAGTGACAACTCTGTATTTTTATGTAAATATATTTTGCACATTTATTACATTTATTTAAGTCTAGAGTGAGGCCCAGGATCAGATCAGGGTACTCACACCAAGCAACTACTGAAGGGTGATAAGGTAATTGATTTACCTCTTGCCTACCCCATTGATGCTGAAGCCGCGACTGTTGCATCTTCCCCATCTCCTCCTTGTAACACTGTTTAAGCTCAGGATGTTGACAGAAATGTGCCTTCTGATCTTGCAACATCTCTTCCTTCTATTTCTACTGGTGTTTCACCTCCCATGTCTATCTCATATGTGCAGTCCCAGATGCCAGTCATAGCTCAACAAATTCAAGCAGCTTAGTCTTAGCTTGCTTTTCTGACCTCTCTGTAGTCTCAATTCCAAGGATTTCTTCATCAACATGCCTACTCTTCAAGTCAAAAAAGGGGGAGAAAGTTCCAATGTAGGGGGAGCCTCTACTGGTGATGCTTCTAGTCAAAAAAGGGGGGAGAGAGTTCCAATGTAGGGGGAGCCTTTACTGGTGATGCTGCTGATGTTGATTCTGACTAGATTGTTTTATATTTTAGTCATTAGTTGGAATGTTTACAGTAATTGAAACGTGTTATGTAAATTTGAATGTACGTTGGAATTGCTTGTTTTCATTTTTTTTTGCTATCTATGTTTACTGTATTTGGAATGTTTACTTGTTTATTTCGCTGCCTACATTAGATGTGTAACTAGATGCGGTCACATTTTCGATCACATGTACATATCATTTACCAATCGAGTAAACGATACCATAAACGATACTATACACTTTAAATACGAAACGTAACAACACGACTTAACGAAACATAACGATACGACACGATTTAACAAAACGTAACGATACGACACGACTTAACGAAACATAACGATATGACACACTTAACGAAACGTAACGATACGACTTAACAAAACGTAACGACACGACACGACTTAACGATATGACACGACTTAACGAAACGTAACGATACGACACGACTTAACGAAACGTAACGATACGACACGACTTAACGAAACATAACGATTCGACTTATCAAAACGTAATGATACGACACGACTTAACGAAACATAACGATAGGACATGACTTAACGAAATGTAACGATATGACACGACTTAACGAAATGTAACGATACGGCCCGACTTAACAAAACGTAATGATTTGACTTAACAAAACGTAACGATACGACACGACTTAATGAAACGTAACGATACGACACGACTTAACGAAATGTAATGATATGACTTAACAAAACGTAACGATACGACATGACTTAACGAAACGTAACGATACGACACGACTTAACAAAACGTAACGATACGACACGACTTAACAAAACGTAATGATACGACATGACTTAACAAAATGTAACGATACGACACAACTTAACAAAACGTAACGATACGACACAACTTAACGAAACGTAACAATACGTTAACAAAACGTAACGATACGACATGACTTAACGAAATGTAACGATACGACACGACTTAACGAAACGTAACGATACAACACGACTTAACAAAACGTAATGATACGACACAAATTAACGAAACGTAATGATACGACTTAACAAAACGAAATGATATGACACGACTTAACGAAACGTAAAGATACGACACGACTTAACAAAACGTAATGATACGACATGACTTAACGATGCAACACGACTTAACGAAACGTAACAATATGGCACGACTTAACAAATCGTAACGATACGACATAACTTAACGATACGACACGACTTAACAAAACGTAACGATACGAAACGACTTAACGAAACGTAACAATATGACATAACGAAACGTAACGACACGTCTTAACGAAACGTAACGAACTAACGATACGCCCTTAAAAATATTATTTTTCTCATTTCTGTATTCTTACGCCAAATCATAATTGAGCATACTGATGTGCATCAATTCACGTTAAGGCGACCGCTTTTCCCTTGTCACGTTAAGGCGTTCGCCCTGACAAGGGAAAAGCGGTCGCGATTCGGGCATCAATTCACGTTGATCCTGCATCATTATTAGAGCCACTAAATCATAATTGAGCATACTGATCAAAGGAGACTTTTAAGTTTCCCAAAGAGATTATCATGTTCAGCGTGCACTTTTTCCTTCCATGAGAATATAAATTGCAAATTCTTAGGGTGATTACATACTCACCTGATGCGTATACGTTGCTGTTCGTGAATTTGTCGAATTGGGCACGAAGTGTTTGGGAGAATTAATAAAGTTACAGCGGAGAATTAGGATAGATGCGGGTTCACCGGCTAGGTTTCACTCGCCTAGCGTAAAGATCCCGTTGATATTACCTTCCTAAAACTAAGGAATGCAATAATCAGGTTTTGAACAAAACTTTGTTCGTTTTCTATTACTTTTCTTCCAGCACCATGTTTACAAAATCTGATCTAAAACCCTTATATAGGGAATACAAATTAACTCATAATCCTTAAAGAAAAATAAAATAACTAACAATTCCTAATCTTTAATGGAAACTAATTACTTACCTAACTTGAACTAGGAGAAACAATACCACTAAACTAGGAGACTTAATACATGACACTTTAGGAAACTACAAACAAAACCAAAAACTCGGCTGGCTGTTGACAGGGCGATCGCCCCAAGTCGAAACAAGGCGAACGCTTTGCCCACAAAAAACCAAAGCGATCGCTTCCATTTTTAGCAAGGCAAACGCCTTATGGACAGAATGTAAGGCGACCGCTTTTCCCTTGTCAGGGCGAACGCCTTGTAGACAGAATGTCTTCTTCCTTCCTTACAACGCATGTGATGCCCATGTGCCTTCTCAACTCAAGTGGTTTCCCAACTTCCATTATCAATGCTTCAAGTGACAATGTTAACCCATCTTTACCCATATGCATAGCTTTTACAGTTTTGTCTATAGCGTCTCCTAATGCACCCGCATCATCCTCCCCTTCTTCAAAAAGAATTGGCCTCAATTTTTCAAGCATTTTGTCTTCCACGTATGGAGATAAGTCACTTACATTGAATGTAGTACTCACCGCATATTCCTCAGGTAGATTCAATTTGTATGCACTATCTCCAAATCGTTCCAACACTTGGAAAGGTCCTTCAGCCCTTGACATCAACTTATTCTTTCGTTTAATAAGAAATCGTTCCTTTCCCAAGTGTAACCATACTAGATCACCGGGCTGAAATTCTGGTTGCTTCTGATTCTTGTTGGCTCGCCTCTTATATGCTTCATTGACCTTCTCAATTCTTGCGCGGACTTGCTCATGGAGGTATTGCATGGTCTTCCATTTGGTGACCGCATCCGTTTGCTCCCTCCGTTTTCTTGTAGGTGACATATCTATGGGCAAATAAGGATTGACCCCATACACGACCTCAAATGGAGAATGCTTTGTTAGGCAATGATACTCCGCATGGAATGGTACAGAAGATCTGAACTGGATTATGTGTGGCCTCAACCTGACTCTCAGCATCCCTCTATAATTTTTTTTTATAAACATCCTTCTATATTTTAATTTGTCACTTCTTCTCTTTCAAAGTGAGTATTTTTTTCTTAGAAAATTATTTATTTTGATTTGAAATAATTGATTACACTTTTACTAATTATTATGTAGCTAACATTTAATATATGCAATTTAATCATCTAGACGTATGGACTACTCTAGTTTAATCATATATCTCGTGTTAGAGCTATGAGAATGTTTGAGTTTTTGGGTTTGACAATACCTTTGGAAGCAATAATAATAATAAAATAATAATCCAGACACTAAGCATGTTCATTTTTAATTTTTAAGCATGTTCATTTTTAATCATTTTTGTCTTCCACGAGTTGTCTTTATTGTACGACAGCGGAAACAAGTAAACAATAAATTGAGCAATAATCAATGATCAAACAATTATGAATTGAAAGAGAAGAGAGTATTTGAGGTTTTTATAAGACTGTTGTATATTGATATGTTAACCTTGTACACGTTTTAGTATTTTTTGCGTGTAAACCTATTCTTTTTATTTTTATTTGAATTTCTTTATTCACTAAATAACATGTTATTATAATACATAAGAAAAAGATCATATTTTTGGAAAAGTATGAGAAAATAAATTAATAATTTTTTAGTTTAAAATTAAAAAGTTAAGGCTCCTCTGAGTAACAATTTAGATCTTTCCTTTCTTTTTTCTTTTGGTGACAGATGGAGTACAGTATGATTTAAGCTATATCCTATGAGATAATGAGACTTGATAATAAAAGAAGGAGTACTTTTTTTACCATTAACATAAACAAGAAATTTATTTAATACTCTCTCCGTCCCCATAAAATTTTATTTTTGAAGAGTTAATTTTTTTCAATATCGTACTTTACTTCATTATATTTTCTTTAAATTGTACTAAAATTTTAGTATTTTCTTTTTGTTGTGACACATTAGTTAAGTATCATATTTTGAAATTGTCTTCTTGGACAATAATGGAGATTCCCAGGTTAAATCTAAAGATGCGACTCTTTTTTCCATTTGACCAACCAAAATGAAAACAAGAATTATTTATTTATTTGGGATGGATATTTTAGTTTATCAAAGGCGTCTCTAAGCCTGAAAACTCAAGTTTTATCCCTCAAGCTGGGTAGGACCACAAGTAACGGTTAAAGCTCTTCCAACAAGTTTTTAATACAATTTATCTCACGAGCCGGGTAAAACTACAAGTGATGGTAGAAACTATTCTAACAAGTTTTTAACACATCGATCCCATACGACTCAAACCAAAAACCTATAGTTAATATAGAACAGTTTTCTTACTAACTGATCTATGCGTTTATTGGTTTATTTGGGATGGATGGAGTATCCATTATAATTAAATTGTTGTCTTTAATTTTTCTTTTTATTTTCTTTAATTTTATTTTTTTATAAAAGGGTTGCCACTTTGGCCTTTGCGTAAAACGATCTTGAATTCCTAAGAAGATAATATCTATGCAGCCCTTAGTAGAAACGACACCTTGCTACTTAAAAAGGTCAGGTGTTCAAGCCTCACTAGAGGCACCATTGTTGTTCAAGCCTCACCAAAGGCCCATTTAGTACTGCTCACTTCTGTTAATGGGGAGGTTGAGTGTTCAAGCCCTACTCCGGTAAGGTCTATGTCCCCTCCAACCTTTAAAAAAAATCAGTTAATGTATTTTTGTTATATCTAGCATGATCGAATTGATTTTGTATACAATTTTTTTTTTGTTTTATTTTTGTTATTGAAACTATATGAAGTCCTCGATTTTGATACTGCAATATCGGTTGAGAGTATTCGAGTAAAAGATACTATATCGTTTGATAATAAACGATAGCCTGAAGTCCTCGATTTTGCTTTAGGCATAAAGTCTAGTAAACGATATGGTATCGGTTATCGTTTATCGTTTATGGTATCATTTATGATATCGGTTATCGTATCATTTACTTGGCTTTTAAACGATATATCACCATCAAATTAACAATATTCATATTTTTAGTATATTTTTTTCACATTGTAGCTAGTCAAGTGATTCTTGGAACATACTACAGATGTGCTAAAAAATGTGAGCGCATCTACTGACACATCTAATGTAGGCAGCGGAATAAACAAGTAAATAGAACTTTTTGGTCTAACCAATATAGCTGTAACTTGTTAGAAAGCTACTTAGTCAAATATTAAAAACAAAAACTCCCCAATGAGGATATGTAATCTACTCTAATCTCACATCCATACAAACAGTGTTTGGTATGATTGTATTTTTAGTATTGCATGGAAGTTTTAACTAAGCTTTTATCTCCTTTATATACTGTAATAACGAACCTATAATATAATTCTTTAAAATTTGTTTTGAGAAACAAAAGACATTATAAGGAAGGATTGATATCTTAATACGGAAATGAAGCATCTTCATCAAAAGGAATTTCAATAAGGCGCTAATGCTTAATTATTGTTTAAGAGTCGAGTAAACGATACCATAAACGATATTGTATATGAAAGAATTGTAGCCCAGAAGAACTCAAGTGTTTTAAACAGATTGTAAATGTAATCAATGAATGTGATCACATATAATGTGACATCTAATAAAGCAGCGGAATAGTAAATAAAAACACAGAATAAACCTTTTATCTACAAGTATAATATTTGTAGATATGGCAAAAACTTTCACTAGAACAAAATTTGTAACTGATTACAATGATTAAAATAAACTACCTAGTGAAAAACTTACGAAAACTCCTTAGTGAGTATTTTTGAAATTTTCAATACATTTCATCCTATACATCATAATGTGTGAATATAAAACTGAAGGATGAAAGATAAGAAATGAACTCAAGCACGAGGTTGCAATGGATGTGGTTACAAATGCAACATTTGGTAACACATAAGAAATGCAGCAGTGAACTCGTGTTGTACTCTTTCACTCTCTAAGCTTGTGTATTTCTGTGTATTCTGAAAGAGCTCATCCATCTTCTTTATATAGCTATCGAAGAGACCTACAAAACATGGAAAGATACTATACAAAGAAGTGTTATAGGTTAGGAAACATATTGTAGGTCCGCTTACCGAGTGGAGAGCTCAAAAATAGGCTAGAGGGGGGTAAATAGCCTATATATCAAACTTTAAACTTTCTTTCGAAACTTCAAGTTGTGAACAGTTGATGTAAATTATCTCTAACTGATCAGAAGGATCTGATCAGTATGGACAGTTGATGTATTAATCAGTTAGTGTGTCGATCAACTGATGTAATCAGTTGACTGATGGCAAGCATTCAACTAAATCAGATAATCATACTGACTGATTAGCATGGACAGTGAAAGTTCATTTAACAGTTGATTGATCAGTCAGCTAATGGGATCAGTTGACTGATAATTGAGTGACTAATGAGAGATTGAAAACATAAAGAGATTCAGTCACTTAAAACTTGCAGATGCTCTTAAAAATTAGTAAGACAGTTTGCAATAAGATAGAAATGTATGTATTTTCAGTTCTTTTGTAGAGGTAATTTAATCAAAGTAATATGATAGGCAATGAAATATAAAGCAACATCATACAAGATTGAATTCAACAATTGACTGACTAAAGATCAGTCATTGCATAAGATACTTCATTAAAAGAATTTAATCAAGTCATATTTGTTGTTTAGCTAACTTGCTTAAGTACATATTACAAAAAATAAATTGTAACACTAAAGAAAAACATACAAACTGACTAATCCTATTAGGAGGCAAATGATGATATTGAGGATATCACCATTTGCAATTTCACTTGACTAGAATTAGAATCATCAAGAGATTTAAATACCATTTGAGCTCTTGATGGTCCGAAAATTATGGTCAGCGAGATGAGTAAGGATATTATAAGTGATGCTCAAACTTAGATAGTTTGAACAACTCTTTTGGATATATCCCGACTTATATGAGGTTGTGTGATCAAATCCACATCAACCATTACAATATTTAGTAAGGTTGTGTGTGTGAATAAGAATTGGAGTGAACACCTAGTTTCTAGACTAGATGTTAACATATTAGATCTCTTAATTTGGACAGTCTATTCCTTCTTCTCTCTTTCTTCTCTTCATACATTTGGTGAGTGAAGTCTACATCCTCTAGTCTTTTAAGAGGCTGATGGAGATGAGCTTCAAAGAAAATCGGTAGATAACTGATTGAGAAGCTTAAATAGGCTCTAACTTCATAAGTGTATTGCTCTTGTACACCACTGTATCTCTCTCTATTTCCACAAGCACTTGCTCTCTGTGTATTTTTACCCATTTTTCCACTACTTTCTTAAACAACTGCCTTATAGGGAGAAAGATGTGGGTAGCCATTGAGAGATGGTTTAATTCAACCGTTGGATTTTGTCTTGTAGTGGTTGAATTAAAATCTCGAAAGCTGTGTCCGAGATTTAGGGCTTTTGAAGGAGACAGTAAAATCTTTTAGGAAAGACTTTACGTTTCTGAAAAGCACTATAGTGTTGTCACATAGCTAAGTACTTTTCTGATAGGGGCCACATGAAGAACAATACTTTGTGATCAAGTTTGTGTTAGAAAATATATTTTTAAAAGATCTAAAAATATATTTCTTTTTGTCCGTTGTGCCTTGATCGCTAATGTGAGTCCGAGCTGGTTGGGCATCAGTTGCTAAGAATTAGTTTTGAGAGCTTTGTTTTGGACATCAGTCAGTGATGCTACTCCTTTGAATTTCTTCAGCTTCTTTTATTAGTTTGATGCTTAGTGTCCTAATAAGATCCGCAGTAGTCTTAAGTCTTTGGTAGCCACTCTATTTGTTGTCCATCATGATGAGTCGGGATGGTTCAAGGCTGAATAACTAAGTATGTAGCACGCAAACCACTAATCAAATCTAAACAAGTTATCCTAAATATATATAGGTGATGGTTACAACAAATCTTTAGTAATTAAGGAATATTCACTTAGAGGTCTTATGACAAGTGAATAGGTGAATATTCCTAACACATATACTACTATATTTACCAATGAATTCCTAAAAGTTAGCATAATCAAATCAATATAATATTTTACTAAATATACAACATATCTATATATAACAAACTCACATAATCTTCTTGATTTGATCTAATATATCTAAGAAAGATAAAAATAGTTCAATAAATCATGAACCAAAAATCAGAACCCAAATGTGATTTTTGCAACACCAACAAAAAACTTATTGTGAACATCAAAGAACATAATACCAAAATAAAAACACATGATTGATTAAAACTTAAGTCATTGTCCACAGCCACAGCCAAACATCAAACAACTATTCCAAAAACAAAATATGGGCTAACAGAGTTCAACAAAAGCATCATAGGCACACAAAAATTGACAGTGGACTTTTCTTAACAAAAGCATTAATAATTACTTAAGGCACTAGTGTCTGGAATAAGAATAACAGGTATTTTCTTCAAGGCTTCGTCCTTTGCTTCAAGAAAGAGATCATAGACTTGGGGCAGGGGAGTTGTTTCCAGAATGATGCTAGTGAGTTTATATTTGTCGAACGCAGCTAGTTGTCTTCTAATCATTTCTTCCGTCTCAGCCTTGATAACATTAAGTTGGTTCTTGAGATTGATATAAACCAGCTCCATGCTTTTAGGAAAGGATGGATGGAACAGTGGATTGAGATCTTGGAGCACTCTTGGTTGGTATTGACTCGTCCATGGAAAAAGATTGAAATTATTTTATAATTTTAATTTTGAAATTAATATTATTGTTGATTTAATTAGTAATATATTAATAAACTAAAATTTGCACAAATTAATATATAATTTTAGTTTAATATATAATTTTACATAATTTAATTTTGGTTTATAAATTATTAATATATAATTTCATATTATTTAATTTAAGTTTTTAATTTAATATATTTGTTTATTTAATAGTAATAAATTATAATTTTATTTATAAAATACATAAGGAGTGATTTATAATAATTAATGAAACATAAAGGTTAAAACTATAAATATAAATTTTTCTAATCATTAAGGGCATAATAGTAATTTTACCAAAAGGAGGTGTGATTTAGCATAAGGGGGGTGTGATTTAGCACCTATGTTTCCTGTAAACATTATTTGAATCTTTTATCAGTCCCACTTGATGCCTTCCTTCTAAGCTTTAGATTTGGTGCAAAAATTGCACTATCCCACTATAATAGTGCAATTTTTGCACCAAATATCTTTCACCATCTCCAACCATCCTATTTTAAATTTTACACTAAAAAGAATATTTTAAGAATCTTATTTATTATTCTATTTAAAACATATATTTTATTAAATTTATGTTAATATATTAGCAAAACAAATATGTCTTATATTAAATAGTATAAGATATTTTTTATAATACAATTTATATTAAATTAAATAATATGCATTAAAATTAAATAATAAAACAAAATACTTTAAAATACAATTAAAATATTAACAAATTATAATTAAAGACCAAAACACTTGAAAATACAGCTGAAATTGAAATACAAATGATCGATGATCATTTAATTGAAATATAATTATAATTAAAATACAAACACGATGATATATGATCATTTAATTCTCTGAATTCGTATATTCATCCCACAAATGATTAATTAAGGCATTTCTAAGTCCAATTGGGGTCAAAAAAGCAAAATTAAAGAGAAAACAAGATGAAGACGTCGCAGGAGCTGCAGATTCCCTAACACGTAAAACAGATGAAATGGTGGATGTAATGAAAAGGAGAAATGGTTTACGGGAATTGCGACGTAAAGATAAAATAATGTTCATGGATCTCAACACTATTTCGAATCCAGCTAAACGGGCATATTTTGAACGTGAACAAATAAGAATTATGCAGAAAAGGGCGGCTGAAGACCAAAACATGCAAGACTCGAATAATACGGATCCGTTTGGACAGTTTTTGAATAATATTGGACCATCCGGTGATGATCTATCGGATTATTAAAAACAATGTTAGTTATTGCGTAATTTATATTAGCATTAATGTTAAAATATTATGCTGTGTGATTTTATCTCAATGTAATGTAATTCCCGTTCTTTATAAATTTTATCTTCAATATTTATAAATTTTCTTCAATATTCAGAAATTTTATTAAAAATAATGTTAATAATACAAATAACTTATAATTAACACTTATAACTAAAAATAATATTAAATTAAATAATACAAGACTTTAAAATAATTAAATACAAGACTTTAAAATAATGCACTAAAATTAAATAATACATTACCAAACAAAAATAAAAGAGGTTTACACTTTACAAATTAATAAAATAATATTAAAAAAAAAGGGAAGATAGCGCAACACAGTAATGCGCCAAATTTGGCGTGGAAATCTTCCGGCTTCAAAATGGCGCTGAGAATAGTGCTGGCGTTGGAGGTGGGTTTTGCACCAATTTGGTGGGATAACGCAGGCATTGGAGATGGCCTAAGGGCATCTCCAACCATTTGGTGCAAGAATTGCACCATCTCACTAAAATGGTGCAATTTTTGCACTAAATATCTTTCATCATCTCCAATCATCTTGCTTCAAATCTTACACTAAAAATAATATTTCAAGAATATTCCTTATGATTCTATTTAAAATATATTGTACATTTTATTTTATCAAATTTGTGTTAGTGTATTAGCAAAACAAATATGTTATTTATTAAATAGTATATCTTATTTTTATAACACAATTTATATTAAATTAAATGATATTTCATTAAAATTAAATAATTAAATACAATACTTTAGTAGAGAGTAAATAAATCATACATAAAAAAATTAAATTATTTTATTTAATATTGCAATTAACAAACAAACTAGTATTTAAACAAAACAGAAAAAGAAAAAGAAAGAAAGAAAAGGGTATGAACAGAGATAGTGCAAGGGAAGGATTGCACTGTATATGGCGCAAGATCAGCCGTTGCTTCATTTTGAAGCAATTTTAAAGCAATGGTTGGAGGAGCTTTTTGCTTCATAATAGTGGGATAGTGCAAGAAATCCACACGGTTGGAGTTGCTCTAAGCTGTTTCTAAGAAAATTATAATGGCTGCCATAACCAACCAAGGAGCCTCTTCTTCATCTCCTTCTCCTTCTCCTTCTCCATCTCCTTCATCGTCTTTGCCGTGTACTCATCGTTGGACTTACGACGTGTTCTTGAGTTTTAGAGGCGAAGACACTCGTAAAAACTTTATCGACCATCTCTACTTTGCTCTAAACCAAAAAGGTATTTACACTTTCAAAGATGACGAAGAACTCCCTAGAGGGAAATCAATTTCCCCTGAACTGTTGAAAGCTATTGAAGAATCAAGGTTTTCCATCGTAGTTTTCTCGGAAAACTATGCTTCTTCTTCATGGTGTTTGGATGAGCTGGTGAAGATTGTGGAATGTTACGAAAGGATGGGACAAACAGTGTTTCCAGTGTTCTATGATGTTGATCCATCAGAAGTGAGGAAACAAACTGGAAAATTTGGGGAGGGATTTGCCAAACATGGTGATAAGATGGATAAGGTAAAGTTGTGGGAAAATGCTTTGGTGGAAGTGGCTAATTTTTCTGGCTGGGATTTAAAGAACATTGCCAATGGGTAATTTCTTTCTTCTCCTCTCTTTGTTTTGCTTTTTTAGTTTTTAATTTCTTGTTTTTGTTTTTTAGTATATGCAGATCTAGCCTTTTGGATACATAGGTTAAGTTAGGAAATGATCCAGAATCTCTGTCGTGCATATCCTCTATAATAATGTATTTGTAAATTTTTATATTGAATTTTTTTATTTTAATAAATATATTTCACCTCACAGTGAATAAGTTGGATTCTTCCGTGAACAATAAATGATGAAATTAATGTTTAGAACTGAGCATCGCATAGACTAGCAATCCAACGACCCAAAATTATCTCATTTTAAATATTTACCTATGGGAAGGGATCAAACCTATGACTTTACACTTGTGAAACCCCAACTTTATCACCGGACCACCTGCACTGATGCACGTATATATGGTACAAGCAAATAATTCTTTATATCTAGAAAACTGCAGTCGAATTGGGTTCTTAAATCTGTAAGAATCAAAACATTTTTCAGAAACATCAAAGATGGATGATTCTTTTGGAAATCATCATACATACTCTGTTTTAAGAACAAAGAGAACTTTACTTCAACAGAGTTTTCGTTTAATTGTATGTACTTTAGATCACACGAAATACCGACATTAGCTTACAAGCATGACTGGTTTTGCTACGGACATGTCGCTCTTAGGCAGACACTCAGCGTAAAACTTTGTCTGATCACTATGAATATAAAAATTCTAAGATTATTCGTGTAAATGCTTGACAATGACACATGTTACAACATTCTGGAATAGTTACTTGACTCTAATTTTGATTTTAAAATTTTTTTTTTTTGTTTTTTTTTCTTTCTGATTTATAGTCATCAATCAAAGTGCATCCAGGAAATAGTGGGAGATCTTTTGAGTAGATTGAATTGTACGACTTCAGTTGATGTTGAAACTCTTGTTGGAATAGAGTCTCGTATGGAGGAAGTGAACACCTTGTTAGCTACAGATTCAAACGATGTTCGCATTGTTGGGATATTGGGAATGAGTGGAATAGGTAAAACAACCCTTGCAAGAGCTGTTTTTGACAAGGTCTCCAATCAGTTTGAAGGAAGTTGCTTTCTTTCTGAAGTTAGAGAAGTTTCAAAGAAACATGACGTGCAACGTCTGCAAGAGAAACTTCTTTCGGAAATCCTATTGCTGAGGGATTTGCAAATAAGAAATGTATATGATGGCATAAATATAACAAAGAGAAGGCTACGCTACAAAAAGGTTCTTCTTGTTCTTGATGATGTGGATCATATCGACCAATTAGATGCATTAGCTGGGAATCGTGATTGGTTCGGTATAGGAAGCAGAATCATCATAACAACAAGAGACAAACATTTGCTTGTTGGGCATGAAGTTGATAGCATATATAAGGTGTCTCCGCTAAATGATAAAGAGGCAACTCAGCTCTTTAGTTGGAAGGCCTTCAAAAAAAGCAATCCTGCAGAAGATTACAAGGAGCTCTCGTATAGTGTTGTGCATTACGCATCTGGCCTACCTTTAGCTCTTAAAGTTTTAGGCTCGTCTTTGCGAGGTAGAGGCATGAGGGAATGGATAAGTACAGTGGAAAGGCTAAGAGATGTTCCAGAAGACGAGATTCTGGAAAAACTGAAAATAAGCTTTGATGGATTGAAGGATGTAGAGAAGGAAATATTCTTAGATATTGCTTGTTTCTTTAAGGGAAAGAAGGTAGAATCTGTTGCAAGAATACTTGACAGTGTTGGTTTCTACCCTGACATTGGGTTAAGCGTTCTTATTGAAAAATCGCTCATTGATGTTTCATATAATAGGCTTCAAATGCACGACTTAATACAAGAAATGGGATGGCATATCATTCGCCGACTGCACCCTAAAGAGCCTGGGAGGCAGAGCAGATTGTGGCTTCCTGACGATGTTTTTTATGTACTGACAGAAAATATGGTAAGGTGTTGTTGAAATCACGAGCTTTGACCATCTTTTAGGTTTAAAGTATGAAATTGTATTAGTTCATGCGAGAGTTACATTTGACATATACATTGTGAACTAATTTTTTCCTTTTGGTTATCAGGGGACTGAGGCAGTGGAAGGAATAGTCTTGGACCTTACTACAGCACAACATGTAAACATTGGCGATGAATCCTTCAGAAAAATGAAAAATCTGAGGCTACTCAAAATCCGAAACATGTACCTTTCTCGAGGTTTTGAGTATCTTCCAAATGAGTTACGGTGGCTTGATTGGCATGGATACGAGTCAAAATCTCTACCAACAGATTTTCAAGCATCAAGACTTGTTGGACTTAAGATGTGTTATAGCCGAGTTATACAACTTTGGAAGGGAATAAAGGTACTATGGCTAGTCATGTAGAATCTAGAATATGATCTCATATTACAGATACTTATCTCTTTTAATTATTTGATTTGGTTTCAATAGGTCGTGGACAAATTGAAGTTCATCAAACTTAGCCATTCCCAAAAGCTAACTCGGACGCCAGACTTCACAGGGATCCCAAACCTTGAGAGACTAGTTCTTGAAGATTGCACAAGTTTGATAGAGGTCCACCCGTCAATCGCAGCCCACAAAAAGCTCACTTTCTTGAACTTGAAGGACTGCAAAAATCTCAAGTATCTTCCAAGCAGTATTGAAATGGAGTCTCTAAAGATCTTGATTCTGTCTGGCTGTGTTAAAATTGGCAAGTTCCCAGATATACATGGTCGTATGTGTTAGGTCCAAGGTTGCTCTATATAGGCTAGAAGGGGGGGGTTGAATAGCCTATGTCCAATTTTTGAAATTGATTCAAAAAATCTTACTTCACTAGGGATTTAAAAATTTTGCAGCGGAAGTCTTGTGAAGCACAGACAAAGAATGGCCGATCTTGGCAGACAAGATCAGCTTAATGATTGGAAATCTGGAAATTTAAAATCAACACAATCAATTCACAATCACACACAAATAGACAGAATATTTAATATGGTTCACACTTATAAATAAGTGCTACGTCCACAACCAAAGTGGTCAACTTTGGATTTGAAAATCGTGTACTAAGTTTTTCCACTAGATATTTTACAAACTAAATCTCTAATGGATTGTGTACAAAAATTTTGTTGACCAAATGTTTGTGTGGGAGAATTGATATCAATAAGATACAATTCTCGTGAGCTATGAAAAGCTAGGTGTTGCAATCAATGAAGAGCTTTAATGGACTGATCGTCTTAGAGAGAAGCTCTTCAAAGAAGGAAGTACAGATAGGACGTTTAAGCTTTTAATGCACTTGAAGAAGATGAAGAAGATTCAGAGTTGTAGTTGTTCAAGTGTCTTCAATGCAGCAATGGAGTCTCCTTTTATATGCAGGAGGAAGCTTGGAGCCGTTGGAGATCTTCTAATTTGAATTTAAGAGCAATTAATGCTCTAATCGGTTGTTGACTCGATAGGCCGACCAGTAGCTTGCGCCGTTCCCGACACTTTGCTAAAAATAGGCGGTCTGTGCTTGGAGGAATGTCCTTTTCGAGTGTATGCCAAGAATGGAAACCTTCATTGAATGCGCTTTGCAGTTAACGTTGCATCGAAGTCAATGAAAGCCTCAAATCAGACATGTCTTCGGCAGCTTCTCTTATCGACGTTCTTAAGGTTCTTCAGCATTGCTGATGAAGCTTGGCCGATATGAACTTGTCCGATATTCAAACGAAAGACTGCTGATGCATTGTTTGCCTATTGTGCAGAGGACGTCCGATGTCCTATAGGCTATCTTCTTCAAGGCAATATACAATAAGCAACCCTAAACTATTCAAGCTATGCCTAAGTTCAAGTTGCCACTCTAACGTACACGCAGCCCATTAGTCACCTTGACTTAGACTTAGGTTATGGATTCAAGCAAATCTAGGCTAATTATGCAACAATCTCCTCCTATTTGCTTGAGTCCATGACCCTACGAATACAATATCACCGACCATGTTCAAGTCTAGTAATAACATGCTTGTAAGATTGATATATTAAATAAGCATGCCCTAGATGAACTTACATAAAGGTCATTGTATTCAAGAATTACAAAGTGTTTACAAAAAGGAAATTAAGCATGACACTTGTAATTAGACCGAATTTAAAGACATGCAGATAGGCGTAATAGGCAATATAGGACATGTCTTTAAACCAAGTGGTTTAAATTTCATGCAATCACATAATAAGCAGTTCATAATAAACATGAAAGTTTTAAAACATAGACATTGTTAATTAAACAAGTTGTTTAATTACAAAGTTTAGCAAAAAGATTATACAAAATATTATCTACTGGTTCTAGAGGATGACCGAGATGATGCACGACCTTTGCCTTTGCTCGATGAAGATTGCCCATATGCCCTTGATGCCCATTTAGAGTCAACAGCAGCCTTAAGTCTTGCAATTTCTTTTTCGCCGCTAGCTCTTCTTTAGTGTCGGCCAATTCGAGGAGAGCTCTTTGTTCTTCTCGCTTGAGCAGAGCATTATGCTCAATGAGCTTGGTCCGCCGATCATTGTTGAGTCCGGCCATCTCCTCCTTCATGGACGCAAGCGAGGCATCAATAAAGCCGAGGCGGTGCTCGCAGTTCGCGCTCCTTGTAGTAAGCCAAGTGCTTGGCCGTGAGATTACGCGTGGCTCGCACGAGGAGTGAACAGAGCGATTGGCCTGGCGTTGAGAGTGAAGCACAAGCTTGTAGCCGCCTTCAACCATGTCGACGACCCGCATCGCTTAGTTGCTATGTTGTCCCGTTGGTTTCGAAGATGGCGACGTCTTGGATGAAGAGGCCGAGATATGGCCGGCAAGGGCGCTTGGCCGGGGAGATGGATCGTAGGCGGGCATCAAAGCGGCCTTTGCACCCTTGGAAATCTCCACTTGAGTCATGCCCCGCACATGGGTGATGTGAGACCGATCCGCAGAGAGTTGGTGCGTGGCCTTGGTCGTCAACAGAGATGACCTCAAAATCCTCAAAAATTATGTACGCCTCCAGATAGGTATCGACGAGTCGGGATGACTTGCGATGGACTCGCCGAGGGGAAGGATGGCGGTGGCTTGGGTAGGTGAGGGTGGAGGATGGTGGTGGGAGACAGGATTGGCTAGAGGATGAGGGAGAATGGATGGTGGAGGAAATATCAATAGAGGGAAGGAAGGCTAGAAAAGATGCGAGGAACAGGAAGAGCCTTTCTATGTAGATGACATAGGAAAGGGGGTGAATGAAGAAGGGAGGAGGTGAAAAGAAAGGAGAAAGGCTAGGAGAAAGGAAGAGAATAGGGAGGAGAGGGTTGAAGCCAAGGAAAGTGGTGACTACATCAATGAAGCTGTAGACCACAGGGTGATAAAGGATGGAAGGATGGCCGATAATGGTGAAGACCGGGGGTTTAGGCAGAGAGAGAAAGGGGAGATGTCCGATTTGGTGGGAAGGGGAAGGCCTAGGTCCTTATGGATTGCAACCCATTGGTTGAAGATCATAAGATCTTGAACCGCTGAGTTGTGGGAGAAAAAGAGTTGGGACCAGGCAGGAGGAAGAGGGTCATAGTAGGCACCCCATTGAAAGATGATTTCACCCGCAGACATAGGCTGACAGGGAAATCTCTTGGGGTAGTCAAGGGTGGCCAAGAAGGGGTCAGAGTCGGCAGGGTTGGGTTTAGGCCTGCTGTCTCTGAAGGACAGCAGAGCCTGAACCTCAGGGTGTAGGTTGGCATAGGGGTTGGTTTTGAGGCGTTTGGGAGGAGGCAGATCAGAAGAGGGAGAGATAGGTCGTTTGGAGGATGGTGGTTGAGAAGAGGTGGCAGGTGAGATAGATGGCTGTTGTGTGGTGGTTGTTTGGATGGGAGCAGATGGAGGAGGTGAGGAAGTAGGTGAGGTGGTAGGGGAAGTAGGCATAGGTGGTGAAGGTGGAGAAGGTGGAGGAGAAGAGGTTTCATCAGCTCCCACAAAATGGACCTTCTTCTTTGCACTCTTTTAAAACGTTTGCCATGCTTGGACTTAGTAGGAGTGGAAGAGGCGAAGTTGGTGATTGAGATGTTGTGGTGGGAACTGGCTGGTGGAGGAACAGATGTAGGAACGGGGTGTGGATGAGACCTTAGGAAGGCCAAATGATTCGTCCGTGGGTAGGAGGGTTTGTTTGGTTTTGGGTTTGGAGGATTGGGAGGTAGGTTGAGAGGGTTTGGAGAGGTCACCGGTTGGAAGGATGATGTGTCCTTCTCAACACCGCCTTCGAGCGGCGAGCTTCCTGGATTGTTTGAGTTTAGGAGTGAGAGAGGAGAGTGTTTGGGCTTTTGGTAGGAGGCTCGCAGCTCATAGGGATCGTGGTCTAGCTGCCGAGGTCAAATGTTCAAGGCAGCCCCAATGGGTGTAGGCTCCTCCTCCTCACCGGTAACCCGGCAGATAGGTGACCTTCCTCTTACCCTTGCGGCTTGGGTAGAGGGCCACCAAGAGCCAGCCAGCAGCACGAGCGAGCGAAGCAGCAGCAGCCTCCGCGTTGGTTGTCCTTTGGCCATATCATCCCTATAGCGGGTGATGTTGTTGACCGTGAAGACGTAGGTGTTGGACACCTTGATGAGGTCGTCGCGACCAGCTCATCAATCTCCTCATAACGGCGGAGGATGACATTGATAACCCCGACAAAGGGCCTCTTCATGGACGGGTGAGCTTGGACTTCAAGAACACTGGGACAAAGCATTGAAAAGATGATCTTTGCCCGTTGAGTTGCTTGCGAAGGACCACGCCTTGGTCCACATCACCGTTGGGAGGTGAAGATGTCCCTCGAGCCATTTTTGAACAAAATGCTCTTGTCGAGCGATGGCCGATATGATAGGGGTTTTTCGGGAAGAGGTTCCTAGACATCTCGGAAAACCTCTCGGTTGGGCACCCTCATCATCTCCCTGCAAGTGCCGATTCGGCATCGGTCAAGTCCAATTTGCCTTCAATAGGCGGTCCAAGGATTTCTCCAACATCCTTGTAGGTCAACTTGATGTAGTGCCTCGATGTAGCCCTTGATGTAGCTTAAGTTGACGGCTCGAGGCATTAGCCGGAGGAGGAGGCGTAATCATCCTTGTATAGAATTCCTCGCCTAGATAGTTGTAGTGGGTGTCGTTGAGTTGGAACAAGGGGAGGAGTCCACACTCGCTAAATCTTTTAGCAAGGCATCACCGCGATGTGCAAATGATGAGTCTATGTCGATAGTCATCCCCGGGTGATAGCTTGACCGGGAAGGGTCCTTATAGGGAGCTCAGCCCAATGCCCTGGTTGGCTTTGCAGAGGCAGAAGATGAAGTTGTAGCAGCAGCCTTTGAGGATTTAGACTTTCCCTACATGATCGGTAGATGTGAGAACAGCATATAGGAATCGGCAGATATGCAAGAAACAGCAGATAATCATGCAATCGGCAGATAATAACATAAACAGGTACTGTTCAGATCAAAACCCAAAATATAGACAAATTGAACCAAAATATAAGAACAGTTCATCATCTGGGTTTTCAAATATCTACTGAGTTTGTCAGATTCAAGCAAACAAACGATATAAACGAAAACATAGTACCACAGAATCTCTACAACACATTTTACACCCAAATGCATGATTCAAGCAACAATCGCAAGATAGCACAGTTCATCAATGGCGGACGGTTTAAAAGCTCAAATTAGGTCAAAACAAGACCGTAAACCGGATTTAAATGAAATGAAAGGTGTAGAAATTCTTACCATTGATGATTTTAAGCTTGAAAACAGAAGGAATTTGAGAATATTTAGAGGATTTGAGAGGATTGCAGATTGGAAGTTGAGAGGTTTTTGAAACTTTGAAAATGGCGGTTGTTGAGAATTGTGAAGAGTTACTGTACATTTTACCCTTTTATACCTCGACAGCCACTAAATGGAATTTGATAAAATTTGAAGTCCGCATTTATTACCCGATGAGTTACGTATGGCGCCCTTAAGTCTCTATTTATCAAAGTCCGCCTATTTTATTGAAGTGATGGAGTTGAGATCGGCCGATCACATAGGCGTTTAATAATGCAGTTGATGAAATAACTTAAAGAATTAGCTAGAAAGGATTAAGGATTGAGGTCAAGCATACCAAGCTCTCCTCTTAAATATGCAAACCTGGTTGAATCAAGTGGTTTTGTGAAGATGTCTCTACCCGATTCTCGTAGGCACATATTGCATGCCGATGTTACCTTTTTCAACATGATCTTTAAGAAAGTGATATCTCACATCAATGTGCTTTGTTTTGGAGTGCATGACAGATTTTGAGAGACGAAATTGCGATGTGTTATCACACATTATAGGACAATCATCGCTTTGATCTCATAGTCCACTAGTTGTTGTTTGATCCACAGTTGTGAGCAGCCTACCGCCAGCCTATGTATTCGCTTCGCTTGTTGAAGTTGAAACAGAGGTTTGCTTTTCCGGCCCATGAGACAAGTCTATTTCCTAAGAATTGACATGTCCCACTTGTGCTTTTCCTGTCAACTTTACATGCAGCAAAATCAGCATCGAATAGCCTATAAGATTAAAAGATGAATCTCTAGGATACCGATTCCCAAATTGGGAGTATCTATCGATATCCGATGATTCTTTTGACCGCTTGTAGGTGAGACTCCTTTGGATCAGCTTGAAACCTAGCACAAACACAAACAGAAACATGATATCGGGCCTACTAGCGCTAAGTATAAAAGTGAACCAATCATGCCTCTCAGAGAGTCATGTCCACTTTCTTGCCCTTCTCATCTTTGTCAAGATGGCGTTAGTAGCCATAGGAGCTGAAGTCGTTTGCATTCTCAAGACCAAATTTCTTGATAACATCCTTTGCATATTTGGCTTGATTGATGAAGATACCATTTGAACTTTGTTGAATTTGAAGACCAAGGAAAAAGTTGAGCTCTCCCATCATGCTCATCTCAAATTTACTCGCATAAGCTTTTCAAACCTTTTGCAAAGATTTTCATTAGTAGAACCAAAGATAATATCATCAACATATATTTGAACAAGTAAGGAATGACCTTTATGCTTCATAATGAAAAGAGTAGTGTCAATTTGACCTCTTACAAAGCCTTGAGATATCAAGAACTTTGAAAGGGTCTCATACCGGCTCTTGGAGCTTGTTTGAGTCCATAAAGGGCTTTCCTCGGCTTGTAGACATCTTCTCTCCTTGAACAGTCTATGAACCCGGTGGTTGCTCAACATAGACTTCTTCTTGAAGTTCTCCATTCGAAATGCACTCTTTACATCCATTTGATAAACTTTGAAGTCTTTGTAAGAGGCATAGGCCAAGAATAATCGATAGCCTCTAATCTTGCAACAGAGCAAATGTCTCATCATAGTCAATACCCTCCCCGTCTATATCCTTGGGCTACCAGCCTTGCCTTGTTTCTTGTAATGTTGCCGTTTTCATCCATTTTGTTTCGAAAACCCACTTTGTGCCAATAACCGCTTGTCCTTTAGGCCTAGGGACTAGTGACCGACTTGGCATCTGTCAAATTGGTTTAGCTCTTCTTGCATAGCTTCCACCCACTTGGATCTTCCATAGCTTCATCAATCTTTTGGGTTCAATGTTAGATACAAATGCGTAGAATACATGCATTCATTTCTTGAAGCTTGTCTAGTTTGAACACCGGCATTAAGATCTCCAATGATTTGAGTGATAGGATGATCTTTTACTTCCCTAACTTCTCGCAGTTGAACTTGTCCTATTGTATCGGCAGAGTTGGATTCTTGAGAAGTAGAAGTAATTGAAGCTTGGTTTTCTAAAGGGTAGGTTAATTCCAAGGTAGGTTGTATGACTTCGGTGTGGAAGGCAAAGGGGATTCGGGATTTTCGAGTGTTCATTTGATGGTTCGTTTGAGGATTCTAACAGTTGACTCTTGGAAGATCTTGTGAAGAAGGAGGATCAGCAGATCGGGACTTGGCCGTTCGCACTGTCTCATATTCATCGAATCATTAGTAACCTTAGGAGCCAAATGTGGCCCAATGAAATCAAATTCATCAAAAGAAACATGTACAGATTCAACAACCTTAAGTGAAGTTTTATTGTAAACTCGTATGCTTTTGAAAACTTGGCATATCCGAAAAATTCCTTCATCACTTTTGGATTCAAACTTACCTCTATGTTCTCTACCATTGTAAAGAACATAGCATTTACAACCAAATATTTTAAAGAATCCAATGTTGGGAGTTTCGCTCTCCATATTTCATATGGAGTTTTGTTATGAAATTTATTTATGATGGACTGTTTTGTGTGAAGGCGGTGTTCACGCCGCCCGAAATACATAGGCGCTTGGCTTCAGAATCATTGTCTTTCCCGCTTCAATGAGAGTTCTGTTTTCCTTTCAAAGAACTCCATTTTGTTGAGGTGTGCCAACCGCAGAGAAATTGTGACCAATTCCATGGTCATCACAATATTTGGCTACACCATTGTTCTTGAACTCGTTCCATTGTCCGATCCGACATCGAGATATCATCCACGAGTTGTAGTCTTCGAAGAGTTTAGTAATGATGTCATATGCTTCATCTTTGGAGGACATCATTTCTACCCAAGTAAATCTTGAGTAATCATCAACTACCACAAGAGTATACTTGCGCCACCAAGACTTGTAGTAGTTACAGTCCAAACAGATCCATGTGCAAGAGCTGTAGAGGTCTGGTTGTTGATAGGCAAGGCTTGCTTTTGAAGGAAGATTTATGTAGTTTGCCCAGTTGACATGCTCTGCAGAGACTGTGTGATTCAGCTGATATTTTAGGCAAACCGACAACTAGATTGTCTTTTGATAGCTTCTCCGTATTTGAAATTGAGATGACTAAGCCTTTTGTGCCACAACCACTGTTGTCGTTGATGACCTAGCAACCAAGCAAAGATTTGATTTTCTTCCAACAAAGATTTAGGTCAACAAAGATAGACATTTCCTTTTCTCGAACCTGTCAGATAGTTGAACATGTCTCATTGTCCTTTATGAGACATTGACTTGAGGAAAACCGACATGTTAGCCTTTATCACGTAATTGTGATATGCTTAGCGATTGTGCTTTAAACCTTCAACTAGAGACTTTGTTGATGGAGAGATTGCCTCGATTATACTTCCATAACCAATGGTCTTCCCTTTGAGTTATCTCCAAATATGACCGAGGGACCTTTGCTTCAACAATGCTTGAAAGAAGATTTGGATCACCGTCATATGCTTTGAGCATCCACTGTCTAGATACCATAGATCTTTCTCTTCTTCATTGACACCATGAAGCATTCTGAAATATAGACATTTAAGAATATGGTCCCCTTTTATTTTTGGGTCCTCAAGGTTAGCAACCTTTGGGATCCACACTGTTTAACCTTTGGAGGAGTAAATCCTCTAGATTTAGGTGTGAATCTCGAAGGCATTCATGAATCTCATGACCATGGCATTTGCAAAGAGCATTTGTGAAATCCTTCAACATGAGTAATGATTTCTTTTTGAGGCTTCTTAATATCAGTCTTTGGAATGATCTTTCTCGCGATAATTGGCCTATAGGACTTAGGCCGATAATGCCTTTTCTTGTTGATGTTAGGTTTACCATAGATAGACCTTTTATCAAAAGATTTTGTATTTACAGCACATGTCCTTTAAACCTTTTATCTCGAATTCACTTCTTTTACCCTTTTATAGGCGTGTTGGAATCGCAGTCTTGCCTTTGACAAATTTAATAGGTTTGAGCCGAGAATTCCTAGACTTGCTATTAGTCATCCCTGTTTTCTTAGGGTGACTAATGGCGTTTTAGTTGCTCGACTCACTATTAGCAGAGTCATTGGCGCATTGCTTTCTTTTGGACTTGTCTTTTGTGTTTTTGGGATAAACAAAAGGAACTTTGTTAAAGCCAAGTCCTTGCCTTTGGGAGACGCTGGTCATAAGAAACTCCTACAACCAATTCTTCAAAGAATCACTTCGATGTCTCATCCTTTTGAGAACTAAAAACTACCTACTTTGAACTCACTTTGGAAACCAATACCGCTTTGTCATCTAAAGTTTTCGGTTTGAGAGAATGGTATCAAAGTTTCCTTTAGAGTTATTCCAAGTATTGACAACCTTTTGAAGGTCATCTTTCTCGAATTTATCTTCTTGATGTGTTCAAGTAGGAAATCCACTTTTTCGATCAAAGCTTTGTTCTCTTTTTGCAATTTGATACTTTCAACTTGTCGTCTATCAAGATCTTTGATCTTAGACATCAAGGTTGATTTCTCGAGACAACTAGTTCATGCTTCTTGGCTAATTTCACATAGGCCTTTGAATTTTGAAAACTCTTCCAAAGATGTCTTTGTTAGCTTTGATGAGCTCTCCCTTTGAAGGTTCATTGAGCTCATCATCATCATCACTGTCATCTTGTTGAAATGGTAGTGACCTCACCGAATCATGTGGTGACTCCCGGCCATAAGGCATATGTTGGCTTCTTCAAAGAAAGTCACAAGAGTCATCCTCATCGTTGTCGGTGTCACACCATGTAGGCAGATTGCTTTCATCAATGTCTTCACCACCATCCCTTTTTGTTTTTGAAATTTAGTTTCGGGACGTTTCTTATAAAATTCATACTTTGGCTTTGGACATTTAGAGGCAAAATGGCCTGGTTTCCTACTTAAAACAAACTAGCTCATTATCCTTTTGATGGTCTGCGATTTATAAGGAGGAGGATTTTTGGTTGAGCGCTTGTTTTATAAGGAACGGCAGCTTTGTGAGAAGACCGCCTATGTGATGATGGTTTATTAAACCTTTTGAAACGTTGATATTTCTTTACAAACATAGCAAAGGCTTCGTCGAAAGAATATCATCATCTTCACCGGATGTAGAAGGTGTTTCATCGGTTTTGAACAGAAGGTTCGGACATGGCCGGTAAGGACAAGTTTTTAAAACTCTTTTCCATTTCTTGAGCTTGTTGGATCTCAAGCTCATAAACCGAAAGACTAGCATAAAGGTTTCTAAGAGTCAATTTGTTTAAATCTTTTGACTCTTTCATGGCGTGATTTTAACATGCCATAGACGCCTAGTGCATTTAGAAATCTCATGTTTATTTCTTTCTTTTCATACTTCTTTCCTAATGAATAGCAAGAGTTGACTACCTCATAGAATCTGTCATAGGCACTTCGCAGAGACTCTTTGGGATCCTTTTGAAGGAGTCAAACTTCGGATGCAGTATATAATTTGTTGTTCTTTGTCTCGCCATCACCTTCAAGATATTCAAGGATGGCTTCCCACATCTCCTTTGTCGTGTCCAAGTTGATGATCTGGCGATAAGTGCTTATATCAACACACTGGTAATGATGTTGATGGCCTTTCCATCCGAGCATCATTCTTTCTCGTCTTCATCATCCCACTCTTCTTCGGCTTTGGTACTTCAGTGCAGCAGCTTGGATCTACCGCGGCCGTGTATTAGGCTTCATTGGAATTCGGGTCCATCTCGTGACACATTTCCACAAACGTTTGTCAATTGAATTCATATGTCTTTTAACTTTATCTTTCCAGATGTCAAAGTGAACTTCATCCAAGACAGACAATGGTTCACGTTTGATGTTTCCAACATTTGGTGAGCAGCCATGATCTTTAATCTCTCAAGAGGTTAATCTCGGAAAAACTAGTTTTCAAAGAGTTAAGCTCGATACCAATTGTTAGGTCCAAGGTTGCTCTATATAGGCTAGAAGGGGGTTGAATAGCCTATGTCCAATTTTTGAAATTGATTCAAAAATCTTACTTCACTAGGGATTTAAAAATTTTGCAGCGGAAGTCTTGTGAAGCACAGACAAGTTGAGAATGGCCGATCTTGGCAGACAAGATCGCAGTTCTAACAGATTGGAAATCGGAAATTTAAAGCAACACAATCAATTCACAATCACACACAAATAGACGAATATTTAATATGGTTCACACTTATAAATAAGTGCTACGTCCACAACCAAAGTGGTCAACTTTGGATTTGAAAATCGTGTACTAAGTTTTTCCACTAGATATTTTACAAACTAAATCTCTAATGGATTGTGTACAAAAATTTTGTTGACCAAATGTTTGTGTGGGAGAATTGATATCAATAAGATACAATTCTCGTGAGCTATGAAAAGCTAGGTGTTGCAATCAATGAAGAGCTTTTAATGGACTGATCGTCTTAGAGAAGCTCTTCAAAGAAGGAAGTACAGATAGGACGTTTAAGCTTTTAATGCACTTGAAGAAGATGAAGAAGATTCGAGTTGTAGTTGTTCAAGTGTCTTCAATGCAGCAATGGAGTCTCCTTTTATATGCAGGAGGAAGCTTGGAGCCGTTGGAGATCTTCTAATTTGAATTTAAGAGCAATTAATGCTCTAATCGGTTGTTGACTCTCGATAGGCCGACCGTAGCTTGCGTTCCCGACACTTTGCTAAAAATAGGCGGTCTGCTTGCAGGAGGAATGTCCTTTTCGAGTGTATGCCAAGAATGGAAACCTTCATTGAATGCGCTTTGCAGTTAACGTTGCATCGAAGTCAATGAAAGCCTCAAATCGGACATGTCTTCAGCTTCTCTTATCGACGTTCTTAAGGTTCTTCAACATTGCGATGAAGCTTGGCCGATATGAACTTGTCCGATATTCAAACGAAATCGCGATGCATTGTTTGCCTATTGTGCAGGACGTCCGATGTCCTATAGGCTATCTTCTTCAAGGCAATATACAATAAGCAACCCTAAACTATTCAAGCTATGCCTAAGTTCAAGTTGCCACTCTAACAGACACGCAGGCCCATTAGACACCTTGACTTAGACTTAGGTTATGGATTCAAGCAAATCTAGGCTAATTATGCAACAGTATGGGATGTCTGTTAAGGCTTTATTTGGATAGAACTGCTATAAAAGAGCTACCCTCATCAATTGAACACCTCCCCGGCCTTGTTTTGATAGATCTGACAAACTGTGGGAACCTAACAAGTCTGCCAAGCAGCATTTGTAGTTTGACTGGTCTAAGGTTTCTCACCCTCTCTGGCTGCTCAAAGCTTGACAAATTACCTGAGAATTTGGGGAATATGGAATGTCTAGAAGTGCTTCGGGGCGATAGAACTGCTATCACGCAGCCACCTCCATCCATTGTTTCTTTGAAGAAACTGAAAGTCTTGTCCTTCAGTGGATGCAGGGGTGCAACATCTCAGTCATGGAGTTCACTCTTTCTGTCTCGGCTTCGTCAGGGAAAATGTCAAGATTACACGAGTTTTATGTTACCCTCTGTGTTGGGTTTATGTTCGTTAACAAAACTGGATCTCAGTGATTGCAATCTGTTTGATGGAGGGATCCCCGGTGATCTTGGCAGCTTGTCCTCTTTGAAAGAGTTGAATCTAAGCAGAAACAATTTTGCCACTGTGCCAACAAGCATAAGTAGACTCTCTCAGCTTAAAATCCTTGCTTTGGTCGGATGCAAACAGCTTGAAGTATTACCAGAGCTTCCTTCAAATATTGTTAAGTTCTATGCTGACGACTGTACATCGCTGAAAGGAGTAGAAGATATGCTGATGAAATATAAAAACTTGTGGACTGTCTCACTCACCAATTGTGTCGAACTTTTTGATAATATGGGTGGTATGCTGTGGCAGTTTCTACTTCAGTTTATTTCTACTCGTCGACTGCTTCAGGTTCTCTCTCTCTCTCTCTCTCTCTCTCTCTCCCATCATATGTGCATTTAAATGGTGACTGAAGTTATGATATTTCATGGTATAGGGGCTAGCGGCTCTTGGGACATTTAGTATAATGATACCGGGAAGAAAGATTCCAGAGTGTTTCAGATATCAAGGTGTGGGAGATATAATCTCGATGGATCTACCTAGAAACTGGTATAATAGTAAGTTCATGGGGTTTGCTCTCTGTTGTGTCGTTGAATCAGTATCTGCTACCCCTGAATGGGATTTTGTTTATAAACACAAAGTCCCAACTATTCATATGGGAATGGATCTTATAAACTATGATCAGAGTCAGGTAAACCTTATTTTTAAGGTTAGTACGATAGGCACAGACAAAAAGGTTGATTCAGAACATGTTTGCCTTGTCTACATAAAATCTGATTCAATATGGTTCGCATCACAAAGAGAATCCAACAGCCCCAACAATTGCTCTCGGTTTGAGGCTTACTTTAGCCATTCTCTCGAAGAGCAATTGCTGCTGAAAAAGTGGGGAGTCCGTCTAGTTTATGAGGAAGATCTTGAACAGAAGGACCAATTGATGGCAATTCAATCTAGTTCTCAATGTGGAAACTCTGGCCATGTACATAATGATAGATCGATGGAAGAAGTAGCTGATGCTACAGCTAAGAGAAAACGAGATGACTACCATAATAATGAAAAAGTAGCTGATGCTACCGTTGTTAAGAGGATACGGGATGACCATTGACCACCATGATCATCGAGGGTAAACCAGTGGAAATGGCTATGCAGTTGAAGCCTTACATGGTAACTGTGGGAGGCGTTGTTGCTACTCTTCTCAAAGGCAAAATTAGAAGTATTTGTTTTTGAAATCAAGTTTATCACAGGAGTTATCAAATTGATGATGTATTTTCTTTCTAAACCCCTCTAGCTTTGTGTGATAACTTTTTAAAGTTCTTAAACTATTTCGTAACAACCAAATTATTGGCTTATTTGGCCACAAAAATGCTCTCCTTCACTGGCGTACCTTCAGCTCGCTCAACTATCTGTAGCAACTGTCATACTAAAAGATTGAGTCAAACCTGAAAAACGCCAAAGTGAATGGAATTTTTTTTGTGATTTGCACCAGAAGAACAATGAGGAAGGAGAGAATCTATTATCTAAATAGAGTACTTTGAGTTCCATAATTCGGAATTCGCTCTACAATTGATCAAGTTATTTATTCTTGAAACAAATTAATTCTATCGTCCCAAGCATCTCCATGATGAGACAAAATAATGGACTGGTGCGGAAATGATCTCTGAAGTAATTTACCTCATTCATCCTCGACCTTGCCAACTTCATCCCCAACCCATATCACTAGTTCTCCTTTACAGGGATACCATACCCAACAAACGACCAGAAAATACATCAAGTTGAGGAAACTCAATCCAGTAAGAAGCCAGTAGTAGTAATCATAGTGACCTTCATTAATATTGCTGGAAATCCAACTTACTTTGCCTCCTCTTGATGTAACCTGATCAACAGAACTCACTATAAAACTTGCCAATAAGCTTGCCACACTCACCGCAAGTCCACCTATACTGGTCGCTATACTAGACATGCTTTTGGGGAACTCTGATATATAGAACTCGAATTGTGCTATTATGACCAGAGCATCAGCAAAGCCCCAAAGGATATAAAGTGGGAGTGTCCACAATGCTGATATGCTGACTATGGCTTCTGGGTCATCTGCATATCCTTCCTTTATAGCAATACCCCGTCGGATACTCTCTATAATAGCTGCGTATGCCATGGACAAGCTAGAGAGAAAGATTCCAAACCCGATTCTTTGTTTAGCACTGAAATTAACTCGTCTACCCATGATTCTTGATGCTACAGGTAGGATTGCATATTGATAGAGAACAAGCCATATCACGACAGACAATATGGTGAACATTCCAAAAGAGCCCGCTGGAATTTCAAAACTTGAAGTGATGTACCGATCCATGGATTTTACTTGGATTGTGGAAAATGTGGACTGGCATGAATTTATGGAGAACAATATCCCGGTTGACCACATTGGGATTATGTTCAGTAGTGCTTTTAGCTCCTCTACTTGATCAACTGTACAAAGTCTCCATGAGTTTAAGGCTCTTCCATCAGAGGTTAACTCTTGCTTCGGATCTATGATAACACAAGCTTTACTTAAAAACCTACATGAATAAAACATGGTTTATTAGATCAGAATGCAAAACGGAATATGAAAATGACCATGACAGCTACTTATTATATATACCTTAGTTTGTGAGTTGGCACCACAAATGTTGATCCTTGATTGTGATAGAACATTGTGTCTTCACTTTTTGATGGTAAACGGAGATGTCTGTTCTTGTAGGATGCCACAATAACTTGGACAAGCCCAATGAGCAAGCTGGATTTAGCCTTGAATTTGACGTAGAAGCTAGAAGCTAGAAAGAATGAGAGAGCTGCCACAAACATGAATGCAACTGGTATTCCAAAACCAATTTTCCATCCAAAGTGTTCTTGAAGATATGCAAAGCAAGTTATGCCAAGGAGAGATGAAATTGCTGATGCCGCATAATACCAGCCTAAGTAGCTAGCCAGGATACCCTCGTTATCTTTTATATTAGTTCCATCTTCTCGTTTATCTATTTGATCCGTACCAAATGCTAAGGAAGGTCCCCTAATTCCTCCTGCGCCAATGGCCATTATTACAAATGATGAGCACAAAAGAGCAAGCTGTGAAGTCGTTGAGGGACTGCAACTATGATCAATGCAAGGAGGTGGTCTTGCTTCTGGAAACATAGTCGTTGACCATAGTAGAATCATCCCCTTCAAGACAAGTATTGAATCCATTTTAGTATGTGCATTTTTCGAACAAGTTGAGTCAAAATACGGAAGTTATATACGTACTTCTAGGAGACATGTTAGCTTTTGCATCCATATCAAATTTGACTTGTAAGAGATTTGACCAAGGGTCCTAATCCTATATATTGACTTGCATGGGTTTGCCTTACCTGACATGGGATTATATATCTCAGCAAGGCCCCTCACGTCCCTTGACAAGTAGCTGGCCTTGGCGTTGAGGTTTACAAGGTGGACATATCTACTTAATTATCTTATGGAAACAAATACTCTCTCCGCTCTTAAAAAAAGTTCATCTATTCTTTTTAGACAGTTTTAAAAAAGTCACTTTTTATTCTATTTTTTTAAAAGTTACTTTTATCATTTTACCCTTGATTTGATTGTTAGATTTTGAGGTTGATAAACACAGTTTGCTACGAATCCAACTAGAAAATAATAACGTAATTTAGGGAAGGCTAAATGTACCAGAAGGCTGACAATGGATCCAAATCCGATGGCCCAAAAGCGGCCGAGGAAAGAATCGGCAAGAAAAGCTCCGAGAAGAGGGGTGAAATTGCTGGCGGAAGAGTAAAAATTGAGAATATTGGTGCCGGAAGCCATATCCAAATGGTACTCATTCACCAAGTACAGTATCATGTTTGGCGTCAATCCCAGACTTGCCACCTTCTCAAATCCCTCATTTGCTTCAGTTTCACACACACACACACACACAAAAACAAACTCAATCAGAACACTACTGATCACAATTACAATGCCACCCTGCTGTTCCTAATTGATGCACATATGCTACTATCCACGTGAGTGTGTGTTCGTGTTTGTGTTTAGTTGTGATACAAGTGTGTGGGGGAAGTGCTACAGTCCTCAGGAGCGACGATCACGCCAGCACATTAATGATTCTCTTTTGACTATCAAAAATTCTAAAGTACAATTTTTTTTACGGAGGAAAAAAAAACGTTTTCTTTTGCATCGTCGAATTAGCCTCTCCATATACTATCTGCTTCCCCAGGCTTATCCGAGGCACTGAGGTAAGATGGACCGGAAAGGTTCCAGATCTGTGTGCCTAGTCGAGAACGAGTGTGTGAAAATGAGTATAGAATGGGTTGAAGGAACCTGGAAATGAGATGGGTTGTAAGTGAAATGTACCGATGATGAAGGGCAAGGTTCTGATGCCACCCTTTCTGTTGGAGTTATTCAGGAGAGGCTCTTCAAGCTCGATCACCTCCTTCTTTCCCTTTGCAGAACTAGACTCCATTTCTGATTTTCAACGTTGGAGCCTCGCAATCAGATACTGTTCTAAATAGATTTTTATGGAGAGTGTGTGTTCATGCGTGTGAGAGAACTCTTCGTTTAGACGTAAAACGTTGTTGTCCATTTCTTTTGTTCTTAGCACCAAGTAAGTATGTGAATAGGTCCCCTACGGATCCTAATTCGTAAAAAGAAGTCATATCCTTTCACAGTTTAGTCGTCTTTCTTAAAGAAAATACCTAGTCGTCTTCTTAAAAAAAAAATATTTGACGGTATTTTTTAAAAGAAAATACCTAGTCGTCTTCTTAAAAAAAATATTTGACGGTATTTTAAAAATTTTTGTCCTAGTAAGTATTCTTTTCGTTCAAAATAAGCGTCCATATTAATTTTACATGGGTTTTAAATAAAATAGTTGATTCCAAACAATTTTTTTCTTTAGTATCCTCAATATATTCCTTAGTGGTATCAAATTTATAAATCTCTTTTAGAGGTGAGCATAATTTTTTCAAAATTGGACCGAACCAATTTATTGGTTTGATTCCGGTTCTAAATAATTAGTAGAACCGGTCAATTGATTCGGTCCCGGTTTTGAAACTTATCAATCGATTCTGGAACCGGACCGGACCAACAGCTATTTTATATATATATATATATATATATATATATTAATAAATTAATATTTTATAATTTATGATTTTTATCCATAACCCTAAATATAAATAGTAAATTTCTATTTCTTTTCTTTTTTGCCATAATATTCAACAACAAACTTTGTAATTATTGAATGTACTATCTTTATTTTTTTTTCTGTCACATGAACTAGATTGTAATGCTATGACTCCAAACATTTTAATTTGAATGTACTATCTTTATTTTTTTTTGTCACATGAACTAGATTGTAATGCTATGACTCAAAACATTTTAATTGTTGAATGTACTATCTTTATTTATTTATTTTTTTCCTTTTGTGAACTAATTTGTATTTTCAACGTTTTACTATTATGAAATGTTCTTTAATCTTTGTATCAAATATTAAATTTTATTATTTGTTTGAATTAAGCTTTTAAGAACCAAAATATTGGTCTGGTTCTGGTTCTCATATATTTTAGATTGGTTTTGGACTAGACGAATGTATTGGTTCTCATACATCTTGGGTTGGTTCTGATTTTGAATTTTTTAAGAATCGGAGTATTAGTCTGGTTCTGATTCTTCATTTTTTTGGTAAAAACTGGACCGAACCGGACCATAATCACCCCTAATCTCTTTACTTTACTTTTTTTTTTTTAATCTAACAATCAGTAAGGCATGATAAACAATTTGTTAATTTTTTAAAGAGTAATGCTATGTGTACCTAAAGAGTATCAAATTTTTTGTACCAAATGATGTGTCAGCTGTCAGCTAATGTGGCAGCTGATGTGGTAAAAAAAATAAAATTAAAAATAATACTTAATACATCACATCAACTGTCACATCAGCTGATACATCATTTAGTGTAAAAAATTAATACTCTTTAAATACCCACAGCATTACCTTTTTAAAAAAATAAATAAAATAAGACACTTATTTTGCAACGTTCCGAAATAAAGTAAGAGATAATTATTTTAAAACAGAGGGAGTATACTTTATACTATTTCAATTACACTATTGCTATCATTATAGGGAATATAATATTAGTGCCGTGCTATCCGCATGTATTACAATTATAGTTTTATATAAATATCTTCAATTATAAATAAAATTAAAAATTCAATTTCTTTTCTGTAAGGTACTATAAATTTTTATTTTGTTTATATATTTTCTCAATAACAAATTCATAATCAGGTCATTCAATTTAACATATGTTAGATGTTCTTTACATGAAATTTGATTTAAAGCTCTACTACTGGTCCTCTACCAACTTCATCAACAACTAGTTGCACACCCATGCATTGCACGGATAAGTATATATATTTTTTAATTAAATTATACACAAAAAAATAAAGACGAAAAATAAAATTAAGAGAATAATTAAAAAATAATATTAGAGGCAAACTACTTAAATAAAAGAAAACATCACACTTTGATTTTGTTGTCTCAATTATAAAACAACTAATGGATACGTATTATTTGTTTTCTATCACAGCAGTAGAAATAAAATTTATAGATAGGTCATAGGACAACAACTAATTAGAAAAAACAGAATTTAGAAGATGTTTTATGTATTTACCTCCGCGTCCACAACCACTAATTCTAAACTCGGTGGGAGGACAGAACATTTTCTTGAAAGTCGTACCTTAAGAATTCAGTTTGATCTTCTATTGGGGATATCTTTTAGAAGGTTGATACGAAAGTCATTTCAGTTTCAGAATAAGATGTGATATCAGATTTTAAGTTAAAAATGATAATGTCTTTTTTACTCTACACGATAAACTGACTCAAGATCGAATTTCAACTTTGCAGAGAATTAGAATTGCTCGGAAGTATGAATATAAAGGTGAAGGGATTTCGAAGGGTCACCATGGCTTTCGTGAACACCATCAGACTTTCCATTGGAAATAAAGAAAAATAATTTGGAAAATGAGTGTGGCTATTTCCACCCCAAAAGCTATTATACACCCTCGTTCACATATTACAAAAATGTCATTATAAATTTTAACCTAAATGTCGTTAGTGTTGCTAAATTTGAAAAATCAAAATTTTAGGGTTATAGTTGCATTGTTCGGCAGCCCCTAACCGAACACCTTTAGTGGTGTTCGGGTATATAGAGCCAAATAACTTTAGCCCAGAAAATTTAATTTTTTAAAGTAAATTCACTATAAACCAAAAAATTTGAACATCAAATTGCAAAAAAATTGAAATGTAACTAAATCCTAACAATAATTTAAAATACAAATTGCAAAACAAGTGTTATTTAAACCTAAACTGCCCAAAAAAAAAAAAAAAAAAAAAGTCCTCCATCTCCAACCATGAATAAGACTTCTGCTTCATGGTTAAAGGTCCTATAGTTCTTGCGAAGCCAATCCCTATTATACAGAAAAGCTCTTATCGACAAGGGGAGCCGGCTCTAAAGCTTTTTGATGACATGATCTCCAGTACCCTAGCCTCTTCTTTCAAATAGACATTGGTAGGCAAGTTCTAACATGGAGAGAGGGAGAGAGAGAGACGGGGGAAGGAGCAGACAGTAAGAAGGAAAAAAAAAAACAGAAGAGAGAAAGCAGTATTATATTCATAATAACAACAAGGATAACAAAAGTATTAATAAAATAATACTCAAAATGAATCGTAATGATCATAAAAAGAACAATGATAGTGAATAACTAAGAGTAATATTCAAATGGTAATGATCATAAGAATAATAATTTGTACCAAAAAAAGAATAATAATGTTAATTATAATGCTAATAATTAGTAAAATAACGGTAACATTTGACCAATTTTAAATGTAGTCATCCATTAGAAAAAAATTGATTTTGGTCATCGATATGATTAATATTTTGAAATGTTCTCGCAACATGGACTAAACTATTAAGTTATTGATACAAGTTAGTCACATGCGTGGGATCACATGATTAACAGAGATTACGTTCTGCTTGGTCGTTGCTGACGAGGGAGGATGAGTCACTTTGGGCGGTAATAACGCCTTAACACACTAGTGAGTTTTTAACAGTCAGGGTGATTCATTCTCTCACATCGACTAGGCAAAAGGTAACCCCGTTAGTCATGGACTAACTTTCGTCCATACTGTGAGGACATTTTGAAATGTTAACCTAATTAATGACTAAAATCAATTTTTCTTAATTGGTAACTACATTTAAAATTGGCCAAAATCCAAGCGACCTTTTTATTCATAATGGCCAAAATATAAATATAATAATGATTATAGTAATACAATCATGATTAAGTCTTAGTCATATTCATATAACAATAATTACTCCGTCTTTTAAAATAAAAAAAAAGTATTGTACACGCAATTTTCCATCTTAATTAGTTCTAAAATAAGCGTTCACTTTCCAATCTTTTGTTTAAGATACTGCTTTTACCATTTTGCCCTTAAAAAATAAAATAAAATAAAGTCATAACATTTATAATAGAGTCAAGTAGCTTTTCTTAATTTGTATAATGAAACAAATAAGACTTTTTTTTAGAAATGTGATACTTATTACTCGTATTACTTTCATTTTAGTAATTTATTTGTATTCAAAAGAGAGTTCTTACCTAAGATGTCTTTTGGTATGAAAATTTGTTAGAATAATTATTTTTAAGATCTTTTGAACATGAAAGCTTTTAAATTGAACTCTTTGATATTTTCCCTTGGTTTTTATTTTTTATTTTTTTTAATTGTTTTAAATTAAACCAGATCATGACTACATTAGATTCACATATGGGACTAGAAACAAAAGTCCCATAGCCTAAGGATCCAATAAACGTTAAAAACATAGCTCTTATGAATCGATCCGAAGAAAACATAGGCACTAAACGCATCTCCTATACGTTAAATGCAGCCCCTTGGCGAAATTACTAATGAACTAGCGAGGTAACGATCTCTCGAGTGATTTAATTCATTCCTTACCGACCTCTCCAACTGAAAGAAAGAACTCCCGACTTGATCTCGGGTTACGTATTGTATTCGCTATTTATAGGTTACATATCCGTCCGTTTCCTAGTTTGGGAAGAATTTGTGTTTGCAGTTTGGGTTGGTGGGGTTTTAGTAGCGGTGAGAGCAATAGTGGGTGGGGTCGAGAATTTCTTCAGGAGTTTTTCCTCTTGATGTAAAAGGTCAGATAGTTCTTGGAGGGTGGGTGTGGGTCGAGTGTTGAGGGAGGTAATGAACTCCTTATATTCAGCACCAAGACCATCAAGAATATGGTCAACAAGATCAAGGTCAGACATTGGAGAGTGAGCAGCGGTGAGGGATGCGGCTATGGATTTTGCAAGGAGAAGGTATTCAGAAATCGATTGGTCAGGCTTTCGTTGAAGGTTATTCAGTTGGGTTTTGAGAGTTCGTATATGAGTACGAGAGGAGGAAGAGAAGAGGGCTTGTAGAATTTCCCATGCGTCTAATGATGTTTCACAAGAGATTAAGCGAGTTTGTACTGATTCATTAGACGTGGCTCGAATCCAAGACAGTACAAGGTGGGTTGCACTTGACCAATATACGAAGTCGGGGTTGGGTATGCCTTTTTCCAGTTTAGGAGGGGAAGGAAGAGGCTCGGAGATTACTCGGACCAGCTTGTGGGTTTTTAAAATTGACAGAAATTGCGATCGCCATAACAGGTAATTTTTGTTGTTAAGAATAGTGTTGGACATGAGGGATTGGGGATTGAAGTCAAGAGGAAGAGGGGGGTACTTGGATTCTGCTGTCGTGTTTTCTGCTGTTGTGTTTTCTGCTGTTGTGTTGGTTTCCATGGCTGCGACAAAGAGAAACATGACAAGAGGAGAAGAGGTTGACGATATTGACGCAACGGACAGGGGCTAGCAGCGGAGTTGCAGTGGCTGAGGATATAGGTCCTGAACGTCTATGCTAGATCTGATACCATGAAAGAAAGAACTCCCGACTTGATCTCGGGTTAAGTATTGTATTCGCTATTTATAGGTTACATATCCGTCCGTATATGAATTGGAAACCAACTCTTATAATGTAAAGGAAATAAGGAAACAACGGAAATAAGGAAACAACTAGGAAACGGACTGGGTATAGGAGTCCTTATACAAACTGTATGTCCAATGTCCTAAGTAAAACATACGTTATCTATCACCAACTTCATCTTCGATCCATGCCACTTCTCCTTTTACAAGGATACCATACCCAACAAACAAGTAGAAAATACATTAAGTTGACGAAGCTCAAACCAGTAAGAAGCCAATAGTAGTAATCATAGTGACCTTCATTAATATTGCTAGAAATCCAGCTTACGTTGCCTCCTCTTGTTGTAACCTGATCAACAGTGCTCACTATAATACTTGCCAAGAAGCTTGCCACACACCCCGCAAGTCCACCTATACTGGAAGCTATACTAGACATGCTCTTGGGGAACTCTGAAATATAGAACTCGATTTGTGCAATTATGACCAGAGCATCGGCAAAGCCACCGAGGACATGTTGTGGGAGTGTCCACAAAGCTGATATGTTGGTTATGGCTTCTCGGTCGTCAGCGAATCCTTCCTTTATAGCAATACCACGTCGGATACTCTCTATAACTGCTGAGTATGCCATGGACAAGCTAGAGAGAAAGATTCCAAACCCGATTCTTTGTTTAGCACTGAAATGAACTCGTCTACCCATGATTCTTGACGCTATAGGTAGGATTGCATATTGATACAAAACAAGCCATATCATGACAGACAATATGGTGAACATTCCAAAAGAGCCCGCTGGAATCTCAAAGCTCGAAGTGATGTGCCGATCCATGGATTTTACTTGGATTGTCGAAAATGTGCTCTGGCTTGAATTTATGGACAACAATATCCCGGTTGACCACATTGGTATTATATTCAGTAGTGCTTTTAGCTCCTCTACTTGATCAACTGTACAAAGTCTCCACGGGTTGTTAGCTCTTCCATCAGAGATTAAGTCTTGCTTAGGATCTTTGATAACACAGGCTTTATTTAAAAACCTACGTGAATGAAAACAAGGTTTATTAGATCACAAATCAAAATGGAATATGAAGATGACCAGGTAGTTATATACCTTAGTCTGTTAGTTGGAACCAGAAATGTTGATCCTTTATTGTGATAAAACAATGTTTTGTCACTTTTTGATAACACACTGAGATGTCTGTTCTTGGAGGATGCCACGATCACTTGAATGAGCCCAATGAACAAGCTGGCTTTAGGCTTCAATTTGATATAGAAGGTAGAAGCTAGAAAAAATGAAAGAGCTGACGAAAACATGCATGCAACTGGTATTCCAAAACCAATTTCCCATCCAAAGTGTTCTTGAAAATATGCGAAGCAAATTATACCAACGAGAGATGAAAGTCCTGATGCAGCATAATACCAGCCTAAGTAGCTAGCCAGGATACCCTCTTTATCTTTTACATTAATTCCATTTTCTCGTCCATCTACTTGATCCGTACCAAAGGCTAAGGAAGTTCCCCTTATTCCTCCTGCACCAATGGCCATGAGTACAAATGAGGTGCACAAAAGAGCAAGCTGTAAAGTCGTTGAGGAACTGCAACTGTTACTTTCGATGCAAGGAGGTGGCCTTGCTTCTGGAAACATAGTCGTTGACCATAGTAGAATCATCCCCTTCAAAACAGGTATTGAATCCATTTTAGTATGTGCATTTTTTGTACAGTTTGAGTCAAAATACCAGCCAGTGGAAGTTATATGCGTACTCCAAGGATATATTTTAGGTTTGAGTCCATTTAAATAACTTGAAAAAAATTTCATGAGAACTTTTGTTCAATGTAATCTCTATATATATATTGAGTCTAGGGTTCATATTAAATTTAGCTTTGTAAGAAGTTTGGCCAAGGGTTTCACATATGTACAAGGTTTTAGTTACCTGACATGGGATTACATACCTCAGCAGGGCCCCTCGCCGTCCATCACATGTAGCTGGCCTTGAGAGTTACAGTAGGGAGATTATATTGGGTAACAAAACATAACTTAGACATTGGGTATGCACGTGAAAAAACGTCTACTTTGAATCCAATTGGCATCCTAAAGAGAGATTGTCTCATGTATTCTCATTTTACGTGTGTTGTCTAGCCTAACAGCTTTTACCTACCATCTATCATTGACATTTCTGGGATCCTTTCTAGGAGTCTAATTCCAGACCAATTTGTTACAGGTTTAACCTCATCTCAATTCTCATCTCATCTCATCTCAAGACTAGATAGTTTACGATGTGCCTTTGCTTGGCTAGATTTCCTCAGATTTTAGGTCGGTCTCAATAATTACGAGGGCGCCGGATTTATAGAGGTCATTGAATTTTTTTAATGCTAGTTTGTTCTGTCATCTTTCACACCCACACACACACACGTCTACATTTTCGATGTTATATAGTGATGAAATTTAATTTTTGTAACATCTCGCGCTATTTTCTTTACTTAAGTCATGCTTCTTATGATAGTTTTGGAGGGGCATCTCTTCCTTAAGTAATACTATATATCTCCATTATGCTCAAAGAGTCCTATATATTTTCCTATTTCTGTGTCTTTAGGAATGGAGGGAGTATATTTTTCATTGCTGTACCCTCAAAGACTATGAGGCGAGTTGAAAGCCGTACGTTAGCATAACGTCAACCTAACTCAACTTGTTAATACCTAAAGCGTGCATTTGCTTGAGTGACAAATAAAGGGTAAGAAGATAAAATTCAGTAAGTCGCGTGCAGCAATGACGTTAAATGATGCCCAACAAAAAAAATCCAACTAGAGAATAAAAACGTAATTTAAGCATGGAAATGGGAATGGAAATATACCAGAAGGCTGACAATAGATCCGAATCCAATGGCCCAAAAGCGGCCGATGAAAGAATCAGCAAGAAAAGCTCCGAGAAAAGGTGTGAAATTGCAGGCGGAAGAGTAAAGATTGAGAATGTTGGTGCCGGAAGCCATATCCAAATGATACTCATTCACCAAGTACAGTATCATGTTTGGCGTCATCCCCAGACTTGCCACCTTCTCAAATCCCTCATTTGCTTCAGTTTCACACACACAAACACAATCAGAAATCTAAAAATTACAATGCCAGCCTTCTCTTTCTAATTGACGCACTTTTTTTTTTTTGTTGTTGTCGGGGCGCATGGAATGGGAACCTGAAATCTCACACTTTGCGAGGCCACCCATTAATGACCTGATTGACGCACATATGCCACCATCCAAGTGAGTGTGTGTGTGTTCGTGTTTAGTTGTGTGTGTATGCGTGTAGGTAGGCCTAACAATGGAGCAGATTAAGCTTATTACTCCCTCCGTTCCAGGTAAAGAGTCTACTTTTGACTTTTTTTGGTCAACTAAGCTAAAGTTTGATCAATAATTAACATAAATCTAGTGATTTTTACAAAGTTATTAAAGTTGTAGTCTATAGTATTATTAAGATAGTTTTTAATTAATGAAATTTTATTTCTTAAAACATAAGTAACGTATGTAAATTTTTTATTTGATTTAGTCTTATGTTGACTTCTATAAAAGGAAAGTGGACTCTTTGCCTGGAACGGAGGGAGTAATAAGCTTACTAATAGATCAGCTCAGAAATTCTGTGTGTATGCGATATGGGTAGGCCTGACAATGGAGCAGATTAAGGTTATTAAGCTTATTAATAGATCAGATCAGAAACTGTGTGTGTGTTTGTGTGAAAATTAATGAGTAAAGAGGGTTGAAGACAAGAAATGAGATGGGAGTAAAAATGAAATGTACCAATGATGAAGGGCAAGGTTCTGAGGCCACCCTTTTTGCTGGAGTTATTCAGCAGAGGCTCTTCAAGTTCAACCATCTTCTTCTTTTCCTCTGCAGAATAAGACTCCATTTTTTCAAATTTCTCTTTGCTGCTCTGTGCTTCAATTCCCCCACTACTTTACTTGCTCACAGTTCACACAAGTTTATATGCAGAATACATAGAGGTGGAGTATATATAATGCTATTATTATGCCCTTAATTATTTGAAAAGTTTAAGATTCACAGGCAGGCTTTTGTTTAATTCAACTATTCCCTCCTAAAATTAATAATTTATTAAGTTTTATTTAAAAAAATAGAGTACTACCTCCGTCCTATCAAAATGGAGTAAAAAAGTCATGTTTGAATCTTTTAGTTAAATAATATATTTTCTAAATATAAATTTAACTTATATATTTTTATTTTTTTTAAAATTATAAAATATATAATTTATAATATTTTAAAAGTATTACAAATTATGTATTTTATAATTTAAAAAAATAATATATATATGTTAAATTTATATTTGAACAATATCTTGTTTAATAAAAAAACAAACAAAAAAATTTTAAAGTGAACGAGAATATAGGAGCGGAGTAATTCTTACTTTTTCACAAGGGATAAGGAAAAGGAAGGAGGAACCCTCAAATTTTACGTCTGTCTCCCCCATACCTTCATGTGTGTCTTTCTCTGTTTGGAAACGTGGTTTCAGAGTTAAAAAAATTTGATTTTAAAAAGATATCTTCATCGAGTTGTACTATGCAGGAATGGAATCAAATTCTATTCTATCTTTGCTATAATGATACATATGATGTAAGAAGATTACTCTCATATTCTCTCTCTAACAAAAACACTTTGATGTCTTTGCGTCACATATGTGAATTTTAAAAAATTATGATCAATTTTTTACTATATGTATCATTATCCATTAATTAATTCTAATAAAAGAGTGAGTTCCGGCCCATTTTTTAATAGAGTATTTAAGTATTACTCTTATATACTACCTCAGTCTTGAAAAAAATAATTACTCTTAAATACTCTCTCCGTCTTGAAAAAATAATTTTTTTTACTTGGTATGTAAAAAAAATAGACTTATTTCTAAAAGAAAATTATATTTATAGTGCGATCAAAAGGAGGTACAAATTACAAATAAAAGCTACAATCTTAAAAGTTTGACTTGTCAAATATAATTATTTTCTGAAAAAGAAAAAGAGTATTGTATAACACACTATTAATATTTTTAATTAATACAATATAATATATTAAACCCATTTTTTAATTATAATGATATACTTATTCTGCAACTAAAGTTTTTTTTGAAAGATCAAACTATATGAATAAAAAAAGAGTCTACTTTCTCTTAATTTTTTCTTGAAAAAAAGTTAATATTTTTAAATTTAATCTACAAATTTTTATTACTTTTTAATTTCTTTCTATCTTTCAAAAATATGAGTCATTTTTTATGTCTAATACCGAAAAATATATAATTTTAGATTTTAGTGCGATTTAAAGAATATACTTATAAATACGAATATCTTTTTTAAGAGTTTAAATTTTTCAATATAATTAATCGGAACAAAGAATACAATATATAAATGTGATGTAGGAACATACTAAAATCTCAGTCTTAATAAAGAATATACTTATAATTAACAGACTGGAGGGAATGTAAAATTTGCAATACAAGTTACAACTATGAAATTATAGTATTGATTTTGGTAACCAAAATAAATAATATTTTAGCTAACATGTATCTAAAGGAAATTAGACCCATTTAAACCATATTTATAGAGATTTTATTCTAATACTCGTTCTAGCGTAAAACTATTTATTTATAAATTCAGTTTCACCATAAGCTTTGTGGAGTGGCAGAATTGTAATATGAATTGCGGTATTATAGGGGTGTAAATTTGAATCGCGAAACCGATCCAAACCAAACCAAACCGAGCGGTTTGGTTGGGTTTTAAACTAGGGTGGTTCGGTCATAATTTGAAAATTTTATAAAAGGGTCAGTTCGGTTTGTGATTTTAAGGGTGAAACCGAACCAAAACTACTCAACTTCTTCCTTCCCCTACACACTCTTAGGGGCGTATTCCGTAACTAATCAAAACCATTATATATATATATATATATATATATATATATTAAAATTGGTGAAGATGCCTAATATTGTGACATCTTACCATCCTTTAGATCTCTTTCAATTCTCAAGCCTCAAGTAAGCGAGTGAGATGACTTTTTTTTTTTTTTCTAAGTGACCATTACTTAATAACTTGTAACACCGCAAACACAAATGATTAGGATGTTTGTTCAGAACTCATCTCTCTCTGTTTTCACACACAAACAAATGATTAGGATGTTGAAAGCTGAAGTTGTATTATTCATATATAGCCTGCAGCACATCAAATGTCTGGGCTCATGATAAATACAAACATGGTTGTTAGTAAGATTTTGTAAAGTCAATACTGGGATTAGTTAGTTTCATTTTCTGAAATGAATATTAAAGAAAGACCAAACAGTTTCCAAGCCATCAAACAGTACCATTGCTGATTTAATTAATGCAGATAAATAAATAATGATCAAATGCAAGATAAATGAATTAAGAGACAGAAGTTGACATTGCAATTTGCTATATAAGAATTGTGTGTTCCTTTCCTACATAAAATAACTATAACAACCACACCCTTGGATGTATCCAGTCCAGTACGTATCAGATGGTTTTTATTATTATTGAAATGCATGTGAATGCAGCAAGCATTGAAGAATGTTAGTTGACTCTTAGTTTTCGAAATACTTGTTTCATTCACATTCACTCTGATAACCATTAGCTGTAATTACTTGTTCAGAACTCATCTCTCTCTGTTTTCACACACAAACAAATGATTAGGATGTTGAAAGCTGAAGTTGTATTATTCATATATAGCCTGCAGCACATCAAATGTCTGGGCTCATGATAAATACATACATGGTTGTTAGTAAGATTTTGGAAAGTCAATACTGGGATTAGTTAGTTTCATTTTCTGAAATGAATATTAAAGAAAGACCAAACAGTTTCCAAGCCATCAAACAGTACCATTGCTGATTTAATTAATGCAGATTATTAGAGATTAATCCGTGATGATTCTCATTGCTTAGGATCGTTAATATACATGCTGTACAAGCTTAGTTTAAGGCTAGAAATTAGGAAAGTGAATAACTGATTACATCACAATCTATGCTATCCTAAAATAGAAGATTACGATTACAAAGAATATTTACAAAAATATTGTTGTCTAACACACCCCCGCAGTCGAAGCGGGAGGTAAGCGAACGCTTAGACTGTCCCGAAAGTCATCAAATAAAACGCGCGGAAGACCTTTGGTGAAAATATCTGCAATCTGGTATCGAGACGGGACATGTAGGACACGTACTTCACCACGCGCAACTTTTTCACGGACGAAGTGAATATCCATTTCGATATGTTTGGTGCGCTGGTGTTGTACTGGATTAGTGGATAAATATATTGCGCTAACATTATCACAATGGACGAGTGTAGCTTGACGGATAGGACAATGAAGCTCAAGAAGTAAGTTTCTGATCCAGCAGGTTTCTGAAACAACATTAGCGACACCCCTGTACTCGGCCTCAGCACTAGACTTAGAAAGAGTCGGTTGACGTTTTGATGACCATGAAATGAGGTTATCACCAAGAAATACACAATAACCCGAAGTAGATCGGCGAGTGTCAGGACACCCTCCCCAGTCTGCATCTGTATAAGAGACCAATTTGCCAATGGAAGACTTATAGAGATGTAGGCCGAACAAAAGAGTGCCCTGAATGTAGCGCAATATGCGCTTAAGGGCATGCATGTGGGCATTTCAAGGAGCATGCATATGAAGGCAGACTTGTTGCACTGCATAAGAGATATCAGGGCGAGTGAATGTGAGATACTGTAATGCACCTGCAAGTTGTCTGTACTTTGTGGGATCATCATAAGGAGCATCTGTGGTGGCACTAAGTTTGGACTTAGTGTCAACCGGTGTAGGGCATGTGCTGTAATTGTACATGCCCGCCCGTTCAAGTATCTCCTCGGCATACCGTTTCTGGGAAAGGAAGAGGCCATTCTCATGTCTGGTGACACCAATCCCCAAAAAATAACTTAAAGGGCCAAGATCTTTCATAACAAACTCCGAGGCCAAAAGAGCCATGATAGATCTGCGAAGATTATCGATGAGGCTGTGAGAATAATATCATCAACATAGAGCAGAATGTATGCAAGATCAGAACCCATCTTGTAAATGAACAGGGAATGATCAGAAGTGCTGTGAGAAAATCCAATGGAGGATACATAGTCTGCAAAACGCTGGTACCAGGCTCGGGGAGCCTGTTTCAAGCCATAGAGAGATTTCTGTAACAAGCAAACATGATCAGGATATTTGGGATTTTTGAATCCCAATGGTTGATGCATATACACGGTCTCATGGAGATGACCATGTAAAAAGGCATTCTTGACATAAAGCTGATGAATGGGCCAAGAATGTGATAAGGCAATGCTCAGGACAGCTCGAATGGTAGCAGGCTTAACCACTGGACTGAAGGTTTCATCACAATCCACACCTTGCTTTTGAGACCTGCCATCACCTACAAGTCGGGCTTTATGTCGCTCAAATTCACCATTAGACTTTCTCTTATGACGAAAAATCCACATAGACCGAATGACATTCACATTGGTATGTCTAGGTACTAGTTTCCATGTCTCATTTTTAATTAGAGCATTATATTCATCTAACATTGCATGTTTCCAATTTAAGTCATGTAAAGCACTAACCAGATTTTTTGGTATGGGTGAGACGGTGGTAGTGGTCGCGGTGCTTAAATTGGTAGAGTATTTGCGGTTAGGTTTGAAAATGCCATTGAGACTACGGGTCGTCATACGATGAGACACGGGTGTAGTAGAGCTAGGTCCGGTTGGAGGTGAAGGTTGGGGCTGAATTTTTGGACTGGGGCCTGATTCGGTGAGTGGGTGAGACTGGCAGGAGGAGGAAGGCTGACTGTTGGGCTGTGGGGAATGTTGGGCTTGGGAGAGGCTGCTGGGCCATGTAGAGGACTGATGCACAACTGGGGAAGGAGAGGGGCTAACTGGGCCATTTTGAGGAATGAGAGGGGCGGACTGGGCAGGAGTCGCGGATTGGGCCTGTTGGGCTGTGACAGCAGGTGGAGGAGTTGGGGAATGGTATGTTGGTGGATCAAAATGTGTTTGTGAGTTAGTGTTTTACATTTGATAAAGAAAATGGGGAGGTAAGTCAGTAGTAAGAAATTCATATTCATGAGTGGTGGTGGTGTGAATTTTGGAGAAAGGAAACTCATTTTCAATAAAACGCACATGACGAAAAATGAATATTTTTCCGCTAGACATATCATAACATTTATATCCACGATGATTAGGAGGGTAGCCTAAGAATGCACAAGGAGTGGATCGTTCTTGCAATTTGTTTATGGTGGAGGAAGGAAAGAGGGGATAACAATGGCAACCAAAGACTCTCAAATAAGAATAGGTGGGATCCTTCTGATAAAGAACTTGAGTAGTGGAAAGGTTTCCTAGGACTTTGGTTGGGAGAATATTGAGAAGGTAGGTGGCCATAGCAAGGGCATGATGCCAAAACGATCCCGGGATAGAAGCATGAGAAAGAATTGTGCGCATGATATTATTAATGGTTTGAATGTGTCTTACGGCTTTGCCATTTTGAGGAGATGTGTAAGGGCAGGAGAGACGGAGTTGGATGCCATTATCGACACAGAATTGTGTAAATGGGCGATTTACAAATTCCGTGCCATTATCACATTGGAAGTTCTTGATGGGTCGTTCAAATTGTGTTTTAGTGAGAGCATGGAAAGCTTTAAAATATGGAAAGACCTGCGACTTTGTAGCAATGGGGTAAGTCCACAAGAATTTACTAAAATCATCAAGAAACAAGACATAATAACGATGCCCAAGCGAACTTGCAATGGGGGAAGTCCACAAATCACTATGAATTATTTCAAAGGGCAAAACAGTAAAAGACAAAGAGTCACAAAAAGGCAACTTGGTAAGTTTGCCAAGAGGACAAGAGAAACAAGAGTGTTTACGAGCCTTATTACAAGCAATAAACTGATTTTTACTAAGATGATGCAAAATATTATTTCCCGGATGCCCTAGGCGACTATGCCACAACTGGGTTGACAAAGCAGTGAGAGCTGAAGGAGATTGAGTAGAAATGGCTCGATTGGTGGAGAAGATAGGATAAAGATCACCAGTGCTGTCACATCTCATGATTTTGGTTCCCGTCTGTAGATCATTCACAGAAAACCCAAATGGATCAAACTCAACGGAAACAGAATTATCAGTGGTAAATTTTCGAACTGAAATAAGATTTTTGATAAGTTTAGGAGCATGTAACTTGTTGTTCAAGGTTAAGGGGGGGGGGATGGTAGGGTAGTGTTTCCATGACCGACAATTGGAATCAAATTTCCATTTCCAACAACAATGTGATGATTAATATTGCTCGAATTTAAATAGGAAGAAAACATATAGCTTGCAGCACATCAAATGATTAATATTGTTTGTGGTATCACTAACCAATCATATAATGTCGCATGATGTCAAAAGGTTTACGATAAAAGTTCAACAAGGTTAAATTGATGTAAAGATCAAAAAGTTCAACCAATCAAATTGATAGGAGAATACCATAAGATATTATTTAATTGGTTGGTGATGCCCAAATTACTCCTTTTTAAGTAATAATCCCGGAAAAAGAATTCTTTGTACCACTACTGTGTACCCCTTCCTGTACCACAAAACAATTAAAAATATTTAGCCCATGGCCACCCATGTTTTAATTTGTTGGGTGATACAGGGAGGATACACACAATGATATAGAGTATCTGAACTCAATAATTCTCCCTCTCAAAAAAAAAAAAAAAGGAAAAGTAAAAAAAAACAAAACAAAATGTTTCATCAAATAGCATAACATTCTAGGTGAGTAGGGAAAAAAAAAAACCTAAGTAGAAAAAAGGGTGGAATTAATAACTAGAAAAAAAAAAACCCTCAAAAAAAAGGAAAAAGATCGGTCGCATTTATTTCAGGATGGGGAGCGCTATTAACACCCCATTTTTCTATAAATATACCACTTTTCCTAATACACTCTCTAAACTAATTCCAATCAACCTAATTACTAAATACACCACCCCTACATTTCTTATTTTACCCCTCTCAATTAATTCACTCTTTTTTCTCAATAGATCCACCTAATATCAACACACCCACCCCCATTTATCAATACACCAACCTAAATAAACCCATTTCACGACAAAGAAAAAAGAAACAAAACCGCATTCCCTCCCCCCATTTCAAACGCAACATTGCTGCTTCTCTTCACTCATACCCACATTACCCCAAAGAAAAATAAAATTTTTTGAAGAAGAAACAATCCAGCAGACAACTTCAAGTATGGAGAAGGAAAAAGAAAAGGAAGAAGATGAACATCAAACAATGAGAATGGCCATAGGTATGAAATTCTGTTATTATAAAATTGATGGTTTTTATATGATGGTTTTTATTATTATTGAACATCAAACATTAACGACATTATATGATGGTTTTTATTATTATTGAAATGATGTGAATGCAGCAAGCATTGAAGAAGGTTAGTTGACTCTTAGTTAGTCTTCGAAATACTTGTTTCATTCACATTCACTCTGATAATCATTAGCTGTATTTTCTTTCTAAACCCCTCTAGCTTTGTGTGATAACTTTTTAAAGTTCTTAAACTATTTCGTAACAACCAAATTACTGGCTTATTTGGCCACAAAAATGCTCTCCTTCACTGGCGTACCTTCAGCTCGCTCAACTATCTGTAGCAACTGTCATACTAAAAGATTGAGTCAAACCTGAAAAACGCCGAAGTGAATGGAATTTTTTTTGTGATTTGCACCAGAAGAACAATGAGGAAGGAGAGAATCTATATATTATCTAAATAGAGTACTTTGAGTTCCATAATTCGGAATTCGCTCTACAATTGATCAAGTTATTTATTCTTGAAACAAATTAATTCTATCGTCCCAAGCATCTCCATGATGAGACAAAATAATGGACTGGTGCGGAAATGATCTCTGAAGTAATTTACCTCATTCATCCTCGACCTTGCCAACTTCATCCCCAACCCATATCACTAGTTCTCCTTTACAGGGATACCATACCCAACAAATGACAAGAAAATACATCAAGTTGAGGAAACTCAATCCAGTAAGAAGCCAGTAGTAGTAATCATAGTGACCTTCATTAATATTGCTGGAAATCCAACTTACTTTGCCTCCTCTTGATGTAACCTGATCAACAGAACTCACTATAAAACTTGCCAATAAGCTTGCCACACTCACCGCAAGTCCACCTATACTGGTCGCTATACTAGACATGCTTTTGGGGAACTCTGATATATAGAACTCGAATTGTGCTATTATGACCAGAGCATCAGCAAAGCCCCAAAGGATATAAAGTGGGAGTGTCCACAATGCTGATATGCTGACTATGGCTTCTGGGTCATCTGCATATCCTTCCTTTATAGCAATACCCCGTCGGATACTCTCTATAATAGCTGCGTATGCCATGGACAAGCTAGAGAGAAAGATTCCAAACCCGATTCTTTGTTTAGCACTGAAATTAACTCGTCTACCCATGATTCTTGATGCTACAGGTAGGATTGCATATTGATAGAGAACAAGCCATATCACGACAGACAATATGGTGAACATTCCAAAGAGCCCGCTGGAATTTCAAAACTTGAAGTGATGTACCGATCCATGGATTTTACTTGGATTGTGGAAAATGTGGACTGGCATGAATTTATGGAGAACAATATCCCGGTTGACCACATTGGGATTATGTTCAGTAGTGCTTTTATCTCCTCTACTTGATCAACTGTACAAAGTCTCCATGAGTTTAAGGCTCTTCCATCAGAGGTTAACTCTTGCTTCGGATCTATGATAACACAAGCTTTACTTAAAAACCTACATGAATAAAACATGGTTTATTAGATCAGAATGCAAAACGGAATATATATGAAAATGACCATGACAGCTACTTATTATATATACCTTAGTTTGTCAGTTGGCACCACAAATGTTGATCCTTGATTGTGATAGAACATTGTGTCTTCACTTTTTGATGATAAACGGAGATGTCTGTTCTTGTAGGATGCCACAATAACTTGGACAAGCCCAATGAGCAAGCTGGATTTAGCCTTGAATTTGACGTAGAAGCTAGAAGCTAGAAAGAATGAGAGAGCTGCCACAAACATGAATGCAACTGGTATTCCAAAACCAATTTTCCATCCAAAGTGTTCTTGAAGATATGCAAAGCAAGTTATGCCAAGGAGAGATGAAATTGCTGATGCCGCATAATACCAGCCTAAGTAGCTAGCCAGGATACCCTCGTTATCTTTTATATTAGTTCCATCTTCTCGTTTATCTATTTGATCCGTACCAAATGCTAAGGAAGGTCCCCTAATTCCTCCTGCGCCAATGGCCATTATTACAAATGATGAGCACAAAAGAGCAAGCTGTGAAGTCGTTGAGGGACTGCAACTATGATCAATGCAAGGAGGTGGTCTTGCTTCTGGAAACATAGTCGTTGACCATAGTAGAATCATCCCCTTCAAGACAAGTATTGAATCCATTTTAGTATGTGCATTTTTCGAACAAGTTGAGTCAAAATACGGAAGTTATATACGTACTTCTAGGAGACATGTTAGCTTTTGCATCCATATCAAATTTGACTTGTAAGAGATTTGACCAAGGGTCCTAATCCTATATATTGACTTGCAAGGGTTTGCCTTACCTGACATGGGATTATATATCTCAGCAAGGCCCCTCACGTCCCTTGACAAGTAGCTGGCCTTGGCGTTGAGGTTTACAAGGTGGACATATCTACTTAATTATCTTATGGAAACAAATACTCTCTCCGCTCTTAAAAAAGTTCATCTATTCTTTTTAGACAGTTTTAAAAAAGTCACTTTTTATTCTATTTTTTTAAAAGTTACTTTTATCATTTTACCCTTGATTTGATTGTTAGATTTCGAGGTTGATAAACACAGTTTGCTACGAATCCAACTAGAAAATAATAACGTAATTTAGGGAAGGCTAAATGTACCAGAAGGCTGACAATGGATCCAAATCCGATGGCCCAAAAGCGGCCGAGGAAAGAATCGGCAAGAAAAGCTCCGAGAAGAGGGGTGAAATTGCTGGCGGAAGAGTAAAAATTGAGAATATTGGTGCCGGAAGCCATATCCAAATGGTACTCATTCACCAAGTACAGTATCATGTTTGGCGTCAATCCCAGACTTGCCACCTTCTCAAATCCCTCATTTGCTTCAGTTTCACACACACACACACACAAAAACAAACTCAATCAGAACACTACTGATCACAATTACAATGCCACCCTGCTGTTCCTAATTGATGCACATATGCTACTATCCACGTGAGTGTGTGTTCGTGTTTGTGTTTAGTTGTGATACAAGTGTGTGGGGGAAGTGCTACAGTCCTCAGCAGCGACGATCACGCCAGCACATTAATGATTCTCTTTTGACTATCAAAAATTCTAAAGTACAATTTTTTTTACGGAGGAAAAAAAACGTTTTCTTTTGCATCGTCGAATTAGCCTCTCCATATACTATCTGCTTCCCCAGGCTTATCCTTATCCGAGGCACTGAGGTAAGATGGACCGGAAGGGTTCCAGATCTGTGTGCCTAGTCGAGAACGAGTGTGTGAAAATGAGTATAGAATGGGTTGAAGGAACCTGGAAATGAGATGGGTTGTAAGTGTCATTAAGGGGTGGCCCAGTGGTAGAGCTGTGACTTCACAAAGTGTGAGGTTTCAGTTTCGATCCCTTCCCACGCCCCTTTACGACATCTAAAAAAAAAAAAAAAAAGAGATGGGTTGTAAGTGAAATGTACCGATGATGAAGGGCAAGGTTCTGATGCCACCCTTTCTGTTGGAGTTATTCAGGAGAGGCTCTTCAAGCTCGATCACCTCCTTCTTTCCCTTTGCAAAATTAGACTCCATTTCTGATTTTCAACTTAACAACTTTGGAGCCTCGCAATCAGATTCTGTTCTAAATAGATTTTTATGGAGAGTGTGTGTTCATGCGTGTGAGAGAACTCTTCGTTTAGACGTAAACCGTTGTTGTCCATTTCTTTTGTTCTTAGCACCAAGTAAGTATGTGAATAGGTCCCCTACGGATCTTAATTCGTAAAAAAAAGTCCTATCCTTTCACAGTTTAGTCGTCTTTCTTAAAGAAAATACCTAGTCGTCTTCTTAAAAAAAAATATTTGACGGTATTTTTAAATTTTTTGTCCTAGTATGTATTCTTTTCGTTTCAAAATAAGCGTCCATATTAATTTTACATGGGTTTTAAATAAAATAGTTGATTCCAAACAATTTTTTTCTTTAGTATCCTCAATATATTCCTTAGTGGTATCAAATTTATAAATCTCTTTTAGTGGTGACCATAATTTTTTTCAAAATTGGACCGAACCAATAAAAATTGGACCGAACCAATTTATTGGTTTGGTTCCGGTTCTAAATTTTAGTAGAACCGGTCAATTGATTCGGTCCCGGTTTTGAAACTTATCAATCGGTTCAAGAATTGGACCGGACCAACAGCTATATTATATATATATATATATATATATTAATAAATTAATATTTTATAATTTATGATTTTTATCCATAACCCTAAATATAAATAGTAAATTTCTATTTCTTTTCTTTTTTGCCATAATATTCAACAACAAACTTTGTAATTGTTGAATGTACTATCTTTATTTTTTTTCTTTCACATGAACTAGATTGTAATGCTATGACTCCAAACATTTTAATTTGAATGTACTATCTTTATTTTTTTCTGTCACATGAACTAGATTGTAATGCTATGACTCCAAACATTTTAATTGTTGAATGTCCTATCTTTTTTTTTTTCCTTTTGTGAACTAATTTGTATTTTCAACGTTTTACTATTATGAAATGTTCTTTAATCTTTCTATCAAATATTAAATTTTATTATTTGTTTGAATTAAGCTTTTAAGAACCAAAATATTGGTCTGGTTCTGGTTCTCATATATTTTAGATTGGTTCTGGACTAGACGAATGTATTGGTTCTCATACATCTTGGGTTGGTTCTGATTTTGAATTTTTTAAGAATCGGAGTATTAGTCTGGTTCTGGTTCTTCATTTTTTTGGTAAAAACTGGACCGAACCGGACCATAATCACCCCTAGTCTCTTTACTTTTTTTTTTTTTTAATCTAACAATAAGTAAGGCATGATAAACAATTTGTTAATTTTTTAAAGAGTAATGTTATGTATACCTAAAGAGTACCAATTTTTTTGCACCAAATGTCAGCTGTCAGCTAATGTGGCAGCTGATGTAGTAAAAAAATAAAATTAAAAATAATAATTAATACATCACATCAGCTATCACATCAGCTGATACATCATTTGGTACAAAAAAATAATACTCTTTAAATACCCATAGCATTACCTTTTAAAAAAATAAATGAAATAAGACACTTATTTTGCAACGTTCCGAAATAAAGTAAGAGATAATTATTTTAAAACAGAGGGAGTATACTTTATACTATTTCAATTACACTATTGCTATCATTATAGAGAATATAATATTAGTGCCGTGCTATACACATGTATTACAATTATAGTTTTATATAAATATCTTCAATTATAAATAAAATTAAAAATTCAATTTCTTTTCTGTAAGGTACTATAAATTTTTATTTTGTTTATATATTTTCTCAATAACAAATTCATAATCAGGTCATTCAATTTAACATATGTTAGATGTTATTTACATGAAATTTGATTTAAAGCTCTACTACTGGTCCTCTACCAACTTCATCAACAACTAGTTGCACACCCATGCATTGCACGGATAAGTATATAAATATTTTAATTAAATTATACACAAAAAAATGAAGACGAAAAATAAAAGTAAGAGAATAATTAAAAAATAATATTAGAGGCAAACTACTTAAATAAAAGAAAACATCACACTTTGATCTCAATTATAAAACAACTAATAGATACGTATTATTTGTTTTCTATCACAACAGTAGAAATAAAATTTATAGATAGGTCATAGGACAACAACTAATTAGAAAAAACAGAATTTAGAAGATGTTTTATGTATTTACCTCAGCGTTCACAACCACTAATTCTAAACTCGGTGGGAGGACAGAGCATTTTCTTGAAAGTCGTACCTTAAGAATTCAGTTCGATCTTCTATTGTGGATATCTTTTAGAAGGTTGATACGAAAGTCATTTCAGTTTCAGAATAGGATGTGATATCAGATTTTAAGTTAAAAATGATAATGTCTTTTTTACTCTACACGATAAACTGACTCAAGATCGAATTTCAACTTTGCAGAGAATTAGAATTGCTCGGAAGTATGAATATAAAGGTGAAGGGATTTCGAAGGGTCACCATGGCTTTCGTGAACACCATCAGACTTTCCATTGGAAAAAAAGAAAAATAATTTGGAAAATGAGTGTGGCTATTCCCACCCCAAAAGCTATTATACACCCTCGTTCACATATTACAAAAATGTTATTATAAATTTTAACCTAAATGTTCTTAGTGTTGCTAAATTTGAAAAATCAAAATTTTAGGGTTATAGTTGTTCGGCAGCCCCTAACCGAACACCTTTAGTGGTGTTCGGGTATATAGAGCCAAATAACTTTAGCCCAGAAATTTTAATTTTTTAAAGTAAATTCACTATAAACCAAAAAAATTGAAATGTAACTAAATCCTAACAATAATTTAACATACAAATTGCAAAACAAGTGCTATTTAAACCTAAAATGCCAAAAAAAAAAAAAAAAAAGTCCTCCATCTCCAACCATTAATAAGACGTACTTTTGCTTCATGGTTAAAGGTCCTATAGTTCTTGCGAAGCCAATCCCTATTATACAGAAACAAGTTTTACACCCGTGCGTTAAACGCATGGGCCAAATACTATCCTATTTCACGGAAAGATAATATTTTATGCAAATACTATCCTAGTTCAAGCTTATTTTCATTGACTCCATCATAGGAAACATATATACTCATTGGTCCAAAATAAGTATTCCCTTTTCCTTTTTAGAATGACCCAACAAAATAGAAAAAACAGAAGTAGGTGGAAGAAGAAAGGCTAACCTCAACATCCACCAGAAGCAACTCAAAAGATGGAGGAATCTTCATATCATTCTCAGGTTTTACTTCCCACTTTCGTGCTAATCTTACCTTAATCAATCAATCTGATCTTCCTTTTTTAATGTCTTTCAATAGAGTAAAAGTCATTTTATGTTCTTTGACTGGGAATAATGCAAAGTATATGAAAAAGATTGGCATAGGATGAAAAAGAAACAGATTTTGAAGAAAAATCGTATTATAAACTGGATAAATAAACTTGTTGATATTCTCATTTATTAAATTGGGGAATCCGAAAATAATCTTAAGAGGCAATCACTTAAATAAATATATATCATTGTATCGGTATAAATTCTAAAAAAAATTTATACACATTATTTGTTGGCTTTTCATCTTTATTGCATATCAATATCTTGAAACCAGAATGCTATGTTACCCTAGAAACTGCAACTGCCCATAGCTAAACACTGGTTTCATCAATGTTTATATGTTTTTGTATATACAAATAAAAATAAAATTACTTTAATGAACCAAAATATAATTTGATTAAAAATAAATTATCCAATTTCAACCATTAAAATTAAATCATTTGATTAAAATAAAATTATAAAGTAAATAAAAACAAAATACATATCGATTGACTAAAGTCAATCATCCAATGTCAACCATTAAATGTCTAAAATCAAATATTGGCGCATCATATCTTAATCCACCCCACATTTATTGAATAATAAAAATTATAATATATATATATATATATTTAATTAATTACGTGTCAATAAAAAATGGCCCAAATAATTCAAAACGAAAACCCAAACAAATAATTCAAAACGAAAACCCAAAACAAAAACGCAAATGATGCACATATGTGAGCTAAGTGCTCTAACCCTTCCTTTTAGCCTTTTTAGGGTTTCATCCACCGTCTAATGAACATGTAATTTTTTTCACTAAATAAAACTCATGCAATGATTATAAGTTTCTATATATACAAACAAAAACAAATAAATAAAAATTACTTTAATGAATAGCCAATCATCATTTGATTAAAATTAAATTATCTAATTTCATCCATTAAGATTAAAATTAAATTATATTATATACTTAATTAAGTACAGATAAAAAGAAATAAATTTAAGTACAAATCAATTAAAAATGACCCAAATAATTTAAATAATTTCAATAGCTAGAATCTACGGGCCCAAACTAAATGAAACACAAATAAATCGGGCCCGAAACAAAAACCCAAAAAGGCCCATATATTTATATGTGAGCTCAGTGCATTAACCCTTTGTTAGGGTTCCATCCGCCGTTTGCAACTCAAAAAACCTAACTCTAAATTTTAGCTTTCATCAGCCGTCTTCCAAAAAAACTATAACGATCTCTCTCCCCAATACGATCACTCTCCCCGAGGTTGGTGAGTGATTGGTACACTCTTCGAGCCGTCAAGGAGTTGCCAAAGTCCGTTGATTGGAGAGAGAAAGGCGTCGTCTGTCTGGTCAAAATATAGGCCAATACGGTGAGCTCTTGTAAATATTCATGCCTTCTAAATAAATACTCCATAAAAACATAAAAATTTATACATACAAATTGGTATTTATTTTAGGTTTTATGTTTTGGTATGTATGTGAGGTCCAAAATTCTGTCCTTAGTGTTGCTAAATTTGAAAAATCAAAATTTTAGGGTTATAGTTGTTCGGCAGCCCCTAACCGAACACCTTTAGTGGTGTTCGGGTATATAGAGCCAAATAACTTTAGCCCAAAAATTTTAATTTTTTAAAGTAAATTCACTATAAACCAAAAAAATTGAAATGTAACTAAATCCTAACAATAATTTAACATACAAATTGCAAAACAAGTGCTATTTAAACCTAAAATGCCCCAAAAAAAAAAAAAAAAAAAAGTCCTCCATCTCCAACCATTAATAAGACGTACTTTTGCTTCATGGTTAAAGGTCCTATAGTTCTTGCGAAACCAATCCCTATTATACAGAAAAGCTCTTATCGACAAGGGGAGCCGGCTCTAAAGCTTTTTGATGACATGATCTCCAGTACCCTAGCCTCTTCTTTCAAATAGACATTGGTAGGCAAGTTCTAACATGGAGAGAGGGAGAGAGAGAGACGAGGGAAGGAGCAGACAGTAAGAAGGAAAAAAAAAAACAGAAGAGAGAAAGCAGTATTATATTCATAATAACAACACGGATAACAAAAGTATTAATAAAATAATACTCAAGAGTCGTTTGGTAGAGGGATAAATAGGAGAATAACACTAAATTATTCATATTCTTTGTTTGGTAACTTTTTTTTATCAAGGATAAAAATATCCGAATTATCCGAATAACCACTTATCACCCCTTATTAGGGATTAAATAATACCTCCCTCCCCTGTTATAATTTAATCCCGCATAAACAAAAACTGAGACTATTATTTATTCCTAAATTACCCTCCCAGCTTTCCCCTTCCTCCTCCCTCTTCCCCGCCACCCCCCTCATCTCCTCAACCCACCATTTTTTTTTTAGTACCGTCCTCCCTTTCTCACTCACCCTCCCTCCTCCCTCCTCCACAGCTCCTCCCACCCAACCAACCAACATTTTTTTTTCTTTTTTCATTTCTTAATTTTTATATTACTATATTATGTATAAATTTATTTATACGTACAATACATATACATATTCATTTTTTAAAATAAATTAAATATATTAATATCTTTTTCTAGGTTGAGATTAAAAAGAACTTTAAAATTTATAAATTTGCAATTTTATTATCCTTATATACTTTATAATAATTATAAATAGCTAGGTTTATCTAATTTATACTAATATTGATTTTGCATTAAACAATGGAATTAACTATATTATACATAAAAATGCAGACAATAGTAGTTTGGAGAAAAAAACTCAAGTGAGATAAGGTCGAGTCATCATTTAATTAACCTAATTTATAAGGGTGTTTTTGGAAAAATAGCGTAATACTAAAATTAATTTGGGCTACCAAACTTCAAATTAGATAACTACCAGAATAAATTAATCTTATCCGTAATCTACCAAACACAAGATAACTCTATAACCGAGATAAAATAATCTCGGTTAAAATAATATATGTTATAGTATTAATTAATGTTATCCTGACTTTTCTACTAAACGACCCCAAAATGAATCGTAATGATCATAAAAAGAACAATGATATTGAATAACTAAGAGTAATATTCAAATGGTAATGATCATAAGAATAAGGAAGAGCAGCGCTAAACGCAGCCCCCCCCCCTCCCGGTGAAATTACTAACCTGTCATTTTCTATTTTATTTTTAAAATTTTTAAAAACTAAATTTTAAATATAGTTTCCCTTAATTTTAGAACATTTAAAATTGACCCCTAAACTATTAGTTTTTACAGCCCCCTATAACTTAGCCTTTAGATAATTTACACGCCCCTAAACTTTCGGTTTATCAGCCCCCTACAACTTAGGCTCCCAAAAATTATATAATAGCCCCCTAAATTATACATTTAGACCCCTCAATTTATTTTTAAAAGGAACGGATGAAATTTTTTTTCATCTTTTCATCCACAATATCTCTCTCTCTCTTTCTCTCTCAAGACTTTAAATTTTTTTGTCCAAATGTCTAATAATTCGGCTAATAACTCGGAAGGGAATCCAGTTCGGACAATTCAAAGGTAATTTTGTTTAAATTATTCGTTAATATGTATGTTTTTACTTTGTGTTAATTAAATTAAGTGCTTTGCGTTATTTGATTCGAAATTGTATATTTTTGGATTAATTATTTCGTTAAATAGACAAAAAAAAAAAAAAAGGCTAGATGCGCCGGTACCATGCGCATGTACAGGATGCCATGCGCGTGGTACAAGCGCATGTTGCACGGTTTATAGCATTTTTATTTAAAAAAAAAAGGTACATGCTTTGCGCATAAAATCTTGTACATGCGCATGGTATGGGCGCATGTACGGTATTTTATGCGCCTGTACTGGCGCATGTAGCACTAAATTTTTTTCACTTTAACCCTTGTATTTGTCTATTTTTGAAACTATTGCAGTTCACCCCGAGTTTGTTAGTTTCGTTAAATTGTTTGTATATTTGCATTTTACCCCTTGAGATTGTTAATTTTGTTAAATTGAATTAAAATATGCAATTTACCCCGAGTTTGTTAATTAAGTTAGAATTTTGAGGTTTATGAAAATGTTACACTTTCAATAACATTATGATTAAATATTTATTAATATCTTAATATTTAATTTTTATTTGATTTCTTAATAAATGTTACACTTTTACTCATTGCATTATTAAGTAATTTAGCTTAAATTTTTTTATGTGATTTATTAAATGTTACACTTTGTTTTTGTATTGCATTGTGCATTATGCTTAAAAATTATTTTCCCTCTTAATTTAACTTTGTTAACTTTTATGTTACATAATTATTAGTTTTCGGTCTATTAAATGAATTAATATAGTTGTATTATTTACATTTTGTTAATTACTATGAAATGTTGATTATAATTGCTTAAACAATAATTATTTGTGGCCTATGTTATTTGTTTGGGCGATTAATTGAATTAATTTTAATATTAAATTTTGCTTACACACGGTTAAATAATTACGGATTGTTCCCTATAGATGAAACAACAATTTATCCAGGATGTTAGCGGGTGCTTTGTTACGAAACAATATTCCGAGTTTAGTACAAGTGGGGGAATGGATTACTTTACGGGCATCTCAATAACATGCATATGATGATTAAGCGGCACGAAGTAGAAATGAAAGGAAAATTTTTTGTTTTGGATGCGAAAGAAGTGGGACTCCCAGAAGCTGGAGATGAGGCCGACCAAAGAAAAACGCGGTTCAAAGAAAATAAGATGTCCATTTGAGGTTCTGCGGTTCGGCAACTTGGTGGTAATCTTTGGAAAGTGCACGTTGGTGAGAATCGTCGACACAACCACCCACTTACTAAGTATGGGCGTGGCACGGATCGAGAACGTCACCGAAAGACAATTATGGAGTCGTTAAAGAACTTACACAAGACAATATGAAGCCGAAGCAAATTCTCAACCATCTGCATAATACGATCCCGATAATGTTAGCTCGCCGTCAAGTCGAATTTGGTAAAAAAATAAAAGGGATGGCATGGGTGAAGCAACACCAATGCAACATTTCTTCAAGCGATGTATGACAATGGCTACCACCATTGGGAAGAATTTCAAGATGATGATGTTACTCGAAACATGTCATGTTAATGCACCCAACATCGGTGATTACATTACAAAAGTTTCCTCAAGTTATCATTTTGGACTCAACGTACAAAACAAATAAGTATAACTTGCCGTTGTTGGAGATCATAGGGGTGGCATCGACGGAAAAATTTCCACATTGCTTTCGCCTTCATTCATGACGAGACCACCGATTCTTTTATGTGGGTGTTGGGTACGCCGCAGCTTGTTTGCACTTTTGGAGATTTATCCAAAGCTTTTATCAGACAGAGAGTTGGCTTTGATGAAAGCCATTCAGCATTTCTTTCCGTGCCCAACATATGTTGTGTAAACGACATATTTCGAAGAATGTGGAGAAGCATGTGGTTCGGCGCACGAAGACTAAAGAGTTTTCTCCGTATTTATGTCTAGGTGGCATAAAATGGTTGATGCACGAACAGAGGAGAAATTTGAAGGACATCGGCTGCGTTGGTACAGTATGGGCTAACAAGTTTGGGTTAGTGAATTACGTGATGAGAGAATGGTGAACCCATACAAGAAGAAATTACATTGTGCGTGGACCAAAGATATTTTACATTTTGGGAATACTACGACAAACGGGTATTATATTTGATTTATATAAACTGAAATGAATTTTTCTTTATTAGAATATAAACTATATTATACATTTTTATCATCTCATATTAATAAATGTGTCCAATATTTTGTCATCTAGGGTCGAGAGTACGCATTCGCGCCTAAAGAGATGGTTAGGCTCGGCCACTGGGGTTTCGACACAATATTCCCGAAGCTACACAATATTGAGTTACGGTGAGCGAGCTAAAGGCTCAATTCGAGCAATCGCGCAGTTGTCCATACTTTAAGCGAAAAAGCTTCGTGTTTCGACAACTTTCGTGCAATGTATCTCATAAGGCTTTCGAGTTGATGGACGAGGAGTGGATTAAGCTAGAGACACTAAAGGAGGCTAACAAACTCGAAGGATATGGCATCGATCGATGCATTCTGCGATCGTCCCACGGCTTGCCATGTCTTCATGAGATGTTTGCGGCGCAACAAAACCTAATCCCGTTTGATCCCACGGATATCAATATTTTTGGAGGACGTTAGATATGGAGGCGGCGAGGAATTATCCACGACGAGACGCAGTGGTGATGATTTGCTCGAGAGATCTCTTGTCGATATCGGTCCACAATCAGATATTGACAAGGTCGTGCTTTCTACCAGGATAGGGAATGTCATTCGTAGACACGCGTCGAGTTGGGGAGCATGCTACGGATAAGAAACACAAAGGCGCCCTCCCAACAGGAAGTCAACGAAGAGGGACCCATCCGATTGGGAATATGTCGACAAGCAATTCTCAGGTAGTCAGCGATCGGATCCGGATATCATGTCATTATCCTTTCCAGCACAAAGTGAAGGACAAGCTCGCCGATCTACGAGTGCGATGACGGAGGTACGTTTATCACGATTTTCCATACCCAACCGATGTTCCACATTGGATTCTAAAGTACATAATCGGTCATACTAACGTAAAGGGAGATGGGCATTGTGGTTTTAGATGTATTGCCCTTTGTGTGTATGGCGACGATGAACTGTGGGACTTGGTGAGACGCGAGCTAGTTCAAGAGATGTTCGAAAATTGGGAACTTTATTGGAGAGCTTTGACAAAAGATGTACTTATGAGCTGTTCGCATATGTGACTACCACGAGGCCTCGGCTCCACGCGACATTGGTTGTGTTTGACCGATCTAGGACGGTGGTTGCAACGCGGTATCAACGAATCTTACGGTGCTTTTCAATACAGTAGGGTGCTCTCATTTCTTGCCTCTACAGCCACGTCTTGGTGGACAAACAGCGCCAACTGATACTATTACCCTTGCGCTGGTTCATGGTGCATCTCATTTTATTAAAATTGATTTGAGGCTCTGCGCGCCGATGCCACCCGGGTGGCCGGGGTGGCAAAGGATTTGTGATCCAAACATCCAGTGGTGGGAACAGCTATGGATTCCTCAAAAAGATCTCTATTGGTTTGAGTTGAGTCAAACTGTATGATATTTTGTTTGTTTGTTAATGCAATCTGTTTAAAGTCATATTTTGTTAAGTAGTTTTTTTTTCTTAAATAAACTTCATTAGATACAATAAAGGAAGTCCTTAAACTAGAATATTACATCAATCCTAACATTTTAAATATAACTACATCCAATCACGGAGGTGGTGGCATATATCTACGATAGCTTGATCGAACTCTTCCTCATCGTAATTCGGTCACGCCGTCGCGAGGCATCAATCTTGTTGAGCCTGGTTACCTAAATATTGCATTCGCTGCAATACAAAAGTAGACAAAAATAGTCAAAACAAATATTCGTAACAATAAATAATAAATACGCCATGAATATCTTGAAGATTTTAATACTCACAACTGCTAGAGGCAACCGACTAGGTGACGGAGGTCCTTCATCAACGACATTCTTTGGAATCGGGTCGACAACCCGAGGATGAGATCGGCCCTAAACCACCGCATATACCCGAGCATCGTATCACTAGAATTAATACACCTAAATGACCCAAAACGTTCGGGCGAAATGCGGTGGGCTTGCCACATATCCCAATTTTTCTGTTTGGATCGTGCTCCACCACATATAACTTTGGGTTCAAACCCAAATATACCTTAGTAGGGACTTGAGGAGCAGCGGGATTGTCCGAACATACCCGAATTGTCGTAAACACCGCTCGGGCATGTATGCCTCCGTAATAGTCCGATAGTGTATGATACCGCAAAACAGACTAATCGGGATGGTAACTATCGGGTCATGGTGATACGGAAGCCATACAACTGTATTAATAACATAACATTTTGAATAAAATAAATTAACATCTTAATAAAAAAATAACTATATATTAACATAATAAAAAAATAAGAAACTCAATAATTTTAAATTGTATAGGGGTATTTTATCTTACCTCCTCAACGATATCGATCAAGTCGTCTCGGTACATATCCAAAGTACCGATGGGCTCCTGTTTCTCGACGTAGCCGTGCGCCAACGAGCTACGTATGGACTTACTGTTGTCCAGTTTTCAACATGCCCGGGATGAACTCGGGAAGTACTCATATATCCAACCCTAAATCGCAAACAATTTAATAAATAATAAATTAAAATAAATACAAATGATTCCAAATTAATAAATTAAACCAACAAGTAAAACTTACTTCCAAGAGTCGACATCCGGCCATGCGTTGTATCTCGACGAGATGCTATACCGAGCCGACGGTATAGATATGCTAACGCAGTGCCCCAAGCATAGTTGGGCACCTCCTCCAATGGGTCCAAGAACGGCGAAGTTGTGAGGTGATGAAGTTTTTGATTTGTCGACGAAGAGTGACGCACCCAACGTCCACAACAAATATGCATCGCTTTTCGACCGACCATTGGCCCGCCCATACCACACTCTCTTTGAATGGTGTTGAGCTTGATCAAGTGAGTCTTGAATTCAGCATCCACTTGGTCGCCCATCCACCCTAATAGACCCCTATCCTCGGCCTCGAAAGGCGCTTTCTCCCATAACAGGGAACCCGGCTGGATATCGTAAAGATACCGGACATCGTGGAGAGTGATCGTCATCTCCCCAAATGGAAGATGAAAGCTGTTGGTCTCGGGATACCATCTTTCCACGGCGAAATCAAAGGCATGTTCACGTTTGGAAACATGCATTTCGCAAATGCGCCAAGCCCGTTGCTTCAAACTTTTCGTGGCCCCGAAATTGTTTAAACTCCACTTATACATCCGATCGCCACCGTGGAGTCCGAGTAGAGGAGGTCTATTCATTAAACATAAAAAAAAAAAAAAGTACGTAAATACATAAACGCATCAATAAAAATATAATTTCTATGTAATGACAAATATAATTCGAATTAAGTAAAAATTAGATATAGTAAAGATTACCATATGTCCGGTCCATAAAGCACATGCGATATGCCCAAGATAACCGGTTAATAAGTCGATGATTTGGGGGCCTCCTTCTTGTGGCTCCTCAACCTCCAATCGTCGGGGCCGATTCCACTACTAGTGCCACCTACTAGGGTTAGGGCGACGACGACGACCACGACCACGAGGAGCCGGTTCCGTGCGGCAATATCCTCAATATCGTCGTCCAACCGCTGAATAAAAGCTTCGTTACGACGTTCTTCCTCATTGGTCGTTGCGGGAGAATGCGAGTGATGTTCACCACGGCCGAATCTCCCACCGAGGAGGTTGCATCAAAACCTACCCCAAACGGAACCGAGTAGGCCGATATCCGTGCCACCGAACGGGGTTGGGGTAAGTACGCCAAAGGGACGGGCGTCTCATCCATCGTAGTGTCATTGTCTTTGTCTGCGGAGGTCCTCTCTCGTGCCGATGCAAAACACGCCGATCTTTCGCCCGCCCTTCGTAGTCCAAACTATGCTCCATGACCCTCTTTCCACGGTCATCGCCCATCTACATGAACAAAAAATTGATTTTAAATATATATTTATATATATATATATCATATTTATAATATTCGCATAATAATATAATCATAATGCAATTGGGAAAAAAGTGTAACATTTAATAAATCGCAAAAAAAATTAATATTATCAATTAATAATATTTAAATATTAATAAAGTGTAACATTTAATAATAATTAAGATATTATTAATAATTATTTAAGCATAATGCAATAATTAGGAATAAAGTGTAACATCTAATAAATCACATAAAAATTTAATATTAAGATATTAATAATTATTTAACCATATAACATATTAAAAGTGTAACATTTTCATATACCTCAAAGTTTTAACTAAATTAACAAATTCGGGGGTAAAATTGCATATTTTCATTCAATTTAACGAAACTAACAATCTCAAGGGGCAAAATGCAAAATTTCATAAATATTTAACGAAACTAACAAACTCGGGGTGAAATGAAACAATTTTAAAAAATGACAAATACAAGGGTTAAAGTGCAAAAATATCAAATATTAAAATTGTGCACCATGCGCTGTACACGCATGGAGGCTTGTACATGCGCCCGCACCATGCGCATGTACAAGTCTTCATCTTGTGTGCAGTGCATGAACTTTTATTTTTTAAAATTTTTTAATTAAATTATAATAAATCGTGCAATATGCGCTTGTACCATGCGCATGACATACTGTACATGCGCATGGTACAAAGCATATACCCCAAATTTTTTTTTTGGTCTAAATGGTACATTATAACACAACAATAACAACACAAAATTCATATTTAACACAAAAATATTCGACAAACATATATATTCAAAACAAAAACTAAATAACAAATTTATTTAATACAAAGTATACGAAAAACATACCTTTAATGCGAAAAATAGAGCGAGAGATGAAGAAATTTCTAGAGAAAGAGAATATGTTGAGTTTAGAGAGATGAACCGAAACTTGTGAGTTTGTTAGGTTAGAAGTCCTTTCTATATATAGAAAAAATTAAGGGCAATTTAGTAATTTTCTCAAAAAAGCAAGGACAATTTAGTAATTTTCGAGGTTGAATAGTGGGGCGGCGTAAGTTTAAAAAGTCCAGGGGCAGTTTTAAATTTTCTAAAATTAGGGAAAACTGTAATTTAAAATTTAGCTTTTAAAAATTTTAAAAATAAAATAGAGAAAAGGGCAGTTAGTAATTTCGCCGGGGGGGGCTGCGTTTAGCGCATTAGGGGGGGCTGCGTTTAGCGCGTATGTAAGAATAATAATTTGTACCAAAAAAAGAATAATAATGTTAATTATAATGCTAATAATTAGTAAAATAACGGTAACATTTGACCAATTTTAAATGTAGTCATCCATTAGAAAAAAATTGATTTTGGTCATCGATATGATTAATATTTTGAAATGTCCTCGCAACATGGACTAAACTATTAAGTTATTGATAGAAGTTAGTCACATGCGTGGGATCACATGATTAACAGAGATTACGTTCTGCTTGGTCGTTGCTGACGAGGGAGCTGAGGATGAGTCACTTTGGGCGGTAATAACGCCTTAACACACTTGTGAGTTTTTAAGAGTCAGGGTGATTTATTCTCTCACATCAACTAGGCAAAAGGTAACCCCGTTAGTCACGAACTAACTTTCGTCGAAAACTTATATAATAGTTTCGTCCATACTGTGAGGACATTTTGAAATGTTAACCTAATTAATGACTAAAATCAATTTTTCTTAATTGGTAACTACATTTAAAATTGGCCAAAATCCAAGCGACCTTTTTATTCATAATGGCCAAAATATAAATATAATAATGATTATAGTAATACAATCATGATTAAGTCTTAATTAGTCATATTCATATAACAATAATTACTCCGTCTTTTAAAATTAAAAAAAGTATTGTACACGCAATTTTCCATCTTAATTAGTTCTAAAATAAACGTTCACTTTCCAATCTTTTGTTTAAGATACTGCTTTTACTATTTTGCCCTTAAAAAATAAAATAAAATAAAGTCATAACATTTATAATAGAGTCAAGTAGCTTTTCTTAATTTGTATAATGAAACAAATATGACTTTTTTTTAGAAATGTGATACTTATTACTCGTATTACTTTCAGTTTAGTAATTTATTTGTATTCAAAAGAGAGTTCTTACCAAAGATGTCTTTTGGTATGAAAATTTGTTAGAATAATTATTTTTAAGATCTTTTGAACATGAAAGCTTTTAAATTGAACTCTTTGATATTTTCCCTTGGTTTTTATTTTTTATTTTTTTTAATTGTTTTAAATTAAACCAGATCATGACTACATTAGATTCACATATGGGACTAGAACCAAAAGTCCCATAGCCTAAGGATCCAATAAACGTTAAAAACATAGCTCTTATGAATCGATCCGAATAAAACATAGGCACTAAACGCATCCCCTATACGTTAAATGCAGCCCCCTGCCGAAATTACTAATGAACTAGCGAGGTAACGATCTCTCGAGTGATTTAATTCATTCCTTACCGACCTCTCCAACTTCATCTTCGATCCATGTCACTTCTCCTTTACAAGGATACCATACCCAACAAACAAGTAGAAAATACATTAAGTTGACGAAGCTCAAACCAGTAAGAAGCCAATAGTAGTAATCATAGTGACCTTCATTAATATTGCTAGAAATCCAGCTTACGTTGCCTCCTCTTGTTGTAACCTGATCAACAGTGCTCACTATAAAACTTGCCAACAAGCTTGCCACACACCCCGCAAGTCCACCTATACTGGAAGCTATACTAGACATGCTCTTGGGGAACTCTGAAATATAGAACTCGATTTGTGCAATTATGACCAGAGCATCGGCAAAGCCACCGAGGACATGTTGTGGGAGTGTCCACAAAGCTGATATGTTGGTTATGGCTTCTCGGTCGTCAGCGAATCCTTCCTTTATAGCAATACTACGTCGGATACTCTCTATAACTGCTGAGTATGCCATGGACAAGCTAGTAAGAAAGATTCCAAACCCGATTCTTTGTTTAGCACTGAAATGAACTCGTCTACCCATGATTCTTGACGCTATAGGTAGGATTGCATATTGATACAGAAAAAGCCATATCATGACAGACAATATGGTGAACATTCCAAAAGAGCCCGCTGGAATCTCAAAGCTTGAAGTGATGTGCCGATCCATGGATTTTACTTGGATTGTCGAAAATGTGCTCTGGCTTGAATTTATGGACAACAATATCCCGGTTGACCACATTGGTATTATATTCAGTAGTGCTTTTAGCTCCTCGACTTGATCAACTGTACAAAGCCTCCACGGGTTGTTAGCTCTTCCATCAGAGATTAAGTCTTGCTTAGGATCTTTGATAACACAGGCTTTATTTAAAAACCTACGTGAATGAAAACAAGGTTTATTAGATCACAAATCAAAATGGAATATGAAGATGACCAGGTAGTTATATACCTTAGTCTGTTAGTTGGAACCAGAAATGTTGATCCTTTATTGTGATAAAACAATGTTTTGTCACTTTTTGATAACACACTGAGATGTCTGTTCTTGGAGGATGCCACGATCACTTGAATGAGCCCAATGAACAAGCTGGCTTTAGGCTTCAATTTGATATAGAAGGTAGAAGCTAGAAAGAATGAAAGAGCTGACGAAAACATGCATGCAACTGGTATTCCAAAACCAATTTCCCATCCCAAGTGTTCTTGAAAATATGCAAAGCAAGTTATACCAACGAGAGATGAAAGTCCTGATGCAGCATAATACCAGCCTAAGTAGCTAGCCAGGATACCCTCTTTATCTTTTACATTAATTCCATTTTCTCGTCCATCTACTTGATCCGTACCAAAGGCTAAGGAAGTTCCCCTTATTCCTCCTGCACCAATGGCCATGAGTACAAATGAGGTGCACAAAAGAGCAAGCTGTAAAGTCGTTGAGGAACTGCAACTGTTACTTTCGATGCAAGGAGGTGGCCTTGCTTCTGGAAACATAGCCGTTGACCATAGTAGAATCATCCCCTTCAAAACAGGTATTGAATCCATTTTAGTATGTGCATTTTTTGTACAGTTTGGCCAAGGGACGATAATCGTCCGAGTCTAAACCGCGAAAATTTAGCCATGGACGATAATCGTCCGAGTCAAACTAGACATGCCCTTCCTTCGGAAAACCGAAACCAAACCGAGGCTAAACCGCGAAAAATTGGAATCAGCCATGGACGATAATCGTCCGAGTCTAGTCCAGTCTAGTTTTGGTTTGCCTTTTTCCCGAACTGTGAATTGGCGGTTTGGTTACCACTATGAATTTGAAACTTTTTTCAAATTTTGAATTTCAAATTTTGCAAAAGGTTTTTTTTAATCTAAATTCAGCATTACAAATTTTATTTTTTCAAAACTCTCGCAAATATTTAATTGAGCTATTCTAAATTAAACAACAATTTTAAAAAAATAAAAAATAAAGTTTAAAATTTTAAATAAAATTAAAAAATCGGAAAGTGAAACCGGCACGACGAACCAAAACGGGTACGACGGTTCGGTTTGTCCTCCACGGTTTGAGGAAAAGTGGGCATGTCTAATTTGAGCTAATGAAATTTTAGTACTCTAGTGCAGTGTTACTGGTTTGGAATATTTTCCTTCCCGAAAGAATCCCAGGTTTGATTCCATGTAACTTGTTAGGACTGGACTGTACTATGGGCCCTTTAGCAGGCTGGCATCATATGCTAAAAATCCTCGACGTAAGCATTTCAATCTCTTCCTCGGACTTGGGCTGGGCTGGCCTAGTCAAAATTAGGTGGGCAGGGAGGAAGAGGGTTTCGAAACCAAACTAGACTGGAAGGAAGGAACATGGAAATTAGCACCTTTCATATGAGTTCTTTTTGGTTACTATCATATGCAATTAATGCAAGTAGGTAAGTCATTTAATGTAATAAATTTTAATTTTTGAATTTTGATTCAATGGTTGATAATGATAGTAACCATTGATGGTTAAAAAAAAAGTAATCATTAAATACTTCCCCATATGTATGGGGGAGTATTTAATGATTACTTTTCATATGGGAGAGTATTTAATGATTACTTTTTTTTTAACCATCAATGTTTACTATCATTATCAACCATTGGATCAAAAATCAAAGGTTGAGATTTAATGGTTAGTTGGAAAATGCAATTAATGCAAGTAGGTAAGTCATTTAATGTAATAAATCTCAACCTTTGACTTTTGATCCAATAGTTGATAATGTTAGTAACCATTGATGATTAAAAAAAAAGGTAAACATTAAATACTCTCCCGTATATGTATATATATATATATGTATATACATATATATATATATATATGTGTATATATATATATATATATGTATATACAAGTATTCAATGGTTACTATATCTCACTAACTATTGATGGTTATTATTATTATTATTAATCATTGGATCAAAAATCGAGGGCTAAGATTTAATAGTTAGTTGAAAAATGAAATTAATGTAAGTAGGTGAGTCGTTTAATACAATTCATCTCAACCTTTGATTTTTGATCCAATGGTTTATAAAAGAGTAATTATTGATGGTTAGAGAGATAAAGTAACCATTGAATACTCTCATATATATATATATATATATATATATATATATATATATAAATTAGTAGACATACCAATGGGATGATACTGATCGAAAATTATTATGAATTTAAAAGAATTTCCTAACTTTGAATTTCGATTAGCATATTAAGCAAATGTTTTGACTAGCTGAGGGTGAAGGGCCGGCTTGGACTTGGTTCTATTACAAATGAACCGAGTTTAGGTCTGAGCAAAAAAATTGAAGTTGTTTTCTAAACAAATCGAGTTTGAACATCAAAATTATGCTCGTAAATGACTCATCTATTTTATGTTTTGTATTATAACACCTTTTGTATTCTTTATCTATAATTCAAACATATTTATCCACAAAGGAAGTTGAATCAAGCTCGCTCGAAAACAATTGAGACATGAGTATAACATGAGCTTGAGCATCATTTATGCAAGTTTAAACGTGTTAACTCGAATTTGAGGAAACCTAAAATATGAACAGATCACGATTGAAGTTCGACTCGTTATTGAATTCATATCCCTTATCTTATCTTTTAGACCAATAGGTGGATTTGCCAGTTTATTTGAACAATAATAGTAGAGAAAACTTGATTTCAAAGAATGGCCGGTAGAGCTGGAAACTCAGAAAAGTGTTTAACTTTGAGGTTGATACACATAGTTTTAACAAGTGACAATGCAGAAGGCGTCCTACTACTCGTTTTTTTTTTTTTTTCAAAGGCAGCGCTATTAACACCCTCTTTTACTCTAAATACACTCATTCTCTTAATACACTCCCCTATACTAATTTCACACCAATCTAATTATTCAATACACCACCCCCAACATTTTCAATTTTACCTCTCTCAATTAATTAACTCTATTTTTCTCAATAAACCCATCCAACCCCATTTCCCTCATACTAGGCACGGCAACCCCATCCTTCTGCCCTAACTCGCCACACCCACCCTCCAATCTTGCAAACCCCACCCTTCAGCCCTAATCCACCACTCGATTGTTCGGTCAACCATGGCCGAGCGAAGAAATCATTGAATTGTTTTAAGATGATGGTGGGTTTGGGAGTGGGGAAGAAGAAAAGACCGGAAAACAATGGGGTGGGGGGGGGAACAGACAAGATTTGTGAAGAAGAAGAAAAGAAAAAATTGGTGGTGGGTGCGGGGGGAGAGGGGGGGAGCTCTACCACTTTCAGGAGAGAGAGAGAGAGAGAGAGAGAGAGAGAAGGGGGAGGGGAAGGGAAGGAGGAAAAAAAAGGATAAAGGGTATTTTTTCATTATTATTATTTTTTAATGATGATATTTTTATAATTAATTTTGGAGGTATATTAATAAAAAAATTAGGTGTTAATAGCGCTCCCATTTTCAATTCAATGAATAAACAATATCACTCTAAATTTATCCACTTCCTCTTTGGAGCGTTCCAAGAACAGTTTGTATATATCATACATTGAACCTATCCTTCTCATCATTCTCTTTTTCAAAGGTGGATGAGATTATTAGAGTTTAGTTTGTCTTTTTTTTTTTTTTTTTGGGTTAATGACACCAGTAGTCCCTTAACAATTTTTTTTTAAATTTTAGTCTCTTGACTATGAAAATTAGACACGGTTGGTCCTTTTGTTGGATGCCGTTAGTATTTTTCCGTTAAATCCGTCATATGCCCATCATGTGCCTTTGGTTAAGGGGATTTGTGAAATTTTATGTGCAAGACATTTTTTTTAAAAAAAGGGCAAAAAAAGAGCCCTAAGGTTTCAAATTCGTTCCCAGAATCCAAAATAAGGCTACAGCAGAATTAGGGTTTCAATTCAACGAAGCTAGGGAGATGACGCTCAGAGTGATGGCGATGGCAAGGAGGGTGCCGGGTGGGGTTGCAGACATAATTGCGTGAGTGGTGAGCTGTGCTGACGATGCTGAGAGAGAGAATGCGGCGAGGTAGGCGGGATTTCTGAGCGGAGAAGGCGGGGCAGCGCAGTGGGAGATGGCCGGAATCAATGGAGGCCTGGCCTGAGATGATGAGATGTAGAGCAATGGGGATGGCGGCTGCTGGGAGAGCTTGACTGACAGAGTAATTCGGCTTGGTCAGGGTCTAAAGAGGCGGCAAAACCGTGGTAGGCGGAGGAGTAAATGTAGAGGAGGGAGTCGGGAATGGTGGAGGTGAGAGATTGGAGGTGGGCGAAGTACCAATCGTGGTGGGTTTCGCGGATTGAAGGCTTTAGGTGGTATTTCATGTGAACTATGTAGGTTTGTTTGGCTGAGACGGCGAAGCAATGGAGGAGAAGGGCCACCAAACAAAGCCACAGCACAGACCCCGTTGGTGCAAATTAAGCAAAAATGGAAAGAAACAATGGGTACTGAAATGGATGTAAGTAACAGAGAGTGAGTGTGTGTGAGGGAAGAAGACAGTCGCTAGCTACTCCACCTCAAGAAACTAATCTCTGTGAAATTTTATTTTTGCCCTTAGTCAAACGCATGTGGGAGGCACATGGGCCACTTAACGAAATTTTACTAACAACATCCATCAAAAGGACTAGCCGCGTGACTTTTTGATACTCAAGGGACTGAAATTTGAAAAAAAATTGTTAAGGGACTAGTGATGGAAAAGTTCATAGTCGAGGGACTTGTAGTGTCATTAACCCTTTTTTTTCCATAATATTATGAGCTCAAGCTTATGGTATTACTACAAACTTTAATGTTAGTATCGTCAGATCAAATTTACTTAGATCTGTACACCGTCAGATCAAAATTTTTCTTTTCTAAGTAATGATATAAACAAACTTGTAAATTTAATCTAACGGTATAGAGATCTAAGTAAATTTGATCCGACGACACTAATACTAAAACTCGTAGGAATACCACAAGCCCAAGCTCGTAATATCAGACCTAAAAAGAAATTAAGCTTAGGATAAGAATTGGGACCTACATCTCAATCTTTATCTTTGTGAACGAACCCTAAATCTGAACTGATACATAAATTAGAAGTCATAAATCTAAGATACAAAGTGAATCTCAAGTCCTAGGCTTTTCCAAACCTTGATTTATCTCAATTTAATGTTTTTGTTAAATTAGTTTATTTTCTAGCTTTCTAGTTAATATAGTCTAATATTAAAATTATTGTTTTTATTTATTGTTTAGTTAATAGTTAATTTTAATTGAATCAAAACCCAAGTCTCTGTGGTACGACTCTTATTTTTGCGCAGCTATACTCCGGTATTCTCATGCACTTGCGAGGTATAATTTTATTCATCAAGTTTTTGGCAAGGTTACTACATTTGATTTAGTTGACAGTTACTCTGTGTCTCAAAAAAAAAATTCTATTTACAAGTTAATTTTTTTTTTAAATTATGATTTTACTTGCTTGTACCTTCAAAAACATAATACTAAAATTTTAATTTTTAAAAAAAGAATAACACAAAAAATTACTTCCTCCGTTCCTAAATAATTGTCTTTCTTTCATTTTTTGTTCATTCCAAAAAAAATTATCTTGTTTCTAAACTTTCCGTTTTAGAAAAACACTTTTACTACTTTATCTTTACTTTTTTTTTCTATTTTAATTATGATCACATGCAAAAGTGTTTTAAAGAAAAGTACATATTATTTCAATACTTATAATAGATTCAATTAATTTTTTTTTAATCTATGTATCCTGTAAAACAGTAATTATTTATGAATGGAGGGAGTATATTTTTCATTGCTGTACCCTCAAACACTATGAGGCGAGTTGAAAGCCGTACGTTGGCATAACGTCAACCTAATCAACTTGTTAAGGCCTAAAGCGTGCATTTGCTTGAGTGACAAATAAAGGGTAAGAAGATAAAATTCAATAAGTCGCGTGGGGCAATGACGTTAAATAATGCCCAACAAAAAAATCCAACTAGAGAATAAAAACGTAATTTAAGCATGGAAATGGGAATGGAAATATACCAGAAGGCTGACAATAGATCCGAATCCAATGGCCCAAAAGCGGCCGATGAAAGAATCAGCAAGAAAAGCTCCGAGAAAAGGTGTGAAATTGCAGGCGGAAGAGTAAAGATTGAGAATGTTGGTGCCGGAAGCCATATCCAAATGATACTCATTCACCAAGTACAGTATCATGTTTGGCGTCATCCCCAGACTTGCCACCTTCTCAAATCCCTCATTTGCTTCAGTTTCACACACACACACAAACTCAATCAGAAATCTAAAAATTACAATGCCAGCCTTCTCTTTCTAATTGACGCACTTTTTTTTTTTTTTTTCTTAAGGGGGCATGGAAAGGAAACCTGAAATCTCACACTTTACTAATGAAGTCTCAACTTTATTAATAACCTAATTGACGCACATATGCTACCATCCAAGTGAGTGTGTGTGTGTGTTCGTATTTAGTTGTGTGTGTATGCGTGTAGGTAGGCCTGACAATGGAGCAGATTAAGCTTATTAATAAGCTTACTAATAGATCAGATCAGAAATTTTGTGTGTATGCGATATGGGTAGGCCTGACAATGGAGCAGATTAAGGTTATTAAGCTTATTAATAGATCGGATCAGAAATTGTGTGTGTGTTTGTGTGAAAATTAATGAGTAAAGTGGGTTGAAGACAAGAAATGAGATGGGAATAAAAATGAAATGTACCAATGATGAAGGGCAATGTTCTGAGGCCACCCTTTTTGCTGGAGTTATTCAGCAGAGGCTCTTCAAGTTCAACCATCTTCTTCTTTTCCTTTGCAGAATAAGAATCCATTTTTTCAAATTTCTCTTTGCTGCTCCGCGCTTCAATTCCCCCACTCCTCATGTATTACTCACAGTTCACACAAATTTATATGCAGAATACACAGAGGTAGAGTATAATGCATAAATAATAAATAAAAAATTAAATAGTGGGGTAGTTGGAGATTTGTGGGGATACAGTACAGCCTTGCCAAATGCCAACTGATCACTCATCAGTGTCGTCACTGGGAGAAGTCACACAGACACTGATTCACAGGCAGGCTTTTGTTTAATTCAATTATTCCCTTCCTAAAATTAATAATCTATGAAGTTTTATTAAAAAAAAAAATAGAGTACTACCTCCGTCCTATCTAATTGGAGTAAATATTAAATATAACGGTGATACAGTTGATTTGGTATCCCTGTTAATACTTTGTTCCTTTATTATCGTTATATTTGACTTTTTTAGTCAAATAAAATATTTTTTAAATATAAATTTGACTTATATATTTTTATTTTTTAAAATTATAAAATATGTAATTAATAATATTTTAAAAGTAATACGAATTATATATTTTCTAATTTAAAAAAAATAAAAAATAAATATTAAATTTGCATTTGAACAATATCTTGTTTAAAAATATATATATATATATTAAAGAGAACGAGAATAAAGGAGCGGCGTAATTCTCAAGGGATAAGCAAAAGGAAGGAGGAATCATCAAATTTCAGGTCTGTCTCCCCCCATACATTCATGCGTGTCTTTTTTCTGTTATAAAATGGTCCCTGTATTTCACAATTTTTTTGAGATTGGTCCCTAAACTAATTTTTACAAAAATTTTATCTCTGTACTAAACAAGTAAAACGCAATTGGTCCTTCCGTCCATCGCCGTCAATTTTTAGCCGTTAAATATATACACGTGTCTCTCACGTGATTTTGCTCAAGGATAAAATAGTCCATGTATTATTTTCTTATAAATAGACAAAAATGTCCCTAATATTTTAATTTTTAAAACCTAATAAAGGATATTAATGTAATTAACTAAATTAGCTAAATAATAATTTTATAACCCTTTCTTCTCCATTCCCATCCCCTCCACCACCGTTCCACCGTGCTGCCACCACCACTACCATCGTTGGCGACCACATCCAACCACAAAATTAAAACCCAGAAAATCCCAAATACAAAATTCAAAACCCCAAATCCACCATGCTTCCGCAGTGCTGAGCTAGCATAGGCCAGGGGGTCGAACTCAGAAAACCCCAATTCAAAATTCAAAACCCCAAACTCCAAATCCAACAAATAGTACTAGGCAGGTAATGGGTTTGAGAAATCGGGGTAAAAGGTCCTGTAGAGAAAAAAAAAGAAGAAAAGAAAGTAAGAGAAGGAGGTGGCGTAGGAGAGAGGGGGAAGAAAAGCTTCAAGGAAATATATGTAAGTTTGGTGCTGAATTGAGGAGATCACGTGATGTTTGTATGTGTTTGTGTTTGTGTTTGTGTGTGTGTGTGTGTGTGTGAGAGAGAGAGAGAGAGAGAGAGAGAGAGAGAGAGATTGTGCTAATTACACAAAATGTCCCCTGTAGAGAAAAAAACAAGAAGAAAAGAAAGTGAGGAAGGTGGCGTATGAGAGAGAGAGAGAGAGAGGGAAGAAAAGCTTCAAGGAAATAAAAAAAATTGGAGGTTGAACAGAGGATGGGGTATTGGGGTTCGTGTCTGGAAGAAAAAAAAAGATACAGTGTGTCCCTTTTAGATTCTGAAAGTTGATGTTTGATCCCTTCATACTATTGAAAATTAATTGGTTGCACAAAAGGTCCCTGTACTTTTTAATTTAGATTAACTAATTTACCCTTGGGTTAACGCACGTAAAACACACGTGATTCCATTTAACGGTAAAAAATTAATGGCAATGAACGGAAGGACCAATTGCGTTAAAAAATTAAGTTTAGGGACTACTGGCGTGGGATTGGGACTAATTCCAAAATATCCAAAAAATACAGGGACCATTTGTGTAATTTGCCCTTGAATTTATAAAGATATCTTCAACGAGTTTAACTACGGAGGAATGGAATCAAATTGTATTCTATCTTTGCTAAAAGGTGAAGTTTATTAATTAATTCTAATAAAAGAGTGAGGTCCCGTTTTTCCATGGTGCGCATGACGCTATGAATAAGGAATCGTATGCTACCATAGAATAGAATAATCCTAACAGTAATATTTAAATTATTGTAAGCACTAGTTAGTAACCCCCGTGCTTAAAGCACCAAATATCGAAAAAGTACCTTTAAATGAACAGTTGTGATTTGAAGTAAAACTTTAGACTTAACTACATTTTGCTACTTAATGTCGAAATCTAAAACTTGAATTAAATGAACAATTTAAACTCCACAAATTAAATTCTTTTTCCAATTTTAATTTTGAGCTTTTGAATTAAACATCCAAACATAGCTTAATCGTGGAATCATAAATACATTCAAAAACCATAAATAAAAATAGGCCAAACTACACAAATGATCCCTCTAATTTTTGGTTTTTATGCATTTCGTCACTGTACAAATTTTTTTTTTGTCAGTCGTCCTTGTAGCAACCAATTGCAACGCAATCAGTCCTTCTGTCTAGTTCCGTTATATTTAATATTTGTGCAAGTTTGATTTAATTTTTTCTTTCAAATTGATATAGTCAGATGTGATTTTGGATGTTCTCTGAGAAAGTTGGGATGTGTTGATTCAGTTTAAATGCGATGGAGTAAGGTGGTGGGGAAGCGGCAGTGCACCGGTGGTTATGGAGTTCTAGGGAAGAAGACAATGACAAAAAGACTCAATTAGCCCTCGCGTGACTTGCACGTGGGTAATTAACGTCAACATTATAACGGCCGTTGGGGGTAAGGGGCAAAGTGGGACAAATTGGAACGTAGAGTGCAACTTAAAGCCAAATTTCAAATTAGGGTGCAAAATGAGATTTGGTGGATACTTTGGGGGGTTTTTTTTTTATTTATATTTTGGCCATAAAATAACTATTGAAAATTCCCATCTTTGACTTCAATTCAAGTTTCCTCAACTGGAATTTTCTTGCTACCCAAACATCAGGGTATTGGATATTTCTTTTAAATCTTATTCGATTACAGTTACATTTCTTGGCATCACTCACAGAATATAACAAGTTAATGTTGTAATCTTGTGGAAATAAGACAACCTGAATGAGACCTTATAAATTAGTAAATTACTCATCAACTCTATTTTTTTCTCGGGCCACGGCTTCCTGCTTCCTTCCTCTAACCCACCTCTTGCTAGGGGACAAATCCATCCATTGCTTTTTAAAGCCCGTTTGGGGTATCGTTTACAAAACATAGGTTTTTTTTTATAAATACATTTGGGATATCACTTAAATACGCAGTTTTTTTTCCTAGCAGCGTTTTGGAAAAAAACTGAGAATTCCAGCATTTGAAAACGTTGTTTTTTCTACCGCACCATTGAAACACAATTTTTGCAAATAAGCTCCGTTTTATCCCTACATTTTGGCTAAAACGCACGACCAAACGGACTCTTAATCTATCAATTTCCGTATTCGAAAGCCGTGTAGGATCATAAGGGCATTAAAGTTCTCGCTGTCAAATTTTAACCCAGTTGAATCTTCATTACTCGAACTCGAAAGTTCGAACTCAAAACCTACAATTAAACTAAAATAGTAAACACCATTCTTGCCTTGAGGCAATTAAAATTGCTAAGACTACCATTTTAGTATTACTAAAAGAGAACATAGTAGAAGAAGTGATTATGTAATGGACATAGGAAACCAATTTCGCATAAATAAAAAAAAGCGAATTGGAAGATTGATTGATAGTGTTATTTGAGAACATAGGCGCCGCCCAATAATTAAGTAGGAGAGAAAAATGGTGGTGCCGATAAAAAATAAAAAGTGAAAATGAAAAAGAAATCATGAACTATATTAAGAACTGTTAGAATATATGACTCGATTCTAGGCAAACGGGCGCGGTCGCGGTCACTCATGTATTTAGGGATATGTTTTGTATCATATGTATAGGTTATAACCTTAAAATGTGTATAAGGTTGTGATATCAATATACAGAAATTTTAAGGCCTCAAATGCTCTCTTCTCTTCCAATTTCCTATTGCTTGATAGTTGTTTTGTATCATATGTATAGGTTATAACCTTAAAATGTGTATAAGGTTGTGATATCAATATACAGAAATTTTAAGGCCTCAAATGCTCTCTTCTCTTCCAATTTCCTATTGCTTGATAGTTGTTATTCGCTCAGTTCATAGTTCATTGATTGTTTGCTTCCATTGTCGCATAACACGAACCATGTATGCAGAGGCGACCTTAATTACTAATTCAACAAAACTAAATTTGTCTGAGATGCGTGCGAAAATAAAACGCACTACCACCTTTACTCCAAAACCAACCAAGAGAGAGAGAGGGGCAGGGCCGGCCCAACACTTACGGAAGCCTAAAGCGAATTTTAAAATGAAGCCTTTTAAAATAAAATTATTTTAATTATTGTATATTTATTTAAACTTTATCTTTCGTACTTTTTGGGATGCAAATTCATTTATTAAATTATTGTAATTGATTTCATTTAATAATTTTTTTTCAATTGATACTAAAGCTAGCTCACTTAATTTTTGTTGAAACATTGTCGATTTTAGATAAGATTTTATTAATTTTAGTTTTGAAAAACTTCTTTTTGCCGAAGCAATAGTTACGGGAATCATTAACATTTCTATAAGTTAAATTAAATTAAACGACTGTAAATCAAAAAACAAGACTAAAGTAGAAAGTTAGAACAATGAAACCTAATCTGATTGTCAAGAAAATTCTCTGTTAGTCCAAATGCAACAGAAACAATTACGAGATTTTTCTACAATAATTTAAGAATTGAGAAAATAAATAAATAAATAATTAAAATAAATGACTAAATGAGGCCAGGGTCACTAAAGCATAACAATGTAATTAATAATTATGTAAATAGAATTCAAGTATTCAACCTTTCGGTCCGTCCCCAGTTTCCCCAACTATGATTTGATATTTTGATTATGAAATTCAACCTTTCCCCCTAGCCCCCCAACCACCTTAACTCCAACCTTTCCCCCTAGCCCCCCTACCACCTTAACTCCAAAACCAACCAAGAGAGAGAGAGGGCCGCAGGGCCGGCCCAACACTTACGGAGGCCTAAAGCAAATTTTAAAATGAGGCCTTTTAAAATAAAATTATTTTAATTATTGTATATTTATTTAAACTTTATCTTTCGTACTTTTTGGGATGCAAATTCATTTATTAAATTATTGTAATTGATTTCATTTAATAATTTTTTTTCAATTGATACTAAAGCTAGCTCACTTATTTTTTGTTGAAACATTGTCGATCTTATATAAGATTTTATTAATTTTAGTTTTGAAAAACTTCTTTTTGCCGAAGCAATAGTTACGGGAATCGTTAACATTTCTATAAGTTAAATTAAATTAAACGACTATAAATCAAAAAACAAGACTAAAGTAGAAAGTTAGAACAATGAAACCTAATCTGATTGTCAAGAAAATTCTCTGTTGGTCTAAATGCAACAGAAACAATTACGAGATTTTTCTGCAATAATTTAAGAATTGAGAAAATAAATAAATAATTAATTAAAATAAATGACTAAATGAGGCCAGGGTCACTAAAGCAAAACAATGTAATTAATAATTATGTAAATAGAATTCAAGTATTCAACCTTTCGGTCCATTCCCAGTTTCCCCAACTATGATTTGATATTTTGATTATGAAATTCAACCTTTCCCCCTAGCCCCCCAGCCCCAGGCCCCAACTATGATTCAACATTTCAACCTTTCAGCAATAAAGAATGATTTGAATGAATTGATTCATTAGAATGAGATAGAGGAGAGTTGGAGGACGTGAAGCCAAGAATAAGATGAAGACGACGAAGCGGAACTGCGGTAGTCGGCAACAGCCGAACAGCGGTTGGCGACACAGCACCGGCAAGAGAGAACGAGATGAGAATGAGATAGAGGAGAATTGTTGGAGTTTGTGCATGTCTGAGTAGATGCGTATTTTTTTTAAAAAAAAAATTATAAAATATACAATATATAGTATATTTTTTTTAGGCCTAAAAATTTTGAGGCATAAAGCCCAATCTTCCCTTACTTCACCCTTGGGCCGGCCCTAGAGAGGGGTATGGTAACATGAGAATATGTAATATAGTATGCTATTTTTGGTGATTTGTTAAGGTCGGAGTGCGAGTGAACATATAATTAAATCAGTGGCAGCCATGACTGTGACGTGTTTGGAAAAGGAGAGGGACTGAGGATGGACTGCGTACTATGTATCTGTTCTCAAAAAGGGAGGGGTTATTTGTAAATTTTTGGACCCTACGTGGGCTGATGTACATTTTTGAACCACAGGGGGGCTGCTGCAGTATTTTGAAAAAGCTGTAAACTTGAGGGCATAATAGTAATTTTCCATGTCAATATTGTCATGGCCAATTCACATTAAATTCTTGTATCGAAACGGTTTAACATTAAGGAGACCCATATTGATCCTTATTTTTATGAAGATATTTTTATTATTTTATTTTTATTTTTCTAACTACTTTAACAATGGATTTCATTTGCACGTGAGTTTAAAGAAAAATTACTTAACATATCAATATTTATAAAAAAATTAATTAATTTTTTTTAATTTATGTATCGAGTCAAATATGACTCTTTATTTAGAAATCGAGGAGTACTATTTATTCATTGCTTACTCATCTTTTACTCTATAGAATAAGTTACTAGCTACCCGATTTCTAGCGAATGTCCAAATCTTAAGAATCTAATTCATGCCATGGTGATGTGGATCACAAAGCACCGGCCTTCTTGGATCATTGGGACTGACGTAAGACCACTTAGTTCTCTTGTTATTTAAAATTTTGTATTGTTAGTTTTAGACTTGTTTTGCTCTTGTCATTCCTTGGGTGTCATTAGCACTTTTCAATTTTTTTGAACGCATATAAATATTCATTTTTTGGCGTTTGACGGTGGTGAAGTTTTATAATAAATTGAGAAGTTTTCTCTCTCTAAATTTTGCCGACATTCTTGAATCGACAGCTTAACTATCAGTGTCTCTTGTACTTTCATTGTGTGTGCGTGTATTGTGTGCATCATCTGGTATCAGATTCAGCACGATCCAGAAGCATGATAAAATAACCATTGAAAATTCACACACACACACACATCGTCCGGGCATCTTTGACTTCAATTCAAGTTATCAGGGTATTGGATATTTCTTTTAAATCTTATTCGATTACAATTACTTTTCTTGTCATCACTCACAGAATATGACAAATTAATGTTATAATCTTGTGGAAATAGGGGTTTCTTCAAAAACGGCCTAGTCAAACCTTTTGAGATCTTATATGGCCTAACTTATTTCAAAACAACTTATATGGCCTTTTTTCTTTGAAATGACTATATTACCCTTATAGCTTCACTTCAACACTTCACAAGGCCTCAGTAGGAAATGTCTATAATGCCCTTTTCTGTCTCTTCAACCAATAATAGATAATAAGGCCTCAATAGCTCTCTCTCTCTCTCTCTCTCTCTCTCTCTCTCTCTCTCTCTCTCTCTCTCCCTCTCTCTCTAAAATTGAATCCCTAAAATTCCATTCATCGACCGGTCACAACTCATTATTTGTCCGTACGTGTAAGTAATTTCTTCTTTGAATTTAGGTTTGTCTTTCGCCTCGCCCCTTCATTATGTTAATTCATTTTAATGCACTCATTTTACTACAAATTCTACTGGAATATTCGATCTGGTGACGTATTTCGTATTTGAAACTAAGGTAGAGGTGTCGTTTAATCTATAATTGATCGGTCATTACACATCATTTGAATAATCGTTTAAACGAAGCTTATCGCACGTTTAAACGAGTGTTAAACGATTGTTAAATTGCATAAACAGATTTTGTTTAAAATTTTAAACGGAGCTTATCGCACGTTTAAATGAGTGTTAAACGACTGTTAATTTGTATAAACAGACGTCGTTTAAAATTTTAATTGATCTTTACTAGTCGTTTAATCGACACCATATCTCTTAACTAACTCAACGACAATTCAAAACATCCCCTTCTGTCTCATTGTTTAAACGATACTAGTTGACCTTAAGTGGTCGGTTAAACGACCTTAATTTGTAACTAACTCAACCACCATTTAAAATTTTCGTCGTTTAAACGACAAAGTTAATGTTGTTTAAACGACAACTGCAGTATCAATTTGTTATTTTTATTTTAATATATACTGCAATTTTATTTTACAATTTTTCTATGCATTGCAGATGTCTTCCCCTTATTGGACTACTATTTGTTATTATGGACATTTTGTTGAGGATGAAAACAAAGTATGGTCCTGGAGATTCAGTGGCAGCCCGACGACCACAGGATTTCCACTAAGTATAAACACTTCATACGAAGAGTTATATGCTACAACACAAAATATTTGCAAAGTTGATGATATAGAGATTGGTTTTCTTAGTCCCGGAAATCCATGTTTTCAAGTTCCTGTCCGGATTACTTCAAATGACCATGTCAAATGGTGCTTTAATTTCAATAAACAAGGGTATTATGATCCCATTTGTATTACCATTTTGAGCCAAGAAGAAAATAATTTATTTAGTTGTGGCATACAACGTGAAGGAAATGAGGGAATTGGTATACAACCGGAAGAAAATAATGGAGTTGGTGGTGCTGAAATGGAACCGGAAGAAAATAATGGAGTTAGTGGTGGTGCTGAAATGGAATCGGAAGAAAATAATGAAGTTGGTGGGGGCACTGATCAAAACGCGAATGGCTTCAATACACAGCCGAGATATGATTTTAGTCAAGAAAATAATTTCTTCAGTTGGAAGTACATCGCGATTGGTACCTATAGACTTTGATTTGAAGGTTGACCAAGTATTCAATAACAAGAGAGAGCTTCAGGAAGCTGTGCACATGATCGCATTGCATTACAACTTCCAATTCAAAACAAAAAAATCGAACAAGAGTGTGTACACAGTTGTGTGTGTCGATGATAATTGCACATGGCGTTTGCAAGCAATCAAAGTACTCGAAATGTGATTATTTTCAGGTTCAAAAATATACAGTTGATCATACTTGCCCTTTAAATATGTCCACTGCTGATCATAGACAAACAACATCGTGGATTATTGGAAAACATATCTCGCCAAGGTTCGAGGACTGCAACACTACCTATAGACCTGCAGACATCATGAATGATGTTCGTCGAGACTTTGAGGTGCAACTAAGTTATCAAAAAGCGAGGAGGTGTAGAGAATCTGCTTTAACACAGACAAGGGGTTCACCTGAGGATAGTTACACTAAGTTAGCCGCATATGCCCATAACTTGACATTGGCTAATCCGAAAACTGTCTACTTTTTAAAGCGTGACAGCGAAAACCGCTTCAAGTACTTTTTTTTTTGGCTTACAGTCCCTGCATTTATGGATTTCAGCATGCAATACGTCCAGTAGTTGTTGTCGATGGAACATTCCTTACTGAAAGATATAAAGGTACGTTGATTATCGCTACCTGCCAAGATGGAAATATGCAGATATATTCTCTTGCGTGGGCCATTGTTGATTCTGAAAATGATGCTTCGTGGCTTTGATTTTTTACGAAATTGAAAGAAATAACAAGTGACGATGATGGACTTGCTGTGATATCTGATCGACATAAGAGTCTTATTAGCGCTTTCGGAATTGTTTTTCAAAATGCATGTCATGCGCATTGTATCTATCATATAAAAGGCAACTTAAGGACTGTAACTCGAAAGGCTGAGACTATTTCACTTTTTAAGAGAGTGGCAGAGGCTTATACCACTGATGAGTTTCGAAAGCATAAGTCTCAAATTGAGAAAACTGACGAGAAGGGGTAAAAGTATCTTAGCAAAATAAATTTCGAAACCTGGGCTAGGTCATATTTCAAAGGAGATTGTTACAATATCATGACCTCAAACAATGCAGAGTCTCTGAACTTAATGTTTAGAAAAGCCCGACAGACTCCTATACTTGCACTGTTTGATAGTGTCGAAAAAAAGTTACAGGCTTGGTTTTGTGAGAGGCGTGAAGACGCACAACGTTGTGGAACCCAATTAATCCCAGCAATGGAAGAAAAATTACACAAGTCTGGTGAATTGTCCAAGAAGTTCACGGCTGAACCCATTGATGCATACAACTATGTGGTGAGGAGCGATACCAAGAACTTCATTGTTAATTTTGATGGGAGTACTTGCACTTGCAGAAAATTTCAATTAGACCACATACCATGCGAGCATGTAATAGCAGCGCCAAAATTGAAAAGTTTTTCGGTCTACCCGATGTGCTCAACATTTTATTCCAATGAGTGTTGGAGATTGACATATGTCGGAACAATCTTTCCGGTGCCAAATGAAGATGAATGGGACATTCTAGACAATATTAAAGAAATGACGGTCTTGCCACCTTTAGTCTGACCACGAGGTGGACATCATAAAACAGCGAGGATACCGTCAGATGGAGAGTTTCCATCGAGACAAAAATGCAATAGGTGTCAAAAAGTAGGGCACAACAAACTGTCCTGTCATGATCAAACACCTATGAGCGATAGGCAATCACATATTTAGTAACTGTTTGAATTTAATTCAAGAATTCAGCGTATTGATTCTATTGAATTTAGTTTGGATTGTATTTGTATTTAAATTTAGTAATTGTGTCTATGAACTGTTTAGAAGTTTAAATTGGTTGTTTAAACGCTAAATATTCTTTCATCATTTAATTTATTTTATTTTATTCCAGAATTCAGCGTATTTGTTGTATCTATTCCTGTTCGTTTAATGAATGGAAAGTCAGTAGTTTATGCTACATTAAACGATCACCTATTAAACGTATAAACGTCTATATCATAAATAATGGATGTTTAAACACTGAATATTTTTATAAAAATTCTTTCTGAATTTTTTTTATTGGATGATTAAATGCTATAAAAATTAGATGTTTAAACGCTATATATTTAAACGTTTAATAAATGATCGTTTAATTTATTTTATTTCATCGTTTAGAAGTTTAAATTGGATGTTTAATTGCATTATATTTTTTATAAAAATTCAATTGGAGTAAATGATCGGTTAAACGATCCCAACGAACGTTTAAATGCTATATATTTTTTTTAAAATTATTTCTGAATTTTTTTGAATTCCTTTCGGCGGGGAAATAAAGGTAAGATTTTTTGGAGCGAAATAAACGTTTAAACGTTTCTGTATAAACGTTTAAACAATATGGCCTGAAATGTTTTGAATTATTTCTTAATTTTTTTTTAATTCCTTTCGGCGGGAAATAAAGGTCAGACTTTTTGACGGGAAATAAGCGGAACATAACGACATGTTTTAACTGAGCAAAACATAACGATTTAACTGAACGAAACATAACGACATGTTTTAACTAAGCGGAACATAACGATATGTCTTAACGAAATATAACAACATGTTTTAACTGAGCGAAACATAACGATATGTCTTAACGAGAAATAACGACATGTTTTAACTAAGCAGAACATAACGATTTAACTAAGCGAAACATAACGACATGTTTTAACTGTGCGAAACATAATTATATGTCTTAACGAAACATAACGACATGTTTTAACTGAGCGAAACATAACGACATGTTTTAACTGAGCGAAACATAATGATTATCTTAACAGAACATAACAACATATTTTAACTAAGCGAAACATAACGATATGTCTTAACGAGTCATAACGACATGTTTTAACTAAGCGGAACATAACGATTTAACTGAGCAAAACATAACGATATGTCTTAACGAAACATAACGACATGTTTTAACTGAGCGAAACATAACGACATGTTTTAACTGAGCGAAACATAAGGATATGTCTTAACGAAACATAACGACATGTTTTAACTAAGCGAAACATAACGATATGTCTTAATGAGTCATAACGACATGTTTTAACTAAGCGGAACATAACGATTTAACCGAGCGAAACATAATGACATGTTTTAACTGAGCGAAACATAACGATATGTCTTAATGAAACATAACGACATGTTTTAATTGAGCAAAACATAACGACATGTTTTAACTGAGCGAAACATAACGATATGTCTTAACGAAACATAACGACATGTTTTAACTAAGCGAAACATAACGATTTAACTGAACGAAACATAACGACATGTTTTAACTCTGCGAAACATAACGGTATGTCTTAACGAAACATAACGACATGTTTTAACTAAGCAGAACATAACGATATGTTTTAACTGAGCGAAATATAACGATATGCCTTAACGAAACATAACGACATGTTTTAACTAAGCGAAACATAACGATATATCTTAACGAGTCATAACGACATATTTTAACTGAGCGAAACATAACGATATGTCGTAACGAAACATAACGACATTCTTATCACATGTTGTGCACGTGGCCATAAGTGCCCTTAACCCAAACGCTCGAGGCATTTCACGTCATTTGACTTTCTTTTCATTATCACAGCTTGACTGAGAGATTGGAGAATTGAATTGAAGAACGAGGGAGAGACTGAAGGACGACTCGAAATTCAAGGTATATAAACTTGGTTTGATGTCTTAAAATTAGGGCTTTTGTTCGATTAAAATTTCAAATTATGATTATTTCTTTACAATCCCTAATTTGTGATGTAAAATTAGTGGTTTGATGTCAAGAAATTAGGGGGTTTTTTTTTTCGTCATAGTAGATTTTGAAGCAGCATGAACCTATCGTTATGCAAATAGACCAAAATTGGGTTGAGAAATGTTGTAGCTGTAGATGGTGCGACTGCTCTGGTAAAAGTTAATTACAAATAATTGTTACATTGTATTATATGCTAAAAATAACTCAACTCGTGATACCGTATAGTTTGTATTAACATGTTTTTTGTCGTTAAAATAGGCACCTGCGGTTACTGATGGACTAGCTGCAACTACAACGAAAGTGTGTGGAAGTGCACCCAAGAGAAGGTCACAAAGGATTGAGTAGTACTTGTGGAAGCGCAAGTGCCAAGAGAATAAATGATTTATTATAGTGATTAATGATTAAACGTCATTCATTTAATTTTTTTATCAGGTCGTTTAAACTTTTTACCCATTCGTTTACTTTTGATTTGGTCATGTCATGTAATGTTTAATTGATCGTTTAAACGTTCGTTTAAACTTTTGATTTGGTCATGTAATGTTTAAATGTTTGTTTAAACTTTTAATTTGGTCATGTAATCTTTTTATTTGATCGTTTAAAAGTTTAAATTGGTTGTTTAAATGCTAAATATTCTTATAAATTATCTTTTGGATTAAATCATCCTTTAAACGATCACCTTAAACGTTTAAACGTTAAGACTGAATTTTTTTTGAAATATCTTTTGAATTTATTTGAATTCCTTTTAGCGGAAAATAAAGTTTGAGTATATTATATTATATCTTCCTTCTTTATTCTATCTCTCTTACTCTCTCCTCTCTCTCTCTCTCCTAATCTTTCTTTCTCTCCCCCTCTCTCTCTCTCTCTATATATATATATATATATATATATATATTTATTTGTTTCTTCTTTATTGAACAATTCATGGCTTCATCTTTAACAATTGGCTCAGCTCAACAACAAAGCAGCAAATCTCGAGATAAATTTTGTAGATGTGGCTTGAGAGCTTCAGAATGGACGTCATTGACTAGAAAACACCCAGGAATGAGGTTTAATGGATATCCAAATTAGAAGGTATTCGACTTTTATTTTATTTTTTCTGTAGTAAAAGGGATTATAATATTAACGATATGTTCAATTGTCCAATTATTTGTAGGACCCCCAAAAGAATTGTGGGTACTTTGAATGGGTTGATCAGTTTCTTAAGAAAACGATTGAGGTAATCAACGAACATAGAGATGAGGTACATGATTTGCAAATGAAAATTTCGAAGATGGAAGTGAAGTTGTCCAAGAAAGAACTGAGAAATTTGTCTCTAAATAAAGAAATTGAAAGACTTGAGCTTGATTTGAAATGCTAAAAAAATAAAATGCTTGGAAGAAGATGCATATGGGAATTGTTTTTATTTTATGTACTGTAAATGCCTATTTTGTTTATGTGCTTAGAAATGATAGGAAATGATAGATGATGTTGCCATAACGAAATGTGGTTTAAACGAAATGTTAGTTGTTGCCTTATTTATGTCATTATTATTAAATTAAACGTTATTATTACTAGAATAGGTTGATTCTTCAAGAAATAAACAAAAAATAAGAAGGAAATTAACCTAAACATTATTATTACTAGAATAGCTTGATTCTTTAACCTCAACAGTCTTCTTTGGGACACTCAATAGCCTCGTTTTTTCAAATGTACGTTTAAACGGTACATTTACATTTAAACAAATACCTTTACGTTTACATTTAAATGACAAGTTGTTTAAACGTTTATTTTCCATAAACGATATAAGTTTAAACGTTTATTTTGTATTCTGTTCTGAGTTATTTTAAGCAATTACAACATATAGTTTTATCGAACCTATATTTTCATATAGTCGTTTAACATCCATCCAAATAAATAATATTCAACAAAGCTTATATTTTTATATATTATAAATCCAAATAACATAAATAGATCATACATTTTGAACTGGCATAAGAAGTACAAAATAATAATAATAATAATAATAATAATAAGAGGTAAATAACCTATACATCATTACTACTAGAATAGCTTGATTCTTCAACCTTAATAACAGGTACAGACTCCTTTGCTTGAAGAAATGCATCATACATTTTTAGCAGGGGAGTTGGGTACACAATACACTTACGAATCGCATCTTTATCAAACCAATAGGTCAATCGTTTCATCAATTCAACTACTTCGCTTCGTATTGCATTACGTCCTCTTTCCATGTTGTTGTTGTTGTTGTTTGGCGTAGAATCGGCCATAGAAATATCGTGATGAAGTAATGTTTTAGAAAATGAATGTTGGAGAATCTCTTGTTTGACTTCAGCATCTTGAATTTATAATATAATACAGGGAATCTGAACAGTCTTTTTTGAAAAACTCAACAGCCAGGTTTTTTTAAATGTACGTTTAAACGGACACCTTTACGTTTAAACGACAAATCATTTAAACGTTTAAACGTAATAAACGTTTAAACATTTATTATGTGTAAACGATAATCCGTTCAATGTTTACTGAACTGTTATTAGTGTCAATGAAATTGTGTTTTCATATTTTACAATTTTTTTAAAAAGGTTGATACATCTTGTCAACTAAGTCTGTCGTGCAAACATCAACTTTTTATATTTTCAAAAAGAAGGCTCATGTACCTTCTTTTTTCAAAGATCTTCAATTGTTCATCTTTTAAAAATATTTATTTAAGGAACTCAACTCTCATTCAAAGCCTTATACTACATTCCTTCAAAATCCCTTAAGATAAGCAACATCATGATCTAACCTAAATGTCCTGGCTCGTCCCGCGTAAATATTCTTGCTTCCCATGGCATTATATCAAATGGACATATGCCTGTTCCAAGATCTGTCCGTTCCAGAAACGCAAGAAGTATCTTATGGCGACCTTAGGAGCGCAAGAAGTATCTTGCGAGCCATCATGACTTCCGTCATCGCCAGCGGATGATGGGATGAAGGACATGGGGAAGACGCCTTCTTGGCTGTTGCCACTACACCTCCTACAGAATGCTCTATTCACGCGAAATGCGATCATAGAGCAAAAGGGTCAACAATCATAGAAGGGGGAAGACCTAAGATCTACAATGATCTCACGTCTGTGGTGAGACCACTGTAGATCCAACCATTGTAGATCCAGGATCTAATTTCTCATGTAATTCACCCTTATTTTAAACAATTACAACATAAAGTTTTTCGACGTTTAAACGATAAATCGTTTATATGTATTCTGTTCTGAGTTATTTTAAGTTTATATTGTATAAGTTTAAATGTTTATTATGTATTTTGTTCTGTGGTGAGACCATTGTAGATCCAATCATTGTAGATCCAGGATCTAATTCCTCATATAATTCACCATTATTTTAAGCAATTACAACATATAGTTTTTCAATGTTTAAACGAACACCTTTACGTTTAAACGACAAATCGTTTATTATGCATTCTGTTCTGAGTTATTTTAAGCAATTACAACATATAGTTTTGTCGAACCTATATTTTCATATAGCCGTTTAACATCCATCCAAATAAAGCCAAATAACAGAAATGGGTAAATAAAAAATATTCAACAAAGCTTATAATTTTATATAATATAAATCCAAATAAAAGAAATGCATTATACATTTTGAACTGGCATAAGAAGTACAAAAAAAATAGAAAAAAAAATAAAAATAACCTAAACATCATTATTATTAACACTTGAATCAGTGGATCCTTCAAGGTCAATAGCAAGTATGACTACCTTTGCATCAAGAAATGCATCATTCATTTTGAACAGGGGAGTTGGGTGTAGAAATGGGTAAGTGAGTATATCTTCCTCGAATGACGGTATCAAACTTTTGATCAATTCAACAGCTTCATGATGAATTACATCATGTTCTCTCTTCATTTGGACAGAGTAAGCATCCATGTTGTTAATGTTGTTGTTTTTGTTGTTGTTGTTGTTGTTTGGTGTAGTATTGGCCATGAAAATAGTGTCGTGATGTATTCTGTGAAAATGAATGGTTGAGAATAATGACTTGTTTGAATTTATAATAAAATACCTACCGGTTGGCTAAACAGTCTCCTTTGGGATTAGTGCAACAGTCACACGATATTTTAAGCTAACCGTTTAAACACGGGGGAAATAAATGAGCATATTAAACACATATTTTAAACTAACCGTTTAAACGGATAGAATAAACGAGAAGATTAAACGGTTATTTTAAATTATTCCACTTAAACGGATAAATCAAAGAGAAGATTAAACAGCTATTTTACACTAACCATAAAATAGTTTAACAGAACGTTTAAACGATCGTTTAATCGTTTAAATGATTCGTTTATATAAATCGTTTAAACGATTCGTTTAAATTACTTGTTTATTTTAGTAGATATATCAAGATCCCAAAAAACAGAACATAATATAGTAACTATAAACAACTAACTAAAGATCTAATTATAAACAAATCATATTATCATTCTTTATGGATCTAGATCTAAACAATAAAGGTCTACAACCAATTTCTTCCTCCATTTCATAATATGAGGATTGTCTACAAGATCCACCGACTTCCCAGTGGTTAAAAACTCCTTATATTTTAGTACAAAAACTCCACATGGACCCCTATGATATAATCAAACCATCAATTATTTCATACAGTCAATAAATAATTTTAATATAGCGAAACATATCAATTTAATGGATCACTTACCCGTGACTTTGTCTTGGATAGCCTTTTACCCTGTCTATGGTGAATCTATTACATTTAATTCCACCCTGCCTTGCAATTCATGGGATCATCTTGAGAACAGGATCAATTTCAGTGGCAATTTGCTTCACGGTTAGGCAGGTCTGATCAGGGTCATATACATGCACTTTTGACTTCTCAAACTCAACTACGCATAAAAACCGGTGTTCATTGAGGGAGACTGAAAAGTACTATAAGTGAGTCCATTCTTTCCATGGTCTCCCATTCTTTTTCCAAGTTCTGTAGACAAAATTCATAATATGTGTTGGAAACTTGTAGTTTTTAATCTCTTTTTCAGTTGAGTAAGTAGCCTTCAAATTTGATACCTCAATCTTAATGTTCTCTAGGAACACAGTGTCCATTAGAGCTCCAGGGTGCCGCCCAAAAGATAACTGATAATTCGACTGCTTCTCTCGCATCAAAAAAATGGCCAAATCAATATGCTGAAAAGGCAAAAATTAAAATATGAGAGTTAAACAATATTATTAAGTTAGAATATAATTAATTTAATAGAATAACTTACCCGATCGTTAAGATATTCTATTTCCTCAAGAACAAGTTTAAACCACGCTTTGCCATCGGCAATATGATATCCACCTAAAGACAAACTATTCGGTCTGTGAAAATTAAGAAATTGCAAAAGTAATTAAATAAAATGATAACAAAAAATAACTAACTAATTAATTGTTATTTAAATAGGAAAGTAAAGAGTCTTACTTAACACTGTCATTTTCGTACCAATGCATGAACCGTTCGAGCTTAGCAGGATCTGGATTCTGGAAATGATCAATTTTCGAACCATCGACGAATGTTCTGGATTTTTTTATTACCGGAGGGCTCACTCCAATAGTGTAGGGAGTTCTCACAAACGCCGATGGTTTTTTCTGTCTCTTCACTCCAGTCTTCAGAACATTCGCAGAAACGAGCTCTTTCCTTGTCCTTTTAATTCTAAATTCTCCTTGATTTGAGCTCTCCTCTGATTCTGAATTATCCCCGGCCTGCTCTTCCTCTATATTATCCCCAGGCTGCCCAACCTACTTTATCTCCACTATGACATTATCCCCACGATCCTCTGTCAAAGTCCTCTCAGGGCTCTGTATCGTCCCCGTCTCCACTTGATCCTCATTGTGTGTCTCCACACAAGCCTCAAGGTTCTGCCCCGTCTCCATCCCCAAAATATCCCGGGCTTCCCCTCTCATAGACTGAAATCTGGCTGAAAAACTATCCCCCTTAGGGCTCGACCTCTCCCTCCTTGGCACAATCAATGCATTAACCTTTTGGTCTAATGCATCAACCTTCTGGTCTAATGCATCGATCTTGCTCCCCAAAGACCTCTCCAAAGTAGCCACAGAATCCAAAACCTCCCTCATCAAATCAATTAAAAAAGATCTCGAGGGGTACCTCTAGGGGCACTATACGTGCATCCCTACGAGCATCTCCCACATTGATTTCAGGTTGATGTAAATGAGAAGGTGATGCTTCTTCTCTCTGTTGTGAAGATTGGTTTTTAGGTGCAACGTCTTCATCTGCCTTCATTTGCCTTATCTGCTTCTTCCTCAATATAATAATCAAAGTTTTGTTCCCACGTCGACATATAATCAAGAACGGAAGGCAGAAGAGATTCTTCAGAGGTCGAGGTCAATGGCATAAAATCACCATCCTGCCAATTCACAAACAACACATATAAGTTGTAAGGGTGGTGTGTGTAATTTCTTAATAGCTTAAGGGTGTAAGTGATGTGTTAATTTTTTTCGGCAGTTAAGTTGGTTATAAGAGGGCTGTATATATACTCTCTATCTCTCTGTAAAATGACATGAACTTTTCTTTTAAGAATGTATTTCTTTTTCATAAATCAATCAGAAAATTATCTCAATTCTTCATCTCTCTCAAATCATATCAACAAACAACAACAAAAATATGAAAGTTCTCTCAATTTTTTACTTGTACTGTCTCCAACAATGTAAGAACCTTATCATATTTGGCATTTTCCGCCAACTTCCCCACCACCTTCCACTTACACATCCTAGGATGTTTTTATTAGGTCTATTGCAAATTAAACGCCTTTCTTATGCCAGAGAAGGACTCAAATGCCCAAACCTACAGAAAATTGTATGTTAGAAACATGATACGAGAATAAATAGTTGTTATTTAATTAATAACTGATTTTAAACATTTACCTGTAGTGCATATGTGAAGCCATAGTATGATACATGATTTGTGCGACCTTCAATTTTTCTTATGAGTCTAACTAGGAGGTGATCATAAGTCCTTGTTCCCCATGGATATCTATTGAACACCTTTAAGTTGTCGACAATATTCAAAACCATCGCGTCAATCCGTGTTGTGTTTTTCCGAGCTCTCAAAACATATTCGTATACAATTGCCAGCCCAACTTGTATCGGTCCTCCTCATTGTTTCCCAGGTTCAGAAATGCCTCTATCAATTCTTTAGGCTTGATCAATTTTTTCACTCCACCAAAATATCCATTCCTCAATCTGTTTCTACCAGGGATTTCTGAAATGAAATTTTCCTTAATACCTGGGTGTAACCCAGTAATGAGGGTATAGTCTGAGAAGTCAAATCTGATTTTTTTACCCCCAATACAAAACCAGACCTCTTTTAAACCACTGATTGGCTTAATCCTCATCATATCTAGTACATGGACAAGTTTGCTCACCATATTCATATTATCCCGCATGTTGTATAAGTTTCCAAAGCAGGATGTCTTGAACAGATCTTTGTGTGCATCGTCTAATTTATTATACACTTCATCTACCATGTGTAGTCTACACCGGCATGTAACTTTTGAGTCTAACCTTTTTGAACGATCAAGAAGGGATGCCATATTGTCTGCAATTGAAATGCAAACTGTAAACATCAATGACATAAACAATTCATTTTAAACAAACCAAACACACAACATACAGATTAAAAAAATCAATTGAAATACAAAATTGTTACAAAAAGAGCAATCAAAAGAACATAAAACCTAAACCAAACACAGAACTTAAATAAGTTTAAGCAGCAAATAAAATTGCAAAAAAAATCAATTATAAATGATAACTGAGCGAGGGTTAAAGGTTTTGGAAGTATTACCTTTTTATGGTTTTACGGATGTTGAAGTGTGAGTTGGAGTATGCTCGATTAAACGCAATGGAAATAGAGGAAAGGGTTTAAGGTTTTGCTGTGGTCTTTCGATGAATTATCTTTTTGTGATTATACGGATGTTGAAGTGTGGTCATAAACCCAACTGAAGAAGATTCGAAGTATGGAGTGATTCAAGCACAAACAGTTGAGTTGAAGTATTGTCGATTAAACGCAATGCAAATAGAGGAAAGAGTTTTAAGATTTTGCTGTAGTCTGAAAATAAAAGGAAATTAACTTAAATAGTTGTGAACAAAACGACGGTCGTTTAGTACGCGTTTAAACGGTCAAAATATTCGTTTAAACTTTGGTCAGCCGTTTGGTACACGTTTAATCGTTCAAGGCGTTCAAACGGTCAAACTATTCGTTTAAAATTTTGGTCAGTCCGTTTGGTACATGTTTAAACGTTCAAGGTGAACTTACTTTCCTTTAACCGTTTGATAAACCTTTTAATGAACGTGTAATCGTTCCATTATTCGTTTGGTAGTTTAGTGATTGTTTGGTATTCGTTTAAACGATCATCTAGCCGTTTAGTGATCGTTTCGTTGTCGATTAAACGGCACTATAAGTCACCGTTTTAATTCGGATGGGCATTTTTAGAAGTTTACTTTTACGTCTTTTATTCGCTTTCTTTTAAAGTAGTTGACCAGTCAAAGGTCATATAAGTTGTTTTGTCGGGTCAGGCAGCCATACTTGATATGTGGCACGTAGAAATAAGACAACCCATATGCAGTGGCGGATCCATAATTTTTTTTAGTGGAGTCACAAATTTTAACTATTCATAAAAAGCTTAGAAATCACAATTGTCCTCTACGCATACTATTTTTTAATAAAATATACTCCTTCCGTCCCTAAGTTATTGTCTTTCTTTTCTTTTTTATCCGTCCCAAAATAATTATTTTATTTGAAAACTATAATTGTTTTATTTGAAAACTTTTCTTTTTAGGATATCACTTTTACCATTTTACCCTTACTTTTTCCCCTACTTTAATTATGAGTCACATTCACATAGGCATTAAAGAAAATTACACATTATACCAATATTAATAATCAAGTCAATTGTTTTTTCTTAATCTGTATGTCGGGTCAAACAAGGCAATAATTAAGGGACGGAGGGAGTACAAGAGAGTCCTTTAAAAATTAATCATACATTCAATTTTGAGTGGAATCATTATCCAAAACTACACAATTTTTATAAGGTAAAAAAGAATAAAAAATATTTTCAGTGGGGTTGCTTGCTGCCCCCCCCCCCTTCATCCCCCTCCCGGGTCCACCTCACCACATGGATCAGGATCATGAGACCTTATAAATTACTCATCAACTCTATTCTTTTCTCGGGCCATGGCTTCCTGCTTCCTTCCTCTAACCCACCTCCTTCTAGGGGACAAATTCATTCAGTTGCTTCCATAGCATAATGGTGCATGCAATCGCAAGCCGGGTAGGATCATATAAGGGGAGTAAAGTTCTCACTACTAAATTTTAACCCAATTGGATCTTCATGACTCGAACTCGAAAATTCGAACTCAAAGCCTGTAATTAAACAAAAACTTGCCTTGAGTCAATTAAAATGGGTAAGACTACAATTTTAATATTACTAAAAGAGAACATAGTAGAAGAAGTAAAAATGTAATGGACATAGGAAACCAATTTCGCATCAATCAAAAAAGGCGAATTGGAAGATTGATTGATAGTGTTATTTGAAAAATGGTGGTGACGACAAAAAACAAAAAAGTGAAAATGAAAAAGAAATCATGAACTATATTACAAATTGTTAGAATATATGGCTCGATTCCAGACAAACAGGCGCGGTCGCTCATGTATTTAGGGTTAAGTTTTGTATCATATATATATAGGTCATAACTCTAAAATGCATATAAGGTTGTGATATTAATATATAAAAATTTTAAGGCCTCAAATGCTCTCTTCTTTTCCAATTTCCTCTGCTTGATAGTTGTTATTTGCTCAGTTCATTGATTGTTTGCTTCCACTGTCGCACAACACGAACCATGTATGTCGAGGCAACCTTAATTACTAATTCGACAAAACTAAATTTGTCTGAGATGCTTGTGAAAATAACACACGCTACCACCTTAACGCCAAAACCAAGCAAGAGAGAGGGGTAGGGTAACATGAGAATATGTAATATAGTATGCTATTTTTGGGGGAAAATTATCAAAATGACCGACGTACTATCATTCAGTAACCAATTTTATTCCGTACTCTAAATATTCTAAAATTGACCAGTGTACTCACTAATTGAGTCCAATATAGTCCCTCCTGTTAACTTTTCATCTAATTTTTTAACGGGACTGCTAATGTGATTAACGTAGCTAATTTATGAGGGGTATTTTTATCCTTTCCTTTTATATGTCACCACCCCACCCACACCCACATACACCGGGGCGGTGAGATTTGGAAGGAAAGGGCAAAAATACCTCAAATAAATTAGCTCCGTTAACCACGTTAGCAGCTTCGTTAGAAAATTATATGGAAAGTTAACGGAAGTGACCATATTGAACTCAATTAGTGAGTACTGGGCAATTTTAAGATATTTGGAGTATGGGGTGAAATCGTTTACTAAATGATAGTACGCTGTTCATTTTGATAATTTTCCCCTATTTTTGGTGATTTGACATTAAGGTTGGAGTGCGAGTGAACATATACACAAATCAGTGGCAGCCATGACTATGACGTGTTTGGAAAAGGTGAGGGACAAAGGATGGACTATGTACTATGTATCTCTATTCTCAAAAAGGGAGGTCGTTATTTGTAAATTTTTGGACCCTAGGGGGACTGCTGTAAAATTTTGAACCACAGGTGGGCTGCTGCAGTATTTTAAAAGCTGTAAAATTGAGAGCATAATAGTAACTTTCATGTCAATATTGTCATGGCCTATTTTCACATTAAATTCTTGTATCGAACCGGTTTAACATTAGGGAGACCCAGAACCATGGTCACACAAACGCAAATTTTGATACAGTTGGTATCTTTGTTAATACTTCCGTTCTTAAATTATCGTCATGTTTAATTGTTTTAGTAAAATAAAATATTTTTTAAATATAAATTTAACTTATATATTTTTACTTTTTCCAAAATTATAAAATATATAATTAATAGTATTTTAAAATATTACAAATTATATATTTTATAATTTAAAAAAATATACGTTAAATTTACATTTGAATAATATCTTGTTTAACAAAAAAATAAATAAATAAATAAATAAAGTAAACATAGGAGGGGAGTAATTCTTACTTTTTGACGAGGAAAAAGCAAAAGGCAGGAGGAATCCTCAAATTTCAGGTCTGTCTCCCCCCATACATATTAATGCGTGTCTTTTTCTGTTTGGAAACGTGGTTTCAGAGTAAAATATTTGAATTTGTAATGATATCTTCATTGAGTTGTACTATGCAGGAATGGAATCAAATTCTATTATATCTTCGCTAAAAGGATAAGTTTATTAATTAATTAATTCTAATAAAAGAGTGAGTTCCCGTTTTTTGATGGTGCACATGACACTAGGAATAAGGAATCGTCTGCTACCATATAATAGAATAATCCTAATAGTAATATTTTAATTATGGTAAGCACTAGTTAGTAACCCCCGTGCTTAAAGCACCAAATATCTTATTTTTATTTTAATATTTAATAGTGTTTGAATTGAAAAAAAATATCTTATTTTTAATTTAATATTCTATAGTGTTTGAATCGAAAAAGAATACCTTAAATGACCAGTTGTGATTTTCTTAATTGATACATCGTGTTTTATTTCTTTCTTGTAATTTTTTAATTATTTGACTGTAATCATAATATATGTGTTATGCAATTACGATGACTAAAAATTCAATTAGTATAGTATACAGATAAAATATGTAGTCCCTCGTAGGTCAAATTAAGAATATCAATTTCAGGGATAAGCATAAAACCACTCTAAAGAAACACATTTTTAGTACCTCGTAATGAGCATACTCGGAGATGATATCGTACACGAGCATTGTAAGAAGAACGATTCGATAATAAGGAGTATCCCAATGCACAAAATTGTACTAAAAAGTATTATTTTTGGGCATCATAATGCACAACTTTTATTTTTGATGCACACAATATTACTAAAAAGTACTAAGTTTTTGCATGACACACTTTTATCATCACTTTCAAAACTTGCACAATTATTACACTTACTTTGACTTTTATGCTCATTACATTTCAGTGCATCGCAAAATAAAATTGATGTATCGCGACGCATAAATGTTGCTTTACCTTTGTCCAAGACTTATGCATCGCGATGCAAATCTTGTGCAGCGTTTGTAATAACTGTTGCATCGGGTGCGTTCTCTGCAATCCCATCTCCATGTTTGCCTTCTTTATTAATCTCGTAAGTCAAATCATTATCAGTTTCAAAAACATCAACGATTATAATGCAAACTGATAAAATTTTGGCCAATGATACCATGTTTTTGAAATCTTCTTCGTTGGTAAACAAAAATTGTTGTGTTATCTTATAGTGTATTTCAAATTACAATTATCCGATTGAAAATTAAAATATTTACCTCTAATGCATTTGATCAACTCAGATTAACCAAAATCTTTTGAAACTTTCGAAACAATGATATTTTCTCTGAATTTCAACAACAACATGACAACAGTTTCCATTGAATCCATAGATTTCAATTTTACAGTGAATTCGATCTTCTGCTCATTTGATTTCATTTTTTAAGTTTCTTCAAATTGATATGGATGAAAATTTTAGTAAGAAATCGCAATAGAAATAAAAACAAGATTTACAGGAATATATCAAGGAAGACAGAGCTTAAAACGTGATGCGTGATACGTGATACAGTTGGCCAATTTATCATAAAAAATGGACTTGAGCGGTTGAAAACAATTGTAGTAGGCTAAAGCGGTTGAAATTCCTACAAAATGTATTGTTCCGTAATTAATCCAATTAAAATTTAGGAAAAATTGCGGGTCAAAACCTTTTGTGTAATTTTCAACCGCTTAAATCTACAATATTTGTTTTCAATCGCTTAAGTCTCTTTTAAGTGATAAATTAGCTATTTGTTTCAAAACTGCCCCGCCATTGAGCATATTGTCCCCTTCACTTTCCAAGAAACTCAATTCATCTCTCCAACACTATAACCACCTCATTCACTTCCCAAGAAACCCAAGAGATGAGGGGTGTCCGATTCTGGTAACGTTAAAGTTCAGACTAGCCATGGAAGTGAAGTATCCAATCCCAGTCGATTAATCAATAGCAGTAGAGTCGTAAACAAGAACAGCAGAGTTTACAGCTGAAGAAGTCACTTATTTAGAGCGTGAACAAAAGAAGAAGTTAGATTGCTTTAGCTTTTGAGTTCATTACATCATCATTTTTAAATAAAGAAAAGGTAGAAAAATTATTGTCAACAGTGTCTGATAGGTTGCATAATATACATATATTTTGTTGCATATTCTCCTTGTTTTTTATATTTAATCATGCTTAGCCTTCGAGTTTTGATGTGTTTCTTATTTTTGTAGGGGAATGGAGGGAATTGACAAAAATGAGCTCAATTCATTCATTTTGTGAACTGGGAGGTCCAGAAGCTGAATTGGAGTAAGGCGTGGTCACGGCTTATCAAACTGCGGGTGCTATCTTGCTGTTTTGACATAAGGCGTGGGCACGCTCAAGGCAATTTCGAGAATCATCAACAAGTGACGCCCCAACTCCTAAGAAGTCAGTTTTTAAGTCCCCTAATTTAATTCTAAAAGGCCAAGTTTTGAATGGATGTATCTAGGCTAATTGAGGGAAAGGTGGGAGTATTTGCTCAAGTTACTAGGTAATAATGAAGGGAAATTGAAGAGACTTTTGTGGGAGTTTTTATTTAAACTATGTGTTAGCTCTTGTAACACCCTCTTTTTGGTGAGACACACGGATTTTATTAGTAATTCTCCAGATTTTCTCATCTTCCTTATTCTCTCACCATGTTCATGCAAGGCTAAAACTCTTTTCCAACCAAAGGATAATTAAAGATTCAGTTTTACACGATTTGTGAGATCTAATTAGTTTTATTTTATTCTTCTACATCTCTATTATTTATATATTTCCTGCACTTCTTGATATTGTTGTTTTGGTTGATTGCACCAAAAGGGCCCTTTGTTCAATTGTCAAAATAGCAAATCGTTATTTGGAACATCGAATCCGTAATTGTTTGACTGTTCTAATACTTGTGCCAATTAGTATAGGTGATTACAAAGAGGTGATTATTCTATGCTATGAAAATATATAATCTAGTCTAGAATGAACCTACATGTGCGTTTGTTGGCTAGAATTGGTGGTCTCTCTCATTCTTAAAGCTGTTGATAGATCAAATTCTATGATCGTATCTAGGATTGTTTATTAACAAGAGAAGTAATTAGAGAACGTTTCCTGATTATTGAGGAAGTAAGGAGAGATAGGTTGTTAAGTCATACCAATAACCATAACCAATTTGGTAGAGAATAGAAGGATTATCTTTGCATCAATGATCAAGTCAATGAACCGTTTCTAAAATTGTCCCTTTGGTTGGATATTTCAATATATTGATTCTCTTTTACTTCAATCATTTTCTTGTTAATTTGTTTAGATTACTCATCAATATCCAAACTCCCCCTGTTACTGTTTTCTTTATTTTTGCAATTCACATCGAACTAAGTCTCGCCAATCTCTGTGGACACGATCTTGCTTACCACTATTACAAATCAATAATCTAAAAAAGCAACATTTTATTATTGTTGGTTTCGGCAACCATCAGTGTCTTCAAAGAGAATGTCATCAATGCTTTGACTCAAGGATAACAGCGAGGAGGCGTCAGATAAGATTCGTGCATCGTGATGCACAAAAATTGTGCATCGCGATGTACAACGTTCTGTTCCGTATTTTTTTTAAGGGCATAGATGACCTTTCATAACAAAAGTGTCCTTAAGCGATTGAAAATAATTTTAGTGGACTTTAGCGGTTGAAAATTGTCTAAAGGGAACCGGTTCAAATTTATTAAGTGTTATACGCATGACCCATGCACTGGCCCACTAAGTACCTGAGTCTAATAAGCTTATCACAAGTCATCCAAAAATTCATAAAAAATATTGATGCCATGTGGTAGTGAATAAGCACTTTATAAAATACACAAATCCCACACATTTAACCTATGTGGGATGGGGTATTACATATTTACTCGTACCATGAAATTATAAATTGTTATGAAAAACTGCTAAAAAAGTGGGGTAAATTCGAAATGGGCCGGTACACACCGGTTTCAATGGCCAAGCTAGCACGCTAGCCGGTACGAAATTTATAACTATGGTCCGACCATAATAATTTATTCAAGTTCAAGTCCAAACTCAATCTATATTAAATTAATTTTTATTTGCTCAAACTCAACCTTAAATGTTAGTAATTGGAATATGGACCTAATTCGTTCTTGTCCATGCAACTTACAAATGCACCATTTTTCATGTATTCAACAAAAGAATACTAAGCTAGAACTTAATAAATTAATGGAAAAATTGCGGGTCGATATCTTTTGTGAAATATTCAACTGCTTAAATACACTATATTTATTTTAATTCGCTTAAATCTCTTAAATTGACTATTTGTTCCAAAATTACCCCGTATCAACATATAACACCTTTAAGTGTATTTTTGTGCATCGTCATGTGCGTGAAATGAAAATCGTCAATCCAAATTCATCTCTCTAAAAATACAACTCCCTTCACTTCTCAAGAAACTCAATTCATATCATTATCTTCTCAACATCCTTGGCTCTCTCTCTCTCTTCCTCCATCCCCTCTCATCATTCTCAAATTTTCCCCTTCCCTTCTGTTGTTCCCCCAAATCATATTCAAACATATTTTCTTCTCCGATTGATGAAGGAGACTCGTAGAGTCTTAGGCACGGGCATTCCTTTTCCTATTTTACTGGGATCTGTCCGTCAGCCTGCTTCAATATTGTCTTGATTGACTATACTCTTTGAATCTTCAAAGATAGTCTAAGAGTTCTGCCCTGAATGGGAGGCTTGTTGAGTCAAGAAGAAGAAAAAGAAGGAAAGGTCGAAAGGCAGATTGGACAATGGGCACAATTACAGCCTAGTAGTTGGTGTTGGTGGAGGCACTAAGTACCAAAAGGGTACGACGAATTTTTCTTTTCCCGCATGTATAGTATCATTCTTCTTTTCCTTTACTCTTTAATTTCATTTCCCTCAAATCTTTGTTATTGTATTTATAGTGATTAGTACTCTTAGAATATTTTGTGTTTATCCATCTTCTTCTTCTTCTAATTCTTTTTTTGGGTGGCTGATTTTGTGCATCGCGAAATTTACAATGCACAAAATTTAAGCATCGCAAAAAATTGTGCATCGCGATACACAGTGTGCTGTTCCGTATTTTTTAAGGGCATGAATGACATTTTACAAAAAATTATCCTTTAGCGATTGAAAACAATTATTGTAAACTTTAGTGATTGAAAATTCTCTAATGGGGACGGGCCAAATTTTGCCCTAAATTGATTGATAATTTGAGCTTAACTTATGACGGCAAGAGAATGGGAAATGCTAAATGAGAGAACTCCTATGGCATAAGTTGGTAAATACAAAAAACTAATATACAAACTTAGTTCAGATTTAGTTAGTTAACTATGGCCGGAAAAATTTAAAAAAATAATGCATTTCATATTTTTAACATAATTACATAAATTCTATTATCTAAAAATTTGAAGAAGAAAAAAAGATTAGCTCGTATTTGTTTCAAATCGAGATATAACTAATCTATTGTACATATTATTCGTTTAATAAAATACATATAATATATTTTAAGTAAATACATACAATATATTTAAATTACTACATATTTGTTTATAGAAATTTATGCCGATCACTTTAAATACAACGACCTTAACTAACCAAAATAGTAAGAGTAATGATATGTGCACCTAAAGTGTGCATCAAAATTGAGGTTGACATCTTTTGATTGGTTAAATGATTTGTGGATCCAACCACTTAAAAATCTTGGGCGAATTACAGGCCGGTCCCTTTTTGGACATTTGTAATCGCTCCAGTCCACCAAACTTTTTTTAAAACCGAAAAAAGACACTTTTGGTGCAAAAAGACGATTTTGCCATTAATAAAAAAAAACGCGCGCGTATCAGGCATCAAGATGCAAAAATTAGGCATCGGGATGGAACAATTGGGCATCGGGATGCAGAGCCACTTTCTCAGATTAATTTGAGCATTAGAATGCAAGAATTGTGCATCAGAATTCAATTTGAGATGCAACAATTGGGCATCGGGATGCAGATTTTTTTTTATTTTTTTTATTTTTGTTAATCTTAAAAGGGCATGGGAAGGGATTGAATCGGATACATCACGCTTTGTGAAGTCCCAACTCTACCATTGGACCACCTGTTAAGAACACGTCTTGCCAATAGATTGTGTACACAATCACCTTGAAATAGAAATTGTTAGAATCACATTTGTAAATATTAAGTTTTGATTATGATAATTAGGTTAAAGCCACCAGTACTAGTACTGCATATATCTTTTAACGGAGAGGTCATATGTTCAAAGTTTCACAGGAGGCGTCATTTGTTCTAGCCATGCCAAAGGAATCATATAATTGTAGTTTTTTTAAGACATTAAATAATAATAATAATAAAGATTTGTGTAAGGTCTATGTCCCCTCCAACCTTTAAAAAAAAAAAAAATGGTTAAATTCATCCTCAAAACCTTAGGAATATTTATGAACAAGAATTTTTGTTACAATAATAATTTCGCAGTTACCTAACTTCAGACGTTAACTGTTTGGTTTTAATTTCAACTCTTCAAAGATCAACAAGTGTTCAAGTCATGTTGTTGATGTTTCACGCCCAAAGATATTGTTTTAATACAAAAAAACTTGCTACAAATCAGTTTGATTCATCTATATCCCCAATTCAGGTGGGTAACTGTCTCATTAAGTAGAAAAAAGTTATCTTATAAAACACTCAAACCAATTCAATCAATTATTCGTGACTTTCACCACGAAGAATCATTATGTATAAATGATTAAAAAATCAACTCTCAGCAATCATTGAAATAATTGGTATATGTTATAATTATAGTCATACATCTCTCAAATTGACAAGGAGACAATGACAGCAAGTGAACTGCAAATAGACTGTAAGTTGGAGGTACAACAAGTTGCACATCTAGTGGATGAAACTAGCCGTTATATCTTAACAGCTAGTTTCTACAATTCAAATGGACAAATACCTATATATAAATATAACAAGAAGAAGTTTCTACAATTCATATGTTAGTAAGTATGTGTTTGTTAGTTTGCATTTCCACCACTAGTTCCCCGAATTATTATTTTTTGATTGGGATTTTTTCCGTATAGGAAAATCTTAGTGCTGAATTTTGTGTTTGGAACTAGATTTTAATCAGTACAATAGATTTATTTCAATTTTTGGGATGGGAGGTTTGGGCAAAACCACGCTTCATCTCTCTCTTCTCAGTTTTGTCGTTGAATAGAGAGAGCGAACCCACTTACATTTGGAAAGAAGAAATTGAAGAAAAGTGTACTAAGAAGCCGATTTCCCTTTCAGGTGCCTCTGTTCTTCTCAACTCCGATTTCCATTTTTTCTCTCGTTTATGATAATGATAAGCTATTCCTCTGTTTTCCACAATGTCAATCAAATCATTCGAGTAAAACTGGGTTTCGTACTCCTCGAATTCAACTGAATTGGAGCTCCCCCGCATCATGCAATGTTAATTTGCTATTATGTTGAACGTATCTCTCTTGAAATTGATGAATGGAACCCTCAATTCGATGAAGCTTCAATTGTGCTTCAAATCACAGGTCCGAACGTAATGAAGAAGGGTTGAGTTTGCATTTGCATTTTAAGCTGGTCTGTGGTAAGGGTGAGAGAATCCACTTGAGTAGTACATGATATCAATATGGGTATTTTGTGGTTTTCAAAAAAGTTAGGCTTCATTCTCAATTTGTTCACCCTACTATTATAAAAAGTCCATTTAGCTCACTCTATAATTTTTTTTTCACACTTTAATAACTGTACTTTATCAAAAGTTTCACTTTAATCACTCCGTCTAATATTTTGGATGGAGAACTTAAAATATTTATGAAAACCCAAAACTACCCTTATTAAATATACATAAGTCCTCTTTTTTCTAAATTTCTTTTCTATATATTTTTTTTTGGAGAGGGTTGAGTTTAAAAATAACTTAGGGCTTATTATTAATATTTTATAAAACTAGGGGGATCTATAAACCAAGAAAAGTGGCTGATTTTTCGACCCTACCACCAGATTACCTACTTCAGCAGCCGCCCTCGCACCTCCTCTCTCAGTCACCACCATTAGACATCTCTCTTCATGCGTCCCTCGTTCCCACCACCACCAACCACAAGAACAACAATTTGGCGGCAAGCCTACATCAACAAACCCAGATCATAAAACAAATCCAGATTTGGAGATCACAAACCCATATCTCTTTCATTCCCAAACCCAGATCACAAACAAACCTAGATCTAGAGATCAAATGGCAGTGGAGCAAGAGCATGAGGCGGACTTGAGAGATTCCAAAGACTTTCAAGTCTAAGATCTATCTTTAAACCCAATTAGGCTCCACTCTAAATCCATTTCCAAACCCAATTTTTGTTAAAATTACCATCTCCACTTCCAAAATCATTTATGGCTTACTCAGCAATGCTATTAACAATAATGCAGATCTCTCCATCTCATCTTAATTTAATCTAATTTCTCTCAATTTAACATTTTTTATTCCACACACACACTCTCTCTCTCTCTCTCTCTATATATATATATATATATATATATATATATATATATATTGAGTGGAATAAAAAAATTAGTTGATAGGCAAGGCAACAAATCCACTCTGATTGCTTCTGTAGATGTTACGAAAAGTGAATTCAGAAGCACTTTTTTTAGATCAATTACTTCATACTTGGTCATTTTTGCAAATAGTTGATAGGCGAGGTAACAATTGGTTATTGTGGTGCTATTGGACAGTGGTGGAGATGAAGTATTTGAGTGAATTCATAGTGAATTCGTGGCTGGCGATCTTGTGTTGGGAGGACTAGAGACAGCCGTCGATGTTGAAGATGTCGTTTCTGAGGAGATCATGGAGGACGGACCGGTAGCGGAATCCTTTCATGAAGTTGGGGAAAATTGGAGCGGAGGTGGTGGTCGAGGTTAGTTGGGTTGGTGGTGGCAATACTCTTTGTCCAATTTCTAGTAATTGGGTTGAAATGATACCAGACATTCAAGTGCCCTATCATAAAATTCACATCTCCATTGTTGCTTCCAATTGCCTTAACCTTCTAGGCAATCGTGAATACGTAGGTGTGCGGTAGTTGTGATCGGGGGTGGTTGTGGTGGTGGTGCTTATGGGGCGCGGCGCACAGAGATGGGTGAAGGTGGGGTGAAAGGTTAGTAATGGCTAAACAGAAGAATCAATTTCATTAGGTCTCCCTAATTTGTTCCCTCTGACTTCCTTAATTCCACGTGCACGGCATGTGCCACACACTAATGGGCATTTTAATCTTTTTGAAGACTTCCGTCCAACAAAACTAACGGCATTCACTTTGGGTGACCAAATTGACACTTTTGATAAAGTATAGTTATTAAAGTGTGAAAAAAATTGTAGAATGAGCTTAACGGAACTTTTTGTAATAGTAGGGTGATGAAATTGAGAATTAAGCCAAAAAGTTATATGTTTTTCATCTAAAAAAATACACGGAGTGATGAACGTGAAATTTCTGTCGAAGTCCAGTACTCCCTCCGTTCTAGGCAGATAGTTCACTTTCCTTTTTTAGAAATCAACATGTGACTAAATTAAATCAAAATTTTACATATTTTACTTATGTTTTAGGAAATAAAATTTCATTAATTAAATACTACATTAAGAATACTATGGATTACAACTTTCATAATTTTGTAAAAACAACTAAATTTATGTAAATTATAGGTCAAATTTCATTAATCAAAAGTGGACTCTTTGCTTGGAACGGAGGGAGTATTAAAGTGTGAAAAAAAATTGTATAATGAGCTTAATGAACTTTATGTAATAGTTTGGTGACTAAATTAAGAATTAAGCCCAAAATTACATCAATACAAATTATCCAAACTACATTGAAATGAATATACCAATCAAAAAATGAACATAATTGATATTGATAATTTCTAAGAGAGAGGGCTTTATTTTTTTACATAGTAAACTCATAGTTTCACGTGGAACACATTTTTGTGTTCTAACTTTAAGAACAAATTCAAATGGTTTTCATAAAATATTCATTTCTTCTGACTTCAAGAACGTAACATGGTTGTTAAGAACATGTTTACATGGTTTTTCTTCTATCATAACTCATACATTTTATATTTTTATCTATCACCATTATATTAAACTTTAAAAATAAGAATAAAATATTCACTGTATATGTGTATACAAATATATATATATATATGGGGGAGTATTTAATGGTTACTACATCTCTCTAACTATCAATGTTTACTCTTTTATCAACCATTAGATCAAAAATCAAAGGTTGAGATATATATATATATATATATATATATATATGTAAGACGGTTTATTTAAGATTTTAGTACTGATGATAACTAAATATCATGTAATATAGATTGGATCCACAGATAATATATTTGTAATTTTTTAATAGAATTGTAAAAGAATTATACTTAATAGCTCAAGGAAATAGGTATTAGAAGTAGCTAAGTTAGTTAACTACTTCATGAAATTAAATGATTAACATTTAGCCACTTCAATTGGTTAACTATTTTATCAAGTTTCAAGTTTTAAGATTTTATAAAAGGTCCCCCTACAAATAATTGAATATTCAAACCTACTATGAAAAATATACAAAGTGGCTCTTGATTGAAAAAAAAAAATTTAATTAAATAAAAAATCGTTCTGGTTAAAAATGTGTCATCAGAATATATTTTCAGGTTCCGGACAGTTAACTATTCGCATTTCTATGAAGCGAAAAAGTTTTAAATCTAAAACATGTCAAGAAACTAAACTTTAAGGGGAAAAAGTGAAACATAAATTTCCATTTGAAAAACATTATTTTCATACTCTTTCATACCGTTGATGTCAAGTCGTCTTTGTGACGGTTTTATTAGGCAACGGCAATTTCTTTGAACAACTTATAGATTGGACAAATATGCTCAATCCGTTTTACCCAAATAGTCTATGTATAAAAAATTTAACATAATTATAAAAAATATTCGACCATAGCTAAGATGTTTATAACATAAGTTGAGGGTAAAGTTGAATGATTATGTAGATTATGAGCATAATGTTTGAAACAAAACGCTTTAAATAGAACATCTCAAAATAGAATAGGGGACTTTTTAAGTGGAACGAAACGAAAGAATATATATTAAAGATACATACTCCCTCCGTTTCAGGTAAAAAGTTCACTTTCTTTTTTTAAAAGTCAACATGTGACTAAATCAAATCAAAATTTTACATATTTTATTTATGTTTTAAAAAATAAAATTTCATTACTTAAAAACTACATTAACAATACTATAGATTAAATTTTCATAGCTTTGTAAAGACAAAAAAATATATGTAAATTCTCGATCAAACTTTAACTAAATTGACCAAAAAAAAATCAAACATTGACTTTTGCTTGGAAACAAGGGAGTACTATTTTCTAAATTTTGACCACAATTAGTCAAATAGGGCTTGTTTGAGCGGACCATTGAAGTTTGCAATTACAAATGAGTACTACAACATTTTAATAATACAAGTAACTAATCAGTCGTATATAGAGACATATAATTCTACACACGGGCCATTCCCTCCATACTCAATTATCTTTAACATCACCCCCTACCTTCAAAATCATTTTCCCTTCTTCTTCACAAGGACCATATGCCCTGCTACGAACTTGAAAATGCATCAAGTTGATCAAACTCAAACCAGTAAGAACACAATAGTAGTAATCATAATGGCCTTTGTTAATGTTGCTAGAAACCCAACTCACATTCCCATCTCTTTGTGTGACTTGATCAATGATGTTCATTATAACACTAGCCAACAAGCTTGCCACAGACTCCCCAAGCCCACCTATACTTGTAGCTATACATGACATGCTTTTGGGGAACTGTGACACGTAAAACTCGTTTTGCCCGATTATGAATAGAGCCTCAGCAAATCCACACAGACAGAGTTGTGATATTAGCCACATTGCAGACATGTTTACTAAAGCTTGCGGGTCATCTGAACATCCTTCCTTTATTGCAATATCTCGCCGGACACTCTCAACAATTGCTGCCAATGCAGTGGATAAGGTTGAAAGGAAAATTCCAAACCCCATTCTTTGTAAAGGGCTGAAATGAACCGGGCTACCTGTGATTCTTGATGCAAGTGGGAGGATCAAACCGTCGTAAAGAACAACCCATAGTGCAACAGAAGCTACAACAAACATACCAAAAGAGCCCATTGGGATCTCGAAGCTTGAAGTGAGGTGACGATCCATGGTTCTTGTTTGCAGCGTTTGAAATGAACCCTGGCTCATGTTTATTGACATTAACGCCCCTGTTGACCATATTGGGATTACCTTAAGGAGTGCTTTTAGTTCTTCTACTTGATCAGCCGTGCAAAGACTCCATCGATCTGAAGCTCTTCCGTCAGGGGTTAAGTCTTTTTTTGGATCTCTGATAATGCAAGCTTTATTTAGAAACCTACAGACAGTGATCAATGTGTAAGTGAACATAAAGAAATATTCATGGGAGCCCAAGTTTGGCATATTTACTTGACATACACATGTACTATGGTTCTCAATTGGAACATCATAACAATTTTTAATAAATAATTCTCCAAGAAAAGGCAAACTCTGTCTTACTCAAAGTTGCCAGAGTACAATTCCTCTAGATTTGGAATCACTGTCGATGATAGGCTACACATGGGGGTAGCCTTGCCCCTCCCTAAATCTCCCCTTCCCACGAGACTCGAACCAGCAACTACAACTACATGCAGGCAGGCAGGCAGAACTTTATTCCTTAGGCCAACCCTAGTCTCTAACAGTAAATAAAATGGAAAATGCAACATTTTATGAAAAGGAGATAGTTGAATCATACCTTAGTTTCTTGGTAGGGAACTCAGATCCCGTGTGGAAGTGCAGCATATTTCTGCTTTCTGATGATAATGTGAGATGTCTGTTCTTGTAAGAGGCCGCAATCACTTGAACAAGCCCAGTAAGCAAGCTGGTTTTTGCCTTTAATTTCACATAGAAGGGAGAAGCCAAAAAGAATGAAAGAGATGACAAAACCATGAGACCGACGGGCACTCCAAACCCAACTTTCCATCCAAACTGTTCCTGAATGTATACAACAAAGGTCAAAGCAATGAGGACTGAGAATGCACATGAAGCGTAATACCAGCCAAAGTAGCTCTCCAGGACACCCTCCTTTTCCTTTCTGATGTCTCGTCACTCATTCAACTGATCAGCACCAAAAGCTAAGGAAGTTCCCTTGATGCCGCCGGCGCCTATGGACATGAGTCCAAATGAGGAACATAAGAGAATGAGCTGTAAAGGTGTTGATGGACTGCAGCTGGTACTGTGATCATTGCAATGAGGAGGCCTTGCTTGTGGAATCATAGTTGATAACCATAGAAGAATCATCCCCTTCAAAACAAGGATTGATGTTATTCAGATGGGAACTTCTGTACAGTCCTAGCCAGACAAGCCACACACAATTAATGCCTGCATTTCATTGCAACTACATGGGTTGCAATTCCAAATTCAAGGCTTGAAAATGAACTAGTACCTCCAAATTCAAGGCTTGAAAGTGAATTGTCAGACATAATATGAAGAACTTGTATCAGAATTCTGATGCTAATCATAAACCAAATATTAGCACAATAATAAACTAAAGTTGATCACTTCCTGCCAGCATAGAAAATGAACTAGTACCTCCTAATTGTTTCGACATTAATGATCTGCCTTAAAATGTGACATGGTAAAGGACCATTTAAGAAAGTTCCAGTTTAATCTTAAGCAGTTCTATATTCAACTACAAAGAATGTACCCAAAATTATATATTTACAGCCAATACTCTAACAAATACTAATAATCAAGAGATATGAAAATTTTACTAATTATTAGAGTTTATTAAGTACTTAGCTATGGTTTCACTTCTAAAAACCTAAATTGGTTTCTCAAAAATTTATCGATTAATAGTATACTCCCTCCGCCCTCAAATTATTGTCCTGTTTGACTTTTTTTGGTCAAACTGTACATTTTTCAAACGCAAATTTGACGTATATTTTTTTACTTTTTCCAAAATCATAAAACACATAATTCATAGTACTTTTAAAGTACGTCAAATTTGCGTTTGAAAAATGTCCTGTTTGACCAAAAAAAGTCAAACAGGACAATAATTTGGGGACGGAGGGAGTATTATTTATTAGAGTGTCAACTGTACAAACACAATAGGGTGGTATATATAGCATAGACTGCATATATAGTAAGAAAGTTTCTTAAAGATACCAAGAAAGTTACTCTAGCAACTTTCAAATTGCAGGTAGCTGCAAGCAGAGTGGTGTTAGGGTAGATAATAGGTAGTGCTGGTGGTCATGAGGATGACCGAGAGAGTCGTATTTATGGTAGGATCAAAAATTGACTTACCATCAAATAATTTCAACTTTTGCTAATTATCAAGTGTATAACAATTTATTACCGAGTATGATCAAACACTGAAAACTCCGGTGCAATAATGAACACTTTCCTAAAACTGGCTCCGTTTTATGGTTTTTAGGATACATTGGGGGTAGCCCTCCCCCCTCCCTTACTCTCAACGCCCCCACAAGACTCGACCTGCAACCGCATGCAAGTGAGCAGACTAACTGGTGAGCGTTATTCACTGGGTCAGCCCTTGGTTTGAAAACATCCTTGACGAGCAATAAATGGAAAAAAAAACACCCAAAAATAAATAAAACAGAAATACTGTCAGAGTAATTGGAAAACTGGGAAAGTTAAAAATACCATAAGGCAAACAATTGATCCAACTCCGATACACCAGAAACGACCCATGAGAGAATCAGCAAGAAAAGCACCAAGAAGAGGCATGAAATGTGTGGTTGCAGACTTGAAATACAGAAAGTTTGTACCAGCAGCCATACTCAGATGATACTCATTCATCAAGTACAAAATCATGTTTGGCATCAACCCAATACTTGCCACTCTCTCGCAACCCTCATTTACTGTAACACCCACAAAAATCGAAATTTATACCCAATTCGATGCATGCTAGCATGGTCTAGTGCGTGTGCATGTGTGTGTGTATGTGTGATATAAATTGTTGCGATTATGAATGTACGGAATTTGTACCGATAATGAAGGGTAAGGTTCTGATGCCACCCTTAATTTCTGCTTGAGTTATTCAAGAGAGGCTTTTCAAGCTCAATCATCTTCTTCTCTTTCTTTGAAGAACTCTCCATTTCTGATATTCTTCTTAGAAGCTTCAGTTACTGTTTTATAAATTCCATTTCTATGGAGAGACAGAGTGTGTGTTATGTGTACGTGTTTGCGTGAGAGCGAACGGAGGGGCCAAGCATTTGTCAGTGTCCGCTCAAAGTCGCGCAACGACTAGAGCCAGCAAAATTAGCACAGCCCAATGGGCCGGTCCAGTTAGCCCAATGTTTGCATGGACTAAAGTTTAATTTTTTGAGGCTTAAAAAAACGCGGGCTTTTTTGGCCCGGTCCATTAGACCCGACGGTTCAGTTGGGCTTACATAAAAAAAGCCCAGGGCTTTTAGGCTAGGTTCGGCCTGCACTATTTTATTATTATTTATTTATTTTCACTCAAAAAATAATTCTAACTTCTTAAATAATTAAAGCAATAATTCAAGATCATTCTATTTTAAAGCTAACTAGAATGATCCAGTTAGCTTTATTGTTTAATATTGTAATTTATACATGTTGTAATGCAATCTCAGATATTGAAGCAACATGTTCCAATTTGATTATTACTTTATTGTTTAATTATTGCTTTAACTGACCAATAAAGTTAATTTTTTAAATAATTAAAGCCCCGGACTATTATAGTATCATATTTATTTTTATTTTAATTAATGTTTGATATGGTGATTGCATTATTTTACCTTTAGTAGTTAGCAGTTAAGACAAACAATAAATAATAGTATTGCTTTTGTTTAGTAAGTAACTTAGAATTTAATTTGGCAATTAGCATCACCATTGTTCCTTTTAGTTTATTTATTTTTCCAACAAGGGCTTTTTGGCCCGATGGCCCGATGGGCTTTGATGGGTTGGGATGGGGTTTACTTTTCTTCGGCCCTAGTAAAATTAGGGGCGGCCCAGCCCAGCCTGATATTAAGTGTTGGCCCGGTGGGCTTGCACTGGACCGGCCAAGCCCAATCCATTGCCAGCTCTAGCGACGACCCTCTTCGTCTTGCTTTGAACGCCAATATTGTTGTACGTTACTTTTTCCTCTCGGCGTTTCATACTTTCACACAACCAGTAAGGTTGTTTTCATTTGAAGCATGATCTTATCGGCTCGAGCAGTTGGTAATTATATCAATTTTTATATTTACATTGTCAGATCAAATATACTCAGATATTTATATCGTTTGATTAAATTTGTCTTTTTTGAGTAATGACATTGATATTTCAAGTCATCATTAACTTAACAACATATAAGTGTTGAAATTTGTATTAAAATTATTCGACAAAACTAATATTAAAATTAGTAAAAATAATATAGGTTGTATCTCATAATATCATTTGTATTTTTTTTTTTTCATTATTACAGGGATTTCACTTTTTGTTTCTTAAATTACTTCAATCGACCTTTTTCTTCTTATCTTCATTTTGATTACCATCGGTTAAAAGTTAGGTGATCATTTAATATGACATAAAATGTCATGTAGTCGGCAAATATTCACCAAATTTTATACACAAAGTAATGTGAAATTTAATGTGACATTTTATTTGTCATTTTGTGAACACTATTTTAAATTAGGAGTAGTCTCTCGTGAGGCTGTCTTACGGATCCTATTTCGTAAGATGGAACCTCACTCTCTCACAGTTCAGCCCACCAATACACAGTGGGTCAGGTTAGAATGTTAATTCGTCTTATAGAAAATACTCGTCTTACAATTTTTTCTGAGTTTTTGCCTTAAATTAAAAAGTAAGTCAAATATAGAGCCAAGAAGATGCCGCATCAGGCGCTAAATTATTTTTTCCTTGCTCCGTTCCAAGAAAAAATTGTCTCTCTTTCCTTTTTGATTTGATAAAAAAAACAATCTCATTTCTAAAAATGAATAAAATTTTAGTATACATTTTTAAAGGTACAATCAAGTGAAACAACGTCCTTAAAAAGTTTGACTTGTTAAACAAAACTATTTTCTTTAAAACGTAGGGACTACAAAAATTTTAATTAACTTATAGTGACTGTAGCATTACTCTTTTACCAAATGCCTCATTTCCCCACACCCTCAGAAATTATAGACTATCTTTATGTATCTTCTTTTTCGTTTTCTTTTTCTTTTTGGGTAACCAGTAGAAACATATTATACATTAGCAAGTAGTATATACTCTATCTGTTCCACCCAAACATTCCACGTTTGAAAACTTTAATAATATATATATATATATATATATATATATATAATAACAACAGTGCCTATAAAAGGAAATTTTTTGCCAATTTGAACCTTCCAAAAAATAAACAATAACTTGTGCCATTGTTATTAACGAAAAATAAATTTGCACTTTTGGATGAATGTATTTGCTGCATTGGTATTAACGAGAAATGAATTTACACTCCTTGGGTAGTCGAAACATTATATGGACATGAATTGAATGTCTTCTAAAATCACTATAAATAACAGAATAGTATTCATGTGAAAAACAGATAGTGGTGGTGCTTGCTGTGTGACGAGTTTGCGGTTTGGTTTGTAAACAACATTCTAAAAAAAGAGAAATTTTTTTAGAGAAAATAATGATAAACTTAAACAACAAATTTTATGAATAGCAAATACCAACAATTAATTATAATTAAATGTTAGTTCTGAAAAAAATATATAGATCCAATATTTTTTTTTGTCCATTTCATCAAATCTGAAAGTTATTATAACAAAAGAAATTCAACTAATTGAGATCTGAATTTCTTTTGTCAATTTTACAGGTTAAAAAATCATAAATTTGAGCATAACTTAAAAATATGCACAACGATTTTTGATTTATCAAATGTTGCAGATTGTCTTAACCCTTCTATTAGTGTCATACAGAACAAAAAAATGCATTTAGATAAAGATATGTCTAAAACTCAATGTGAAATAATAAAAAATTGTGATAGTTTCATATTTGTATTACCGCGTTGTATTATTTAGGCATGTTCTATTATTTTTTTCGTTATATTCTTTTCTTAGTAATAATGTTGCATAAGATTCTTTCAAGCTAAGATAAAAAAAAATAATCATAACGATCCATTAGAAATTTTCAATTTTTTGACTCTTATGTGAAATTGTATAAATAATAATGTAAAAATACACAATTTGACTCTTTATTTTGCTTAAATATAATTTAATTGAAAATTATTTATGACCGTGCATTTAACGCACGGGTGTAAACCTAGTTAAAAGATAAATTATTGTGGTTGAACATAATTACAAAACATTTGAGCATAGTCAAAATGTTTTTAGCATATGTGGACAGTAAAGTTAATAGGTTTATGAAAATTGCAGACATTATTTTTAAAGAAAACTCCTTAAATAGAAGATCACAAAATAGAATAATAAATTCTTTGTATAGAACAATTACTTGCATGAGGAAAAACCAGTACCACCAAGGAGGCTAAAAAAAACCAACACCTACAAATTAGAATCAAAACCATATAAATGGCTATGGAGCCGAATCATGAAAGACCTTGGATCTTGCATGAGCAGCAAATTAATAATATAAAATTGATGTTTGCAATTACAAATTAGTACTATAACATTTGAATGATACAAGTAACCAAGTCCTAGAGACATAATTCTACACACGAGCCATTCCCTCCATACTCAAATATCTTCAACAATATCACCCCCTACCTTCAATTCACAAGGACCATATGCCCTTCTACAAACTTGAAAATACATCAAGTTGATCAAACTCAAACCAGCAAGAACACAATAGTAGTAGTTATAATGGCCTTTGTTAATGTTGCTAGAAACCCAACTCACGTTACCATCTCTTTGTGTGACCTGATCAATGGTGTTCATTATGACACTTGCCAACAAGCTTGCCATGGACATCCCAAGCCCACCTATACTTGTAGCTATACTCGACATGCTTTTGGGGAACTGTGACACGTAAAACTCGTTTTGCCCGATTACGAATAGAGCCTCGGCAAAGCCACACAGACAGAGTTGTGGTATTAGCCACATTGCAGACATGTTTACTAAAGCTTGCGGGTCATCTGAATATCCTTCCTTTATTGCAATATCCCGCCGGGCAGACTCAACAATTGCTGCCAATGCCGTGGATAAGGTAGAGAGGAAAATTCCAAACCCCATTCTTTGTAAAGGGCTGAAATGAACCGGTCTACCTGTGATTCTTGATGCAAGTGGGAGGATCAAACGGTCATAAAGAACAACCCATAGTGCAACAGAAGCTATAACAAACATACCAAAAGAGCCCACTGGGATCTCAAAGCTTGAAGTGAGGTGGCGATCCATGGTTCTTGTTAGTAGCGTTTGAAATGAAGCTTGGCTCATGTTTATTGACATTAATGTTCCTGTTGACCATATTGGGATTACCTTTAGAAGTGCTTTTAGTTCTTCTACTTGATCAACCGTGCAAAGACTCCATGGGTCTGAAGCTCTTCCGTCAGGGGTTAAATCTCTTTGTGGATCGCTGATAATACAAGCTTTATTTAGAAACCTACGTGCGGACAGCGATCAATGTGTAAGTGAAAATGAAGAAATGTTCATTGGAGCCAGAAGTTTGGCATATTTACTTAACATACAGATGTACTATGGTTCTCAATTGCAACATGATTACAATTTTAATAAATACTTCTCCAAGAAAAGGCAAACTCTGGCTTACTCAAAGTTGCCAGAGTACAATTCCTCTAGATTTGGAATCACTGTCGATGATAGGCTACACATAGGGGTAGCCTTGCCCCTCACTAAATCCCTCCCCTTCCCACGAGACTCGAACCAGCAACTACAACTACATGCATGCAGGGAGGCAGAACTTTATTCCTTAGGCCAACCCTAGTCTCTAACAGTACATAAAATGCAAAATGCAACATTTTATGAAAAGCAGATAGTTGAATCATACCTTAGTTTCTCGGTAGGGAACGCCAACTCAGATCCCTTGTGAAAGTGCAGCATATTTCTGCTTTCTGATGATAATGTGAGACGTCTGTTCTTGTAAGAGGCCGCAATTACTTGAACAAGCCCAGTAAGCAAGCTGGTTTTCGCCTTTAATTTCACATAGAAGGGAGAAGCCAAAAAGAATGAAAGAGCTGACAAGACCATGAGACCGACGGGCACTCCAAACCCAACTTTCCATCCTAACTGTTCCTGAATGTATACAACAAAGGTCAAAGCAATGAGGACTGAGAACGCACATGAAGCGTAATACCAGCCAAAGTAGCTCTCCAAGATACCCTCCTTGTCTTTTCTGATGTCTTGTCGCTCATTCAACTGATCAGCACCGAAGGCTAAGGAAGTTCCCCTGATGCCGCCGGTGCCTATGGACATGAGTCCAAATGAGGAACATAAGAGAATGAGCTGTAAAGGTGTTGATGAACTGCAGCTGGTACTTTGATCATTGCAATGAGGAGGCCTTGCTTGTCGGATCATAGCTGTTAACCATAGAAGAATCATCCCCTTCAAAACAGTGATTGTTGTTATTCAGAATGAGAACTTTCATACAGTCCTAGCCAGACTAGCCACACACAATTGTTGCCTGCATTTCATTGCAGCTACATGGGTGCTTTACAATCAATTTCTTTTTGAACGTTGGAGGGAAGTCACTGGTTACAGATATATCTTAAGATTTGGACCTAGAAAGTCTCAACTACCTAAATCTTAGCTTTCCCACTAAATATGTAATATATGCAAGTACTTGTCCTATTTAAAGAGAAGTTTAGACGTGCTTAAGAAAGTGTAAGAACTTGGAAGAATATAGCATTGGCTGTTAATGGTAAGTCGTACATTCTTGTTTCTTAAATGAAGGATGATCACTATGGGGCTTTTGAACTGCTAAAAGCAATGACATCCCAAAAGAAGTGCTCAAGTTATGTTTGGCAACTCATTTTCAAGCCCTGGATTTAGAAGTCATAGAGCAAATCGAATTCCACGGCATTCAAGATCTCTTTCGAACGGTGAGTGGTATTCTTGATCTGGGTCGTCATCTAGATCCACTGTTATTCTTATTCCAAATTCAAGGCCTTAAAGTGTGTTGTCAAACATAACTTGAAGAAATTGTATCAGAATGATAACAGATAGAGAGAGAGAGATCAAAATCCTTTGTCGATTTCTGATGCTATCATAAACCAAATATTAGCACAACAATAAACTCAAGTTACCGAATCAATTCCTGCCAGCATAGAATAAAGAACTACTCCCTACGTTCCATCCAAAGAGTCTACGTTTGAAAAATCTAATAATTAAGGGATAAATAAGTAGTATTGGAGTTAGTCATAATTACAAAAATGTTTGAGTATAGTTAAGATGTTTATAACATATGTAGAGGGTAAATTTGAAAGGTTTGTGGAGATTGTAGGCATAATTTTTTTTAAAGTGAACTAATTTTAAGTGGAACATCCCAAAATAGAATAGTGGACTCTTTACCAGGAACGGAGGGATTAACTCCTATTTGTTTTGACATTAATGATCTGCCATTAAATGTTTGACATGGTAAAGGACCATTTCAAAAAGTTTTGAGGTCAATCTTATGCAGTTCTATATGCAAAGACAGTACCCAAAAATATTTACAGCCGATACCTACAATATGAAAATTTTATTAATTATTAGAGTTTATTAAGTAGTATTAGCTATGGTTTTACTTCTAAAAACCTAAATTGGTTTCTCAAAAATTTATTAGCTAATACTAGTATATTATTTATTAGAGTGTCAACTGTACAAACACAATAGGCCATAGGAAGAAACTAAGAAAGTTACTCTAACAACTTTCAAATGGCAGGTAGCAGCAAGCAGAGTGGTGTTAAGGGAGATAGTGGTGGTGGTGAGGATGACCAAGAGAGTCTTATGCTAGGATCAAAAATTAAGTTACGATCAAATAATTTCAACTTTTGCTAATTATCAAGTTTATAAAAATTCATTACTGAGTATGATCAAACACTGAAAACTCCAGTGCAATAATGAACACTTTCCTAAAAGTGCCTCGTTTATATAGTTTTAAGGATACATTGCGGGTGGCCCTCCCCTTCCCTAATTCTCTCCACGCCCCCACAAGACTCGAACTGCAACTGCATGCAGGTTTAGCAGACTGACTGGGGGGTTCATTCACTTGGCCAGCCCTTGGTCTGAAAGCTGAGCCATAAATGGAATAAAGGACACCGGAAAATAGATAAAACTGAACTATTGTGAGAGTAATTAGAAAATTGGGAAAGTAAAAAATACCATAAGGCAAACAATTGATCCAACTCCGATACACAAAAATCGACCCATGAGAGAATCGGCAAGAAAAGCACCAAGAAGAGGCATGAAATATGTGGTTGCAGACATGAAATACAGAATGTTGGTACCAGCAGCCATGCTCAGATGATACTCATTCATCAAGTACAAAATCATGTTCGGCAACAACCCGTGACTTGCCACTCTCTCGCACCCCTCATTTACTGTAACACCCACAAAAATCGAAAACCCAATTCAGAAGTCAAGAAATTAATTCATACCCATGCAATTCGATGCATGGAAGCATGCATAGTCAAGTGTGTGTGTGTGTATTTGATAGAATGTTGCGAATTTGTTACCGATAATGAACGGCAAGGTTCTGAAGCCGCCCTTTCTGCTTGAGTTATTCAAGAGAGGATCTTCAAGCTCAATCATCTTCTTCTCTTTCTTTGAAGAACTCTCCATTTCTGATATTCTTCTTAGAAGCTTCAGTTACTGTTTTATATACTCCATTTCTATAGAGAGACAGTGAGTGTGTGTGTGTTGTGTGTGTGTGTTTGCGTGAGAGCGAACGGAAGGGCCGAAGGTTTGTCAGTGTCCGCTCAGAGTCGGGCGATTTGTTGTCCGTTACTTTTTCCTCAAGCGCGTTTCATACACCCCCTTTAGGGTTTTTTTTCTTTTTTTTCTTTAGGGTAAATTATACATAACCCACTCAACTATGGGTCGAGTTTAATTTGTCCCCCTCAACTACGAATTAAAGCAGTGTACCCCCCTCAACTATAGCATTTTCCTTAATCGCAGCTTCTGTTTAAGTACTATCATTTGAGTTGAGGTAAAATGCCTACCTGAGGCTTATGTGAACATCTTTAAGTTTTTTTTTTTAAATAATGAAGCCCTATTAGTATTTCAATTTCCTATTTTACCATCGTTGTTCTAAGACCCTCTTTATACCGAAAGATGGACAAAAAAGTAATTTTTTATCTTTATTTTGAATATTATCGTAAAAATAATACGTACAGATGGTCATGCGAGTCTTGGGTGGGCAAATTTCGTCAATTCAAACGACAGTGCCAAAATAGAAGATACAATTTAAGAAAATATTATAGCTGAGGGGGTACATTGTTTTAATTAGTAGTTGAAGGAGGTAAATCAAACTTAATCAATAGTTGAGAGGGATTCCTTGTAATTTACCTTTTCTTTATTATGGAGATTGCACTTTTTGTTCTTCAAGGTTGAAATAGTTTTTGGATCTTTTAACTTGGCTAAATGGCACAAATTGAGACGTTAAAAAGAGTAATTAAGTTAATTTTATCATTAATATTAAAGGTGTTCAAAAAGAGTAATTAAGTAGATTTTATCATTACTGTTAAAGGTGTTGAGATAATTTTATAATTTACATTAATGACTAAGTTACTCCTAAATCAAAATTCAAATAATCCAATCACTCATAAATAACTAATTAGTCTAACAAACGAGTAAATTAGTTGGTAAGAGGGTTGTTTTAATTTAACTAGAGGTCTCGATTTCGAGACCTGGGACGCTTGTGTTAAACTTGTTGAGAGAGTTTTACTGAGTCTTGAACCTACATATCTGGGGATATTTTTGAAAAATCAAAATAAAATAATTAACTAATTTAGAGAAAAAAAAATAATAATTTTCAGCATCCAATCACCTCATTAATAATTAATTAGATACATTCAACTACTTTATAAACGTCGCAATTCGAAACCGTTTAAGTTTACTGTTTTATATAAATCCATATTTTTATGTTGTCGTGTACTTTCTCTTTCTAAGAAATCGAAAAATTGGAGAAAGCATTGAAATATTGACTCTTCTTATTTAGCGACATTTTGTTACCTCTGTCTTGCAGGTCTTCGGTGCGGCCAAGAATTTAATTTATTTTCTTACTTTAATGATAAATCTCATTTACACATAGATTTAAATATATATATATATATATATATATATGTGTGTGTGTGTGTGTGTGTGTATATGTATGTATGTATGTAATACTATCAATATTTATAATTGAGTCATTTAATTTTTTTAATATGTGTGTTGAGTCAAACATGACATTTTAATGAAGTACTTCATCTATTCCAATCAAAGATTCCGCTTTTGATTTTTTTAGGTAAGTTAATTAAGATTTGACCGATAATTTACATAAATTTATTTATTTTAACAAAGTCATAAAAGTATACTGTAATACCTATTATTCTTAATGTAAGAGCCCGTTTGGTATAGCATTTTGAAAACGCAGCGTTTCTAAAATGCAGATTATTTAAAACGCGGCTTTTTTCTTTATAAATGCGTTTGAGATATTATGTCAAAACGCAGCTTTTTATTCCCTACTGCGTTTTAAAAATCTGCATTTTGGAAAAAAGCTAGGAATTCCAGCGTTTTAAAACGTAGCTGCGTTTTGAAAACGCATCTTTTTCTACCGCAGCATTGAACCGCTAAGGCTCCGTTTGTTTCACGGAAAATGATTTCTGGAAAACGTTTTCCTTATTTTCCGGTGTTTGGTAACATTTGGAAAATGTAGTCAATGTAAGATGTTTTCCAAGTCAACGGAAAATGAAGCTTTCTTTTCCGGAAAATGACTTACGGATTCATTTTCCGTAAGTCATTTTCCAAAATTTGTTCATTCTAATTTTCTCCTAATATCACCTTTGCACATATGTTTTCCGTAAAAATTTCATGAGTTTGCCAAACACCGGAAAATATTTTCCGACATATTTTCAAAAGATTTACCAAACGCCTGAAAATAGAACATTTTCATTTTCCGGAAACCATTTTCCAGAAATCATTTTCCGGAAGTTGTTTTCCTTAAAACAAACGGAGCCTAAGTTAGGGAATAAGCTGCATATTAACCCTGCGTTTTGGCCAAAATGCTCGAACAAACGGGCTCTAATTTTTAGTGAATGAGATTTTATTTCTGAATTCATAATTTAAAAATTTTAGATTTTGATTTAATTTATTCACATTTTTATTTTTAAAAATGAAAAGTGAAATATTTGATCGGAACGGAGGAAGTATTATACGGTTCAAAATGAGTCTCTTTTTGTTTAGGAATAATGACACTACAAGTCCCTCGACTATGGCCAATTCTACCATTAGTCCCTTAACAATTTTTTTTTATATTTTTGTCCCTTGACTATGAAAATTAGACACCGTTGGTCCTTTTGTTGGATGCCATTAGTATTTTTCCGTTAAGTCTGTCTTGTGCCTCTCACATGACTTTGGTTAAGGGCATTGTTGGAATTTCAACTTCATCTTCAACCTCTATCTTTCCTTCAAACCCAGTTCATCAATCATGGCTGAATTCATCAAAAACTCAGTTCATCAATCATGGCTGAATTCACCCCATCAGGCTCCTTTGGGTTGTAATGCACAAGGAAAGCTGATCTTTGTGACGGAATTTCAGCTTTGTGGAACTTTCTAAAAAATTTGTTAACTATGGTGAACAAGGCTCCATCACTAAATCGAACAAAAACCGACTACAAGTCTGGCAGAAATTCTAGAATTCAAGTAACTTTCCCAACCATCTTTTTCTAGCTTTTCTGCCTTTACCAAGACTGCATTTCTTGTATCTTCTTGGTATTGCGCCATTACGCACAAGGTAGCTATATTTGTAATTTCCTTGAAAGAAAAATCGTGTCTATATGCAATCGAAACCCAAATTTTAAGGTGAACGGGTTTGAATTCAAACCCAAATTCTATGCGTCATTGCATTGCACCGAGTAGAAAGGGACTACCAAATCAATCATGGTGAATCAAGCACTACTCTCCAACACCCCAATCCCTTCCGCTCCAGACCGAATGCTATTGTCAGGCGGCTCCCGTGGAATCGGCCGAGCCATTGTCCTCCACCTCGCTTCCTCGCCAAGCTTGTCATCAACTACACCTCCAGCTCCACCATAGCCAACCTCCCGGCTTCCCAAATCAATTCCGCGGTTCTCCCGATCACCCACGTGCCATCGCTGTTCAGCGGACATCTCCGATCCAACCCAAGTCAAATCCTCTTCGATGCCGCCGAATCCGCCTTCAATTTACCACCCCACATCCTCGTCAACTCCGCCGGCGTCCTAGACTCCACCTACCCTTCAATTCCAAACTCTTCCCTCGAAGAATTCGATCGCACATTCGCGATCAACACCAGGGGGCGTTCTTATGCGCAAGGAAACCGCCAACCGTTTGAAGAAAGGCGAAGGTGGAAGGATCATTTGATGAGGCGTAAGGCCCCGAATTTGTTTTGGATTGTGCGATTCATCTCACTTCCTCTTGAGTCAAGGATTTGGGGCTTTCCATGGATTAGCCTTGTTGGATCTCACAAGCTGGGTGGGGCGAGATGTTGTAGAGGGGGGGGGGGGGGAGAGAGAGAGAGAGAGAGAAAAAAAAGAATAAATTAAAGTATTAAAAGATATCTTTACACGTGAAATTCCTTAAATGCCCTTAACCAAAGTCACGTGTTAGGCACAAGACAAACTTAACGGAAAAATTCTAACGACATCCAACAAAATGACCAACCGTGTCTAATTTTCATAGTCAAGGGACAAAAATATAAAAAAAATTTGTTAAGAAACTAATAGTAAAATTGACCATAGTCGAAGAACTTATAATGTCATTATTCCTTTTATTTATGATCATAACTAAGAGTGGACACTTATTTTGACCGAGTCAAACAAAACACTTTTATTTAAGAAGAGATGAAGCATTACTTATTACTACCTACAATCATTATTACCTGCAATTCAAAATAAAGGACAAATTATCCAAATGGTCCTCTTAAAAGTTTACTTTTTTTGAATTGATCCTTTTGTATAAAAAATTTAATATCAGTCATTCTTGTATTAAAACACTTGACGCAATTCATCCTTCCGTCAATTTTCATCAATTTTTTTTCCGTTAAGTCCATTCATGTGCATTTCACGTGAGGGCAAAATTGTCATTTCATCTTGGAAAGTACAGGGATCAACTGTGAAATAATAAAATTTTGTGTGATTTTAGAAACTCAAAGGAGTTCGACTGAAAATATTTATGTTAAATATCAATTCAAAGTCAGAAACCCAATCTGAAAACCTCGTCGTCCTCTTCTTCCCAGCGCTCGGCTTCTTCATCGCCGCTGCCAGACGCCACCACCATCCACGTCATCGCCGCTGCCTAAACAATTGAATTGCTTGCTCTTTAGCGCCAGGCATAATTGGCTCGCAGACTAACCTGGGATAAGAGACCTCTTGTGCATCTTGATTGAATTTTTCCATGAACCAAGTTCAATCCGATTTCTGGGTGTTATTGTTATGGAAAAATTGACCATTTTCTTGATTTGAACCCCTCCCTTTATGGGTCTTAAGGATCTGCTTAAGTTATAAATTGAACTAATTTTGAGTGTTTATGATGTTTTCTGGGTTGGGTTTTGGGAATTAGAGTTTTAATTTAATTTTTGGAAATTAAGGTTTTAATTTAGAAACATGGAGGAGGTAGAAAATTCTAATAAAGCAGCTGTTGAGAGTTGCCATAGAATTCTTAGTCTTTTATCTCATCCACAAGATCAGGTTCATTACAAGATTCTGATGGCCCAAACAGGGGAAGCTGTGTTTAGGTTTAAGAGAGTTGTTTTCCTTCTTGATGATGGTTTGGGGCTTTCTAATCGAAGGTTTCAGAAGGGGATCCTTCCTTCTCTTTTTTGCCTGGAAGCAGGTCAATGGATGAAATCATCATAGTTGTCGACGTCGGCATCGAGAAAGGTTTGCAGAGCTGTTGCTTTGTTTGGAGGTTGAAGACAACATGCTTGTAAAGTGTACATAGTAACCCTTCTAGTTTGCAAAGTGTACTTTTTAAATGGAATTGATAATTTTACCCTAGGCAAAATCACGTAAGATACACGTGACGCGATTTAACAGAAAAAAATTGACGGCACTTGACAGAAGGACCAATACTATTTAATGTTTTAGTTCAGGGACTATTTACAACATAAAAAGATCAATCCCAAAAAGTGAACTTCTAGGGGAACCATTTGGATAGTTTGTCCCAAAATAAATGTTGTTTTTATTAATGTTCTTGAGCAAAAGAGGAAACACTAATTTTGAGATTTTGCCATATGCAATGTTAAATTCAACTTTGCCAATTTGAATTGTTTTTTCCGTTAGTGATGAATTTGGTGACAAGTAATGATTTATTTGATCTCGTATTTCTCACGTGTTTAAATCATCCTTTATCTCTCTCTAAAACGTAGTAGTAGTTTGTTTGCCTTTATAATTTCTCGCTATATTAATTCAACCTTTCTTAAATTACATCAATCCACCTTTTTCTTCTTCTTATCTTCGATCGTTTTGATTACAATCAAGGGATAATACACTACTAGTCCCTTGACTATAGCTAATTTTACCATTAGCCTCTTAACAAATTTTTTTTATATTTTTGTTCCTTGACTATGAAAATTAGACACGGTTGGTCCTTTTGGTAGATACCGTTAGTATTTTTCCGTTAAGTTTGTCATGTGCCTCTCACATGACTTTGGTTAAGGGCATTGTTGGAATTTCACATGCAAAGATATTTTTTAATACTTAAAACAATTTTTTTCTCTTTCTCTCCTCCCCCCACCTTCAATCTAAACTCTCTCTCTCTCTAAACAATTTTTTTTTCTCTCTCTCTCCTCCCCCAAAGTGAAAATTGAATTGTTATAAATCAAAATCTCTATAATAGTAGGGGAGATTAGGGTTTCAATGCATTCTCCAAAATCACACTCTCCTCCCCAAAATTACTCAAAATCGGATTCGCTATGAAGAAGAAGCCACCAATCACAAAACCGGAAGACAAATTGTGTCCTCCTACGCCGTCAAATTTCTCAACAGCCATAACAAGAATCGCCGTCGCACAAATCTGCCAATCGGTCGGATTTAGAGCTGCCCAACGCTCGGCCCTCGAAACCCTGACTGACGTCGCCGCCAGGTACCTCCGATCACTAGCGAAGTCCGCCGCTGCTTCATCCGCCTCAACGGGACGCACCCAATCGAACTTGCTCGACATAGTTTGCGCGCTTGAAGAGCTCCATTCCGTACTCGGCTTCCGCGGCGCCTCAAATGTGGCTCAATCGCTGTACAGTTCATCCACCGTAGCGGATACAATGAAGTTCGTCAATTACCACCAAGAAATTCCATTCACAAAGCCGGTGCCCCGCCGAGATTGCTTAGAAAAAGGGAGAGAGTTAGCTTCAAGTTAGGAATGGAAAAGGGAAAGGGAACGAATGAGGGTGTAATTAAGGGGATGGAATTGGTGAGGAGTGGGATTTGTAGAGGGGGAAAGAGAATATTGTGCCAAACATTGAGGATCCGCGACGAGGAAGAAGGCGCTAATAAAGAAAACAAGCTCCAAGAGATGACCGAAATGGAATTGGATTGATTTGTTGGAATTGATCATTGCGGCAACACGAAGAAAAATCAAATTTATGTTGAAGACTGTGAAGAAGAAAAAACTTAACGAGAGAGAGAAAAAAAAATTTTGTTTTAAGTATTAAAAAATATCTTTGCATGTGAAATTCCTTAAATGCCCTTAACCAAAGTCATGTGAGAGGCACATGACAAACTTAACGGGAAAATACTAACGGCATCCACCAAAAGGACTAACCGTGTCTAATTTTCATAGTTAAGGGACAAAAATATGAAAAAAAAATTGTTAAACGACTAATGATGAAATCAGCCATAGTCAAGGGACTAGTAGTGTCATTATCCCTTACAATCAATTAAAAGTTAGGTGATCATTTAATATGACATAAAATGTCATATAGTCAGTAAATATGCACCAAATTTTATCACCAAAATAAATGTGTCATCTCATTTGGCATTTAGAAATTCCATTTTAGATTGAATAGCATGTTAAAAGTAGAGATTTAAACGGGTTGTCCCTAGCGATTTTGGGCTAGTCGTAGCTGGCTATGACCCTAATGGGCTCCAGGCTAAACGGTCTAATATTTTCGGACCACTATTATTGCGAACCTAACCCTAACCCTAGCGGACTTCGAGCTACACGGATCACTATCGGATCACAACTTAAAAAATAAAAAACATGATGGATGTTAATTTTATCTTTGTAAAATCCAGAATAGTGGACAGTGATTGTTATTTACAACCCATAATTTAGATAGGTTATTATGTTTTTCTTAAGAAATTTATAAAGTTAATATTTTTTACATTACTGTATTTAATTTTTAACATGTTTTACCTCAAAATAAATATTAAAATAACTCTACTTAGTAGTCCCCTCCAAGAGTTTCATTTATATTTCAGTATTTATTTACAAGAACACAAAGCAGACATATAGTTCAAATGATTAGTGTGTTTGACTTTGTATTAGAATGTTGTAGGTTTAATTTTCATGTTGATTGTTTTATGTATGTCCTAACTTTTTATGGCCTAATTAATATTATACGGGCCGGTGGGCTAGCTCTGAAACTTAGCGGGTCAGCCATAACTGACCGCGGGTTAAACGGTCTAGAAAAAAAAATCATAATTTTAAACGGGCAAAAAAAAAAAAGAGCTCTAACCTTTTTTTTATTTATTTAAGCGGGCGAGTCCTACGGCCATGGCCAGTTTAACATCTCTAGTTAAAAGTAGAGCCAAGAAGATGCCATATCAAGTGCCAAATTATCTTTTACTCCCTTCCTCCCAAACAAAATCTCTCTTTCATTTTTGGTTTGTTCCAAAGAAAATAATTACATTTTAAAAAATAAATAAAATTTTAGTGTACATTTTTTAAGGTACAAGCGAGTAAAGTAACATCATTAAAAAATTTGAATGGTCAAATAAAATATTTTATTTTTATACAGAGGGCGTACAAAAATTTTGGTCCACATTTGGTGACCGTAACATTACTCTTTTATCAAACATAAGCGCTAAATACAACACTCCTTACAAAATTACTATTATGCCCTCAATTTTACAGCTTTTAAAACACTGCAGCAGCCCCCTGTGGTTCAAAAATTTACAGAAGCCCCCCTGGGGTTCAAAAATTTACAAATAATCCCCTCCCTTTGCATTATAAAATATGTAACTATCCTTATTCATCTTTTTTTTTTTGGGGGGTAACTTGTAGAAACTACTCCCTTCGTTCCAACAAAAAAGTGCACTTTTAATTTTTTTTTAAGTTAATTTAATTAAAATTTAACCGATAATTTATATGAATTTATTTGTTTTTACAAAATTCATAAAAGTAGTAATTCATAATATTCTTGATGTAATTTTTAATAAATGAGATACTATTTTTGAAAATATAATTAAAATATTAAAATTTTGATTTGATTTAGTCATATCTTGACTTTTAATAATGAAAAGTGAACTCTTTCTTTAGTGGGAGTATTAAACATTAGCAAGTCAAATATACTTCCGTTACTTGAGGAAACCAGTACCAATAAGAGTATCATTAATGCTATCGTTTAGTTTCTTTTACGTGACATGCTTAAACAAGTTGATATTTTTCCTATGTGACAAAAAATTTAAAGAGTATCATTAATGCTATCATTTAGTTTATCTTACGTGATATGTTAAAACAAGAAGACATCATGGCAAAAAATTTAAAAGATAGTGTCTTCTTTTTAAACGTGCTCTAATGTAACACTCATTTTGGAACATTTTTTTAGACGTAACAATTTTTTATAATTAATTGCAAAAAAAAAAAAAAACTTCATACCGTAACTGAAGGACGGTAAAAAATAAAAGAAAACTGACGATAAATGACGTGAATGTCAAGACATCCTTAGGTGACTCTTTAAAAGTAGAAGATGTCTTCCCAACTGAATATCATAATATTTCCACGTTAAGAGGTTTGCATTTGAATTTTTTTAATTTTTTTATCTTTTTGAAAAAATCTATTTTCCTTGATTTCTAACATTTTTTACTAGATAGACGATTGCATTGGAGAAGCTCTAAGGAGGCTAACAAGTAACAAGAAGCAACACCGCACCTGTACAAATTAGAACCAAAACCATAATGGAGCCGAATCATGAAAGAAAGACCTTGGATCTTGCATGAGCAGCAAAGAAGCCAATCTTCTTGATGTTTTTAACAGTCATTTCCCTAACAACGCAGCTGTGAACTGTGGCAGCTAAAAAGCAAATATCAAAAAGTATTGGAGTCGTCCATAATTCCACGATAACACAAAAGATGCCAACAAGGACTTTAGGTGCACACTTCAGGTGCACATAACATTACTCTTGAACAAAATAACTGACAAGGCTTCTACACAGAGTATAAACAAATTGGGGGAGAATAATAGATTGATTTAACACATTTCATGATTAGAGCAATCCATCTGCAGGAGAACCCAAATTTATACAAAACTTGCTCCAAGAAATCCCAGCGAATGCGATGATAGGCTTTGCTCCAAGAAATCCTAGCAAAGTCTGCTGGCAAGAACCTTAGAAACCACTTCATAGAGGAAATTTCTCAGGATTACGGGATGGAAATCATTAACTGAAGCACCCATGGCTTTCTTGGGAATAAGAACAATATAAGTCTGGTTGACATCCCTCAGCATCACCAATAATTAAGAAAGGACCATGCTGCAGAAGTAATATCAAATCCTAAATCTTAAAAATCCCACACAACCTGATAAATAGTCGCTTGGAATGCATCTGGTCCAAAGCTTTCAAAGAACCTTATGATATCTACTCAATCACATACTTACAACCTCGGTTGGGATGAAAAAGTTGGACAAAAACTTTATACCCCTATCACTGCTCTTTAAATAAGAAACCTTTGGACAATGTCACAAAATGTCTGTCAATCTGCTCAACTCGGTCTTTGTTGCAACTACTTAGAATTTGTTCGATGAATCATTTTTCGTCATACAGTTGTGTTCAATGCAAAGCCAAAAAAGATTCTCCCATCTTTGCTACAGAAAAGAACTCTTTTATTGCCAAACTTTCAAATTTGTTACTGCCACGAAACAACTACTAAAGCTGCCATTCTCCATATATTGACCAAAATAGGGCTTCTTTGAATGGAACTAACGGAAGTATGCAATTACAAATTTGTATTAGAGCATTTTATACGAGTAATTAAGTTCTAGAGACAGATTTATTTCTGTACACGAGCCATTCCCTTGATACTCAATAATCTTCAATTTCAACCGTTTCATTCAAAATCCTTTTCACTTCCTCATCACAAGGGCCATATGCCCTGCTACAAACTTGAAAATACATCAAGTTGACCAAACTCAAACCAGCAAGAACAGAGTAGTAGTAATCATAATGACCTTTATTAATATTGCTAGAAACCCAACTCACATTCCCATCTCTTTGCGTGACCTGATCAATGGTGTTCATTATAACACTTGCCAACAAGCTTGCCACAGACCCCCCGAGTCCACCTATATTGGTAGCTATACTAGACATGCTTTTGGGGAATTCCGAAACATAGAACTCGTTTTGCCCGATTATGTATAGAGCCTCAGCAATGCCAGACAGACTCTGTTGTGGTATTAGCCACATGGCCGACATGTTTACTATAGCTTGTGGGTCATCTGAATGTCCTTCCTTTATTGCAATACCCCGCCGGACACTCTCAACAATTGCTGCCAATGCCATGGATAAGGTAGAGAGGAATATTCCAAACCCCATTCTTTGTAAAGGGCTGAAATGAACGGGTCTACCCATGATTCTTGACACTAGTGGGAGGATCAAACGGTCGTAAAGAACAACCCACAGTGCAGCAGAAACTACAAGAAACAGGCCAAAAGAGCCCACTGGGATCTCGAAGTTTGAAGTGACATGGCGATCCATGGATCTTGTTTGCAGCGTTGGAAATGAGGCCTGGCTATTGTTTATTGACATCAATGCCCATGTCGACCATATTGGGATTACCTTTAGGAGTGCTTTTAGTTCCTCTACTTGATCTACTGTGCAAAGACTCCACGGGTCTGAAGCTCTTCCGTCAGGGGTTAAGTCTTTTTGTGGATCTCTGATAATGCAAGCTTTATTTAGAAACCTACAGGCAGTAATCAAACTGTAAGTGAAATGAAGAAAATGTTCATAGGAGCCACAAGTTTGGCATGTTTCCTTGACAAACCCCTGTACTATGGTTCTCAACAGGAACATTAACACTATTAGGACAATGATTGACACTCCAAAATTGTTCCGCCGGAGATGTTATCCGAAAGACGTGAGCTTCTAGGGGTGTATGTTTCTCATGGGGCCCATATATGTAACTGCCTACTTAGTGGACACATAATTGGAGATGTTTTCGTATTGGGTTTTCAGATTGTGCATCAGTACTATACTATTATTATAACAAAAAATTTAAATAATTCTCCAAAAAACCTGAACTCTTGCATAAAGTTGCAATAATTAACCTTTGTATTTGAACACACTGCTGGTGATGGGCTACACGGTGGGGGTAGTCTTCCCCTTCCCTACATCACGCCCCTCCCCATGAGACTCGAACTTGCGACTACATGTACGTGGCAACCTTATCTGCCAGGCCAAAAGTGCAAGATGAAACAATGTATTTAAAAGGAGAAAGTTGAATGATACCTTAGTTTCTCATTAGGGAACGCCAATACCGATCCCTTGTGAAAGTGCACCATATTTGTGCGTTCTGATGATAAGGTGAGATGTCTGTTCTTGTAAGAGGCCACAATCACTTGAACAAGCCCAGTAAGCAAGCCGGTTTTCGCCTTTAATTTCAAGTAGAAGGGAGAAGCCAAAAAGAATGAAAGGGTTGACAAGAACATGAGACCCGCGGGCACTCCAAAACCAATGTTCCATCCTAACTGTTCCTGAATGTATACAACAAACGTCAAAGCAGCGATAACTGAGAACGCAGTTGAAGCGTAATACCAGCTAAAGTAGCTCTCCAGGACAACCTCCTCTTTTCTGATGCCTTGTTGCTTATTCAGCTGATCAGTACCAAAAGCTAAGGAAGTTCCCCTGATGCCGCCCGCGCCAATGGACATAAGTCCAAATGAGGAACATAAGATAATGAGCTGTAAAGTAGTTGATGGGCTGCAGCTGGTACTAGAATCAACGCAAGGAGGAGGCCTTGCTTGTGGAATCATAGCTGTTAACCATAGAAGAATCATCCCCTTCAAAACAGTGAATGAATATTATTCAGTATTAGCACTATGATAAACTCCAAGCCAGACTAGCCACACACAAATGATGCCTGCATTTTGTTGCAACTACATGGGTGCTTTACCATCAGTGTCTTGTTGGGTTTTGGATGGGAGTCGCTGGTTACAAATATAGCTTAAGATGTGGACCTAGAAACTCCTAGATACCTAAGTTTTACTGCGATTGATTTCCCAGTAAAGTATGTAATGCAAGTAATTGTCGCCCACTTAATCAGGGATGACCAACAATACTAAAGACAAGACATTGTTATATGAGAATCATTTCATTCTTAGATGAAGGTGCATTCCATCACTAAGCCATCGGTCAATGATCTGTCAAACTCTTGGTAAAATTCAAACAAAACGGAAAGAAAAGATTTTGCAGGTGTGTGGCTTTCACGCACGAGAGAGAGAGAGAGAGAGAGAGAGAGAGAGAGAGAGAGAGAGAGAGAGAGAGATATGATGGTGAAACAGTAAAATTATTTACGATTCATTGGGAAGCCTTTTATGAACTTATCTCCTATAATACTTTATTACATTTTTTTTCTCCCTTGCCATAAGCCAAGAAGGAGGATAGGTAAGGGTCTGATCTTACACAAGTATAAGAGAGTCAGAAATCTGGCTCTCTCTTTCCACATAATAGTCTGACAGACACCCTTCCCCATCCTCACAAGCACCCCCGAGGTAGTAACCAAAAACAATAACTTTGAAGGCTTAATCTGCCAACTATCAGAAAATGTGCATGGCCAAAATGTACGTCGTCAAAACCCAGAGAACCACATATATAAACCAATAGTCACTAATGCTTGATGTTCCAAAGATCAGAAATAAGCATGGCCAAATTGCAGGTGTTTTCAGAACCCATGGAGCCACTTAACTTTGATATATTTATTTATTACTTATTTGCCCATTTAAGGAGATATTTTCACTTAAAATATTTAGAAGTGCTTAAAAGTGTTGGATCTTGGAAGAATAGCATAGGTTGTTAACCATAAGTAGTACAATTCTTGTTTCTTGGCAAAAATAAATTAATTCATTAAAATGATGAATATGGGGCGTTTGAACTGCTTAAAGCAACGATATACCAAAAAGAAGTATTCAAGCTATGTTTGGCAACTCAATTCCAAGCTCTGGATTTGGAACTGAAAGAACAAATTGAATTCCCCGGCATTTAAATTGTTCTTCCAATTCCAAATCCAAGAGATGGAATTGAGTTGCCAAGCCAAGCATAACCTTTGTGTGGGAATGATAATAAGGCTGTCTAGATGTTAACAAAAAAGGAGATCGAAATCCTTTGTCAATTTCTAACGCTAATCGTAAACCCATTATCAGCACAGTATCAAGTTCAATCAATTCCTGCCAACATACCATAACGAATTACGTTGTAAGTGCAACTTTATTATGACTTTTTACCTATTAAACCAGTGCTCCTTATGTTTTGAAATAAATGATAATGAAATGTTTACATGGTAAAGGACCATTTTCCAAAGTTTTGTGGGGTAATTCTAATGGCAGTACTCCTTATGACTTCAATCCTAAGAGCTCTGAGAACATGTTCCTCCACTGCCACATCACTCTTTTGTTTGTTTTGTTTGCATTTTTGTTTGAGAAGTATAAAAATAAGGAAGTGTAAAAGTAAAGTAGGACCCATAAATAATGGGTGTAGTGTTATTTGAATGGGAAGACGTGTTATTCGAAATATGTTATTAAAATGAGTGATGTGGCAGCGGGGCCCATAAATAATGGGTTTTAAGAATATCTCCATCGGAGATGCTCTAATAGATGTGAGTTGTGTAATTCTGCCGAGGAAACTATTGATCATTTATATTTTATGTGCAATTATACTGCTCAAATTTGGGATGAGATATGTCACAGAAATGGTATAGTCAATAAGGAGCCTAAATGGAGTAATATCATTAATCAAGCTAGCAAGGAGTGAAATAGGTTGGCAAGTTACATAAGGAAGCTTTCACTTAGTATAGTAATCTACACTATTTGGAGAAAGAAGAATCTCAGAATTTTTAAATTATGCCACTTTTCTATCTTCTGAGGGGACTATAGTGATCAATGCTCAGGAGGGGCTCCAATCCCAAGATCAACTATTCTTCGCTTACCAAAGTTCTTTATTCTTTCCATTAAGGAAGATATTGCAGGGGCTATGGGGCAAATCGAAGACACTGTTAATTTTGCAATTTAAGGAGGTTCCACTCCCAGTGATACAGTTAGAGGAGTCCCAAGAAATAATGGATATGCATGCCTTAATTATATATTGTTTTCTACTTGAAAGCTTGTTTAATATGGGCAGTTCTGTAATTTGCCTTAGAATCTAAATTGTGGGATGTAAGGTTTGCTTTTTGTACTTCAAGTCAAAGTTGGTGTGCTGTGAGGGCTTTGGGGACGGCTGTTTGGCTGAAGTTAGTTAATGCTAGGGCACCAATTTGTCTTGGCTCCAAGAGTTGGTCCTATTTATACTTTGTATTTGTTTAGATTAAGTGAGAATCAGAAAATACAAAATATTTCAGCTTATTAATTTGATGTGTGATTCTCAAAGAACCATAAGTGTGATGCCTAGGCATATCTTGTAGTTTTTACTAAGCTCCTATCCTATCTCCTACTTGTTTTCCTCCTATATTTCCTCTCCGCTTTCAGTTCTGCAGATCACCCAGCTACCCTAGGAATTTTTACAATTGGATGCTCTGTTCACACAGGGGCATTAGTGAGAGAAAGTTAGTGCTTGAATAGGTTTGCATAGCCAGGGGAATGCCCCTGTGTATTCTGTTTTTTTGTTAAATAGTAACTTCAATGGAATTACTTGCTTACCAGAAAAAAGAAAAAAAAAGTTTTACCCACTGGGCCAACAGACTCGAGCTCCATTTCCTATTTGTAGTATTAATATTAGTTTATATTTTGAATTATTACACTGATATTTGGGGAAGTTATAAAACTAATAAGTTCATAAGACTTTAATTATGATCAAACACTGAAAAATCCAATGAAATAATGAACATTTTCCGACTGACCACTTGCAGGTGGACGTGTTTTACCCACAGGGTCAACTCTTGATATCAATGTATCATTACCGAGTGACAAGTGGAAAATAAAGAAACAAAATTTTCAGAGTAATTGGAAAGTTGGGAATGAAAATATACCAGAAGAGAAACAATTGATCCAAATCCTATGCTCCAAAACCGACCCACGAGAGAATCAGCAAGAAAAGCACCAACAAGGGGCATGAAATTGGAGGCTGCAGACTGGAAATAGAGTATGTTGGTACCAGCAGGCATACTCAGATGATACTCATCCATAAAGTACAAAATCATGTTGGGAATCAACCCAGTACTTGCCACTCTTTCAAATGCCTCATTTGCTGTACACACACACAAATCGAAAACCCAATTCAGAATTCAAGAAATTCGATAATCTAAGCAATACCCAATTTGATTCATGCAAGCATGAATCAACTGTGTGTGTGTGTGTGTGATAAATTGTTGCCAGTATGAATATGTAGTTGATAGATGTACCAATGATGAAGGGCAAGGTTCTGATGCCACCCTTTCTGTTGGAGTTATTCAGGAGAGGCTCTTCAAGCTCAATGACCTTCTTCTTTCCCTCTGCAGAATTAGACTCCATTTCTGATTTTCAACTTTTGAGCTTCGCAATCAGTTACTGTTTTATATAGATTTTGTTGGAAACTGGGGGTGGGGGGGGTGTGTGTACACGCTTGTGTGAGAACGAACAAAGGAGTCAGATTTTTCTGAGAGTCCACCCAGAATCGACCAAGGGCCCTCTTGATTTAGACGTCTACTTTGTTGTCCATTTCTTTTTTTTATTTTATTATTGGTATCGGTGCTGCTATAATAATTATTAATAATACAATACTATTATTATAAATAATTACTGTTAGCCCCGTGACGCACACGAATTACAATTATAGTTTTATATAAATTTCTTAGTGAGTAATGCTACGTGTATTTAAAAAGTATAAATTTTTTATATTAAATAATATATCAGTTGATGTGATGCATTAATTATAATTTTTAATTTTAATTTTTGTACTACATCAACTGATACATCATTGGTGCAAAAATTATAATACTCTTTAAGTACCCATATCATTACTCTTTCTTAAACAAACTTAAATCAAAGCTTAATTTCTTTGTTGTGACTTGTTTATACTTTTTTAATGGTTAAATATATAATCAATTCATTGGATTTAATATGCGTTTCATGAAAAATGACTTAAAACTACCATTACCAATTTTTCAACAATCATTGCTTATAAAGTTTTGCTGATAAAATTATTTTTATATCGTTAATTTTTAAAGTCAAAGGAAGTATACGTATGTATTATTTTTTAGCTTATGATATTGTTGTATTTTCTAATTTTTTTTTATAAGAAAATAATTATTCAAGGTGAAAGCTTCGTATTACTCCATCTCAAAATGAGTGTTCATTTTTGTTCATAATTACATAGGGGTGTAAGGTTGAACACCGAACCAAACCAAATCAGACCGAATCAAATTTAAAAATTGATCGATTCAGTTTACGATTTTTGGGATTGAACCAAACCAAACCGAACATATATGTATTTATTTATTTATATTATAAATTATACTAACTATTGTGAAGTATTGGAATAATATGTCAAATCTATACTCTTATGGTTATTTTATTTTAAAACTAATTTTTTACTTTTAGTTATTTTACTTTATTTTAAAATATTTTTTTATTTAAGAGTTTTTGTAAAAATATTTAAATAATTAAACCATGGAACCAAACCAAATCGATCAATTCGTTTTGAAAAAAAATGGAACTGATAAGAGCATTTCGATTCATAATTTTGGTCTAAACCGAAACCACTTTCACCCTATAATCATGTGCAAAAATTAGAGATGGAGGATGTTTTACCACCACTAACACCATTATCTTTCTTCTTCTTCTTTTTTTTTTTTTTTTTTTTTTGAGGATAACCACTAATACTATTATCTATAATGTATAGATAATACTAAAAATCCACCCCTTTCTTTCCTAGACTTTCAAAAGGTCAAACTCTTTTTTCTCAGAATTTAAATTCTCCTAATTATCGATAGTTACGTGGCTCAATACTATTGGCAGTGCCTTTCATTTCATTAAGGAAAATAAATTAGAAATCCTCGACCGACAACGGGTGTTTTTGATCCACGCACTCTCTATGGAAGTTTCTATATATAATCTGTCATATAATTTCTTTTCCTTCCTAAAAGGCCACAAACAACAGTCGATTTTCTTAAATTATTATAGGAGTAGTTCTAAATATTTGATTGAAGACAAAAAAAAATTTTGTTGAAAACTCTGCGTCAACCTTCATCAATTAAGGTACCTTCCAACATGAAAACGCCAAATGTAATCTGTGGTTTATCATCAAAGCAAGTAATTGCTTCTTTTTTTCGTTTATGTTTAGTAAAACAGTACAAGTCTGAACGATATTCATTGTTATTTAATTACCCTAAAAGAACACAATGAGTTTTTAGTTAATTTTAGTATTCTATAATGTAGATTTTGATTTGCAATAGCAATCGATTTCCTTCCATTAAGTAAAAGGGTATTTATATAAGGTATTGATTACAAGAAAATGTGCTAAAAGTCAATTATAGACATATAAACAAATAAGTACAAGATCTTCTAATTATGATAGGAATCATGTCCCTGCTGGGATTCTCCCGAATGTGTCTGAAGATGTGACAACATCCACCACCACATCCATCACTTCCCCCTCAAGTTGGACGGTGCAGATCTCGAACCCCCAACTTGCCTACTAGAAATTGGAAATGCTCCGCCCAAAGGAGCTTGGTAAAAATGTCAGTAACCTAGTTCGTCGTTGTGACATATCGTGGTTCAATGTCATGAGATTCAACCCGTTTATGAAAATAACAATCCATCTCAACATGTTTCGTGCATTCATGAAAAACATGATTATTCGCAATATGTATTGCTGCTTGATTATCACAGAATAGTGGTGTGGCCTCGTGCTGAGGTGCGTCAAGATCAACTAACAACCACTGTAACCATAAAAGTTTACTTACCGTTACGGCCATAGCCCTGTATTCCACTTCGGCAGAGGAACGAAAAACGATAGACTGCTTCTTCGTGCGCTAGGAGATTGGTGCTCCACCAAGAGAGATAAAATAGTTTGTAAAAGAATGTCGAGACATAGGACAACCTCCCCATTCAGCATCACAATATGCGGCCAGACTCAAAGCACCATCTCTGCTGAAAGATAAAGTCCCTGACCTGGGGTTAATTTTAGGCAACGAAGCACTTGAGTTACAACATCCATATGTGAGCGTCGTGAATTGGAGACGAATTGACTAAGCATGTTCACGGTAAGAGCAATGTTGAGTCTTGTCACGGTCAAGTATAACAATCGCCCAATCAACTGACGATATTGCGCCGCATCCAGAGCGGGGCTATTAGTATTTTCATCCAACCGCAAATTATGATCCATCGGAAATGAATTGGGTCGACTTCCTTACGAACCTGTCTCGTCGAGAATGTCAAGGGTATACTTCTTCTGACTCAAGACTAGACCTTGTGGAGAACGAGCAACCTCTATCCCGAGGAAGTATTTTAATAGTCCCAAATCCTTGATACTGAATTTGTCATTAAGATGACGCTTGACAATATTAGTCATGTTGACATCATTGCCAGCCAAAATAACATCATCCACGTAGATGAGAGCACAGACAAATATATTATCTTGTATAAAAATGAACAAAACCAGTATCAAGTAAGGCTGTTGTGAACTTTTGATATCAATTGCGGGATGCTTGTATCCGCATGTAAACATCTTCCTCCAAGTCACCATGTAAGAAGGCATTATTAACATCCAATTGGTGTATCAACCAATTCTTCTTCGCAGCCACAGTGAGCACAGTTCACACAGCCACAAGCTTGGCAACTGGAGCGAAAGTTTCATGAAAGTCTATCCCCTCAACTTGCATGAAACCCTTGGCTACCAGATGCGCCTTATACCTCTCAATTTCACCATCCGGCCGGTACTTGATTTTGTAGACACACTTGGAATCTACAATTTTCTTGCCCGGGAGCAACGATTCTAAAGTCCACGTACCATTATCTTCCAAGGCTTGAATCTTATTTTGATCTTTCACTGCCTAATGAAAATACTTTAGCTCATCATGAGAAGTGATGGCCGCAAGGAAGACTTTATGAGTATGAGAAAAATTTTCATAACAGACAAAATGAGATAAAGGATGTACCGTATGGATCTTCTTCTATTCACCCTTCTTGCCATTATCACGAGTTACTTTTTTCCACCCAAATACCCGACTATTTCGAAACAGCCTTTTATGGAGTGGCCTATCTTACCACAATGACTGCATATTGGCTTGTCTCGCCTTCCTCCCTTTTGATCGCTGCCTTCCTTCTCCGTGCGTCGATAGGACTGAGTCTGAAACGTCGCTGCCTCCATCTTGTGTCTATGAGATGTTGTAATCTAACGTTGTTGCTTGTCTTACGCTACAAGATAGTATGCTGATCCAATCGATGGAGTAGGTTTTGTGCTTAAAATTTGTGTCTTCACAGTCTTAAAGACTTCATCTAGGCCCATAAGAAACTTATAAAGTTCCTCCTTCTCACGCAGCATCACAAGCTGTTTAGGTATATCACATGTGCACTTTTCACATGTGCACTTTGGCATGGGAGAAACTGATTGTATCTCGTCCCAAGCCCCTTCAATTTGGTGTAGTTAGCCGAAATCGACAATTTTTATTGTCGTGTTTGTGTCAACCCACGTTTCAAATTATACGCTTTTGACCTTTCTTCAAGATCACGCCAAATCTATGTGGTAGTCTTAGCGTACTTCACGCTATTCTTTATCTCCTTCTCCATAGCCATGTTTAACCACCCTTTTACCATTGCGTTACACCTCTTCTATAGCATTAATTCCAGCGAGTCTTCATCGGGCATCGGAATCGAGCCATCAATGAAACCTATTTTATTTTTAGCGAATATGACATTACTCATCTCATCAGCCCAGTCGCCATAGTTTCTATCGTGGAGGAGATCACCAACGTAAAATTGGTCAGGGTTGTCTAAAGCATGGATGTAATACGGAGACATGACATCTACGGTGGTGTGACTAGTGGAGGGCACAGCAGCTTGTTTTTCTGCCATGGTTGACGCCTAAAGCTAAGCGGCGACAAGGGGCTAGTTTTTAGGGTTTTTGTTTAAACCTACTCTGATACCATGTAGATTTTGATTTGCAATAGCAATCTGTTTCTTTTCATTGAGTAAAGAGGTATTTATACAATGTATTGATTACAAGAAAAGTGCTAAAAGTCAGCTATAGACATATAAACAAATAGGCAAAAGTGTTAGGTCTCAAGGTGCTCAAATAGGCTAGAAGGGAGAGGGGTTGAATAGCCTATGTCAAATTTTAAAAATAATTTATAAAATTACTTCACAAAAGAGTTAGACAATAATTTGTAGCGGAATAGTGTGAAGTATAGGAAAAATTCAAGATGGTTGATCTTGATAGACCAAGATCAGCAGTTCTTCAAGCTATTGGAAATTCTTGGAATAAACAAGTAATAAATCAAACACAAGTATAGAAAGTAAATAGACAAGATATTTGAGGTGGTTGCTACGTCCACTACCAAAGTGGTTAGCTTTGGATTTGAAAATGTGCACTATGTTTTTCACTAAAATAATCATAAGGATCACTAATGGATCGTGTACAAAAAGATTTTAACCAAGTGTTTATGGTGAAAGTTGATATATAGAAATATATAACTTTCGTGTGCTATGAATACAAAGGATTGCAACTAATGAAGAGCAATAAAAGACTAGGAGTCTAGGTACGGTGCTCTTCAAAGAATGTTTTATAGATTTTTGCTTTGAAGCTTTGAATGCACTAGCAGTAAATGAAGATGAAGATTTTCAGAATTGTAGAGTTGTTTAAGTGTTCTTCAATGCTTCATCGAGTCTTCAATTTATACTTAGGGAAGTTCTTGGAGCCGTTGAAAATATTCAGACTTGGGAGGAGTTTGAATTTGGTGTATTTAATGCAAAAATAAATGCATTAAATGCCCTATGTCTTGCTGTCTAAATCCCAGAGGTCGTTCTGCAAAGTCTAACTAGTCTCTATTCTTTGCCTGCAGGTTTGCTAAAAATAGGTACATAAGTACTACCTGCAGTATGTCCTTTTCTGAGATGTTTGCCTAAAATGGAATGGTACATTAAATGTACTCGCAGGTTATCGTTACACAGAAAGTCAAGTGATAAATGAGTATTTTACTCATTCAATTGGATACTTTTTTATCTTAATCTTTGTGAATTCTTGGGATTTTTATTATTTAATTTGGATTTTTAGTGTTTATGAGATTTTAGGGGCCTTTAAGTCAAATATGCAAAAGCAAGGCATTTTGGAGCTGTTTTGGAACCTTGAGGGGATGAGAGTGAAAAAGACCAAAATTTCAAGGAAGTAAGTGAAAATGTCCATCTGCCGTAGTGCGCCCCTGCGTGCTCACCTCCCGCGCCCTAGCGCGATGCATCTCTTGAAGTCTTTTTCTTGTCGTTCCAGTTTGGAGGTCGTTCAAAGTATGAAGAAAGATATAAAAAAAAAGGAGGACGTCTGTATTGAAGGGGATCGGGATGGGAGTAATTTTTAAAAATTTTATTTTACATTTAAAACTTCAATTTCTGTAATGAATTGAAGTTCAATTGAAGAATCAAAGGTTTTTGTAAATTTATCATCTTCTGGGAATTGGAGGTAACTGAGCATCAAACTTTTATGTCGTAGAATATTTATCTTATTCAATTTATGTATTCTAGTTCTCTACAAAGTTGCTTGATTGAATTTTATTAGTTGTTTTTACGGATTGTAGTTCAACTGTTAAGATTATTTGATGTATGAATTAGTGAATGATCAATATTCCTATTTCATAAATTGTCATTCTTTGTGAGATTGATTTCGAATGATACATGATCATTGTTGATTTTGGAATTAGGATTAATTTGTTCTTTCATGCTTAATGAATTCATAAGTGTTGTGTTAACGGATCAAGGAGACACAATAACTAGGAATTAAAAGATTGCAAATCGTGATCAAAGCGTCTCAATCTTTGCCTTAGAAGAACGAACCCTAGAATTGGACTGTGACTTTAGCAAGACATAAAATTGAGATACAAAGTGAATCTCAATCCCTAGGCTTTCCCAATTCTTGAATTCTCCCAGATTAGTGCACTTGTTACTTTGCTTTAATTCCTTGATTTGCTATTTATTTAGTTGTTAATTAAAAATCCAAATCATCTCTTGTTCTTTAAATCGTTTTATTAAAGTTAGTAGCTGGATTTACTAAATCAAAACACTTGTCCTTGTGGTTCGACCCTTGTATTTGCACAACTGTACTACAACAGACTCGTGCACTTGCGAGGTTAAATAAATCTTCCATCAAGTTTTTGGCGCCATTGCCGGGGACTTGTTGTTTTGATTAAGTTAATTTAGCTATTCGTTTAAAAAAAAAAAAAAGAAGTAAAGAAAGATGGCTTATAATAACTTTCAATGGGGTATGGAAATAGTCCACCAATGCACACATCTCAAGATGAACTTGCATACCAACTTGCTAGATTTAAATCTAGGTTGGATGAACTGTCTCAACGAAGGGTTGCATGTGAATTTTGTGAAGGAGACCATGTCTCTGAAGCATGTGTTTGGAGGTGGAATTCGGTTCAATATAGGGGTAATTACCAAGACATTTATTATTCTAATCCCTATGAACCGGAGTGGTACAATCAACCCTCTTGTCCTTCACATAGTAATTGGAGTGAGCTGCCTTCTTTTTCATCCTACGATACTCCGCCGCATTTTTTTTCATCCTATTTTAGTGAGACTCTAGTAGAGTCGCATGAATTTGTACATAAAAGTGATGAGAATAGGAAGCCTGAGAAAATTCGTAGGTGGGAAGAGGAACTTAATAGTGGTGTAGAGCGTACGCCGGATGCTTGAAGATAATTCAAGAGTGTCAATTCATCGAAGGAGTTGAGTAGTGAACCCCAAGTTTATGAGCAAGTTGATGTGCCTCCACAGAGTTCACAAGAACCCATAGAAGCCGCCAAGTATAATATCAGAAATTGCTCTCCAATTGATTCTCCTTTAGATCCTATTTTTGTGGAGCAAGGGACGCCTTCTCCATATATTTTTGAAAAGGATCATGGGCCTTCTTTGAAGGCGCAAGAGCAATGGTGTATGGATGAAAAAGTGGTGGAAATTGTCGGTGGGATTACTTTGCAATAATTGGGTGTGATATTTCCCATCCTCAATAAAATTAAATGGTCATCTATGAAAAAGCATGTAACCAAGGAAGTGTATGGATTCAATTGACAAAAATTGAGACACTACATGGGTAGTGGATTTTATGGACCCAAGATGTGCGCTTTTCTTGGAGATCCGGTGCCTCCGTAGTTCAGAAAACGGGATCAACGTCGGGCTAACGACGGTAAAAAAATGCGCTTGTTGGGAGGCAACCCAATTGGGTAAAAAAAATAATTAAATTCGTTTTGTTTTAAGTTGTTTTGTAGTTGTTTGCTCTCTCCCTTAATCTTGAGATTTAAATTGAAAATTTTGAAGATTAAGCATGTTTTAAGTTTGGGGGTGGAGCATATTTTTAGTTTTGGTCAAATTGTTTTTTTATTTTTCTAATGATTTTGTGTATCTAGTGTTTTTATGTTAAATTTAGCAGATAAAAGGTGCTGAAGTAACAGCTTGTTGGGCATAAATTTTTGGATGAAATTACTAGGGAGAGCACGCCTTAGCGAGAATTTCTGCTCGCCCTAGCGAGCAACTCCCAGATTTGAGAGTCTGAAAGTCTGAAAACTTCAGAAGAGCAACGCGCCTTAGCGAGGCCGGAGTGCACCCTAGCGCAGAAGGGGGCAAATTGAAAATTTTATATTGTCGGTGCGCGCCTTAACGAGCTGGCGGATTGCGCCCTAGCACGGGAAAAAACAAAAACAAGCCCTAAGCGTGCCTGTTCCTTCCGAATTCTAAGCTACCCCTTCTGCTGTTCCTTTTCGCCGTTATTGCAGCTCTCTTAATTTCCCATCTCTCTCAAATCTGGAAATCCCTCTCCATGGCCACCGCATCCCAGATGTCCTACGGTCCTCAGCAACCGTCCCCATTCCGATGGTCTTCTCCAGTCCGTCCCCACTCTGGTGCCTTCCTCAATGTCGGCGTGCCCATCTCCGGCCAAGTCTCAACTTCTAGCCTCGCTCTCCACTCTCACACCAGGTTCAGCCAAGGCTCTCTGCTCAGTCCTCAACGCCGCGTGCTCATTATTATCTGCCCTAGCACATCATCTCCAGCGGAAGCCTACATCCGCTCCGGCAGCCCAAGCAAAGCCATCTCCAGCCAATGCCCTTATTTTTGGTGGTCTTCTTCGGCGGCGACCTCAGTTACAGCGTGCACGACACTTTCTTCCCTCGCGAATCTGCTCCAGTGCCGACCCTCCCTATTTCGCACCTCCCGCCCGCTTTCAGCTTCGAAATCATGTCAACAGACAAGCTCCCATCTGTCAACACATTGCAGCAATCCGAGCTTATGGTTTGGAATTGGAGACCTCAGTCGTAAATTCAAGTAAGATTGTTCCATTATTGTCAGATTATATGCTGAGATTTGTGAAGGTGATAATTGAAAATTTGTTGTTCATCTATTATTCTTGCGACTATCTCGTTAGATTACTGTTAAATTATTCAAGTGGTTATGGTTGGTGACTGAGTATTGTGTTTGCTTCGAGAATTTTGTTCAAATTGGCTGTGGTGACATTAAAATTTAAACTTGAAATCAATTGGTGTGGCTTAATCTTGAAGTCCAGTCAAAAAGATGTTTGTGAATTGAGTACTGTTGATTGAGTATTTCTGTTGGATGGTAAATTCGTGCTAATTCTGTGCAAATTATGAACTGGGTGGTCTTCCTATGTAGAAGTAAAGTCAACTCTTGAGTAGTTTGATTACCCAACTTTGTTACAACAGTATCATTTTATGTTTGCTTGCAAATTGAGTTTGAGAATTGTTTCAGGAGTGACAGATATATAATTGGGGTTGAGTTGATTGTTGGGTGAAGCTTTGCCCAAATTTCATGTTGTTTGGTAATGTACTCACATTGGCCCCAATGTGTAATTCAAGTTTGGGGGTGGGAATTGGTTGTGAAGCATGTTTATAATACCATTACTCGTGATTATTGGTTGAAATTATTTGAAAGTTGTTGTTTGGTGATATATGGGTAAGAGGTGAATTTTGAATGTCATTCAAATTGACTGCAATGCATTGGTAATCTGCTAATTGATTTGTGTGGGTTACAGGGCTTGTGTTTAATGTTGGTATCCCTTCAAAAAGTGGTTTTGGGTGAAGATCAGTGTGACTATTTTTGTGTTTTGCTCTCATGGCATTATAAATTTTTGACAAATCTTTAGAAAAATGGGAGTTGAATCTCTGGAGTTTTGTGAATAGTGGGTATTTGAAAAAAGAAAAAGAAATATTAATTGACAAAAGTATTCTTTTCCCCCTTGTTTACATCGAGGACAATGTGTAAATTAAGTTTGGGGGTGGTTGTATCTATAGATTCTTGTAGTTAATACCTTGATTTTTTTTCTTTCTTTCTAGTAGTTTGTTTTTTTTAGTAGTTTGTTTTTTTTTTTTTTTTTTTCTGTTTTCTAGTTGTAAAAATTTATATATATATATATATATATATATATATATATATCCCTTCTTGCAAGTCTTGGTTAGGTTTTGTTGCTTACGCCAATGATGATAAATTGTTTGATGGGTAATGTTTTGCGGGCAACAATGCATGGGACACTTGTTTAAGATAATTAGCTTAATAGTACTAATGGGACTTTGTGATGTAGAACACGTAGCTGATGTGTATTTGCACAAGATGGAAAGGAATAAGAAGTTTGGGAGGAGTATTGGAAAGTTAGGGGGTAAAGTGGCAATAGGCAAAACTAGTACTAGTAGAAATCACGAATTGGAGGAGTCTTTCGTCGGTAGGGCATAATTTGGGCATAACTTTTGATCCTGGATGAACCACGGGACCCACCGCATATCAAATCGAAGCTCTCGATGAGATCTACAAGACTTGTTAGTTTCACCTATGATGCGTTTGTTTTTTAGCCCGAAAAACACTGTTTATGTATTGTTTTGGGCCTCGAAAGTTTTCCTTATTTACTTTTGTCGTTTTCCTTTTAAGGTTTGGTTTGTTTAGGGCATATAAATACCCTCTTAAACATTGTTATGAGCAGCTTTTGATTAATAATAAACGTTTTCTTCTTTGTGAAAACCCTAAGCCGTCTTAGGCTTGTTCTTGGAGTTTCTCTTGGTAAGAGCTTCATAGTTGTTAGTTCTGCTGCGTCACTTTGAATCTCCACCTTTTATGGACATTCACCCTCTTTTGAGATATTGTTAGAATTTGTTAACTTTATAGAGCTTGCAGTGCACATTTTATCCCTCCGGGTTTTTATAGTATGAAGAAAAAAATGTAGTTAGAGTGTTCATGAAATTGTTAAACTATTTTCACTCCTTGAAGTTAGGCCTAAACAGAGTTTAAGTAATTCGAAATTAAAAGAAAAAAAAATATCTTAGTGAAGACTTAGTTGAAATTAAAAAAAAAAAAAAATCTTAGTGAAGACTTAGTTTGTTCCGTAGCCTTTTTAACTCGAGTTATTAAGCTCGTAGGGGTTTTTACACTTAATGTCTTAAAGTCATCTGGTTTGAGAGTCATTAGCCTAACACTCGTTACATGGGTTAATTAAAAAGCTTAAGGGAACTAGACATTGCACAGTCCACAAGTTTGTTTCAAAAAGAAAAAAATATAAAAAAAAAGGAAAATGAGAAAAAAAAAAAAGGAATCGGTGTTGCTATATAAGCACTTTGATATGTTTATATTGGCAAAAGTTTGTACAAGTGACTTCGGAGGGAAAACTTGGGAGCTTGGCTCTATAAGGAATTTCAGGTTTTGTAAATTGTTGAGAAATGGGTGATGCACACACACACGGAGGTTTAAAAGAAAGATTGGTGTATATTGAGTGAAAGTTTAGACTTGTGTCATTGTGTTGTTAATTGCATTTCTTTATTATTCTTATCCTGAGGCATTGTGAAGTTTCCAGCCATGGCCTTGACTTGCAAGATTGGTGATGTTTTGTATTTATTTTTAATTTTAGTATTTTCTTAGTTTCTTGTTTTGCTCAAGGACGAGCAAAGTTTAAGTTTGAGGGTATTTGATGAATGAGTATTTTACTCATTCAATTGGATACTTTTTGATCTTAATCTTTGTGAATTCTCGGGATTTTTATTATTTAATTTGGATTTTTAGTGTCTATGAGATTTCAGGGGCCTTTGAGTCAAATATGCAAAAGCAGGGCATTTTGGAGCTGTTTTGTAACCTTGAGGGGATGAGAGTGAAAAAGACCAAAATTTTAAGGAAGTAAGTGAAAATGTCCATCTGCCGTAGTGCGCCCCTGCGTGCTCACCTCCCGCGTCTTAGCGCGATGCGTCTCTTGAAGTCTTTTTCTTGTCGTTCCAGTTTGGAGGTCGTTCAAAGTCTGAAGAAAGATATAAAAAAAGGAGGACGTCTGTATTGAAGGGGATCGGGCTGGGAGTAATTTTTGGAAATTTTATTTTACAGTTAAAATTCCAATTTCTGTAATGAATTGAAGTTCAATCGAAGAATCAAAGGTTCTTGTAAATTTATCATCTTCTGGGGATTGGAGGTAACTGAGTATCAAACTTTTATGTCATAGAATATTTATCTTATTCCGTTTATGTATTCTAGTTCTCTACAAAGTTGCTTGATTGAGTTTTATTAGTTGTTTTTACGGATTGTAGTTCAACTGTTAAGATCATTTGATATATGAATTAGTGAATGATCAATATTCCTATTTCATAAATTGTCATTCTTTGTGAGATTGATTTCGAATGATACATGATCATTGTTGATTTTGGAATTAGGATTAATCTGTTCTTTCATGCTTAATGAATTCATAAGTGTTGTGTTAACGGATCAAGGAGACACAATAATTAGGAATTAAAAGATTGCAAATCGTGATCAAAGCGTCTCAATCTTTGCCTTAGAAGAACGAACCTTAGAATCGGACTGTAACTTTAGCAAGACATAAAATTGAGATACAAAGTGAATCTCAATCCCTAGGCTTTCCCAATTCTTGAATTCTCCCAGATTAGTGCACTTGTTACTTTACTTTAATTCCTTGATTTGCTGTTTATTTAGTTGTTAATTAAAAATCCAAATCATCTCTTGTTCTTTAAATCGTTTTATTCAAGTTAGTAGCTGGATTTACTAAATCAAAACACTTGTCCTTGTGGTTTGACCCTTGTATTTGCACAACTGTACTACAACAGACTCGTGCACTTGCGAGGTTAAATAAATCTTCCATCATCAAGGATGACCTTTGCTGGTAACTGAGGTATATCTTCAGACAAGTCTTGATCAGATGATCTTCAAATCTTCATCCATTGCTGATGAGGTTTGGCTGGAACGTACTTAGCTAATGACTTGTTGGACATTGCTGATGAAGATGGCTGATAGATAAAGGCCATCTTCTGAAGACTAGGCTAACTACAACATAAGCAATCCTAAGTTATTGCAAGCAATTTGTCTAAGTACAAGTTGTCACTCTAACAGACAGGTAGGCCCATTAGTCACCTTGACTTAGACTTAGATTATGGATATTGGATACAAGTAAATCTAGATAAAATACAACAAAAAGGTATATCCGGGCCACCCAACTTTTCATGAAATTGCAGTCCGGCCACTGAAATTTTAAAACTACACTTTAGGCCACTGTACATTAGTTCTGAAGCATCTGTGCCCATTTTTTGGACGAACGTTAGTTCAGCCGTTAAAATAACATAGAATACAAATTTTACCCCTATCTTCATTTTCTCTACTAAAAAAAAACCCTAACCTAACCCTAACCCAAACTCTGGCTCAATACAATTGCAGGACTCCATCATCAGTGAATCATTTCAAGCAACAATTTGTTATCTACATATCTGCATCAAAGTTTAAAATCCCTAAATCCCGATCCGAAATCTCAATTGAGATTAAAAATTTCTAGTAGAAATCTTAATTCTAAATAAAGTTTAAAAACCCTAATTCTCTCAATCTGAGATGACGAAAAAATGATGGAAGCCATTAACGAGTGTTTGAAGAGTTTACAGTGGTCACCAACTAGTCTAATTTGAACAAACTTTTTTTGCGTCTTCCATTGCTGTTGGCCTATTGCACGACGGATTTGTGGCCCAGATTTTAGAATCAATACGCGCACAGTCGCACACCATGTTAGCACTATCACAGCCATCTCTTGTACAAAACCCTCTTTCCCAAGCAGCCGCGCGTAAGCAAGCAACATGAAGGGCCTTCGCGACCTTCAAATCGCGTTTAACAGCCTTGGTTCGAACAGATCTTGCCTGGGTTCTTAGTTGGGACTCATTTTTTGGGCTAATTGTGGGCAGATCTAGCTAGACTGGATTTGGGGTTTTAAGCAGGGTCGGTCCTGACATTTTAGGGGCCATGTGCTAGATTTAAACTTAGACCCCTAAAATTGATAAAAAAGACAATTATCAAAAATTAAAGATAGGTTACATATTTTATAATATTATCATATTAAAATTATTTTTCTAGAAATGAAGTACTAAAATCCCTAAAACTCCAAATTAGTATTGAACTTTTTTTTGAAAAGTATCATCGTTCTAAATTTTTTGAAGCAAAATCTTTAATTAGTTCTTCATAATCGATTTTTTCCAAAACAAATAAAATAAATAAAGTAGGCTAGCTACAAATTTCCATGAAATTAGGCCCCTTAAATTTGGGACACACCAATTTAAGAGAAAGATTAATATATATATATATATATATATATATATATATAAGTCTTCATTTGATCTTGTAATGGTTGATGTTTTGAGCGAAAATGACAAATAAATATTTATATGGAAATGCTAGGAATTGATCCCTATACCCTCATGCCAAACAAAAAAGGTGTTTAATAATTATAGTACAAATCTTGAAACAAAAAATTACTATTATATTATTTAATATCTAATGTCAGTTTGTAGGATTCGAACCAACAACATGAGGATGGTTAAAAATACTTACCCACAACAAGCCTTCACTCTACCAAGTAAACTAATGTTCATTTTGTCTAGAAAAAAGTACATAAATAGCCTATATATAATACATATATATTAAAATTGGACCCTTTAAATTTTGGGGCCCTGTTCAGTGGATCACTTTGTACTTGCCCAGAACCGGGCCTAGTTTTAAGGTTTGGCAAACTTGTCAGAGTTCGCCGTGCAGGCCGACGCTATGGCTGCGTTTTGCTCTCGAATTGAGATGAAGATTTGACCAAGAAAATTGCTCGCTAGTTTCCGTTCACGCCTTAGAAATTGTTAGGGGTCAATTTGGGTTGTCAATTGGTCGGGGTGGCTATGGCGCACTACTGTGGCTTGACTAATCTGTTGGGCGAATTGGGGAAGAAGGTCATAGGGCCTTTCTTCGAAACACTAGGAGTTGTTTTAAAATTTTGATCGGAGAAGATGAAGACAAGGGTAAAATGGTTTGTTTTTTCTTTGCCGGGGAAGATGAAGATGGAGATAGGGTTAAAATGGGTATTTTATGTAAATTTAACGGCTGAAGTAACGTCCATTCAAAAAATGGGCACGCTTGCAATCTAACTAATATTCATTGGTAAGAATAACATTTTGAAACATGTGGTGGCCGCATTGCAAATTAGTAAAAAGTAGGGTGGCCCAAATATGAATTTTGCCTTTTTATTTTTTCTCCTATAGGAGGGTGGTAAAGGATCGAGACCTCTGTGATCCTCCAGCTCGACCACTGGTCATCCTTTAGGGGAGGTTGCCTCTTTACTACTTCCTCCGTTCCAAAATAATTATCGTTTTAACAAAGTTTTTTTGTCACAAAATAATTGTCGTTATAGGATTTCTAGAAACATTTGTTCATATTTTGTCAATTACCCTTATTTAAAGATAAAAAATACTCCTACAACTTATCTACAATAATTAAACTTGACATTCTTTTTGAAAACTTCCTTAATCTGTATGCAAATTGTTAAAACGACAATTATTTTGGGACAGGGATAGTACTCACTAAGGTCTCGATTGGTACACGAAATTAGAATCAATTCTGCGGAATCAATTTCATTGAATTGATTAATAACATTTGATGGTGCAAGAATTATATTTGGAATAAGAATGTATTATTAAAATCTTGTAATTGATTACTAAAATTTAAGGAATTACAATTCTGATGGAGGAGGTGATATTTGGATTCCTAATAGTTGGAATCCATGTAAAAGGACAATAACATCATTCTATTAGGTCAAGTATTTACTTTATATTTATAATTTATTTGGTTTTAACAATTTTACGATCATTCCTTCTCCTCCTCGTCGTTGTTCTTCGACTCTTCATAAGGTTTTTCTAACTCTTCTCATTTAATTTAATTTATTAATAATAGTTTATAATTTATAATTATTGTGTTAATTTTTACAATCGGAGATGATGAAAAAAAAAGAGTGTGTGATTATCTGCTTGAAACTATATAGGAAAATAAAATAGTAATTATTCTAAATAAGTAATTACACGTACTTTTCTCGAATTGTTTCAAATATTTAAACTAGTTTCATTATAACATTAGTTTTGTTTTATGTAATAAATCTTTCTTGCTTTATTGATGTTGATAATTTAAAATTTTTACCAAAATTGAAAGAAAAAAAGAAGAACTTGTTATTTTGTGAAGCAGAAATAACGTTAATGTCTAATTTTTATCATGAAAGTCATTAACAAGTACGTGTCTACATTGGGTAATGTTGTCAGTTGTCTCAACTTTATCTTTGTATTCCAAGTTATTTTATTTCTTACCAAACAATATAATATAAATTTATATCACATTAGTAATCACATTCCTTATACTACCAAACACTTTTAGGAATCATCTTCTCATTTATTTTTTGTGGAATCCAATTACTAGTAATCGATTCTGCGGAATTGATTTTGTTTCCGTGTATCAATCGAGGCCTAAGAGCAATGAGATTTGGCTCTTTGGATTACCTTTGCCGGCGCTTATGGAATATTTGAGTAGTTCCCAACTTTGAGTACCACTTTTGTTCACTTCTTTACAACGTTATATAAGCTCTTTGGATCAATTAAGAGACTGAAAGAGGTGAAAAGGGTGTAAGGATTGTTCCTTCATCGTGTTCCATTTGAAATTGTGCTAGAAGATGCTATTGTTGATATATTTTAGTTTTGCTTCATCACGTTTCACCTCCTGAAATTAGAGTAATTATATCGAGTGCAATGGTGAGACCACGTTATTGGTATCACTATCTCTTCCTTTTTGTTGATTTTTCTTGTGTATGTATATGGGTTTTTTTGGTCAACTTAGTTAAAGTTTGACCAATATTTAATATAAATTTATTAATTTTTACAAAGTTATGAAAATTGTAAAACATAGTATTTTTATGATAATTTTTAATCATTACTTGACCTTTCCTATTATTACTGGGATTTAAGACGCTTATTCAACACCATCCGATCAAAATTACAACAAATCAGCATTCCTCTCCTAAAGTGATCAACAAATCCTCATAGCGATTATGTTTTTCTTCATCTCGGCTAACCGAATTACGATTTTTCATCGAACCTATTTCGTCGTCAGTTGTCCTCTAATATTATCCGATGCTTTCGTCGTCCAAAAGAACGAGGGCATATCTTCAAATGGGCATCATCTTCCTCTCCGTAGCAATCACATCTCTTTCTTTGCAAGCGTATCACATTGCCAACAACTCTTTCGCTGATCTAACACAAGACCGTGACTCATTAACATCGTTGTTCTCTTTTACTACGGATTCGACCAAGATTGCGATCATCAACATTCACATCGTTTTCTCTTTTAAAACGGATCCAAGCTGATTCCTTTTGCTAATACATTTTTTTTTTTTTTTTACAATAATGGCTAACAAAGACTAGACCTTTATTTATTTATAATACAAAATGTTAGGGAGAATCTATTTTCACTACAGTATTTGCTAATCCACTACTTACATTTATTAAAATTTACTGTAATCAATTTAATCAATATTTTGACAAAATTGTCATTCAAACACACGTTATTTAAAATTAAAACAATGATCATCAATTATTTTGTTTACCTTTGTAACTTTTTTTCTCTTTTCCGTCCTTCCAAATAAATTACATTTAATCATGCATAAAAAAATAAATGATTTTATAACCACAAAGTCAGAAAATAAAAATGAAACAATTAAAAGGAAAATAATTCATAGGTCTGCTTTCTTTTGCTTACAAATAAGAAAGAAAATATAAATGAAAAAGTAAACTAAACAAAAGGGCAAAATAAATTATATAATAATAAATAACAAATTATGAATTAAAAAAATGGTAAATTCATCAATAAATATGTATTTTAAAATTTGTGTACAATATTTTGATGAATGTAAAACGTCTTTAAGCGTTTTTGACATTAAAATTCAGGTTGCTTCCAAAAAAAAAATCTTTTAAAGGATTATATGAAAAATTATGGATGTGTTTAACTTTTAGTGTTGACAATTAGATATAATTTATTTGAGAAGATAAGAAAATAATAAACTAAATTTAAAGTTATAAGGAAAAATAAAAAATATATTAGTCAACTTTAGATAAATACTCATCAAACAAGGTAGGTATTTAAATGGCAATTGTGTCATAATAATAACTAATTTAATTAGTTATTAATGAATGTAGTAAATAACTAAAATTTGTAGTGGAAATAGACTCTCCCAAAATGTTATTGCTTAATTTTCTCTTAACATTAAGGGCAATGCAAAGTGATTTTGTGCATGAAAGTAGAGCACATATAATCTTTTATTTTCATCTTCAATCTATAGTTTGATCAACATAGTTCCCACAAAACCTTAAACCCTAAATATACAGAGACAATAAACTCATGATCACCCTTATGTTAGTTTATATTTAGTTTTATATTCTTAGGGTATTTTAGTCTTTTCCTTTCGTAGTATATATTGTTCTTTTCCTTATTTGTAAACCTTAATCCTCGTTTGATAATATTGAAGCATCTTCTTTCTTCCTCTACTTTTCCTCTACTCTTCCTCCTCTTTGTAAATAGTTTGTATGTATTATCAAACCCTAACATGGTATCAGAGCGTTGTCTAAGATCCTTTCCCTACTACGCTGATCCAACTCGGCAGTGAGTTGGTTTGGGGCGGAGCCTCGAAATTATTTTTTTCTGGCAATTTGGGTTCAGTTTGGGTCAGATTTGGTGAGTTTGCTGCTTGTATTTTAGCTCGGCAATTCTGGTATCGATTCTTCTGGTATAGTTTGCTGCTTGTTTTGGTGAGTTCTTCCTCCTCCGTATATTGCATTTCCGTGGTATTTTAGCTGTATTTCTGCTGTACTCTAGCTTGTATTTCTACTGCTTGTATTTCAACCTATATTTTGGATTTGTTGTGTTATTGTTTGTTTGCAATGTCTGGAAGTGACGATTCCTTGCAATCAATTAGTGTCCGTTTGGATGGGAGAAATTATTCTTATTGGTGCTATGTAATGAGAAACTTCTTGAAAGGGAGAAGATGTGGTGTTATGTCTCTGGTGTTGCTCTTGCTCCTAAGACAACTGATGTTAAGTATGAGGAATTGCTGGAAACGTAGGAGACGTGCAATTCCAAAATACTTACTTGGATTAACAATTCTGTTGCAAGCTCAATTGGTATAAAATTAGCGAAATTTGATACCGTTAAACAAGTTTGGGATCACTTAGCAAAGTTGTATATGAGGTCTGACTTTGCTGTTCAATACCAATTAGAGTCTGATATTCGTGCTCTCGCACAAAATGATAAAAGTATTCAGGATTTTTATTCTGAGATGACTGGTCTTTGGGATCAATTAGCTATGACAGAATCTATTGAGTTAAGGGCTTGTGAACCATATCTTGCTCGCAAGGAGGAACAACGTTTGGTTCAGTTGTTAATGGCTCCTCGTCCTGAATATAAAAATTGTCGCGCCTCTATCTTACATAGAACACCATTACCCGATGTTGATTCTATTGTTACTGACTTACTAGCTGAAGAAACAAGGCTCAAATCCCAGCTTGATAAGGGAGTAAATCCTCATGCTGCAGTCTTGGCTACTCCTGCTGTAATTATGGCTACTCCTGCTGCAGTTTTGGTAACTCCCTCACATCAAAATAGGTCTTTTGGAGACAACTGCGAGTGTAATTACTATAAAAAGAAGGGACACTAGAAAAATCAATGCCCGAAATTACTTTCAAAACAGGAGGACAGGGTGTGCAACAGAGTGATCACCAAACTACGCAACAGAATCGTGGTGGTCATCAAGCGATACATCAGAATCATGGTGGTCAGTCTCGCCACAACTTTTTCACTCACTCAGTTGTGGATTCATCCAATATTTCTAGTCTGGATTCGCTAGCGGAGCAGTTTCAGTAATTTTTTACTTCACAGTCATAGTCTCAGCCTTATGCCATGTTTGCTCGATCTATGACAGGTTTGTCTCCTCCAACAAAGAAAATAGGTCGATTTATGACAGGTCGATCTATGACAGGTCTGCTGTCTTTGTGGATTTTGGACTCTGGCGCCTCTCATCATATGTCATCTAATCTTTTCATCGTTTACATCCATGTCTCCTCAGCCTTCATATTCTAGTACTGTTAATACTGCTGATAGGACACCTTTCCCACTAGCAGACATTGGCACCATTCACTCACAACACTTTTCTTTACCTGATGTTTATTATATTCCTAGGTTATCAATGAATCTTATTTTTGTTGGTCAATTATGTGATTCTGGATACTCTGTTGTTTTTAATTCCACTTCCTTTCATATACAGGATCCTAATTCCAAGAGGCTGATTGGGACAAGCCGTAGGTAGGGGGACTTTATGTTTTGGATGATTTACAGATTCCTAGTTCTGTGGCTGCTGCAAGTGTTGATTTATCCTCTTTTCTTTTAACATCTTCCTCTTCTAAGTTTTATTTATGGCACTCTAGACTTGGTCATGTTTCAGCCTCTAGACTTTGCTCTATGAGTCGCAGTGGTACTCTGGGAAGTGTTCAATCTCATGATATCACTGATTGTGGTGGATGTAAACTTGGAAAATTTTCTGCATTACCATTTGATCATAGTACATCTACTTCTTTTGCACCTTTTGATTTGGTTCATTCTGATGTTTGAGGTCCTGCTCCTGTTACCACAAAGGGAGGATCCAAATATTATGTTTCCTTTGTTGATGACTGCACTCGTTATTGTTGGGTTTATCTGATGAAACGTCGTTCTGAATTTATTGATATTTATACTGCATTTCAAGCCTATGTTAAAACTCAACATTCTGCAGTTGTCAAATGTTTTAGGTCTGATTTGGGTGGTGAGTATACTAAGGGAGATCTTGCTAAAAAATTTACATCTGATGGCACAGTGCATCAAACTTCTTGCACTGATACTCCTCAACAAAATGGGGTAGTCGAGCGCAAACATCGGCACATTGTTAAGACTACTCGTTCTATGTTTCTGTCTGCTTGTGTACTTAGTGAATTTTGGGGTGAGGCTGTCCTCACTGCCGTTTACCTTATCAATAGGATTCCCATTACTCAAAACTTAGGTGTTTCCCCCTATGCTAAATTATTTCATGCGACTCCTGATTATTTTCATTTAAGAGTGTTTGGTTCCACATGCTTTGTTCTTCGTCCACATGTGTGGCATACTAAATTATCATCTCGTGCTGCTATGTGTGTTTTTTTTTTGGTATGGTTCTGGAAAAAAAGGTTATCATTGTTATGGTCCTTCTTTTAGAAAATTGTATGTCTCTCGTCATGTTTCTTTTCTTGAGCATATGATCCTTTCTTTTCGATTCATGTTACCTCTCATGGTTTCACTAAGTCTGATATTATTCACATTGATCCCTTCCCTAGTTATCCTATCTGTACTAATACACCCATCTCTGCTATTGACTTATCGCCTATAGAGTCCAACTCATGAAAGTGATATCCAACCCCCTCCTACGTCTACTCCCAACCCTCCTGCTACTATAAGTCCTCCACACCCTCGATATCCCTCCCGCATCCGTAAGTCTACTCAGTTACCAGATTTTTCTTACTCCTGTTATTCTCAGTCTTTTGCTTCCTTTTTTTGCTTTGATTGATTCTCTTTGTGAGCCTTCCTCATATTCAGAGGCAACTCATGACCTAGCTTGGCAGCAGGCTATGACTGAGGAACTGTCTGCTTTGGCTAAAACTGGTACTTGGGATTTGGTGTCTCTTCTGCCCGGTAAGAAAACCATTTGCTGTCGATGGGTATATAAGATCAAAACCAGGTCTGATGGTTCGATTGAGCGATACAAAGCTCACTTGGTAGCAAAGGGCTTTACTCAGGAGTATGGTATGGATTATGAGGAGACCTTTGCTCCTGTTGCAAAGATGACATTTGTTCGAGTTCTTGTTGTAGTGGCCTCTGTTCGTCAGTGGCAGATATCTTAAATGGATGTTAAAAATACCTTTTTGAATAGGGATCTCAAGGAAGAAGTTTACATGGCTCCTCTCCCTGGTGTCCCTCATTCTTTGGGGCTGGTTTGTCGGTTTAACAAGGCTTTGTATGGGCTCAAACAGGCCCCTTGGGTGTGGTATGAACGATTTTTGACTGTGATCACTTCTATTGGTTTTACTTCTAGTCCATCTGATTCTACCTTATTTGTTCTCTCGACCTCTGCCGGTCGAATTTTACTTCTCTTGTATGTAGATGACATGCTCATTACAGGTGATGATGTTGATGGTATCATACGTGTAAAGGATAACTTATCTCATTCTTTTTACATGAAAGACTTATGTCATCTACGTTACTTTTTAGGTATTGAGGTGGCCTTTTCAAAAAAGGGATATCTCTTCTCTCAGTCCAAGTATACTGCCGACATTATTCAGCGAGCTCGTCTAACTGATTATCATCCTGTTGCTTCTCCTCTTGAGGTGAATGCTCATTATGCTCTTATAGATGGTACTCCTCTCCCAGATCCTTCTTTATATCGATTGGTTGTTGGTAGCTTGGTGTATCTGACTATCACTCGCCCTGATATTGTATATGTTGTTCATATTGTTAGCCAGTTTGTCTCATCTCCTACCATTGTTCATTGGGCTGCTGTTATGCGTATTCTCCGTTATCTTCAAGGAACTCTCTATCAGAGTCTTTTGTTCCCCTCGACTTCCTCTTTGGAGCTTCGAGCCTTTTCTGATGCAGATTGGGCTGGTGACTCAACTGATCGAACATCTACTACTGGACTTTGTGTGTTTTAGGGGATTCTCTCATCTCTTGGCAGAGCAAGAAATAGGCCATTGTTTCTCGCTCTTCTACTAAGGTAGAGTATCGTGCTATGGCTTCTACTATAGCTGAGATTGTATGACTTCGTTGGCTGTTGACAGATATGGGGGTTTCTAGTTCTTCTCCTACTCCGATGTATTGTGATAATAAGAGTGCCATTCAGATTGCTCACAATACGGTCTTTCACGAGCGCACCAAACATATTGAGATTGACTATCACTTTACTCGGCATCATCTTCAGCATGGCACTATTTATTTGTCGTTTGTCTCTTCCTCCATGCAGCTTGCTGACTTCTTCACGAAGGCTCACTCCACTGAGCGTCATCGATTCTTTCTTAGCAAACTCTCGATGCTTCTTGCTGTCCCATCGCGAGTTTAAGGGGGGATGTTAGTTTATATTTGGTTTTATATTCTTAGGGTATTTTAGTCTTTTCCTTTTGTAGTATATATTGTTCTTTTCTTTCTTTGTAAACCTTAACCCTCATTTGATAATATTGAAGCATCTTCTCTCTTCCTCTACTCTTCCTCCTCTTTGTAAATGGCTTGTATGGATTATCAAATCCTAACACCTTAGTGGCATTTGACCAATTTTTAAACACTTGTTTCAATATAAAGCTTTTACAAGTTAGTAATAGCATATCCTTAAAAGCATTAGTCTCCGATGATTGTTCATTTAATTTTGCGAAACAAGTGCTAGTGTTGAATGATTCTTTTGATTTTTAGTTCTACCCAATTTATAAATAAATTCTACTCATCCCAAAAGTATATAGTTCCCCTAAAATCCCAAACCATAATCCCCCAAACCCTTCAAGTATACAAAGATAATAAACCCATGATTGCACCTTGGTGGCATTAGACCAACGTCTAAAACACTTGTTTCAATAGAAAGCCTATACAAATTACTCACTCCGTTTCATCCAAAGAGTCCACGTTTAAAATCTCTAATTATTAAATAATATATTAGTGTTATTGAAATTGGTCATAATTACAAAAATACTTAAGCACAAACAAGATGATTACAATATAAGTGGAGGGTAAAGATGAAATATTATGAAAATTGTAAGCATAATTTTTTTAAAGTGGACTATTTTAAATAAAATGTCTCAAAATAATATAATTGACTCTTTACCTTAAACGGAGAGAGTACTCAATAGTATGCCTTTAACACTATACCTAACACCTAAATTTAAAAACCTAAAATCTAAAGGCTACTCCATAAACCCAAATCCTAAACAGAAAACATAAAACAAAGCCTACAAAAGCACAACACCATAATACTCTGTTGCAGACCCTCTATTTCCTTTGCCTTTTTATGTCCAAATTTTTTGACAAACCAATCATGATGCCTATTGGTTAGATATTGCCCGAAAATCAACCCAACTACTAGCCCACTTGCTAATCCTAAGAATATGATAATCCAATCCACTCCGACAGTTAAGAACAACGAATTACTCCTCTATTTTATTTTATGTAAAGAGTTTTTTTTTTTATAAAAATTTACATGTGATTAAATTAAATCAAAATTTTACTTATTTTATTTATGTTTTTGGAAAATAAAATTTTATTAGTTAAAAATTATTGTAAGAATACTATAAATTACAACTTTTATAATATTAAAAATAACTAAATTTGTGTAAATTACTGGTCAAACTTTAACTAAATTAACTCAAAAAAATCAAAAATAAACTTTTTGCTTGGAACGGAAGGAGTATCGCTTACCTCATTTTTTTGGAACAATTAAAGGTGCCTGTGACTTTCCACATTTCTTGGGATAAAGGCTCTCCACACAAACCTAAGTTATCTTCATAAGAATTGTTTTGGAATGTGGACACCTATTTCCCTTTGTGGGAGGCCCAGTGAGATGGTTATGCGAGACATTTAAGAAGGCGAGGAAGGTTAGTTGTGCTAATTGCCGAGGGATCTCTCCTAAGAGCCTATTTCGAAAAAGGTCAAGTGATTCAAGATTTGTCAGGTTGCTGAAGCACAGAGGGATACAACCAATAAGATAGTTGTTGGAAAGATTTGGCAACTGAAGCCCCTGGAGTTGTCAAATAGTTGCTCAAAATTTCTTAGACCAATTTGTTGCTAGAGTGATCAAGGGCTATGAATACGTTCAAGATCTTCTCATACTCTCCATCTACGCCTCGGTTTGTGATGGTCATGGAGAAATTATGCTTAGCAGAATAAGAATTTTGCATCTCTATAGTGATATTTTCTTGCAAATACGCTACATTGGAATCACTTATTTTCATCGTTGTCCAACTCCGGACCATGCAGTCTTGTGGCAAATCACCTGTCAAATTATTTTCGAGGTCAAGTATGCGCACCTTTGGGAATTGATCCGAGAAGGTTGTTAGTTAACTTTTTATTTCACCATGGAATTTGTTGGATCGCAAGATCAGGATCCGGATGTCAGAAAGAATTCCCAACCAAAAAGGGAAATTATTCGGCTTTGCTATCAAACGTCGGATAACTCTATGATCGGAGATAAAATAATGACGGACATAAAATAAGCCACCTGAACCACTCACTTAAGTTCTCTAACAAAAATGTGTTTTGTTGTTGTTGTTGTTGTTATATTTAAGAGTTTGAGTGTATAAAGAAACACTCGAGCAAAGTATTTTATGTTTCTTTATGTGGTTGGTTTTTTTCATTGGTTCCACAATTCCTTTATTTATCTTCATCTTACTTTTTGAGTCAATCATTGCAAAATTAGACAAAGAAAAAACACTACTAAAGACAAAAAACATATCTACAAAATTAGAGTTTGTTCTCTTTGCGTGATTTAAGTGACTTGATTTACGTTTTAGACTTTTTCTTTCTTCGGTCCTCCCAACTTTTTTATTTTTTATTTTTTTTTTTGAGCTTTCTCTTACTTTTTCATAAATCCTTACAAATAAAAATTTAAAATCCAAAATTAAACCACTAAATTATGAAACTAAACACATCCATATAGGGTTGTAAGGCTGAACCGAACCAAACCGAGCCGTCCAGTTTGATTTAGTTTTGGTCCAAGGCGGTTCGGTCTAAGTTCCAAAAATTAAAAAATGGTTCAATTCAGTTCAGTTTACGGTTTTTGAGATTGAACTAAACCCAACATATATATCATATCTATATATAATATTTATTATATTATATATATTATAAAAATTATATTAACCATTGTGAGTCATTTGAATAGTATATCAAATCTATACCCTTAAAGTAATTTTATATTAAAGTTAATAATTTAACTTTTAGTTATTTTATTTTGTGTTAAGAACATTTTTTTTATTTAAGAGTGTTTTTTTTTTGTGATACTTAAATAATTAAACTGTGGAACTGAATCAAACCGATCTATTTACTTTGATTTGGTTTTAATGTTTATGACAATTTGATTCGATTTGAAAAAATAGAATCGATAGGAATGGTTTGATTTATACTTTTCGCCAAAATCGAACCAAACCGAACCACTATATTCGCCCTCTTATATTTTAAGGCCACTGAATTGCAACAATTATTATGTGAGCAGAGCTGTGACATGGCAAAATTTGGTGCCAAGCACGTCTCAGGTCTTTTGTTAAAGGAATATATTCAATGAGTTTGGAACTAATAGCAGAATGTAAATTGTAATAGAGACAAAATAAATTAAAAAGTAGGATTAATATATAATTCGGTCCTGAACTTTTCCAATTCTCTTAATTTGGTCTAAGATGTTTCACCTTTCCTACCTTGGTCCTGGAACTCACCTTTTGTTGTCTTATTAATCCCTCATACCGTTAAGTCAAACAGAATCATTCAAATTTTCTTAAAAAGACAAAATTGCCCTCAACTAAGTCTAAGTGGAATGCCTAGGTGGAATAAATTTTGATGGGAAGAGATAATAATTTATCCCTATATATTATTTATGTATTCCCTCTCTTTCTCTCTCTTTCACACACACACAAAGTCTTTCTCTGTCCTTACTTTTCCATTCTCACTCCACTCTCCAACTCTACAATCCACAAATCCCCCTTCTTCTTTCCTCTCTCTTTCTTTCAATCTCTCCTCCCCCCACCCCCTGTATCTCTCCAAAATACAGAAATATTTTGAAGAGTCTGCAGCTATATCACCGATCTGAGAATCCATGCACAGGTGGTTCACTTCCACAGTACTCAGTCCTCCTCAACCTGCACCATTCTTTTACCTTCAACTTAGCCAACCACAACCAGCAAGACCACAAGCCTTAAAACAAATCCCAACAACAACATCAACATCAACAACCCAAACTCGAAACTCGCCAGATCCCCCTCTGTTCTTCAAAAATCAAATCCATAAACTTCTATCCTTATAGATCCCAAGAATCCTCCTCCATCCCCCATTTCAAACAAAACCAAGATTTCCTAAACCCTAGAAACAGCCACCACCCAATACGTTTTCAACCAAGTTTTTAAACATCAACCCCCTAATTCACTCACCCATTTTGCTTTCGACCAAACGCATCATCAAGAAAAAATTCACTCACCCATTTCGCTTTTGACCAAACCCATCATCACGAAACCCCAACTACAAACACCCATTTCACTTCGGCACAAACTCATTATCAAGAAAATCCAGATATAAACACCCATTTCATTTTTGCCCATCAGGAAACTCTAATTACAAACACCCATTTCGTTTTCAAAAAAATCCATAATCCAGAAACCAAAGAAGCAGAGTCCCAGTTCATTTTCGACCAATTGCTACTTAAGGGAGGCAATTTATACACTCGGGTGGGTTTTTTTCGTTCGGAGCTTCGGGTGTTTTCAATGAACTTATTAAAACAATAAAACTTAACATTCCTTAAGTGGTTCTCGACTTTTATAGCCTCTATCTATATGAGTGTTTTTGACTCTATATCTCTTGACCTTTTTGATCAAACCAATAACTACTTTGAAATAGTCAGACCCAACAAAACAACCCTCATGCTTGAACCAGGTGGGGGAGGCTGGGGTTGGGTCTGGACTGTGTTTTTGGTGCCAAGAAACTGAAGAGTTACTTAAATTTTGTTAGTTTGTTCTTATTTTATTGTCCCAATTCCAATCGTTTGGTAGTTCAATTTTAGTTTTAAATGGATGGATCGAGAGAGATGGATGGCAGGGGACGATGGAATACGTCTTCGTGGAAAAGATGATGATTAGGGGGATGATGAGGAGAAGGAGGAGGAGAGGTGAGAGAAATGCAGATATTTTGTGTGTTTATGTTTGTGTGTTGAGAGAATAAATACTATATAGAGGGAAAATATTTTTCTCCATTCCCGCCAGAAATAAATCCACCTAGGCATCCCACTTAATCACAAGTGAGGGTAAATTTGATATTTTAAGAATGGTTCTATTAGAGATAATGGCAGGAAGGACTTATAAGGCAACAAAAGTTGAGTTTAAGGACCAAGGTAGGAAAGGTGAAACATCTTAGACCAAATTAGAAGAATTGGGAAAGTTCAGGTACCAAATTATATATTAATCCTAAAAAGTAAGGTCATTTAATTTGGTCAATTTTAGCAATATGATAAATTGTTGTTAGTCGTATATAAGTATAATTATACATAGGTGCTAAATACAACACAAAAAAGTGCTAAAAACAACACCCCCCATTGAGAAAATACTATTTTGCCCATCATTCAATTATTAAAAAAAAAAAAAAAGGAAGACCACCTCGGAGTGGTGGTTCTTATAGAAGAAGACCACCTCGGGGTGGCGGTCCTCTACCAAGTTCCGTTAAAATTTTAACGATTCCGTTAACTTTTTAACAATTTTGTTAACTTTTTAACGAAAATATTAACTTTAGGGTGTTAAAGCGTAAAAAAGAAATTTGACGAGATAATGGATGGAAATCGGAGGACTGCCTAGTCTGGATGATTGTTTGACATAGGACCGCCTAGTGTAGGTGATTTTTTAGAATAAGACTGCTTAGAGGTGGCAGTCTTGTCATGATTTTTTATATTTTTTTATTAATAATATGTGCAAAATAATAAATTTATCTGAAAATGTTATATTTAACATAAAAGAGGTATTATATTTAGCACCACTCTTATTATAACATATAACTATTAGTCGTAATATAATGCATAAAATATATTAAAAGTAAGGTCATTTATTTTACTCTATTTTAGCATTACGATATGTCGTTGTTAGTCGTGCATAGTTATTAATTTAGTATTAACATATTGATATTAGACGTGATACAATGTATAAAATAAATATAAAAATAAGGTCATTTATTTTGATCTATTTTAGTATTATGATTATAGGTATTACCTAGGTAGTATTATAGCGTTATCATTGTTCGTCGTGATACAACGCATAAACATATATCGTACACCGAACTATAAAATATTTTCTCACTTGTTTTGGCCTCTCTCTCTCTCTCTCTCTCTCTCTCTCTCTCTCTCTCCATTTAATTATTTCTGTGTTTTCCATTTTTATATTATGATTTTAAAATAAAATAAATTGCTGAATCACAAACCCTAGCTACCTTGGCCTCAAATCTTTGCAACCAGCTCAATCAAATACAAGTCGTCCACTCAGACTGAAGATTGAGTTTATGGAGAGAATAGTTGGTGACAAGTACAAGCTCGGTCGTAAGATCGGAAGCGGTTCCTTCGGTGAAATCTTTCTTGGTCTCTGTGCCCTAATCCCCACTCTTTGTGTGTGTTGTGATCTTGTTGTTCCATTTTTGCTGATCAAAATCTGTGCTTTTTGCTGATTTTTGTGATGTTACTGTTTCTTTCAGCTACCCATGTGGATACGTTTGAGATTGTTGCTGTCAAGATTGTAAGATTCATTGCTGTATACCCTGTTTTTTGAAGTTCCTATCTTTGTATGTGTGTGCGTGTGTGTGTTTGTATTCAATTACTTATATTTTTTAGAAATTGAGTGTTTGTTGTTGTGGAGATGGATTTGGTGAATCATAAGGATTTTTTGTTTTGGGCATTTTAAATTGGTGAAAGTTTTCGAGGGAGAAGAAAGATTTGATTTTGGGTTAGTTTCCCAAAAAATGAAAAAAATCCCTCATTGTTTCGCCTCGTTTCATTAATTAAATGTGGGTTACTTTGGTAAGAGTTAAGCATTGGGGCTTTTTTATAATTGGTTGTTTTATTTTGGTTTACAGGAGAGTAGGCAGACCAAACATCCACAGTTGCTTTACGAGGCCAAGCTGTATAACATTCTGCAGGGAGGAAGTAAGTAAGAGGGTGTATTACTCTGTAGTTTGTTTGTTATTCTGCAAATGTCATTGTACTGAAAAATATTGGGTATCACGGTGATACTGATGACATGGTATCACTAACCAATCAATGATTAAGTGCTTAAAATGTTCAAAAAGTTCAACCAATCAAATGAGAGGATATGCATGCCATTGGTTGATGATACAATGTCATCACTATCGCCGTGATACCCAATATTTACTCGTCATTGTACATACGCATTGTTATTGGATTTCTGGGGTGGTCATTGCCTTGTGTCATGGAATACCTGAGTAAGGGCCTGTTACTCCCTTGGTCCCCTTCCCTCCCCACCCCAAAAAAAATAAAAAAATAAATAGTACTCCCTCCGTCTCTAAATTATTGTTTTCCTTTCCTTTTTTGCCTGTCCCTAAATAATTGTCTTGTTCAAAATTTTTCTCTTTAGAACATCACTTTTACCACTTTACCCTTACTTTTTCTTCATACTTTAATTATGGGTCACATGCACATGGACATTAAAGGAAACAACACACTATATCAATATTAATAATCAAGTCAATTGGTTTTTCTTAATCCGTATGTCGTGTTAAACAAGGCAATAATTTAGGGACGGAGGAAGTATAAAATAAAAAATTTGCATTTGAAAAGCTGAACTTTATAATATTGTACTTTTCAAAAAGAAAGTTTTTTTTTTGGTCTACCATGAGGTGTCTTCAAACCACATTGAGTCTAAGATTAATCCTTGCTTGTGATACTGAGCATGCCGGCCCAAGGGAATTTGTACTTGGAGGGAGGGAGTCGAACACGGGACATCCCGCTAATTTGAAAAATAATGAAGATTTTTAGCTTTCATTTTAGAAGTGTGACTATTTTTGGGAGAAACCAAAATGGGAAGTATGAACCTTTTTTTTTTGGGATAGAGTATTTTATTTTATTATTATTGATCAATTTTAAATTATTTTTTGTTCGATATCATTTAGGTGGTATTGCTAGCATAAAGTGGTGCGGCGTTGATGGAGAGGATAACATCCTTGTTATAGACCTGCTAGGACCGAGTCTTGAAGATCTTTTTGTTTACTGTGGGAGGAAGTTTTCTTTGAAGACAGTTTTAATGTTGGCCGATCAGATGGTAATCAAAGCTCCATCTGCATTTGTTTTTAATGATGAACTCACTATTGATTGTTTAACTTCATTTACCTTTCTAATTTTGCAGCTTACGAGAATAGAATTTATGCACTCTAAAGGTTTTCTGCATAGAGACATCAAGCCAGATAACTTTTTAATGGGTCTTGGCAGGAAAGCAAATCAGGTAATCTCACAGGCAGTATCCTTGCACAGCCTTCAGTGTCCTAGGACAACTGTTCTCTTATGGATTCCTTCGTTGGCTATCTATTAACAATGTTATATTGTTATTTTCATTAGGTCTATGCTATTGATTTTGGACTTGCTAAAAGATACCGCGACCCCAATACAAATCGTCATATTACTTACAGGTATGCATTGGATGACAATTTCCTTGCTGAAAACTGTTGGTTCATATTAATGACCCCTATACGAATCACAATAATAGCAAACCCTCCCCCGCTTGCCCCCTGTGTCGGTCACTGATCATTCTTTTCCTTTCTATACACAGAGAGAACAAAAACCTGACAGGGACTGCACGTTATGCAAGTTGCAATACTCATTTGGGCATTGGTATACTCAGTATTCGATGTAGCTCGTTTCATACTTGGGTTAATCATCTCTAATTTAGGGTTTCTGGATTTCAGAGCAAAGCCGCCGTGATGATTTGGAGTCTCTTGGCTATGTTTTTCTCTACTTTTTGAGAGGAAGGTATATAGTGCACACTGAATTTTCCATTAATTAATGATCTATTGAAGTTTTACTGCATTCAATATTTTGTGCGTACTGAATTTTTGCTCCTTGGAGAAATTGTGTTTTCGTTATTTTATGACCTTGTGATTTGGGTTCAATTTCCTATTGTGTGTTAGCTTAGTCTGAAAAATTGTTGGTTTCTGCCTTTAGCCTTCCATGGCAGGGTCTAAAAGCTGCAACAAAGAAGCAAAAATATGACAAAATATGCGAAAAGAAGTTATCAACTCCCATTGAGGTATGTTCTGTACCCTGAAATGATAGGTTTATTCCTTTGGAGATTTGAAATGGGTTTATACTATAATGCTTTGTGCCATAATCCAAGCAAGTGCAATTCAGCCTTGCACAATTCAGTCAAAATTAAATGATCTCATGGAGGGATGCTGTTTTAGACCAAAAAAATTTCAGTTAGTTATTCTCTGTTTTTGTGGTGGTTCATTACATTTTATTCTGTACCTAATGAAACATGTATTTTCGACAGGTGTTATGTAAGTCTCATCCTGTGGAGTTTGCATCTTACTTCCATTATTGCCACTCTTTAACATTTGATCAGCGGCCCGATTATGGATTCTTGAAGCGCCTTTTTCGTGAATTGTTTACACGTGAAGGTACAACTAATGAAGCATTTGCATGATTCAAGATATTGCATTCTCATTACTGAATGAGTGCAATCTGTGTAATTTAGCATTTACTGTAGAAACTACATACAATTCAATTTACGACTTCATTATTGGTTTATTGCCATTATGTAGTTGGTAAAGAGATAACTCAACCTGATATGCTTTTTCACATTTATAAATAAATTATGGGACTATTGAAGTAGGCCAGATAGGAAAATTAATGTAAAAATGGAAGTATCTTTGTAGTGTGATTCACATTTTGCTCCATTTCTGGCAGGATATGAGTTTGATTATGTATTTGATTGGACCATTCTAAAATACCAGCAATCACAAAGGACGAAGGCACAGCCTCAATCTCCTGTAAGTACTATGCCCTTCTAAGAACTTGTAGGACCTAGTTTCTACCCTTGTAAATATCTTTCTTTTTTCTAACTTTGTATTTGTCATTGGTCATTGGGCGATTTCAGCATGTACAGCCAGTTTCTGGAATGACCAGCACCCGTGCGATGCCTTTACATATGGATATGCATCAAGGTACATTCTCAAGTGTTCACCTTATATGACAACATATATGCTTTCTTGAACGTTATTGTGAAAATTTTGCTGACAACCATTTACCTTGAATGATCAGTAATTAAGTCAAAACTGAAACTAAGAGGTTGGAGTAATTAGAGTGATATAAGTTATTTACTGAACTCAACTACTCTTAACTCACCCTTTGTCCTAATTACTAAGTTAAGCTATTTGCTGAAGTCCGGTATTGATTGTACTAAGCCCACGGTTGGAAAATTCGCTTTTGTAAGGGATCATCTATTGCTTTTTTATCAATACAGAGTTCAAGTATGTAGGCATGGTGTACAACCCTGCAGGCCTCTACTTGGTTTGGTAATGGCCTTTCGTGAAATTGTCTTTTAGAGGACCCTTTCTCCTCCTTTAATAAAAAAATGAACTTGTGTAACTACTCTATGTACATGTTTATATGTTCCTGAAAAGTATGCTCTTATACAGCGACTCTTGTCACTAAACCTGTAGCCTCAACTACGTATTAGAGTTCTTTAACACAGACTGATGAGAAATTGTCTTGTGCTATTTAGCAAGTAAGTTTGGGCTCATCTATTCTATTCCAGGTGGCAATGATGGTTCTTATTTAGCTGAAGCTACAGACCGTAGAGAATCAAGTAGTCTTGCACGTCCTGTTTCTCACATTTTCAGACCAAACCAACTGAATGCTGATAATCCAGTTGAGAAACATGTAAGTTGATGTTTGATAGTTAAGGGTAGATTGTAGTTCATCTGCTTTATTCCCACCACCTCTATAGTATAGGTACTTAATTGGTTTATGATGTTCTTCGAGAAAATCTACCATTTTCAAACTTCATGTCGATGCAACAAAATAATGACGATAAATTCTCTTTTTCTGTTTACTTAAGTTTTTTGCTGTTACTGCTTGTATTCCAATGTGACTTGCCACAGTCAAACCACAACTATTGTTAAACTTGATTGTTACAGACCTTAAGAAATGCTCAAATGCCATCAACATCATTTTCTACGGCTGCGACTTTGAAACGAAATCTTCCCAAACAAGAAGAGCCAATTGATGCTGCAAATGTTGATCATGTCCTTGGGAGCAAAGCTGGCACTTCAAGCAGCTGGATGCGATCATTGCACCGTATTTCTTCAGCCAAGTAGTTGGTAAGGAACTTTCTTGATCTTCTAATTGGCTTACATTTTATGTGCCATATGAGCAACCACTTAGCATTTTTCTCCTTCCCTTAGATGTATATACGAAGGAGAGGATCCAAAGAAAGCATCAAAAGATTGGCTGCCCTTGTGAAGTTATTTCTTCAATCCTTCTGCACGGGGTCGCGAATGTAATTCCATTAAGGTGACTACAAAGCACAAACATGTTGGATGGTGCTTGAAATTTTCATATCAAGGTTTGATTGCTTGGGTATATATATGGTGGCAAATTGACTAGGCCGGTTGCATATTTGTTTTTACTATTGTCCAGGGATGATGTGTAAAGTGTTTACACCATTTTTATGTTGATAGATAACAAAGTTGCCTTTTTTGTTTGACTATTTTGACCATGTATTTGATTCTATTCAGGATCGAGTGTTGTTCTTTATGTTTATTGCTTTTCTTTCTTTGGATCAAAGTTCTTGATGTTCACCTGGATTAGTTTTAACCTAGGTACCCGAGTCCTTCAGAGTGTGAGTACCCTTCACCCGTTTCAGGTACTTCAGATGCATTCAGTTATCATGCTCTGATGTTGCTCCATATCCTCAGCATTATATTGTTTTTGCTCATTTGCCAATTTTTTCTGCTTTTCAGATTTTGATATAGATGGATGTGAAAGTGTAAAATAATGAAGCTGTCCGCCCCCATTGGAAATCTTGGTGTCAAATCAAACTCTTGCACTTTTAAGAAATGATTTCGGAGCTTTTTGCCTTGGGAGGTTCCAAGGTAATCAACAGTTAACGCCTGAAGCATATTGTATGATAGGTATCTTGCAAGTTTGTATCTCACAGAAACAGTTTTTTTTCAACTTAAATGACAGAGCTATAACGAGTTGGGATATGGTCATACGTTGATGGTGTGCGGTGTACAGATATTGAGATTAGGAGCTTAAAGCAGCTGTTGCTCCTGCCCAAGGAGAAAGTTGCTCGTGTGGTCAAATATTTAACAGGTGGTATGAATTATTTCAGTTTGTGTTGTGCTTAAAGTTGGCATGAGATTTGAGGATCAGGAGTTCCTCAAAGTGTTTGGTATTTCACACACGGTCACACAAACTGAATATGGTAGATCAAGAGCCAATACGACAACAGATAATTTACTCAACTTTGTTTGACATGAATTTATGCAATTCTGGGGGAAAAGAATGAAATCAGAAAATCTTGCATACATTAAGGTTAAAAATTGTGGCTGCCAAGTGATCTGTCTATTGTAGTTGTTGTACAGACCCAATTGCCAAACCCCTTTTTATTACGGGGTTATGACGTGTCATGACGTGTCGGCTTGTCAGTTTGCAATGGTGATTCAACATAAAGTTCAGATTCTGCTTGATTTGGGCAGCTTCCAGTGGATTATGGATATGAACCGGGTGTGTTTTAAACAAATATAGTCAGTTATACTTTATTGTGACCCCCATTTAAGCATGTGATCTGGTTGGCTGCTCCCAAATCTACATGTAGGAGCATGCTTTCTGCCTGATGGTTGTTCGCGGGAATTTTAAGGGAATGGAATGTCTGATTCTCGTTGACCAATTCTGTAGTCACGTTTGGTTGAATTTTTTGGCCAGTATTTCATTACTTGGGAATGGCCAAATACCTTGTGCAAGGGAATCTACAAATACCATGGGATGTGAGATTCTGAAATACTTCAATAATCATTCCTTGAGAATGTTTTGCATTGACCAAAATACCCTCATTTGTTAAATGTTATTCCTGGACTAACCTTGGTTATTAGACACAAACCTTCCTTCTTCTTCCCTCCTTCCTTGCACCAACTCCACCAGTCGCACCATTGTAGACTTTGCCATCCCGCTGCTGTTGCTGTTGCTGTTGCCACCATACCACCACAATGGGTCTCCTCCTAATTTGTCTCTTCATTACCATTGCCTGTTCAATCACACTCCAACCGGTTCCGACTTGACCCATCCGGAAATCCTCCTTAAATACGGCTTTCCGGTGGCTTTCTCCCCGATTTTGTCACGTCCTAGTTTCACTCTGATGATGGTAGCATCATCGTCGAGCTGGAAAACCCACGGGATTATTAACAGGGTGGTTATTCGGAGCTCCCTAACGATCTACCTTTTTGATCCGATGTTCCAGATCCAGATCGCTCCTAGTCGGGACTCAAATCTTTCTTCGATAGGGCGGAGATGGTCAGCAAGCTATGTGCTTGTGGGGAGAGATGAGTCTCAGATCAAGTATGTGATTGTGGTGAAAATGTAATGAATGGGTTAGTATGTTTGGTGAATTTCAGGAAATAAATAACTATAATTATCTCTTTGTTTGATTTAAAAAGAAAGGAAAAATAGAAAGAAACCCCGTGGTTACCTAGTTTTCTAGTTTTGGGCTTCGTCCCGTACCTTTTTTGTGTAGCTTCACCTTCTTCTCCTTGCAAGCGATTTCATAATCGGATCTTTCATCTGATTGCCATTAATGAAATTAATAAAATGGCATTATGTGCCATCACGTGAGTAATTAATAGACTATTTTGGCAACATAATTAAAAGAATAAATAGTAATTGAACAATTGATTGAGCAAAATTATTAAAAATAAAAAACATATTCTTAATCTTCAAATTAGATTTATCCAAAAAAATAGTATATTATACTTGTGACTGATATTTATAGAAATTGTTTAAGACAACTTTTTTTTGAAAGAAATTATGTCATTCATATCCTATTACTTGCTCCGTAAATGAGGACTGCTTTTCTTTATGAGTAATGTTATGTGCACCTAAAGTGTGCATAAAATGTGTACCAAAATTACAATTGTCATTTTTGGTTTGTTAGAGACTTTTAAGTGGTAGGACCAACAAATCATTTAACCAATCAAAATATGTCAAGTATAATTTTGGTGTATATTTTGTGTACACTTTAGGTGTACGTAGCATTACTCTTTTTTTATACTCCCACTCTTTCTATTCTAGGCAAATAGTTTACTTTTTATTTTTTAAAGTCAACTTGTGATCAAATTAAATCAAATTTTTGCGTGGTTTACTTATGTTTTAAGAAATAATTTTTTATTAGTTAAAAAATATATTAAAAATATTATAGATTACAACTTTTATAACTTTGTAAAAACAAATAAATTTATGTAGATTATTGATTAATTTTTAACTAAGTTGATTAAAAAAAAAGTCAAAAGTAGACTCTTTTACATTGAACGGAAGAAATAATATTGAATAAAAATAGACATTTGTTTTGAGACGGAGAAAATACTTGAATTTATGATGTGATACCTTGTAAAAGAAAGTTGTATAGGAACAAAGAAAATACACAAATACTACCATTTTGCTTTTGCTTTTGACAAACACTTGAGAAGTTATTTTTTATTTTTATTTATATTTATTTTTATTATTTTACCACTTGAGAAGTTATAAAAGTGGATTCCTACCAATACTTGGTGGCCTATAGCATAATGATATTATGATCTTACACTGAGTGAGGATCGTAATAATTAGCCATCAACTGTGTGGCACTTTTCTAGGCTCTTCACCATTTTAGAAAGTATACATTTTTAAGAATAAGATTAAATTGTCATCATGTTCTAATTTTATCTTCCATAACTGAAATAAGCAAGTAAAATATAAAATAAATATTTTGTTACTATACTGTAGGCTTTTTTTTGACTTCTTAAAATAAAGATTCTTTTGAGCCTAAACGAGTATTATTTTTTCAGAAGTTAATTTACACTTTCTAATCTAGCATCTCATATGCCTTTCTAAACTACTAATGACCAACATGTAAGGGAGTACTATATATGTCAGATGAATAATGCTATGTGTACCTAAAGTATGTATCAAATTTGCACTAAAAGTTATTGTTGTCATCTTTTGATTGGTTAGAAAATTTTTAATTGGTAGGACCTACAAATTATTTAAGCAATTAAAAGATGACAACTAGTATTTTGTTGCACATTTGGTGCACACTTTAGGTGCACATAGCCGATGTCGATTGGTTGGTAAAGTGTGACAAATGTTTCTGTGAACCCAAAAAATAATGTTTATTTAGGAACAGAGGGTGTAATTAGACTATTAGGAGCCGTTTGGTAGCTAGGATTAAGGTCGAATATGATTAATAAATCGAATTGTTGAATATTTGGTACGCAATAGGCGATCGGGACTAATAGCACAAACTATCCGGATAATGTTTTTATCACATCGCTAATAACGTCAAGCGAGAGGGTGGTATTATTAGCGCCCTCACTAATAAAAAAGATACGTGACTAACATTTTTAATCTCAAAGCTATCTTCAATATATAGACTAATAGCAAAGACACTAATAATATCAGAATTAATAATATTATTTATTTCTGCCCGAGCTACCAAAGAAGCCCTTAGGGCATCTCTAACCCAAAACCCCAAATTTGGTCAAAAACTACCCCAAATTTGGTCCATTTTAACACTAAACACTATTCTAACTCCAACCCACAATCACAAATCTTACCCCAAAATAGAATATTCCTAAGCATATTCTATTTTTATTTCTTTTTATTTATCTATCAACATGTATATTAATTTATTTGTATATAATATATACAAAATAATTGACAAAAGGTTAATTAATTATAAATTACCGAATTTATATATAATGTTCAATAATTTAAAATAAGTAATATTATTAATATTTATTTATTATTATTTATATTATCTAAAATTAGATATGTCTTAGTTTAAAATATATTTAAATTAATAATATCATATTATTAATAATTTGAGCATTTAATAATTCATGAAAAATTAAAATATGCCATGGATCCCACTAATACCAAATTTGGGGGTAGTGAATAATTTGAGGTTACACTATTCACTACCCCAAATTTGGTTTGGGTTTAGGTATTCGGTTGGAGTTGGATGAACCCCCAAATTGAAGATTTGGGGGTTGGGTTGGAGATGATCTTACAGAGGGTTATGTGAACCAAGGAGTTACCAGAGGTTTGGTATTCTATGTATTCCACAGTAAGCGGTGACGAATTCGGGGTTGGTTTAATTTAAGAGCAAACTACACAAATAGTCCCTGTACTCTACCCCTTTTTCGAGTTTGGTCCTTAAACTGAAATTCGAAAAAATTAAATCCCTGCATTGAATTTTTTTACGCAATTGGTCCTTCCGTCCAACTCTGTTAGTTTTTTTCCGTTAAATGCACTCACGTGCCTCTCACATGACTTTGCTCAGGGGTAAAATTGTCCACGTATTCTTTTGTTTTGAATAGATAAAAATACCCATAATTTTTTATTTTTTTAAAACTTAATACGAGGACATTAATGTAACTAGCTAAATTACAATTCTTTTTTATTTAGAGAGAGCTTGAAATCTTCATCATCTCCAACTTGGATGACCCTGCCCGGTGACAGAGCAATGGCCAGTCACCGTTGGTAACAGTCAACCAACATCGCCAAGCTCCATCCTCTTCACGAATCCCGCGGCAGTAGGCAATCGACGGAGACAGTGTGCACAATGAGCTAAAAGACTCTTTTCAAAACTGTCTTAGGCCGCCTCTTTTCCGCCAAGAAAAGACAATGCGGCAACTGACAGAATAGTGATTGGCTGGCGGATCGAGCCTGCAAAGAATGAATATTAGGGGGTGTTCACAAATTCATCCAAGGCAGGAAAAGGTTGGAACTGGAAGTTCCAGAACATGTAGGTGACCACCAAATTAGGAGTTTATGAATTTATGTTGACTTCCGGCAAGGTTTGCAAGTGTGTGTGTGTGTGTGTGTATGTGAGAGAGAGAGAGAGAGAGAGAGAGAAAGCCGCTTGGAGCTGTTGTTTGCTTCCGCCGATGAGCTTCTTTATTAGTAAAATAACGCAGTCTAAAAGGAGGAGGATAGAGAGAGAGAGAGAGAGAGAGAGAGAGAGGAGTTGGGTGGAGATTGAGAAGTCGTGGGGGCATCTGGGGGCCTTGTGAGGGAAGGAGGAGGAGAGAGAGAACTAATGGTGTACATGTCTAATTCCGTAATTGGTCCCTGTACTTTTTTTTTGCGAACTGACTATTTTACCCTTAATTGAAATCACATGAGATGCACGTGTCTATATTTATTGGCAAAAATTTAACGGAAGGATCAATGGTGTAATCCACACCACTACAAGGACCAATGGTGTGGAGTAAGGACCAATCCCAAAAAAGAGGTATACCACAGGGACTATTTGTATAGTTTACTCTTAATTTCCAACTATTTAAGAGCAATGATAAATCTACCGAGCAAACCCAATATGCATCACAGGGTTGTACCGTACAACCCCCACAATGCATATTCAGTTGATGACCAGTTAATTTGGTGTAGCCTTATCATTTTCCTAAATTTAATTCCATCACCGTCCCCTGCCTGAACACCCCGACTGTCAATCCAAACCGATATCTCCGGCGACAAAACAAGACCCTCTGCACCGCCACGCTGAGTTCATCATGGCCGACAGTTGCAACAGAAATTCCACGGAGTAGAATTGTAGGAGGAATTAAATCACAGAACTCCGTACCATGAATAATAATGAGAAGCACAAACCCAATTCGTATTCTTTTGACCCAATCAAAACCACAAACCCATGCACCGAAATCAATGACAACATAACAAATAGCGACTTAGTCGACAAAGTTGTGATTTTTACCATAAACCCATCCCTCTCATCTATTTATCTATCTATCTAAACTATTTTCTCAAATTCTTATGTGATTATGAGATTTTGGGCTATAGAATACTGTAATTTACTTTTGAAATTGGACAAATTTAATACATAAGTCATTAATCGGGCTCTCGGGCTTAGGTCGTGTTCGGAGCAAATCCCTTTTTGAGCTAGTTCATGGTCATACATTACAGATTGGGCTTTTGGCTCTCATTATGACAAAATTACATCAAAATCGATTCCAATTAAAAATTTGGAAGTGAAGTGCTATGCAGACAAAGTGTTATGCTTGCATACTGCACCAAATGCATTGAGAATCAATTTAGGGAAGAGTAGGTCTCCTGTGAGATCGTTTTACGGATCTTAAGACGAAGTCCTGCTCTCTCACAGTCCGAGCCCACCAACACATGGTGGGTTGTGTCAGAGAGATTCGTCTTACAGAAAATACCGTAAGACGATTTTTTTTTTTTAAGTTTTTGCCTTTGGAGAAATGCATGAAGCCACCTCTTGAATTTTACATTCTTAGAGATTCCAATCTTAGTGTTTTGACCGGAAAGTAAAGGATTTAAGTAGGAGAGATTGTGATACATCTATCCCAAGTAAGATAAATTTGAAAAAAAAAAAGTAAATGCTCATAGATTACCACCTACAAAAGGTCTCATTTTAGGGTCACTAGGTTATTAACACAAATTCTTATGTCTAATGGTTTATCAAGTGTGATATTAAATTTTACTACTAGTTATATCGGTTAGCCGAGTTACAAATTAGATAGCCGAACTTATGAAATATGACAACAACAAGAATTAATGAATGCACAGTTGAATAGGTGAATTATAAACATGTAACCCTAGGAGGAGGGCAGTAGCTTTCTTCTTTAGCTTTTTTTCCTTGGCGCAAACTCCGCAGTTTTATTTCTTACTGGATTCTAGGGTGTCTTATCATTTGACATGTTCAACGATTTTTTCAATTTTATTTCTTACTGGATTCTAGGGTGTCTTATCATTTGACATGTTCAACCATTTTTCGCATTCCTTCTATGTCGTGCGCTAAACTTTGTTTGACTCCATGTATTAATTAGATAAGGAGGGGGGGGGTATCTATTTAGGTTGAGTATCATCTTATAGAAATTCAAAATCAAGTTTAAAAGGTGGAAATTCAATAAAAGGAAACTTCACCCTCTCAAAATACCACAAAAGACTTCTCAAAAAATGGCTTTACAAACATAAAAAGGGATTAGTAGAAGAGTGTATATATAGTAAAAGGTCATATGTATGTTCCTATACAAAAGTGAGTGGCAATCTGTTCTCCTCAAAAGATTCAAAAAAAGGCTATTGCAGAATCTAGCACTAACTTACATTAATTCCCAAGTCTTCAGATGAAATGAAATAAAGTGAATGCATGGAGGGACCCTAGTTCTCACTTTGGACTGTCAACAATGGTGATAAAAAAAAAAAGAGGCTAAACCTTGCCCCAAGCCATCATGAAACCCGCCGCTCAAAAAATGCTCTTTTTGTACTAAAGCATGAAATAGTGGACAGCAAAAACAAAAGAAAAACACTCTTGATCAGGTTGGACACAAAAGTTTATTAAGCCTCCACTATGACCTCTTCAAAATTTCATCAGTTAATACTCACTCCGCGATGATGCCGAAAAAATCGAGCGCACCGGGGGTGCCGAGTCGATTATCGTTGCGCTGCAAAAAAACCACCGTGAGAAGGGCGGGGAGGGTTTCCCGCCAAAACCCTCCAGCGTGGTCGCTAGTACCTTAGCCGTGAGAGAAAGAGAGAAAAATATATATTCTCTATAAAAGTAGTTTATCTGGAGTTAATTTGAAGGGGGTTGTATATATAGTAGAATGGATCATTACTCATTAGGAGCCCACTTGCTTAAGTGAGGCCCGTACCTTTTTTAGGGGTCTAAAATATGCACATCACTTCGTTTTCAAAATATTATCATGTTTAACTTGGAACACATTTTAACAAATGATAATTGACTTTATTATAAATATTAGAATAATGTGTATTTTTTTAGAATTCTTGTGTAAGAGTGGGACCCATTAATCAAAGTGAGAATCAAATCAAGGGTAAAATGGTGAAAATGTTTTTCTAAAAAGGAAAGTTTAGAAACTGAACAATATATATATTTTTTGAACGGACAAAAAAGAAAAAAATTAACTCTATTTTAAGAACAAGAACTGAGGGAGTATAAGAAAACGAAAATGATAGAGATCCTATACTTTATTCTGATAAAATAAAACAAAATTTAAGTAAAAACCCATAGACAAATCCATGTTAAATAGAGGTATCGAACTGCACTTCCTTTCTCTTCATTGTCTATCATCTCCTTCACTTTGCATGAGAAGTTCCACACTGCACATGCTCATATAGTGAAGCAACAATAATCAAAAAGTAAGCTTTATAAGGTTATGATCTTCAATTCAATGTGGAAGGAGAAGGGTTTGAGCTCTAACTAACTTTTTTTTTTTTTTAATGATTTTCTTTTTCTAGTGTCTTCAAGCTCGGGCAGTTCCAAGAGCGCCTCGATAACGCTGGAAAACATTAAAGAAGACGCTCCGGCGAATTGGGCACCGATAGCATGCCCACCACCGGAAACTCCGACAGAGTCTATGGAGTTTCTGGGAAGATCATGGAGCCTCTCTGCCACAGAGTTGTCCAAAGCTCTGTCTCACAATCATGTTGAAACTAAGCTTGATTGTCCATCCATGATACTGTGTGTTATTACCTTATTGATTGTGATCACTGTGTTGTACTAACATGATCTCTTTAAAAATTGCAGCAACCACAACCAGTGCCAAAGGCAGATAGCCCTCCAGTTTCTCCTAGAGGAAGTGATGATATGAAGGTTTGCCTCCCTTCCCACCCCTTCCTGATTCCGCTCTCAACCCGCCGCATATATGCCCGCCCACACATGCCAGTGTGTTATTTTAGTCCGTCCGGTTTTTTCAAGTATTCTTACAGTCTACAGTAGTGCTTTACTAGTCTTGTTTTGAGAAATTTACGGTAAGGATATTGATGAATTTCCAAATTTACCTTTGTTAGGTTAAACCATAAAATAATTCCAAAAATTGAATTAATACTAATAGTTATGAAGAGCAATTTTAGACCTTATAATGTTTGATTCTGTCCCATAAAGAGAAGCACACTTAAAAAGTATTATTTATGCAAATTAAAGAAATGATAGACAATCTAAGCATCCTAAATATCCCTCTTCAATATGGTAAATCTAGAGGTAAAGTTGGAGCTTCATCTCAGATTCCATCTTCTTCTCACGCCCCCTCTGGACAAAAAAATAAAATAAAATAAAAAATAAAAAATAAAAATGGTAGATCCATGCCATTCATCTCATTGCTAAAGTTTTATATGGATTATGGTGAACCTATGTCATTTATTCTTCATAATTGACAAGGGTATCAAAGTTAATTTTGCGAAAAGGAACACATGATTAGGCTCCTCTCCATTACCTCTTTCACCCATTTTCCCGCAATGCACATTTAGATTTAGGATGAGATGTGGCAATACTCTAATCAATGGATGAGATTTCACCAAATAACTCAACACATTAACCTTTAAAAGATTTCAAAAAGATTTGTTATAACAATGATTAAAATCGTTGAGTTATTTATTGAAATCTCATCCATTGATTTCAGTCCGACCACATGTCCTAAATCCAAATGTGCACTGCGGGAAATTGTGTGAAAGGGGTAATGGAGAGGAGCCGATTACGGGATGACATACTTTCTCTAAGGACTGAAGCATTAAACTCCAGCAGGGTCTGCAAACTGGCATAAAATTGCACATTTTCTACTTGTGCAGGAACTATTTTTACTTCATCAAGCTCTCAACCCAGATTTTGTTTCTAGCCATCAGTTGCTCAAAAATGGGGTATGTATTTAACACACCAACTTTCCATGTTAGACATAAATTGCGACAATCATCACGATCATAGTAATCACTACTCTTCTACAGCTCTACAGGAACATTATGCGGGGGAGGACGATGGGTAGATGGACGAAAGATCAAAAAGAGAGACGTAAGCATGAACTTAGAACGCAGAATGCCCAACTGCACGCTGCAGTATCTGTGGCTGGGGTTGCTTCTGCCGTGGCTGCTCTCGTTGCCTCATCTTCTGCAGCCTCTCCCAAAAATAGATCAACTAACCAGCAATACTCCACTGCTTTGAAAGCATCGGCTGCAATAGCATCGGCAGCAGCCCTAGTAGCATCCCACTGTATAGAGATTGCAGAAGACATGGGAGCTGACCATGAGCAGATATTATCAGCTGTCAGTTCTGCCATCAACGCGAGGACTAATGGTGATATCATGACCCTTACTGCTGGAGCTGCCACTGGTATCACTTTAATCCCTCTCAAGATAACCCATCATTATTAGACCGTTTGGATGTATAACACAAAGGAATGCAAGGAAAAAGGACCAAAAACACCCCTTTTCTTGAATTAACGTGTGAGGAATGCATGTAGGAAGTGACAAAAGAAAACGACATTTATGTATTTATAATCCAAACGTGGTCTTACTTTTTTGGCAATTTTCCCCTGAAGATCTCTCTTACTTTTCCTTTCCATTGAGTTCCTTTACCCAAACGCTCGAGTTTAGGAAGACAAAATGCGACTTTTTTCCAGTATTGAACCAAGGTAGGTAAAGTAGCTACCATTATTGCGTATAGTAAATTCAAGTTCACTCACGCAGCCTTGAGAGGAGCTGCTACACTGAGGGCACGGCTACAGAAAGGAGCTGCATCTATTGCTCTGGCAGATGAACAGGTTGACGAAGGCAAAGATTTAAATGTCTTAACAGCACTAAACTTTGTATCTAAAGGGGGAGAACTTCTAAAACGTACGAGGAAAGGTAATCCATTGGAACTGTATTTATCAACACTGCTAGAGGGATCACAAAAGATTGAACAATTCATGAATGTTGGTGCAGGAGATCTTCACTGGAAACAGGTCTCTTTCAACATTAATACAAAATGGCAGGTAAACACTGGAAATGCAATAATGCTCCTTAAAATTTCGAAACATATCAATTGCAATGAACACTTCTATCTCTTAAAAAATCAAGGCTGTTTGTTCAAGTCAGCAGACGTATCACGACATGTTATACCCTAACGCGTCTTACACAGGTGGTAGCAAAATTGAAAAGTAAGCATATGGCTGGGACATTTACAAAGAAAAAGAAGTGTAAGAGAACTCATGTATACTAGTCACGACAATTTCTCAATGTGCCTTTGTTGTTGATCTGATAGGAGCCTTGCTACTCCTGCAGGTATAGTATCTGGAATCTATTTTGACATCCCAGCATGGCCCGGAAGAGAGAGAGATGATGGCAATGAGCAAATGGCATATTTTGGGATAGAAACTTCCGACAGAATAATTCAATTCGAATGCAGAAGTAAAGATGAAAAGCAAATGTGGGTAGATGGTATCCAGCATTTATTGAATTGCCGAGCCAATATGGCCTGATTTACAATGTGAACTTTGTACCAGTAGAAAACAAAATGATAATAAAGTATTTACATCTCAAACTACAAGAGCAGGGGCTGAACAGGGGGCCAAAAAATGATCGATTTCAATGTTACAGATGTATATAAGGTGGATTACATCTGATTAGTGATTGACCAAGTTTATTTCATCTATGAATTTGGGCTGAGAACATTTAAGCAAGACATGGTCTTATAAAAGGCAAGATTTCATTTTCAAAATCCTATGAATTATTGCTTGGGTTCAGTCAAGACTTGAGAGATACCTCAAATACTATGCCAATGAGGCTTGCTCATTCTAGTTCTTTCATAAAATCGACATTGTCGACAAAGACCTGCAAGAGAGGACATATAAAGAGAGAAAAAGGTTAAATATATCTTTTTAAGCTGAATCTGCAACCATATTAACGAGAGGTGTGTCTAAACCTTTCCTCTAACTGAAAGGAGAGTAGAAGCATTTCCTCAACTAAATCTACAGACTAACAACTATAACCTATAAAACTAGCAGCAGAAGTTGACACAGAAATCTATTGATCGTGGGCTGGGTAGAACCAATGAGTTGCGACGTCTACCAAGTACGAGTTTACCAGGCTTAGGACAGGTTCCCTTCGGGTGCAGTGAGCAATAAAGCATTCATACTTCAGATAGGTTCCTCAGCATATCTTCTCAATCTTTCAAAATGGTGCCTGTTATAAATTCTTTGGCTTTAGAGGTTTTGTCATGCCATGTTACAAGGACTCGGATACAAGGACCGGATTAGGGGTGCAGATCTGAGTGTCTAACATGCCAAAATTATAAAAGTTTACACTAAATTTATGTGTCCAAGTGCCACACCGACACCCATGAAATGTCCTGTGGACACAAGTCATTTGGAGAAAATGAAGAGTCTATGTATCACAGTTGTTGTCGAGAGAACCAACTATGCGTTAGTTTATGTTAGTAAGAGTAGTGGGTCCCTCAAGGTTCTTGCCATGTTTGATGTGGTTTACAATATTGCGTTGCCATTGTTCAGATCTAAAGCTCTCTTCTTTTCACCCACAAATGTTTATCAACACACAGATTCTCCAAAACCAAGCAGTTGGGTATGCATTTCAGCTTACCCCAATGCGGTACAGTAATTATTGTGGCTGCCTATTAAGTATCTTTTGAAGAGTTCCAACTAAACATTTTTATCTACCAATGACACATATCAAGGTGATTTGCTGGACCTGTATTTCAAGGTGTCAGCATCTTTCCTGGTATGCAGGCCAGAGGGCTGAGTCGGCAGAGGCCGGGGCTGGTCGAGTCGGTGCAGCTATGCAGGCAAAGTTGGAGCAAGCCAAGGGGACCTAGTCTTCAATTTTTAAGTGTATTAGGGAATAAAGTTGCTTCTCTCTAAGCAACGTAAGCTTTAAGGCCAATATTAAGAACTTGATCCTAGCATTTGGTATGAGAGTGGATCATGGATTCGATTCCCTGCAAGTGCTGGGAGAAGATTGTTGGACCCTATTTCAAGGTGTCAGTAAGATGCCAGGGCACACACCAGGAAAGTGGTAAGCGTTTGATCCCAGCATGATTTAGGTCATAGAAGATAGTATTCCATCTCCCATGTCAAACGTGTGAGCAGGGAGTATGTATCCGCCCTATCATCATTGAAGGAACCACAAGCCCATGTCTTTAGGCGTTTCATATTCCCTACTCAGAATGTAGCAGTCGATGTTTGATTTAACTAATTAAGATGTTAATGATTTCAATAAAACAAAGTATAAATAATCTTACCATGTATGGTAGGTGGGTTATAGTTTCTTCTTCCTTTTTGTGCCAATGGGATATGCGTGTATGTGTGTGTGTGTGCACGCGTTAGGCGGTTGGGGGAGGTTGCGGGGAAGGGGGGGGGGTGCTTTTGTAGTACAGGAATATGGTAATCATAGTAGACAAGTTAAAAAGGTACTAAATGTGAGATGAAAATGAGAAAACTTAAAAAGAGTTTTGCAAGTACTCCAGGCACCTTTCATATATAATAAAATTTCTCATTATCTAAGCACAGAGTAAGAGTCATAGACAACTATTCAGAGTCAATGAGAAAAAGGTATCGATTTTTATTCACACCTTTACAAATCTAAAGAAAACAGGTGCATAGATATTGTTTCAGGTGTAAAACTCTCATTACCACCAAGAGTTCCATGACAAATTGCATAAAAACGTAGTGAACTGATAGCGACCATATCAACAGGTTCTATCATATATGGCGCTATGCCGCCTTAAAGTTCAAAAGTAAGTGTGTAGCCTACACGACATGGAATCCAAGCTTTCTCAAGGCAAGTTGAACAGTAATTTTGGATTTTGTACGATAGCAAAAATAAGCACCAATATTATCAAACTTCTCGCCACGATAATTTAGCTGGAGTTAATTGTCAATGGAACCTAGTTTTATCTCATAGTTGATTGAAGCTGTATATCTCCTGAGTGGACTGTCCCTCCTTTTCAGTTTTGATGCTTTGTCTTCTTTTAAGTGTATGTTTGAGTTATTATATGATCGACACTCATCAGAATCCCACTGAAGCCCTGATTGACCAGTGTCCCTCGCTCAAGTACCAATGAAGCTCATGGTTAGTGGTGCTACTTCCCCAAAATTAACAGGACTATTTATTTAACTCCTAGATGTAACCCTTTACTTGAACAAAAGGTACGAACAAGATGATGCTTAAAGAGATAAAGCTTTCTATTCATGATAATAGGATTTGAATAATTCAAAGACTTACTGATTTCCAACCATCAGGATCCAAGCAGGCTGTTATCTTAGTGTTGATACCTGGCAAGGGCCCAGGTTCTCTAACGATCTTCCCGCCATACAATTTGACTGCTTCTGCAGTCTTATATACATCATCAGTACCTACTGCAATCTGGTAATTGCAACAAAAAAGTCTTATCGGATGATACAGTTTGACACTCATTAAGTGACAATTTTTGCATTTCCTACGAAGTGAGGAAGATTTCTTAGCGTGTGAAAATTCACCTGAGCATAACCATTCCCTTTGTCATATTCTCTGACTCCATAGTTGTATGTTAACTCCAAAACAGTATTTTTATCTTCAGGACCATAACCCATGATGGCTATTGTGTACTGAAAAGATAGCAGCGTGAGTCATGTAGCCATGCTAATTATCACGGAAAATAAGCACCAAGACAGTAAAAAGTTGCTCATATGTTGAAATTATAAACAAAAAAGGGAAAAAAGACTAGCTTGTAAAGCTACCTTAGAGTATTCTCAAATGTTGGCTGGAAGCAAAGGAGCAGTAGTGATGGGGATACAAACTTTGGCCCAACTTTCTCATCCCAATCTAGGTGGCAAGCATGTGATTGGTTAGATATCACATCACTTAACATTTGATGTCACCCTTTAACCTATTATGTGTGCTTGATGCTTGATGCCTATATTGGGATGAGAAATTTGTACAAAATAGTTTGTATCGCTATCATTTTCCTAAAATGAAAGGCTGGTAAAATATGATTCTGTTATTAGATAAATAAAATCACTATTTTGCTACTAACAAATGGCGATTAGATTTCCATATATTCTAGAGTCAGAAGCTATGAACTCACCTTGTTGTCAGGGTTATCTCTCTTCCGGAGAAGTTGCATACCGAAGGCCTTTACATTCAAGAACGAGACAGGTTCAGAAATTTTGTGAAAAACATGCAGAAAACAAGCTTAGTAGCTTTACACTTTACCTTCTTGTAGTAGTTTATGGAGCGATCAAGATCTCCTACTCTTAGCATTACTTGACATAGGGGCTCTGATGTAGGTCCCCTCTCCAGGAGCTCAAACTTGTAGCCATCTGGATCTTCAATAAAAGCAATTACAGTATTACCACCTTTTACCAGACCAGGTTCCCTGGTTACTTTGCCGCCCTTAGCTTTTACAAGATCCACAGTTTTCGCAACCTACATAGTAAACTTCAGACTCAGAAAAATGGCTAATATATCTGAACCTCTATGATTACTGCCAGACTACCAATCACAGTTAATCTCTGAATCTTAAGCTTAAAGATTCTGGGCCCCACAATCCATGTCAATTCCAAATCCCCAAGTCAAGTGGGACCACTTCTCACACACAGGGAGACAAGTTTCTTCTTCTTCTTTTTTTTTTCCCCCTCCCCCATTAGTTCACTCTAAATCTGATCCTGCAGGACAGGGGTTTTGCTCAAAACTGCATCATATGGTGCATCGTTGAGCAACAAAAAAACTGATCCACATCCAGAGTGAAAGAGACCTCATAAGACATCAGAATCCAACATTTTATCTGTTGAAACAATAGAAGGCTGCAATGGTACACGATTATGCTGCTGCACGGTCTGCTGTTTTACTTGCTGATGTGAAGGCTCTCTAAAATAAATCAGTTTCAGATAATAAGAAACTGATGGAACATATTTTGTAGTTTGGCCAAAATTACAGCCACGAAGAAACAAGTAACCTTTCTAGTATTAAACAAACTTACATTCTCAACTGCAATACCAAAGTGTCCAAATCCAGATCCAATATCATACCTGTTCACTCCATAATCTGCACTCGTTCAATTACAAACAAAACCTAGTTAGAAGTAGATAAACTTGGCAACTCTGTATTTTCTGCAAGCAGTAAGAATTTCAGAAACAGATGTCTGAGCATCCTAAAAGGATGCTGAAAAAAAATATCCACGTTTCCTGCCAACGCTGATTACTTATGTGACATACTATACGTAAGTTCAACAGTAAAGTTAGAATCTTCAGGTCCATATCCCAGAAAAGCATTTGCATATTTTTCTTCTGGTATGTCACGTTTTCTCAACAGCTTCATGCCCAAGCACTCAGTATAGAACCTGCAACCATAAAAAGCTAATCGATTTCAAGTTTGCAGCAATCACCAGAAGAAGCTGTATTCCAGGAGCATATTTCAAAAGTAAACTTTTAACTGAAAGAGTAGTACTTTATAGTCTTGTCCAAATCCCCAACACGATAAACAACATGAAGCATTCTTCTCTTATCATTTTTGATCCACTCTAATGCACTCTCCTCAGTTAGAGCAGTATCAGGTTTCACCATATTTGCAACTGTGGTGGCCTCAATTGTGTTTCCATCAGCTTTCAGAAATGTGGATGATTTTACCCCAAATAACTGTGATTGAGGTATAGCTGCGTATTTAATCATATATTATCCAGTTATTGCCAAAACTCTAGTTTCAGATTAACGACTATACTGTTGGAGAAAATGATATGTCACATGAATAAGTACACAATGATATTTGGAACGAAAGAGAAACTTCTTGCTTTCCAATTTAGGCTCTGAAGGTCAATCTTCTATTTAAAAACAATGACATGGAAGACGTTGGTTAATACAAATGAAAAACCGCACAATCTTGGAAAGCCTCCAAACAATAAAATGCAGCAGAAATATGCCTCTACAGGACTACTGATGACAGCTCTTCAGCCTCGGAAGCAAATAGAAATAAAACTACATATGTCCACTGGGATAATATTGTTATATACCCACTTGGAATGCGTAATTGCAGCTTTTGTTCTATGGATTCTACGTGAAGGGAATTCAGCAAGTCAGGACCAAAGATAATGTAAAAGAGAGGAAAGTTACTGAAAGGCAAAAGATGTATTCCACATGAAGTACTCAGGCAACACGCTCTAATTGCATTTAGTGATAAAAAAAAATTCAGACAGCATTGTTAGGGAGTTCACTCTTAGTTGCATATGTTGATCAAAAACCAAGCATTTCCATACAAGCATGATGGTGTTACTGAAGTCACGACATCAATTCACTACTCTAGATGAAGAGTGTTAAGCAGAGCACATTGCATAGAACCTTTGACAACTGGCCCGTTCTCAAAAAGTGGACTATCAACACTATTTGTTTGATGCAAATTGTTTTCTGAAAATTGATCTGCCTCAGTTTCAGGCAAAGAGTCTACTTTTGACTTTTTTTGGTCAACTTAATAAAAGTTTGACGAATAATTTACGTAAATTATTTGTTTTTACAAAGTTATGAAAGTTGTAATCCATATTATTCTTAATGTAGTTTTTAATTAATGATATTTTATTTCCTAAAACACAATTTAAGTATGTAAAATTTTGATTTGATTTAGTAATTTTAAAAATAGAAAGTAGACTTTTTGCCTAAAAAGGAGAAAGTATTAAACACTAAAGAAGAGGGATTCTTCCAATTTCACAATGATATAGTTAACAGAAAATGATTACCAAAAAAAAAAAAAAAAAAAGGAACCTAACACAGAACAGTGACAACCAGTTCAAATCGAAGCAACCAGAAGTTAACTGCAATTTGAGTTTTGTGATGATTTACCAACACAAACTTGGCACTAACAATATCTTGCCTATTTATCATTTGCAGTTTTCAAATATACTCCATCTCGTATAAAGAATTTAAACGTAAACATGGTGAAATTGAAGGGAATGGTGCGACGTACGTACCGGTGCTAAGGTGAAACAAAGCAAGTCTACGGGAAGGGTTATAAAGACAAGGGAGTGAGACATTGCGTCGAGATGAAGGAGAAGAAGATGATTCCTGAGGAAATGGCCGCAGCGGGGAAAGACGAAGCGTCGACGACGAGGAGGCTGGTGACCCCATTTCTCTGTCTGTCTGTATCTATTATCTAAAGCTAAGCTAAGGTCCACTCTCAGTCTCAGACACTCTCTGTGGATATATATAGCTTATCCTTTGTGTGTGTGTGTGTGTGTGTGTGTGAGAGAGAGAGAGAGAGAGAGAGAGAGAAGGGCCTGGCTTCATTTTCTTGATTTGTCAAGGCCCATGTTGTCGTTCCATTGGAACTTTTTGGGCCTCCAACCTCCATGTAGTGGTGGAGGGAGGGTCCTGAAAATTACTCGGGTGGGCCTCCAAGCAAATTTTTATGTACAGTAAACTCTAGCACGAATGACTCTTCTCAAGATAGAGTATATTAGCGAGCTTAAATATCTTTAAATTTGCTTGAATGACTTTCGAGAGAATCTCAAACAAGTTTTTTCATAGTATAAGCTATGAGTAGATTGATATATATAGGAGTATATATGATAATACAATTGGTCTATTCATCTCAAGAGATAGCTCAACTGGTTAAAGAGATTTAAGGAATACTTTTTGAGGTCTTTAGTTTGAGTCTCTTTGGAGTCAATCTTTCCTCATAATCCGCTAGACCCGCCATGGATATATGGACCGTCTTGGACGGACTAAGGGAAGTAGATTAGTCGAGGTGCTTATGGGACATAGATTAGTCAAGGTGCGCTAGATTAGTCGAGGTGCTTATGGGACATAGATGAATCAAAGTGCACGCAAACTGGCTTGAACCATCACCTTCCAAATAGTCTGTCAATCGTAAACCACAACCTAAGATGAGTAACTTGATTCCGTAATCATGTATAAGATGAACCAAGACTTCAAATTAAGCAGCTACGAAACACATTCTTATAAAATAGAGTGAAAACCAAACATTTTTTTCTCAAGAAGGAACAGTATTTGCAAATGCGTAGAGTATATTTTAATGCTCTTGTTAAGTTTGAGCATTTTTTTCTTTTGTGTTATTTCTTGAGAGTTTTTTATAGTCTATTTGTTGTCAAAGTCTTTTGTCATTATAAAATGCTCTCAACTTCCAGCAGAATTGAATATTGCATCATTTTCATGTTTGAACATTTATTATTGGCCAAAATATGAATTACCCCCAAGATTTTCACCAAATCCCAAAGTGCCCCCCACATAAGGTTTGCCCCAGAAATCCGTCTGATGTTGCCAATTTTTCCAGTTAGCCCCCTAGCCGTGATGACCGTTAGAAAAGTAACGGGAACCCATCACGTGCCTTGCACGAGGGGGGGGGGCAATTGGGTCTTTTCATCATATATACAAAATACTAACTAAAGGGGGTCAAAGTGTTAAAAAAATTACTTAAATTAAAATTTCCTTCTCCCCCTTATTCATCTCCGGTGGTTCTAAGCTTTTGCTGTTGCTGCTGCTTTCTTTCCTAAAATTTTCATCTCTCAATTCTCACCATCCCCTCTCCAAATACAACAGCCTCCATAGCCGCCCCACCTCCTCTTCCACCATTCTCTTTCCATCAATCTCTCCATCTCACTTTCGTCTTTCTCCAGTGCCGGCGTCAACAGTGAAACCCCCCCTTAGCACCATCTCCGGGCCAAAATCGCCATTAAATTCGGTTGCTCTTTTTCCAACTCCGGCCGAGGCAGCACTATCTCCGGCCAATAACCTTATTTCTAGTCTTCTTCTATTGCGGCGACCACAGGGCCCTTGCACTTCAGCAACCCCAGCACACCTATCTTCCCTCTCTGTTTCATCTCCCAGCTCAAACTCCCGTCCTCAGTTTCACCCACAGCAACCGCCTCCATTCCGGTTGTCTTCCTCAGCTCCGGCGACTCCAGGGCCCCTGCGCCGCCATCCCAGATCCCGTACGAGATCAGAATTTGTTTTCTCTCAGGTCTTCTTATTTGGGCGTAAACTTCTATCAGTCAACAAGCTAGGGTTTCAAATTGAAACCAATTTTTTTCAATATCAAGTGAGATCTTTCTAAAATAGGGTTTGGAAGGGCAAATTGTATGAAAGGGCAATTAGGGTTTGGAACCACCGGAGATGAAGAAGGGGAGAAGGAAATTTTAATTTAAGTAATTTTTTTGACACTTTGACCCCCTTTAGTTAGTATTTTATATATATGATGAAAAAACCTAATTGCCCCCCTGGTGCAAGGCACGTGATGGATTCCCCTTACTTTTCTAACGGTCATCACGACCAGGGGGCTAACTGAGAAATTGGCAACATCAGACGGGTTTCTGGGGCAAACCTTATGTGGGGGGGCACTTTGGAATTTGGTGAAAATCTTGGGAGGTAATTCATATTTTGGCCTTTATTATTTTTCCTGTAACAGTCTTTTTTGTCTAAAAGTAAGGGTGGCAATCGGGTATATCCGGATAAGTTTGGGTATAACCATTAACCACCTAATAAGGTTAATGGGTAATTTTGGGTATTATCCAATAACACCCATTAAACATTAATGGGTATAATTGGATAATTTTATCCATTAATAAATGGGTATTATCCTAATATACCAAATAAACTTGATCACCTCTTATAAAAGAAATATTTTAAAAAATACTTAAAGATGGTATCTCATACAATATTTTATGCATTAAAGTATTGTACAGTACAATACATTAAGCATTTTTTTATATAATACAAAAAAAAAGTGAATGAAATGCTCTAGCAGAAAAATAACCCGCAAGCATTTACTACTAAATATTGACACATATTAGAACGACAAAATTAACTTAATTTTCCCGAGCTCTCGAGTCTCGAGTATTAACAAACAGTTGGGCCACTAAACATTAGGCCTTAATGGATTGGAACAACTAAAAAAACTCAAATCAGTTTGTTTCTTCCAAACATTCAACAAAAATACAAGAGCGGTTTTGAATCATGAAAAATGTTATAGAGCATTGATATTCGCACCCCCAAATGTTTTAAGTACACCCATTCATATATTACAAAAATGTCATTATAAATGTTTGACTTAAATGCCCTTAATAGAACATTAAGAAAATGTTGTTTGGTATGGGGCTGCTGAACACTACTAAGGGTGTTTGGTAAGAGGTTGTCGAACACCACTAAGGGTGTTCGGTAACACGGGCCGAACAACTATGCCCCAGAAATTTCGATTTTTCAAAGTAAATTCGCTATAAATCACGAAATTTAAACACCAAATTGTAAAAAAAAATTAAAATGTAATTAAATTCTAACAATAATTTAACATACAAGTTGCAAAACAAATGCTAATTAAACCTAGATAAAATTAAAAAAAAACAAAGTATGAAAGAAAAAAGCAACAAAACATTTCTTTTGTGTGTGAGAGGGAGGGAGACTAGAGAGACAGTGGAATGTGAGAGGGAGAGAGACAATAGAGACGAGGGAGAAAGACGAGAGAGAGAGAGAGAGAGAGAGAGAGAGAGAGAGAGAGAGAGAGAGAGAGAGAGAGAATGGAGTGTGTTTGACAGTGTGAGTGTGTGTGTGTGTGAGTGTGTGTATTTAGAAGGGTTGATTCTGGAAAAATTTTAGGAGGGTAAAATACGAAAATACTCGAGAGCGAGTGACGAGGGAGAATTTGTCGGTAACCCAATGGGTAACCCGGGTCAAAATCCACAATTATCCATTTTATTATTGATTTTTATTGGGTGAACCATTTAACACCCAATTAAGTTAATGGGTGTTAAATGGGTAAACCCAATAAGTGTTTTATAATGGGTGTATTAGATAAGTTAATGGATTGGATAAAATTTTGCCACCCCTAGTTACATGTTTGAATGAAAAGATAATACTCCCTTCGTCCCTAAATTATTGTCTTTCTTTTCTTTTTTGTCAGTCCCAAAATAATTATCTTGTTTGAAACTTTTCTTTTTAGTACATCACTTTTATCATTTTACCCTTACTTTTTTTTCCCTACTTTAATTATGGGTTTCATATACATGTGCATTAAAGAAAGCTACACACTATATCAATATTAATAATCAAGTCAATTATTTTTTCTTAATCCATGTGCCGAATTAAACAAAACAATAATTAAGGGACGGAGGGAGTACATGAATAAAATAAGTGAAATTTTCGAGTGTTACACAATCAAACTTATTCATATTTCTTTAATACTTCCTTCATTTCATGTATATAGTTGGCCAAAATACTATTTACCCCAAAGTATCCATCGAATCTCAGTTTGCTTCCCATGGTCCATTTCGTCCCATTACAGTATCCAATGTTGTCATTTGTCTCAGTTTCCCCCTGGGTTGGATGGACGTTAAAAAAAATAACGGAAGTTGGTCATGTGCTTTGCACATGACAAGTAATATCTGAAAGTTACTCTATTGCCCTCTACTCCACTCTTCTCACTCTCCAGCTCTCGTCTCCACCTCCCAACATTAAACGAAAGACCTAAAACCCTGCAATTTCAATGACTTTACACCCTCCAAAATCAATAGCTTAACACTTCCATACATGCAAACATGATTTTTCACAGTATGAAACCAAACAACACCTAATTAAAAGCCATCCTTTTTTTCCTCTCTCGTCATTTCTCAATCTAAATGCCAAAATCCACAATCCAAAATCCAATAAACCCTTTTCAAGAAGTACACAAATTTTACTCCCCTAAACTAAATCGATCCCATCAGTGGTTTCCATTTCCTAATGATTTTCTCGGAAACCAAACAAGCTTCGAGAAAAGAGAGAAAAAGTGAAGGAGAGGGGAAGGGGGCTGGTGGGGTTGGCGAGTTTGGACACCTAACCTTTTTGAGGAACTGAGATAATTCAGCGAGTTCACATTAGATCTGAGTTCCCTCTAGCTCCCAAACCTTGAATGGTTTGTGGAAATTTGATGAAAGGGGCTTTTGTGTGCGCTTACAAAGACGCTCTGGGCTTTGATTTCTTGAACTAGAGAGGGAAAAATTTTAAGCTTTTTCGGGTTCTTATTTTGAACTTTTGATGGGGGTTTGCTAGAAAATTTAAATTAAGGCCAAGAGCCCACTTCAAAACCCATCCCAATACCTCAAAATTCCGCCACTTAGTGATCACACCATTAGCCAAATCAAATCCACATTTTCTCATGAATTTTTCATTCCCATTTCTATCTTTCGAAGACCCATCTCAATTTGATCACAAAATCGATTCTGAACCGGTTAATTCAGACAATATTCAAGAAAGGATTGAGAATACAAGGCAGCCATTGGATGTTCTGTTCAAAGAAGCAGTAAGATTTCCCCCAAATCTCCAAGAAATCCAAAGTGAAAAAGAGAAAGTTGAATGCCACTAAGAATAAAGAGAAAAAGAAGGAAACTGTGGTTTCAAAGCCAGGGAGCTTAAGTGCGTCTTTTGTGAAGAATAGTGAAAAGGGGTCTAAGAGAGAGGAGAGGGAAACTAGGGTTTTAAATCCAGGGAGCTTAAGAGCTCTTTTTGCGAAGAACTATGGAAAGGAGTCTATGAGAGAGAAGGAGGAAATGGTTTACAAGGAGCTCTCACCAGACATGGCTATGTTTGCTGATCATTTGTACAGACGAGGGTATTTTGAAAATGCAAACTTCTTAAAAAGGAATAAGTTTGATGTACTTGCTTTGACGACACATGATGATCAATTCCGATTAAAATAACCAAACTAACCCTCACGTGACATGCACATGATCAATTTCGTTAATTTTTTTAACGCCCGTCACTGCTAGGAGAAAAACTGGGACAAATGACAACATTGAATATTGTAACGGGACGAAATGGACTATAGGTAGCAAACTGAAATTTGATGAATACTTTGGGGGGTAAATAGTATTTTGGCCCATATTGTTCCATAGACAAAAGATCAATCCTATGTGCATCAAAATTATGCACTAAAATCCTAGTGGCATGTTTTGATTGGTCAAAACATTTTTAATAATCAAAACCTTATATACTATACCTCATTGATGATTGGACTTTGTAATGACAAGGGACATCTAATCTACGATAATACGCAAAAAGAGAATTAACTTAGAAAAAGCATTGACAAACTAAACTCTTTTCATTTATATGTTTGGAATGATAGACGGAGCTAGCTAGAGAGAGAGAGAGGCGACGCTCCTTGTTCGATGCTTTGTTATATGAGAGAGGCAAAAGTTTTCAAGATCCTTCGTTATACGATCAAAGAATCAAAAGTTATCGAAATCGTTGTCCGAAAGAACATTACAAGCACAATTACTAGTACATGGAAGAAAATAAACAAACTTTGCATCAAAGATTTTCCATTTTACAGCAAATTTAATTAATCGTATATAGTATATCACAACATTGAAATATTTACAATTTTTCAAATATTTTCGGTATAATTCTCATGCATTATTTCTAAAATGTAAATTTAATTTGTTGAGGGGGAGGGGCGGGGGCAGGGGGGAGAGGAATAAATATATATTAAAAAATAACTTTTCTAAATTTATAACTTTTTTTATAACTATTGTTACAATTCAATTTTAATAAAGAGCAAAATGACTTAATCTTCAGTCGAGATACATTTACCTTTCATCCAACTCAATTGTAGCAATAATTATAAAAAAAAATTATAAACGTAACACTTTTTATTAAAAAAATAAAAATAATTAAGTAGTGTTTGACCTTTTAACACAAATGTGTATAATTGTGTGGAGCCACCAAAAGAGAGACAGAAAAGGACAAGTTTGGAGAGCTACTGATGTAAATAATACTTCCTCCGTCATTAAATTATTATTTTACTTTTTTTTTTATTTATTTTAAAATAATTAATTTATTTAAAAAAAATTTAGAATAATATTTTTACAAATTTACTCTTACTTTTAGTTCTTACTTTTAGTTCTTACTTTTAATTATGGGTCATATACATGAGTATTAAAAAAAATTATACTATATTACTCCCTCTGTTCCAAGCAAAGAGTCCACTTTTCATTTTTTTTGGTCAACTTAATTAAATTTTGACCGATAATTTACATAATTTTTTTTATTTTTACAAAGTTATGAAAGTTGTTATCTATTGTATAATTTGTATTCTTAATGTAGTTTTTAATTAATGAAATTTTATTTCTTAAAACATAAGTAAAGTACGTAAACTTTTGATTTAATTTAATCACATGTTGACTTTTAAAAATAAAAAATGGACTCTTTACCTGAAACGAAGAGAGTAATATTAATAATTAGATTAATTATTTTTTCTTAATACTTGTGCCAAGTCAAGACAATAATTTAAGGGAAGGGAATAAAAAAAAAAGACAATAATTTAAGGAGGAAGGGAATACTACTTAAGTCAAGGGGAGAAAGATAGTACATTCATACTATGAGAGCATGTACACAGGTGGAGAGCTTAAAAAAAAGCTTACCCACCTTTTTTACTCAATACCCTTAAGCTACCCATAAATTAATTAAACAAAAATTCTCTTTTAATGGTGGCACAAACTCTAATAATTTTATATACCTTATCATCTTTATCTTCATTCAATTAATATCTTTATATATTTATATATTAAATTCATAAAAATTAATCTGGTGTCCAAATGAAATAAACAAAATCTCTATTTATAGATTAAAATGTGTACTTTAATACCAAAAAATAAAAAAAAAGATTTTTGATGGTTGAAAATGACCAAAAATAGCTAAAAATAGTTCTGCTACAGTACGCTACAGTATGTGTCGGAAAATATATATATATATATATATATATATTTTTAAACTTAAGCAAAATATATATATATATATATATATATTTAAACTTAAGCTCCATTGGATCAATGAATCCCACTAAGCTCCCCTTAAGCAACTCCATTGTTCATGCTCTGACAACGATGAAACCGAGCTGTTTAATAAGGAATTTCCCGTCTCATTCTCTTAAAAAAAAAAAAAGAAAGAAAAAAGTTATTTTTTGTCTCAAAATAATTGTTTCCTATCATATTTTGAGACGTTTCGTACATCTTCTTTTTATTTTTAAAAAGATTCTTTGATCAAATCATCTATATTGTATAGTATCCTTATTGATTGTAAGATGTCGCAAGGACAGAGACTCATAGATTTGACGCACTATCTTTTTTATTTTTGGAGATATTAAAAAAAACTTACATAAAATCAATTATTTTTTTTAAATTTGTGTAGAGTCAATAGAAAATATTTATTTTGGAACGAAGAAAATGCTCCCACCGTTTCAGGCAAATAGTCTATTATTCTATTTTGAGATGTTTTATTTAAAGAGTTTACTTGCTTGCAATATATATAACTTTTCAAATTTACCAGCCACATGTCTTTTTTTTTTTTTAATCTTTTTTTTTGATGTCCTAAGGGGGCGTGGGAAGGGATCGAACCTGAGACCTCACACTCTGTAAAGCCCCAGTTCTACCACTGGGCCACCCTTTAAGGACACCAGCCACATGTCATATAAACATCTTGTTTATACTTTAACATTTTTTTAATTATGACCAACTCTAATGCTAGTTATATGCTTCAAACGTAAACTCTTTGTTGGAACTGAAAGAGTAATAAAGAATGGTTTTCTTTTTGGCAAGAAGTTACTACCTCCGTCTCTAAATTATTGTCTTGTTTGATTTGGCACACGGATTAAGAAAAAATAATTGACTTGATTATTAATATTAGTATAATTTGTTGTTTCCTTTAATGTCCATGTGTATGTGCCCCATAATTAATGTAAGAAGAAAAAATAAGGGTAAAATGGTAAAAGTGATGTAATAAAAAAGAAAATTTCAAACAATTATTTAGAAACAGACGAAAAAAAAAAGAAAGACAATAATTTAGGGATGGAAGGAGTATAAAAGACCATTTTACAATTATTTTTGTAAAATAAAATATTTTTTTATTCAATTTATTGTGTGTTAATAAGTTAAACTGTGAAAGTATAACTCCTATTTGACGAATTAGGATTCATAAAGAGAGACATGCTCTTTATTTTATTAAATATAAGAGGAGATTCCATTACATTAGACGCTTCTAAAGGATTTGAGATCCGCATATCAAGGATGACCAACCAATTCCCATTTTAGCCATTCGTGAATACAAGTAGTGGGTAGGCAGTAGGCTATTGATCGACAAAGTTTTGGAAATTTTTATGCTTTATAGGACTATGGTGGCAACATCATGAGGATTATGACAAGTAGCTGTGTCATCCATCCTTCTCATTCTTTTTACAATAACTCAAGTTGAAACAATTATTATACTCCCTTCGTTTTATTAAAGAGTTTAAAAAATTTAATTATTAAAAAATATATTAATTTTATTAAAATTAGTTATAATTATACAAATATTTAATCGTAATCAAGATGATTACAACTTAAATAGAGAGTAAAAATAAAAAATTATAAAAATTATAAATATAATTTTTTAAAAATAAACTTTTTAAGTAAAACATCGCAAAATAATATAATGAACTTTTTTTGCATAGAACGGAGGGAATATATTTTTTCAAGTGTTATATAGACTTATAGCCCCATCACAAGCATCTCATGCTGGGGATGTTATTGCATAACACTATAACAGTAGTTGAGCGACTGCTGAAACAATTATTATACTACCTCCGTCTCTAAATTATTATCTTTTTTTTTATCCATTTTAAAATAATTATTTTATTTTAAAATTTTTCTTTTTACGACATTACTTTTACTATTTTATCTTTATTTTTTTTTCTATTTTAATTATGGGCCACATACACATAGACATTAAAAAAAATTACACATTATACCAATATTAATAATCAAGTAAATTATTTTTTTTTAATTCGTGTGTCAGATTAAACAAAACAATAATTAATGGACGGAGGGAGTATGTTTTTTTGCTTTTATATTTACATTTTCTTTATGACTCTATGTCTAATTACATGGATAAACTTTTCTTTTCTTCTCTTCTCTTCAAGATTAATTAAAGTCAAGGCACAAAAAGATGACCAGAACAAGAGCTCACATGGTAGTGTTAGACCCTTTTAAGGTCTAAAGTGGGCTGCAATGAGATTCAAAATGACTACTTTTGCTGCCTAGTGGTTTTGTAGTTTATCATTTTTTGGTGTGTGTTTTTTTTTTTTTTAATCATAAAAAAACTTATACAAAAAGTCAAAACTTTTCTAATTGGTTTTGGCAAAAGAGAAAATATACTTTTTAATTCATAAAGTAGCTGTCTTTTTTTTTACTTTTTTTTTTCCCCCTTCCATTTCGTTGGCCATTTTCATCATTCAGCCGCGCATGGTGGCTAACGAACACTCTTTTGTCTGTATAAATGAAATAAATAAAAGATAAGGTCTTTTTCTCCTATATCAAACATCACATTTAACATATTTAATTTGATCGTTGGTACTATGGGATCTGTGATATCCCACATCGGGTAGATGGGGGAGATTGTGATATCCCACGTCGGGTAAATGTGGGACTTGTGTGTGCTTTATAAGTGACCACCCACTACCACTGGGCACCAACCTATCCACTGGGCACCCATATACAGCAAAAATGGAATTTCATTACACTTACGTCATTAAGCACAGGAATATTAACTCAATTAGCAAGATCATTAAGCATAAATACTACTACTAATTAACAAAAATAGCATTTCAAGTTGACTACAGGAATATTGTAAATTCAAAAAATTCATGGTTAAATATATTTTGAACTTGCAAATGGCATTTTTGGGATATCAAATTTTTCTTAAAAACGTTGACTTTCAAATATAAATTCTTTATTCGGAATGGAGAAAGTATTAAATTTAGAATACTTATTTCAATATAAATTTCATTTGCATTATAATTTTTTTTAAAAAAATATTAGAATTAAAAGTCCAGTATAATTGAATCTCCACTCTTTATCTATCCTTTTCCAGTAAAGAAATGTCCACTAAACATACTCATTGGAATGCGACAATTCCTCTGACAAAAAGGTTATTCAGCTTTGGGCAAATTACACAAATGGTCCCTATACTTCTCGACTTTTTTGGTATTGGTCCCTAAACTAATTTTTGTAAAAAATTTGTCCCTGTACTAATCAAGTAAAACGTAATTGGTCCTTCCGTCTAATACCGTTAAGTTTTAGCTGTTAAATATAAGCATATGCGACGCACGTAACTTTGCCAAGGGGTAAAAGTGTCCACGCATTTTTTCTTTTGAATTGACAAAGTTACCCTTAATATTTGTCTTTTAAAACTATATAGAAGGGTATTGTTGTAATTACAAAATTTAATTTTTTCAACTACTTCCTCATTTCAACCTCCCCTCTTGCATTCAATCATTGCTACCACCACTCATCATCCATGGCTGCCACCACCGAGTCGGTTTCTTTCTCTCTCTAAAACACACATATCTTTCTCTCTCTAAACAATCTCACAAATTAGCAACAAATCAAAACAAACTCAGTTGGTTTCTTTTTCTCTTTAAAACACACATAAAACACACATCTTTCTCTCTCTAAACGAACAAATTAGCAATTAATCAACAAACCCAGTTGAGACTATCTTCAATAAAAACTGAACTAATTACAAAAACCCAAAAAATTTAAAGTACAAAATTTAGACAAACTCATTTCTCATTCGATAACGGGTGCTATCTTAGCCAGTCTAAGGACCGCTTTGAATCGAGCTTACTTTCAAAAAAGTCACGGGTCTTTTCGTCCATATAAGGGATATGGCCCTTGAAGATCCATGCCCCAGCAGTGCCAGGGAAATAGTTGCTCAATCCCTTCAAAATTGGGCCACTGTGACCGGATTCTGCTCAACCCCTGCTCGATGTATGAGGTGCGTGTGTGAGAAGGTAGTTGGCTTAGATTTTGTTTGGGAGTTTGCCATTTCTATTCCTTGCTTTGCCCTTTCTTTGGAGCTCTAAGAATCCCAAGCCGTCTTCTGCAAATGAGAATTAGGAGTTCGTTAGGGAGTAGATAATTGAGATGAACAACAAGAGAAATCATATTCTCCATGGCTGCCACCAACAACAACAACAATTATGGAGGTGGCTTCCTTCCTCTTTAACAATCCAAATTTAAATGAGAGAATCCAAAATTCAAGCTTTAAATCAAACCCATTCCTTCTTTCTCTCTCTTTAGATCTCTCTCTCTCTCTCTCTCTCAATTCCTCTGTCTTCTCCAAGTCCACCATGGCTGCCATAACTGCCGCCCAACTATCACCGGAGAAGACGACCATGGCTGCCATAAACGCCGCGATGACAGCAGCCAGAAGCTTTCCCGAAAGGACTGGAAAGTGGGAATAAACGCATGATAGGAAGAAGGTAGCCCACGGAACGAAGAGGGACTTTCATTCATCGTCGGGAGTAGGTGATGCGGCTGCCATGGCCACAGTCCTGTGATGAAACCCTAGCTAAGGGCTATGAACTTCTAAATGAAGGTTTTGATCCTTTTGTAGAAAATGAGATTTGAGGGATGTGAAAAAAAATTGGCGAATCTTAATTTAAGATTTGAGGGAAGAAAGATAAAATGATGAATCTTAATTTGAGATCGGAAAGAAAAGAAAGAGAAATCAAGTTATAGTGGGTTGGGGAAGAAGATGATTTTGAGGTAGGTTTAATTTAGGGAAAATTACACAAATGGTCCTTGTACTTTTTAAATAAGAATGACTAATTTACCATTGAGCAAAATCACGTGAAACGCACGTGATTTCATTTAACGGCAATGGACGGAAGGACCAATTGCGTCAAGAAATTAAGTTTAGGAACTACTAGCGTGGGGTTGGGACCAATCCCAAAAAATTTGAAAAGTAAAGTGACCATTTGTGTAGTTTTCTCTTCAGCTTTTGTTGCCTTGTTTGGTATTATTAAACATGAGTCTTAAATTAACCCTGAATTAGAAAATATCAATTGGGAGTGACATGATCGTATTTAAATTAAAATATTTAATAAAAATTAACAATTTAAATTTAGTTTTAATATTAATTATAAGTACGATTATATTCACAAATTTAAAAGTACGATAGTTAAATTAATGTTTCCGATTAGTACAAATGATTGAAAAAATAATTTTTCTTTAACTAAAATAATGTCATTTTCCCTATCGTTTAACTATAACGATAATCTTCCGGAGCTTACGATATATTTAGGGTTAATGACATCATTAGTCACTTGACTATAGACTATTCAATCAGAGTCTCTTAACAAATTTTTTTTCAAATTTCAGTCCCTAGAGAATCAAAAAATCATGCAACTAGTTCTTTTAATGGATGCCGTTAGTAAAATTCTGTTAAGTTAATCATGTGCCTCCCACTTGCATTTGAGTAAGGGCAAAATTAAAATTTCACTTATCATTTTTTTCACCAATTCTTCAAACCCTAATCCCCAAAACACATAAAGCTCCAACAACCTCAAAACCCAATTTGGCGTTCAAGAAACTAACCAGAGCACCACCCCCAACTCTAACAGTATTTTGCAAGAACTATACAGAGCTTTAAACAATTTTTTGCTAGATTCTTTGGTTTGAAGCATTATTACTCGAATGACAAGCGAATTGAATTAATAGACTGAAATTCAAGACACTTACCCACCCGCATTTATTCTCAAACAATTCTCGCGATATTTTTCAGTTCAAAAATTGAGAAGACTCAAAGGAAAAAGGAATTAATAGACTGAAATTCAAGAAACCCACCAAATATTCAGCCTTGAGATGTGGACTAGTTTTAGCATTTACAAAAGATGAAGAAACAAAAAAACAACCTTGTTCAAAAATTACATCAATTTTGTTAATACTGAGAAACAGAGTGCAAAATACTGTGCTATGCCACAGATCTGGACTTTAATTCCTCATGAGAACAAGAAAGTGCAAGAAATTTATCAACCAAATGTTTGGATCGTATAAAATGAAGAGTCTGTGGGTTTTAAACTAGACATTTTGCCTCCAACGGAGGTCCCACCACCCCCAAGCTTATGCCGATGTCCTCCGTTGTACCGGCAACGGTGGTGGCTACTGGCGGCGCATCAGAAAATTATTTCGGGTAGTGGTTTTCTGCATTTAAACATCCGCCAATGACGTCGTTTCTTCAAAGCCTTAATCGTTCGATCTCTATTCCTCCGTCAGCTCCTCGATTCGCAATCGCACTATGGATATCATGAGCATTGTTGGTGCTCTGCTCTTTGGCGTTGGTTGTGAGGCATTGACCACCAATACTATGTACCTGATTTGGTCCTTGTTTCTCCCAGACGTTTCGATTTTGGGGATTCCAATGATGAGTTCAATGATGCTAATTAATGAGGATGACGCCAGCCCTAAGAAGATGGGGTACGTCGCTATTCCGATTGCTGGTGCTGTCATCACCATCACCACAATGGTGGTGGTGATAAAGAAGATTTTATTTTCTGGGAGTGATCATCAATGAACTAGTGTGTGTGTGTGTGTTTTGGAATTGAGGTTTGAAGATGGTGAAGAAGATGTAAGGGAAATTTTATTTTTGCTTTTGGTCAAACGCATGTGAGAGGCATATGGGTAACTTAACAGCAAATTACTAACGGCATCCATCAAAAGGATTAGCCGTGTGACTTTTAGAAACTCTTGGGAGTGAAATTTGAAAAAAATTTATTAAGGGACTACTGGTGTAATTGTCCATAGTTGAGGGACTAATGGTGTGATTAATCCATATTTATTACCGAGTCTTTGCTTTATTGAAATTGAAATATAAATGGGTAAATAAAAATCATATTCAAAACAGACCGTCGTTGACTCTATGATTTATGACTTTTCAAAACCCCATCAATCACATCAGGAAGCATGATACACTATATGATTTAATTAAATTTTTAAAACCCTTTTCTGGTATTTGTTAAGGTTTAATTAATTAATTTTTTTAGTAAGTTTGTACATAACCTAGTACGCTAATTATTGTATAATAAATATTACCTTCTTATTCGTTCATTTCCATTTTCTGGTAAAAATTAGGGGTCATGTTTAAGGTCTAAGTATAATCTCTTCGTTCCAAGTAAAAAGTTTATTATTATATTTTAAGATTTTTATATAAATAGTATATTTTCAAAAATTATGTCTTAATCTTCATAGTTTCATAAATTTATACTCCACGTGGTATAAATATATTAACTATGTTCAAGTATTTTTGTAATTATAACAAATTTTAATGGTACTTGTAAATCTCTTAATTATTAAAATTTTTAAATGTAGACTCTTTGGGTAGAATGGAGGGAGTAAATAAGTACTACCTCCATTACAAAATAAGTGTCGTTTTAGCAAAGTTTTTTTGTCTTAAAGTAAGTGTCGTTATAGGATTTCAAGAAATATTTGCTATATTCTGTTAAAATTATCTTTATTTACTACTCTCATTAAAGAGGGTCCTTAAAAGAAAAGAGAAAAAATAGTCCGGCAACTTATTTACAATAATTGAACTTAAATAAGGGTAAATCAATCATTATGTAATCTTTCTTAATCTATGTTCAAAATACTAAAACGACATTTATTTTGGAACGAGGGAGTATAAAATAAGATATGCATGAGAGAGTGGCATTATAAGAAATATTCGAAAAGTCAATGGACAAATTGGACATTGGAATAAGTCATTTTTGGCAGCAAAATGAGCCGGCTGCCAACTCAATTCAACGTGACAATGGAATCTTGCTCTTCTTCTACTCTACGGATAAAACCTTCACTATGCGTATAAATATACATGAAACTATGAATGTGGTCCTATAAATTAAACCAACCCAAAGCCAAAGCCACTTGTGTGCTGGCTTTAAGGCAATAATTCATTGACAGCCCTCCATTAATTCTCTCTATCATACTCTACTGGTAATTTTGCCGGCCACCGGAAAAGGCAGTCACAATGCCGAAGATCGCAATCGGAACGGCTAGAGAGATAGTCCAGCCGGACTGCATCCAAGCTCTTATTGTCGAGTTCATTGTTACATTTCTCTTTATGTTTGTCGGCGTTGGATCAGTCATAACCGTTGGTAAGTTAGCTTCTCCAATTGATCAAATCATTTGTACACAATTTTGGGTTCGAGTCGACTAATGGTGCATAGGAATATTCCATTGTCGATGGATTGACTCCCTATGTTTTGTACTTTCCTATAAAACGAGACTTGAATCCCACTCATCAACTGTGCAATTAAGTCTGATTTCACTTTTTAAAAGTTGGTACTAAATGGAATATTTTATTTTTCCTTGGCAGGAGCGGTACCCGGGAATCCGCTAGTGGGGCTAATTTTTGCGGCCCTTGCTCATGGATTCATAGTGGTTGTGATGATAGGTGCCGGTCTCCGTTTCTCCGCCGGACACCTCAACCCAGCCGTCACTCTCGGCCTATGCTTTGGTGGCTATATCACCGTCTTCCGATCCTTTCTTTACTTGATTGATCAGTTGTTAGCTGCTGTTGCTGCCTGTGCTCTACTCAAGTATCTTACCGGAGCCTCGGTGAGTCCAATTTTGACTTTGGCCCATACACAAAAAGAAGGCTACAAATTGGGCTTAAGCCCAGTATGATTTAACACTCGCTCGCAAAAGTTAGGGCCTCGTGTAATAAAATCTTTGAAAGTGTACAGTACAACTAAAAAATGCATTAATATATTTTTTGGATTTTGTTTTGTGCAGACAGTGCCAGTGCAGACTCTTGGAGCAGGAACGGACTACTTGCAAGGGGTGATTATGGAGATTGTGTTGACATTTTCTTTACTATTCGTGGTGTATGCTACTCTTGTGGACCCTAAGAAAGGATCTCTTGATGGGCATGGAGCATTGATAACTGGGCTTCTAGTTGGGGCCAATATCTTGGCTGGTGGAGTTTTCTCGGGGGCTGCGATGAACCCTGCAAGAGCATTTGGACCTGCTTTGGTGTCCGGTGACTGGACAGACCACTGGGTTTATTGGGTTGGGCCACTCATTGGGGGTGGGCTTTCTGGGTTCATCTATGAAAATGTCTTCATTTCTGGGACTTATGCTGCTGTTCCTAGAGATGAAGAATACTAGATTTTTGAACAAATAGTTCACACGTGTAATTTGTGTTTTGTGACACATTTAAATTAGAGCAACTTTGGCTAGCGGAGTTCTTTCTTTGTACGTTTTTGTGTATTTTCCTCATGCTTTTGTATGTTACCAAGGCAATAATGGTTGTTTCTTTTAATATTGAAATAGTAATTTAAACAATATTGGAATGGCAGAATTAATGACCATGAAAATATGTAATTAGTTGCTCAGATGCCCTTCACTTGGTGTTTTTATGTTAAGTTTGACGGCCAAATTAAAATTAGTGAGTCATCTAAATTATGGGTATAATTAAGTAAAATTTACCAGATACCCCACTTAACTATAGCTTGAGTTTGAATTGCAGCCCTTAACTACGAATTGCAATAATACACCCCATATTTCAACAACAATTCTTTAAGTTGCCCCTTGAACTTATTAGCTCATTTTTCCTTCTTCTCCTCGTTTGGTTTATCACAAACACTCCTATCCTTTATCAACATCCATAGTTCTCTCTCTCTCTCTCTCTCTCTCTCTCTCTCTCTCTCTCTCTCTCAAATGAAATACCACAAAACCATCATCCCTCCACTTCCCTCATCAAACTCCTCACCATGAGAACAACTAGTTAGAGATAACGTTCGATATTAGGGCCATTTGATTCTGTTAGAATCGACTGCTATTTTATGCCAATACACGATAACAATCGAAGTAGGGATAATAGATGCAAAAATAATAATGAAAGCGATGAACACAGTGATTTACGTGGAAAATCCCTCAACACGAGGAGTGAAAAACTACGGGCTATGGAGAAACAATCCATTATATGAAGAACAAAAGAATGAGGAGAATTACAAGGTGATAATCAATCACTAAATCTCACAATTTCTCAGAGTGTATCACTCAATCTCTCACAATTGATCTCTATAGTTAACGTAGAGTAATTCTAAAAGAAAACGCACTTTTAGGATGCCACACCTCCTTAGGGTTTTTCTGTACGTCATATACATACTTCTCAAGTCAAAATGGATCTGAATCCAAAAAAGAAAGTTGGAAACTCGCCACAAGACATCAAAAGCCATAAGACTCCACCTGCAGTTGTACGGCTCCTTACACGTTGTTCCAAACAAATAAAGACCAAGCAAAAACATAGTTTCTCGCCCTTCCAATCCGACGGGTACTACATAAAGCCGTACGCTTGTGCCTCAACGTGCGCCTTAGTGCCTCGATCTCTGTCCACGCACAAGTCCTTGTTCACGTACATGCATATCCAAAATAACCATAGAAACCATCAAATGTGGGACATCAAACCTCAACAAATCTCCACCTTGACGTATCATTTGATCCATGCATTATCATAAACCAGTAGTGGAACAAGTTCTCAATCACCAAACCCACTCTAAAGGGCTCAATGACCATAAACACCCACTAAGTCCAAGCAATGCTCAAACTTAGATATATGCAATGGCTTAGTTAACATATCCACCAGATTCTTAACTGTACCATTTTCTTCAGTACCACTTCATCACAAGTAATTGTCGTCCGAATATAATGATACTTTATATTAATATGTTTTTTTCGCCTATGAAAATAATTTTGATTATTCTCTAAGTGAATAACACTTTGGCTATCAGTACGAACCTCCAGAGCACCTTGATCCAACCCGAAGTCAGATACTAAACCTTCTAGCCATGTTGCTTCCTTAAAAGCCTCCGTTATAGCCGTATTTAGCCTCAGTCGTAGACAACGCCATGTCTTCTTGTAACCAAGATTTCCAACTAATTGTCGATTCTCCAAGACAAATTACATACTCTATAGTAGATTTTCTGTCATCTAGATCCCCACCATAATCGGAATCCATATACCCAACAAACCCATCACGATTTCTTCCATACATAATGCAATTTCCAGATGTACCATGCAAATATCGTATAATCCAATTCAGAGCTTCCCAATATTCCTTTCCAAGGTTAGTTATCTACCGACTCACCACCGCTCACACAACTTGAGAGATATCCAAATGTGTATAAACCATTGTGTACATAATATACCCGAAAACATTTGAGTAGGGGACATCTGCCATATAATCATTCTCCTCTTTAAACTTCGGTGAATCTAAAGCGGACAATCAAAAGTAAGCAACCAATGAAATGTTAAACGACTTGGCATCCTTCATATTGAAACATTCAAGAAGTTTCATCATTCATTTTTCTTTCGAAGAATACAACAACTTATTTTTAGGATTCCTAATGATCTCCGTGCCAAGTATATTTTTCGTAGCACCAAAATCTTTTATCTCGAACTCACCTTTCAACATCTTCTTCACCCATTTAACATTATTGATATCTTTTGCACCCACAAGCATATCATCTACATAAAGAAAAATATAAATCAACGAACCATCATCACAACTTTTAAAGTAGACACAAGTATGATACTCACTTTTAGCTAAACCATGGGCAATCATAAAAAGTATGGAACCTTTTATACCATTGTCGAGGTGAATACTTTAACCCATACAAGGTCCTCTTCAAAATGCAAACATGATCCTCTTTCCCTTCGACAACAAAATCTTCTGGTTATCACATGTATATCTCATTCTCAAGCTCCATATGTAAGAACACAGTTATCACATCCAATGTGTATATCACGAGTTACCATACGTGTCTTCCAACGTGCATCTTCAATCCCTAGAGTACCTTCATTGAACTTGTAGACCCACTTACATCTTACTATTTAGTGACAATCTCACAAGTACCAATATCTCATTCTTCAAAAGATATTCCATCTCTTCTTCCATAGCAGCAGTCTAATTGGTAGAATTTTCACATGATACAACTTCTTTGCACGTAGTTGGCTCTTGCACATCAATTGCCTCAACAGAATAAAGGCATAAGAAACCATCTCCCCAAAACCATATCGAACATGAGGATCGATTTATCCGACCTCCACCAAGAACACTAGAAGGCTCCACGTGCTGTTTAGACACCTCCACATCATCTGGGGTATCATAAATAGTAGTAGATTTCACTACTGGAAAACACGAGATTACTGTCGGAGCAATCCGACAGTAATTTAAGGATTCCGATAGTAATTATAAATTTACTGTCGAAAATGCTCCGACAGTATCTAACAGTAAACGTTCGACGGTAATTATATCCGACAGTAATTACTGTTGGAGTTCCCACAGTAATTACTGTCAGAGTAATAATCCGACAGTATTTACTGTCAGTCGATCCGACAGTAAACAAGTGACAGACATTAACATTCTGTTAATTTACTTTTGGAACAGCGTTAATTTTTTGACGGAAATTCGATAGTAAATTAACTCCGTTATTATTTTTAACGGTGAATTACTGTCAGAGCTCCGACAGTAAGTACTAAAAAATATTTTTTAAATAAAATTTCTCGTCGAGCTCCGACAGTAAAATATTACAAAAATAAAAAAATAAATTTAATAATTTAATAATTTAATTTTTGTTTCACCTGATATAGCAGTTATATATACACAGTCACACACACACACATACACTGTAACAATAAACTATAATTAACAACTAAAACATAAATTAAATTAAAATTAATATATATACAATTTAAAAAATATTACAGTACCAAAATAATGTGTCTACTGTGGAAGGGGGTCAAATAAATTACGCACAATAGAAGACCTAGTAGGCTGCTGCTGCTCCATGACCATTCATCGCAGCTGCAGCTGCTCGAGCTGATCGGCCTGCTGCTGCATCGGCCTGCTGCTGTGTTAGGTCTCAGGTTGCTCAAATAGGCTAGAAGGGGGGGGGGTTGAATAGCCTATTTCAAAAAAATTATTTTACAATTTTACTTCACAAGAGAGTTAAAAATATTTTGCAGCGGAATGAAGTGAAGTAGGATAAGTTCAAAATGGCTGATCTTGATAGGACAAGATCAGCTGTTCTGAAATCTGTTGGAATTTCTGAAAAACAAGAATTAATAGCAACTCACAAGTGCATGAAGTAAATGAACAGAGATTTTAATATGGTTCACACTTATAAATAAGTGCTACGTCTACAACCAAAGTGGTCAACTTTGGATTTAAAAAACATGTACTAAGTTTTCCACTAGAATCTTTACAAGATAGATCACTAATGGATTGTGTACAAAAATGGAGTTGACCAAGTGTTTGTGGGAGAATTGATATCTACAAAGATATAATTCTCGTGTACTTGAATGCTAATGATTGCAATCAATGAAGAGCAATGAAGACTAGGCGTCTAAGATTGGTGCTCTCTTCAATGAATTTTACAGAATGGCTTTAAAGTTTAAATGTACGAGCTGTTGAAGATGAAGATTTTTGAGATAGTAGTTCTTTTAAGTTCGTGTCTTCTTCAATGCTTCAATGGTGTCTTTTATTTATACTCTGGGAGGTCCTTGTAGCCGTTGGAGATCTCCAGTCTTGGAAAGTTTGAATTTGAATACATTTAATGCTGAAGATTTTAGCATTAAATGTTTTGATCTTGTTCTCCAAATCTGATTGTGAATTCTGCAAAGCTCAGATAGTATTCTGCAATTTTGCCAAAAATAGGTAAACAGTAGCTGTAGGCAAAATGTCCTTTACTGAGATGAATGCCCAATATGGAAAGAATCATTAAATGATTCTTGCAGGTTATAATTACAGCAAGAAACAGGAAAGGGCTTAGTTGATCTTCTCAGTCATATCTCCATACAAGTTTTTGATCAGATGATCTTCAGGTTCTCAGAATTGTTGATGAAGCTTTGCTCGGACAAACTTGGCTGATGACTTAAAGGACTTTGCTGATATATGAAGATAGCTGATCTGAACGTTGATGATATACAACAGGCTATCTTCTGATGACTAAGCTTAGTACAATAAGAAATCCTAAGCAATTACAAGCATTATGTCTAAGAACAAGTTTCCACTCTAACATACACGCAGGCCCATTAGTCACCTTGTCTTAGACTTAGGTTATGGATACAAGCAAATCTATACAGAATATAACATGCTGCATCTGCTAGGCTTGCTGCCGCATTTACCCGGCCTGCTGCTGCACCAGCTGCTCGAGAGTCTGCGTCTTCTCGACTAGGGCAAGCTCGATAGCTGACTAGTGCGAAAGACCAGAAGACGCGGTCGCTGTGGAAGAAGTCGATCCGCCTGGTCTCAACACAGCGGCACCGTGGTCACCAAAGCCGTAGAGGCGAGCTCCCCTCTTCTTCTGTGACTCCGCAGTAACCGAATGCCAAATGTTGCCGACAAAGGGCGTCGGCACCTGAGGGGTCGTCTGGACAAGCCTGTTGGCGTGTCCATACTCGCCTTATAGTCATTCTGTGTCGTAAAAACATAAAAATATTAATATTAACATTTTAATTAACTAATAAACAAAATAAAATTAAAATATTTTAAGTAATACTTATAAATGCTTTCTTTGCCGTCTCATTGACAAAGACAAATGACAAATCAGCACTAAGAGGAGCAGGAATGGTGTGGGTCGCAGCAAATAAATCAGTGTAGGGTACCTCGGTACCGTAGTGTCGATTCTACAAATATAATGAATTAAAATTAGCGAACAATACATATTAACGTATAACATGATCAACTTATAAGAAAACAATAAAAATGGCCTATATATATATACACTCAAACCCTTCTAAAGCAACCTATATACACTCAAAACCTTTTTAAACTATCTATTTCACTTAAAATCATTATAAAACAGTTTATTTACATTCAAACCCTTTCTAAAATAACTTATTTGTACTCAGAGCCCTGCTAAAATAACTTATTTATACTCAGAGCCTTCTAAAATAACCTATTTGCACTCAAACCCTTCTAAAGCAGCCTATTTAAACTCAAAACCCTTTCATAACGACCTATTTACAACCAAACCATTCTAAAATAGCCTATTTACACTCAAGCTCGTTCTAAAGCAGCCTATACACACTCAAACCCAGAAAAAACAACCTATTTGTACTCAAACCCTTCTAAAGCTACTTATTTACACTCAAAACCCATGTAAAGCAGCCTATATACACTCAAACCCTACTAAGATAGCCTATTTCAACTCAAAACCTTCTTAAACAACCTATTAAGATTAAAATCATTATAAAATAGTCTATTTACACTTAAACCCCATCTAAAATAACTTATTTGTACTCAGAACCCTACTAAAATAACATATTTACATTCAAAACCTTCTAAAATAACCTATTTTTACTCAAACCCTTCTAAAGCAGCCTCTTTAAACTCAAAACCCTTTCATAACGACCTATTTACACTCAAACCCTTCTAAAACAGCCTATTTACACCCAAGCTCATTCTAAAGCAGCCTATACACACTCAAACCTAGAAAAAATAACCTATTTGCACTCAAACCCTTCTAAAGCAGCCTATTTACACTCAAAACCCTTGTAAAGCAGCCTATATATACTCAAACCCTACTAAGATAGCCTATTTCAACTCAAAACCTTTCTTAAATAACCTATTAAGACTCAAATCGTTATAAAATAGTCTATTTACACTCAAACCCCTTCTAAAATAACCTATTTATACTTAAACCCTTCTAAAGCAACCTATTTAAACTTAAAACCCTTTCATAATGGCCTATTTACACTCAAACCCTTCTAAAGCTGCCTATTTACACTCAAGCTCATTCTAAAGCAGCCTATACACACTCAACCCCAGAAAAAATAACCTATTTGAACTCAAACCCTTCTAAAGCAGCCTATTTACACTAAAAACCCATGTAATGGTGCCTATATACACTCAAACCCTACTAAGATAGCCTATTTCAACTCAAAACCTTTTTAAACAACCTATTAAGACTCAAATCGTTATAAAACAAACTATTTATATTTAAACCCCTTCTAAAATAACTTATTTGCACTTAGAGCCCTGCTAAAATAACTTATTTACACTTAGAGCCTTCTAAAATAACCTATTTATACTCAAACCCTTCTAAAGCAGCCTATTTAAACTCAAAACCCTTTCATAATGGCCTATTTACACTCAAACCCTTCTAAAACAGCTTAGTGTGAACGAGTGTGAACGACTTAGTGTCATCCATACAAATCGGACATGCCAGCTTCGCGTGTGTGCTCCTACCCGATAACATCCCATATGCAGGGAAGTCATTCACTGTCCACATCAACGCGGCTTTTATTTTAAAATTTTCTCCTTTGAATGCATCCCATGTTTCCACTCTGTCTTCCCAAAGCATTTTTAACTCGTCAATCAAGGGGCGGAGATAAACATCAATATTCTTGCTAGGGCTAGTCGGTCCAGGTATGAACAGTGACAAGAACATGTAAGGATCACTCATACACAACCACGGAGGAAGATTGTAGACGGTCGCTATAACCGGCCAACAAGAGTAGGACTTCGCCCCAGGCCCAAAAGGAGTAAAACCATCTACGCATATTCACAACCTTATATTTTTAGCTTCGGCAGCAAAGTCAGGATAGGTTGCATCAAATTGTTTCCAAGCCAAGCCGTCTGACGGATGAGTCAACACGCTATCCTCGCGCGGGCTTTCCTTGTGCCAACGCATAACTTCTAAATTAGATTTAGACACGTCCACAGTCTCCAAAACGGCCTGCTCAGAGCCAGGATACAGCTTCTTCCTTGCAGACTCCATAGCATTAATGAATTTATTAGCTGCAGGATTTGACTCCTTTTGACGTGCATTCTTTGACTCGTCAAAATGAGCACCAGCAACATCCCTAACCATATCTTCCATACCACGAACTGGTTCATCGTTCACACTTGTATTTACTGGTTTAGGTTCAGGTACAGGATTCCTCTGCTGGTTATTTTTCGACCTAGTCAATACTCTAATTTGCTCACTGTGAGCTACCAACCGCTTGTACCCAACTTGAAACCCATGTTGGAGAAGGTGCTTCTTAACAATCATCGAAGGGAAGTACTTTCGATTTTTGCAGCTATCACATGGACACCTAATGTTGTTACCACTCATGTATTTGGGGTTCGCTAGAGAAAATTTGATAAAACTTTTCAAACCTCTAATAAACTCATCTGTAATACCATTACGATTCGGCAACCTCCGATTATACATCCAACTGCGATCGTCAGTCGACATCACTCCTATTAAGCAACAAACGATTAGTATGAGATCGAATACACTATTAAGTAATCACAATTCATCACTCTCAATACTAGTTTAAGTGATTTCTTGTCCCATGATTTCAGGTAAGGCTTCTATCCCATTCGAAAACACACGAATGACATGTATTGTAAACCCTAAACCTTAAACCCTATTTAACTCGTTATGACTATTTATAATCGGTATATCATCATATTCTCGTCAACCCATCTCTCAAGCTGATCGTCACAAATTTCCCACATCAATGTAGGTTTATTGGATTCAAGATGGGAGATCATTCAATTGAAGTACCTCTTCCATTTACCGTCGAGCAATTTCTTGATAAAATTTGTGTACGTCGTCATTTATCTCTGTTGCCGAATTAAGATTATTTAAGAAGAGGAATTCTTGAAAGCATCCAAGGACAGTGTAGTTTTTTAAAAGAGGAATTCTTGATGTCGTTGATAGCTGTCCATCCTTCATTGAAGCCTACAAATATTGCTGGGGAAGAAGAGTTATTAGCACTTGAAAGTGAGGTAAAAAAGGATTGCAAATTATCCTTATACTGGAGTTAAGACTAAGCTTTAACAAAACTTAGTACCATCTCCAGCATAAGGATAGTTTTCAACCCTTTGAGCTCACTCTCAAGTGTTGATAACTCTTTTTCCTCAGCAATATTAATTTGTAGGCATCAATGAAAGGACGAACAACTATCAATGACATCAATAATTCCTCTTTTAAAAAACTATGCTATCCTTGGATGCTTTCAAGAATTCCTCTTCTTAAATAATCTTAATTCGGTAGCAGAGATAAATGATGACGTACACAAATTTTATCAAGAAATTGCTCGACGACGAATGGAAGAGGTACTTCAATTGAAGGATCTCTCATTTTGAATCCAATACATTGATGTGGGAAATTTATGACGATCAGCTTGAGATAGGTTGACGAGAATATGATGATAGATACCGATTATAAATAGTCATAACGAGTTAAATAGGGTTTAAGGTATAAGGTATATAGGGTTTAGGGGGTTTAGATAGGGTTTAGTGTTTAGGGTTTAGATATATAGGGTTTAGATATGGTTTAGGTGGTTTAGATAGGGTTTAGTGTTTAGGGTTTAGATATGGTTTAGGGTTTAGATAGGGTTTATTGTTTAGGGTTTAGATATGGTTTAGGGTTTAGATATGGTTTAGGGTTTAAATAGGGATTAGGGTATGCTTTAGATAGTGTTTAGGGTTTAAATAGGGATTAGGGTTTAGATATGGTTTAGGGGGTTTAGATAGGGTTTAGTGTTTAGGGTTTAGATATGGTTTAGGGTTTAGATAGGGTTTAGTGTTTAGGGTTTAGATATGGTTAGGGTTTAGGGTAGGGTTTAGACAGGGTTTATAAGGTTCTTGGCTAAGTGGATTGGTTTAGGCTTCTGTTTTGACCAAAGAACGATGGCCGGTTGGTCTAGCTTCTGTTCTCCTAAACTTAAGAAATAGTTCTTTCATTCATGAAAAAGTGGTCACTATCCTTTCTTGGCGTGTTTTTGGAGCAAAGTATTTTCTTATGGTGTTTCACATCAAAACTTAACTTTTAAATACAGAACTGAAGATACTAAAATATCTCGCCTCCACGTGGCATGAGCGGGACACGTGGGCATGCTTAGTTGGAGCTCGGAAAGACAACCACCTCGATCCCGAGCTTTGATTACAGCTCGGATCCCGGGTGCGTATACCCTTCATCTCGTCTCGACCTCCCCGAGTAGCTCGAGGTGGCCAGAGATGCTTTTCACCTCAGACATAAAGAGCCCGCGAGATCCCATACCTGGGTTACTACATTGAGACCCCGAGGTCTCCACCCCGGGAAGTAAAAATAGTCAACGAAAGCTATCGCATTTAAGGTCTACCGGCTATATATTACATCATCCCGGGGCCACCAGCCAGCTCCTCATTGGTTGAAAGAGTGACTTGCTCTCTAAGTAAAGCTGCTTCTAGAAGATCTACACACTTTCCAGCCAAGTTCTATCTTCTACATCAATGCAGGTCACTTCTCCATAAAAGCTCATCAACAATGTTCGAAAAATCGGCCTAGGCGCTCCCAAAACGCCGCGCCTAGGGCCAAATCGGGTAAAAAATCGCCAATGAAAAAAATCGCCGCCTAGGCGCCCGCCTAGTCGCCTAGCCAAATTGCATTTTTTTTATTTTTATTTTTAATTATTTTTAAATTTTTTTTTTCAAAAAACAGCATTGTTTTGGTTTAAAAAAACAGGAAAACCTAAGTTAAGTAAGTTTGTTTTTCATACTTTATATGTTGTAGTATTGTTATTTTGTTTTAAAGTTTAAATTTTGAAGTTTGGAATGATACTATTGAATTTGGTTTTAATTTTTTACTATTAATCTTGTAATGTGATCATTATTTTAGTTTATTTTGTCATATTTAGTTATTTACTATTGTTGCAGCATGTATTGATTATTGAATTACATTTTAATTTTAACTTTTAATCTTGTAATGTGACCATTACTTTTAGTTTATTTGGTTATATTTAATTATTAATATTGTTGCAGCAAGTATGGTATAAACTTATAGTGTAATTATGCCTCAATTTTTAGACCCCGACTAGGCCCCTAGGCGTTAGGCCCTGCCCTGGCGCCTAGCGCCCACCTAGCGATTTTTAGAACATTGCTCATCAATGCAGATTGCGGCTGCCATAAATGGACACATGACTACCTGTCCCAGGTCGACACCTGGGAGGCCCACGTGTCCCAAACCAGCATTCTTCTAGTATAAATATAAGGTGATTACCTTCATTTATGACCTAAGTTCAAACTAAGATATATAACTACCAAATCTCCAAAGCATTCAGTGCATTTACTCTCAAAGAGCATCCTGAATCCTCACTGGATACCATTAGCCTTACCATATACTGATTCTCCCACCGGAGGGCTTTAGCTGGACCAACGTCCAGCTCCCTAACGGTGCTTCTTTTCATCACAGGTATCTACCGGAGGATAAGTCCCACTAACACTTGTGCCTATTGAGAGCCGGGACATCCTACCTACAGACTAGTTGCATACGTGGACATCGACAAATCACCAGTGCACTTTTTGGCGTGATCAAGAACATGGATACTTCATGGAGCAGATCGAATATTGTTGATTCGGACTTGAGTGCCAGTTCTCAATGAGCTCATGACATTAAGTGCAAGTTATTTTCTTTTTAAGTGTAGAATAAGGGTTTGAGTTTAGACTTCCTTTCTAGTTGAGAGGTCCCCCTTTTAATAGTCTGGTTAGTTAATTAATGACCAAGTTTTTTGGCCCATTAGATCTTTTATTTTCTGATTTTCCTGGAAACATGCATGCAGGAAAAAAAAAAAAAAACAATAAAAACAGAAACAGCAAGGGAAATATGGAATTCTCTGGTAGAACACTGTTTTGCGCGACTGTGATCAAATTTAAGATTGCGAAGTCGTCCATGGTTTGATTGAGCTGATTTTTGAATAGCCGACCTGTTCACAACACAGCTTCAATCTGAGCGGCAGTTATCGGGATTGGAGATCTCTAGAAGGGTGATTTATGTAGTTCAAAATTTTGTTAGTGTTTGAAATTGTTTCATGTTGTTTTTCCAAGTCAATAATGGTTAGTTCTTGAATTTTGTTGGTGATTTTATCTCTAGTTCTTGCTTAAGAGAACTCCTTTTGTATTCATTCTATTTTCGTAGGAGTGGAGAAATTGTTACTCTTTTTGTATTCATTCTAAAGTGATCCCATATCATGTGTGTGTATATATTAAAGAAAGTTGTTCACTTTCAAAAAGAAGGTAGCTCAGAGTAGTGATTGGCTTTTTCTATCCTTGTTGAAGGGTTGGGAGCCTTTTAATTCTATGTACTGCACTTATCACAACTTTGTTGAGGCAATAAATGTAAGCATTTAGAAATTTATTTCTGGGTGTGGCCGGGAGTTTGAAATCTAGGGCAGCTCTTAGTACTAATAGGTCCTTTTCCCGATTCTTCGTGCTCGTTTGGGACGCAAAAATTGCCCGAGAGATAAATACCAGAATGCTAATAAAAGTAGTAGCTCAAAACTGCAATGTTGCATAGAATTAAAAGAGTTTTAACTACTTTGCAAAAAGGATGGGCATTGTCAATAAATTGTCTTTGACAATGGGAATGACTACGCTGAGCTACCCTCTGTAAATGTTCGTTATATGATGATTTATGACATGCATTATGCACCAACGGCTTTGTTTGGTTTGGTTTGGTTTGATTTTTTTTCCTATTATAATCTTCGTTTTATAGGGAGGGTTGTAGGTTACCGAGAGTAGAACCTCTCCATTTGGGTATTCTCCATTCTCTTTATTTGATCCGTCTAAGGGTGCCAATATATTAATGAAACTTCGTTCAATGGTGCAAAAGTACCAAATTTTCTATGAAAAGTACTATATTTTCAAATGGAGAGAAACTCTAATTGGAGAGGTTCATATCTTTGGTTGCCCTCGTTGACAAGTTTTTTAGCGTCGTTAGGAGTGTGACACACGATATGCTAAATGTTTACTTTTTCGAGAGTGGAAGTACTTTTCCTAATACAATTCTGATTTTGAAAGTTATACTCCCTTCGTCTTGTCAATTCTTGTTCATAACCATGAAAAATAAAATGAACAATACTCATGTTGAGACGGCGAGAGTAAGTAATAGTTCCAGACAAAAAATTTCTTTTGGATGGTGTGAATTTGATTTAAAGCCAACATATGCAAAATCTTTTTTGTTGGGGGTGGGGTGGGTGGGTGGGATGGATTTCTCTGCTGTTTTGATTACGAAACGAAAGCACTTCTATGACAATCAATTCTACAGATTGGAAGAGATCTCTCAATATTTTCGTAATAATTCTTAGAATTACAAACTACTTAATGAAAAAGCTAGGGTGACAGCAAAGGACTCATCTCATACTCCATGACTTCCATCTTCAAATCAGTACTAGTAAGATCCATTTTTACCATCCAAACGAGCCCTTTCCTCATCCGGGTTTACCTTAACTCTCCATACCTTAAAAGTTTGATCCAAACCGGAACTATACACCAAAAACCCCATCACTGCTCTCTCTACCTCCAAACTTGCAGCCAAACACTTCACTGGCCCTCTGTGTGCATCCAACACTGCAAGACACTCGTGAAAACAACTCCCTTCCAACCTCCTCCAAACCCTAATCGTCGTATCCTCCGATCCACTAAATATCAACTTCTCGATTGCAATCAAACAAAGAACTGAAAATGTATGCCCATGTAAAACCCCTCCATGATTAAACCTACACGAAAAACTTTCCTTCTCCCAGAAATTTATGAACCCATCAGACGAGCCCGAGTACAGGAAGCAAGAGCTAAGAGAAGTGCTTATGGCCAAAGTATTTATGGGGGAAGGTTGCAACTTTAGGGTAGTAGCGAGAGTATGAGAGCTATGACCATATACCCTCCTCCAAATCTTCACCGATCCGTCTGTCGAACATGAGAAAACACATCCATCATCTTGGTTTACAACTAATGCATTTATATTATCCGCATGCGCTACGAATGAATCGACACATAGGTTTTCTGAAACCTTCCATGCTTTAATTGTTTTATCCCAAGAACCAGTGTACAAAAGCCCTTCTGCACGGTAATAAGCCATGCAAGAAATAGAACTCTTGTGATTATTTTGGCGATTTGGCCTAGTAAACTTAAGGAACGAGCTTATTTTGGGCAGAGTTGTGACCTTTTTGGCTTGAAAAGTCTCCGATACGGCAACGTTCCATATTCTCACTTTGTGATCTCTATGCGATGTGAACAGCAAGTCAGCATAACACAACATGGCTCTGACGTGGCCGGAGCTTGCCTTGACATAGCCGCGTTGTATGCAGTTTGGAAGGCTCCATGCATGAATCCGGCTGCTTTCTGAGCATGTAAAGACTGTTCCTTTTGATGCGGCAATGGAATAGATGGTGCCTTCATGGCGGTGAAGGGAGGCGATGCAATGGTAGAGGAGGGATGGGGATGGGGATTGGAGGGGAGAGAAAGTCCATGGTGAGCCGGGGCTAGGAGAGGGCATTGTTGAATACATAGTGGAATTGGTTGTAGAGGACCTTGGAGGGCTAAAAGTGGGATCTCGTTCAAGAATTTGGTGATGGCATTTGCCAGAGAAGTGAGATGGGGATTGATATGTTTTGCTGTCTTCATCCATGAAGTGGCACAGATGGTTCTTGCCGTGATTTTCCATGTTGAGTATATATGGACCCGAGAGAGAGAGGGGAGAGAGAGAGAGAGATGAAAGATGTTGGATATGCATATGTTGGTATAATTAGGCGATTATGGTAGGCCTGGTGTATATAGACACAACGAAATGGCGAAAACACTTTGTACAAGCGATGTGTCAAATTTATAGATTGAGTGAGCTGAGTAGGTTGAATTTTAAGATAAGTTGGTGAAATAAACGGATTCAGTATTGGGCCATTTTTTTTTTGGATAAGTTTAGAGTATAGTTTAATCCAATGGCTCAGACCGCAAATCATCATACACATGCAGATGAGAAAGTTTTAGCAGGGTTATCACTAATCCAAAAATTATACGGAAAATTGCTGGCCAACCCTTCGGAAAGTTTTTATTCTTTTAAGTCCACCATTTTTTTTAACAGCTAAAATGCACTTTTATAAAATTGTTCCTAAAATACCCCCGTTTCTTCCATAACTGTTCTTGCGTTTAAATTTTTCAGTTCTTCACTGTCATTTGGAGCGGAGCAGAATTTTCGTCTTCTTTAGGGACAACACTTCCTGCGAATTTCGCAATTAACTGTTTTGAATCAAAAATCAGATCATTAGCCAAAACACGATGTAAAACATATGGCTAATGTAAACTTTAATTGAAATTCATGCTACTTTGGTTTCATGAATTCATAATCTATAATGCCCTAAAATCTTGCAACACATAATAATCACTAAGCATATAATTATAGGAACATGAATTTAAGTACTAACCTTGATCCATACTTTGCTTGAAGTTGAATACTTTGATGTAGGAATTTTCTTCCTCTTTGCCTTTACTTTAATCTCTTCTTGATGGTGAGAAGAAAACCTTAACCCTATGCCTTTTTTCTTTTCTCTCTCTTGAGATTCTTAGAGATGTGAAAAGAAAACCTAAAAATCTCTTTAGGGTTTGCAACTTTAAGTCTTTTTATAGGCAGAGGAAGAGGGAATCCTTTTCCTTATATAATTCCCCCAAAAGCTTTAATAATATTTTATTCTCACTAAACCATCAAAGTGGACCCTTAATATTAAAGCCCAATTAGATATTAAGTCATGTGGGACACTTTTATTTGAAATAATCCAACATTCTCCCACTTGGCCCATATGACAACTTAAGAATTTAATAACAACTTTAAGTGCGCAATGTTATAAATCCTCCATAATGTCAATTTGGGCTTTTCTTTAATTAAGTTAAACTGATTGGATCATGGCGGTCACACATCATTCAATCGACATGATCCCTTCCATGTATCACAAGATCAATTTAACTTAAAATTTAACCATAATGAGGTGAACCATAAGACTTAACCATACAGTCTTCCTAAGAATACTAAACCATAATACATTAAAACAATACAATGTAAATAAGCAGAAAATATATCCATAAATGATATCAAAGTGTCATAAGATAAGGAGCAAATAACTGTTATACATACGTATACACATACAAACAATCATGCTAACAAGGACTTATCCATGATACCCATCCTTTCGACATGTCCACGAAATGTCTTAGGTGGCAACCCTTTTGTTAACGGATTCGCTACCATAAGATCGGTGCTAATATGCTCAATAGACACTCTATGTTTCTGCACTTCTTCTTTGACCGACAGGTACTTCAATTCCATATGCTTAGCACCCTTAGAATACTTGTCGTTCTTTGAGAAGAAGACTGCTGCAGAATTGTCACAATAAATTCACAGCGGCTTGGCTATACTATTAATAATTCCAAGCCCTGAAATAAAGTTCCGCAACCACAATCCATGAATAGTGGCCTCAAAGCATGCCACAAATTCAGCCTCCATAGTAGAAGCAGCAATGACAGACTACTTTCCACTTCTCCATGATATAGCTCCTTCAGCTAGAAGAAACAAATAACTGAATGTTGACTTTCTCGAGTCAACACATCCGGTATAATCTGAATCTGAATATCCTATAACCTCGATGTGATTAGACCTCCTATACATGAGCATGTGTTCCTTGGTGCCTTGTAAATACCGAAGGACTTTCTTTGCAGCTTTCCAATGGTATATACTAGGATTACTTTAATATTGGCCTAGCATTCCAACAGCAAAGCTGATATTAGGCCGAGTACAAGTTTGTGCATACATTAAGCTCTCAACCACTGATGCATAGGGAATCAAATTCATTTCCTTTCGTTCCAAATCATTCTTTGGACATTGTATTTGACTAAATTTGTCCCCTTTCTGTATTGGAACAATTCCTGCTGAACACTTTTCTATTTTGAATCTCTTTAATTAAGACCTTATTGATGTAAGCTTTTGAGACAGTCCCAACATTCCATGTGACCTATCACAGAATATTTCTATTCCTATAACATAGGATGCCTCACCTAAATCTTTCATTTCAAAGTTCTTAGAGAGAAATTCCTTTACATTACGTAACATCCCAACATCATTAGCAGCAAGTAAAATATCATCAACATACATGACCAATATTATGAACTTGCTCTCACTGACCTTCATATAGATACAACGATCAACGGTGTTTTCTAGTGAAACCATAAGAAGTAATGGTATCATTAAACTTAATATACCATTGGTGGGAGGCTTGTTTTAGTCCATATATTGACTTCTTTAATTTACACACTAAATTTTCCTTATCTGTGGTCACGAACCCTTCAGGTTGATCTATATAAACCTCCTCTTCCAATTCACCATTTAGAAAAGTGGTTTTAACATCCATTTGGTGAAGCTCTAAATCATTATGAGCCACCAAAGCCATAAAAATTCTTAAAGAGTCCTTCTTAGATACCGGGGAGAAGGCCTCTTTATAGTCGATGCCATCCTTTTGTGTATAACCCTTTGCAACGAGTCTGGCCTTATACATTTCAATGTTTCCATTCGAGTCACGTTTAGTCTTAAAGACCCATTTACAACCGACTCTTTTGGAACCTTTAGGCAACTCTACTAAGTCCCAAACTCGATTGTCATACATTGATTTTATTTCTTCTTTCATAGCATCTAACCACTTTTCTGAATTGTTACCATTCACCGGCCGCTTAACTAAATGAGGTTGGATCATCATCAATGCTTAAGTCACATTCATGCTCAAGATTATAAACCACATAGTCATCAGAAATAGTAGGTCTCTTTTACCTTATAGATCGTCTCAAAGCTATTTCCTCTCGTGGGTCAATAATCTCTTGATCGAAAGTAACCGGTTCATCTATTATATTTTCATTCAGTGGGGTTTCAACATTAACTTGTTGTTCTGGTATGTTGCGAGATTGTGATACAACAATAGGAACAACAACTTCTGAAGGAATATCGGGTATAGGCATTTCAACCCGAATTTCCTTAATGTCAACTTTTCTTGGTTCCCCACTCCCACTGACCAAGCCATTCTCAATGAACCGAGCATTGCCTGACTCAACGATTCTCGTACTATGGTTAGGACAGTAAAATCTATACCTCTTTGACTTTTTAGGATAGCCAATGAAATAACCACTGCACTAATTGTCCTAGCATCAAGTTTTTTTTCATGTGGATTATACAACCTTACCTCCGCTGGGCAACCCCAAACATGAAAATGTCTCAAACTCGGTTTCCTGCCTGTCCACAATTCATAAGGTGTCTTAGGAACTGCCTTACTAGGAACCCGATTAAGGAGGTATTCAGCGGTCTTTAATGCATGCATCCACAAAGATAAGGGTAAAGAACAATTACTTAACATACTTCTAACCATATCCATTAATGTACGATTTTGTCTCTCAGCCACACCATTCTGCTGAGGTGTACCTGGCATTGTATACTATGCACAAATGCCACGACTTTCGAGAAATTTTGCAAATGGACCTGGACATTGTCCCTTCTCAGTTAACCTTCCATAATATTCACCACCTCTATCTGATCTCACTATTTTTACTTTCTTATTTAACTGCCTTTCCATCTCATTTATGAACACCTCAAGGACGTTCACCGCATGAGACTTTTCATGCAGTAAATAAATATAACCATAATATGAGTAATCATTAATAAAAGTTATAAAATACTATTCACCACCCCAACTAGGGTTATCAAAAGGACCACAAATATCAGTGTGTATCAATTCAAGAAGTTGAGTGCTTCTTGTGGCAGATTTTTTTAATGTGATTTTGGTTTGCTTTCCCTTAATGCAATCCACACACACAATCCAGTCACTAAAATCCAATTGAGGAAGGATCTCACTTTTCACCAACCTCATTAACCTTTCTTTAGAAATATGACCTAATCTTTGATGCCATAAGAAAGCAGAATTTTCATCAGATGCACTACGTTTCATGCCTACACTATAATCAACATGATACAGGGATTCGGCAAATTCGTTATTAAGACTAAAACGGTAAAGAGAATCACATAAAGTATTAGAACCATAATAGTACTTTTTTTAAAATAATAACACCGTTTCCAATCTTAAAATTAAAACCTAAAACATCCAGCTTCCCTACTGAAACAAGATTTCTAGCACAATCAGGAACATAGAGACACCCTTCAAGATCTACATGACAACCGGTGTCCAAAATCAATCTATACGTCTCAATTCCTTCTATCCGTGCTTTCATCCTGTTTCCCATAAACAAGTATTGCTCAGTTCCATTTATGGGCTGGATCGTAAGGAATCCCTTTCTTTTCGAACCATTCCTTCCTTTTAGGGCAATTTTTCTTTACGTGCCCTTCCTTATTGCAGAAGTAATATTTAACCTTTTTCTGGATTCGATCCTCATTAACTTTCATTGGGGCCTTCTCCCTTTTCTTGTTCTTCATACCTGGTTTGACCTTGCTGTTGTTATTTCCATCATAGACTGTGAGGTTGATGGAGTGATCCCTTATCTTCTTTAATCTCCCTTCCTCCTGCACTAACATGGCCTTAAGTTCATTTGAGTTCCATTTATCCTTAATGGTGTTGTAGTTCACCTGGAACTGACCAAATTTAACAGGAAAGGAGTTCATGATAAACTGTACAAGGAATGAGTCACTTACATCCATCCCCAAAGTCTTCAGTTTTGCTGCTAAGTTGGACATTTCTGTTACGTGATCATGAATTGACTTAGACCAATCAAACTTCTTTGTAGTTAGCTTACCCATAAGGCTACCCACACTGGATTTATCGGCTAAGTCTGATTGAGAATATTATTTGATTTTCAGCAGGAACTCCCTAGCATCATCTGTCTTCGGCATCGAAGGCTTGATATTTTCTGTCATGGTCATCCTCATAAGGTTCAAGCTCAGCCTGTTAGACTGCTCCCAAGCCATATAGATCGACTTGTCATCTTCCGAGCTAGTCTCAGTAATGGTTGCGGGCTTCTCATCTGTCATTATGGCTAGGTCCAAGTCCATAACACCCAGAGTAAACTGGATCTATTCGGATCAATCAGCATAGTTCAGCCCGTTGAATTTAACAACCGAATTTTCTGATGCGAAGAGATTCATAGAAACTGCAAACATTCATACATGCTTATCTTTTAGTGCTTTGAGTTAACTTTAATAGATTTAGATATATTTATGTAAAACTTTAAGTATGTATTTAAATTCACCTTTGGGCAATCTCTAAATACATAAACAAAATTGATGCCAATAGAAAATACTTTAATAGATAATCATTACATACATTAGCTAAATAAGTTTTCTATTTTTGGATATACGACTATCTAACTAAGGTAGGATAATTTATCCCTTTAATGTTATAGATTAATAGCAATGGTTCATCTTTGGATGACCTCCTAGCTAAATAATCTATAATCTCAATTGTTCAATCAACCGTTCTTGCCATTTTTTAAGGGCATCTCTTTACTCATGAACAATTGTAATTTAATTACTTTAATGTGTTGATTTTCTATTCAACCAGGCCACTTTGGTGACTAATAAGGTATTTAATATCTCCACGTTCCATTATATTTTTCATATTTTAGACCTTGAACAAAATAAAATTTTATTTGTAAAATAACATACTATCCAATTTATTAAACCTTAATGTTCATAGGCATAAAATATAAACCATCTTTTGTAGCTTTGAACAATACAATATTTTATTAACCATACTAATAAAATACATTAATACTTGAGAGTTTCCAATTTTCCCACGTCAACAACCCAGAACACTATTATTGCACAACTATCACAAGCTTATGGATTCAACAAAAGCGGCGAATTTCAGAAACCCACGAAAGGACTATTGGGATGGCCAAACATTACAATGCTCCAAAAAGGACGGCGTTCTACTCACCGTATGTGGAATTCAATTTAACAAAAATTACGGTGGAATATATTTTAATTCATCAAATTGAATTGTCAATCGTAATAGAAAAATTATGGAGATAATTGCAAAATAAACCCTGTACTAGTTTTAAGATTTTAATTTAAACCGTGTATTTTTTTTGTTGCAAATTAAACCTTCACCTAAATTTTTTTTTTAATCTGAACCTTTCGTCAAGTGGCTGTTAAGCCAACTAACGGACGGCTGAGTTGGCAGATGACGTGGATCCTACGTGGTTTAGGCGGGGAAATAAGATCTAAACAATTCTCTCCCGCCAAAAGTATTTCAAAATAAACCCTGTACTATTTTTAAATTTCAAAAAAAGCCTTGCAGTTGACGAATTTTCAAACCAAACTATTTTAAAAAGAATCTTGTACAATTTATTTTTTTCAAAATAAACCCTGGCTGAGATTATTGGTATTTATATACCTTTCATCCACACAAAAACATTAAACTTCTCACAATCCATTCAATTCTAATTTTGTTGTCATTGGAATAATCATGAATAGAGCAGTTCGTTGTCATTGTGGAAGGATGACTGTGATGCGGACATCCTGGACCGATCAAAATTCAGGAAGGAGGTTCTTAGGTTGCGAAAGATATGGGGTAAGTTATATTATATTTAAAGTTTTTGTTTGTGATTATTAATTTTCTAAAAAACTAATTAAGTTTTTGTTTGTTCTTGCATAGTCAGAACATGGTTGTGGATTTTTCCTCTGGTATGATCCTCCTCAGAGAACCGTGGAAGCAGTTGAAAGTAACAGTAACAATTGCCTTTGGATCAGTTTGGTGATATCATGCATGTTCAACCTGCTCTTCATCTTAATCATACTTGATCAGGACTAAGCTATTGTAGCTTTAAATATTAATGAAATGGGGTTAATTTTGTGGTGTTGTTAACATCTCTATACTTGAATGAGATGATTCTTATTTTGATGTGTGTAACAAACCCCTTATGTATGTTATTTTGTCTAGTGGAAATGAATGGAATGTTTCTTATGTTGATTATGTAATCATGTTTAACTTATCAACAAACACAAAGAGCATGTCTCTTTTTGATATATGCAATCCGCGTATAATTATCATCAACAAACACAAATAGAGTGTTAATTACACACAGACAAACACAATGTAATAGACCACTAATATGTCAAATTTACAGGGCTGTATTCCATAATGTAATGTACAATGAGTTTGGGTTTAAAATGAATAACATAGACCACTAAGCCTATCAAATTTACAGGGCTGCCATAACATTTCTAAGTCAACAGCATACACAAATATACATTTTCATGCTTGAAAGACCAAAAAGGCAAATTCAGACCAAAAAGGTAAACAACAACAACATCACTTGAAAATAACAGACCAGAAACTCTCACTTTTCCATGCTTGAATTTCCAAAAAGCTCTGTTTCTATTCTTGTTCAGTATCTTTGTTGAAATAGTTTATTTTGAAAAAATTAAATTGTACAAGGTTCTTTTTAAAATAGTTTGGTTTGAAAATTCGTCAACTGCAAAGTTTTTTTTGAAATTTAAAAATAGTACAGGGTTTATTTTGAAATACTTTTGGCGGGAGAGAATTGTTTAGATCTTATTTCCCCGCCTAATCCACATAGGATCCACGTCATCTGCCAACTCAGCCTTCCGTTAGTTGGCTTAACAGCCACTTGACGGAAGGTTCAGATTAAAAAAAAAAATTAGGTGAAGGTTTAATTTGCAAAAAAAAACAAACACATGGTTTAAATTGCAATCTCAAAACTAGTACATGATTTATTTTGCAATTATCTCAAAAATTATGGGTTCCATAATCCTAAGCTCTGATACCACATGTAAACTTTAATTGAAATTCATGCTACTTTGGTTTCATGAATTCATAATCTATAATGCCCTAGAATCTTAGAATACATAATAATCACTAAACATATAATTTTAAGAACATGAATTTAAGTACTAACCTTGATCCGTGCTTTACTTGAAGTTGAATACTTTGATAAACTTTAATTGAAATTCATGCTACTTTGGTTTCATGAATTCATAATCTATAATGCCCTAGAATCTTGAAATACATAATAATCACTAAACATATAATTTTAGGAACATGAATTTAAGTACTAACCTTGATCCATGCTTTGCTTGAAGTTGAATACTTTGATGCTGGAATTTTCTTCCTTTTTGCCTTTACTTTAATCTCTTCTTGATGGTGAGAAGAAAACCCTGACCCTGTGCCTTTTCTTTTTTCTCTCTCTTGACAGCTTTTCTTAGTGACGTGAAAAGAAAACCTAAAAATCTTTTTAGGGTTTGCAACTTTAAGTCTTTTTATAGGCAGAGGAAGAGGGAATCTTTTTCCTTATATAATTCCCAAAAGCTTTAATAATATTTTATTCTCACTAAACCATCAAAGTGGGCCCTTAATATTAAAGCCCAATTAGATATTAAGTCATGTGAGACACTTTTATTTGAAATAATCCAACAGCTAATCCATAACCACGCTTCAAACTGTACGTATTTTAATTCATAGATTGATCGAAAAGTGGAGTAATAAATATGTAAGAAGCTATATACACTGTAATTATAAGTTATAATAGCAGAAGAAAGCTCATTATCTTGTGATATTGAGCATTCAAGGAAGCATTGTGTTCTTCCATAGGAGTATATGAAAGAATTTGCAAATGGATGATTTTTGCATCCCGATGCCCAATTGTTGCATCTCATCTTTAATCCCGATGCCCAAATTAATCTGAAAAAGTGGCACTGCATCCCGATGCCTAATTGTTGCATCTCAAATTTAATCCCATTGCCCAAATTAATCTGAAAAAGTGGCACTGCATCCCGTGCCCAATTGTTGCATCCCGATGCCCAATTGTTGCATCTCAAATTTAATCCCGATGCCCAAATTAATTTAAGAAAGTGACACTGCATACGGATGCCGAATTGTTGCATCCGGATGCCTTGGGATGCCTGATGCACGTGTGTTTTGGTTTCATTAAGGGTATTGATGTCTTTTTGACCAAAACGTGTCTTTTTCCGATTTAAAAAAAAATTTGTGGACTGGAGCGAATTGAAATGTTGAAAATTTGTGGACTGGAGCGAATTGAAATGTTGAAAAGAGATCGGTCTGTAATTCACCCAAAATTATACTACTCTCCATTTTTAAATTATCGTCATGTTTGACATTTTTTTGTCAAATAAGATGTTTTTCAACTGTAAATTTAGCTTATATTATATTATTTTTTTAAATCATAAAACACGTAGTATTACGAATTACGAGTTTTATTTTGAAAAAAATAAAAAATATACGTCTATTTTACATTTGAAAACTGTCTTGTTTGACCAAAAAAAGTCAAGAAGATAATTTAGGAACGAAAGGAGTACTAAGAGCCCGTTTGGTGTAGCGTTTTGAAAACGCAATGTTTTAAAAACGCAGCGTTTCTAAAATGCAGATTATTTAAAACGTGGCTTTTTTCTTTATAAATGCGTTTGAGATATTATGTCAAAACGCTGCTTTTTATTCCCTACTGCGTTTTAAAATCTGCGTTTTGGGAAAAAGCTAGGAATTCCAGCGTTTTAAAACGCAGCTGCGTTTTGAAAACGCAGCGTTTTCTACCGCAGCATTGAAACGCTAAGTTAAGGAATAAGCTGCGTTTTAACCTTGCGTTTTGGCCAAAACGCGCGAACAAACGGGCTCTAAATTATTGCCATGTTTGATTTTTTAAGTCAAACTGACTGTTTTTCAAACAAAAATTTGACGTATATATTTTTTTTCGAAATTACGAAAAACATAATTCATAAACCTTTTTTGGTACTATGAATTACATGTTTTATGATTTTGAAAAAATAAAAAAATAATCGTCAAATTTTCAATTGAAAAATAGTCGGTTTGAGGTGAAGTTCTAGAAGTATAATTAGAGGATCATGTAAAGGATCTCTTCCCAATTGAATGACACATCATCTCTACATCAGCATCAAATGTTTGCATTGTAGAAATATATATATATATATATTTTAAAATTCTTTCTTTTTTACGTCTCTAACATTGTTTATCTGAGGAACAGAAATGAAACAAAGAATAATTTGCTACTTTACGGAATAATTTGCTCTTTGTGAATGTTTGGGATTGCAGGTTTCAGAATTACTTATTAACTTCTTTTGGTATTCAAGTTCTTTTCTTCTTTTTTTTTTTTGTTGGAGAATCTGTTCTACTTTTTTTACCCCCTTCCTTCTCGGCAAAGAGTTTACTTTTGACTTTTTTTGGTCAACTTAATTAAAATTTGACCAATAATTTACTTATATTTATTTGTCAATTAATAAAACTTTAGTTCTTAAAACATAAGTAAAATTTTGATTTGCTTTAGTCATATATTAATTTTTAAAAATGAAAAGTGTACTCTTTACTTAGAATAGAAAGGAAGGAGTATTATTTTTTTTATTTATTATCGTTGTGAAAAAGATTAGATTCATTAGAATTGTGTTTTTTTAGCCGGATTAAGATTCTTAAAATAGATTCATTGAGATTCCCGCTCGGAGGCCGGTTGATTCTTACAATTTCCTTCCATTTTACTACACAATCTAAGGAGATTCTAAACCACCCCCAATTTAAGGAGATAGTACTTTGTTCGTTATTTGCTACAGTTTCTGTCCAAGATTTAACAATTTTGTAAAGGATGAAAACCACAATGGTCAGGGCGATGACTACCACAAATTCATTCGGCCATCTTTGATACTCCGTCCGTTACATTTGAAGAGTCCACTATATTATTTTAGAATGTTCCACTTAAAGAGTTAATTTAAAAAAATTATAACTACAATCTCCATAAACCTTTTAACTTTATCCTCCACATATACAATAAACATTTAACTATGCTAAAATAATTTTGTAATTATGACCAACTCCAATACCACTTACATATTCCTTAATTATTAGACATTTCAAACGTGGACTCTTTGGGTGGAACGGAGGGAGTGATTGGCAATATTTATTGTAACTTATTAAGTTACCGACTCATTTAAAAAACTTAAGCGGTTAGAAAGAGGACCAACAATGTATATTAAGAATTCAAAAGAGGAAATATAACTTGATCCTGAGTAAAGATTCAGTGATTGCTCTATTGGTTAGAGCTACCAGGGTCGAATCTCGTTGGGGGGTTTTTGGGAGTTTAGGGTAGATTTAGGATATATATAAAAAAAAAAAAAACTTGATCCTGAGTAACAGAAAAATGAAACAAAGAAAAAAAAAATAAGAAAAGAAGTTGAATACCAAAACAAGTTAATAAGTAATTGTGAACCCTGCAATGCCAAACATTCACAAAGAGCAAATTATTCCGTAAAGTAGCAGATTATTCCATAAAGTTTCCCTTCGAAAGAACTTGATCAGCTTGTGTTTCGGACTGCCAAACATTCAAAAGTCGTGAAAAACTGTGATGTCTAATTCACACATTGAATAAGTGCCGTTCGTTTTCTGGTTCTTGTGAATTTCTTCGTTGAATAGCAAAGCCATGAATAGTCTTCCTTGCTATATCCAACCAAATCCTCCTCATTCTATCATCATTCCCACTAGATTCTTCATTGCTGTTTCTTTTACTGATTTCTTTGAATCTGGGAAAAGAAGTGATTTCTGACGTTGATCTCATCTCAGCTGGATTTACCAATAATCTTGAAGTTATGCTTTTGTTTGTTTCGAAGCTGGAAAAACTAGGAGAGCTTGAACCCGAATTTAAATGACTTGATACTTCACTATCATCAATCCGAAGAATGTGGTCATTTGGAGGAGAGAATAGCTGGCTTGACGTAATGGAAATCATTTCAGAACTCAAGCATAGTAAGTCTGACGAGTTTAGATCACTCCACCGCCTCTTATAAACAATATCCGAGACTATAATCTTGTGCTTGAATTTATCAAAGAGTACTTTTTCTCGATCATTACCACAATTGTCACCTTCTTGAATGAGAGCCGCTTCTTTTTTGACCTTAACAAATTTCTTGAAACTGCTTCCTAAGCTGAACTTGGACGTAGTTTGAAGAGGTTCTTCTTCCCTTTGAATGAATACCTCAAAATTTGCATCCTCTGTTAGATTGGAAGGGTCACAATGAACTCCCAAATCATTTGGAAAGGTAAACCTCAAGAAATCCTCGACCTTGAACTTGTACCTGCAAAGTGGACAGCTAGATTTGCGTTCTAGCCACTCATCGATACAGTTCTTATGAAATGCATGTTTACAATTAGGCAACAAACGCAGGACTTCATTTTCCTCGAATATCGATATGCAGATTGTACACTCAAGGCCTTCTTTCGATCCCTTGAGTGAAGAAAATCTGAAAGAAGGGAGTGATCCAATTACCGCTTTATCAAGTCCAGATAGTTTTGAACTTGATTGAGTCTGTCCATCAAGGCCACCATAATTGGTTAAGAACGCAGGCACGGCTATGTGAAAGAAATTTGCGTAGACAATTATGACAAGCATTAAAATGAAGACCAAAGATAGGACTCCTATAACAATGGCGAGGTTCGAGTGAAAGATATTGCCATTGTGCTTTGTTGCAGCTTGAGCATTAGCACTTAAAACGAATAAGGAGAGGGAGAAGTTTATGATAAATGCTAGTTGATTCATCGGGAGATTGGGATATTCTTTAGGATCTCGACACTAATCGTGCCAAGATTCTGACACAAAGTACTGGCTTGATGACTTGAACTGAGGTCCAACTGGTCTATTAAAAGAAGTTTGGAAGGGATGGAATCTGTTGCTTGCCATCTGCATAAAAGGCAACGATGTGACAATGACTAATATTAGTTTAGAGTGTTATTGGTTAAAGGCAGCATAGGATGCAGGTGTCGTGACTGCCGTCTCCCCTTTTGATTTTCTAAACAAAACATATTGATTGGGTAATTCGGATTCCTTTATTTGCTTCTCTATATCAGGTTGAGATCTATGGTTAAGTTAGAATAGCCCCTTACCAGCTGATCTACGCGCGTGGTGGTAAATTAAGATAGCTTTAAAGCATATTGCATCATGCTTAATTTCTTTAGTCAATTACCACAGAATTTTTTTCCATAGGAAACAAGCATTGAAAATTTGTCATGAAACAAAGAATCTTCAAAGTCTGAAAATTTGGAAACCAGAATCTGAAAACAAGATTTGGACAAACGATCAGGTATTCAATCTTAGTTTACCAACACTTTTAGGCTAGTAACATCTTCATTAACGACAAGTTGTAGAATTAGCTTGACTCGAATAGTGATCAAGTCAATGAATGTAATGACATTTCGATAACAACATTGTGCTTACATTGATTGCTCTGCCTATGAATCATACTAGTACTGTTGGGAAACTCTTGTAATTTATCAGCTAAAGCATAGAGCAGGAAAAAAAATGAGAAAAAAGAGAGAGCCATCAAAATTACACACTTGACTGCTCTCTCTTGGATTCTGATCCCATGGAATTTCTTTCTCGGCCAGCAAACCATTGAACTGTCCTCCTCGCTATTGGCAGCCAGACACTCCTTATCCTCTCATCGTTCCCATTATTCCCCAAAAACAAAGATTCTTTAATTCCATTCCTTGTACTAAATTCTGTAAACCTTGAAATGTTTGTGATCTCTGACATTGATCTCTTCTCTGCAGGGTCCAATGATCTCAACATTGTACCTTTGTTTGCGTCAACTTTGGAATTAGAAGTAGATGCAACGCTTGAAGCTGAAACTGATGAATAACTTCGGGTAATTTTACTAACCTTGGAGTCATACAACCTTTTCCTCTCCATATCCTCCTTCACCTTCATTATTTCTTCATCCATTGACATACCATTACAAAACCTCCCACTATTCAAAGGAGAGAATCTTTTACTTGACATGACATTAAGCATCTCGGAATTCAAGAACATTAGGTCCGAAGAATTTACATCACTCCACCTGCTCTTGCAAACAATGTCCGAAACAATAATTCTATGCTTGAACTTATCCAAAAGCTTTCGATCATCGTATTGGATTAATAGCTCTTCTTTCTTACCCTTTCCAAACTTCCGAAAACTGCTTCCCAGGTTGAACCTTGATGACCTAAAGGAACTGTCTTCCTCCCTTTTGACAAAGAGCTCGAGGTTTAAACTATCAGCTAGGTTTGAAGCGTTTTGAGGATATCTCAAACTATTTGTGTAAGTAAAATTTGTGAGGTCCACCGCATCAAACTTGTATCTGCAAAGGGGACAGCTAGAGTGGCTTTCAAGCCACTTATCGATGCAATTCATGTGAAATGCATGTCTACACTTGGGCAACAATCGAAGAGTCTCGGAGTCCTCAAACTTTGATAGGCAAACAACACACTCTAGGCCTTCTTTCGACCCCTTTAGTGAAGAAAACCTGAAAAAAGGTAGAGACTCGATCACTTTCGTGTCAATCCCAGAAAATCTTGACCTTGATCGAAGAAGTCCACGATGACCTTGCTCATCAATTAACCCATCGGGTGCATTTGTGTGGCAGAACTTAGCACAGGCGAGTACAAGAAATGCCAAAGAAAGCGAAACAGAGAGGATTCCAATAACAATTGCTATGCCAGGATGGATTGGATGAAGACCATGAAAATTGTCATCATTCGGGTTTTGTTGCGCGCAGACATTGAAACAGAAGAAGAAGAGCACTAACGAAATCGCTTCTATTCGATTCATTCAGAATTCCCAGAATTTCTTGTGAATTCTATGTTCTAATGTAGAACTAGAGAATCACTATTGAGAGTGTAGCATAAAAATCTATTTCAGAAAGTTTTTATTTATTCATCAGATGCTTATCTAATTAATAGAATATGCAGATTGGGTCCATAATTATTGTTTGATTCCCCCAGTTTTTCCTTCGGCCGTCTTTGTCGCTCTGTGTCTGTCAGTCACACTTTGCAGTACTAAATTTATTATGTTTTTTTTTATTTGTGGCAATGACATGGTCTATATTCTAATACACATATTGCTTATAACATGGAGCCAAAAGGACCGGGTTTAACTCTGTCTAAACTTAGCCAACTACTCCCTCCGTTCCACAGTAGATATATTAGTGTTGTTGAAGTTGATTATAATTACAAAAATATTTAAATATAACAAAGAAGATTACAACACAACTGGAGAGTAAAGATAAAAAATTGTGAAAATTGTAACTATAATTTTTTTAAAGTGGACTCTTTAAGTGAAACATTACAAAATAGTATAGTGGACTCTTTGCCTCGAACAGAGGAAGTATAAGTTACGGGAAATTGCTGGCCGGTCCACTTTCATAACTTTTTTTTTCTCCAGTCCACGCTTTTTATTTTGTAACCAAAAAAAGGCAGTTTCTTAAAATTGTTCCTAAAATATCCTCGTTTCTTCCATAACTGTTCTGTCTTCTCTTACCAACGCTCAACTCAATCCAGATTTGTAAAGCTGCCATAGCAGGGACAAAGCACACAAAATTTATCATTTCATGGTGTGATAATTAATTTATAAGGAATTAATCAATATGAATGCTTATTTATAATCACAGTAGCGGAGCACACAAAATTTATCATGCATGGTGTAATTGATTTATTTATAAGGAATTAATCAATATGAATGCGAGTGTGTATGTGTGTGTGCATGAATGTGTATTTATAAACACACATCTTATGCGACGATGAATGCGTATTTATAAAGAATTAATAAGTTCAACTATACAAGATGAATATTTGTTAATCGCGATGCCCAATTGTTGCATCTCAAATTAGATCCCGATGCTCAATTCTTGCATCCCGATACCCAAATTAATATGAGAAAGTGACACTGCATCCCGATGTCCAATTATTGCATTCCGATGCCCAATTGTTTGCATCTCAAATTGAATCCCGATGCCCAATTATTTGTATTTCAAAATAGTGGCATCCCGAATCCCATTTGTTGCATTCCGATGCCCAATTGTTTGCATCTCAAACTAGTGGTATTCCGATGCCCAATTGTTTGCATCTCAAACTAGTGGAATCCCGATGCCCAATTGTTTGTATCTCAAACTAGTAGTATCCCAATGCCCAATTATTGAATTCCGATATTTGATGCCTGATGCACGTGTGTTTTGGTTTCATTAAGGGTATAGTAGTTTTTTTTTGCCCCAAAAGTACCTTTTTGTGATTTTAAAATTTTTTTGGTAGATTGGAGTAATTATAAATATTGAAAAAGGGACGGTCCAGTAATTCACCCTATAAGTTATGCATTTTTAAGCCCAAGCCTAGCACTAATTAATTTCATTTCATTTTTTTTTAATAATCAAACTCAGTCCTAAATTTAAATTCGACTTCGGGCTTGATTTGAGCTTGTCCATACAAATTGAAAGATCATTATTAACAAATAATTAATAATTAATACAAAAACAAAACTAAAATATCTTCAGGTTGACATTCAAACTCACGTTAACAATAGAGTACTATAATTTTATTTGTGTACGATTGATTAACAAATAAATATAATAACAAATATATTTAGAGAAAAAGTAGAGCAAATGTTAGATCAAATACGAGTGGTATTTAAAGATAAGAGCAAATATATATATATATATATATATATATATATATATATATTTGGGCTGGGCTTACTTCGGGCTTAAGCACATAATAACCAAGTGCAGCCTAAATAGTTTTCTCGACTCAAATTTTTGCAAGCTGATGGAGCGAATTTTGAGTCCTTATTAACAGTCCTCTCTGTATTGTCTGAGGTGGCTGAAAATTTAAATACACTTTGGTGACTCGAACCTACGATTTATTGGTTGTATGTGAAGCTTTTTACCGAGTAAGCTGCACTTACTTGTCCAGAAAATTCAAAGATCAATATGTAGTTGGGCAAGGCTTTAATATTGCGAGAATAGAGTGTGAATTTTAGGTTCGAGGTTTATTATGGTTTAAAAAATGAAATATTACTCGAAACAAATTAATTATCTGGTCAAAAAATATTTCAATTGTTTTTCAGGTTTGAGAAATTTAGACTGTGTGGTGTGGCGGTCCTGTTGACTAATTTTTTGCAGCTGGACCAATAGTTTCTCAATAGTTTGTTTCTATTCGTGTTCAGGCTGTTTTCTTTTTTTTTTATGTACACTACTTGTCCTTAACAATGTCCTATATTTAGGATAGGATTCTTCTTTGGCAGTCATTGTCCATCATTATCTATCATAGGAACAAGTAAGATCAAAATATAAATTGGTACAACAAATATATACTAAATCTTGATATTCTTAAAATTTGTCTTAACACCCACCTTAAACTATAATTTAATTATTCAATTACTACACTCAAACAAACTATTCCGTTCGATCCAAAAATCTAATAATTAAAGAATATATAATTATCATAAGAAATGATCATAATTACAAATTTATTTAAGCATAATTAATATGTTCATACTATAAAATTATGAAGATGGTAAACATAGTTTTGAAAATGAACTATTTATTTGAATCATTCCAAAATAATTGACTCTTTACTTGGAAACAAGGACTGGCATAATCCTTCCAACAACTCTCACTCTTTTATCCTCTATTCTATTCAACCCGAAATCAACTGTATTGTATTACCACCTCTCCACCTATCTCCAACTACTGACTACCACTACAGCTACCACAGTACTAGTGGCGACCTGGTGGAATCAAATCTCCTGTGCCACAAATTGTGTGCCACTTTCATCTCAACCATTGATTTTTTAAAGTGATTTTAATGTAAATAATTGAGATAAATAAATCAATAGTTGAGATGAAAGGGGCACACAAGTGACACACAATTTGTGGCACATGAGATTTGATTCCCGACGTGGTGTGGTTTTGGATCAACACTAAATTGAACTCTACTCTCTTCAACCAGTTCCTTGACTTCAAACCCAACTAAAAGAACCCAAAATAATTCATTCATCAACGCACAGAAAGGGTTCCAACCACCATCATCGTCGGTGTCTTTCTGTAATTCGAATTATATTTTTCACTCATGCACATTAAACACTCTTTTTTCATCCCTCTACTCTTTTTCCGTTATTTGGACGTTATCTCCCACATTTGCCTATCACATGACACATTTTAAGGGATATTATTGTCTATTTACCTTTTTCTCAAGAAAGACGAAAATACACCTATTTATCATACTTTTGAATATTAGCCACGAGGACATTTTGTTAATTAGGTAAATGATAATTGCATTGCTTAATTAAATACTTTCTTCTTCATCTCTCGCTCTACAGACGCAAATCGACAGCCCTGCCCTAATCCCCACCAAATTAGGCATAGCTACCATCCTAAATCAAAACGTTATTCAATTTCATAGAACTCTATTCCAATAGAATCCCATTAGATATTGGCTTCGAGACTTCTATTTTGTCCCATCCCCCTTTTTCTATTCCTAGATGAAAAAGGGATTACCAAAGTCGGGCACAAATGAGAAATTCCTCTTCCACTACAAGATCGATACCTTCAATGAGGTAGATTTGTATGTTGGAGAGTGCTATTAACACACCCCCAAAATTAATTACTAAAATATCATTGCTTAAAAATACATTAATACCCTTTACCTTTTTTTTTCCCTTGAGCCCACCATCACCATTATTTTTTTCCTTTCCTTCTTCACAAATCTCTCTCTTCACTGGCCCCCCACCCTTTTTTTTTTTTTTTCAGTTTTTCCTTTTTCTCCTCTTCCAAACCCACTATCATCTTAGAAAAATTCAAGTCGAATTTTTTTAAGAAGAGTTTGGGAGAGGGCAAGAAAGAAAGACTGAAAAAAAAAAATATAGCGGAGGGGTGGTGGTTGGCGGTGAAGAACAGAGAAGGAAAAGAAAAAAAAATTAGTGGTAGGGGGGAGGGCTTTCACTCTTGCACGTTAGGGAGAGAGAGAGAGAGAAGGGGAGGGAGGGGAGGGGGATGGGTTGCTGTGAGTGAGGGAGGGGAGCACAGATTGGGAGGGAGAGAGGTTGCTACCGTTGCTGTTCTTTGCGTGGGGTTAGGGTTAGATTGGGAAAGTGGCGGGTGTATGGAGAAAAAAATGATTTTTTAGATGTGGGTAAAATAAAAAATATAGCGGTGATGTATTTAAAAATTAAGTTGATGTAAAATTAATATATTGCTCTCATTGTATATTTTACTGAGAACGGAAAAGTAAACAACTTCAAAGTAGCCCTTTTAGGTTTTTTTTTTCCTCTTTTTATTTTTTCTAGATTCCGTTGGTCTGAAAATTTCCCGACGACTTTTCTTCTCTCTCACACACACACCACCTGTTACAGATGTACTCCACCACCACTGTCACCATCCCCACGTCTAGGACATCCCGCCTCTAGATTTTGAAAGCTCATATCTCTCAAACCTTAAATTTTTTTTAAAATTCCGCAAAATAAAATTTGAAATTTATCAATTTTGAAGAGCGAGCGAGATAGAAGCTTCCGAACCGGTGCATACGCCCGATTAGCTGGCGTAGGGCCAATATCAACGGGCTCAGACGAAAGGAGAGATTAGGAGGGATGCAGGTGCAGAATTGGGGGCAAGAATTGAGGGTGTGAATTTTTTTATGAGAGAGAGAGAGAGAGAGAGGAACACAATAATGTTGATTGCATGGTTTTGGGATGTGGTGGGAAAGAAAAGGCAATCTGTACTTGCCCCTGTTATGTTGGTCGCCAGCCGGTGAATTTTATTTTGATAAAAGAGAGAGAGCTCGGTCCGGCCTGAAATTTTGGCCCTAAACGAACTTTAAAAAAATAGGACCCTAACCATGCACACGTAAAAATAAATAAATAAAAAAAATGTGAATTATGAGTCGATTCTTTTTCTAATATTTGTAATTACTTTAGTTCATTAATTTTTTTAAAAAAATTAGAAAGAAGATATTTTTAGGACGAAAAGACTACGATACCCTTAATAAAATCAAAACAAGCATATATCATGCATCAGAAATCGGGATGCAATAATTGGGCATCAGGATGCCACTAGTTTGAGATGCAAATAATTGGGTATCGGGATTCAATTTGACATGCAAATAATTGGGCATCGGGATGCAACAATTGGGCATCGGGATGTCACTAGTTTGAGATGCAAATAATTGGGCATCGGAATGCAAGAATTGGACATCGAAATTTAATTTGAGATGCAAACAATTAGGAATCGAGATGCTACTAGTTTGAGATGCAAACAATTGGGTATCAGGATGCAACAATTGGGCATCGAGATGCAGTACTGTCACTTTCTCAGATTAATTTGGGCATCGAGACGCAAGAATTGAGCATCGGGATCCAATTAACAATTCGGCATCACGATGCAGGGCATCGCAATTAACAAATCTTCATCTTGTATAGTTGAACTTATTAATTCCTTATAAATACGCATTTATCTTCACATAAGATGTGTGTTTATAATACACATTCATGTACACACACATAGAGCTGTCAAAATGGTTTTAGCCCGTTGGGCCAGCCCGGACCGCCACACGAAATAGGCGGGTTGGGTTGGCAAAATATGGGACCATTTATAAACGGGTTAAACGGCCGAGCCCGCGGTTGCGGGCCAAGGCGGTCCGGTCGGGTTAGCGGGTTGGCCCGCCAAACTAAGGAGCAAGGTAAAAATGAAAATTTTAAAATAAAAAAACCTAGGCGTAACTCACATCCTGTGAGCATAAGAAGTCAATTCATTTTATTTCTTAATACTAATCGCTGCAAATTTAACTCCCATCTTTTTTGGAAAGATTTTCATTAATTTAATGTTCTCCTCTGTGTATTGTATTAATTTAAAATTTTATTTGGGAAGACTTTCATTAATTTAATATTCTCCTCTGTGTATTGATTAATTTAAAGTTTTACTTGAGAAGACTTTCATTAATTTTTGGGCTTTATATATAATATTTATATCAAAATGTCAAATTTTTAGCTTAATAATAATTATATTAAATTTTAAATTAATGTATTATTTTTGATGGGTCGTTTAACCCACAACCCACGACGGTTTGGGTTGGGTTGACACATTTTAGGCCCGTCCCCTTAACGGGCTAACCCGCACCGCACCGCCAAATAGCGGGTTTATAAAGCCCGCGGGCTGGCCCGGACCGCCAGCCCACTTTGACACCTCTACACACACACTCGCATTCATACTGATTAATTCCTTATAAATTAATCAATTACACCATAAAATGATAAATTTTGTGTGCTCTGCTACTGTGTTTATAAATACGGATTCATATTGATTAATTCCTTATAAATTAATCATCACACCATGAAATGATAAATTTTGTGTACTCTGTCCCTGATATGGTAGCTCTGCAAATCTGGATCAAGTTGAGTATTGATAAGAGAAGACAGAACAATTATGGAAGAAACGAGGGTATTTTAGGAACAATTTTATGAAATTGTTTTTTTTCTATTACAAAAAAAAAAAAAAAAAAAAGTGGACTGGAGAGAGAAAAAAGTTATGAAAGTCGACCGACCAGCAATTTCCCTAAAAAAAAATGGAACCTATGTTCATGATTTCTTCATTCACCAATTCTTGTTCTTCTTTTATTTGTGTATTCTTACTAAAATACTCCTATTAGGAGCTCCGGTTTGAGATCGAATCAATTGATCTACTTTTTGTTTCTTTTTTCTTTTCTCAATCTATATATATGTTCTTTAAGGAGTCATTAAACTATTAAGCATCTGAAAAAAAAAATTTAAATTAATAAACAATTGCACTCTTATATAGACACACTGACAAATAAATATTTGGACACAAAATATTAGATGTGGGTTTTAATAGATTGACAGAAACCTGATTTTACTTTAGTTTGGGCATAAATATTAGATGTGAGCTTTAATACGAGACGAGTGCTTTATTTATAATAGTGAGATAAGACTTTAATATATGAAACTAAATACTCTGGACCCTGTATTGCACTTTAAGATGTGGGTCATAATATATATATATATATATATATATATATATATATATATATATATATTGGGAAATATTTAATGGTTACTTTTTTATTTAACCATCAATGGTTACTTTCATTATCAATCATTGGATCAAAAATTAAAGGTTGAGATTTAATGCATTAAATGACTCACCTACTTGCATTAATTGCATTTTCCAACTAACCATTAAATGAAAGTGACATGTTTATTTATTAGTTTGCCCTTGTAGTTTGGTGATGTGCATGGCATATTGTGGGCACCAACTTATAGTTTTGCCAACAAATAATATGTGAATGTCATCTTCAAGCTTTATGTGTGTGTGTGTGTGTGTGTATATATATATATATATATATATATATATATATATATATATATATATAAAGTGCTTTTAATGTCATCTTCAATTGTAATTATTAACTTATATCAAATGTGAGTTGCTATATGTTTAACTTAGCGTGTGTTTCATAGTATTATTTGGAGAGATAATGTATTATCTCTCCAAATAAATGTTTAGAGCTTGTTTGTGTGCTGATGTTTGCTGGTGTGTGTATATATATATATATATATTTATGTATAAATATATATATACACTCTAAACATACATCCAAAAGCTGATTACCATATGGAGCCAATTGACACTTTTTTATTTGAGGTAAGGACATTCTTAGAAGCTCTAGCAGCCATGTCCCGGCCCAGTTCATATTGCATTTTTATTTGAGGTACGGATATTCTTAGAAGCTCTAGCAGCCATGTCCCGGCCCAGTTCATATTGCATTTTTATTTGAGGTACGGACATTCTTAGAAGCTCTAAGCAGCCATGTCCCAGTTCATATTGCACTCGTGGTTATTTCATCTTCAGTCGATTGTAAGTAGTTGCAACAAAACTTTTTTAAATATTGGATCTGACTCGTCTTCAGTGAATTGTAAGCAGATAGTTGTGAGTCTGTGTTGTGCGACAGCGAAAGCAAGCAAACAATGAATGAAACAATTACCAATTATCAATTATCAAGCAATTGAGAATTGAAAGAAAAGAGAGTATTTGAGATTTTAAGACTATTGTATATTGATTTTTCAATTTTCTACACGGTTTAGGGTTATAACTTATATACCTAGCCCGAATTATGTACAAATAAGGAAAGTAAAAATCTGCTCCTGTGGTGGGGCGCACTCGCGCCATGTCAAGCAGCGCGACCGCGCCAACTATTGCTTTGCTTGATGGCACACCCGATCGCTCCAACAATTGGGTCTTTATCGCATTCTACGTTCCCACGCCACGCGACCATACCAACCCATGCGCTCGCGCCAACCACTGAGCTTTCCTTTTTCTCTTAAACCGTTTGGTCACCTTGCTTGGAATCGAGCCATCCATTCTAACAGTCCGTAACCAAACTTTGTTAAATTTAGTATCAACTTTCATTTAATTTCTCTTATACCGTTTCGCCTTTGAAGTGTGAGAGGCTCTAGGTCTATTGAGAAATGAAAAGTATGAGGTGGAGGGCCGAGCTCGTGGACTTTGAAGAATAGATAGAAGATTAAGGGTATAAGTAGAAAAAGCAGTGGAGAGAGTGGCGGTCAAGACGAATTACACAGAAAGACAGAGAAGTAGAGAGAGATCAGATGAGAGAAAATGACCCAACATAATTTGGGCTCGGTGAGTCTTTTCCATATACTAGTTAAGTCCGCTTGCGTTGCATGTATTGTTGAAAATTTCTTAAATTGTTTTGTTAGATGCTTCATATTTTTATTTACATTTAATTGTTGAGTTTTTTTGTGTTTTTCATCTTTTTGTGTTTTTCATCTTTACAGCGTTATTAGACTTATAAATTGTATTATTGTGTGTTTAGTTTTTTTTAGTACTTTGTTTTTCTTAATTTAGAATGTATGTTTTTTATCATTGTATAACAACTTATCTTAAACCTTTGTCTTTTTTGTTGTTTATTTTTGTATCTCTTTTTTTTAATTAGTTTTTTTTTATTAAAAAAACCATGCGTTGGCTCGCTTTTTTTTTTGTTTCCCAAAAAAAATATTTGTATCATATGAATATTTAATTTATATTTATTAAAACTATAATACTTATTTTTTATATGATCAAATCAGTTAATGACCATCCTAAATAAAAAAGAAAAATCAGTACAATTAAGTTTATATATACGAAAAAAAACTACATATGCTTATGAAAATTGTCCTTTACGAGACTTTAAAGCATATCACTCATGAGAATTAATGAAATTATATATATATATATATATATATATATATGTATATGTATATATCTGTGTGTGTGTGTGTGTGTTTATATTTCCCATTGGTATTAACTTAATGCAATTTCGTTTGCCTTAGGTGACTTTTTTTTTTTCCCAATTGAGTGCCTCTTAATTACCACATTCGGGACTTTAATTTATGGCTCATTTTAGTTTTAAGGCCAAACAAAAATTAGTCCCAATGTAACCACCAAATCTCACTTTGCACCTAGATAAAAAATTGTGTCAAATTCATACACCATGTTACATTTTGTCCCATTTTGCCCCCTAGGTTGGACAGACATTATAAATTTGACGTTAAATTGACACTTGAGAGTCACATGAGGGGTATTTTGGTCATTTGAATTGGGGGTGAAAAGTGGGATTTTGTGCATTATTATTTAAATAAAACTTTTTTCTTTCATTTCAAATGGAAAAGAAATTAAAATTAGAATTTGTGCCAATAATTTTCTGATTTGCTTTTTCATCTTTTCCCCTTTTGTTCCTCTTTAATCAAAGTTATGTCATTTCTTTTTCTTTTTAAATTTTTCTCATGTCTGGTTCTAATTTTCTTCTTCTTCCTAGGCAACAAAACAAAGTCACCTGGAAACCCAACGCCGGAATCAAGATCAACAAAATCATACTCTCTCGCCCTCTCTCTCTCCCCCTCTCTTTCTCTCTCCCTCCCTCTCTCTCCCCCTCTCCATACCCCCAAAGTTTTTCTTTCCTTCCAACCAGTAATGTAAATCTAAGTTGGATGAGGAACCCCCAACTATACTTCGATCTCATCACCACCACCGTCATTGCCTCAACTGGGTTGATTTCAAACTCTGAAACAACTTCATCAAAATTTATGACATCAGAGTGATTTAGAGATCAAAAAATGATTATAATCAGTTTTTGGAACCTAATCCAAACACTAAACCTTGGAAAATCTTGAATTCAAATCGAATGTGAAGAAAATTGTACAAGCCCTAATGTCGGAGTCCAAAATTGTCGACGAAGCACTTGAGACAATTGACAATTGTTTCGATTTTTGATTGACCATTGACAATTGTATTCACGAGATCTAATCAATCTTACTGGAGAGATAGGAATAAATCTAATGATTTAACTGGCTGGGTAGACATCGGAAAAAACTCACCGATTGTTTCCAAGTTCGAGGATAACCGAGAGGAGGAACACAATTATTGGCGGAGAAGACGGATCCTGCTGGTGTACAATAAGATTGGGTATAAAATGACCAAAATGTCCCCCATGTGTTAACTTAACGTCAAATTTGTAACGTCCGTTGCACCCGGGGTCAATGGACAAAATGTAACATGATGTATGACTTCGATCTGGGGTGGAAAGTGAGATTTGGTGGTTACATTGGGGGACAAATTTTCGTTTGACTTAGTTTTAATTATAAGAAACTAAGGTGAGATTTGGTGAATTTTATTATTTTGGCCTAATTTTTATGGGGCCGAAATACGATTAGCTCTCGAAAGTATCCACTAAATTTCACTTTTCATCCCAACCTACAAAGTATCTCACTTTTATACACAATTTTCTTATTTACCCCACTTTGCCCCCTCCCGTCCATGGGCGTTAAAAATAGGGTAAAAATTTAGAAAAAATTGTCTTACGGGTATTTTCTATTATAAGACGGATCTCCCTAAACTAATCCACTGTGTATTGGTTGGCTGAACTGTGAGAGACTAAGGTTTTGTCTTACTAATTAGGATCTATAAGACGGTCTCACAGGAGATGTACTCTAAAAATAGTAATGGAAAATATCATGTTCATGTCACATGAGGAGTGATTTGATCATTTTGCTTGGGGTGAAAAGTGAGATTTGGTTATAATTTTATCATTTCGTTAACTATTTTATATTTAATATAAGTTTTTAATTAAAAATAATAAATAACCTTTCAATAATCCAAAAATAATTAAAATGTCTTATATTTATTTATAAAGTTAAAAAAATGCAATATACTCCTAAAAATAAAATTCAGATTTTATTTAATTATTTTTCTTATCCCTCACTTTCTTCCATCAACCTCACTATTCGTAGACCCACCACCATTACCACCACTAAATCTCACCTTGCATCCCAATATATAAATTAAAGTGTCTTACTTTTATACAAAATGTTGTTATTTGTTGAACTTTGCCCCCTCCCTCACTTTCTTACATCAACCTCATCGTTTATAGACTCACCACCATTACCACCACTACAACCAGCATCACCACCTCTACCACATCAAATTTCACCATTAACCCAAAAATCAAATTTTGATTTTATTTTACTAATTTTTTTTTCTAATTATTCCTTGCTCCTTCTTCGAATTAACCCATAAACAAAACTCATCATTTATAAACTCACCACCACCACAACCTTTTCACTATTTACAAACCCAAATTTAATTGTTTGAATATTAAAATTTGATGACTTAAATTCAAACTCATATGAAGATTTGAAAATTTGAAAATTTGAAGATCTAACAATACCATATTTTTACCTAAACCACCATTGTCATCTCTAAAATTACTGCGCCCACTACCCCTAACCACCACCACCATTATCCCGACCATCGTCGCCACATCTATCACCACTACCAAGAAATATGTGCTCACATTGCTTTGCTCAAATGAAGAAATAAAATCTCTTTAGCTTCTGTTGGGTCACACTTCTTTCTTCGAATGCATCTCTCTTCTTAGTTGTTAGCTTTCCTCCTTCAGTGTTAGATCGCTAAGATATGAGAGAATCTAACTTTAGGATGAGACTACTTGAAAGGATGTACGTAGGTGACAATCTCTTTCAATCAAAGGAAAGTTGCGGTAGAAGAAAAGAAAGTCGATAGCCATGGGAGGGGAATAAAGTGATTCTATCATCTAACTACCTTGGGTCCTATGGAAAGGTGTAAGCAAGTGAAGACCAAAATAGGTTAGGGGTTTGGAACCCAATTATTAAAATGATTAAAATATATATTCAGATGGATTTAGGGTTTGGAGCCCTGTTATTTGTGGTTGGTGGTGGTGGTTTTGATAGTGGTAGTGGACGTGGTTACTTAGCTAAAAATAAAGAGAGAAGAATTTTTTTTGTAATTAAATAAAAAATAATTTTATAATAATATAAATATTAAAATACAAATTTCACTTTGCATCCCGACCCGAGTGACTAAAATAGCCCTCTTGTGAGATGCACATGTCAAATACTACTATTTCTAATGGCCGTAAGGCAAAAGGGCTAATTAGTACAGATGGCAACGTCGTGTATCAAAGTTGGACACTTCATAGGTTGGGGTGTATAGTGGGATTTGGTGGATACATCAAGGTGAAAATCATATTTTGACCTTTTTATAGTTGAATGATATTTTTTAACTGTGCAAATAATTAATACTATAGAGTTATTTTATTTTTCAAAAAAGATTGGGAAGAAAGTCGTTGCTATGTTCTTTTCAAATGTCAGTTTTATATGATTGTTTAAGACAATTATCGTGCATTAAAATATTTTGAGTTTGCTTGCACGGTGTCTACAATTCGATAAACCAACTTGCAGTGAAAAATGCATATTTTCATTGTTGTTGGAGACGTCGCGTATTACGTTTTAGAATTTAATTTGTGACTCATAGTGTTAGGAAGTGGAAAAAATGATTTGATTGTGAAATTTTTAAATGCTTGTTTTAATTGAAATACTAATAAGAGTGAACGAATTCAAAGTAAAAAGACGTTGCTCATTAAATTTTAACTCTATTTCTTTTGGGATAATTTATTTTGCAATCTAGTAAAGAGTGTGTAGATATTCATAGTAATGGTTAATTTGAAAAAAATATTAGTAACACATTATTTATTTATTTTTAAAAGGTTTTATTTCCGAATTACGAAATAAAATTGTCAAAAATAACATATATATTACTTTAACGTTATTACGTAACATAAGACTGTCTATACATTTTTGAAAGTATATAGGAGTGTCTATTCGAAATATTTAGAACTTAACGGATAGTTAAATTCCTAACAAAAGTTACTTAGTTAACTAAATAGGGATTTGTTAGTACGATTTATAACTTAGGTACCAATATTATAGTTTTTAAGGCTCCTTGTATTAGTCCAAAAATTCAAAGGAGTAAACTGTATATTTTAGCTTTCTTCTCCAACAAAACGTACAGATTCATCAACCAATAATTATCAAACACGTTGATTTGCTAAATATTTCGATATTCACCAATAAAGCTATTATTATGCTTATTTTCATATACTTCTAATAATGTGTTCCCAAACATATTTAGAAAAGTAAAACTATATTATTACCAAACACGTTGAAATTATAGCACATTTTCTTAACACATTTTTCTTAGTTTGTTCACTAATAATTACCAAACACATTGATGATTTGCTAAATATCTCGATACTCACCAATAAATCTATTATTATATTTATATTCATATATTTCTAATAATGTGTGCCTGAACATATTTAAAAAAATAAAACCATATTATTTTTTAGATTCTAATAAAGTTTTAGTCCCTCAACTTAGGAATGGTATTTTTGTCATATTAAAAAATATTGAATTAACTACATTTGTAATGGTAATGGCATGAGCGGGAATCTCACAAAAAAATCAATATATGAGACGAAATGAATAAAATTCAAAAAGGTAAGACCTAACTTAAAGTTAGGTACAAGTGGAGTAACCAAATTATTATCTAACTCTTTATGAAATTGATTAGCCCATGACAAATTTACTTGTTTGACTTTAATTAATGGTGAGTAGTTTATTAAATTTAGGGCTATTTTTGTCCAAACAAAATTTTTTATCATGATAAATTTACTTATTTTGTTCTTAATTAAATAGTGGATGATTTATTAGGTATATGGTCAATTTTGGCCATTTATTAATTTATAAGAAATGCTTCATACTTTTATAGGTAGAGAGATAGGAGAGCCTCTTAGTAGTATAAACGAAGTATGGCTTTCTGAATAAACGAAGATAGGATATTAGTCGAGAGAGAATAAATGAAGATAGGATATTAGTCGAAATTAAGAAGAGCGGAAATGGCCAAAGGCGCCCTTAACGGAAACCGCAATCGGCAATTATGAATTTGTACAGGAGATGTGTAAATTAAAGCTATAGTTAATATAAGGTAGAGAAGATCAATTTATTTATTTGGGTCTACCTACACCAATCCTATAGTTATACATGAAGGTTACTTTTGTAAAATTAAAGCTATTGTTAATATAGGGTAGAGAAGATCAATATACTTCTTTGGGCCTACCTGCATCAATCCTATAGTTGTACATGAAGGTTACTTTTGTCTATATATTAAATTGTAAGAAACATCTCACACTTTTATAGTATAGGAGATAGGAGATAGAAGATATATCAATAATTCTACCAACTAATTGCAATCACATCCCATGTGATAGGGATTTCCTTCTGATTTAGAAAGATACTATAAAAGATATAGACATGTGCTAGAAACTGATGGAAGATTTATTTACCTCGCAAGTGCACACGTTTGTCGTAGTACAGTTGTGCAAATACAAGGGTCGAATCACAAGGACAAGTATTTTGATTTAGAAAATTCCAGTTACTAACTTGAGTAAAACGATTTAAATAAAAAGTGATGATTTGGATTTTTGATAACAACTAAATTAACAGTAAAATAATAAATTAAAGGAAATTAACAAGTACACTAATCTGGGAGAATTCAAGAATTGGGAAAGCCTAGGGATTGAGATTCACTCTGTATCTCAATTTTATGTCTCACTAAAGTTACAGTCTAATTCTAGGGTTCGTTCTTTCTAAGGCAAAGAATAGGATGCATTGATCACGAATTACAATTTTTTAACTTCTAGTTGTTGTATCTTCTTGATTCGTCAATACTACACTTATGAATTTATAAAGCATAACAGAAAAATTTGAACCTAATTTCGAATTCAACAATGATCATGAATATTCGAATTCAACAATGATCATGAATCACTCGAAATCAATCTTACAAAGTATGAAAATTTATGAAAAATGAATATTGATCATTCACTATTTTAAACCTCAGATAATAATAACAGTTGAATTACAATTGTAGAAGCAACTAACAAAATTCAATTATAAACTTTGTAAATAACAAGAATTCAAAGACTGAATAAAACAGTTATACTACGACATAAAACTTTGATACAAAATTACCTCCAATCCTTAGAAGATGAGTTTAGTTACAAACCATTGAATCTTCAATTGTACGTGAATTGAGTAAAGAAATTAGAATTAGATGTAATACAAACTCAAGATTACTCCCAGAAAAGATCCCTCCTTCGATACAGACGTCCTTTTTTTGTTATATTTTTCTTCAGACTTTGAACGACCTCCCTCTCAGCATTGGAACAATAGGATAAGACTTCAACAGGTGCATAGCGCTAAGGCGCAAGAAAACTGTGCGCTAAGGCGAGCTACAACCACAGCTTCAGAATTTCCAATTTCTTCCTTGCAACCTTGGTCTTTTTCACTCTCAACCCTTGAAGCTTCCAAAATAGCTCCAAAATGCCCTGCTTTTGCATATTTGTTTCAAAGGCCCCTGAAATCTCATAAACACTAAAATTCCAATATCACTGATGAATTAAATTTTACCTCGCAAGTGCACGAGTACACCGGAGTATAGGTGTGCAGAGACAAGGATCGAACCACAGAGACAAGAGAATGATTGATTTTGTTAACTAGTAATTTAAACAGCAAAAATAAACGACAAAGGGGATTTTGTTGATTTCTCTTAAAACTAATGAAAAAAATTAAACTAATTTATCACCTAATTAATCAACTAAATTATCAAAGCAAGTAAATAACGAGTTTAACAAGAATTGGATGACCTAGGAATTGGGACTCTGTATCTTGGATTTATGCCTTTCTAATTTATGTATCAGTTCAGTTCTAGGATTTGTTCACAAAGGTAAAGACTAGGACGCTTGGATCACGATTTGCAGGCTTAGTATCCCTAGTTGTTATACTTTCTTGATCGGTCCATATAACAAGCAGGGATCCTTTAAGAACTTAGGAACAATTAATCTCTCTTTTATCTTAGCAAGATTATGAATCGATAAGAAAGAACATTCATAAAAGATGGCAAACATATGACTTATGCATTCGAATCGTGCAATTCATCAACCCTAATAATCTAACAGTTGTAATTACCTACACGCAAAGACAACACAGGAAGATTCGATAAAAATACTCTTATGAATGACTAGAACTATTGAATTGAATAAGAACTATATTACGGCATAAATCTTTGATACAGAGTTACCTTCAATTTCTAGATAATGAGATTAGTTCCTCATTATTGAAACAAAAACCAAAGTCAATTGATAATCCATCTTTGAACTCTTGAAAGAAGAAATTAAGCAAAGATTACAAAGGTCTCCAAAACCAATTTTCTCTCCAAGAACACGTCCTAAATTTTCCAACAAAGGTTGCTTAAATACAAAGCTCTAGGCCAAGGAAAATTTCCTAAAAAATAGGAACTAGGTCAACTTCAGAAACGGCGCAGGCGGCCGCCTGGGTGAGCGCGCAGGCTGGCTTCTCAAAAATCCCAAGTTTCTGTAAACGGGGCGACCGCCTAGGCGGCCACGCAGCTTGAGCTTTTCAAATCCTTCCTTGTTTTCTTCTGATTCTTGCACTCCAGTCCCTTAACGTTCCAGAATAGCTCAAATGACTTCTAATTTGCACAAATTTCCACATAGGACCCTGAAACTTCATTAAAGCACTAGAAACCCATATTAGATAGCAAAAAGCTCGAGAAATCGCTAAATCTAAGCCGGAAAAGTACCCTTCGGATGAGTCTAAAACTCATCCATCAATCATTTACAAAAACCCCAAGAATTCACAAAGATTAAGGCTAAAAATATCCAATTGAATGAGTAAAATACTCATTTATCATAAACATTTACAAGGAATTATAATGGAATAATTCTATCAGATTGCCTCTATTACTTAGAATGTAGCTTGAAGCTCCTATGTCCTTATAGTTATGAGCTTATAGGCATGAAAGCTCCATGAAAACCATATGGCACTCTACTTGGCAGTGTAATTATGGCAACTGGCTTACTCGAGAACTTCTTTGCATCAATTATGTAAACTTGGAAAGATTAATCAAAATGTTTAATGAACAAACTAATAATTAACTACACCAGCATAAACAGAAATTAACTTAGGCTAGTTGTAAGGTCAAGTTAACTCACTTGAGAGACATTGTTATGTTCATTATGGACAAACGTGATAATCCAACCATCGTCTTCTTCATGACCTCCAAATTTAGGGACAAAAGAAGCTCCTGACTAGAAAGTGTTTGTCAAAAATGTATGATACTCCACCTTTATGAGATCTCCATTTTTCTTCTCTCCCTAGTAGACATAAGTTAAAGGTGAGCACAATAAGAGGATGGTACCTTGCTATTTGTTGGAACCATTTGTTCCAACCAGTTTTTGATCTAATTGCTATTTGTTTGAAAAATACATACGTTTGTTCAAAAAAGCTGGTTGGAACAAATGATTCCAACAAATGTCTAGGTGTCATTCCCAGCATGATAATGGATATAACCATAAGAAGAAGAGGGGAATAAATGTGAAGGGGCATATATATTACCAGAGAACAATTATGATCTGGTTCTTGAAAATGTAGCTTTGCTAGTCCTATGTATTTAGCCATGCCTAAAATTGAATACAATATTTATTTCAAGAAAATGAGCTATGGTTGTAACTCATAACTAGTTTCTGGGTCCAAATAATTAAAAAAGTTTGATTTATAAAACCTTGAGATAAGCTTTTCACAGAAAGAAGAGAGGATAATATTCATTGTTGTTACCTGAAATAGAGCTCGCTTTCGAATCCACAAGGTGGGTGTACCGATATTTGATTTAAGACCAGTAAATTTCTCATTGATCATTGGAAAATCCATAGAAAACTTAGTTCCAGTGAGATTCCTTTCTTTCACCTCACGTGTTTTCATGTTCAATCTCCATTCATAAGCACGGGAGAAATATAACTTGTTTGGATCTGAATTCTGTCCATTTTCTTCTTCATTGACTAAGTTAATGTGCTTAAAACCTTTAGAAAACCACTCAAACTTATTCAGCCTTAGGTCAGGTCCAGGTATAACTGATTCACGAGTTCTACATGTGCCCACACTATAACATGTTCTTCCTCATCCAAAAATTCAAGACATGATTTTGTTTTAGTTTAACAAATAATTAAGATATTTATAAATTTATTATTGTAATAATCTTATAAGTGTATACCTCGTCCCCATCCTCAAAACAATTGAGAATATGGAATACACTACTCGTTTCCACCTCAAACCACTTAGCGGAGTTTGCATCACCATAACGTGGCATCACTCCAATCCTTGCATATGCTTTTCTATCATACCTTATTAATCTACAGTGTAAGAAATTTCAAATTACAATGAAAATATATTTTTCAAGTGTTTAGTAATTTGATGATACTTTTGGAAATTAAGAATGAAACATATCTACTCACGGGCCTCATTTCAGAAGTCGATCTATGTCTATTGTCAATGGAAAGTCTAGGATCACATTGTACCTACAAAACCCAGAAATTTTGATCAATTTTCTCTCTAAATAAACAGTACAAACTTATAATCTAAGTTGTAAGGTTTGCTACAATTAGTTACCTTTGTGTAACCCCGATATCATGGCAAAGGCTACATCTTTGGAACTTAAGATCTATCTTATGAACTAATTTACATCCGTCAGCTGCAGAAGGTGAACTTAAGCATATTAGATATTTTCTTGAAATTTGCAATGTTTTCTTTGATGTTCTTATTATGTGTAAGATTTCATCATGTTATATATTAACTAATTTAATTTCTTGAAGGACAAAAGAAATGTAAAAAATAAATAAATAAAAGAAGAAGTAGAAGACAGTACCTGAGATGACACCCAATTCAAGGAAGGGTTTCTTTGGATTAACTCCCATGAATACAAGCTCTCCAGAACCTGGGACTTTCTATATATGGCATGCCATAAAAATCAGTTTCGAAAAATACAGTCAAACTTTAGAGTGGATGTTTTATGAATAGCTAGCTCAAATATGGTTAATTTACCTTTGGGTGGCTAGTGAATGGCCGATTCCAAGTTCCGTTGATATCCTAAGTTCTTAATCTTTTAACGTTTTGATATCAATCTCTTGAGGCAAGTCGCTCTCAGCAACTGAGTAAAACTTTCCCGAGTGCTCGAAGATGTTAGTATTGCTGATGACTTTGTTTATTGTCCCAAATCTTATCTACATAAATAGGAACGGTTCAATAGGTGATCTTTCTTTCTGATGCTGGTAGATTTATAGAAAAGGCTCTCTCCTTTTGAGCCAGTTCAAGTCTCATCAAACGGTCATAATTAAAAGAATAAATAAAATAAATATGTAAACCATATAAGAGCTTAAACAAAAGTGTATATGGTAAATAAAAAAAAAGAAAAATAAATCACCATCTAAAGCATATTTAAAGACAATGCGCAATCAGAAACCACTTGTTGTGCACCTCTAATTTAGATTTACACCGGCCCATGTGTGATCGGTGACTGGTTTTAAAAAATTTATAAGCCTCCAAAATGGCTTTTCTTTTTAAGCTACAATAGATCAATCTACCATGCTTTCAATACATACCAAATTTAGAAGGTAAGCGACAAAATAGCCCTAGAATCGCCTTCAATTGCAGGAAGAAAGCACGACTTATTTCTATTTTTCTCCAACTTGAATGTTTTTGTTTCCACATATCTATTGTTGTAGCAGATAGAACAACTACCATCAGTGTCTTTCTTTAGATACAAAGCATGAAGGATTCCTTCTCCTTCTACCCATATGTGACTTGATCTTCCAAAGATTGACTTTGTCAGCTTAAATCCTTCGAATAGAGGGTTTGGGCCTACATTTGGAATAACAAATTCAATTCAGTACCTATTGGATATCAATAATTTCAAACAAAGTATCCGGTTCAGAAATTCGGCTACATCTTTTAATATTTTCTTTTACTTAGTCAAAGTTTGGTACATAAAAAACAAGAAGAAAAGACGGCCTAAAGTCAAGAGATCGATTTGCATTTCAAGAAAGTTACCTTCTTCCTGATAGCTTACGATTCTCTTCCATGTATAGTCTTGGTAAAAAAGGAATTCTTTACTGTACATTCCTTATTCACACAGCTGGTTTCCTTTGTTGCAAAGGTTTCCTTACTGTACCAAGTCTTGCGACTCAAGACTTAATCTGTATATATATTAGATCAATGCAACAATCAGACTCAAGTCGGTATCCATTCTTTCATGGTATCAGAGCAAGCGTAGGGACCTTCTAAACCCTAGCAGCCGCCTACCACATCTCCCTAGTTTCTGTCCGCTGCCTTACCCAGTTTCTGTCTAATCGCTGCCCTGCCTCTTTTTACCATGAACTCGCTAACCCATGAAGACTCTCTTCTCACACCTAAATCTGTCGCCTCCTCCACCATCACTGCTGCATCCAAATATCCTCCCCTCCCTCTCAATTTTAATCCTCAATCCCTTATGTCCAACACAATCCTTAACGACACCAATTACCTGTTGTGGCGTTCCCAGTTTCTGTCCATACTTAAAACCCACAAACTTGTCCGAGTTATCTCCGAACCTCTTCCGTCTCCCCCTGAACTTGAGGATGGCACTCCCAATCCCGACTTCGTCTATTGGTCTAGCGCAACTCACTTGGTTCTCTCTTGGATTCGTGCCACCTCTAACGAATCTATCCAAACCCGTCTCATCTTTTGTGAGACCTCTCTTGAGGCTTGGGACGCTCTCCAAAACCTCTTCTACTCCTCTTCTCATACCCACATTTTCACCCTCAAAACCCAGTTGAACAATCTTCAACGTAAACCCGACCAAACTATTTCTGACTACATGCTCCATGCTAAAGCTATTGCTTCCTCTCTTACTGCAACTCGCTCCCCTATCTCTGATCTTGACCTCGTCGACGATATCCTAGATGTCTTTGGGGCTGAATATAAGGAATTCATCATATCTCTAAACACTCGACCCACCCCTACTTTCCAAGAACTTTCTGATCTTCTTTATCAGGAAGAAAAACTCCTCAAAAAATTCACAACCATACCTATTATTGCTCTCATAGCTACCAAGTCCCCTCTTGCCGACAACAAAGCTGTCCCCACCCCACCCAACCAGCCCGCTATCCCCACTTCCTAGCCTTCTTTCCCACCCCCATTTAATCCCAACCGTGGTCATCAGTCCAATAGAGGTCAAGGTCGTGGTCGTGGTCGTGGTTTCAATAGTAGTTTTAACCAATCATATAATCCTCCCCTCTTTCCTACCCCCTCTCCTCGCCCATGGTAGTCCCTTTCACCCCCTCATTCTTATGGCTTTCATCAGTCCTGCCAACTCTGTCACAGTCGCGACCATATATTCAATGTTTGCCCGTAAAGGTTTAATACTACCTATTCCGCTGAACACTCTCCATATCCACCCTTCAATCCGAACTGTTATCTCGATTCCGGAGCTACACATCAGATTGCCTCCAATCCGTCTAACTTTCCCCAAGCACAACCATACAATGGTAAGGAAAAAATTTTAGTTGGTAACGGTGCTGCTCTCCCTATTTCTCATATTGCTCAATCTTATATAAATACTTGCTCTTGACCTCTTTATTTACGCAATATTCTATGTGTTCCTTCCATGTGTAAAAATTTACTTTCAATTCATCAATTTTCTCATGATAATAATGTCTCTTTTGAACTTGATTCTCATGGTTATCGTGTTAAGGACAACAAGACGAGAGCAACCATCCTTTCTGGCAGTAATTTGGGCAATCTTTACCCGCTCAAGTCGTCCGACTCATCTTCCACTCCTCTTGCACTTGTTGGTGAGAAGACCGATTCAGATACTTGGCATGCTCGTTTGGGACATCTGGCACATCCCATTCTCCAAGAAATTTTAAAAAATTCTTCCCTCTCCCTTAGAGGTCCATTAGGTAGCAATACTATTTGTCACACGTATCCATTGGGTAAATCTTGTAATTTGCCTTTTGTGGCTCGTAATTTTCGTTCTAAAAATCCTCTTGATTTGTTACATTTAGATGTTTAAGGACCCTCCCTTGTTCATACTTCTAATGGATTTCGTTTTTATTTATCTATTGTGGATGACTACTCTCGATATAATTTGCTTTTTCCTATGATTCGCAAGTCGGAAGTCCTTACAATTTTTACTCATTTTAAAAGGATGATTGAAAACAATATCTCTCGTGCTATCCAATGTGTTCATTCGGTTACGTCAATCCAAACTAATGGTGGGGGGGAATTCTCTAGTCGCATGCACACCGAATTTTTACTCACACAAGGCATTCATTACCAACTATCATGCCCTTACACTCCCCAACAGAACGGTGTTGTCGAGTGCGAACATCGTCACATTGAGTCAGTTGGATTATGCTTACTTCACAATGCTCATCTCCCGTTTCACTTTTGGCTCGACGCTTTCTCCACTGCCGTCTTCCTGATCAACAGACTTTCGATGAAACAGTTGCAATTTCTTTCTCCGTATGAAAAACTATTGGGTCGGAAGCCCGAATACACCTTACTGAAAGTGTTTGGATGAACTTGCTTCCCCAACCTTGTGCCGTAAAATCGACATAAATTACATCCTAAAACTATCAAGTGTGTATTCTTGGGCTATGATTCATCTCACAAAGGCTACCGTTGTTTCGACCCATGTTCTAGTCGAATATTTATCTCTCGTCATGTCTTATTTGATGAATCTCACTTTCATTTCAAGTCTTCACAGATTCACAGGTCTACAAACATTCCACGCCCTTCTACATCAACTCTGAGTTCCTCTCCGATAAACACAACAGCACCAGCTCTATCCGCTACTGCCATAATTTCTCCTCCAGCGGCTTCGTTTCCCATTCCCAGTGCACCTGCACCAGCAGATACGCCACCAGCCCCTCGCAAAGCAACCCATCCATCCACTGATGTCATTCCTCCGATTGATCCTCCAGCTCTCTTAGATTCTTCCTCCGACCCTCCTGCATTATGCCCAAGCTGCCTCGAGGAATCCAGCAGCTCCCAATCTCTACCGAATACTACAACTGCCTCTCCCTCTTTGCAGTCCTTGGCATCCACTCTGACATCATCTAGCAGCTCCTCTCTGGCCCTTCGCTTTAGAAGTATCAATGACCTTATGTATGGATCTTTTCCCCACACACCTCCTTCGGTCTTCACTGCTGAATCTGAAGACCCACTTTCCATTGAACCCTCAACATTCATACAGGCTGCTGGCCACCTTCATTGGCAGAATGCGATGCAGGATGAAATGGTTGCTCTCCACAAAAATCACACCTTGTCCTTGGTTCCTCCTTCAACTGCACAGAATGTCATTGGTTCCCGATGGGTTTATCGAGTCAAACGGCGTGCCGATGGGACTATAGATCGCTACAAAGCCCGACTGGTCGCAAAGGGATTTAGTCAGCAAGAAGGGATCGACTTTGACGAGACATTCAGACTCTTCTCTGTTCATTCGCCGCGATTTGCAACACGCTCTCTATCTTCTTGTCTATGTGGACGTTATAATATTAACAGGGAATAATTCTTCTTTTCTACATTAGTTCATCAACACCCTATGCGCCACTTTTGACTCTCAAAAATTGGGCAAACTTGGTTACTTTCTCGGATTGGAAGTTCATCGCACAGCAAAGTCCCTCAGTCTCTCTCATACTCGATATGCTACGGATATTCTTACAAAGTTTAATTTGCTCAATTGCAAGCCCGCCTCAACACCTCTATCTCCAGCTTACAGACTTTCAGCCCTCGATGGTGATCCTCTTCCTCAACCCACTGAATATCGCAGCTTGGTTGGCGCCCTTCAATATCTCACTCTATCTCGTCCGGATATATCCTTTGCCGTCAATCAAGTCTGTTAATATATGTATAGTCCCCGCACTTCGTATTTCAAAGCTGCTAAACGGATTTGTCGCTACATCAAAGACACCCTCACCACGGGTGTCACCTCCTCTACAACTTCTGATTTCTCTCTTACGGCTTATTGTGATGCCGATTGGGCGGGTGATCCTGATGACCGCCGTTCCACCACCAGTGCATGTATCTTCCTTGGACCCAATTTAATCTCTTGGGCTGCGAAGAAACAGTCCATAGTCTCCCGTTCTAGTAGCAAAGCGGAATATCGTTCCCTTGCCACCACTGCTGCGGAGATACGTTGGTTTGGGTATCTTCTTTGTAAACTCGACATTCCACTTCCATCTCCACCTCTAATCTTCTGTGATAACCAGTCCGCTATTTACCTGGCTCGTAACCCGGTGTTCCACGCACGCACTCGTCATATTGAGATAGATTATCACTTTGTTCGGGAGTAGCTCGTGCAGGGTGTCTTACGTGTGCAATTTATTCCCTCCGTTCGTCAACTGGCCGACATTTTCACGAAGGGTCTCTCTTGTGAGCAATTTCAGCTGTTGTGTTCCAATCTCAAGCTCTATTCTGTGCCGTTTCGATTGCGGGGGTGATAGCTGACGATTCTCTTGCATGTATAGTCTTGGTAAAATAAGAATTCTTTACAGTACATTCCTTATTCACACTGGTTTCCTTTGTTGCAAAGGTTTCCTTATTGTACCAAGTCTTGCGACTCAAGACATAATCTGTACATATATTAGATCAATGCAACAATCCGACTCAAGTCGGTATCCATTCTTTCACTTCCTAGGACTAGATTCAGAATTGACATGAAAGATGACAAATATGGAAAATAAAAGCTTCTGATAGTAACATCTGTGAAAATTGTATATTGTCGGCTTGGTTGGCATTCCTTTTAATTTGTTTAGACTTTTGTACAAATCATCATCTAAGTTATCTCACTCTATCTGTTGTCTTCAGATATCTATATATATTCCTTTTGTAACGAACCGAGCCCGAAGTCTAGTCCGCCACGCATAGCCCACACACTGGCTCACTAAGCACCTGAGTCAACTGGTCTGCCATAAGCCACCCAAAAATTCATGGATAGGTTGGTGCCCAGTGTAGTGGGTAGTCACTTATAAGCCCAAAGAATCGGCACCCTGGGCGATGTGTTCCAACACATTTTTGGTCGGGACCCGCTCTGATACCATTTATAACTACCTGAGCCCAAGCTCGGTCCGTCACTCATAGCTCATGACCCACTAAGCACCTAGGTCAACTGGCCCACCACAAGCCACCTAAAAGTCCATGGATAGGTTGGTGCCCAGTGGTAGTGGGTGGCCACTTATAAGGCACACACAAGTCTCATATCTACCCGATGTAGGATATCATAATCATAACGCCCGATGCCCGGTTCGCCATGCATAGCCTACACACTGGTCCACTAAGTACCTGGGTCAACTGGCCCACCACAAGCCATCCAAAAGTCTATGGATATGTTAGTGCCCAGTAGTAGTGGGTGGCCACTTATAGTCACACATCTACCCGATGTGAGATATATATCACAATCTCCCCCACTTGATATTGTGATATCTCACATCAGGTAGATATGAGATTGTGTGTGCCTTATAAGTGACCACTCACTACCACTATCACTGGGCACCAACCTATCCATGAAATTTTGAGTGGCTTGTGGTGGGCTAATTGACCCAGGTGCTTAGAGGGTCAGTGCGTGGGCTATGCGTGGCGGACCGGGCTTCAGACTCGAGTCGTTACAAATGCTATCAAAGTGGGTCCTGGTCGGAAATGTGTTGGAACACATCGCCCGGGGTGCCGATTCTTTGGACCTCCTTTGGGTCTTGAAGAGGACGTCAAGGATTTAAGTGGGGGAGATTGTGATATCCCACATCGGGTAGATGTGAGACTTGTGTGTGCTTTATAAGTGACCACCCACTACCACTGGGCACCAACTTATCCATGGACTTTTGGGTGACTAACTTGTAGTGGGCCAATCGACCCAGGTGATTAGTAGACCAGTGCGTGGACTATCGTGGCGGACCGAACTTCGAGCTCGGGTTGTTACACCTTTGGCAGTATATCTTATATTTTGTCTTATTTTTCGAGTTTTTCAAAAGCAAAGCAAACATGATCCAGCATAACTTTTGGAATAGACAATACAACAATCATATAATCTATAGATCTTTTTTAGATTAAGATGTTTAAGAAAGGAAAATAGTGAAAAATAAAAGTTACTTACCATTTCTAATGTAAACCCCCTCTGGCCGGAAAATCATCTGGAATTCTTCCTTCCACACTAAAAACAACTACTCCTTCTCCCAATTCTTCAACTGGTGCAGAGTTGCTCTACAAGTAAAACACGACACAATTTAGCCATTTTGCCTGTGTGTGTGTGTGTGTGTGTGTGTGTGAGAGAGAGAGAGAGAGAGAGAGAGAGAGAGAGAGAGAGAGAGAGTTGAGCTACCATGTATTGAGATGGGAGGACAGCATAAGGCTAGCTTTACCTGAGATGGGAGTATAGTCTCATCGACAAATTCAAACACCGAATGAACAAAGGCATCTAGTAATTCGACAGATGTGTTCTTTATTGTCGTGGAAACGTCGATTCTCATCGAAAGTTGTTGCAAGTCATTCAGCAATGGCTGCTCATCACATTCAAATTTTCTTTGTCAGACGTTCTCAAGTAAAATACTTTTCCAAATCTTCACAACTTAACCCTATTAGCCCTTATATTATGTGCTAGAATAACACACAGACGAACCGAACGACATGCATGTAAAGCAGTTAATTCAGATGGACAAACAGACGAATAGATGGATAAAGAACGCACAGACATAGGGAGAGAGAGAGAGAGGACGAGATGCAAAATGTGTATGTAAACCTAAAAACACACGAAGAGATCGATAGATAGAGAGGAAGATTAATTACCTTGAAAGAAGAGGCAAGAGAGGTCTTGAAATGATGGAATTTAGAGATAGAAGGCTTCTGAATAGAAGAATTCACCTGAAATACATTTCTACAAGTCGCCATCTCTATGATCCCCTATCTTTCTCTCTCAATATCTATCTATCTACTTCTCTCATTTTTCTTGTTTTGAACTTATACAGATATAGCCAAAAAAAAAAAATTAACACTAACAGCTATAAAGTAACAATATTGTTTTTAATTTTTTAAATCCTATTTTCATTTCTTGTTTTCTTGTTTTCTTCTTTTCTAACTTTTTGATGTAGCGGAAGCCCTATAAAGTAACAATATTGTTTTTAATTTTTTAAATCCTGTTGAGGTCTAAACCTACCACGATTTAAGCATTAATTCTCATTGATTTAAAAAAATACCAAAAATTGGAGAAAAGAAGTCAATATTATAAAACGGCAAAATCAAATTGATAATCTATTACATCGAGGACCTTTATATAGACTAATAAAAACTTGATGCCCAAAAAAAAACATCTTATTCTAAATTACCAAAATACTTTTTTTTTTAATTTTTGAAACATAAATTACCAAAATACTCTAGATACTAAAATAGTAAAAGAGAAACATTCTTTAAATACTACGTAAAACATTAATACCTAATTAAACTTCCTTATTATTATTATTATTATTATAATTTTTAATTTTTTTAAAAAAACTAGATCTTAATATCAATATGTTGTTTGGACTTCTAATTACTCTGACGAATAATTCTTGGATCAGGCTTGGACTTGCTACTGCATCACTTTTTGATCATTGAAACTACAACAAACTTTATCCAAACTCATCACACAAGATAGAGAGATTACTAGTTGTACATAAAATATTTCAAACTCGATGTCAGACTACATCAGTCAAAACAGCAAGTCAACTTACAAAAATGTTACATGCTTGTCCAAATCTCTTTTCCGATGGCTAGCAGAACAATGAATTTATCTGGTTCCTCCACTTAACAAAACAAAGCCCCATGCAAGCCCACATAATACTAATAGTATGAGAAAGTCACGGCCATGGCCAACATGCAATAAAATTAGTGATAAGAAATGTTCAAAACAGCGACATCTCTGTTAAATTACTCTATCTGTTCCGTCTAAAGAGTTCATTTTTAAAAAGTCTAATAATTAAGAAAAATATAAATAACATTGTAATTAGTCATAACTACAAAAATAATTAAGTATAATTAATATGTTAATACCACATGTGAAAAGTAAAATTATAAAATTATAAAAATTGTAAGCACAATTTTTGAAAATTGACTCCTTATATAAAACATCTTAAAATAGAATAGTAACAGACGCGATACGTTCAAAACAAACAAATTACAAGTTACTAGCAGATGCGATACGTTCCAATTAATTAACATGTTCAACTAATTGCAAAAAAAAAAAAAAAAATTAAAATTAACATTGTCAACGAAAGACTACTGTTGATACAATGTTATAATTAACGAGGACTAGGCAATGGGTAATTATTTATGTTGTCGTCCAATGAAGTCCCATGACACATAGCAACCAACAAAATGGCATCAATGGAATATATACACTTTGAAGATACCATATGCTAACTTTCAACGAAGTTTAATATGTTAACCAACCTCATATATTACTAGTTACTCGAGAATTGCAACTCTAGGGTTCTTCCGAGAAAATCAGACAACTTGGAACTAGCACCATGCATGTCGTTGTTCGAGACTGTCAAAATGTTGTGTACGTATAAATATAGAGTAATGCAATGGGTACCTAAAAAATATTAAATTATTTTGCACTAGCTGATGTGGTACAAAAAACAAAATTAAAAATCATAATTAATGCATCATATCAGCTGCCACATTAGCTGATACATCATTTAGTGCAAAAAATTTAGTACTCTTTAGATACCCATATATTTTATTCACTTCCTTGATGACTAAAATACTAAAATACCCTTATTCCTTGATGACTATGTATCCACTATGATATTTCTTATTCACTTCTCTTTTTTTTTTTTTTTCTTTTTGAAAATTATAAAATATGAGATAATTATTGTTCATTAAAATAATGAAATTGATTAAAAAAATTAAAATATGACTTTTATAATTAGTTTTCTTTCTCTTTTCTGTCTCTATCTGCCTTCTTCCCCCACCGTTCTCTCTCTTTTCCTCCTCCTCCTCTTGTTCTTCACCCACCCCCTTCTCTCTGTGCATGACAAGAAACAAATCTCCATCTCAATTCTCGCCATTGAATTACAACTCAAATCACAAATCCTGTTTTTGTGATTCAATCAAAGAAAGAGTCATGGCTACACCTTCCTGTAATTGTGGCCTCCATCCTGAAAAATCTCCCTTTTTTTTTATTTTTATACAAAAAAAATCCTCTTTTTTCGAATTTTTATACAGAAAAATAAAGAAAAGAAAGATTGGAAAAGAAGGGGGATCAGATTAGAGAGCAAGAGATATAAAACTCAAGATCAGAGAATCATACCCAACCCCCATATTGTTCTGTGGTACAAAACACATACACAAATGATTTTCTTCCTCTGTAAAACAACACGATATCCTCTTCAACATCATCCAGATACCATTAATAAGGTTGAAGCCCTACTACCAGATCACATCACAAAGACTCGTTACAACTAAATCTACGATATCATCAAATCTAATCCAAACAAAAACAAAAAAAATGAGATTTTTCATTATTTTTCCCCAAATTTCGAAACAAAATTTAGTGTGAGGCCGGTGCTGAGTCAACTCAAGCGGAGGAAAATCAGCGGCGACTCCGAGTTGGTAAGGCGGGTTTGGAATAAGAACGAGGTGGAGCTGTCGCTTTCGTTGTTTTGCGTGGAGTATTACAAGAGGCTGTTGAGCGGTGGTGGGAGGCTTGGCAGTGATTCCCCGGCGTCGTCGCTTAAGTTTCTGTGCAAGGCTGTGAATGTTCCATTCTAACTTTTTGGTATGGCGGTACGCATAAGAGAGAAGAGAGAGGAGAGAGAAGATAGAAGACTATTATTTCTCAAGGAAGAGAGAAGACAATTTTCAGAAGGAAAAAAGAAAGAGAAATAAATAGGAAATATCATAGTGGATACACAGTCATCATGGAATAAGGGCATTTTGGTTTTTTAAAATAAAAGATAACGTTTCTGTTAATTCTCGTCAGTTGAAGATAACGTTTCTGTTAATTCTCGTCAGTTGGGCGACTAAACGTAAGTCCAAATGTTCAGTTCAAGTGCCACAATAGGAAATATCATAGTACTAGAATCTAATCAGGAAAACGTTGCAAGTTCAGGGACCAAATTGTATATTAATCCTTTAGAAAACCCAGTTGCGTTTTAAAACGGTAAAATTTTCAACTTATTCCCAAAACGCAAGTTTTTTAAAATGCTGTTAAAAAGCGTTTAAAAGTGGTATTCCAAATGCGTTTATAAGAAAAAAGTGGTGTTTTAAAAAATTTGGATTTTTAAAATGCAGCTTTTTTAAAATGCAGATTATTTAAAATCCTAAATTTTTAAAATGCAGGTTTTTTCTTTATAAACGCATTTGAGATACTATTTCAAAATGCAGTTTTTTTTCTAACAATGTTTTAAAATCTGTGTTTTAGGAAAAAGTTAGAAATGCAGGTTTTGTTCTTTAGTTTGTTCCTGGCAGTGTATTGTTTAATCTATGTAGTGTACTAGTTAATCAAGGTTGATAAATTCAGGAAAAACAACAAAATTATTACGAAGATAAATAAATAAAGAGAAAATTAGAAAAAAAAAATAATTTTGCATGGAACATGTTCCCTTACTTGAATAATTTTTATTTAATAAACAAAAGTGATTATTAAGATATTACCACATTATACACAAAGCAGCAACTTACTATTTTATCTCCACCCCAGAACTGCAGAAATAGTGCAATCTACATTGACAAACTTTTATACACCAAGTCCCAAAACTCACATGCCTTATTACAAACCGAACATACCATAACCAGCAACGAAGAAACACTAACATATCCATGAGCTGAAAGCGGACATGTGCGAACAATAACCAAGCCATTCAAAGAGGATCCGTAGCCATGTGCCATAATACACCTTCATTTGTAGAAGAGAAAGCCGCCGATAGACTGAATTATTGAGCTTGTTGAGAACACTCCCAACCGGTACTTCATGCTCATCACTCATCATCGTTTAATTGCCACCTTGTAAGTAGTTTATTTTGCGGTCATTTTCACTTTCTTCAATGCCGCTCAACCCCACATGTTAGTTGAGTTTTTGTATTAGGTAGAATGTAACCTGAAGCTCCTATCTCCTTATAGTTAAGAGCTTATAGGCATGAAAACTCCATGAAAACCATATGGCACTCTACTTGGCAGTGTAACTATAGCAACTGGCTTACTCGAGAACTTCTTTGCATCAATTATGTAAACCTGGAAAGATTAATCAAAATGTTTAATGAAACAAACTAATAATTAACTACACAAGCATAAACAGAAATCAACTTAGGCTAGTTATAAGGTCAAGTTAACTCACTTGAGAGACATTACTATGTTCATTATGGACAAATGTGATAATCCAACCATCGTCTTCTTCTAGACCTCCAAATTTAGGGACAAAAGCAGCTCCTGAGAAGAAGGTGTTTGTCGGGAACTTATGATACTCAACCTTTACGAAATCTCCATTTTTCTTCTCTCCCTAGTAGACATAAGTCAAAGGTGAGCACAATAAGGGAATGACAACCTAGCCATTTGTTGTAACCAACAAGTTGTGATCCATTTGTTGTTTGTTCAAAATATATATAGGTTTGTTCAAAAAAATAAAATGGTTGGAACAAATGATTCCAACAAATGTCGAAGTGTCATTCCTAGCACGATAATGGATATAACCATAAGAAAACAGGATAAATGTGAAGGGGCATATATATTACCAGAGAACAATTATGATCTGGTTCTTGAAAATGTAGCTTGGCTAGTCCTCCGTATTTAGCCATGCCTAAAATTGAATACAATATTTATTTAAAGAAAGTGAGCTATGTTTGTAACTCATAACTAGTTTCTGTTGTCCAAATAATTAAAAAGGTTCGATTTATAAAATCTTGACATAAGCTTTTCACAGAAAGGAGAGAGGATAATATTCATTGTTGTTACCTGAAATAGAGCTCGCTTCCGAATCCACAAGCTGGGTGTACCCATATTTGTTTTTAAGACCAGTAAATTTCTCATTGATCATTGGAAAATCCATAGAAAACTCGGTTCCAGTGAGATTCCTTTCTTTCACCTCTCGAGTTTTCATGTTCAATCTCCATTCATAAGCACGGGAGAAAAATAACCTGTCTGGATATGAATTCTGTCCATTTTCTTCTTCATTGACTAAGTTAATGTGCTTAAAACCTTTAGAAAACCACTCAAACTTATTCAGCCCTAGGTCAGGTCCAGGTATAACTGATTCACGAGCTCTACATGCCCACACTATAACCTGTTCTTCCTCATCCAAAAATTCAAGACAGGGTTTTGTTTTAGTTTAACAAATAATTAAGATATTTATAAATTTATTATTGGAATAATCTTATAAGTGCATACCTCGTCCCCATCCTCAAAACAATTGAGAATATGGAATACACTACTTGTTTCCACTTCAAACCACTTAGCGGAGTTAGCATCACCATAACGTGGCATCACTCCAATCCTTGCATATGCTTTTCTATTGTACCTTATTAATCTACAGTGTGAGAGAAATTTCAAATTACAATGAAAATTTATTTTTCAAGTGTTTAGTAACTTGATGATACTTTCAGGAATCAAGAATGAAATATATATACTCACGGGCCTCCTTTCAGAAGTCGATATATGTCTATTATCAATGGAAAGTCTAGGATCACATTGTACCTACAAAACCAAGAAATTTTGATTAATTTTCTCTCTAAACAAAGAATATATAGAAACTTATAATCTAAGTTATTAGGTTTGCTACAATATTTTACCTTTGTGTAACCCCAATATCATGAATAAGGCTACACCTTTGGAACATAAGATCTGTCTTATGAACTAATTTGCTTCCGTCAGCTATAGAAAGATGAACTTAAGCATATTAGATATTTTCTTGAAATTTGCAATGTTTTCTTTGATGTTTTTATTATGTGTAAGATTTCATCACATTAATATTAACTAATCTCTTGAAGTGAAAAAGAAATGTAAAACATAAATAAATAAATAAATAAATAAATAAAAGAAGCAAAAGACAATACCTGAGATGACACCCAATTCAAAGAAGGGTTTCTTTGGATCAACTCCCATGATTACTAGCTCTCCAGAACCTGGGGCTTTCTATATATGGCATGCCATTAAAATCAGTTTCGCAAAATACAATCAAACTTTAGAGTGGATGTTTTATAACTAACTAGCTTAAATATGGTTAATTTACCTTTGGGTGGCTAGTGAATGGCCGATTCCAAGTTCCGTTGATATCCCAAGTTCTTAATCTTTGTAACGTTTTGATATCAATCTCTTGAGGCAAGTCGCTCTCAGCAATTGAGTAAAACTTTCCTGAGTGCTCGAAGATGTTAGTATTGCTCACGACTTTGTTTACTGTCCCAAATCTCATCTGACATGTTGAAAAAGAAAAAGAAAAATAAATGTTGACCATCTAAAGCAAATTAAAGACAATGCGCGATCAGAAACCATGCATGATCGGCGGTTTTTAATTGCAATTTTGTGATATGCAACGGTCGCTGTGTGAATTGGTTACTGTAGCCATGAAGTTTTTATTTTTTTAAAGATAGCCATGAATTTTTTTTGAACTATAGAAAATCACTAAAATTCAATGATACAAATATATTAATAGTATAATGTTGTCCTTTGAGTGCTTCTAATGGTTTTTAAGCACCATCTAAAATATTAAGTCAAGTTTCATTTGTTTATGGTACATTGAATTGAAGTGAATGAAATTATTCTTTTCTATTCACTTTTACAAATGATTGAAATTTGCAGCAATTCATGTACCAATTTAGAAAGAAAAAAAAAATTTGTTGTAATTCATTTGAAACTAACCAAAACTGAGAGAGAAAGAGTATCTGAGAAAGAGGATGAAGAGAAGATCATACAAAAAAAAGAATTAAAATAGATAACGGCGCTGTTTTGAAGGCTTATAAATTTCTAGTAAAGTAACAGTGTTTCCAAAAGAATTAAAAAATAAAAAAATTATAAGCCTCCAGAGTGGCTTCTTCTTTTTTTTCGTTTTTAAGCTACAATAGATCAATCTACCATGCTTTCAATACATACCAAATTTAGTAGGAAAGCTGTCAAAATAGCCATAGAATCTCCTTCAGCTGCAGGAAGAAAGCACGGCTTATTTCTCTTTTTCTCCAACTTGAATGTTTCTGTTTCCACATATCTATTGTTGTAGCAGATAGTCCAGCTACCATCAGTTGTTTTCTTTAGATACAAAGCATGAAGCATTCCTTCTCCTTCTACCCATATGTGACTTGATCTTCCAAAGATTGACTTTGTCAGCTTAAATCCTCCGAATAGAGGGTTTGGGCCTGCATTTGGAAGAACAGATTCAATTTAGTACCTATTGGATATAAAAAATTTCAAACAAAGTATCCGGTTTAGAAATTCGGCTACATCATTTAATCTTTCCTTGTACTTAGTCGAAGTTTAGTACATAAAAAACAAGAAGAAAAGACGGCGTAAAGTCAAGAGATCGATTTGCATTTCAAGAAAGTTACCTTCTTCCTAGGACAAGATTCAGAATTGACATGAAAGATGACAAATAAAAGCTTCTGATAGTAACATCTGTGAAAATGGTATATTGTCGGCTTGGTTGGTATTATTTAGTTTGTTCTAATCTTAAGCTTTATAATAATTCTTGTAGTTCATTCCTTTTAATTTGCTTAGACAACTTGTACAAATCATCATCTAAGTTATCTCACTCTATCTGTTGTCTTCGGATATATTTTCTCTAATTTTTCGTGTTTTTCCAATTCTAGTCCACATCAACAAGTTCTTTCCCATCTGCTCCAGAAATGTCAAAAGCAAAGCAAAAGGATCTTTTTTAGACTTTGTACAAATCATCATCATCTCAGTCTATCTGTTGTCTTCGGATATATATATCCTTTGGCAGTATATCTTATATTTTGTCTTTTTTTTTCGAGTTTTTTCGATTTGCTCCAGAAATGTCTAAAGAAAAGCAAACAGGATGCAGCATAACTTTTGGAATAGTCAATACAACAATCTATAATCTATTGATCTTTTTTAGATAAAGATGTTTAAGAAAGAAAAATAGTAAAATTTAAAAAAGAAAAGTTACTTACCATTTCTAATGTAAACCCCCTCTGGAAAATCATCTGGAATTCTTCCTTCCACACTATTAACAACTACTCCTTCTCCCAATTCTTCAACTGGTGCAAAGTTGCTCTACAAGTAAAACACGACACAATTTAGCCATTTTTCCTCTGTGTGTGTGTGTGTGTGTGAGAGAGAGAGAGAGAGAGAGAGAGAGAATCCGTTGAGCTACCATGTATTGAGATGGGAGGACAGCATAGGGCTAGGTTTACCTGAGATGGCAGTAGAGTCTCGTCCACAAATTCAAACACCGAATGAACAAAGGCATCTAATAATTTGATAGATGTGTTCTTGATTGTCTTGGAAACATCGATTCTCATCGAAAGCTGTTGCAAGTCATTCAGCAATGGCTGCTTATCACATTCAAATTTTCTTTGTCGTCAGACGTTCTCAAGTAAAATACTTTTCCAAATCTTCACAACTTAACCCTATTAGCCCTTATATTACGTGCTAGAATAACACACAGACGAACAGAACGACATGCATGTAAAGTAGTTAATTCAGATGTACAAACAGATGAGTAGATGGATAAAGAACGCACAAACATATTGCGAACTGTGTATGTAAACCTAAAAACACACGAAGAGGTCGATAGATAGAGAAGAAGATTTACCTTGAAAGAAGAGGCAAGAGAGCTCTTGAAATGATGGAAGTTATGGGTGGAAGGCTTCCGAATAGAAGAATTCACCTGAAATACATTTCTACAAGATCCCATCTCGCTCCCTATCTTTATCTCTCAATATCTATCTATTTCTCTCTTTTTTCTTGTTTCGAACTTATATAGATATATATAAAACTAAACTTAACACTACACCCAGGACGGCTTTACCTAAATTGGACCTTAAGCATGAGTGAATGAAAATCAAAATTAAGGCTTGATTCAATTAGCTTTATAACTATTCAACTTTTTATTTATTTAACTATTCAATTAAGGCCTAATTTTGAGATGCAAAGTTGTTAACTAATTTTTCATATTTTAATTTTTCTAATATTTCTTTTTCAATTGATAGCATTGTCAATCCATTTAATCTTTCTATTACACATATTTCAAATTAAACTTGAGCACAAAAAAATTACTATTAAAATTTAAAATATTCAAACAAAATAAAGTAAACTAATTTAAATTAATAGAGAGTGATAGAACCTGATTTATGGAATCCGTTGTATAAAGGTAGGAAAACTTGAACTCTTGCCCAAATTGATGCAAATTAAAATTCCAACAAATTAATTCTAAACTTGAAAAACCTTCCGGCCTTTGAAATCAAGTGCAAGATTGAAACTATAAATCTCAAAATTGAGAAAGATAGAGAAAAAGATTTGGAGAAACAATATATTATTGTTTGCTTATTTTTGCTTTTTTTCTTTTGAGTGTCGAATTATACCGCAGAGAAGTGGCTACCTTTTTTTGGAACCCTAAATTAAATCGAATCTAATTACTAATGAGTTTAAGTTTAGTTGATTTGGATTTTTTTTTTTCCTAACTCCAAAACAATGGAAACTTTTTATTTTTCACTAGCTGTTATCACTTAATAAAGGAAAATTTTTATTTTCGTTGAAACTTTCCTCCGTGGCCTAATAAAGTGGATTGAATATATGAAGTCATTAAATCTTTTTGCTTCATAATAATGAAAAATATGTTTATAAAACAAGAACTAAAAAAAATCTAGTCTACACCTATAAAAACGAATACTCCCTCCGGCCCTAAATTATTGTCTTGTTTGACCCGACACACGAATTAAAAAAAATTAACTTGATTATTAATTTTAATATGGTGTGTAGTTTATTTTAATGTCCATGTGTATGTGGCCCATAATAAAGTAAGGAGTAAAAATAAGGGTAAAATAGTAAAAGTGATGTCCTAAAAAGAAGAGTTTCAAACAAGATAATTATTTAGAGACAGACAAAAAAAAAAGTAAGACAATAATTTAGGGACGGGAGTATGTTTTAGTCCTTTGTTAGTTGGAGCATCTTATGAATATTAAACATTTATGAACATTTTCAAAGTTTATGTTTCACGGGTACTTTCTAATTTGTTTGACAACTTAAACTTGGAATATTCCTATTTGTGTACAATTATTATTAAAAGTTTTTATTTTTATTTTTATTTTTTATTTGTACTGGTGATAGGGCACAATGTGAAAACCATCCTAACTTAACAATTTTTTTTTATAGCGCGTAAGAGAAATATTATAATTTTTTTATTTTTTATGGAGTATTATTTTATTTTTTGAGAAACTAAGGACAATTTATAGGTTAAGGTAGAGAAAGTGAACTCTTTTCTTTTTCTCTTTTATAGAAATTAAATTGAAAAATACTTTTTTTGAGATCGCGAAAGTATTTCCATGTAATTATATTCTCATAAATGACTTAGAAATCTGACACATGTCAAACGGAGAATGCTCGTCAATCCATTGGGAGTATGGTTAACACTTAAATCTTAGAACGAGAGTTGGTCTAACGAGTGAAAGGGGCTCTAGTCACTTAAATATAAAATGTTTTAATTTTGAGCCTTTGTGCAAGCAGAATGCATCCTTGGGAGAAGTCATTGCATCGTCTAATAGTGCTTCGATATCTATGCAATTGGTGCGTTATTACACGACATCACCCTAATAACACGACATGACCGTCCATTAATTAACTTATCCGATACCAATAGAGATATACTCATATTCATATGTTGATACTGAAAGTTTTGCAGCGTATGATATTCAAAGACTTTGCACAGCGTGTGAATGTGATTATATATATATATATATATATATATATATATCACTAACCATTAATGGTTATTACACCGTTCGTTTCAAAATAAGTGTCGTTTTAGAGTTGTCCACACATATTAAGAAATTTTGTTGGTTGACAAATAAACTCTTATTAAATATTCTTAATTTTTGTGTTAGGAGTAGTTGGAAAGATAAATTAGGAGGAGATAACTATTGTGAAAAGATAAAGTATTTAATGAAGAGATGATTAATTGTTGGGACTTATTAGGAGAAGAGAATAGTAAATTAGGCAAAAACATGCATTATAAACCTAAAATGACACTTGTTTTGGAACAAATTTTTTTAGCTAAAAAGACACTTATTTTGAAACGGAGGGGATATTATTATCATTCGTTAGATCAAAAATCAAATACTAAATTTATTAATTAGTTGAAAAATATAATTAATACAAGTAGGTGAGTCATTTAATACAACTAATCTCAACCTTTGATTTTTAATTGAATGTTAAATGTTGATTTGATCTATATTCATTTTGACTTTTAACTATAGGAAGTGGATTATTTAAGCAAAACGCAAAGTGTAGTTGATTTTAGTCTGTTTCTTCCCATCCTAGCTAGTTTCATTTCTTGTTTTCTTCTTTTCCAACTTTTGATAATTGAAACTACATCAAAACTCGTCACACAAGAGACAGAGAGATTACATGTTGCACATAAAATATTTCAAACTCGATGTCAGATTACATCAATAAATTAAAACAAACAGCAAGTGAACTTACAAAAATGTTACAGGCTTGTCCAAATCTCTTTTCCAGCTAACAAAACCCCATGCAAGCCCACAGAAAACTAATAGAGAAAGTCACGGCCATATTGGCCAACTTGCAATAAGATTAGTGATAAGAAATGTTCAAAACAGCGATATTAATTTCTGTTTAATCACAAGCTAGCTAGCTAGAGTAGTCAAATGCCAGCTCTCCGTCAGTTTCATCCAACACAAGGAGGAATTATAAAAGAGTAAACCAATGAGCAACGCGACGTCTATCCTTTCATTCCAAAGTTTTGAATCAAAACTGACAAATTACAAGTTACTAACAGACGCGATACGTTCGAATTAATTAACATTCTCAATTAATTGCAAAAACATTGTCAACGAAAGACTAGTGTTCATACAATGTTATAATTAACGAGGACAAGGCAGTGGGTAATTATTTGTTTGTATTGTGGTCCCAATCAAGTCCTATATATGTCACTATATATAGCAACCAACAAAATGGCATCAATGGAATATCTACACTTTGAAGATACCATAGCGTGTCACGCCCTGCACCATTTCAAGAGGTTTACCATGGGTGCCTGCTTGACGACCATGCGAGATCAAGTTAAATGGTTCAGAATGGCATGGAGCACTCGTGCTAGAATAATCTGAAATTTTGTAGAGTATTCTGGAGTCCTCTAGTTTGTCCTAGAGTACTCTGAAATGTTTTAGAACTTGGTTGAATATTCTTGTATATAGTAGAGTGTAGTAGAGTATTCTAGAATAGGTTAGAATATTAAAAAGATGCATGAATATTACAGATATGTATAGAATATTCGGGAAGCTTTAGAGTTGAGGAGGTAGGAGCCTATAAACAGGTGGTGCCTCATTTGTAGCGATGCACCTTAGAAATCAAGTTATAAACATTTATCTACTTCTTTGGTCTTTCGAGAGTTCTCTTCTTTCCAAATTGGTGCCTTCAAATAGGTGTGAGTTCCCCAGCCGTGGGATCACCAGTTGGCACCTGAGGGTGGTTGGCTAGGAAGGGCGGAGTAAGGTTGACTAATGCAAACGGACCTATCTTAGTGCCGCACGGATTGGGTAGAGTTGGGGCTAAAACTCTAAGTCCGTGACAATAGGCTAACTTTTAACGATGTTTAATATGTTAACCAGCCTTATATATTACTAGTTGCTCGAGACTTGCAACTGTAGGGTTCTTTCGAGGAAATCGGACAACTTGGCGCTAGCACCAGGCATGTCGTTGTTCGAGACTGTCAAAATACTGCATATAAATATAACAATGCATTTATTATTGTTGAGAAATTAAACTTACATCTAATAAAAATCAAGCCTTGTAAACTAGTAATAAGATTTTGGGGTCACACTTCTAATAAGTCAATTCATTTTAGAACACATTTGCACGCTTAAACGGCATTCGTATTTACCAATATGGGTATATCATCTCAACAGATGATCGTTATATAAATATATTAGTACAAGTTGCATTCCTGAGATTTATTTGAGAAAAGTGTCATTGGCAGCTGTTAGAATATATGATTCCAGGCAATGGGCGCGCAAGTGAGACAGAAAGTTGGGCTCGAGCGGCCGCACCATGCGGTCGCCCAGCCGCGCCACTCAAGACAGAGCGGCTATCCCGCGCTGTTTCCTGGTGTACGAGCTTTTCTTTTTTGTTTTGTATTTAGGGTTATGTCTTGTATCTAATACTCCCTCCGTCCTTAAATTATTGTCATGTTTGACCCGACATACGGATTAAGAAAAAACAATTGACTTGATTATTAATATTAGTATAGTGTGTAGTTTCTTTTAATGTCCATGTACACGTGACCCATAATTAAAGTAAGAAGAAAAAGTAAGGGTAAAGTAGTAAAAGTATTGTCTTAAAAAGAAAATTTTCAAACAAGACAATTATTTTGCGACAGACAAAAAAGGAAAGGAAGATAATAATTTAGGGACAGAGGGAGCATATAAATTGTAACCCTAAAACGTGTACAAGGTTAACATATCAATATAGGACAGTGATAAACCGCAAATACTCTCTCTTCTTCCAATTCTCAATTGTTTGATCATTGATTATTACTCAATTTTATTGTTTGCTTGCTTCCGCTGTCACACAACAGCAACTATTTCCTCCATTCCTAAATTATTGTTCAATTTGACTTTTGTTAGTCAAATTGAACTGTTTTTTGAATTAAAATTTAACGTATATTTTTTAATTGTTTTCAAAATCATATAAAATGTAAATAGTAATATTTTTTTGGTACTTCGAATTACGTATTTTATAATTTTGAAAAAAAATAAAAAAATTAAACTTCAAATTTTCATTAAAAAATTGTGAGTTTGACTAAAAAGTCGACCAAGAGAATAACTTAGGAACTGAGGGAGTATTAGGAACGAGAATTGAATAAGTGAGTATGAAAAATCATTTTTATTTCCCAACGAGAATGGGAATGCTAATTATACAATGGTGCCTGTTGTGAACACAAAAAATGAAATCAAATAAAAGGGAAAAATATGTCTTCCACTCTGCTCGTCAAATCCGCGAGAAAGAGAGGTCGGCGAGAAATTAAGAAAGGTTGACTGTGAGAGAGAGAGAGAGAGAGAGTAAGTAGCACAGAGAACAGTAGGCTTAGAGTTTGGGGAAGGGACGAGGCTTCAAAATGAGGGTGTGTATAATCAGTTTGCTTAACGGCTACGGACATGCGGCAGTTCACGTTCATGTGCGAAATTCACTGGGTTTATGATGCCGACAATCAAGCCTTGAAATTTCTGGAACGTTTGGATTGCGTACGTGGAAAGGGGCATAACTTTTGACTCCGAATGAATTATGGGGTCCATAATATATCAAATCGAAGCTCTTTCCGAATACTTTAAAAATCACTGGGCTTACCCCCTGACGCGTTCGTTTTTAGGGCAAAAAACGTCATTTAGTCCATGTTATGAGGCTCGGAAGTTTTAGAGTCAGTTTTGGTCAAATGTCTTTTTGTTTATTTTTGCCTTTTGGGTTTTGGGTCCTTCAAATACATTGTTTGATGTTTTTGGGTAATTTTGCCATTGTTAAACATTAAACTTTTCAATCCAATTCGTGATATTCTCTGAATCTTTGTGAATTGTTGCCCAAAAATGCGGTAGGTTGTAAACCTCAACGCGAGTTTGGAAGATCAACGTTCGGTAGTCGTGTACGATCTCAACGACGTTGATTCTATCGTTACTCTCTCTAAAGTTTCCGCTACGTCAGTTTACTTGCACCATTTTAGTTTAAACTATTGTAATTTAAAATCAGCAACAAAAAATTGCAACTATGCATAACAAAAATACTACTCCCTCCGTCTCTAAATTATTGTCTTGTTTGACCTAACACACGGATTAAAAAAAACAATTGACTTGATTATTAATATTGATATAGTGTGTTGTTTCCTTTAATGTCTATGTGTATGTAGCCCATAATTAAAATAGAGACAACAAGTAAGGATAAAATAGTAAAAGTGATATCTTAAAAAAAATTTCAAACAAGATAATTATGTAGAGACGGACAAAAATGAAAAGCAACACAATAATTTAGGGACTTGATATACAACAACTTGATAAATGATTCTCTTGCATTGTCCCGAAAGTTTAAACAAAACAATAAACTAATTCTCTCTCTCTCTCTCTCTCTCTCTCTCTCTCTCTCTCTCTCTCTCTCAGTTGTTTTTGTCTGCTTTTGAAACAAAGTTCGCAACATCTTTAGTCATCTGAGTTCAAGACCAGTCATCTTTAGTCATCTTGGTTTGAAGATTCTCAACCCACTGAACATAGATATATAACAAACTGTTCAATCATATTCTCAACTAATTAAATAAAGTAAGTTCATCTAGGTATATACATATTCACGACAGGAAAATATATTTAGATGAACCTACAAATTAAATATCAAGATTCTAAGAAAACAAATCAAGCCTTCTACTTACTACTTACTAAAGCTTCTTGCCGACTTAATGGCAAACAATTTAGTCATATTCTCAGTACTTTAAACAAAGTAATACCATCTAGGCAAGGAACACAGTAAATTACGATCATATGACTTTGTAACAAAATAAATCAAGATCAATATACCACGAAAGTGAATGATAAAGAGGCAGGGGCACAAACAAATGTGTGATTAGAGTCGACTTTGGTTCATCAATTGGTGTTTCGATATATTAATTTTAAAAAATATATATATGAAAGTAGATATAATGGAAGTCTGAATATAATAAATAACCTCATTTTAGTGATTCACTCATCATCGGTTTGGCTCAACACCAATTGCTAGTTGAGTTTTTGTATTACTTAGACTCTAGCCAGAAGCTCCTATCTCCTTATAGTTAAGAGCTTATAGGCATGAAAACTCCATGAAAACCATATGGCACTCTACTTGGCAGTGTAACTATAGCAACTGGATTACTCGAGAACTTCTTTGCATCAATTATGTAAACCTGGAAAGATTAATCAAAATGTTTAATGAACAAACTAATAATTAACTACACCAGCGTAAACAGAAATTAACTTAGGCTAGTTATAAGGTCAAGTTAACTCACTTGAGAGACATTACTATGTTCATTATGGACAAACGTGATAATCCAACCATCGTCTTCTTCAAGACCTCCAAATTTAGGGACAAAAGCAGCACCTGAGCAGAAGGTGTTTGTCGGGAACTTATGATACTCGACCTTTATGAAGTCTCTATGTTGTTTCTCTCCCTAATATATAAGTTAGATGTGAGCACAACATTGTTCTTCTATGTATCCGTAAGAACAAAGAAAGATAAAATATGAAGGGGCATATGTATTACCACAGAACAACCATGTTTTGGTCCTTGAAAATGTAGCTTGGCTAGTCCCCCATATTTAGCCATGCCTAGAATGAGTAAATTAATTTATTCAGGAAAAAATGAGCTCTGTATCGTAACTTAATAGTATAAGTTTTGCAGAGAAGAGAAAAAAGATACTTTCGTCGTCACCTGAGGTAGAGCTTGCTTCAGAATCCACAAGTTGGGTGTACCCATATGTATTTTTAAGGCCGACAAAGTTCTCGTTGATCATAGGAAATTCCATAGAAAACTTGGTGCCAGTGAGATTTCGTTCTTTGGCCTCTCCTGTTTTCATGTTTAATCTCCATTCATACGCACGAGAAAAAATAACCCATCAGGGTCTGAATGGCCTCCGTTTGCATTATCTTCGACTAAGTTTATATGCTTAAAACCTTTACAAAACCACTCAAACTTGTTCAATCCTAGGTCAGGTCCTGGAATTATTGATCCAGCAGCTCTACATGCCCACATTATAACCTGTTCTCGCCCATCCAAAATGTAAGACGAAAATAATTTTGTTTCAGTTTAACCTATGGTGTTAATAAATTTATTATCGTAATCATATTTTAAGTACTTGTTTACCTCGTCATTGTCCTCGAAACAATTGATAATATGAAATACGCTACTTGCTTCCACTTCAAACCACTTGACAGAATTTGCATCACCATAACGTGGCATAACTCCAATCCTTGCATATTCCATTCTATCGTGCCTCATTAATCTGCATCGTCAGATAAGTTTCATCAATTTACAATAAAAATACATTTTTCCAAGGGTTCAGTAGCTTGATACTTGCAGAAATTAACATCAGAATTTGCCTACTCACGGGCCCCCCTTAAAGACTCGATTTATGTCTATTGTCAGTTGGAAGTCTAGGATCACATTGTACCTGCAAAAACAGATATTCTGATCAATTTTTCCCTCTAAACAAATAGTACAAAATTAAAATCAAGAATTACAAAATTACAAATAGTTACCTTTGTGTAACCCCTATATCATGGCAAAGGGTACTCCTTGGGAACTTAAGGTCTGCCCTATGAACTAATTTGCTTCCATCAGCTCCAAAAATTAAAATAAAATTTCTTAGTTAGTTTTAAGTAAAATTCATAATTTTTCTTTCTAGTGCTCGTGCTATGTGTAAGATTTAATCATTTAATACATATAAACTAATTTTTGAAGTGCAAAAGAAATTCAAGAAAAAAATTTTAAAAAAGACAAAGAAGTAGTGGAATACGGCATTACCAGAGATGACACCTAATTCAAAGAAGGGTTTCATTGCATCGATTCCCATCATTACTAGCTCCCCAGAACCTGGTGCTCTCTGTCCATGCCATACATTTTAATTAGTTTGGCAAAATAAGATCAAATGTATACATTGAATAACATGTAGGAATCAGGATGTCTTTTGTCTAGGTTAATTATGGTTAATTTACCTTTGGGTGGCTGGTGAATGGCTTTCTCCAAGCTCCATTGATATCCCAAGTTCCTAATCTTTTTAGTGTGTTGATGTCGATCTCTTGAGGCAATTCACTCTCAGCAACTGCATAATACTTTCCTGAATGCTCGAAAACATTCGTATTACTGATGACTTTGTTTATTTGCCCAAATCTCATCTGCATAAACATCGAAGTGTTCAACTGGTGATTTTTGTCCATACTTAATTTTGTAATAGAGTTATTAAGTGGGCTCTCTTCTTTCGAGCATAACAACAACAACGAAGGGTATTTTTACAAAGGATATATGTTATACAATTTCAAAAAATATATATGACGTATATTAACTATCGAAAGCAAATTTAAATTCTCCATAATTGTTGCATTCTTTTAAAGATGGCATTTTAACAAACAAAAACATAATTTGTCCAAAATAAAGTTGTAGTCTTTGTGTGATACGCAAAAATGGCTCAATATAGCATTCTTTCGACGTATTAGCATTGTTGCACCTCTAGACAATATTGTACACACCAAATTTAGTAGGAACGCTGACAAAATAGCCATGGGATGGCCTTCAATTGCAGGAAGAAAGCAAGGCTTGTTTCTTTCCTTCTCTAACTTGAAGGTTTCTGTTTCCACATGTCTATTGTTGTAGCAGATAGTCCAACTACCATTACTATCTCTCTTTAGATACAAAGCATGAATCATTCCTTCTCCTTCAACCCATATGTGACTTGTTCTTCCAAAGATCGACTTTGTTGTCTTAAATCCTCCAAAGAGTGGATTTGAACCTGCATTTGCAATTGCAATAACAATTATGTACAATTTGATATCATATACCGAAAATTCAAACAAAGTATACACGATGTTTTTACATTATGTAGAGATGTATTACTTAAACTATTTTTCGACATGGAATCATTCCTAGAAACTCAACTCTGGACAAAGACTTGACATTGAGTTACTACCTAAAAAACAAGAAGTGATATGTTTACAGTCACAAAGTTACTTCCTTCCAAGAACTAGATCCAAAATGGACCTGAAAGGTGACAATATGAAAATAAAAGCTTCTGATCATAACATATGGGAAAATGGTATAATTGATGACTTGGTTGGCATTATTTGGTTTTGCTCTCATCTGAAAGCTTTTTAATAACTGGCAATACATCTTTTTTTGTGGATTTCTTAGACTTTAATTCTTTAAAAATCATGCAGACGTGGTCATCCACTATTTATTTTTTTACATTTTGCATTACATTATTTTCAGTCTCATTTCTCAGTCTTTTTCTGCGATTTTTCTACATCATCGATCATCAAGTTCTTTCACATCAACTTTTAACACTTTAAACTCACATCAGATAAATGAAAAATATAAGGATAGTTGGCTTATAAGTGGTCACCTACTACCAACTAGTACCAACAATTATCATCAATTTTTCGGTGACTATGTGAGGGTCTAGTTGACCTAGGTGCTTAGTGGGTCATGCGTAGTGGACTGGTTACCTCTTTAACTCGTACGAGCCACCTCTTGAATCCTGTGTCGCCCGTGTTGCTGCATCACCAGTGGCGTAAGTTTGCAGACGAGTTTCGCATTATGCATATGGTGGAAGTTATATCCTAAAACTAATTGGTAATAGGTGGAGTAGATTCTAAACTCATATACTAGTCAATCTTACTTTCACAAATTACAGTACTATGGTTAATACAATAACATTCATATAATCTACTGATCTTGTTAGCTCATATATAGAAGTTCGAAAAAGAAAAAGATACCATTTCTCATGTAAACACCCTCTGGAAAATCTTCTGGAATTCTTCCTTCAACACTATTACCAACGTCTACTTCTTCTCCCAATTCCTCAACTGGTGCGAAGTTGCTCTAGTAGTAACACACAACCCGATTAGCCATGTAGTGTTTGTGTGTGTGTGTGTGTGTGGACATTCTCTAAGATGGGAGGATAATACATGGCTCGGGTTTATATACCTGAGATGGGAGTAGAGGCTGGTCCTCAAATTCGAACACCAAGTGAACAAAGGCATCTAATAATTCGAGTGAAGTGTTCTTGATGGTCATGGAGACATCGTTTCTCATCGTAAGGTGTTGTAATCCACTTAAAACTGGCTGCATAAAACATCGATCCAAATTATTGCAGACATTCTTCGAGTATAATTACTTTACCAAATGTCTTCGACTTAACCTTATTAACATTGTTATTGAATCATAGTGTCTATTTGTACTCTAAATCTATGGAAGGAAAATGCTAGAATTCCCTACCTTTTATCGTAAATTTATTTACTTCAACTCACATGGTAGTGTATGTGATTAGTTAGTTTTTGGCTCCATAGTTAAATGACCGTAATGTCTAACCAATTAATCACATGCATTGAAATGTAAAAAACAGAACTGTTTTTACTCCATATTTAGTAAGTACAATTTAAGACAAAACTGTATCGTAATTAAAAAACAGAAGTGTTTTGTTGTGCAACGCAGCGGAAGCAATTGACAAAACAACACACAAAAGCAGTTGGGAATCGAAAGAGAGAGAGATTGGGGTCAACAGACTGTCGAAATTTTATTAGAGGCTTAACTCCTTAAAACGTTCTAGGTATACAACTATTTATATATGGATACAATAGAAAACCCTAAAACCCTTAAAAGATAAAAACCCGTCGCTATGCGGTCGCACTATGCGGCCGCATACGATATACCAAGTTTCCATGCGGACGCCCTATGCGGCCGCATGGTTTCCAGAAACTCTATGCGCACGCCTTATGCGGCCGCATAAATTCCAGTATGCCATGCGGACGCCCTATGCGGCCGCATGCCTTCCAAAAATCCGTACCCCCTCGGAGAGCGCCGCCCCCCGCACCCCCCTCGGAGAGCGCCGGCCTCTTGCCAAGACATCGAACCATCACATCCAACATGTTTCATAAAACCCATTGTCAAATAGATAGAGGGGAAGCTTTACCTTGAAAGAAGAGATGAGAGACGTCTTGAAATGATGGAGCTTAGAGATGGAAGGCCTCTGACCAGAAGAAGAATTTACCTGAAATACATTTCTTAGACTCGCCATCTTTCTCTCTATATCGATCTCTCCCCGTGATTTGAACTAACAAACCTGACTCTAACACTTACATAGGCGAATTTATACACTGACCCAATGACCAGAAGAATTTTTTTGTTTGAATGTGTTAGTGTTATTATGTCGTGAGATAATCATGGTTTGTAAAAATATCATACCAAATTCCATCACAATGAAAACTATTGATTTCTCGAGTATGATTTCTATCTTACATAATTGGAAATATCACAATAAAAACTATTGATTTATTTAAAGGAAACTGTCTGTCTCTTACAATGACATTTAAACAACTTGATCATTAACGTTTAGATAATGCCAAACTATAACGGAAAACCCATTTGAAAAATATCTTTTTTTGTTCTTTTTCCTCAGAATAACACACTCAAAGTGTCTCTTCAGAATATTTTTACTTACTAGTTGTACTGTCTCTTCAGAATATATATTTTTACGTTTTCTTCATGGTCATACAAAGGAAAGTTTAGGTTTCGACTTAAAATTGATAAAAGAAAATGGTTTTGTAATGTGTTTTAAAACTTAGCTATTTAAGTGGTGGTCTCGTTAGAGACTTTTTTTATTGGTATGATGTTATTGCGAAAGACGATGTACACTTCTTGTAATTAATTGAATCTAAGTACTACTTTAGTATTCAATAGAAAAAAGGAAAGATAAATTAAATAAATTCATTAGAAACAGCTTAATCTTTAATATTTAAACATTGAAACTATAATTTTAAAACAGTGCACAGAAATAATTGTAGTTTCTAGCAACAAATTAAAATTCCCTACAATTTTGAAACATGTAAAATTTGAGTTTAACCACATCGATCACATGCAAAGTAGGAATGGGCTCTTTTTTTCTCAAAGAAAGAAAGAAACTGAAACTCCTCTCTCGGGCAACACTCTTTGGGTGGAGGCTTCTCATCGATCAACTCTAATGCTAACATATATGGTGATTTTTGAATCACAAAAGGTTTTTGGTTTTGTGAAATGTATAGAAGCTTATATAATATCAATTGAAGACTAAACGTTCTGATCTAGCCGCATTTAGATTAAGGTCTTCTGTAATTATCAAACAGAAGTGTTCCTTCCTTCCTTTGTTAATGTATTATAACCAATGTACAACCACTTAACAATATCAGCTTATATCCTTGGTGTTGATCATAGTATTCTAAAATTTATAAGTAATTAGCTCACTAATGTACATGCATTAATTATGATAGTAGAAGAATACTCATGACTAAAATATTTATGTATGTAGACAATATTTTCCTATTACCTTTTTTGTTTTTACTAATAGATTAGCATATACATAAAAGATTTTAGACCAACAAGCGCGTAGATCAACTAGTAAGGAAGCTATTCTAGCTTAATCATAGGTCTCGGATTCGAATCATATGAGAAACCAGCTGTGTTAAGGACCCAGCTCAGCTCGGGGGATTAGTCTTGAGTTTTCAAGCCTTGAAGACACTTTGGAAAACCAAAAATAAAGAGTCAATAGATTAGTGTATATGATTGAAGATAGTCCAATAGAATGAGCAACCCTTATTATATTGAACTAGTAATTCTCCAGTGCGATGCACGGAATGTATATCCAAAAGAATTTAATTTTTTAGTGTATCCAATGTATAAAAATTAAACAAATATTTAAAATGTAAAGATAAAAAAAAGTGAAATTAAATATAGAATATTACACTAATAAAAAAATTATTATAAATTACTTCTATAAATACAACATTGGTCATTGAACCTATATGTTTATTATCACTATCACTATCACATATCAAAATTCGATGACCCATGATTAAAAATAGGCTATTTTAAAAGAACCCTTACATTTGACAAAGATTATTTATTAAGCAAAGCATATAACAAATTCAAAAAAGGTAGGGGCATAGCATATATTTAATATATGAGATAGATTTATTTTGATATAACACCTAGTTTCCACAAATACAAAAAATGTGGAGTTATTTTGTGGTAATTTGTAAAAGTGTTAAAAAGTGATTGAAACTCGTTGGAAAAAGAGTCAGTCTCGGTATAACAGTGCATGATGCACTAACAAGCGTGTAGATCAACTGGTAAGGGAGTTGTTTTAGTTTAACTACAATTTGATTGGTGAGCATTACCACCCTAACGGGTCCTATCCTGTTCGGGGGATTAGTCTTGAGCCTGAGATCACTTTTAGCAAACCAAAAAAAAAAAAAAAGTGCATGGTGCGGAAAGATTTGTAAGGGTCATGTTAAACAGTTTAAAAAGGTGAAATGGTTAAAAGGTTTAAGAAGTTAAACTAACCAAATTATTTATGTAACATGATTTGAGTGGTAGATGATTGTAATAACATTGTATTATAATGATATCCAACATTTACTCTGGTGATATTTTTAGACTCATATTGATTATAATATTGAAGTGATATACTAACAAGTTGACAAAAACATTTTTAATTGTATGAATCGATTTATTCCAAATCCAAATTTCTACAAACACAAAATATGTCGAGTTACTCTATGGGGAATTACTGGAAGTGTAAAATGAGAGGATTTGAAAAAACTAATTAAGGGGAAAAGAGTGATTCGATTGAGGATTAATTCTTCTTCCTTGAGTCATTGCTTGAGAAGGAGCTTGTGGGAGGGGGGAAAGGGGGGTGTGCTTGCAATTTGATGAAGTGTGAGGGCTTTGATTCACGCATTTGCACAGAGTATTCTCATGAAACATAAAAATTTACAAAAGTAAAATAATATTCAGAATTTATATAGTGCTCGCACAAAAATTCATGCACCGTCTAGGCCAAAAGTACATCTAGGCCACCAAATTTTTGCAAAATTATAGTCCGGCTATTGAAACTTAAAAACTACACTTTGAGTCCCACTTTATAACGAGCGTTAAAATCTGCCATTAAATTAATTTAAAATACCCATTTTACCTATGCCTCCATCCTCATCCTCTTAAATCTGATAAAAAAATCTCATATTGGTTCTCATCTTCATCTTCATCCTCTCAAATCTTGAAAAAAATCCGTTCCCAAAACCCATCTCCTCACCTTGCTCTCAAATAGATATGAGATGGGATAAAAAGTGTACCTTGGGGTGTAAAACCTTGCAACCTCCACAACCAATCTATCCCCTGCATTTGATAATGAATCAACAAGTTATTGAGCAGAATTATTCTCAATCAGGTTGGGTTTAAGGGTCTTTTCCCAACATCTCATAGCCTTGCTCACACAAATTGACGCCTGCGCCTAAATTCATATAAAAGAAAAATTCTGGTACTTTTTATCCCCAATTGAAACTAAACACTAGCAAAAACCAAGAAAAGAAATTGAGTTACATACAAGAACAGGGATATGTGTGAGCGGAATTTTGGCACACCAATTGCTTAAACCCTTGTGATCCGAGACTGAATGGACTTACCCAGGAATTCTTTAGAATTAATTGAAGGAAAAATCGCATGAGACCCATTATTGCTAAGGCTTACACCGGACCAAGAACCAATTAAGCGAGCATTTAGCGCACAAGCCATGGCAAACCAAAACTTAACAAAAAATTTCAACTAAAAAAATACCCAGAAGAAGACAGCCCTTTTCCAAAGTTTGCAAACCCAGAAAGCAAAAAGTAAACAAGACCCAGTTGAGCTTTTCGGTTACGAAGTGCAAAAGGTGTAATCTTTTTGACCAAAGTGGTGTGTCTCCTAGAGAGAGAGAAAGAAAAGTGAGAGGAGAGAGAAAGTTAAAGAGTCTTTGGTGTGTATTTGAAGGCGAAGAAGAAGAAGACGATGGAAGAATTCACAAGAAATTGGAGATGTAGAAAGAGCGAAAGGAAGGTATTAAGTACGGTTCAATGATCTGGTGAGGAGATGGAACAGATTTTTTTTCAGATTTGAATGACGAAGATGAAGGTGAAGATGAGAAAATTAATTTGGAATTTTTTTTTTTTTTTAGATTTAAAAGGATTAAGACATGGGTAAAATCGGTATTTTAATTTAATTTAACAGTAAATTTTAACATTAGTCCAAAAAAAAATAGACTCAGATGCATCAAAACTTAAGTATAATATCTAGAGTATAATTTTAAAATTTTAGTGATTAGATTATAATTTTATAAAAAGTTTAATGACCCGAATGTACATTTTGGCTGTAAATTATCAATTGCTCTTTAATGTAGAGCCCGTTTGGTTAAGCGTTTTGGCCAAAATGTAGGTATAAAATGCAGTTTATTTACAAAAAATATATTTTAATACTGCGGCAGAAAACGCAACATTTTCAAAACGCAACTGCGTTTTAAAATGCTGGAATTCCCAGCTTTTTCCCAAAACGCAGGTTTTAAAATACTTCTAGGAAAAAAAAGCTGCGTATTTGATGTGTCTTCATTAGTCCACATTTTATGTTAATATTCTCCTTATTTTTGGTTGATTATTGCACTTAGTTGATCTATTTTTATATCTTTTGATGTAGGGGATGAAATATTTGGACTTGAAGCAAATGTGGGCTAAAAGATGAATTTTTGGGCTAATTGTGAAGACATGACAAAAATGGACCGAAGAGTGATGGGCTTAGATAACAAAAGGGGTCCAAACTTGGAGAAGAGCCCATGAAGACACATCTTTCACTTTTAGAAGAAAATAATTATTTTTATTTTATATTATTTTCTATTTTTATCTCTCTTTTAGTGGGGGAATTTGAAGAGTTAGTGGAGGGAGGAGTTATGTTTAGATTAGTAACTCTCATTCACTTTTCTCTCTCTCTCTCCTCTAGGAAGTAACTCACATTCATTCTCTCTCTCTCCAAACTCCAAGAATACGCCACTTCTTCTCTTTTCTTTCTCCACACTCTTTTGCAAATTTTCATTTTTCTCTACTTCATCAACAATTGGGAGTTTAATTTTTATGAAGATGATGATGATTTCAATCATGCGTGGCTAAGGTTTTTCTTCGATTCAAGGTCTCTTTTAATTTGATTATGTTATTGTGAGGCTATGTGATTATTTGTTTCTTGCTATATTCAAGTACTTGTAGATTCAATTTGATTTTCATGGAAATTGTTATTTTGTTGAATTGACGACTCAATTGAATTAATAATTTCCTACCGCTATCCATGAGTTTGTGCTATCATGAATGAATGGAAATTTGTAGCAATAGGTTGAATTAGTTGTGCTATCATAGTTAATTTTGCCTAATTGAATCTACGAGACTAGTTTTGATAATTGCAGCTATCTCGATTATCAAAATTAGGTTCAACCGTTTTCATAAAGCGTAATGCTATCGTCAATTGGTATGGAACGCTATCGTGCCCAATCGATTGATGATAAGTTTTGACTGGATGCTAGGTTCGGTCAATTAAATTAGGAAAACACAAGACTTGTTACGGCTATCCTAACGAGTCTTTAGTTGAATGCTTGAATTGCAAGATTATATTTTGTTAGCCTATGATCAATAATGTAATTGAATGTCAAGACCCTTGAATCGGAATTTTCTCGTCTTGTTATTTTCTCGAATTTATTTCTCGTTTTACAATTGTTCTTATTTTATCTTTTATAATTTTTCTCGTTAATTTAGTTGATAGTAGTTGTTTAGCTATTAGATAAATATCTCAAAAATCCCCTTTTTATTTCTTTGTTATTTACTCGAAAGAAATTATTCCCGTTCCCTGAGGATTCGACCCTGCTTGCCATATACTCGTATTTGAAAGTAGGAAATTATATATTTTGGTGGTTTGACGCCCATCAAATTTTGGCGCCGTTGCCGGGGAACGGTGTTGATATAATTTCTTTTGAGTTTTATTTTTATTTTTATTATTATTAATATTTGTTTGTTCTTGGTTTATGCCTCATTTTTCCCGAGAAGGCCAAAAATCTCATCATTAATATGGCTTCATATGCACAACAGTTTGGAACAAGTTCATTTGATCATAGATTGGATGCTTTGACTTCTCTTGTGGAAAAATTGGTTATAGGTCAGGTATGATCACAGGCTCAAGTTTGTGGAATATACTCGGTTGTTGGGCATGCAACAAATATATGTCCTTCATTGCAAGATGATGTACAACAAGCCATGGCTTTGGGAGGATTTACTGGACACACTCATCATGACTATGATCCTTATTCCAATAGCTGCAATCCAGGATGGTGGGATCACCCAAATTTTAGCTACAAAAATCAAGAAGGGCAACAAGGATTTCCACAACAGAATTTTCAAAGACAACGCGTACCCGCTCAATCCTCCGATTCAGGGATGTCTTTGGAGGATATTGTGAAGGCCTTAGCGACTAATACCCAAAAATTTCAACAGGAAACAAGAGCCAACATTCAGAATCTTGAAAATCAAGTTAGCCAACTGGCTACTTCTGTGGGTAAATTGGTGGCTCAAAATTTGGGAAAGATGTCATCTCTAACTGAGGTGAATCGAAGAGAAAATGTAAGTGCAATAGTTCTAAGAAGTGAAAAGGAGGTAGAGTCTGGGCCTACCTTGGTTGAGGAAACAACGAAACCAGAAAAAGAGAAAGATGAGGGAGAAATTGAGAAAGAAAAGTTACGCGGTCAAGTAATGGTAAAAACTTTCCCTTCTTTACCTGTTACTTCTAATGTGGTTGTTCCTCCATTTCCAAGCAGGTTGACCAATTCTAAGAAAGAAGATTACGAGAGGGAAGTGTGGGAAACTTTTCGGAAGGATGAGATAAATATACCTCTTTTGGATGCCATCAAGCCAATTCCAAGATATGCAAAGTTTTTGGAAGAGTTGTGCACCAATAAGAGGGGATTGAAGAGTGACGAAAATGTAACTGTGCGGGAGAATGTGTCTACCTTGATAGAAAGGACACTACCAAGCAAATGCAAGGATCAAGATTTTTACATTTTAGAGATGGACGATGATAAAATTGTTAGTTCAGCTCATATCCTATTGGGAAGGCCATTCATGAAAACTGCCAAGACAAAGATCAATGTGGATGAGGGTACCTTCTCTGTCGAGTTTGACGGAGAGATTGCTAAATTTAATATTTTTGATGCTATGAAGTACCCCAATGTAAATTATAATATATGCTATGTTGATGAGTTTGATTTTATTGATGCAGGATAGTTTTGTTCCGGAGTGAAGAACGTCGAGCATAACGACGTTAAAAAGTTGCGCTTATGGGAGGCAACCCAATGAGTTTATTTCATGTTTTGAAGCTTTTGTTAGTTTTGTTTTTGATTTATTAGTTTTTGATGTAGTTAGAATTTCAGAAGACTAGTGCTCGTAAGGCGTGATCACGCCTTGTGCGAAGTAGTGTCTGACTTTAAAAGAGAGAAAATTTTCGTGGAATCCAGAAGACTAAGACGAGTTAGGCGTGATCACGTTTAATTCGAAATAGTCTTCTGACTTGTTTTATCTCGTAGAAAGCATTGTAGTGGCAGAAGACTAGAACAAATAGGGTGTGATCACGGTTAAATGGATTTAGTTTTCTGAAATTTTTTATTTTTATTTTTTTTGTGATTTGCTGATATTTTTTTTAGTTTTTCAGTTTGAAAAAAAAAAGATAAAAAAAGGAAAAAAAACGGACATAGTAATTATAGAATTAACTAAATTCTCTCTCTCATACAGGTAACGCACGCAGCATCCCTCCACGTTACCTCTTCCGTTTTTTTTCTCTTCGTCAAGCAAGGGAACAGCTGCCGCACCTTCTTCCTCTTCAGCAACCCTAGCCGTTCTCCCATCTCAGAAGCAGCGCCCTCCAAGCCCGACGTCCTCCACCATCTCCTTCGCCGGTTGTGACGTCCGCCCCTCCCTCTTTCTCGCTTCTGTTCTCTCTCTTCCCCCCTTCAACAGCCATTCCAGCCGCTGCTTTGCCTAGTCCCCTCCTCCACAGTATCAATTTTCAGGGAAGTTCTTCTTTACTTTTTTATTTATTTATTTTTTCTTTATTATTATTGTTATTTTATTTTGTTTTTTTCCTTCCCTTCTTACGAATTTGTGATTGACAACATTGGGGACAATGTAGAAGATAGGTGTGGGGGGATAGGATGAGAGATCTTTTTAGGGCTAAATTTTTTCAAAAATTGCTATGCATTGTTGAGTGAAGGGTGATGACATGACAGGGGTAGGTGTGATTGATGGTATTTCTCTATGCTAAAATGATGTGTCTCATTGATGTTGATAATGGATAGAATGAAAATGTGCAAGATCCAATACACAATGACCCTTTTTTGTGAGCTTTTGGGCCTAAAGAGCAATATATCAATCATTTGTGCTCTACTTCTTTGTTGTGTGTGATCAAGCATGTTGTGTTCATTCTAGAACTTGCTTTGTTATGCATTTTGAGACCACACTAATGAATTCATGCATTGAAGTGATGAGGGCAATTAGGTTTAGCCTTTTGTTGGCCTTTCTTGGATGACCTACCCTCATATTTTTCCTTAGTCGCCCATTTGAGCTTGTGGCCTTTCTCTTGTGTGAACATGTATATGAGCCTTAATCCCCCTCTTGTTTGTTCTATCCATCTTGTTGAACCCTTCTTGTCAAGAAGTGTGAGAATGAAATGCATATGTCAAGATTGGATTTGTGTTTCGATCGGAAAACAATGGGGATTTGAAAAAAAAAAAGGGGTAGGGAAAAGGAACAAAGAGACATGGTGGCATTAAAAAAAAAAGAGAAAAAAAAAGAAAAAAAAAAGAAGGAAAAAAATAAAGCCATTGCCTCAATGAAGGAAAAGAAAGGTGGGTAAAAATTTGAGAATATTATCTTGATTTGTGTGATACTCCCTTGATGTATTCGCTTGATTTTGTTTTGATGTGTGGGAGTTCAAAATTGTGAAGGATGTAGGTCATTACTTGGTTCTCTTGTTGAGCTTATTTGAACAATGTTCTTGATGTATTTGGAGATTACCAAGTGAAAAGGGTGAATGATTTTTATGTGATGCACAATGGAGAAAGGGTGTTTTTGGTTGTCATTTGGACTTGTGCATGAAATTTTCATATCTTCTTGACGTGTTTCACCTCATATTTCCATTCTTTATCCTACCTTTACCCATGGCCCCATTACAACCCATTGCAAGACCCTTTGATTTTTCCATGAGTTCATGATTTAGTGGTGGAGATTTGATATATTGGCAAGCTTATGGTAATGGCATATATGTCTTGATATTGAGTGATTTTGATACACTTGCCTTTTTCGAACACTAAAGAGTGAATGAGTACTATCTTGGTGAGGTGTTGGGTCTTGTCATATTGGATCTTATTGAAATTGTTATGCATTGATGAGACGCATGAATTTCTCTTGGGAATTGGAATCATGATCACTTGCTTTTGGAAAGTTGATTGCTTAGTCTCTTCTATGCATGGTGGGTTTTGGAATGATTTTGCGGGAAACATTTTGTTTGGGGGGGATGTGTGAGTATTTTGGTGTTTATGACCTTATGCTTGATGTATGCTTGAGGGCAAGCATGGTTTAGGTGTGGGGGGATTTGATGTGTCTTCATTAGTCCACATTTTATGTTAATATTCTCCTTATTTTTGGTTGATTATTGCACTTAGTTGATCTATTTTTATATCTTTTGGTGTAGGGGATGAAATATTTGGACTTGAAGCAAATGTGGGCTAAAAGATGAATTTTTGGGCTAATTGTGAAGACATGACAAAAATGGACCGAAGAGTGATGGGCTTAGATAACAAAAGGGGTCCAAACTTGGAGAAGAGCCCATGAAGACACATCTCTCACTTTTAGAAGAAAATAATTATTTTTATTTTATATTATTTTCTATTTTTATCTCTCTTTTAGTGGGGGAATTTGAAGAGTTAGTGGAGGGAGGAGTTATGTTTAGATTAGTAACTCCCATTCACTTTTCTCTCTCTCTCCTCTAGGAAGTAACTCACATTCATTCTCTCTCTCCAAACTCCAAGAACACGCCACTTCTTCTCTTTTCTTTCTCCACACTCTTTTGCAAATTTTCATTTTTCTCTACTTCATCAACAATTGGGAGTTTAATTTTTATGAAGATGATGATGATTTCAATCATGCGTGGCTAAGGTTTTTCTTCTGATTCAAGGGTCTTTTTAATTTGATTATGTTATTGTGAGGCTATGTGATTATTTGTTTCTTGCTATATTCAAGTACTTGTAGATTCAATTTGATTTTCATGGAAATTGTTATTTTGTTGAATTGACGACTCAATTGAATTAATAATTTCCTACCGCTATCCATGAGTTTGTGCTATCATGAATGAATGGAAATTTGTAGCAATAGGTTGAATTAGTTGTGCTATCATAGTTAATTTTGCCTAATTGAATCTACGAGACTAGTTTTGATAATTGCAGCTATCTCGATTATCAAAATTAGGTTCAACCGTTTTCATAAAGCGTAATGCTATCATCAATTGGTATGGAACGCTATCGTGCCCAATCGATTGATGATAAGTTTTGACTGGATGCTAGGTTCGGTCAATTAAATTAGGAAAACACAAGACTTGTTACGGCTATCCTAACGAGTCCTTAGTTGAATTGCAAGATTATATTTTGTTAGCCTATGATCAATAATGTAATTGAATGTCAAGACCCTTGAATCGGAATTTTCTCGTCTTGTTATTTTCTCGAATTTATTTCTCGTTTTACAATTGTTCTTATTTTATCTTTTATAATTTTTCTCGTTAATTTAGTTGATAGTAGTTGTTTAGCTATTAGATAAATATCTCAAAAATCCCCTCTTTTTATTTCTTTGTTATTTACTCGAAAGAAATTATTCCCGTTCCCTGAGGATTCGACCCTGCTTGCCATATACTCGTATTTGAAAGTAGGAAATTATATATTTTAAGACATAAAATATTAACATAAAATGTGGACTAATGAAGACACATCAGTATTGAAGTAATATCTCAAACGTATTTATAAGAAAAGACCTCCGTTTTTAAAACACTGTAGTTTGTAAATGCTGTACAGGCTCACAATTGGTTCAATCATTGTCTTGTCCTTGAAATTGAACCTTCTACAAATTTTAAAAAATTTCAACGTATTCCTTTTGCTGAACAACAACACGAAATACAAAAACAAAAGATAGAAATTTATTCAAATATAAAAGAGTTACTCCCTCCGTCTTTAAATTATTATTTTTTTCTGTTTTGTTTGTTTTAAAATAATTGTTTTGTTTGAAAAAAAAAATTTTAAGACATCACTTTTATTATTTTATCCTTATTTTTTTTCCTACTGATGATGCCAAAAAAATCAGGAGCACCGGGAGTGCCGAACCGTCGCGGATGTAGGATATCTAGCACGTGTTTATCTGCAAAAGAGACACCGTGAGAGAGGCAGGGAGGGTCCCCGCCAAAGCCCTCCGGCGTGATAATCAGTACCGGCCACTAGAGAATATCAATTAGAATACGTATTTCTGTATAAAATGTGGCCTACCTTGGCTTGGTATAGGAGACATAATATAGCCTTAATTGAGTGGACCATGCCTCTATTCCTTTCGGGCCCATTTGCTAGGATGAGGCACATACAATCTAGCAGGTCCAAAATATGTTCATCAGAAGCCCCCCACTCCTTATTCCTCGAGATTCACCTCGAGGATGAGGAGTACTATTTGCTCGTGTTCACCTCGGACCTGCTAATACATCCACTCGACTAACGAGCATAATAATAACCCTTGAAATTAACCAAGTCATGTGCTCATTACTCGAGCAACACATGACCTCAAATATTAATTAAGGAATCAACTCGACCTAGGAGCATAATAATAATCCTTAAAATTAACTAAGTCATGTGCTCGTTACTCGAGCAACACATGACCTCAAACGTTAGTTAAGGAACCGGCTCGACCTGGGAGCACAATATTAACCTCATAATTAACTAAGTCACGAGCTCGATCTACGAGCAGTCAATGACGTCAAACATTAATTAAGGAATCCACTCGACCTGGGAGTGTATCATTAGCCTTGAAATTAACTAAGTCACGTGCTCGTCACTCGAGCAACACATGACCTCAAACATTAATTAAGGAAATCACTCGACCTGGGAGGGACCTCGACCTACGAGGTTCGTTTTTGACCTCGACCTGCGAGTAACACTCGAGCGGGGAGGGTATAATCTACTCAGCCGCGAGTTCCACTCGAGCGGGGAGGATATAATCTACTCAGCCGCGAGTTCCACTCAAGCGGGGAGGATGTAATCTACTCAGCCGCGAGTTCCACTCAAGCGGGGAGGATGTAATCTACTAAGCCGCGAGTTGCACTCAAGCGGGGAGGATGTAATCTACTCAGCCGTGAGTTGCACTCAAGCGGGGAGGATATAATCTATTCAGCCGCGAGTTGCACTCAAGCGGGGAGGATGTAATCTACTCAGCCGCGAGTTCCACTCGAGCGGGGAGGATCAAATCTACTCAGCCGCGAGTTGCACTCAAACGGGGAGGATGTAATCTACTCAGCCGCGAGTTGCACTCAAGCGAGGAGGATGTAATCTACTCAGCCGCAAGTTCCACTCGAACGGAGAGGATGTAATCTACTCAGCCGCGAGTTCCACTTGAGCGGGGAGGATCAAATCTACTCAGCCGCAAGTTGCACTCAAGCGGGGAGGATGTAATCTACTCAGCCGCGAGTTCCACTCGAACGGAGAGGATGTAATCTACTCAACCGCGAGTTCCACTCGAGCGGGGAGGATTAAATCTACTCGGCCGCGAGTAACACTCCAGCGGCGAGATTAGTTTGTTTTGACCGTTACTTAACGGAGTTTGACAGATAGTAGAGGGGTCCATTGGCAATTGTTCTTCGTTAAAGGGCCAAGCTGTAACTTCCCATCAGTCAAGGGACCAAGATGTAACTACTCTGCATTGAAGGTGCCAAACTGTAATTGTCCAGCAGTTAACGGACCAAGCTGTAACCATTCTGCATTTAGAGGACCAAGCTATAACCTCCTGGCAGTTGAAGGACCAAAATTAAAGTTGATGCAACTAAGGGTCCAAGGCTGTAACTCCCAATAGTTAAGGGGCTATTTTATCATTGCCCAATAATCACCCACGTTTTGTAGCTGTCTGCGTAATGGGAGGGGAAAACCTTGTAACCGTACCACATTTAAGGTATCGTCTTTGTAATCGCATACATCCCACGTACTGACCGTAACGAAAACGTGGGAGGTTCTTTCTAATAATTTCTCCGTCTCACATCCTCTTCCTCTTCTCCGGCACTGTCGCCACTTGCCTGCCACCACCGCCACTGCCGCAATCATCCTTGACTGCGATTTCTTTCACCCACTAACTGTCTTCGCCGAGCATGCTTTCTCGGGTTGTGGCACGTGTGGGCATGTTGGCTCTCTGTTAACGGCAATTTTTTGTGTCTCTGGCGTCATCCACGAGGTGCGAATATGCTTGTTGTGTTTGATCGTTACTCCAAGCCCATCTCTGCAGAAAAAACGCGTAACCCAGTTCGGGCTCGACCATGAATTCCGGCGAGCTTGCTCGAGATCACTTATCCTGAGATTTAATTGAAGTGGGGTAAATAGGGTTGTGGTGTGTGATCGTTCCACAGCGTTACTATGGTGAAAGGAAGCTGTCCGTGGTGCTTTCTTTCCGTTCCATTCTTTCCGTTTCCATTCTCGTTCCCTTCATCCAGTTTGCTCAATAGCCATGGTTGCCGGTGCCGTGTTGGTAAGGCGAAGGTCACTAGGTACTTGATTTTCGTAAGATCCGGTGAGGCCATAGGGGTTTTCCCAATAATGATGCGAGAGGGGCTAACATTAGTGCTTCCCTAGCCTGCTCCCACGAACTGATTTACGTACCATAACCGCATGAGGATGGATTGAGAATACTTGATTTGAGGGCCCCATCATAAGAATGGCTTTGAATTGTTTATTGGATGAAGAAATCCATTATCAATCCCACCAGCAAAGAGATTCAAAAAGTTTGACTTTTGTCATTGCCTAGGATTGTTCTGTGTCGTCTTCTGCAAATAAAATTCATACAACAGTCTGGCCCCCTGAACTTTGATTGCAAATTTCGAATTTCAACCCCACTGTTCCTAGAGTTTGACGCTAGAGGACAGTAGACAAATCTTTCGTTTCCCGGCAATGGAACCAACTGATGATGCCAAAAAAATCAGGGCCACCGGGGGTGCCGAACCGTCGCGGATGTTGGATATCTGGCACATGTTTATCTGCAAAAGAGACACCGTGAGAGGGGCAAAGCCCTCCGGTGTGATAATCAGTACCGGCCACTAGAGAATATCAATTAAAATACGTATTTCTGTATAAAATGTGGCCTACCTTGGCTTGGTATAGGAGACAGTATATATAGCCTTGAGTGGACCGGGCTTCTATTCCTTTCAGGCCCATTTGCTGGGATGAGGCCCATATAATCTAGTAGGTCCAAAATATGTTCATCACCTACTTTAATTATGGACTATATACATATGAGCATTAAAAGAAATTATATATTATACTAATATTAATAATCAAGTCAATTATTTTCTCTTAATCTGTGTGCCGAGTCAAACAAAATAATAATTAATGGACGGAGAGAGTATAATATAGAAATTTCCTCAAGTATAGAAGAGTTCTAATAATGTATCTCATGAAACATAAATATTTACAAAAGTAAAAGGTTAAGCAAATCCAATAATGCTTGCAACAGAATACATACACCATCTAGAGGATCTATCAACTGTTCAATAACGCAAATTGCATAGTTAATTATCATTTTTGGTTGAATCATCTCCCATTCATGAAATTAGAACCTCTTACGTACAAAGTCAAAAAATTCTCATCATATATCCTTCTCAGCACACATGAAACACAAAGAATAAAAGAAAATCAATATTATTTTATCAATTTCTTAACTCATTTTGAAAGAAAAAAAAATCCTATTTTAACATAAAAGTTTAGATAATGATAACTTTAAAAGCATCATCATCTATTCCAAACAAACAACATTATCATATCTGATGCTTGAACAATTTTTTTTTAAATTCAAATCTTTTGAGATTATTTTTCTAAAAGAGATGCATGAGATGAATGTGTGTGTGTGTGGTGGGTATGTGATATATATATATATATATATATATATATATATATATATAGAGAGAGAGAGAGAGAGAGAGAGAGCTTACACAAACGAATACGAAGGACATAGATGGGGATATACGAACTTGAGATATAATATATGAAAATTTATATATCGAAGGGTTGGCAGTACGATTGGCAAAATTTTAAATTTTTGAGAGTGAATAAATAAAGTTGATAGAAAAATAATCTCAAAAGATTTAAATTTCAAAAATATTTGTTCAAGAATCAGATATGATAATATTGTTTGTTTGGAATAGCTGATGATGATTTTAAAGTTATCATTATCTAAACTATGTTAAAATAGGATTTTTTTTTTTTTGTTTCTTTCAAAATGAGTTAAGAAATTGATAAAAGAATGTGCAAAGATATTAATAAGAATCCTATTTAAACTATAATATATCCTAAATCTGTTTTATTCATCTGCAATTTTAAGATTAGTTTTACGATTTTTATCTGTAACTTTTTTTATCCGTAAAATTCTATCATAAATCTGTTTCCAAGACATGCCAACTAATTATTAGTATTGTTTGACTTTTTGGTCAAATAGTTAAACGCATTTGACGTATATTTTTATTTTTCAAAATCATAAAACATGTAATTCGTAGTGATTCTACGAATTACATGTTTATATTTGAAAAAGAAAAATATACGTCAAATATTTAAAAAGTCAACAGACAATAATTTTTATATAAAGATGAATTTCTATATTTGGCAACAGGTTTTGGCGAGATATTGCCTTATTTAGAGACTATTTTGTTTATACATATATATATATATATATATATATATATATATACATATATATATATATATACATATATATATATATATATTGTTAATGATGGTTATTAGCTAATGGTCAGAAGATGAAAAGAACATAAAATCCAAAAGTAACATTGAGTTGGAGGCATGAAGATTTAGATTCATTCAAAATAGGCTAAGCGTTGTTTTGGCCATCTTTAATATAGCATAGTTTTTGGTTCATGTCTGTCCAAATTTCTTTCTAATAGCTCCAAGCCTTCTTTAAAAAGAAAAAAAAAGGGGGGTCATCTTGTCAGCCAAAACTAAGAAGATTAGTGCCTAAAAATGTCGACTGCAAAATTTCTATTAAATAATGGGGTGAAGCAATCGCACCAGATACAAAAAAAAAAACCTAGCTAGATCTGAAATGCCCGGTGTACTGTCATTTTCATGATACACAAAAACAATCATAAATATTTAAACAATTTGGACCACATTCAAAATGACATATCTATATATATATATATATATACCAAAACTTATACACAGGTTAGAAAATAACAAAATTTAACGAATATAATAAAATTTAAATGAATAAGAATTTAATTTTAGAAATAAAACTTAATATTTATAATATTTATTCAAACATAAAAATATGTACAAAACTTAAAAAGAAAAAGAAAACTTACAATTTAAATCCGCGAGGGATTCTATCTTCAACCTATTAATATAAAAAGTGGAAAAATATTTTACAAGGGATGCTTGTGCTCAACACATGAGCCAAGAGAGAGAGAGAGAGAGAGAGAGAGAGAGAGAGAGAGAGTATGCCGTATATTCGGCCGTGTCCTTTGAGGTCTGATCTTCGATTCCATTTATAAGATTAGTGTTACGGATTTCAAATATCTTTATGCGGCCGCATAAGGCGTCCGCATTGGTATTCTGGAAATCATGCGGCCGCATAGTGCGTCCGCATGGGAATGTTGTAGATCGCATGCGGCCGCATGGCAACGTTTTTAGGGTTTTTTCTATTTCCTATAAATAGTTGTATTCCTAAAAGGTTTTGTACAAGTTAAGCCTCTAATAAAAACTTCGATAGTCTGTTGACCCCAATCTCTCTCTCTTTCGATTTCCAACTGCTTTTGTGTGTTGTTTGTCAATTGTTTCCGCGGCGTTGCACAACATAGACACCTTTAGTCAATCAGATTAGTTGCAGTTTTTTGGCTCCTTTTTCCTTTTTCTTTTTTCCCGTTCTTTTTGAGGAATAAGTAAAAGCTTTGTCGGCCATATGGAAGCTTTAGTGGCGAGATTTCTATCACCCGTGATATCTTTTTCCTGTGAGGCCTTGTCTTTTCTTCTTTTTATTGCTTTCCACCTGTGAGGAGAATCTGTCTGTTCTTCTTTTTCTCCCATGATTTTAGGCTTTGGAAATAATGGAGAGATTACTGATAGCTTGACTTTAAGCGTTCTGTCTTTGGAATTGTCTTCATCTTCCTGATTCATTACTCAGCTTGAGAATACGTGATCATTCTCATATAATTTTTCATATCTTCATTATCGTCCATGCTTTGAGTAGATGTTTTTGAATTGGTCTTCTCTTCTTCAAGGACTTTACTGATAAAACTGGCTAATTTTTCTTTAAGACATATATTTAATTTTTCCTGAGTAATTCCAGGATTTTTTTTAAGAATTTTAGATTTAATCATTTCCATGGGATCATCTTCTTGATCCATCTTTTCCTTTCCTTTCTGAGCTTTAAGCTCCTCTTTAATATAAGAACAAGTCTTAGTAATTTCTTTAAGAATTTCAGAGATATCAAACTTATTCCACCATTTAAAGGAATAGGTTTGGACTAGGCAAGGAAGATGAAAATCATCATAGTCACAGTCATAAGACCATGCACAGATCCAAGAAAGTTTAAATTGGGCTAAGAATAAAAGTAAGGCTCTGCTAATTAAGCTTTGGCGTACTAATTTTTCCAAAGGGTTTGAATTGTATAGAAATCCATCCCTGTATTTAGGGTGAGTATTACAGTAGTCAGTAAAAAGCTGCTGCAATTCTTTAGATAAATATTCCCTTTTAGGGACAATTTTTTTCCAATCGAGGAAAAACCAATTGGGTATTTCATCAGATAAGAATTTTTGGTCAAATTGGAAAAACCAAGTATGTCTTCTTTGAGAATTTTGGTAAATAAATGCTTTAAGTCATGCATCCCAATAATTATAATAAAATTGTTGCTCGGGAATAGCAAAATAATGTCTCAGTTGATTTGGATTGGTTCCCCAATCTGATACTGAGAGTACTTTAAGTATTTTGACTTTTGAAAAAGCATATGCGCTTTGAGCGACATCAAGATTTCTTAGTTTATATATGATCAAAATAGATTGATCCTATTTCTTTAAGAATTATTTCATCAATCCCTCTACTTTTTCTTCCTTGAATACGAAAATGGGATCTTAGTTCAAAATACTTTGAGGCTAAATAATAAGGATCTGAAAATCATTTAAGGTCTGATTGTTCTAAGCAGATAATCGGCTCTTTAAGAGGATTATCAATCATTTTTTTGATTAAACTCTTCCCCCTCTATTAAGGCTTCTTTGACTGTCTTTTGAGATGAAGAGGATCCTAATTGAGGATACTGTTTGTCATAATAATTTTGATAATTTTGGGAATAAAAATTTCCTCTACCCGAGCCAGATCGGCCTCTGCCTCGAGAGCTTTGAGCTTTATCTTTTCCTGATATTATATGGGGGATCCCTGCAAAAAATTTTGAGTTAAGAAGTCAAGGAGAGAATTTGATTCTCCTTTAATATATTCGATTTGAAAATCAAATACAGACAATATTGCTTGCCATCGAGCAAATATTTGTTTTGATACTAAATTTTTCACATCTTTTTCTAAGACTTTTTTTGCAGCCTTACAATCAATTCGTAATTTAAAATCTTGATTCAAAAGATCTTCTTAAAATTTAGAAATGCATTTGACTATTGATAACATTTCTTTTTTGATTATGGAATAGTTCTTTTAGGCATCATTCCACTTTCCCGAAGTAAATCAGACTAATTTCTCTTTATTCTTAATAGGATTAATTAATCTGTTTAAGAATTCCTCCATATCCTATGTCAGAAACATCTGTTGCTACTATCTTTTTCCATTGTTCATTTGCAAGAGATAAACAAGAAATTTTCTTAACTTTTAATTTTATTAACTTAATAGCCTTAGTATGTTCAGGACCCCAAGCTAGAGGGTTCTTTTTAAGACGATCATATAAAGGCGCACTATCTTTTGCTAAATCTTTATAAAAGTCTGCAATATAAGTAACACTTCCTAAAAACCTTTGTAATTGTTTTTTGTCTTTTATTTCATCTGAAAATTTAGAAGCAAATTCTAAAGACCTATTTATTGGAAAAAAATGTTCCTTCTTCTATTTCATGACCAAGGAATCTAATTTTTGTCTGAAATAATTGCATTTTTCTTTTAGAAATAACTAAACCATTTTGTTTAGTAATATATAAAAATGTTTGTAAGTGCTTAAAATGTTGATCTATATTTTTTGAGAATACAAGGATATCATCAATATAGACAATTATAAAATCTAAATAAGGATAAAATATATCATTCATAATATTCTGAAATTCAGACGAGGCATTTTTAAGACCAAAAGGCATAACATTCCATTCGTAATGACCAAATGGAACTGTAAATGTTGTTTTATTTTTATCTTCTTCAGCTATTTGAATTTGCCAATATTCTGACTTAAGGTCAAATTTTGAATAAATATATGCTTCATTTAATCTGCTTAATAAATCTTTTTTATTAGGAATAGGATATCTAATCCATTTTAGAGCTTTGTTAAGACGTTTATAATTAATAACTAATCTTGGAACTCCTCTTTCTTTTTCAGAATTTTTATTAACATAAAAAGTTGCACAACTCCAGGGAGAGTTACTTTTTTTAATTAATTTTTTATTTAATAATTCTTGAATTTCTTTTTAAAATATTCCAATAATTTTTTATTCATTTGAATAAATCTAGTCTTTGTAGGGATTTTTTTTTCATCGAAATCCTTTTCATAAGGTAAATATACTATATGTTTCTTTCTTTGCCAAAAAGTTGTCGGCAATTCATTACAAACTTCTTTTTTTATCTTATTTTCTATAACTTTTATTTTCTCTTTAATCCTTGGACTTTGTAATTGATTATTTAGATTATTAATCTTTATTTCTTTTTGTAAGAAATTTAATTGTTTTTCTTTAAAAATAAGATTTTCTTTAAGTTCATTTATTGTTTTTGTTTGAGGATTGGTAATGAATTTAAAAAGAATTTGTTTCTCATTTAAAGTAGAAAAGATACCGGAATGATCTATTTTATCAATAGGCTGTAATAAGGATAAAAAAGGTGTTCCTAATATTAAGAATTGGGTTAATCCTTTTATCATGAAAAAGTACTTTTAATACATATTCCTTTATTGTAAATATAAGCATTAGATAATTTATAATTTATGTTCATTTTAGAACCATTGGCAGTTGTTAAACTATCTGGTGATTTTATTTTTTGAAAATATCTTGTTGGAATTAAGCCTTCTTTTACGCAGTTCATATCTGCTCTACTATCAATTAAAGCTATAGTTTGTATGTTGAATGCTTCATTAATAACTAAAGTTATACTAACATACCATTTTTGATATGTTATTTCATTGACTAAGCACAAATATTGTTTCTTACTACTTTGAGCACTAGAAGATTGGGCCAAATTATTATTATGTTGACTATTAGATGAGTGGACCAAATCATCCAAATCATCATTGGATTGAATAATCTATTTCCCCAAATTATTATTGGATTGAATAATTTCTTTCCATTCGGATGAAAGAAGATGTTGTGTTTATTCTATTTCATTATTCATTTTAGTATTAGAAGGTTGGCCTATGTCATTAGCAGATTGAGTAATAGGTTGAATGACTTCTTTTAATCTATATAAGATTTGATCTCTTTTCATTTGTTTGACTTTATTGTTTAACTCTCTTATTTCAATTTTGAGTATATTTACTTCTTGTTTAAGATCTTGTACTGTTGGTTCTTTATAGATTGGGTTTTCAAATCTATTTATAACTTCTTTTAATGAGTAATTTAGCTGAGACTTTTTTAAGGGATCAGTCTATGGCTGTCTCTCAAAATTATCTAAGAATTTTCCTAATACTTTTCTTTTCTCATCTAGATTCTCAATTTTGTCTATTAAATCTAAAATAAATGTTTGACTTTTAGTAAGAGTGTTTATATTTAAACCATTCATTTGTAAAATGGATTTATAATAATCGATTCATTATCATAGTTGCATGTGCAACTTTTTTTTTTCCTCGGATTCTACCGAGCTGGATTCTATATTAGAATTGATGTGTATTATTTCATTGTCACTATTACTTTCATTTTCAGTATTACTATTATTTTCACTATTACTATTACTATTGTCCGGATTAAGTAGGATTTGACATAATTCTTCTTTAAGATCTTCACTTATATTTAATTCTTGTATCTTTTGTTTTACCCAACACCTATTAGCGTAGTGGCCAACTTTGCCATATTTATGACACGTAATATCACTTTTCGGCTTTCTTTTAATTGGTATTCTTGGATTTTGCTGGAAGTGGGTTGAGCTGGTGTGTCTTTTAGCCTCGGTTTTCTATACTTATAATATTTTTTATATTTTCTTTTAGATTGAAATTGTTTTTTGACTTTTCTTGCAGATTTAGGAACCTTGGATTTAGGGATATGATAAGCAAATTGGTGACAGAATTCACATAATTCTTTACGACTAGTTAAACCTTGTTTTTTAAGTTGAACTTTAAGATTTAAACCATTGCAAAGGGATAATCCTTCTACTGTACATTCAGCAAATAATTCTCCGTATGTATAATTATCATAAATAATAGAATTTCCACCATGTCCATTCTAAATTCTAGTCTTAACTTTTTCAGCAAATAAAGGGGGTAATCTTGTAATAAATTTTTCTTTCCAAAATGCTGCATTAGCATCATTTCTTTGGGATACCTTGGTAAGGAAAACATCTTTATACCACCTAAAATGAGTTAAGGATGGACATCTACGATTCATTAAGAGTTCTTTTCCCTTATCCATTATTTGGAGGGGTTGACCAATAAAATGTTTAATTATGGCTTGGATTAATGTGTACACTCCATCTTCATGGACTGTATTCGTGGTTTGTTGGGTCATCGAATCTGTTGTAGAAATTATTTTTGTAGAATTTAATATTTCATGTTGTTGATTTTGAGTGAGAATATTGTCCCACCATCCTTTAAGTTGTCCTATAAACCCTGTGGTTATAGCTTTTACTATACCATGATCAGTATTACCATTTATTCTACATGTTGAATACATTAACATCCTGTGCATATAAGTTAATAGTTGATATTCAGTCATTCCGTCAATATTCCATTTATATATGGCTTTGGGATTATAATATGTTTGTCCTGTTAGGCTTTCTTCCTCAAAGACTAAGTCGACTGGACTAGGTCGCGGATAATAATATCTACTAGTAGCCTGGGAATATGAGAACTTTGAGTTCCTAATTTATTAACTTCTATAGTGGTTGTAAATTGTTCTTTTAATTTTTTGAGATTTAATTCACTACTTTCTTGATCTCCTAATTCTTTTAGATCTAATTCACTATTTTCTTCTTCATGAACTTCATCCTGTTTAATAACTTGGACACGTTTATCACTTAAATTAAGTTTTTTTAATTTTTGTGTCAAAATATTAATGAATTCATCATCTGTTTTAGGAATAAAAGATAAATCTTTTTGACCTATATTTAGTGGAGGTTTTACAAACGGTATTTGAATTTTCGTTGGCTATAATTGATTTGGATTTTTATCAATTAGTGCAGGTTGCACATTATCAATTTTATCTTCTAATCTGTCCATTTGTTTATTCATTGTTTGTAAACATAAATTAGTATAATTGTTTTGTTTAATAACTTTGTTTAAATCTTCATTATTAACCTTAGCTTTTGAAAAAGCATTGGCCTCTATTTCACCTACTTTCAGATTTTTAGGAGGATGGATTGATCGAATCTTTTCGCCCTCAGCTGTCTCCCAAGTTTTAAAATGCTGTTCCATAATATTAAGCTCATTATTTGAATTTATTAAATATATATTTTTGTACCAGTGTACAAAAGGAAGTACCATCTTCTTGAGATCAATGAATTTATAAAATTCTTCTTTAATATTTTGCAATTCCTCATCATTATGATTATCAAAATACCAAAATCTGAATTCTTCATACCTTGGTTGCATAAATTCTGCGTTTATTTCCTGTCTATTATACTTAAATTCTTTTGTGATAACATTAACTGAGTAATTCATATCCGAGAAAGTCGGAGATGTGGCTCTTTGATTGCCAGATTTAGCATTATTAGCATTACTATCTTCATGATATATTCCATATTTTGGGAGGATTCTTTAATACCTTCAAAAATTAAATTATCTACCTTTTCTTTGCCCCTATAAGATATTTCAGATTTTTCATATAAAGAAGAGGTGAATTTTCTGCTACTTGAGCAACTCGAAACGTCAGTAATTTTAAAATTAATTTTTCTTCCACTATTAGCGAAAGTGACATCAACATCCCCTTCTGGAGTTTGTATAATTTGTTCTATCTCCCTATTTTCTATTAGTTCGCGAGCAGCAGCTGCTGGAAGAGTCCAGACTGCTGGAAGATCTATATCTTTCCAAGATATAGCCCTAGAGGTCATTGTATGAGATCTGTTGAAATTTGTTTCTATAAGAGTAGTCTTACCTTTTTTGCTAATTAATTTTGCTCTTGGGGTAAGCATATTTAGTAATTTATAATATATTTTATAAGATATGGCTACATGCTCACTATCTTCTTGCATTCTGTAACCTTTTGATTCTATATTAAGAGTAAGAACTTTCATCAAATGTTTATCGGTTAAAGAAATAGGAAAGTCTGAAAAGCAATTAAAATAAACTGAACCATTACACAGACTTGTTTCAACTAATCCTAAAAGGATACATCAAATTCAAGATGTCTACAGTCTCTTAAGGCTACCATTAAGCATGCATTTAATCCTTCCCTGGTTAAGGGTTTCAAAACTATCTGGATAAAACTTATATGTAAAAACTTAAATTTTTCTTGAAATTTAAGAACATCTGTTTCTAATAAGTGTATAGTTTCATAATGGTTTTTTAACGGAACAGTTTGTTCCACTGTTTTTATAATTTTTTTAGAATGAAAATCAAAAGTATCTATTTAATAAATAGAATCAATACAGTAGGTAAACTTAGCATTTCTCAAGCTTTAAGTTTTTCTTCTACAAATTCTACTTCAGATAAAATTTTTATATATTCGTTATTTTTATTATTTCCAAATCCTAAGTGTTTGAGCATTAGAACATTCAAAAATAAAGTAATTGGAATAAATTATTTCTTAATTCTCTACAGCCAAGGATTCACAGTAACTCTAGTCTACGGCCAAAGATTCACAGAACAAAATGCCCCAAAGACTCGATTCAAAAGACAAAGGGCTAGTCTTACCCCGCTATATAGACGAGTTTCTTACCCGGCTAATAGATCAATCAAGAAATTCTACTATTCCTGCTACACCACCTTTTATATATATATATATATATATATATATATATATATTTGTGTATATATATATATATATATATAGAGAGAGAGAGAGAGAGAGAGAGAGAGAGAGAGTTATTAATAGTGAAAGCCTCCAAAATAGACGGCAAATACACTCACATTATCAACCCGTTTAATATCATAACATTGTCAATGTATTCAAAAAATTAATGACAATAACATTGTTAACAGACTACTACTTATTGATATAATGTTATTTAACGAGGACAAGGCTCCCGAGGGGGGTTGGGGGAGGGGGAAGAAATTGCAATTCCAATGAACTCCTACGTTACTATAATCAGCACAAATGAGAACCAACAAAACAGGATCAATTGAATTCCTACACTTTAAGATACCGTATGGAGCTTACTTTAACGTTGTTTAATGTCAACCAGCCTTGGATGATTGCAACTGCAGGCTTCTTCTGAGGAAATCAGACAACTTGGCACTTGCAGCACGCCCTCGTTCCAGACAGTGAAAGTAATCATCCACTGTTTCACATACACAATACAAGTCACACTTCAGCTTGAAATTAATATTAATAATATATATATATATATATATGTGTGTGTGTGTGTGTGTGTGTGTGTGCACGCGAACGCAACGTCCAATACTACATTTGATGTTCTGAAGTAAGCAACCCTGCAACTTCATGCAACTTTATATGGGAGCAATCCCATATGTTCTGTGTTTCCCTAACTGTTTCTAATTTCATCCTTAAAAAAAAAAAACTCAAATTTCAGTCTTCATATTTGAAACTTTTTAGAAATAAAGGATAAAATGCACCAAACGTCCCTGTACTTCACCATAATAGCAAAAAAAGTTCATGGACTATGCTCTCGCATTTTTTCCGTCCCTGTACAATTTTCACCGCCCTCGGACCATCCTTCATCATGTGCCATCCACATGAGACAATTTTAGGGGTATTTTCATCCTCTTGGTATCAAAAGTCTCTCACACAGACGCACGCATATTTTTGCAGATCTTCCTAAAAAAATCCATCAGCCCTTCTTACATTCAACACACACACAGATCTGAACATGTTGAATTGGAAAAGCAACCACTCCTACTACTAGTCCTAAGAACAGTATCTTGTGTACAATACTACTTACATGTTGAATACTCTGTTGAACACAGTTTATAGTCTTTCCAATCCTTTCATAAATCCAAGTAAGCATATAATATTGGTAATGATAGAAACTTCTACCGGAAACTATAACATAGCAGCAGTTGCTAGACATGACCATGGAAGTGTTTGAAAATGGAGATAAGCATGACCAGTACCTGGCATCACACCATGTGTAACAGATGTAATAATCCCATGTTCCATTGCCTCACCTCCAGCCTCTAATGAACCTTGAGGAAGTACAGAAAGAGTCGAATTGGGGAAGACTAAATATACAAATGCCTTCATTTTCTGCCATTGAAAACCATGAGCAGGTAAAAACGTACACATTATAAATCTTAAGTGACCCATGGTTGTTCGTGAAACATGTCAATGCAGTACTTTCTAAATGAGTCAACAGATTAAGAAAACAAAAATAGAATCACTATTTGAGTAAATTTACAGGTTCCCGTATAGACCAGCCCAAGGGCACCTGGAACATAGTATTTGGAGGATGGAAATATTTCCTGCTAATATATTTCTAGTACATACTAACAGTCTGCATTTCAAAGCAGAAGTCTCTCGCGTGAAGGTAAAGTGGTGCAACCAGTGGATAAGTGCATAGTCTAACATGCAACTATAGCATTAGCAGGGATCAAAAACATAAGAAAGGCTGCCAATCTGAAAGAGTGTAAATTTAATAGGCAAAACTAAACTAACCTGCTCTTCTAGCTTGTTTGGATCCAGTATAACATATCCACTTTCTGCCAGACAACAGCATATTGCAACTACAAAACCAGGGAAAGCAGTTGGCAAAATATAGAGGTTGACAACACGGAAAAATAGCTTTAGGTCTGGTTTACCAGCAAGATGCTTCAAGGGAATTCCAGCATCCACAAGGGCAGCACAGGCTGCATTTATGGCACATGGGAGAAGCTAAAGAAAGGTTCAGTCAAGAAGCTATACAATTTACTACATTCAACTACAGAAGAATCATTGATATCTATACATAACAGCCAATAAGAGAGACATAAATCAAGCATTAAAAAGACGAAATAAGTAGCAGGTAATGCATAAATAAGACACCCAATAAAAACGGAAACCAGAAACAAATGCAGTGTGGAAGTTATGGGACCCAAGGGACATGAGAGAAGCTAGCCCTTTGGCATGTATTTTCAATACTCTGGATGTGATGACGTAACGATCTGGGGAGGTATCCCCTACTGCGTTAGATAATAAATAATAAAAAATTATACAATGTTATGCAAATGGGACTAGTTGATATCTTTGGGTCATCAAAAATCCACTTTTCATTGTGTAATAAAGATTCTGAAATTAAAATTCTAGCTCTCTTGACACAGCCACATATAAAAGTCAATATGGAAGCCTATATATCCAATGTTTTAATGTAATTTTTGGTACATAGACCACAGAATAAGATTCGATCCCAACGTTTAAGTGACGTAGAATAGAAAGCTCCATTAACTTCGTAGAAAGTTACCATTATTGTACTAAACTGAACATAAAACAACTATGAAGGATACAGCACCATCATCATTGACAACCTGCAATTATCAAATCAGAGCCAAGTTTGTCATAAATAGGCTATCAATAAGATTAGAGTTTAAAAAGAAAGCTTAAACAGCTGAAGAGGTGAGTCAATGACAAATTTAAAAGTTTAATACGGGAAAAAGTGGTAGCTGAGAATCCAAAAGTGACAGCAATCTTGTACTTACATGCAGCGGAAGAGGAGACCAGAGCCAATAATGTCAATAGCAATATTATTAAATAAAAAAACACAAGCATATATTCACAATCAATAATGCTGAACTAATTAACATACCCCTAATCCTCCACCCAAGGTCTCCCTCAGACATTCCTAAGTGAATGACTTGAACACTAAGTGAAAGGTCTTACTATAACAAGCTAGCAAATCATTACTTGTAAAGTCCCTAAACACCAACCTCAGTTCACATTTCATTTTCCTGTGAGATCATCTTGATGCAGTTGAAATTTAAAATCCCACATCAGGCAATAAAACCCTTGCCACTTACTTACTCTGTTCCGACCAAAGAATCCACTTTCCATTTTTAAAAGACAAGTGACTAAATCAAATCAAAATTTAACATACTTCAATTATGTTTTCGGAAATAAAATTTCATTCGCTAAAAACTACATTAAGAATACTATGGATTACAACTTTTATGACTTTGTAATCGTCGGTCAAACTTTAATTAAGTTGACCCCAAAATAAGTCAAAAAATGGACTCTTTTGTTGGAACAGCGCAGTAATATATAAGATCCTGGTGGGTTATCCCACATCGGTTGTGGAAGGGGCGGGTGATTGGTTAATAAGTGTGTGGAAAAACTCACCCTTTGAGCTAGCTTCAATCTCCCCGCACACATCGGGCTCTGAGTTGGGGTAGCAACCCGTATCTCCCGGAACACACGGTGCAGAGATGTAACCTGGGCTCTGATACAAGTTTTGAGTGCTATTGGGTCTTCTCAATTCCAAAAGCTTGGTGAAAGGGTAAGGATTTCCCTCACACATTAACCAAACACCTGCCCCCCCTTCCACAACCAATGTGGGATAACCCAACAGATCCTAGGGCAAACCTCTCACAAGCCATAAGGTTTTGAAATGGACCCCAAGATTCAAGTGTATCAGAGCAAGTTCTTCACATGTGCAGGCCCACGGGCTGACGTTCTTGCTACATGTCACCTAATATGATATGTTTGCTTTGTAAGCCTCAAGCCTCGCTACAGGACATGGGGTGCGTTCAGAAATGCAATCTCACATTGGGTAATTAAAGCCTAACCACAACATAGCAACTAAAGCACTAAGTTTACATTTTAAGTCAGCAAAACCCATACTTACCCTATTACTGTACAATGAATAATTTCAAGTTCAAAATCATGAGTGTGGAAACTGAAATGACTCAGACACGCGAGAGAGAGAGAGAGAGAGAGAGGTTATAGCAACTATTTCCCATTTTCCGGTTATGGTTATACAGTTTACTGGATACTGGTGCAAGAGAGCTTCCCACTTGCGCTGGGGCATCATCGAGGCCTTGGTGCGTAGTGGCAAGTGGAAACCTATTAAGGAGGTAGGAAAGGCATTAAACCCCCCTCATCAATCCCCCAAAGGAGAAAATTAGGCTAGATCAACTCTGCCCTCCCCTGAATGAGCTCTTTTGCACCCCTACCTTTTGTGGTAGTCGGTCTTCTATTCTCTTCTTGCACTTCTCCTAGTTTACTCTTTCGAGGTAGCTAAGAGGTCGATGGGTCGGTAGAATGAATTGGTCTCTCGGCCCGATGTCCTCCAGAGAGAGAGAGAGAGAATAAGCCAGAGTGCCAATCTCCAAATATCAGCACAATAATTATCGCAACTTCGAATTCAAGCATAGTTAGAACAGAACCAGAAACACCCACTACTGAACGCACGCACATGTTATGAAACATAAGTGCAGGTAGGATGTGCCTCGCGAATAGTAAAATTGCAGAAGTTCTGTTTTCACCTTATATGAATTGTAAGGCAACGAATATTGCTAGTATCAAAAAACTAAATTAAGTATTATATATAGAATCATTTCAGGTGATGCCCTATAGAGGAGCAGCAATGAAGAGCAGGTAAACATCTCAAATTTAATACCCCACAACTATCATACTGCCCGCAATAAAGATACTGTCTCACCTGAATTATAATTGAAGTTGTTGTATTCGGATTGACCGTCAAAAGGCATATGCTCTGCAAAGTCTTTTCAATACCATCTCATACTCCTTTTCTGGTTTCCCTAATTATCAAATGAATTTCCCATAACATGAGTTGACAAGAAAAAAATAGCTAAATTGTGTCATTTAATAAGTATCCCTCGTATATGCATCAAATTTCTTGCATGGCCTTAAACAAAAGTCATAAATACATTGTTCTACAGTAAGTTATAAAAAACAATGTTAAATGTAACTCAATTTACAAACTAATTGAAGGTAAATAAAGTTTGGATAAGCTATTTCAAGTGAAGAGATAGAAGCCCATAAGGTCATAGCTTTCTATTACTAGGGTTTTGCTAACAAGTGCCCTATGGCACTTGTCTTTCTTTTCTTTTCTTTTTCCTGATAAGAGTCCCTATGGCACTTGTTTATAATCCAGAAATGGAAAGTATCCACATTGAGAACCCTCCGCAATGCATTGGGGAGGGGGAACGCTCCGCAATGCATTGGGGGGGCGGTGGGGTTTCCCAATATGGATAATTCCTTTTTATGGATTAAAGTGGTTAGGGGCTGTTATTAGCAAGCCCCTCTAACTATATCTTCTTACTGTTTGAAGTATTCAAGCTGTTTATGTACTACGCAGTCAATGCTTAATAAAATTACTCTAGGCGTATGATCCAATAAGGGCTTCTTTTCGCTTGAAATCAGGCTTATGACACATAATAGGAGGAATCAAGGCTAATATCACAGAAAGGTAAATTAAGCAATGCAGGTTCAGAGGCCCTACTGTATTTGCAGTATTGCAAAACTCAGTAGTGTAATATGTCACAGCAGCGATGTGAGACCTCAACTATCGTAGCAGTATTACCTACATCCCTAAGTGAGTGACTTCTGATAAAAGCATGGTGTAGGAGGTAATTTGGGGAGCGCCCCTGACCAAGGACATAAAGGTCTGAAATAGGCCCCGGCTGGGTATGGCCAACATGCAACTGGTGTGTAAAAGTTAATTGGTCATGGCATAAAATGCATGAAGCCAGAACTGTAAGAGGAGAGTGTACGATAAAAGTGATCCACTGGACTATCAAATGAGTGGAAAGTCTTCTGATGAGGATAGATGTGAGATTCATATTTATGGGCAACCTAGTAACATTGATAGTGGGAGACGACGTGGTATTCTCAGGGCCGCAAGGGATTGTTCACGTCGGTCCCTTTTACCTTCATCCCCCAAAAAAATAATCTCATTCACTCGAAAGCCTCAAGGAGTCATTGTACTTCAGAGAAATTCTCCGAGCAATGGCCTAGCTCAAGCCATACCAGAAGATGGAAATGAAGCATGAAGATTTCCCATCATGAGAACATTAAGGAGTTGGAGAAGGATATCAACTCCTTGTGCAGAAATTAAGGATGATGAGATCCCAAATACAAAAATTATGATGGATTCCAAGGCTAAGAACGACAAAATGTAGTCTTGGGTTGTTTGCCCCTTGGCATAGAAGGTTCCACTATTGGCACCAATGCCAGAGCACTAGGTTAGGTCAATATCTAAAATCTAAATACGCCAATTCTGCAGAAATGTTTGTGCATAGTTCCTAGTTCAGAAGGTTGGCGATTCGTGCAGGAAGCTGGTCCCTCAGTAATAGATAGGAGTAGATCCCAAGAGAATTTCCCCCTATCACATGGAGATGTAGAAAAGCGAACACCGTGTATTTTGGGTTCAAGGGGGATGCCTGACATAGCGGTAAAGTTTGCAATCCATTCCACACACTATGTGACACTTATTCAGAGATAAAAAAGGCCGTTGAGATGACAAATCGCACATCTGGAAAATGCAAGTGTTGCTTTAAGACATTCTGGATTCAAAATACAATTGGTTTTCGCTTGGACCCCCATTTAATATGGTATTAAAGTAACTCTTTTGTGAGTAATAAGCAAAAAGAACTCAATATCATCCAATACAATAAGTTCACATCTGAACCTAAGGTCTTTGGCTAAAAGTAAAGTGATAGGTCGTGTTAAGACTATAAACTCCATATAGGCAAATACGAGCCCTGCATCTAGATACAAAATCATAGGTCTAATCCACTCAAAACAATTGGTTTGTAATTGTAAGTGATTTTAGGCCCCAATATCTCACTTATTGAATTGCAAGTGTTTAGTTAGCCTATGTGGGGATTCATATTTCAACATGCCCCCTCACAATGCAGTAAAATCTGAGGCTTACATGGGAATGATCGTATACTGGTAGCATAAAGGTGAGCTTGAGCATGTGCGAGATGATGCCCTGCAGATACTCTATGCCATATTAAATGAGGGGTCTTGCTTCAAACTAATGAGCAGTTAGGCCCCAGGATCCTCTATAAATTGAACTGCAAGGCTTTAAAGACATCACTTTGGATATACATCTCAACAACAAAAGCTCAAAAGTTCCATTTATTAGGCAAGGATGTAGAATTTCCTTTTCTTCTAATAAGTAGCATGTAGCATCAGCATACAAATTTAGCAAGCACCACTGTAGATTACAAATATGTATATAAAGAAACTCACCAATCTGCCCTGTTTTAGGCTTCCAGATGACTTCAAAGCAAGCCTTTTCAGGGTTTTCGTTCTTCTTTGTTCCGGCTTTAGGTCCATAAACTGCAGCAAGAACTTTCGTGTCCCCTGACAATCACCAGAAAAACCAGAACTTCAATAACCAAAAAAACATAGGAATCCAAAGCATGAGGAATACAAAACAATCAAGGCAAAAAGTTTCAAGACAATTGTTATTCCATAACCCTTATATACTCCTTGCACTGCACTCAAAGAGTCCTACATTACTTGTCGAGATGTTCCAGTCAAAGAATCTCATTTAAAAAATTAAGCTTGCAATGCTCATTATCCTCTAACTTTACCACTTATACCAGAATCAAACAAGTAGGTCAAATCAGTAAAAGTTTGTTAGTTTTAAGGATTACAGACTCTCCTAGCGTAACTGATGAACAACTTTTGCAAATTTATGAACAAGCAAATCCCACATCCCAAAGAAAATTTAGGCACGTAAACATAAATGCGATCAACACCCATGTGGAAATATCGAAGCTCGAATCAAAAAATTACTAGATAAACCAAGAAATCATCAAAAAAAATTGTTCTAAAGTAAAAACAAACCCAGAAACTGGAAAAAGAGTTGCTTTAAAGAAAGAAAAAGGGAAGTACCTTGAGACCAACTTGCGGAGCCATGAGCACGGTTGAGGATGCTGCGAGAAAAAGCCAGTGGTCTCATTTGATTCGGCGTACGACCATCCTCTCTATCTATTTCCATTACTTTTATCTCTCTGTCACACAGTATAAACCAGTGTGTGTGTGTGTGTGTGTTAAAGAGGGAGAGAAGAATTTCAAAGTTGAAGCGCAGGGTAGTTATCTCTGTAAACAGAAAATGAGAATATCAGAGTGTTCTTCAGTTGTTTGTCAATCAAAGGCTGTAAACCTAAGGAAATTCATGAAATCCGTCTCAAGGGTTTATCTAGGGTTTATTTTATTTAGTTTTTAGGTGTTAAGAAAGGAATTTGGGGCTTCCTCTCCAGAAGGTCTAGTTTTTCATCCTTTCCCCTCCTTTCCCCTTTTATATATATATATATATATATATATATATAAAGGGAGTATTTAATGGTTATTTTTTTATTTAATCATCAATGGTTACTCTCATTATCAACCATTGGATCAAAAATTAAAGATTGAGATTTAATACATTAAATGACTCACCTACTTGCATTAATTGTATTTTTCAACTAACCATTAAATCTCAACCTTTAATTTTTGATCCAATGGTTGATAATGAGAGTAACCATTAATGATTAAATAAAAAAGTAACCATTAAATATTCTCACATAATGAGAGTAACCATTGATGATTAAATAAAAAAGTAATCATTAAATACTTTCATATATATATATATATATATATTCAGTTAATATGTATAAAATATTGTAGTAATTGAAATTTTATGTATTTTTTAGATCTTAAAAAAGTGAACTAGTGTCTTTTAAATTTATCGATCAATCAAATGAATCGAATAAAAACTTTATCATGAGCATCAAAAAATCCAAATTTTATAGGATATATGTAATACATAAGAAGAAACAATGTGTCAGCCTTTTCCTAATGTTTAATGTCAAATAGAACAAAATTTTAGGTCGCTTGTATATAAAAAAATTTATACCAACAATATTTCATTACTCGGCAAGATCCCGATTTTCCAATTTGATATTTTCCTTACGAAATTTGCTCAGATATTTTCTTCCCTACTTATCTGAACTAATTCCTAGAATGATAACTTTTGAGCAAGTTCTCTGACCAAATGACAATACTTATCCAAGGTGAGATCATTAGCCACATACTCTCCAGAAACTTCCTTCACAACAAGTTATGACTCGTTGTGGGCCGCCAGCTCGGTTATTCCCATATTCATAGCTATATATTTCGCTCCAATGAGTGCTTTGTATTCGGCTTGGTTATTCAAGTATTGAACTTGAACCTCAAGGATTTCTTGAATTCATCTTGCTCAACTGGCACGAGTAACAACATTCCTGTCCACTACTGATGTGTCCACGTATAGCGACCAACAGCTACTCGATCTATTGATGGGGGTTGGACGCTCGGCTACTTTGGTTTCTTTTGCAGCGGGCTCTTTACCATTCTTTGCACTTTAACTAGCGAAAGAGCTTTCCACTAGGAAACCTTTTAGTGCTTGAGTTTTGATAGCTCACTTAGGCGAGTAAGTTATATCAAACTCGTTCAACTCAATCAACCAATTAAATAACCTTTCCACATTGTCTGATTTGTGCAAAAAAATTCTTTGGGAAGCATCAAACAAAACGATAAATGGATCAGACTGGAAATAAGCTCGTAATTTTGAGTAGCGCATTAGGATAACGAGTTCCGACCTCATTTAAAGCCTTTGATAGTAAATAGGTTTTTGAACATTTTTGTCCTTCTAAATTAATGCAGTTACAACAGCTAACAAGGTCTCCCCAAGCTTTAGCCTGCAACGCAAGGGAGATTTTCCCATGTATTCTTTGAGCTAATTCCACACTTCTCGATACTGGTTACTCGCTATAAATACTAGGCGGAACACTTTTCGGGTGGTTATACCTATTTTGCCCTTGGAAGATACTATCTCCGTTTCAGGCAAAGAGTTCACTATTATATTTTGGAATGTTCCACATAAAGAGTCCACTTAAAAAAAATTATGCCTATAATAATTTTTATAAACCTTTCAAATTTTATCCTCCACATATACTATAAATCTCTTGACTATACTCAAATATTTTTGTAGTTATGACTAACTCTAATATTACATATATATATATATATATATATTAATTATTAGACTTTTCAAACATAGACTCTTTGGGTGGAACGGAGGAAAATATATATTGGAATTAATACCAAAATTTACTATGCCCAATGCCCCAACTCCAAAAAAAATTCCTGAGTATTGAAGCATGGATGCTAAAGAGGATGATTTCGTAGAAAAAGATGCTGAGATTACGGTTATATTAATTTTTCAATTTCCCTCTTGAATTTCTAAAAAAAAAATACAAAAACTAAAAAATTTAAAATGTTTGGGAGGAGGGGCGGTTTGCACAATGGTCCATTCTCTTGGTGGCCCAATGTGTGGACCGACCCTTTCCAAAAAAAAATTTCTTTCTTTGTAGATTTTTTTTAAGGTGAATTATAAGTCGGTCCCTTTTTAAACATTTGTAATCGCTCCAGTCCACTCATCTTTTTTTAAAATCAGAAAAAGGCATTTTGGGGTGAAAAGATGATTATGTCATTAATGAAAAAAACACGCGCACATCAGTAACCCAAGGCAACGCGATGAGTAATCTAAGGCATCGCGTGGATTAATCATCGTGATAAACAACCAAGGCATCGCGACCAAGACATTGCGATGAGTAACCAAGGCATCGCGATGAGCAACCAAGGCATCGCGATGAGCAACAATGACATCGCGATGAGCAATCAAAGCATCGCGATGAGCAACAAAGGCATCGTGATGAGTAACAAAGGCATCGTAATGAGTAATCAAGGCACCGTTTTGAATTTTAACTGATGGTTTCGAGAGCGTTGCCCCCGAAGCATCGCGATGAGCAACAAAGGCATCGCAATGAGCAACAAAGGCATCGCGATGAATAACTAGAGCTGGCAATGGGCTGGGCTGAGCCAGCCCAGTCCCAGCCCATCGGGCCAACACATAAAATCAGGTCGGGCCAGCCCAGCCCAAAAACTACATCGGGCCTCAAACCTCTAGCCCAGCCCAACCCAGTTATAAGTCATTGGGCTTTCGGGCTTTCGGGCCAAATCGGCCCAAATTTCTATCAAAACATATTTTTTACAAAATTTACAAGTTATCACATAAAAAAAAAATTCACAACTCATTACAAGTCTACAATTTATCAAATAAAATCTCTAAATAATAAGTCGTATCTTGATGATTAAAATACAACTATATAAATTGTTTGTAGACAGGAGGAGTGTAAAATACATTAAAAATATAAGAAACAATTGACTGAAAATTTGCATTAACCTCAATCAAACATTTTTCTAATTATTTTTAAAAGCATTGCACATAAACATAAGAGATATTTTCATATTAATTAAAAAATAATAATTCACACTCCTGTCCGTTCTCTTTATTAATCTTGGAAACATTGAACATAAACTTCATGACTTCAAATAACAAAGTCTTGGACTTCGAAGATACACTCCTGTCCGTTCCCTTTATTTACACTCATGTCTGTTCCCTTTATTTTTAAAAACATTGCACATAAACTTGTTTTGTACAACGCATGTACAACACTAAAAGATCACTTAAAGTAGCAAAAATTGTTTGATTGAAAACTTAATAAAAGTGTATCGGGCTGGGCTGGCCCGAAAAAATCGGGCTTTTTTAGCCCGAACCCAATTAGCCCACGGGCCTATTGGACCGGGCCAAAAATGCCCAAAATTTTTCGGGCCTTATAAATTGAAGCCCAAGCCCCCCATAATATCGGGTTGGTTGGGCCGGCCCATTGGGCTGGGCTAATTTTGCCGGCTCTATTAACCAAGGTATCGCGATGAGTAACCAAGGCATCGCGATGAGAAACCAATACACCGCTTGAATTTCAACTGCTGGAGGGGACTTGATTTTGTTTACCTTTCGGGGGCGTTGCCCCCGAACCCCCACGAGGTACGTTGTCCCCTTAACCCCTGCGACCTGACTGGGCAAGTCAATCCCCATTGCATTTCCCAATATACTGTGATTGGTAAATTATTGATTAAAATCCCAAAAATCAGTCTAAGAACATCTCCCTCTATTTTCGAACAGCACACTGTCAAGCTCGATTTGGATATCGAAAATAGCATTTTTTTTGTAGAAAAATTGTGCACAAATGTAGTACTAAGTTAGGATAATAATATGGAATTGATTTTAAACAAATTCGAAGCTTAATATATAGATTAAAGTGGCCAAAACAACCCAAGAACAAAGAAAAATGGGATGAACTCAAAAAATTTGAATTTGATCAAATTGTGATCAAATTCGTGTTCTATGCATGGAAATTGATACCCCAAACATGAGGGAAAACTATATTAACAACATGAAATTATTTATACATCAATTCGAACCTCAAATCTGAAGCAACGATGTTGTTGAAGGCATTTTAGAAAGAAAATTCTCAAAGTGCCTTTTAGCGATTTTTTTAAAAAAAAAAAGGTGGACTGAAGAGAAAAAAAGTTTAAAAAAGTAGACTGGCCAGCAATTTCTCCTTTTTTTTAAATATCTTTATTTGTTATTTGTTGTTGTTAGGGGTGAGCATATCTGCTGCGACTCCCGCAAGGCCTGCCAATGCCTGGCCTATAAGGCCCATGCCTACAATTCGTACAATAATACCGGGCTCTTAATGTGTTCAAGGCCCGCAGGCTCGAGTTCTACCGGGCCCTCATTTTTTTGTCCCAAATTGAGAGAATTGCAAAAAAAAAAAAAAAAAAAAGGAAAATTGTGCCAAAGTCCACTTTCATAATTATTTATTCTCTAAAGTCCACCTTTTTTTAAAGGCTTAATTCTCAATTTTATCACCCTACTTTCGAAAAAGGTCCAATAAGCTCACTCTAGAATCTTTTTTCACAGATTAATAACTAAACTTTACAAAATGTGTCACATTAGTCACTCTGTCACTTTTGCTGTTAAGTAAACTTAAAATTTTTGTGTAAACTCGAATTACCCTTAGTATAAGCTTAGACCAAACACAAACACTGAGACCATAGCGATCGATCGATCAGTTGAAAGCTCCATTGAAGCAGAAGCTGTAAGCAGGCTCCATTAAAGCTCCATTGAAGCTCCATTGAAGCACCATTGAAGAGCATGAAGCAGGAAGCTCGAATTCCACTTCAGGTCGAGCAGTTTGAAACCCTAACACCCTAGTGATTTGATTTAAGAAAGGCTGTGTGATTGTGGTAAAAGGGCTCGTATATGGGACATCATGGACTGACGAACATCTTGGTATGAGGTTTTTTGAATGCCCTAACTGGAAGGTATAACATTTCATCCTGGTATGAGCTTTTTACTTACTTTCAGCAATTTGGTTCTAAAAATTGGATTTTGATATTGGGGATTTTAGTTAATCTCAATCCTTTGGTTCAATTAAGGGTTTTAGTTCACATTTACATTTTGGATTGAATAATTAAAATTTCATCGAATTGTCCAACAAAATGAGTCTTTGTTGAATGGTTCAATTTATGTGTTTATTTGTTCTGTTTCAACATTACATAAATTGGTGTTTTTTTTTCTTTCCCAATGGTTCCTAGCAGGATGATGAAAAAATGTGTCATTTCTTTGCATGGTAGGACCCTCCATTGAATCAAAGAGCAAGAGATTTGCTCAATGATTTTAAGAACAAAGAGGTTGAGATGAAGACAATGTCAACTAAGCTTGCAAGTAAGAAACTGAAGATATCAAATTTGAAGAAAAAGGTTTGGATATTAAAGGAAGAGAATTCTATTTTGAACACAAAATTGACTGCAAATGGTTGGAAGGAAAAATTCATTGCTCTATTAGTTGTCATTGTGATTGGAATTTTAATGTACAAGAATGGCAACATTAAACCTCAATTCATGTTGCCTTAAGTAGTTGTGATGTATTTGGTGTCTGTTTTTTCACATGGCCATAGTAAACAGTATGGGTGTTTGTAGTATGTAACTTGGTATATAATGTAATGTTTTAATGTTATGTTATGTTACGAAGATGTCATTTTTGTTAATTTGTTCATTTTTGGCCAAGTTTGTTACTAGTGATTGCACAATGTAAACACCCTATACAATTTCACTCTATATGTCAGTACATAACTTATGCCATGGTACTTGTGATTGCACAATGTTTGAAGTTACTAATGTCATTATACAATGTCATCATAAACAAAACAAAAGAACAAATTTACATAACACAAGGCATTAATGTCATTACACAATATCATCATAGTTCAAGTAGCAAAAAAAACAACCCTTTTTTACATGCCAACACTGGTCAATCACCAACCAAAAACAAAAATATCACCCCAAAGTATTAAAGACCAATATTACATGCATTGATCATGTTCCCTTCAACACATTTAACAGACCAATAACAAAAAACAGTCCTAGTGTTAAAGACCCCACAGTAAGCAACACATTTAATCAATGTCTATTTGAACCCCATTGTTCTCCTTGCACTTATGCTTAAATGCATTGATCATGTTCCTTTTAGATTTTCTGATTTGTTCTCCCTTCTCAACTTTAATTTTCTTGATTGTTTGAGTGAAACATTCACTTCTAACCCTAGCTATTACCCCACTCCTTTCAACTGGTGATCCATGGGGTGCACTTCTATAACTTGTTGCAGTTGTAGATATCTGACTTGGTTGACTTTCAAGATCTCTGTTCATAGGTCTCTGACTTGGTTGACTTTCAAGATCTCTGTTCATAGGTATTATCTGACTTGTGTTCGTTTTTCCACCTTGCCTTGATCCATCAGTAGTAACAGGTCCCTATTTGAAACACAAGAAATTGTTAAAAACAAGGTTAAATGCATTTACAAGTAAACTACCAGTCCATGAAAATGACATGTTGTACCTGACTTGGTTGATTTCCAAAACTTGTGTTCATTTTCCCACCTTGCTTTGATCCATCAGTAATAACAATACTCATAATCACTTCCCTTGCTTGATTTGCTCTATCACTAAGAATAAGTCCCTATTTAATAGAGAATAATCAATGTTAGACATATTGTTAAATTTTTTTTTTAAAAAAAACACTAGTTTCTGAAAATGTAAAAAAAATGTAACCTGAGTTGTTGTCTCTTGAGTCTCTCTTGTTGCATTTACACTTGGTCCATCCCTAGCACCAGTTTCTGATGCACTAGCTGCCAGCTTTGCTTTGGAACAAGATCTCTTGTTTTGTCCAACACCATTACAAAATGTGCATTTCATCATCCTGCCCTTTCTTGATAAACCTTGCTTTTTTGGAGGACCAACTGTACTTGCCTGACTTGCTTCACCTTTTTTTTCTTCATGTTTTGACTTAATCCTACATTTCTTTGGCCTGCCTGGCATTTTCTTGTTTAAACTAGGTATCAAAGGATTCTTGCTTGACTTTTGCATAAGTCTTCATAAATGTTGACTTATGGTAACACACATCTAAGTAGTTTTCTGGCCTTTCACCTCTATGAAAAATGGTTGCAATAACATGTGTACATGGGATTCCATTCAGTTACCATTTTCTACAAGTGCATGTTCTTTTCTCAAGGTTCACAACAAATCCCTCTTTTCTGTAAGCCACCTCAAACTGATCCCCATCTCCATTGTAGATTAAATTTCAGTACTTGACATTTTCCTTATTTTTTCCCAAAATTTTCTTAATAGCAGGGTAGTAATCATCAGCATACCCCATCATCCATTCCCTCCTTTTCTGCAGCCTACCCATCATATACAACCTTATCTTCTCTAACATGTAAATCAAAGGCTTAACCCTAAAGTAAACAATTGTTCAATTAAAAGCTTCAGCTATGTTATTCTTTACATTATCCACTTTCATTGCAGTACTGAAATAAGCTTTGCAGAATCGCCCAAGGTCTCTCTTGATGAACCCATAATATACAGCCTCATCAATTTCTTTCATTTTTTCTAACTCTTTTTGCATTTCAAACTCAGTAGATGCATAAACCACAGCCCAAAAAGCTTTTCTTAGTTTACCCCCCTTGAACTCTTTCCCCCAATTGCTATAAACATGCCTTGCACAATTTATGTGCTCAACAAGAGGCAGTAGCTCATGAACTGCCTCCATCACACCTTTTTGTTGATCAGTTATCACAATCCATCCATCACCACTCCCTAAATCCAAGTCATTTACAAGCATTTGAATGAACCACCTCCATGAATTTTTGTTCTCAACATTTACAATAGCCCATGCCACAGGAAACATTTGATTGTTGGCATCCCTCCCTATTGCAACAAGTAATTCTCCTTTACAAATCCCTTTCAAAAAACACCCATCAAGCCCTAGAACAGGCCTACACCCTTCAAGAAACCCCTTTTTCAATGCAGCAAAACAAATGTAAATCTTTGAAAAAATTTCTTCCCGTTAGTTGGATGAACCCATTTCTCTATCTCCACAGTACTTCCCTCATTAGTTCTCTTTAATTCCTTTCTGTAATCCCACAGCTTTGCATAATGGCCATCCAGTGATCCCAACTCTTCACCAAGAACCCTAGCCCTAACCCTTATACACATGCTCCTACTAACAGTCAACTGATATTTTTCCATTACCTCTCTCTTGAATTCTCTTAGCTTCTATCTTGGGTTATTCAAAATTTTATCCCCAAATTGTTTTGCAAGCCATCCAAAACTACAACATCTACTCCTAAAGTTTTTTCCACATTGATGAATATTGATGAATAGGGCAGAATGTTTTAATTTGGAAAGTTGTCTCATCCCTAATACAACTTGCCCATAATTCCCATGTACATACATTTGAATTGACACACTTAGCATGCACCCTCTTCTTATCATTCACAAGAAATTTAATGTCATAACCATTAAGACAACCATAATCCCTAATGACATCTCTAAATTCATGTACATTGGTGAATGTTTCATGCAAACTAAATTCTATATTCTTCATATCACATTTTGTGTTGAACTGAGGGAACTTATTTTTGACAATTTTCAATTCTCCATCATTATCACTCTCACTATCAGTATCAGGAGGAAACTCAGCATTTCTCTCATCAAACATCATCTCACTGTCATCATTGGGTAAACCAACATATTGTCTCTTAGTTTCACCTCCCAGTACAGAGCAACCATGTTCAGAAAAATTATATGAATATCCTCTCCTCTTCACACCACCAGCATACTTCGACTTCACAAAACCCTTCTTAGTTTTCTTCAAATTTTTCCTAGCAGTCACTAACTCATCATCATTCAGGTCCTCTAAATCTTCATCTTTCAGACTATATTCTGATGAGTCATTCCCACTATTTTCTGATGAAGAACACACATACTCAGCAACATTATCAAAGCCCTCCCCATCCTCATGTTCAATAAAAATTACATTTGTCCTCTCACCTCACCTAGCTTCTTCAAATACTCAAAATCTTCATGATTAACTAATGCCCTAAATTCAGTGTCTTCTCTATTCTCATCTCCTATACGATAGGACATACAACTGATACTTGGGTACCTTAACTCATTTCTCACCAGAAAATGTCAATTCTTGTACATTAAATTCTTTCCAATAATGAATCTTACCCACATACTTAATTGGCTTGTCATGTACAAATTGACCCCCATAGTTGCATTTTACGGCAATTGTCATCATTTTGCAAAACAAATAATAGAAATAAGTTTAATCAGAAAAAAGCAAATAGTGGGAGCATGTGAAGATACACTGGGCAAGTAACTTTCTGAAGAAAAAAATATAAAGTATTAGGGAAGGGGGGGACAAGCTACTGTATAAAATTACAATAAAGACTAAAGTGGAAAAGGAAAGGGGGACAACAACATTACAACAACACATATAATGGGGACCATTTCACATAAAAATATGAGCTTTATAAACAAATATACATTTCTGGGACCATGCCCTATATTATATTACAAAAATCCCTAATTTTAACAAACCAAAGGGGGACCATCTCAATGCATGCATGCATACACGTTAAACACAAAAGCCCTAATTTTTCCTACTGTGATAACATAAACCCTAATTTTACAAAAAATAATAATTCCTAAAATCACCCTAATTGAAATTATATGAAAGCATAATCTAACAATACGAAGCACAAATTCGTAATTTAAGCTTTCAAAAATCCTAATCTGTAATAGTAAATTTACAAATTAGGGTTTATTTCAATAAACGAGTTTGTACTAAAATCAAGGTTTGTGAGCTAACCTTCTTAGGATTTCACAATAAAAATTTTGTACTAAAATCAGGGTTTATAAGCTAACCTTCTTACGATTTCCTTCACTTTCAATACGCGATTCCAGTGGTTTAATTTACTCTCACACACACACACACACACACACACACACACACACACACACACACTCTCTCTCTCTCTCTCTCTCTATCGAAAATGCCAAATGGGATGGTTTGAATATTAAAGGTTGTATTTGTGATCAAGTTTAGATAGCCAAGACACCACGTGCAAGACATATGCCACAACTGAAGGGCATTTTAGTCCTTTCGTAGCATTCCGTCAAAAAAAATTAACGGGTTCAAAACATGTACCAAATTGACACCTTTTGTAAAGTTTAGTTATTATCTGTGAAAAAAGATTGTAGAGTGAGCTTATCGGACCTTTTGGGAAAGTAGGGTGATAAAATTGAGAATTAAGCCTTTTTTAAACCGTTAAAGTACACTTTGATAGTTTTCTTCCTAAAATGCCCTCAACAACATCGTTGCTTCAAATTTGATGTTCGAATTGATGTATAAATGATTTCATGTTGTTAATGTAGTCTTCCCTCATGTTCGGAGATCAATTTTCATGCATAGAATACGAATTTGACACAATTTGATCAAATTCGAATTTTCGGAGTCATCCCATTTTTCCTTGTTCTTGGGCTGTTTTGGCCACTTTAATCTATATTTTAAGCTTCGAATTTGTTTAAAATAAATCCCATCTTATTAACCTAACTTAGTACTACATTTGTGCACAATTTTTTACCAAAAAACACTATTTTCGAGCTCCAAATCGAGCTTGGCAGTGTGCTGTCCGAAAAGAGGGAGATATTCTTGGACTGATTTTGAGATTTTATTCAATGATTTGATTTTGGATTGTGACGCCCCGACCCGGATTTTCATACAAAATCCCAAGGTCGGGTTGCCAAAAGAACATAACAAGACTTAACATAAAATGTAAACACCTGATTAAACAATAATAAACAAGTCTTCGGTGACACTACTGTCGGAACCCAACTAACAACAACCACGAGTCTAAAACTCGGGAGGAGAAATAACAACAACAACATTGGCCATAACATGTCGGAAACAACAACTGGAATAATAACCAACTGTACACAAGCACGACATACATGTCGGCCACCAAAAGAATAATACAAATAACCAAGTATGATTCTACCCCAAAGTAAAGTCTATATAACTTTACATAACCATCGGATCTAATCAAAAGAAAAATACTACAATAATTGTACACACCAAAAGTACAACCACGAGGACAACCTGCTAACTAGTCACGTCCTCACCGACCTCACCGAGAGCTGCCTGACTGGTTCGGATCTAAGGAAAAATAATTAAACACAACGGGGTGAGTCGAAACTCAATAAGTTACTAAATGCAACTATATGACATGGCATAATGCTCAACTGTAATCGTAATAAGGTGATAGCATTTCTATACATCACAACTCAACATGAAATATCATCCATGATATACAACTCATGTTAAACACATAGCACTTTGATGTTCACATAAGTACTTGTAAATAAATCACATAATAAAGGATATCTTTCTCTTTATCTGTCTTTGCGTTGCTCCTGCAATACACAAAATAACCAACGTGTATCGATACTCGTCTATGATGTATCGACATCCCCAAACCTGTCGGGTCTCCCCGAAAACCTATCGGGTCTTAGCAACCAAAGTCACGCGTATTGCAACAACAGTGGGGCTACCTCCCACCTGTGGCCAACAGATGAGGTGTGTGTCCACTCCAGTACGGCGACTTATAACGATTCCAAATATTGTTTTGTCAAGGCTATATGTCGTCCCACCTTAACTTGTTAACAAATGCCAGCTGGACTTAATGCGATGCACAAAATGGTATCTACTCATCTTATGCAATTTAACCCCAAGTTCAAAAGTAGTGAACTTGGTAAATGTCAAGTAATTCATATTACTTAATAACATGTCAACAACAAGCACATATTTGCTCAAGTTTATACATCCACATAGAGCTAATTACAAGTCTCTATTTCACAAATATCAACCATTCACTCAATCAACTTGTTTGAGAGTTCATAATCCTACTCAAGCTAACCCGGATTCTCGTAGGGGTTTAACGAAATGTTCGGTGTATATTGTTCATCCAAAAATTCTACTTCAAGAATTCATTAACATAATTGTTCACTTTAGGTATAGTTGTTATATGCAACTTATTTCCCAACTCTAATGTTTGTTCTTCTCTTAATTAGTACAATTCTAAGTTCAACTATGGAGTAATTATTCCAACCAAACCATCTCATACCAAGAAACTAACACAAACATGATTCTCACACATCCATGTAGCATTTAGACATGTAAACAACATCTTTAACAAGGCTAGCAAGTCTACTATGTAACTAGCATGTTTTGAAGCTTTAAGCATACAAAAGGGGGATTAGTAACTTACCTCAATTCAGAAAATCAAACCACTAAAAAGAGAATCAAAGCCTTCAAAGTAGTTCTCCTAGTCTTTAGCTACACAAATTTGGTCTTGGATGACAATTTGGATGGTTGGATCTTTGAGGAGATGCAAAACACACAGTATTCTCACCTTGACAGCACACACATTTCTCTCTTGTGTTCTTGAATGATTTAGGAAGAAATGAGAGTATGTTGGTCACTCTCTCAGGTGCTCAAGGGGTGGAAGAGGTGGAGTTCAGTTCGCTTCTACAATCTGTCCACAGAGCGATCACTCTGGGTCAATCAATGCGATCGCTTTGCCCCCAGATACCCAATTCCAACTTTCTATCCATAGGGCGATCGCTCTGGCCCTTGTCTAAGCGATCGCTTTGTTTCCAGTATGCTTTTTACTAAGTACAAAGTCATAAGATGCAACCAAAACCATCCCAAATAGTTCTTAATCAAAAATTACAAGTATACAAGACGAAATCACTCAACAAAGACTCTCAAAAAGTTTAAGAACCTTACTAGCAATATATCACAAAGATTACATATCACTTAACAAAACACATAACCATAATTCACATCACTGCCATGACATTCTATTTTTTCCATGTTATGCAAATAATTCTTCCATATATATTTAACATAATAACAAGGCAAACAAATATGCAAATAACACATAGGAGAGCTAGGGTATTACATGGATTTTGTATAATATCAATACCGTACTGTTATAGGAAGTCAATACATGTTTGTATGTAAATTTCCCAATCAAAAACAACCATTTTGATCCATTTTGATCTTGCCAATATTTTCTGAGTTCATGTTAGTATTTTGAGTTATAATTATTTAGTAAATGGACATCGAGATGCATAATTTTGGGCATCGGGATGCAATAAATTAAATTCGCGATGCACGAATTGGATTTGCGATACACGAAGTGGTCATCGCGATGCACAAAAATAAATCCCGATGCTGTCCTATTCCCGGGGTTCCGTACTTGCTTGTCTAGTACTTTAATAATGTTCGCACTCTCTTTTGGTTAGTGTAAAATCCCGATCCCTAAACGTAAAAAGGAATAGGAGGCGAGGTTAAGAGAGAAGGAGAATAGGACAAGAATGATGATTGCCTACTTTCAGTTTCAGTCTAAGAAAATGGAAATGGAAGGAAATGGAAGAATATTGAAGAACCTTCATTCGCAGCTCGCTGAGGCGAGCACCGGAATCCTTAATTTTTCATTCTTACCCCCTCCCACACTAGGGCGAGCACCTACTTTTCACGCGATACTTAATTGTTGCATCCCAATGCCCCATGTGTTGCATCCGATGCAACAATTGTTGTATCCCGATGCATCTAAAATTAAATCTCGATGCCTAAATTAATCTGAGAAAGTGGCACTGCATCCCAATGCCCAATTGTTGCATTATGATGCATCTCAAATTAAATCCTGATGCTTAAATTAATCTGAGAAAGTGGCACTGCATCCCGATGCCTGATGATGCGTGAGTGTTTTGGTTTCATTAAGGGTATCGTAGTCTTTTCGCCTCAAAAATGCATTTTTTCAGTTTTAAAAAAAGATGAGTGGACTGGAGCGATTACAAATATTGAAAAAGGGACCGGCCTGTAATTCACCAAAAAAATAGTTTTTTTTTGTGAGAATTGCAAAAAAAAAAATCCTAACATATTTCACTTTTTTCCTATTAAACCTCGTTTTTTTTTTCCAACCTATTAAACCTCTAACTAAAATTTTTTTTGCAATTCAAACCTTCTGTCAGTGTGAGGTTAAATATTTTTGACAAAAGGCTGAGTTAGCGCCTAGTTGGGAGCTAACATGGTACAAAAAAAAAAACTATTTTTCCTCCAAATTAATTGCAAAAAAATACTAACCTATTTAGTGAATTTCAAAAAAATCCTTTATTGCAACTAATATTTTTGGTATTTGTACACCCATTTTATCCTAAAAGTCCAAACAAAATAATCTTTTTTGTTTGGACCAATTACTAAAAATTGTTATTTTTGCTTTTCTAAAATAAAGAAAAAATTATAGAAAAAAACACAAGTCATTAAAACGTGATTACTTTTACTAATTACATAATCAAATTTTTTTATCAAAAAAACTCAAATTAGCTTACATCATCATCCCTCCCCAACTTTTCTCTCCCCTTTAATCCTCACCACCGAAAGTCACTACCCCACCCCCCGCGCCCACTATCATTACCTCTTTTTCTCCCTCTACACAATCTTCTTTCTCTCTCTATAATTTCTTCCCTTCCTTTAGATGATAAATGGGTTAGCCCTAGCAATTTCAAGCCAGCCTTAACAGGTGTAGCCCTAATGAGCCGGGGGCTAAACAGTCTAATTTTTTCGGATCACTAATATTGTAGACCTAACCCTAGCGGGTTTTGAGCTAAACGGGTCATTATCGGGTCACGATTAAAGATATAATATAACAATATTTTAAAATAGTGAATCGATAAACCATTTATAACTTTGATAGTTTTTTATATTTTTTATACTTTTCAAAAGAAATATAAACTAGACATTTTTTTATATCGATGTGTTGTAATTTTCAACTTGTTTTTTTCAAAATAAATAGTGTAATAGCTCTACTTAGCAGTTATTTCCATTTTTTTTATTTTATATTTCAGTATTTATTCACAAGTACACAAAGAAGACATGTAGTGCAAAGGATAAATGTGTTTGACTTTGGATTAAAAGGTTGTTGGTTTTATTCTCATTGTGGTTGTTTTACGTATCTCCTAAACTTTTTACGACCTAATTAATATTATGCGGGCTAGCGGGCCAACCCTGAAACCTGACGGGTCAGCCTTAACGGGCCGCGGGTTAAACGGGCTAACCCTAAAAAGCCCTAATTTTAAACAGGTAAAAAATATTAAGCCCTAACCCTATTTTTTTCTGTTTAAATGGGCCAACCCTACGGGCGTGACCCTTTTAACATCTCTACCTTCCTTCTCCATCTCTCCAAAATAGAATGGTGCTAAATGACACCCCCTTCTGAAAATAACTCTTTTGCCCTTCACGCCCCCCCCTTTATGCTAAATGACACCCACCCCCTTCCTTCCCCCCAGCAGCCTCCCCCAGCACACCGGCCCCTCCTATTGTTTAATTAGTATTAAAAAAAAATGGAAAAGAGTTCCGTTAAAAACTTAACAAATTTGTTAAATTTTTAACGAAAGTAGGAGGACCGCCCCCTTCCTAGGAGTTTAATTCAATAACACCACCCACCCCTGGGGGTTTAAAACTTTTAAACCGCCCACCCCTGGGGTTTTAAAACTTTTAAACCGCCCATTCCTGAGGATTTAAAAAGTTTAAACCGCACACCCCTGAGGTTTTTTTTTTAGTTTAGATAATTTTATATAATTATTAATATATACATAATTTTATATAATTATTAAAAAATAATTATTAGTATATAATTTTAGTTTATAATTTTAGTTTAATATATAATTTTATAAAATTTAATTTAAGTTTATAAATTGTTAATATATAATTTCATATAATTTAATTGTAATTTATAATTTATATAATTTAAAATAATTTAATAAATATATAATTTCAAATGATGTAATTTTATCTTATAATTTTAATTTTGAAATTAATATTATTGTTGATTTAATTAGTAATATATTTATAAACTAAAATTTGTACAAATTAATATATAATTTTACATAATTTAATTTTAGTTTATAAATTATTAATATATAATTTCATATAATTTAATTGTAATTTATAATTTATATAATTTATAATCATTTAATAAATATATAATTTCAAATGATGTAATTTTATCTTATAATTTTAATTTTGAAATTAATATTATTGTTGATTGAATTAGTAATATATTTATAAACTAAAATTTGCACAAATTAATATATAATTTTAGTTTAATATATAATTTTACATAATTTAATTTTAGTTTATAAATTATTAATATATAATTTTATTTTTTAATTTAAGTTTTTAATTTAATATATTTGTTTATTTAATAGTAATAAGATTATATAAAATACATAAGGGGTGAGCGGGGGTGTCATTTAGGGTGTTATGGGGGAAGAGGGACGGCCGGGGAGGGGGAAAGGGGGTTGACTGGGGAGGGAAGGGAGTAGGTGTCATTTAGCATAAAGGGGGGAGGTGTGAGAGGCAAAAGAGTCATTTTTAAAGGGGATGTCATTTAACATAAGGGGCGGTGTCATTTAGCACCCTTGCCAAAAGAATCCACATTCTTTGTCTCTCCAAAAATCTTGCATCTTTGTCCCTCTCCCAAACTTTTCTCTCTCCTTCATTCTTCACCACCGACAGTCATCACCACCACCACTAGTACCATTGCTTCTCTTTATCCCTCTACACAATCTCCTCTCTCTTTCTAAAATTTCTTCCCTTTCCTTCTCATCTCTCTACATACCCATCTCAACCCCTTTGTTTCTCTCCAAAGTACCCATCAAACGCCCGCCTCAAATTGATAGATTGATTGACTCGATTAGTGAAGATCTATATATAAAAAAAACAATAACTGGGTTGAGGTGGGTGAATTAGTTTGAGACGTTGAAAATGAAGCACCTAACAAGAAAGGTTCACATCGACGGAGGGGGAATCCAGCTATGAATTCTCTTATGACATTACCAAGAATTAAATTTAGTGATTCGGTGGTGAATTCTTCCGATCAATTGTATTAGTGGTATGAGATTTGAGCTAGGTTTCCATCAATTCGACAAAGGTGGGAGGAACACGAGAGAGGGATGGATTAATCTGTATTTTCACGATTCAAAAATTCTAAAGCGTGTATTTCTTGGTGGTTTGGACTGTTTGGTGTTGAGTGGGAAATGATGGAGGGTAAAAGAGGAGTCAGCAGCCTTTGACTGAATTAAATGTGAGAAGAGCGGAGGTGGGTGTGGATGAGGCGTTGCAGACATGAAGAGTGATGGTAGGGTACGGTGGTGATATGTTTGCAGGGTTTGTAGGAGGAGAGAGAGGTTGAAAAAAAAATATGAGAATTGCTATTTACACCCATAAAATTGCTGAGTACATCTCCTAACAAAAATTACAAAAATGTCATTATAAATTTATACCTAAATACGCTTTTTTTGTTTTTTTGTTTTTGGCTGTTCGGTAGGGGGTGCCGACCACCTATAGTGATGTTTGGTAGGGGGTGCCGAACACCCATAGTGATGTTCGGTAGGGGGTGACGAACACCCATAGTCATGTTGATGCGTAACAAACGCCGGATTTGTCGTCTACGAAATTATGGATGAATATGATGAAACAATGATCAAAGTTGCAGCGAAAATAGAAGATAGAACACGAGTCACCGGTTAGGATTCACTCTCCTAACGTAAAGACCTCGCTTGGATTCACCGGATAGGCTTCACTCACCTATCGTAAAGAATCCTTTTGAATATTACCTCCTAGACCTAAGGAAATAATAGACAAAAATAAGAACAACCTTGTTCTTTGAAATTTCTCCTTGAGAATTATATAACAATAATCTGCCTTTTTACAACTTAGATCTAACCCTATTTATAGTTGTTTACAAAGTATCCTAATCATTAAAGGTAAAGAAAACTACTCCTAATTGTACAAGTATTAGCAATACTATCCTACCTAGGAATAGAAAGTCAAACCTATACAAGCTAGGAATCAAAAACATAGCAGGAAAATCGAAGTTGCCTTTTCTGGCTAGAGGGCGATCGCCCTCCTGCGCCACAAAGCGATCGCTTTGTGGCCAGTAGGCTGGTCCTCGGAATGGCTTCAAAGGCGATCGCTCTCCTTGGCCCTGGGCGATCGCTCTGCCTCCAGAAAGTTCTTTCGTCCTTCTTTGCCATGTACGTGACCTCCAAAAGCCTCCCAAGTAGATATCTCTTCCCAATTAGCATCACCAAAGCTTCAAATGGCCAAGTAAGTCCGTTTTTCCCACATGCATTGATGCTACGGCTTTTCCTCACGACTACTCTCGATGCTCCCGCATCACATGTTCGGTAGGGGGTGCCGAACATCCATAGTCATGTTCGGTAGGGGGTGCCAAACACCACTATGGGTGTTCGGTAACACAGTGCTAAACAAACTGTTTAAAAAAAAAAAGGAAAGGCGGCTGTGTGTGGGGTGGCGGGGAAGGAGATGGGGTGGGGGAGGGGGAGGAGGAGGAAAGGCGGTGTTCAAAAAAATCAAAGTAAAAGGGGAGGTGGGTGGGGCGGTGGGTGGGTGGAGGCGGGGGAAAAGGAGGAAGGAGGTGGTTGTGGGGGGAGGAAGGGGGTGGGGTGTATCAGGAAGGAGGAAGATGGGGTGAGGTGTGTTTGGGGTGGGGGTGTACTTAGTATTTTGGGAAAAATATTCTTAAGGGTATAATATGAAATTAGGGAGGGGTGTACTTAGTTTTTTGAGGGGTTGAAAATATTAGGTGGGAGTGTACTTAGTAATTAGATGTACTCAGTAATTTTATAGGTGTAAATAACAACTCTCAAAAAATATTTCTGTAACTTATTATTATAATTACTAAATCACACTTATAGTCAGTTTGAAATATAACATAATTAAGGGTAATTTGGTCTATTAGATAAAAATATCCCTTGAAAGTGCATAGTAACGAACGTTTAGCCATTTTAAAAAAAATATTAAACGAAAATTCTAGCGATAATGATAAGAGGAGAATCTAAAAATACGAATTATGGGACCGCATTAATATGTTTTGAAACAATGAGACTAAAAGCATATATTCATTAAATAAGAGGGACCAGAAATTATTTAAGTCATTGTAATACCTTTAATATTTATTCTAATAGTGTCAAATTAATCAGTCTTATTATTTTATCATTTCACAAGCAATATACGTATTATATTCAAATAGCTTTAAAAAGCTTTCTAAGAAAAAGAAACATTTATTTCAGTATTCTGAAACATTTATTTCAGTATTCTCCTTCCGTTTCAAAATTAATATTCTCTATCATATTTTGAAATGTCACGAAATACATATTTCTTTTTTTAGAAATATTTTTATAGTTATTTGAATTTAATATGTCTATTGCTTGTGAGACGATAAAATAATAGGACTCATTAATTTAATATTATTAGAATAAATATTGAGGGTATTAAAAATTTACATATTTTGAATAATGTAGCTTAAAAAAGGATTATTTTGTTTGGAATATTAGGGTGAAATGAGTATATAAATACTCTAAAATTTGCTTGCCATGAGGGGCTTTTTGAAATTCACAAAATACGCCAGGGTTTGTTTACCAATTAATTTGGAGGAAAATTGGTTTTTTTTTCCCTGTGTCACGTCAGCTGCATACTAGGAACCAACTTAGCCTTTCGTCAAAAGCATTTAACCTCACACTGACGGAAGGTTTGAATTGAAAAATTATTTTTAAGTGGAGATTTAATAGGTCGAAATAAAAAACACGAGGTTTAATAGGAAAGTCAAATTTTTTTTTGCAATTCTCTCAAAAAAATCAATAATACTCCCTCCGTTCTAGCCAAAGAGTCCACTTTTCTTTTTTAAAAGTCAACATGTGATTAAATCAAATCAAAATTTTACACACTTTACTTATGCTTTAGGAAATAAATTTTATTAATTAAAAACTATTTTAAGAATACTATGGATTGCAACTTTCAAAATTTTGTAAAAATTACTAAATTTATGTTAATTATCGGTCAAACTTCAACTAAGTTGACCGAAAAAAGTCAAAAGTGAACTCTTTGCCTAGAACGGAGGGAGTAAAACTTTTGTCGGAGCGTGTTAGATTTGTCAATATAAATTGTAGTGTTCATTTACCATAACTGATTCTACGTTTCTAATATACTTATACAATTTCTCACGGTTTACCATAACTAAGTTGACCGAAAAAAGTCAAAAGTGAACTCTTTGCCTAGAACGGAGGGAGTAAAACTTTTGTCGGAGCGTGTTAGATTTGTCAATATAAATTGTAGTGTTCATTTACCATAACTGATGCTACGTTTCTAATATACTTACACAATTTCTCACGGTCTCCACTCAAACACCTTGATAGTGAATTGTTAAGCCCGTTAAGTCGAGCTCGCTTAATGCGTATAAAGCCCGCAAAAGCCCACCAATTAAAGCATACATGAAGCCCACTATGTTGGGTTTTTGAAATCAAAGCCCATAACTAGATGGACTCATGTCGGGATTGGGCCCATGCACTAGGGGTGTGGGTGGTTCGATTTGGGTCAAAACCACAAATTGAACCACCTTCTATCGGTTCCATTTTTTCAAATCGAACCAAATCATTTTGTTTGATTCGGTTTTATGGTTCAAAGAAAATTATTATTTGATTAATCATTTTTCCAGAACCACTGAAGAGATATTGAAAAAGAAGAAGACAATGTCAATTTTTAGATATTAAAAAAAAAGAGAAAATTTGGTTGTATAAGGTGTGAGAAAGAATGTCAGAAAGGGAGAGAGTGCCGACGAGGTGAGAGGGACAATGACGAATTAATGGTGAGACGCAACATTAGGTTGAGCTGAGAGAAAAAGAGAGAGTTGAGAGATCGAACAAAAGTGTGAGATTACTATCTTTAGTCTTAAGATATTTTAGATCTCAATCAACAGTTTAAAATTTTCAAGACATATCAAACTATAAAATACTATTTATACATATAAATACATATATATATATATAAGGTTTGGTTCGATTCCGTTTGAGTTTTGACCCCTTAGATTACAAATCAAACCAAATCGAACCGACTGGTTTATAAATTTTTCAAACCGTGACCGAACCACCCTAGTCTAAAATCCAACCAAATCGCTCGATTTGATTTTGTTTGGTTTAGTTTCATAGTTCGACGGTTCAAATTTACACCCCTACCGTGCACGCACTAATTATTATTTATTATTAGTTGTTGTTATTAATTGTTATTATTTGAAAATATTGATATTAATTGTTACACAAGTACTAAATGCAACACCGAAAATACTATGTGTAACACTTTTACGGTGGTTACGTCTATTTTGCACTTGGTAGATATTTGCCCCTTGACAAATATTGAAATTAATACAAAATTTACTATACCCAATGCCCCAACTACAGCCCAACTGAAATTAATTCTAAAATTTACCAACTATTTTACGCAACGTTTACAACATTTACATCGAAACTTTTACAACATTTCCAATCTACATTTCTCAATTTTTTTTCTTCTAAATATAGAAGCATGGATTCTAATGAGGATGATTTCGTAGAAAAAGATGTGGAGATTATGGTAATTAGTTTTTGAATTTCCCCCTTGAATTTCTAAAAGAAAAAAAAGAAAAAAATCTTAGTGTACATTTACTCTTGTGGATGCAAAATAGGTACAACACATAAAAAAGTGTTACGTTTAACATTCTTTTAACTATTGCGTTTAGTATCACTCAAATAAAATTTAGATCGAATAAACTGGATTGCCTTCCTTAAGTTAAGGAATAATTTATGTTTTAACCCGAATTATGGCCAAAACCCACGAACAAACAGACTCTTAATCATACATACCGGTAACCATAATTAGTAAATTCGCGTATAGTATGCATATAATACACATATATATGAATAATTAAAACATACTTCCGTTACCGTACTCAAACTATACTTAATTAAAAATATTCATTCTTTTGGATTGAATCGTATAGTACACGTATATAACTTTAAACGTATTGTACTTCACATATAAAACTTGATATATACTGAATTTTGATATAATTTTATTATTAAAATTATTCAATTTATATTATTAATCGTGTTCGAATTGATTAAATTAGATATTTAACATGAAAATAATAATTATGAAGTCTAAGAAATATTATTTGTTACTATGCATACTGTTTGAAGTACACACATAAAAGTATATCTGTTTAATAATCCTTTCATTTAGCTATTAACACATAGTTATTTTGTCATAAATATGTTCTAAAATGAAAATAATAGTTTTGAGAGTGTAAAAATGTAAAAATATTAAGATATTTAAACCTAAAAATGATAAAATTATAAAGAATTTCATACATGACGTATTTTTAGTACCGTACACTTCAATCATATTTATATTATATCCGTACAAACGTACACTTTAATCATATTTATATTATATCCATACAAACGTATAAGAATATTTTTACCATTTATATATCATTATACCAAATTTTTTTATCGTAAATTTGATAAAATATTGTATAAAACTTATATATATATTTTTTAAAGTATTATATACATACCGTATTTTACTAACTATGCATGTAACCATAAATAACCATCACGTGAAATGGGAAGGAAATCCTAGAGCAATGAATTCGAAGTTCTAAGTTCGAACAATACAAGAAAGGCAATAATAATGAGTGGCTTTTAAGCAATATCTTCCAACACCAATGGTATATATGTTTGTCTGAAATGGACAACAACATTTTCGTAACCGCCCCAAAATTAAAATAAATTTCACTTACATCCATCCCATCATTTCAGTTACTTTCCACTCTCCCCCATATATTCTTACATTTCCTCCACTAGTAAATGTTTTGACTTAAATGTTGTTAACGTAACTGTGATTTTAGAACGATTCTCAAATGTCTTAGTTTTCACAATAAATATTTTTTTGATCCTAAAGAAAATTTCACCCTTGAAATAGTGCAAGTTATAACAATAAATAATAGTCTCTCCATTCCTAAATTATTGTCGTATTTGACTTTTTTGAGTCAAACTAACTGTTTTTAAATACAAATTTGATGTCTATTTTTTTGTCTTTTAAAATCATAAAGAACGTAATTCGTAATACTTTTTTGATATTACGAATCTATATTTTATAATTTTGAAAAAATAAACGTAAACTTTTGAAGCTTTATTTTTATTTTTTGGTTGGTTACTAATTACCTTAGAGAATTGCTATTTGTACCCATTAATTTACTGAGTACACCCAATTACTTAATACACCCCATCCTAATATTTTTCACCACTTAAAAAACTAAGTACCCCCCCCTCAATTTCCTATTATACCCTTACAATATTTTTTCCAAAATTAACCCATCTACTGAGTACACCCCACCTTGCTTCTTCCACCTTCCCACTGCCAGTACACCCCACCCCCTTCTCCCTCCCACGCAACCCACCCCTTCCTCCCTCCTTCCTCCTCCTCCTTCCCCCACCACCACCCACACCGTCAACCCACCCCTTCCTCCCTCCTTTCCGCCTCCCCTCCTCCTTCCCCCACCATCACCACCGGTGCGCCCCCTCTCCCTCCATCCTTCCTCCTCCACCTTTCCCCCTCACAAGTCCAGCCCACCCCCTTCCTCCCTCCTTTCCCGCCTCCTCCCTCCTTCCTCCTCCTCCTCCTTCCCACCCCAACACATTAGTCAAGCCTACCCCCTTCCTCCCTCCTTTCCCGCCTCCTCTCCCTCCTTCCTCCCCCACCCATACCAGTCAATCCCGCCTCCATCACAGAGTCTGTTGAGCTTTTTTTTTTTAAATTGTTCGGCACCCTTACCGAACACCCATAATGGTGTTCGGCACCCTTTCCGAACACTACTATTGTTGTTCGGCACCCTTACCGAACACCCATAGTGGTGTTCGACACCCTTACCGGACAAATATGGGTATTTAAGTCAAAATTTATAATGGTATTTTGGTAATATATGGCATGGGGTGTACTCAGCAATTGTCTGGGTGTAAATAGCAACTCTCGTTACCTTAGTGGGTGGAAAAAAACAACTTGGGAAATTTAATGTGAGATAACGGAACAAGATACAGCTCTTCAATAAACAGGGGTTTATATGAAATTAACAAAAACACAAAGGGAGGTAAAGGTAGGTTGACAAAAAAAAGAGGATAAAATAAAGTCAAATTTCAAAGCAATAAATTCGTCTCTGTCCAGTTAAAAACCAAAAGGAAAATGTAAGCAAGTAAGCAAAGAATCTAACACTTGGAGGGCTCTAAAAGCAGAGCTCCAACGATCAAAAATGGCATTTTCCTTTTCAATTCAGGTATAATTAATGTTCATTCTGTCATTCACCCATATATATGTTTAAGTTTCTGTTTGGTTGTTGAGAAAATGTACTAAAGAAAAGAAAAGAAAATAAAAGAAAAGAAAAGAAAACAGATCAGTCAACTCAACTGGTAAGCTTTTCTGCAATTATTTTTTTGATTGAATTTTTGAACCAAGAAATGTTTTCCTTGCTGTTTCCTTTCCCTTTTCCTTCATTTTCTTGGTAACCAAACACCAGGCTGGTACCGGTTTTCCCCTCCTTGACCCCCTCTGTTGTTCTGGAGTCTGAAGCCAACTTACTTTTGGATTGGTATGCTTTAATTTGAGTAGGTAGAACTTCTTTTTTTTTCATTATTATTATTTTGCGAGGAAACATATAAGTCATGCCAATTGTTTAATTCATCTGCAATAATTTAGCTGACTTAATTATAAAGCAGAATCATACAACTTTCTCAATGTGCTCTACTAGCAAACATGAGGTTTCCCCCATGGTTTTCCCCTCTCTACTACTGGTATGCTGTAATTGAGTTAATTACTATCTTATTCTTATGGATTTGTAGATCCTATGTTCTGGGGTTATGATTTTTTTTTGGTTTTCTGAAAGGGCTGTTTGAATTCTACTCAGTGGTACGGAAATTCTTTATTAGGTTTTGTTTGTTTCGTGGGATTTCCAGAAATTGGGAATACAAGTTGATTTATAGTGTGTTGATTTGTACGGAAGCATGCTGTTTTTTCTTTTAATGATATGAATTTGAGGTAAGATATTAGTAGAACTGAGAACTAGGAAAGCACTGCCCATCTAATAAAATCTACTTGTTGGCAATTTTGCAGCAAGGTTAGGATCTGTGTTTCATTCATCAGTTGTTCGACTGATTTCTTTAGATGGGTCCACAACTTCGATATGTATGGGAAACCAGGAGATTTGTTTGGTTAATGGGAGGAGTGTTTGCTGTGATTATAATGTTTCAGTATTTTGAACTTCCATATGGTAAAGTTCTATCGTCTTTAATTTCTGGTGGCAAACACTTCCCAACTGGTGATTCATCTGAAAATCCCCAAAATTTTGTGAACATAACACATTTTGATGATTCTCACTTTACGGCCCCAAGTGGCGTACCTGAGAGAAGTAATATAACTATATTCAAGGGAAGTGATGAAAGTGTCGGAAATGATTTTATATCAGAACGGAATCGAGGGTCGGATTATTCTGCAGAAGAAATAGATGGAGAATCTGAAGATCCTTTTTTAACTGAGAACTTGGGACTAAATCACAATTCGACATTAAAGAAAAATAGAATTTCGGATGCGGATCCCGCAGGTTCTTTGTTTGCATCACCACCGACAAGTGCCCCACTTCCTTCAACTCTTCCAATAAAAGTGAACTCAAGCTTAAGTGCACCTGCAATATCTTTGAACCCTAATACATCTTCGCCGGACAAAGATGAACCAAATTCGATTCCCAACCACAAGGAATCCACAGCATCACATAGTGATATTATCACATCACACAATAATACTTCTACTACAGAAGTCCCTCCTGTCGAGGAAGGTCATGAGACACCAATGGGAGAGGTTGTATCAATATCACAGATGAACGATATTTTTGTCCGGAGTCGTGCTTCCTCCCGTTCAATGGTATGGCAGAAACTTAACTTCAGTTTAATTCCAAATTCCAATATTGCCATATAACGTTTTATGTACTTGTACTCCCTCCATCCCAAAAAAATAGTTCTTCCTTTGACTTTTTTTTGGTGAACTTGATTAAACTTTGCAAAAGATTTATAAAAATTTACTCGCTCTTTCGATATTCTAAAAATTTTTATTGATAGTTTTCTTAATTTTCTTTCAATAATTGAAATTTTATGACTTAAAACATACTAAATGCATGTTAAATAGTAATTTGATATTGTCTTAGGTTGACTTTCCAATAAGGAAACGAGACTGTTTTTTTTTGTGACAGAGGGATTATTTCTAATGAAGTTGCATTAGCTAATATTTTTTGGTTTATCTTTTCTGCTCTGTTTCAAAGAGACCGCTATGGTCTTCACCAGTTGATCAAGAGCTGGTAAATGCAAAATCACAGATTGGGAATGCACCCATCAGCAAAAATGCTCGTGGCGTTTATGCTTCTCTGTATCGGAATGTTTCCATGTTTAAAAGGTAAGCATGCTGAATTATTTTGATATGTTAACTGAATTGAGCTATTGACTTCTTCATAAGCAGACATGTTGGCTTGTTGACTATTTTATGATGTTTGCCCATCTGGCATATTTATGAAGCTATTGCATCTGAACCTGCATCTTAACCTCTCCCTGCCACCCACAATGGCACGCTCTTCACACACACACAAGCTCACACAGCCTTGTAGAAAATACATTTCTGTAGTAATTTGTTTCTAACAATCAACTTATTGTAAGTCAATTCTTGAAGTGTATTCCATTTTCCAAGAAGTTCTTCCTCGAGTCTCTTAAAGAGTTTTGATAAACTTTTCTCTATCTGAATGGTGAAATGCATTTTGGTTAAACTTTACGAATTACCAAGTGCAGGAGCTATGAATTAATGGAACAGACCCTCAAGGTTTACATCTACAAGGAAGGAAAAAAACCCATATTCCATCAATCTGTGCTTAAGGGAATATATGCTTCTGAGGGTTGGTTCATGAGGCTTCTGAAAGCAAACAAACAATTTGTTACCAAAAGCCCCAAGAAAGCCCATCTATTTTACATTCCTTTTAGTTCTCGAATGTTAGAAGAGACTTTGTACGTTCCTGGCTCTCACAGTCGCAAAAATTTAGTACAATACTTGAAGAACTACCTTGACATGGTCGTGGTGAGATACCCTTTCTGGAACAGAACTGGTGGCGCTGATCATTTTCTTGTCGCTTGTCACGACTGGGTACACCCTATATCCCTTCCTTTAATTTAAGTTCCATAGTTAATTCTATGTCATTTCGACAATCCATTAATTGTTGGGCTAACCAATGAAAGATCTGTAACCAATGCAAATACCACGTTTTCAGGCCCCAGCCGAAACAGAAGAATACATGGGTAATTGCATAAGAGCTCTCTGCAATGCTGATATCAAAGAAGGTTTCAAATTGGGCAAGGACGTGTCTCTTCCAGAAACAATGGTGCGGTCAGCTATTAACCCCTTAAGAGAACTTGGAGGAAAACCTCCCTCTGAGCGCTCAGTCCTTGCGTTCTTTGCAGGTAGTATGCATGGTTATCTCCGGCCAATTCTTTTACAGCACTGGCAAAACAAAGACCCGGACATGAAGATCTTCGGCAAGCTGCCAAAGTCCAAGAATAATCGAAACTATGTTCAGTACATGAAGAGCAGCAAGTACTGTTTATGTGCGAAAGGTTACGAAGTCAATAGTCCACGAGTGGTGGAGGCTATCTTCTATGAATGTGTTCCGGTGATTGTATCAGACAACTTTGTCCCCCCCTTTTTCGAGGTCTTGAACTGGGAATCTTTTGCTGTTTTTGTTCAAGAGAAGGATATCCCGAATTTGAAAAAGATTCTTCTGTCGATATCGGAGAGAAGGTATCTGTTGATGCAGCAGCGGGTTAAGCAGGTACAGCAACATTTCCTTTGGCATGTTAAGCCTGTGAAGTATGATATATTCCATATGATACTGCATTCAATATGGTACAACAGAGTTTTCCAAATAACGCCCAGGTGATAGGGTTGGTTGATTATAGGAAATTTACATATAAGCAAGTTGTTTCAGTATCTGTCAAGAACTACTGTAATGAGTTGAGGTAGGGTGAGGGTGAATTGTTGTAAACAGGCGGCATTTTAGAAGTTTTACTGCACATAGTTACCAGGCAGATAACTGCTGTAGATAGATATACTGGAATCTGTTCTTTGGTGTACGAATATATCTATTGGATATAATGGTCAGTCATGCATGATAAATTGCGTCACAGTTTCACAGCCTCGACAATGTGCAGAGCAAGGAGGTCACCAATTGCCATGCCCTGACTGAGCTGACCAGACAAGTGGTTTGTGAAGGGTCAAGTAATTAGCTTTGTTATGTAACGGCAGTTTAGTCTTTAGTCAGCACAGCTGATTTGGTTGGTTCGTTAGTGGTTTTAGATTGTAGAATGATTGTTGTCTTGTTCTCTCTCAATCTTCTTCTTTGTCTATCTTTGTAAAATGTAATTCGATGATCAGCAAAGTTGTACTGATTCTTGAAATGGTATCAGATGAAAGCTTCCTCATACTAATATGTTTTGAAATCAAAACAATGGTTAGATCTTTCTCTTACTCCTTTCATTCAGATTTTCCACAGCTTTGTGTGAATTTGCTAATTGATCCCTAATTCTGCAGTATAATTGGTATGATCGTGAATCATCCATCTTGACTAGCAGTTTTTGCTTGTAACTCAAGTTGGAACCAAAATTCGTAATTCGAATCTGATTTAGGGTTTTGCTGTTGTTCAAATCATACGATATGGCCACTGATTCTGCAACCACATCCAGAAGTGTGGATGACCCAAACAAATCAAACTATGCATCATTTAATGATCATCCATGTCTAATTTTGATCTCCATTGGAATAGAGAACTAGCGTGCATGGATAACATGCTAAAAACAAATTTACATGGTCATTTCTTGGATCTTTAATCTTGTCTCGGGGGAAATAACTAACAATCTTAGCTTTGTTAACACTATTACACTATCAGCTTAATCATCCTAACAATACCAGCTCTCACTCAACACATCCTAGAAGCATTATTGTCTGCAACAACCTATCAATTCAAAGGAGGATATATTAATAAGGCTCCATTCTAAAAGGGGGTACTTGGTAGTTTTTCACACCAGAGGGTGATTGAAAAAAATGAATGTTTCAATTGACATGGTTATCCTTGTGCGCAACTCGACATATCATTCCACGTTAGTTGCAACTCAACCGATATAAGTACGCTAGTTGCAACTCAACCGATATAAATAGGAAGGCGTGAGAGCCCTATCCCTAATCATAAACATAGAAAAAATATGATTGGCTTATAAAAGCTTGGGTAAGCCTGGCTTTAACCATTTTAATGGGGATGTGTTGCGTCATTTCAAGTTGTTGGGCTAGCAAATTTTCGAGACATGGGCATTACATTCTTCTCAGTCTCTTCCTTTTAAATTAGCGCCACAAAAAGTCTAAAATCTATTACAACCATTGATTACGTTTGATCGCGTTTTACTTTTACCAATGTTCTTGTTTTATTGCTACTCTCGTTCTAGCACATGATATTATCTTTCTAGTTTAACCCTAGATGCTGACAGTGACACTGAGAGGCCACGTGGCTGAAGTGTTATGCCATATGGCTAGATTAACACACTCACACTGATACATCAATATTTGAGATCAAAGTAGAAGCTAGAAAGGGAAAATAAAGACAATGACAAAAGTAACAAAAATAAATATAATGATAAAACGATGATGTTAGGCCACAGGGCAAAATTACAACATGTTCAAATTCCCTAGTAAAAACTAAGGTTCCTCCGTTATTAGATTCGTGATTGTACTAAAAAAACAACCTTCGACCCAGAATTGCCAAAATTGGACCAAATACCCCAACTCAAACTATCGGTCAAACTTTATCGAGCTAAAATGCAATTAGTCATTTCTTGGGACACCAAACTTTAAAAGGCACTAATAAATTAAAGTTGGGGGTTAATCCTAATATTAAGGTTGACCAGTGTTACTGCAAGCTTAACTAGATCTACTTCAACCTTTGTCTCTCCAAGCTTTCCCATTCCCCAGGAAGCTTAACCCAAGATCATGTTCTAATCACAGTTCACCCTACAGACGCTTAAAGGGTTTGATTAATGAATTATCCTGTAAGTCATCCTCTCTCTCTCTCTCTCTCTCTCTCTCTCTCTCTGATCAGTACATTTGAATTATATAAGGGAAATGAAAATCTAATTATTTAACTGTTCTGGGTTTCCTTCAGTTACATATTCCATCAACTGCCTGATTTTCTTTCCATTTCTGTCAAAATTCATTATTTTCTTGCAGGACTGTTTGCCGACCAAGAAATTTGATCTCCAAACATTAATTATAGAATCCCTCACCCCACATCTTTCTTGCCTAGATTCTAAGAAATGAACATTATATAGGAAAGGATAAAAGAAAAACACAGTCGTACTACTCAAACGTGGACTCTTTGATCGGAACCAAACAACTGTTTATGTCCCTTTATAAGAAATTGATACTTGGTGAATGGAATCTTGTGAAATTGTAAGTGTTTTTCTGAAGGAAAGCTAGTTTTACGCATATTATTGGTTTTTTTTTAATGTTCTGATTTTTTATTTCTTTATGCAGTCTTTTCTCCATTTACACTTGAATGAAGCTTCACAAAGACTTAATAAGGGCATGATAGTATCAAGAGTCAAAGTGGTGTCTCCGGCTTGATTCATGGTTTGGGAAATTAGGCAGGGTTAATAGAGTTTGTCAACCTTTTTGAATGGTTTTATAAGTTGAATATTTGGCCCTAATATGGATCATGGATTTCGATATATATGTCTAGTGCAAACTAAGAGATTGATTTGGCTATTCGCGATTGCATTCGCTCTACTTATGGCTATTCAATATTTTGAACTACCGTTTGGCAGTATAATTTCATCACTACTTTCTACTGGCAAAGTCTCGTACCTAGGGAAAATCTATTTTCCAACTGGAGGTTCAAATACTACGGTGTTGAATGAGTTAAACTCTGCTTACACAAACAATAGTGGCCCCCCTTGGATGAAAGAAACAGATTATCGTAACGGCGGAGGAAATAAAACTAGAGATACTGAGCACTCCATTTCCCCAAAGAATGTCACAGGAAGTTCATCACTGCAGAACGATAGATCTGTTGATCTTTCCAAGAACAATAAAACGTCTGCAATGGCATCAGTGCCAGTGATGTCAATTTTCAAGATGAATGAGTTGTTGCGCCAGAGTCACACCTCAGCTCATTCAGTTGTACGTATATGACCTTGTATCATAAATTGGTCAGTTTAATTGAGTTAACATGAAAATATGTTTCAAATTTTCCCATCCATTCTTGTATCTTAGGTTATTTTTTCTTTGGCAGCCACCTCAATTGTCGTCAAGAGTTGACCAGCAACTGATGAAAGCAAAATCACAGATTGAGAATCCCCCAAGCATAAAGAATGATATGGGGCTCTATGCACCTATTTATCGAAATGTTTCAATGTTCAAAAGGTACTCTTTTTACAATTTACATGTCAGTTGACCTTCGATTTTTTCTGGCATGCAGAAGTACTTGTTAATAAGCCTTCATCGACTATGGATTAATTGTTCTCAACTCTTCCAATAATGGTTCAGGACAGCATTCTTATAATCCTATATGCTACTCTCATTTACAAAAGTTCTAACCATCAAATGTGCAGGAGCTATGAAATAATGGATACCATGCTCAAAGTCTATATCTACAAGGAAGGAGAAAAACCAATTTTCCACGAGTCAATACTTGAGGGAATATACGCATGTGAGGGTTGGTTCTTGAAGCTACTAGAAGCTAACAAACAATTTGTAACAGAAGACCCCAAAGAAGCTTATTTGTTTTACTTACCTTTTAGTTCACGATTGCTCCAGTTAACACTTTATGTTCGTAATTCACACAGTCGCGATAACCTAATTCAGTATATGAAGAACTACTTGGAAACACTTATATCCAAGTATCCTTTCTGGAACAGAACTAATGGAGCGGATCATTTCCTGGCTGCTTGCCATGACTGGGTATACTTTTCTTTTTCGATCTAACGTTTGTTTAACTTCTTTTTCCTCCATTTTTGGTCATGATGGGAAGTTTCCAACCGAAATGGTTTCCCAGGCTCCTGCTGAAACAAGAGGACGGATGCTCAATTCCATCAGAGCCCTGTGCAATGCTGATATACAAGCAGGTTTCAACATAGGAAAGGATGTTTCCATTCCAACAATCTATGTACGCTCAGCGAAAGATCCTCTTAAAGATATTGGAGGCGAGCCTCCTTCTCAAAGGCCAGTTCTTGCTTTTTTTGCTGGATACATGCATGGGTATGTCCGACCAATCTTGTTAGAGTACTGGGGAAATGATACCGACATGAGAATCTTCAGCCGAATGCCTAATGTCAAGGGTAACAAGAACTACATCCAGCACATGAAGACAAGCAAGTATTGCATTTGTGCACGAGGTTTTGCAGTCCACAGCCCGAGAATTGTGGAGTCCATCTTTTATGAATGCATTCCGGTTATTATATCTGACAATTATGTCCCTCCTTTCTTTGAAGTTTTGAACTGGGAATCATTTTCCGTTTTTGTGTTGGAGAAGGATATTCCAAATTTGAAGAACATCCTACATTCCATCTCTGAGGATAAGTATCTGGAGATGCACAAGAGAGTAAAAGAGGTAAGAAAACATTTTCTATTGCATGCTGAGCCCGTAAAGTATGATTTGTTTCATATGATCCTTCATTCTGTTTGGTACAACAGAGTTTTGGGAATGAATCGTATGAAGAACTAGAAACGTTAGTAGAGGCAAATACGAAGTATGCACATCCTGTTAGCTCCTGTAGTCTTCTGAACATATGGAGCTGCAAAGTTGTGGCTACTAATCTCAATTATTCTTAGGAGTTAGGAAATTTTCAAGTCAGAAAGTAGCAATGCCCAGAAGGAAGCAACTCCAAGAGGGTCTGTTATACTCAATTGCAATTATATGTTTTTTTTTTTCTGTATAAAATATTCAGGTATGAATGGAATAACAATTGACAAAACAAGATGAATACATGAATTCTTAAGAGAGGTATTCAAGCTCTCATAGCTAAGCAAAGTAGTCATATTTTCTCCAGAATCTTGTGGCAGGAAGATTATACGTGCTAGTGCCTTACCACGAATTCCAAAGCTAAGTTCAGTCAATCAATCAGGCTTGCAATAGATATTGTTGTAATGAATGAGCTGATAACACATGTTTCCCAAAAAAGGTTCCTTTAAGCTCTCTTCCTGGTCCAAGCAAAGGCCTACACATGTCCTCGAGGACGGTCACAGTGATGTACTCCAGATCAGTTGTCAATCAAAATCGTCAATGGATACCAATGTGCTCTCTCAAAGTACTTGTGCTTCTCTGAAACCCGTTGAATGCCTTCTTGAGGCAGCGTCTTAGACTCTTAGGTGGATTCTTATAGGTGAGTTTTCATTCCTTTTTCTTTAGTTCCATTTTTGGGAGTATCTTAGGTGGAATCTTCTGGGGAACATCATCCTCGGGGGTATTTTAAAGCAGCTTCATGAGTACCCGTGGTATCATTAAAAAAACAGACATGGTGATTAATTGGTAGGGGCTGGGGAAGGGTGCGTATAAGGGTGATGCTTTAAGTTCCAGCTTTTCTGAGACTAATGTCTTTAGGATTTTGGTAGAGTTCTAGTAGATGGTTCTCCGTGGGAATGAGTCTGGGATTCTGAATTTGCATGGGGGTTATGCTCTCATCTAAGCCTTTCATGGTTAAGTTTCTTCTTTGAGTTCCTGTGGCTCTCTAAGTGGTCTTTCTTTTGCCAATGGCCTAGACAGAATACCAAATAGGAGAGTCGCCTAACATTTAGAAGGTAATTTACATTCGTCCCTTTATTTATTAAGAGAGTTGTTATTTATAGCCCACATTTATTAAGTACACCCCTCATGGATTACAAAAATACCATTATAAATTTTGACTTAAATGCCCTTATTTTATTGTTTTAAGTTAATTTTTTTTTAATTACTGTTCGGTAAGGGGTGTTGTGATGTTCGGTTAGTGGGTGTCGAACACCACTATGGGTGTTCGGTCACACAGTACCGAACGAACAGTTTTAAAAAAAAATCTCAGGAAGGAGGGAGGGGGAGGCAGGCTTGACAAGAGGAGGGAGGAGGAGGAGGAGGAGGAGGGGAGGGGGATTGACGGAGGTGGAGGCAGGCTTGACTGGGTGGGTGGGCAGAGGCGGGAGAGGAGGAGGAGGAGGGGTGTACTAAGTAAATTTGGGGGTGTAAATAGCAACTCTCATTTATTAATACAGAAACATTAAATTTACTTAAAAACCTCGATGGATTTTAAAATAATATTTTCTTGTTTCACAGTTTAAGGGGTTCTTTTCTTTCATCTAAAATTCAGTACAATCATTTACCATATAGTAGACATGCCCATTCGGTTCTAAAAATCAGAATCGAACCAGAACTGAAACGGTTTTGGAACCGCCCAAAACGTGAACCGTCCAAACCGTGAACCATCATGAACCGAAACCGGATTAAGACGGTTTGGTTCCTGTTTGCATTTCTCAGGAATCGTGAACTGCTGGTTCTAAATTGCCATAAAATCATTCAAAAATTGCCAAATTCAAATTGTTAGGTCCATGTTGATATGCTCAGAATATAGGCTAGAGGGAGGGGGTATTGAATAACCTATATTACCTTTATATAAAGATTTCATCCATTTTTAAAATGTGTTTTACGGACAAGGATGAAATAATTATAAGGTAAAGTCAACTTCCTTTTATAGCAACATAGCTGATTAGCTGATGTGCATGAGCACACTCCATATGAGTAGTTATATATGACTTTAAAGACTGTTGAGAAGTTGAGATTGTTATACTTTGATGATGTAGAAGAGTTAAGTAGCTGAAGAACTAACATTATAGTATAACTTTGAAGATTAAAGATAGCTGTGCATATATATGGGGGAGTATTTAATGATTACTTTTTTATTTAACCATCAATGGTTACTCTCATTATCAACCATTGGATCAAAAATTAAAGGTTGAGATTTAATGGTTAGTTGGAAAATGCAATTAATGCAAGTAGGTGAGTCATTTAATGCATTAAATCTCAACCTTTAATTTTTGATCTAATGGTTGATAATGAGAGTAACCATTAATGGTTAAATAAAAAAGTAACCATTAAATACTTTTCCATATATATATATATATATATATATATATATATATATAAACATATATTACAGGAAAGATAAGTAAAGACTGAATGTAAACAAGTATATTTTATATTAAAATTCAGTAAAAGTTTACTCTAACGAAAACATGCTTAGTACATCAACTTAGACTCTCTAACCTTGTAATCACCCTGGGGTAGAAAAAAAGTGAATTGGGATGCCGGGAAGACTTATAATCAACCCTCATCCTTTAACTCTCACCAAGTACCTTAGGAAAAGTAAATGGCAGAGCAAAGGTGAGGTGGATATGAGAAGATGATATTATGGGTTGTTCAAATAATAAGTATTTGAACAACTGAGTGCAAAGCACTCGACCAAGTATGATGAAACTTTATTGCACAACCAACAACTCTTACAATGGAATGTAAGTCTGCTGGAGAACGACCGATGTTCCTCTTTGAACTTCGCAGTACTTTTGCAATTGTCTGATGGAGAGCATGGCTGATACGTGAGTAACTGCCGATGTAGAATTGCATGTGTAAAGTCTGCTGGTGAGACATTGCTTGTAGAAATATCTGCTGGTGAGACATGGCTGGTAGAGATGTCTGCTGGTGCTTTAAAGAGCTAATCCATGTGAAAGGTCATCATGACTTAATAGGACACAGACTCGGACATGTACAAAGACTTCTAGTCTATAGACCTATGCATTGTTTCAGCAAGTTGCCGCGCTAACCGGTACGCAGCCCTTTTAACCACTTGTGAAACATGCGTTGTAATGGGAACAAGCAAATCACTGTGTAGAAATATGCAAACGTATATATCAGCTGTTTTACAGACATATTCCTAACACAAATTTTAATCGATTAAAACTTTAAATTTTGAAACCATCTGCTCCTACATGCTTCACGCATGTACCTACTCTGACCTCCTTGGACATTAGACTTGATGAAAGACTGGAGGAGACTTGATGATATAATGGAGGAGTCTAGGATAGTAAATTTTGAATGTCAAAATCAACCTACTCTTTCATTATGTCTAACACACCCTAAGCATTTTTTTTTAAAGTTTGTATTTTGATAATTAATACTCCCTCCGTCCCTAAATTATTGTTTGGGTTGACCCGCCACACGGATTAAGAAAACTCAATTGACTTGATTATTAATATTGGAATAATATTGAAAAAGTGTGTTGTTTCTTTTAATGCCCATATGTATGTGGCCCATAATTAAAGTAAGAAGAAAAAGTAAGGGTAAAATAGTAAAAGTGATGTTCTAAAAAGGAAAGTTTCAAACAAGACAATAATTTTGGGACGGACGAAAAAGGAAAGGAAGACAATAATTTAGGGACGGAGGGAGTAACATATTATAAGACTTTATAATAGATTTTAAAAATTAAAAATAAAAACAAATGTTAAAAAAATTTAAAACTAGAACCGGCCATTCACGATTTGGTTTTAGTTTGCCTTGTCACGATTTGTGGAACCATCAGTTCCGGTTCGGAACTGATTTGGGCATGTCTACACTCTACATATAGATTTAACTAGTTAATAGTTACCCATCCTAATGGACAAAAAAAAAAAATCAAAAATAATGCATTTCATATTTTAGTATAATCACTTAAATTCATATGTACCTAAAAATGTGAAAAAAAAAATTAGGTTAACACGTATTTGTTTCATATAAAGATATAATCAATCCATTGTACATATTGTTTGTTTAAATAAATACATACTATATTTTAAGCAAATACATATAGTATATTTAAAAACTATATTTTTTTAGAAATTTATGCCGATCACTTTAAATACTATGACCTTAACTAACCAAAATAGTAATTACGAAAAAAATATAAATTAAAAAATAATTTTACAGATCTTGGATACGGTTAAATTCAAAACAATAATTAGAAAAAAAAGTTACAAATAAAAAAATGTTTTATAAATTAGGATATGGGCAAAGTCAAAACTGTAATTAGAAAAAAAAAATTAGAGATAAAATTTTTTTTTACAGATTTAAAATAAGGTTAAAGTTAATTAGAAAAGTTACACAGATAAACCTCAGCATTGTAATTACAAAAAAAAGTTACAAATAAAAAAAGTTTTAGAGATAAGGATACGATTAAAGTCAAAACAATAATTAGAAAAAAATTACAGGTAAAAAAAGATTTTATAGATTTAGGATAAGGTTAAAGTTAATTAAAAAAGTTACATAGGTAAATCTAGCTGCTTAGTGAGAAAGTTTTTTTTTACATACAGCAACCACGTGGACAATGAGAGAACCTTGGCTTTTGTTTTACTATTATTAATAGATGGTTAATGGCGATTTGGCAAAATTTAACGGACGTACTTTGCCTAAGGGCTCCTTTAACCAACAAACTTCCATTGATCAAACACCCTGATGTCCGTAACGGAGAAGATAGCATGGACATTTTTATTAAAAAAACATCTATTTTAGGTTTCATACGCGCTAAACGCAGCCCCCCCTAATGCGCTAAACGCAGCCCCCCCCCGGCGAAATTACTAACCTGCCCTTTTCCTCTATTTTATTTTTAAAATATTTAAAAACTAAATTTTAAATTACAGTTTCCCTAATTTTAGAAAATTTAAAACCCTGGACTTTTTGAAACTTACACCCCCCACTATTCAACCTCGAAAATTACTAAATTGTCCTTGCTTTTTCTGAGAAAATTACTAAATTGCCCTTAATTTTTCTATATATAGAAAGGACTTCTAACCTAACAAACTCACAAGTTTCGGTTCATCTCTAAACTCAACATATTCTATCTCTCTAGAAATTTCTTCATCTCTCGCTCTATTTTTCTGCATTAAAGGTATGTTTTTCGTATACTTTGTATTAAATAAATTTGTTATTTAGTTTTTTGTTTTGAATATATATGTTTGTCGAATATTTTTGTGTTAAATATGAATTTTGTGTTGTTATTGTTGTGTTATAATGTACCATTTAGAACAAAAAAAAAAAATTATTTGGGGTATATGCGCCTGTACCATGCGCATGTACAGTATGTCATGCGCATGGTACAAGCGCATATTGCACGATTTAATTAAAAAAATTAAAAAATTTTTTTTCATGCACCATGCGCCTGTACACAGCGCATGAAGGCTTGTACATGCGCATGGTCTGGGCGCATGTACAAGCCTTCATGCGTACTGCGCATGGTGCACAATTTTTAATATTTGATATTTTTGCACTTTAACCCCTTGTATTTGTCATTTTTTTAAAATTGTTTCATTTCACCCCCTGAGTTTGTTAGTTTCGTTAAATATTTATGAAATTTTGCATTTTGCCCCTTGAGATTGTTAGTTTCGTTAAATTGAATGAAAATATGCAATTTTACCCCCTGAATTTGTTAATTTAGTTAAAACTTTGAGGTATATGAAAATGTTACACTTTGGATAAATTATATGGTTAAATAATTATTAATATCTTAATATTAAATTTTTATGTGATTTATTAGATGTTACACTTTATTCCTAATTATTGCATTATGCTTAAATAATTATTAATAATATCTTAATTATTATTAAATGTTACACTTTATTAATATTTAAATATTATTAATTGATAATATTAAATTTTTTTGCGATTTATTAAATGTTACACTTTTTCCCAATTGCATTATGCTTATATTATTATTATGCGAATATTATAAATATGATATATATATATATAAATATATATTTAAAATCAATTTTTTTGTTCATGTAGATGGCTGATGACCGTGGAAAGAGGGTCATGGAGCATAGTTTAGACTACGAAGGGCGGGCGAAAGATCGCCGTGTTTTTGCATCAGCACGAGCGAGAGAGGACCTCCGCAGCAAAGACACAGCTACGATGGATGAGACGCCCGTCCCGCCTGGCGTACTTACCCCAACCCTGTTCGGTGGCACGGATATCCTACTCCGGTTCCGTTTGGGGTAGGTTTTGATGCAACCTCCTCGGTGGGAGATTCGGCTTCGTGGCTGAACATCACTCACATTCTCCCGCAACGACCAATGAGGAAGAACGTCGTAACGAAGCTTTTATTCAGCGGTTGGACGACGATATTGAGCCGGATATTGCCGCACCGAACCTCCTCGTGGTCGTGGTCGTGGTCGTCGCCCTAACCCTAGTAGGCTGGCACTAGTAGTGGAATCGGCCCCCGACGATTGGAGGTTGAGGAGCCACAAGAAGGAGGCCCCAAATCATCGACTTATTGGTTATCTTGGGCATATCGCATGTGCTTTATGGACCGGACATATAGTAATCTTTACTATATCTAATTTTTACTTAATTCGAATTATATTTGTCATTACATAGAAATTATATTTTTATTGATGCGTCTATGTATTTACGTACTTTTTTGTTTTTTTATGTTTAACGAATAGACCTCCTCTACTCGGACTCCACGGTGGCGATCGGATGTATAAGTGGAGTTTAAACAATTTCGGGGCCACGAAAAGTTTGAAGCAACGGGCTTGGCGCATTTGCGAAATGCATGTTTCCAAACGTGAACATGCCTTTGATTTCGCTTTCGTGGAAAGATGGTATCCCGAGACCAACAGCTTTCATCTTCCATTTGGGGAGATGACGATCACTCTCCACGATGTCCGGTATCTTTACGATACCCGTAGCCGGGTTCCCTGTTATGGGAGAAAGCGGCCTTTCGAGCCGAGGCCGAGGATAGGGGTCTATTAGGGTGGACGGCCGACCAAGTGGATCTGAATTCAAGACTCACTTGATCAAGCTCAACACCATTCAAAGAGTGGTACGGGCGGGCCAATGGTCGGTCCGTAACGAAAAGCGACGCATATTTGTTGTGGACGTTGGGTGCGTCACTCTTCGTCGACAAATCAAAAACTTCGATCACCTCACAACTTCGCCGTTCTTGGACCCATTGGAGGAGGTGCCCAACTATGCTTGGGGCACAGCGTTAGCATATCTATACCGTCGGCTCGGTATAGCATCTCGTCGAGATACAACGCAGATGGCTGGATGTTCGACTCGTTGGAAGTAAGTTTTACTTGTTGGTTTAATTTATTAATTTGGAATCATTTGTATTTATTTTAATTTATTATTTATTAAAATGTTTGCGATTTAGGGTTGGATATATGAGTACTTCCCGAGTTCGTCCTGGGCATGTTGAAAACCGGACAACCGCAAGTCCATACGTAGCTCGTTGGCGCACGGCTACGTCGAGAAACAGGAGCCCATCGGTACTTTGGATATGTACCGAGACGACTTGATCGATATCGCGAGGAGGTAAGATAAAATACCCCTATACAATTTAAAATTATTGAGTTTCTTATTTTTTTATTATGTTAATATATAGTTATTTTATTTATTAAGATGTTAATTTATTTTATTCAAAATGTTATGTTATTAATACAGGTTGTATGGCTTCCGTATCACCATGACCCGATAGTTACCATCCCGATTAGTCTGTTTTGCGGTATCATACACTATCGGACTATTACGGAGGCATACATGCCCGAGCGGTGTTTACGACAATTCGGGTATGTTCGGACAATCCCGCTGCTCCTCAAGTCCCTACTAAGGTATATTTGGGTTTGAACCCAAAGTTATATGTGGTGGAGCACGATCCAAACAGAGAAATTGGGATATGTGGCAAGCCCACCGCATTTCGCCCGAACGTTTTGGGTCATTTAGGTGTATTAATTCTAGTGATACGATGCCCGGGTATATGCGGTGGTTTAGGGCCCGATCTCATCCTCGGGTTGTCGACCGATTCCAAAGAATGTCGTTGATGAAGGACCTCCGTCACCTAGTCGGTTGCCTCTAGCATTGTGAGTATTAAAATCTTCAAGATATTCATGGCGTATTTATTATTTATTGTTATTTATATTTGTTTTGACTATTTTTTCTACTTTTGTATTGCAATAATGCAATATTTAGGTAACCGGCTCAACAAGACTTGATGCCTCGCGTGCGGCGTGACCGGAATTACGATGAGGAAGAGTTCGATCAAGCTATCGTAGATATATGCCACCACCTCCGTGATTGGATGTAGTTATATTTAAAATGTTAGGATTGATGTAATATTCTAGTTTAAGGACTTCCTTTATTGTATCTAATGAAGTTTATTTAAGAAAAAAAAAACTACTTAACAAAATATGACTTTAAACAGATTGCATTAACAAACAAACAAAATATCATACGTTTGACTCAACTCAAACCAATAGAGATCTTTTGAGGAATCCATACTGTTCCCACCACTTGGATGTTTGGATCACAAATCCTTTGCCACCCGGCCACCGGGTGGCATCGGCCAGGCCTCAAATCAATTTTAATAAAATGAGATGCACCATGAACCGCAAGGGTAATAGTATCGTTGGCGCGTTTGTCCACCAAGACGTGGTGTAGAGGCAAGAAATGAGAGCACCGGACGTATTGAAAAGCACCGTAAGATTCGTTGATACCGCGTTGCAACCACCGGTCCTAGATCGGTCAAACACAACCAATGTCGCCGTGGAGCCGTAGCCTCGTGGTAGTCACATATGAACAGCTCTCATAAGTACATCTTTTGTCAAAGCTCTCCAATAAAGTTCCCAATTTTCGAACATCTCTTGAACTAGCTCGCGTCTCACCAAGTCCCACAGTTCATCGTCGCCATACACACAAAGGGCAATACATCTAAAACCACAATGCCCATCTCCCTTTACGTTAGTATGGCCGATTATGTACTTTAGAATCCAATGTGGAACGTCGGTTGGGTATGGAAAATCAGTGATAAACGTACCTCCGTCATCAGTACTCGTAGATCGGCGAGCTTGTCCTTTTCTTTGTGCTGGAAAGGATAATGACATGATATCCGGATCCGATCGCCGACTACCCGAGAATTGCTTGTCGACATATTCCCAATCGGATGGGTCCCTCTTCGTTGACTTCTGTTGGGAGGGCGCCCTTTGTGTTTCTTATCCGTAGCATGCTCCCCAACTCGACGCGTGTCTACGAATGACATTCCCTATCCTGGTAGAAAGCACGACCTTGTCAACATCTGATTGTGGACCGATATCAGACAAGAGATCTCTGAGTAAATCATCACCACTGCGTCTCGTCGTGGATAATTCCTCGCCGCTCCATATCTAACGTCCTCCAAAAATATTGATATCCGTGGGATCAAACGGGATTAGGTTTTGTTGCGCCGCAAACATCTCATGAAGACATGGCAAGCCGTGGGACGATCGCGAATGCATCGATCGATGCCATATCCTTCGAGTTTGTTAGCCTCCTTTAGTGTCTCTAGCTTAATCCACTCCTCGTCCATCAACTCGAAAGCCTTATGAGATACATTGCACGAAAGTTGTCGAAACACGAAGCTTTTTCGGTTAAAGTATGGACAATCGTGCGCGATTGCTCGAATTGAGCCTTTAGCTCGTTCAGCTGTAACTCAATATTGCTGTGTAGCTTCGGGAATATTGTGTCGAAACCCCCAGTGGCTGAGCCTAACCATCTCTTTAGCTGCGAATGCGTACTCTCGACCCTAGATGACAAAATATTGGACACATTTATTAATATGAGATGATAAAAATGTATAATATAGTTTATATTCTAATAAAGAAAAATTCATTTCAGTTTATATAAATCAAATATAATACCTGTTTGTCGTAGTATTCCCAAAATGTAAAATATCTTTGGTCCACGCACAACAGAATTTCTTCTTGTATGGGTTCAGCCATTCTCTCATCACGTAATTCACTAACCCAAACTTGTTAGCCCATACTGTACCAACGCAGCCAGATGTCCTTCAAATTTCTCCTCTGTTCGTGCATCAACCATTTTATGCCACCTAGACATAAATACTGGAGAAAACTCTTTAGTCTTCGTGCGCTGAACCACATGCTTCTCCACATTCTTCGAAATATGTCGTTTACACAACATATGTTGGGCACCGGGAAAGAAATGCTGAATGGCTTTCATCAAAGCCAACTCTCTGTCAGTGATGAAAAGCTTTGGATAAATCTCCAAAAGTGCAAACAACTGCTGCAGCGTACCCAACACCCACATGAAAGAATCAGTGGTCTCGTCATGAATGAAGGCGAAAGCAATGTGGAAATTTTTTCCGGTCGATGCCACCCCTATGATCTCCAACAACGGCAAGTTATACTTATTTGTTTTGTACGTTGAGTCCAAAATGATAACTTGAGGAAACTTTTGTAATAGAATCACGATGTTGGGTGCATTAACATGACATGTTTCGAGTAACATCATCATCTTGAAATTCTTCCCAATGGTGGTAGCCATTGTCATACATCTTGAAGAAATGTTGCATTGGTGTTGCTTCACCCATGCCATCCCTTTTATTTTCGTACCAAATTCTGCACTTGACGAGCGAGCTAACATTATCGGGATCGTATTATGCGGATGGTTGAGAATTTGCTTCGGCTTCATATTGTCTTGTGTAAGTTCTTTAACGACTCCATAATCGTCTTTCGGTGACGTTCTCGATCGTGCCACGCCCATACTTAGTAAGTGGGTGGTTGTGTCGACGATTCTCACCAACGTGCACTTTCCAAAGATTACCACCAAGTTGCCGAACCGTAGTAACCTCAAATGGACATCTTATTTTCTTTGAACCGCGTTTTTCTTTGGTGGCCTCAAGATCTCCGCTACTCGGGAGTCCCACTTCTTTCGCATCCAAAACAAACAATTTTCCTTTCATTTCTACTTCGTGCCGCTTAATCATCATATGCATGTTATTGAGATGCCTGTAAACGTAATCCATTCCCCACTTGTACTAAACTCGGAATATTGTTTCGTAACAAAGCACCCGCTAACATCCTGATAAATTGTTGTTTCATCTATAGGGAACAATCCGTAATTATTTAACCGTGTGTAAGCAAAATTTAATATTAAAATTAATTCAATTAATCGGCCCAAACAAATAACATAGGCCACAAATAATTATTGTTTAAGCAATTACAATCAACATTTCATAGTAATTAACAAAATGTAAATAATACAACTATATTAATTCATTTAATAGACCGAAAACTAATAATTATGTAACATAAAAGTTAACAAAGTTAAATTAAGAGGGAAAATAATTATTTAAGCATAATGCACAATGCAATACAAAAAAACAAAGTGTAACATTTAATAAATCACATAAAAAAATTTAAGCTAAATTACTTAATAATGCAATGAGTAAAAGTGTAACATTTATTAAGAAATCAAATAAAAATTAAATATTAAGATATTAATAAATATTTAATCATAATGTTATTGAAAGAGTAACATTTTCATAAACCTCAAAATTCTAACTTAATTAACAAACTCAGGGGGTAAATTGCATATTTTAATTCAATTTAACAAAATTAACAATCTCAAGGGGTAAAATGCAAATATACAAACAATTTAACGAAACTAACAAACTCGGGGTGAACTGCAATAGTTTCAAAAATAGACAAATACAAGGGTTAAAGTGAAAAAAATTTACATGCGCTGTACAGCGCATAAAATACTGTACATGCGCCCATACCATGCGCATGTACAGCATTTTATGCGCCGGGTACAGGCGCATATAGCCTTTTTTTTTTTTTTAAAATGCTATAAACCGTGCAACATGCGCATGGCATCCTGTACATGCGCATGGTACTGGCGCATCTAGCCTTTTTTTTTTTTTGTCTATTAACAGAAATAATTAATCCAAAAAATATACAATTTCGAATCAAATAACGCAAAGCACTTAATTTAATTAACACATAGTAAAAAACATACATATTAACTGAATAATTTAAACAAAATTACCTCGAATTGTCGAACTGGATTCCCTTCCGAGTTATTAGCCGAATTATTAGACATTTGGACAAAAAAATTTAAAGTCTTGAGAGAGAAAGAGAGAGAGAGATAGATTGTGGATGAAAAGATGAAAAAAAAATTTCATCCGTTCCTTTTAAAAAAAATTGAGGGGTCTAAATGTATAATTTAGGGGGCTATTATATAATTTTTGGGAGCCTAAGTTGTAGGGGGCGGCCGATAAACCGAAAGTTTAGGGGCGGTAACTTATCTAAAGGCTAAGTTATAGGGGCGGCTGTAAAAACTAATAGTTTAGGGGGTTAAATGTTCTAAAATTAAGGGGAAACTATATTTAAAATTTAGTTTTTAAAAATTTTAAAAATAAAATAGAGAAAAGGGCAGGTTAGTAATTTCACCCGGGGGGGGGCTGCGTTTAGCGCATTAGGGGGGGCTGCGTTTAGCGCTACTCTTTAGGTTTTTGGATGGAAGGTAATATGTTCGTTGATCACAATTCACATCATCAAAAGTAAGTTGGTTATTTAGATTATTTTGGAAGATGGTAAAAGGAACCCGCTAAGAAAAATACGAAGCTTGCTTTTGCCATTAACCTAAAATCCAATTTATGTATTATAAGGGATCAAATAGTTATTTTCCAAAATTTTAGGGTGGTCTGCAATGTTCATCAACCTTTTGAAACTTAAAAATGAAAGATTGAATACCGACTTAAGTAGGGTTGTTTGTATTGCTCTTGTATATATACAAAGTAATCTTGGGACACAAGACTCTTTACAACAAGGAAAACAATGCAAAGAAGGAAACAATTGATAAACTTGGTAACTACCTATTCCACTAGATTGTATACAAAAAATAACGTTAGCTATCACCCCCCACCCGCAATCGAAACGGCACAGAGTAAAGCTTGAGATTGGAACACAGGGCCGCCCCTGGGCTATGTCCGCTAGGGCGATTGCCATGGGCCCCCAAATTTGAGGGGCCCCAAATTTATATATATAACATTTTTTATATAATAGACAATATAATATAGTTTTTGCAATTGACTTCATAATCTAATGGATAAAGTGGTGGACTCTAGAATTAGAGATTTTAGGTTCAATACCTAGCAAAGTTATCTACCATTCCTTTTATTTTATCAAACCTTGTTTATTTATATTTATACTATATAATGTATTATAGTTTTCATAATTGACCTTGTGACCGAATGAATAAGGTGTCGCTTTATAGAACTAGAGATTTTGAGTTTGACCTCAATGGGGTTATTCACCTTTCGTTTTATTTTGGGTCCGCTAAATATATTTATCAAAAATCTCCTAAACATAGAATTTCTAGACATTTTTCATATTCTTAATATACAACAAATTTACCAAATGATGCAAACAAAGTATATATATATATATATATATGTATATGTATATATATATATATATATAAATTGTGTAAATCGGTGCAAAATACTTATTTTTTCTTGTATGTTTGTAGATCGATGTTGCATTTTTCAATATTTTGAATGATGAAATGTGAAAAATTATTTGTGTAAAATTCTTATTTTATATTTTTATAAGGGCCCATTTTTTTCTTTTTGCCATGGGCCCCTAAAAGTTCAGGACCGGCTCTGTTGGAACACAACAGCAAGAAATGTTCACGAGAGAGACCCTTGGTGAAAATGTCTATCAGTTGACGATCAAATGGAACAAATTGCACACGTAAAGCACCGCGTACAAGCAATTCCCGAACAAAGTGATAATCGATCTCAATATGACGAGTCCGGGCGTGGAACACGGGGTTACGGGCTAAGTAGATGGCGGATTGGTTATCACATAGAAGGAGAGGTGGAGAAGGAAGTGAAATACCTAGCTCACGAAGAAGATACCCAAACAAACGTAACTCCGTAGTAGTGGTAGTAAGAGAACGATACTCGACTTCACTACTAGAACAGGAGACAGTGGACTGTTTCTTCCCAGCCTAAGATACTAAATTAGACCCAAGGGAGATGCAAGCGTCGGTGGTAGAACGGCGGTCATCAGGGTCACCCGCCCAATCAGCATCACAATAAGTAGTATGGGAGAAATCGGAAGATGCAGAAAGGTGAGACCCGTGGTGAGATTGCTTTTAACGTATTGACATATCCGTTTAGCAGCTTTAAGATGCGAAGAGCGAGGACTATGCATATATTGATAGACTTGGTTGAGAGCAAATAAGATATCTGGGCGAGATAAAGTCAGGTATTGAAGAGCGCCAACCAAGCTGCGATATTTAGTGAGTTGAGGAAGGGGATCACCATCTAATGCCATGAGACTTGTAGGTGGAGATAGAGGTGTTGGGGTGGGCTTGCAATTGTGCAAATCAAATTTTTTGAGGATATCCATAGCATACCGTGTTTGAGAGAGACTAAGAGACTTTGGCGTGCGATGAACTTCCAGACCGAGGAAGTAACCGGGTTCTCCCAATTTTCGAGAGTCAAATGTGGCACACAAGGTGTCAATAAACTTATGTAGGAGGGAAGAGTTACTGCCCGTAAGAATGATATGTCCACATAGACAAGAAGATAGAGAGTATGTTGCAAATCGCGGCGAATGAATAGAGATGAATCTAATTTGCTATTGAAGAAGCCCTGTTGTAGAAGAAACTTTTATAAACGATGAAACCATGCACGAGGGGATTGTTTGAGTCCGTACAATGCTCTATGAAGTTTGCAAACATAGTCTGGGTGAATGGGATCAATGAAGCCGAGTGGTTGTGACATATAAACTTCCTCGGAGAGAAACCCATTCAAGGAAGCGTTGTGGATGTCCAGTTGTTGAAGAGACCAATTGCGAGATAGAGCTAAGACCAGAACAGTCCATATGGTGGAAGGTTTAACTACTGGGCTAAAAGTCTAATCGTAGTCGATTCCTTCCTGCTGACTAAAACCTTTAGCAACCAGCCTGGCTTTGTGGCGATCAATGGTTCCATCTGCACGCCTTTTAACCCGATAAACCCACCGGGAACCAATAACATTCTATGCGATCGAAGGAGGAACTAGAAACCAAGTGTGATTTTTGTGGAGAGCCAACATTTTGTCTTTTATTGCATCTTGCCAGTGAAGGTGCTGGCAACTTGTTTGAATGTCGAGGGCTCTACGGAGAGAGGGTCATCAAATTCTGTAAAGAAGGCCGAAGGAAGTGTGTGAGGTGAGGATCCATAGACGATGTCATTGATACTTTTGAAGTGAAGAGCTGGAGAAGAGCTACTGGATCAGGCAACTGTAGGAGCAGCAACTGTAGTCTGTAGAGATGGAAAGTTGTTGGATGCCTCGGTGCGGCTTGATGTAGAAGTTGTTGGAGAAATTTCTGGTGAATTTTTTGAGAGTACTGGAGGTGCTATTGGAGTGATAGCCGCACTGGATGGACGGGCTGCCTGGCGAGGGGCTGGTGGCGTAGCAGCTGCTGGAGCGAAAGTGTGTGGAACAGGCGAAGGAGTTGCTAGAGTTGGTAACAAGGCTGGAGCAGTTTGAGCAGGATTATTCAGAGCTGCTGTGGAATAGCTCGGACTTGCTGTAGAATGGCTAGGACTTGCTGTAGACTTGTGAGTCTAGTGAGGATTTGAAATGAAAGTGAGATTCATCAAATAAGACATGGCGAGAAATAAATATACGGCCAGAACATGGATTGTAGCAATGGTAGCCTTTGTGAGACTAATTGTAGCCCAAAAATACACACTTGACAGTTTTAGGGAGTAATTTATGGCGATTGTACGACACAAGATTGGGGAAACAAGTACACCCAAAAACCTTTAGCAAGGCGTAGTCGGGCTTCTAACCCAATAATTTTTCATATGGAGAAATAAACTTCAATTGTTTTATCGAAAGTCGGTTGATCAAGAAGACGGCTGTGGAGAAGGCATCAAACCAAAATTGAAGAGGAAGGTGGGCATGGTGAAGTAAGCACAAGCCGACGGACTCAATGTGATGGTATTTGTGCTCGACAACACCGTTTTGTTGGGGAGTGTAAAGGCATGAGAGTTGGTGACAAATACCATGTGTAAGTAAGAAGTCGGTGAGCATGCGATTAGTGAATTTCCCCCACCATCCGTTTGGATTGATTTAACACTATGAACACATTGGATAGTACGAGAGATATTGTTTTCAATCATTTGTTTAAAGTGAGGAAATATAGTAAAAACTTCCGACTTGTGAATCATAGGAAAGAGCCAAGTATATCATGAGTAATCAACAACAATTGATAAATAAAAACGATATCCATTAGAAGTAGGTACGGGGGAAGGTCCCCAAACATCCAAATGTAATAAATCAAGGGGAGATTTAGAACGAAAATTATGTGCCACGAAGGGCAAATTACATGCTTTACCCAAAGGACATGTATGACAAAAATTATTACTACCTAATGGGCAAGCTGCCTTGAGGATGGGATGTACCGGATGACCCAAACGAGCATGCCAAGTGTCTGAATCGGTCTTCTCACCAACAAGTGCAAGAGGAGTAGAGGATGAATCGGATGGCATGAGAGAATACAGAGAGCTCGGGTTTGTGACGCCTCGTGTTCGAGATCCGATGTTGAACCCTAACTCGATGCGCCAATATAACAAAACGTACCGAATCAAATGATAAGAGTGAGCCACAAAAGCTCAAAACCAAAACTAATATAGTGGAAAACAAGATAAAATGTGAGTTTCAAAAATTCGAACAACAACCACAACTAAATAAACCTCAACGGCCAAACATACGCCGGAGAACAACACTAAGATAAACCCAACAATAAAAACTTTGACGGCTAAATACACAAGCCGGAGAAACAACAATAATAAACACAACGAGCTACACGCTCGGGAAAAACTACTAATAAAGTATCGACAGGCACAAGGCCACACCAAGACCACGAGATGTAAACCGAAATTATAAAATACTACAACCGGCACGACCTCACAAGTCGGCATTAAAATACAAATTTTTCTACCCAACACACTAAGTTTACATAACTTAGTTGGACCCATGATCTCACAATACAATAAATAATATGATATAACAATATAAATACAACTTGCAAATCTCCAAGTCTCTAGTCTCACTGCGCTGGACTCATAACCTGTAATTGAGGAAGTTGTTGGGTGAGTCTAAAAGACCCTGTAAGCCACTATAATGTATTGTATACTATGAATATGAATGCAATAGTAAACCAAGACTCTACATGTAACTAGTCTAGGTACAATTACAACTTAACCATTAATCAACAAGCTGTTACATGCGACTATATGACATGGCATAATGCTCAACAATAGGAATAACATGGTAATGACATTCATATACCATACTAAACATGTAATATCATCATTGATATACAATTCACATAAGTCACATAGCACCTTGACATTCACATAAGTGCACGTAATTAAACCACATTATAAAGGATATCATTTCTCTTTCTCCATCTTTGTGTTGCTCCTGCAATACACAAACGAATAACCAAGTGTCCTCAATACCTGTGTACGTAGTATCGACGTCCCCGATAAACCTATCGAGTTCTACTAAAAAACCAAAGTCATGCGTATTGCTACAACAGTGGGGCTACTTCTCAACTGTGGCCAACAAAGGAGGGGTGTGTGGACTCAATGCAATGCACAAGTAGATATTTACTCATCATTCTCAACAAATCATCATGTGTTCTATTGAATCACATACCAAATCAACTCAATGTGCTTGTAAATACTAAACACACAATCAATCATCAAAGTAGGATGATTGTCCTACAATCAATCATCAAAGTAGGATGATTGTCCTATCTCATACTAGAACAATCACAACATGTCCGCAATCATTGAACATATAAACAAAACAAGACAATAGGCAAGGTAGGCCTATTGTACAACTCAACTTAGGATCTCTACAGTATCCTATAATAACTCAATACACTCAATCTTATGTATATCATAACCTATCACATATCATTACCATTGTGTACTATGTATATCACGACTCATTACAAGTCACATCATTCGTATTGGAACGATAACCACGGTATGTCATCTCATGTTTGATTAAATTAACTAAAGTCAAGCTCTAACGAATCATAACTTTACTGATACGTCATCCTATATCATAGGAGACTAAATAACGATCCATAGTGATTTATACTACTCATTATTCAACTTCGTAGAGTCGATTCTACACATTAATAAATTCATTACATTATTCGACGTTTGTTCATTACGTCCTATGCGACTCCGCTAGAGTCAGTCACAACTAGTATATAGCTCGTATAGTGTTCAATATAAATATATTATCTCAAGTCGACTTAGCTAGAGTCATTACCCATTTTCAAAACATCGGGACTAACCGCAGTATCGTCCGTAAATAACTACACCAATCCCAATACTCCATATTTAGTATATTTTTTACCCATAGAAATCTCACCAATACATCACGATTAACAACATACACAATTCTAACGAGTTACCAATACTCAAGGTTTAATAATAACAATAATTACACCTTGACGAGTCTCTAATTCTTGGAGACTAACAACAACGATACTTATTCAGCACTGCGTAGTCGTACCATTAAATTCACCAATATTCCACAAAAATCCAAACATTACAATTATTTCATATTTAGAAACTAGACATCTGGAACCATATTTTAACACTTTGAATTACCTCATTTGGACTTATATTCATCAAGAATCAGCCACTTAAAGTTAGATCTAATACCCAGAATTTTCAGCAACAGTTAACTCGACAGCGATAAAACACAACCTAAACGAGGTACTTCCCGACCTCTAAAATTTATGAAAATTTACAGAGAACAACTTAACATACATAAGAATAACACATCCAAAATTCAGCGATTTCCCAATAGTAGATTAGTACCACAATTTTAACGAAAATAGCCCAAAACAGGGACTGCAACTAACTTGAAATTCATGTGTTTCACTTTCTAACATGTTACCAACACTTCAACAAGTCTCATGGCAACCTTTACACATAACCATTGATTATCAACTAACATAATATCATTTGAAATGACCAATTACTTATTTCTTTCAAGAAATTACACAAAGATGAACAATTACACATCCTATATGCTTTACTCTTCCAATTCAACTCATAAACATATAAAACATTATAGTTACTTACCTCTTGAAGAAATCAACCCAAGGAAACTCAAGAGAACCAACATGCAACTGAGGAATAGTGTTCTTCTAGCCAAGAGCTTCAAAATGGTATTCTTGGATTGAAGATTTGTTGGTTGGATGGTGAAGAAATGACTTGCACACACCAATCTCACCTTAATCTCCCACACACACTCTCAAAGCTTCCATGGGTGGAAAGATGAAAATGGGAGTAAGTTAAAGTCACTCTATGGTTTAAAGGGGTTAATAAGGCTGGTCAAAAAGTATTAATTTCATGGCCCTACTCTCAGTCAAAGAAAATGAGTCAAATGGTTAAAGGGGTCAAAGGTTCAATAAAAACCAAAATGGCCAAATGCTGTCAAAATTCTGATTTCTAGTCAACTTTAAAGACATGCCCTAGATGATCTACAAGTCTAAAAATTACAAATAAAATATGGTTGGAAAGATCATTGAGTCTAGTTTACACAGAATCAAACGGTTTGTAAATCCAAGTTTTCTACACAAAGTTATCGCCAAATTACTAGAGACTGATTCTGGGCTGATGTTCTGTCCTTTGGGCGGCCGCCCCGTCCCCTTTCTGCTCCTACTTTCTCCGAAAATGCTCTAAAACATTCCAAAAATGATACCAAATGACCCCAAAATGATTCTAAGTCTAAGGCAAGGTCAAAATACTCAAGAAAGGTCTCCGAAAAGTCCGAAAATATCGCCAGAAGTGTAACACATTACAAGTATGAACGCTACAAAGATTACATCACAAATCAAGGCATACTAATCACATGAAGCTAACCAAATTACCAATATGTTTGAATGAGGAATGCTCATAAAATGTGAACAGTTCTAAATGAAATAAATAAATAAAATGCATACGAATTGTATGAATGATGTGAGTGTCACCGATGTCAAGAAATTAAGAATGAACTAAGAAGGAAATAGGGTTGGGGTATTATAGGGTTACTGCCAGAAAGGATGGTTGCCCTCATCTTGTTGTTCTTAACACGATAACCATGTGAATCAAGTTCAAAAGAAACATTATTATCGTGAGAAAAACTGACGAATAGAAAGTAAATTTTTACGCATGGAAGGAACACACAGAATATTGCGTAAATAAAGAGGACGAGATAAAGTATTAATATGTGATTGAGCAATATGAGAGATAGGGAGAACAACACTGTTACCGACCAAAATTTTGTCCTTACCATTGTATGGTTGTGATTGGGGAAAGTTGGATGGATTGGAGGCAATGTGATGCGTAGTTCCAGAGTCAAGACATTAGTTTAGATTGAAGGGTGGGTATGGAGAGTACTGTTCGGCGGAGTAGGCAGTATTAAACCTTTGCGAGCAAACATTAACTATATGGTCACGGCTATGACAGAGTTGGCAAGACTGATTGAAACCATAAGAATGAGAGGGTGGGGTGGACTACCATGGACGGGGAGAGGGTGTGGGCAATAGTGGAGGATTATAAGCTGGGTTGAAGCCACGACCACAGCCTTTATAGTGACCATGGTCTTGATCTCTATTGGAGTGATGGCCACGATTGGGGCTAAGGAAGGAGGATCAAAAGATTGGGAAGCATGGTTAGGGGGCTGGGTTCGTGTAGTGGGTGTGGGTTTGGTATCAGCAGGAGGAGTCTAGGTGGCTGTGAGAGCAATAATGGGTGTGGTCGAGAATTTTTTGAGAAGCTTCTCTTCCTGATGAAGGAGATCGGATAATTTTTGTAGTGTAGGGGTGGGCCGAGAGAAAGAGAGAACTAGGTTAAAATAAAATAAAAAAGAAAAAAATAATACAAAATAAATCAAATCAATTTCACACATAATATCATCGCTAACTATAACCAAAATCAAGAAAGCTAGTTACTTTTATACTGGTTCGAGAGAGAGATATCGAGAGAGCAAGAGAGATAGAGGGAGAGATGTGATATATTCGGATCTCATATTCGAATGGTTTAAGTCTATTCAATATATTTTATTTTCAACCGTTACGTATCAACAGAAATTAGAGCTTCTCCAATACAATCAGCTATATAGTAAAAAATGCTAGATACGTAGGAAAAATAAATTTTCAAAAAAAAAAAAAAACTTCTACAATGCAAACTTCTCATGCTGAGGTGGAGATGATGTGACATTTAGTGGGAAAAACATCCTTCACCTAGAAGATGTCTTTCCATTTACCGTCAGTTTTCTTTTATTTTTTACTGTCAATCAGTTGTGGTTTAATTATCGTCAATTTTTTTTTTGCTGTCAATTAATTATGGTATGGAGCAATCAATTATGGTTTACCACCAATTTTCTTTTATTTTTTACTGTCAATCAGTTACGGTATGAAGTAATTTTTAATTTTTGCCACATATGAAAGAGATCTTCTTGTTCAAGCATACCACGTAGGAAAAACTAAATGATAGTATTAGAGATGCTCTTAGAGCATCTTCAATGCTATCATCTAGTTTTTTCTATGTGACATGTTTAAACAAGAAGACCTCTTTTATATGTGGCAAACAATTTAAAAGATAGAGAGTTATCTTTCTAAATGTGCTCTAATGCAAGACTTCTTTTAGAACATTCTTTCAGACGTGTCATTTTTTATAATTATTTATAAAAAATAAAAAATAAAAATTACTCCTGCTGTAACTAATTGACGGTAAAAAATAAAAATAAAAACTGACGGTAAATGACGTGGATGAAAAGACATCCTCTAGGTGACCTTCTAGAAGTAGAGGATCATGTCGGGCCTGTTCGTTAAAACTGAAAATTAAGCTCTGAAAACTGATATCTAAAAAAGTAGAGCTTAAAACATTATGACATCCTCTTTTGCCTTAAAATTTTGGCTATTTTGAAGAGATATTTAATTTATTAAGTGATATAATATTGCATTATCAAACAATCTTATTCTTAATATCACTTAAAAATTTTCCTAATTAAGCTCTTAATTTGGTTAACAAACAAGCCCGTAGAGGATGTCTTCCCAACTAATGTCACATCATCTTCACCTCAGCATTAGAGGTTCGCATTGGAGAAGATTTTTTTGGAAAAACTCCATCTTTCCTACGTGTCTAGCATTTTTTACTAGATAAATGATTGCATTGGAGAAGCTCTTAATAACTGTTGGGAATATTCACCTATCCACTTATCATAAGACCTCTAAGTGAATATTCCTTAATTACTAAAGATTTGCTTGTAACCATCACCTATCTAGGTTTATGATATCTTGTTTAGATTTGATTAGTAGTGTGTGTGCTACATACTTAGTTATTCAGCCTTAGACCTTCCCGACTCATCATAACGGACAAAAGAAGCTGAAGCTAAAGAAATTCAAAGGAGCAGTGTCACCGACTGATGCCCAAGACAAAGCTCTTAAACAAACTCTCAGCAACTGATGCCCACCCAATGTCTCAGGACTTACATTAGTGATCAAGGCACAACAAACAAAAAGGGAATAAGGGAATATATTTTTAGATCCTCTAAAAATATATTTTCTACACAACTTGATTACAAAGTACTGTTCTTCACGTGGCCCCTACCAAAAAAGTACTTTGCGATGTGATAACACCATAATGTTTTTTAGAGACATAAAGTCTTCCCTAGAAGATCTCACACAGATCTCATTGTCTTCCTTAAAAACCCTAAAACTCAGACACAACCTTCGAGATTTTGAATTCAACCACGATCAAGACAAAAATGCAATGGTTGAATTAAAACATCTCTCAATGGCTACTCACATATTTCTCCCTATAAAAATCCCAGACAGCTGCTCAAGCAATGAGTGGAAAAGGTGGAAAAGTGGTCAAGTGCTTGTGAAAATAAAGAGAGAGAGATACAGTGGTGTGCAAGAGCAATACACTTGTGAAATCAGAGTTTATTCAAGCGTTGTCAATCAGTCATCTACTGAATGCCTTGAAGCTCATCTCCATCTGCCTCTCAAAAGACTGAAGGATGAAGACTTCACTCACCAAGTGTATGAAGAGAAGAAAGAGAGAAGAAGGAAATGACTGTCCAAAGAGATCCAATCTGTTAGCGTCTAGTCTAGAGTCTAGGTCTTCATTCCAATTCTTATCCACACACACAACCTTACTATATATTGTAATGGTTGGTGTTGATTTGATCACACAACCTCATATGAGTCGGGATATACCCAAAAGAGATGTTCAAACTTTCTAAGTTTGAGCATCACTTTTAATATTCTTGCTCATCTCACTGACCATAATTTCTGGACCATTAAGAGCTCAAATTATATTTAAATCTCTTGATGTTCCCAATTTTGGTCAAGTGAAATAACAAATGGTGATATTCCAATATAACCATTTGCCTCTCAATAGGATTAGTCTGCTTGTATGATTTTTTTTAGTGTTATAATTTACTTTCTGTAATATGTACTTAAGCAAGTCAGCTAAATAACAAGTATGATTTGACTGAATTCTTTTAATGAAGTATCTTATGCAGTGACTGCTGTTGAATTCAATCTTGTATACTGTTGCTTTATATTTCATTGCCTATATTAAATTACTTCTACAAATAAACAGAACATACATGCATTTCTATCTTATAGAAAACTATCTTATTAATCTTTAAGAGCATCTGCAAGTATTGAGTGACTAAACCTCTTTATGTTTTCTATCTCTCATTAGTCACTCAATTTTCAATCAACTGATAAACAAACTTCAGCTGATGAGTCTGTATGCTTATCTGATTCAGTTGAATGCATACTATTAGTTTGCTGATTACATCAGCAGACTTATACACTAACTGATTAATTTACATCAACTACCCATACTAATCGGTCAGTATGGTCCTTAAGATTAGTTAGAGATATCACAACTTGAAGTTTCGAAAGAAAGTTTAAAGTTCACCCCCTTCTAGCCTATTTATGAGCTCTCCTTTAGAAAGTGCTTATAATAACCTTCTAAAAAGAGAATGCTCCACAAATAGTCACTTAATGAAGCTTTTGCCATCCAATTGAGGAGCATTGGTGGAGCAATAATCTATATTTGTATCGAGCACAAGCAAATTTTATGTTTAGGGATGACTAGTGAAAATGATGAAACATGGGGATGAATAATGCAATTAACCCTTTGAAAACATATTTTTCAAGGCATCTAAAAGTGCTTGGATCTACATAGAATATGTATATGTAATCTAGTAAAACTACTTAGAACTTGTTTTGATCTTACTTGGTGTGTGCAAACCAAACTTAAGAATAATTATAGTTTTCTACATGCTGAAAAAAACTTAAAAAATAAATTGGTCACGCTAGTCAGTTTCATCATTGTACTTCAATTTTGCAGTCACGTTAGTCACTATCCACTTTCGTTAAGAATTTTGGATAAAAAAAAACAAAAAATTCAAATTATCCTTGTATAATTTATATATATAGATAGATAGATAGATACACACATACATGTATGATAAAGTTAATACAACAGTTTGATGTATATATTTGTTAAAATATACTCCCTCCGTCCCTAAATTATTGTCTTCCTTTCCTTTTTTGTCCGTCCCAGAATAATTGTCTTATTTGAAAACTTTCCTTTTTAGGACATCACTTTTACCATTTTACCCTTACTTTTTCCCCTACTTTAATTACGGACCACATACATATGGGCATTAAAGAAAATTACACATTATACCAATATTAATAATCAAGTCAATTATTTTTTCTTAATCCGTGTGCCGGGTCAAACAAGACAATAATTAAGGGACGGAGGGAGTATATAAAAGCAACTACATATTCACAGTGAGAAAAATCTTAACTACTGATGAAAGAAAATCTTAAACACTAATGAAATTTACATTCATTCAACAGTAGGGAGGATAAGTACTTCAAGTGATATAAAGGTTGACTGAAGGAGAGATCAAAATACTTTCAAAAACTCTCTTAAGTCTTCTCTTTACACATTACTGAATGATATAATTACTGTGTCTTTATTTGAAGATGCATAAATTGAAAAATTCAATATCTTCTCAGAAAGACAAGTGAGTGAAATGTCTTCTAGATAAATGACACATGTAAGATATAAAGGAAGCCTATTTTTCACTTAGCAAGATGGAAGATTAGTCCTTTACTTATAAGTCTAGGCTATCAGATTGGTTAATCCATAAAAGTCCTTCTAGAGATAAGATATTCCTTGGAAATTTTTTTTTTTTGACATCGATAGACATTTGGATATACTCTTAATCTATACTTTCTTTAGCAATTTTTATTTTTGACTTTCATTAAAAGTCTGATCAAGACTTCAAAAGTGTTACTAATGATTCTCTATCAGACAGACAAGCTGGAGTGAACATCAAACATTAGTTACACAAGTCAAAATGTGCTACTTCTCTATCCTCAGTGATAAGCTGATCACCAAAGGAGATTGCTGAATTTCAAGAAAAATTCAAGGATTTAACAATCAAAGCTCTCAGCCATTTTACATCTCAATTATCATGATTCAGAAGCTGAATCAATGGTCTTCCATAAAGCCTCCACCAAGACTTCAAAGCTTAAGAGAAGGAGCTGAATGGTCAAACTTCATATCCCTCCAGTAAGCTTAGAAGCTAGCTTTCACATACAAGCTAGTATAGGTATGAACCCACTTGTATAAAGTATGTGATTATGTTAAATTTTTGATCTGGCAAGAACTTTAATATAATTTAAAATTATTGATATTTATGTCATCACTCATTAACTAAGATATTTAAATTTACTTTTCTAATGATCTTTATAAAACTAGTGTATCTGCAAAATGTGCTTAGATTATATAAATCTATTATCATGACCATGACTGAATCTTATTTGATAAAGTTTTTAGAAATCAATCGACTTAGCGTCATGAGTAGAAATTGATACACAAAATTTCTTTTGACACAAATACTCAATAAAATCTTATTTTTTTAAAACTACATCAACAAGTTATCAAAAACTTTCAAAATCTATCATTGATGTTTTCCAGATAAGGACAAAATGGTAATACCTTTAATCTACTTAAAGGCTCATCCATCTTGTCACCTAGGTCTGCCGTGCTAAAAACAACTTTTTATATTTTCAAAAAGCACGTTCATGAACTTCGAAAGTCGGACAGTTTTGTCTTGAACAAATTAAACTGTCCAACTCTCCAAAAACTTGTATTTAAGGGACTCAACTCTTATTGAAACCCTTATAATACTGTCCATCAAAATCCCCTAAGATAAACAAAATCTCACAAAATTGATCTATCCTTTGCACAATATTTTCAAAATTTCTTCTACCCCTGTAGACCTCGTTTCAACTTTCTTCCAAGATGATCAGGCTTGTCTCACGAAAATTCTCTTGTTCTCTATGGCATCATGTCAAAAAGGACACATGCCTACTCCAAGATTTACCCATTCCAGGAACGCAAGAAATATCTTATAGCAATCTCAGGAGCGCAAGAAATATCTTACGAGCCATCATAACTTTCGTCATCACTAGCTGATGATGAGGTGGAGGACATGGGGAACTTGCCTATTGCAAAATTCCCTGATTGTCTCCTACATCTCTTATGTCTCACTCTCCTACACGTGTAATGGTCTTACCACATTGGTAAAATCATCATAGAGCCAGGGTCTAATTCCTTAAAGAAGGAAGAAGACCTAAGGGAGCACCTCGCTTGGAAAAAAAAAAAGATACGTCTTAAGGATTAAGATTAGATTTATATCTCGGATTAGATCAATTGTTAGAAAATACCCTATTTATATTAGAAAATTCATTCATGTTTTGTTTGTATTCTGCCCCGTGATGTAATATTACTCTAAAAAAAATGGAAAGATTAACAAATTAAATGCTGAACTCCTTGTTTGAACTCTTTAAAAGCATAAATTATCATTCAGTTCTCCGGATCATAAGACCACTTCAAATCAACTGAATTCATACTGACTCTCTTCAAACTCCTTGGGTGTGCACTTATATCTCATCTATGAACTTTGTCTTTGTGAACTAAACTTTACTAAAATGATTATTTTTTTAAGTTGGTTTCTATTCCTAAGTACGTAATTGAAGTAAGTTTGTTGACTTACTGTGGGATCAATTATTAGCAGTTAATGAAGGTTATTGTTTTTGAAAATCTTTATATTTTTACCGCCTTCATTTGGTTTCTATGTGATTAGTTCTACAGAACTCTACAATCAAGAAACTGCTGCTATAATGTCTAAAATGCTAAGTCATATCGATCTTTATTCTATAAAGAGACTTGACTAGAACCACTGAAATTGACCTGTTTATACATACATTAAAGATATTCTTGAGATCTTGATTTTTCAAAAAGAGATTACATTCTTGGGTATGTATTAGAACTTTTGTGCGGCATGTAGTCACATAAAACTTGTGTAGTAGTGGTGGTGTCCGTACAAGATTCTTATAAACACGGGGTACTGCATATTAAAAGAAAGTGCACCTTCCTAACTAGTAGCACTTGCATGCTTAAATTCATAATTCTTTGTTATATAAACATTAAAGAGTTCTCAAGATTCTCTTCAATGAACATGGATTCTTTTATCAAATTAGCACGGATCTTTTTATCTTTATCTAATGATTTATGACTTAACCATTTCCTTGTAAGTTCATAATACGAGACTTTGGAGGTGAGAACCCTTTAGGTTTAGGTACGAATCTCAGAAGGTATTCATGAATCTCGTGGCTATGACCTTTACAGAGAGAGCAGTTATGAAAACCTTCAACATGTCTGATGGCTTCCTTGGGAGTCTTTTTATGATCAGCAGTCTTTGGAATAACTAGTCTGTTGATGACAGGCTTATTGGCTTTAGGCTGATAATACAACTTCCTAGTGTTATTAAGCTTAGCTACAGTAGACCTTTTAACAAAAGGTTTCACATTTTTAGGCATAACACCCTTGAACTTTTTATCAGTAGAGTTGTGGTTAGCAATCTTACCTTTGACAAATTTAATAGGTTTGAGTTGAAACTTCTTAGACCTATTATCAGATATCACTGTTTTCATAGGATGTCTGACAGCAAGTCTTTGTTGCTCAGCCTCCCTATTAGAAATGTCATTGGTATTGACATTTTGCTTACCCTGGACTTGTCTGGTTTGTTTTTAGCATAAACAAATGGTACTTTGTTAAGACCAAGTCCTTGCTTCCCTTTTTGAGAAGGTTACTGGTCATAGATTACTTCCTCAGTCATTTCCTCAGCAATCACTCCAGCTGTCTCATTCTCTTGAGAATTAGATGAACTTTCTATATTGAACTCGCTTTAGAAACCAATACCAGTTTTATCATCAAGGGGTTTTTGTTTTGTAAGAATGGTATCAAAGTTTCCTTTGGAATTAATATTCCAAGTATCAACAACCTTTTAAAGACCATCTTTCTCAGTATTGATTTTCTTGATGTGTTCAAGTAGAAAATCAACTTTTTTAGTTAAGGCTTTATTCCCTTTTTGAGTCTTAGTATTCTCTACTTGTTGCCTATTGAGTTCTTTAATCTCAGACAACAAGGTAGATTTCTTAGAGACATCCAATTCATGCTTCTTGACAAATTTTACATAGGCAGTTTTGAATTTTCCAAATTCTTGCAGCTTGTCTTTATTAACCTTGATGGGTTCTTCCTTAGAAGGTGCATTGAACTCATTATCATCCTCAGTATCATCATCCTGTTGAAATGGTAGTAATCTCACTGAATCATGTGGTGATTCTCTGGCCATAAGGCAAATATTTACTTCTTCAGCAAAGTCACAGGAATCATCCTCATCAGAGTCTTTATCACACCAAGTTGGCATATTGCTATCATCAATGTTCTCAGCAACCATCCCTTTTTGTTTTTGAAATCTAGATTCGGGACGTTTTTTTATAAAACTCATATTTTGGCTTAGGACATTTAGATACAAAGTGACCGGCTTCCTAAGGTTGAAGCAGACAAGCTCATTGTCCTTTTGAGGAGCAGCAGTTTTCTGAGCATTAAGAAATCTTTCTTTACATGCCATAAGCTGCCCAGAGCATTAAGAAAACTCATGTTAATTTCTTTCTTTTCATATTTCTTACCCAAAGAGTAACTAGAGTTTACTACCTCATAGAATCTGTCATAGGTGCATCTGAAGGTTTCTTAGGGGTCTTTCTTGAATGAATCAAACTTTTGAGTACAAGTGCATAGCTTGTTGTTCTTTGTTTCTCTATCACCTTTCAGATATTCTAATATAACATCCCACATTTCTTTGGCTGTATCTAAGTTGATGATCTGCTGGTAGGTGCTTATGTCTACACAACTTGTAATGACGTTGATGGCTTTTCTATCCAGTGCATCATCTTCCTATCTTCTTCATCCTATTCTGCTTCTGGTTTGATAACTTCAAGATCAGCAGTTGGATCAACAGCAGCTAGTGTATTTGCCTTCATGGGAATTCTTGGACCTTCAATAACACATTTCCATGAATGTTTGTCAATAGAATTCATATGTATTTTTACTTTGTCCTTCCAGATATCAAACTGAACTTCATCTAAGATAGGACAATGGTTCACATTTGAAGTTTCCAACATTTGATGAGCAGCCATTGGATCTTTAATCTCAGAAAAACTTGTTTTCAAAGAGTCAAGCTCTGATACCAATTGTTAGCTCACTAGGTGCTCTAATAGGCTAGAAAAGGGGGAGATTGAATAGCCTATGTCCAATTTTAAAACATTTGAAAAAATTAGTTCATTAAAGAGTTAGAAAGTATTTTGCAGCGTAATGGAGTGAAGTAAAGGACAAGTTCAGAATGGCTGATCTTGGAAAGATCAGCAGTTTTCTTAGCTATGTTGGACGCTGGAAGAATTCAAGTAATTAATCTAATCAATAAAGTAGGAAGTAAATAGACAAGGTACTTGAAGTGTTTCACACTTAAGAATAAGTGTTACGTCCACTACCAAAGTGGTTAGCTTTGGATTTGAAAATGTGCACTATGTTTTTCACTAGAATCAATTTACAAAGATCACTAATAGATCGTGTACAAAAGAATTTTAATCAAGTGTTTATGGTGAAAGTTGATATCTAGAAAGATATAACTTTCGTGTGCTATGAATGCAAATGATTGTAATCAATGAAGAGCAATAAAGACTAGGCGTCTAAGATTTGTGCTCTTCAAAGAAAGTTGTGCAGAATAAAGCTTGAAAGTTCTTGAATGCATTAACAGTAATGAAGATGAATATTTCAGAGTTGTAGAGTTCTTCAAGTCTTCAATGCTTCATCAAGTCTTCAATTTATACTCAGAGATCTCTTGGAGCCGTTGGGAGAATTCAGTCATTGAAACGGTTTGAATTTAGTGCATTTAATGTGAATAGATATGCATTAAATGCCCTTAGGTCTTGCTTTCGAAATATAAGAGGGAGTTCTGCACAGTCCAAGTTGTCTCTATCCTTCGCCTGCAAGCTTGCTAAAAATAGGTAGACAAGTACTGCTGGTAGAATGTCCTTTTTCGGAGAAGAATGCCTAAAATGGAATGGTCCAATAAATGAACCAACAGGTTAACGTTACACAAAAGTCAAAGAATTACTTTTGTTGGTAACTAAAGGCATTTCTTCAGACAAGTCTTGATCAGACGATCTTCAAGTGTTCATATATTGCTGATGAAGCTTGGCTGGAACGTTCATGACGGATGGCTTGTTGGACATTGCTGGTGAAGACGGCTGATATACTGATGGCATCTTCTGAAGACTTAAGCTAAGTACAAAATAAGCAATCCTAAGCTATTACAAGTAATTGTCTAAGTACAAGTTGCCACTCGAACAGACACGTAGGCTCATTAGTCACCTTGTGACAAAGACATAGGTTATGGATTCAAGTAAATCTAGATAAAGTACAACAGGACCATGTCAAATAGGACATGAACCCTGATATAGACTTTCAATTAAGAGTAATGCTATGGGTACCTAAAGAGTACCAAATTTTTTGCACCAAATGATGTGTCAGCTGATGTGGCAGCTAATGTGATGCATTAATTATGATTTTTAATTTTGTTTTTTGTACCACATCAGCTGACATATCATTTAGTGCAAAAAATTTGGTACTCTTTAGGTACCCATATTAATGCCAGTGCATACAAATTTGGTAGGATCTTAGACTATTTTCCAAGGATTGCTAATGAAAGAAAATTTGTTCAAAGACAACAGGAAGGACATTCACATGCTATTCCTGTAGACATCTTAAATTTCGTTTTTGATGTTTTACAATGTCAATACTATTTGTAATTTTATACTTCAATCTTTTCAGTAGACATCCTTAAACATATGTTTTACTAGGCTTTGTGCCCGTGCCTTTGGCACGATGTAAGTATGGCATCGAATCAATGTGTGCTCGAAGTTAATGTATGGTCGTGATTTTTTTTGGGAGGGAGGGGGTGAGTACGATTAAATGACACAAAAATAATAAAATATTAATTCATTTATTTTGTAAAAAAATCACTAATAAAATATTAAAATTGTAAAAAAAAATGATTTGAAATGTAGCAACATTAATTTTTTTTTTCTCAATAACAAAAACTTAATCTTCTTCCAGAGGCTCTTGCTTCACAACACTCTCTACTTTAGCAACATGAGCTGCAATAAGTTTTTCCATTACTTCCACATACTCGTGAGACAAAGAAGATATCAAATACATTCATTGAACAATATTTTATGCATAGGAGTAGATTAATTAAAATATCAAAAAACTTACCGCTTCGTCTATAAAACTCGGATCCTCCTAAATATCATCATCTAATATTACAGGCATATGTGACGGTGGAAATTGACATGCAGGTGTAGGGGAGGTAGAGTTGCATGTGGAGTGTCAAACGGGTTATCATTTAGTTTAGGGTGTTGAATTTGAAATAATATTACATGGTACCCAAGTTTTCTTGATTAGTTTGAAATAATTGGTGTTTCATTTTATAGAGTCGACCTATGGTTGTGCTATTTCATGTTCGTTTTGATAAATCCAAATAAACAAAACGAAATCCTATGAAATTGACATTGTAGAGTCAACAAATGAGAAAATACATAGTTCCAAATAAAATCCCAACCTTAACACCAACTTCGCGTGACATTGTTGAGTCAAAACAAAAGTGAAAATCTATAGATCCATAAAGTAAAAATAAAAATCCCAAACTTTAACACCAACTTAGCGTGTTATGCATCGGATTGGGATCAAAACTAACCACAATGTATCGGATTGAGATGAAAACTAACCACACAAATACATTGTAGTTGACTGACTATTTTCCAATTACAAATTGCCTACACTGAATTTTGAAGATTTTCAAAAGTCTATTCTGTTACTAAAGAAATCAACACTTGAACGGGCTTCTTCCGGGGAATATGGATCAAGACTTTTTCCAGTTATTCAGCTGCAAGTTTCAACATATATACCCTCTCACACATGGAATGTAACATCACAAAGGCGAAACAATTGAAGCTCCCCATATCCCCCAAGATTCTTAATTGATGGACCTAAAAATTTATATTCATAAAACTTTAAGTGCACACCAGCAAGATATGTAAAATAAAATCTTAGATTCTTCTAAATTAAATTCTATTCCCTGGTCATACATATGTACAGCTCCATTCAATGTCTATGTAATAATGATAGCTTTGATCATATGGTTCTCGATCTTTTCACATGCATCGATCAGGAAAGAAAAGTCAGGTTAGATCACAAAAAACTAACAAGATCAAAGATGATTGAAGGCACATAATTCAGATCAGTTATTCTCCCTTTTTCATACGTACGTATGTGAAAGAGATAGATATATGCAAAGCGAAGAAGTTATGAAACGGAGAATTATTTCTTCTTAACTTGTTCAACATTATCGATGAATGGAAACTCAAGAGGGAAGTTGATTGCAATAGATTCGCTCACCATCTCTTGAAGAATGTCAATGATGGGTCGGTCATTGTCTTAATTATCAGGACATTGGTTTGCATCCTGACATCTACCGGCAATGCACCTCCATTTGTTGATTTCCATTCATTATGCATAACTATTTAGTTTGAATCCATATTAAAGGAGCTGAAATTTTTTTTTTATATACTTTAGTCATTACAGAATGTGAATGAAATAGTATAAGCATCAGGGCAATTTGCATCATGATCTCACATAAAAAAATAAAAAAATAAAAATTCAAGCCAGAGGAACTGATAGCATGTACCCATAATCGGTGAATATTTATTTTCTTGCTCCAAAAGAAAAGAAAGACAATATGAAACAAATTGATTAAAAAAAGAGGTACATATTCCAAAAAAGAAATACTATTAATTTTCAAGATAATGCTATTTTATTATTTACAATCAGTTAGTGAAAAAAGAAAATTCAAATAAAACATTTTAACACGGATTCGCAGGAAGAAATAATAGAAAAACGGAGTAACTACAAAATTTAATGGACTTACTTATTTTGGACCCAAGACTCTAAATACTGACCTAATGCAACTCAAACTCCATTGAGTACACCTAGATGTTGAAGAAGCCCATAAATTGAATCAACCTAATAATAAAAATCCCAATAAAACATCAAAATTATTATTCAGGAAAATCAAACCAAATTGCAAGTCAAACTGATTGATTGCTTCAGGCATAAAAATATATCGAAATCAAACTGAAAATTGAAGAAGGCAGTATGAGGCAGGCATAAATCATGTTGCTGCAGTATATAACACAGAGAGGACAAACCTGGGAGCTTTGATTGTATAAGCTAAATTTGAATTCACTTTGTATAGCTACCTCATAGAGTGGCAATTTTAAAAGGATGTCTACCCATTAGCTAAAGAATCCAATCTCATATTTAGTGGCCCAGACCTTACTCCAGAGACAAAATAAACATAATATAATCCAAGTTAAACACTTAATAAAATAAAGATAATATAATCTAAAATAAACACAATATCATGATCAGAATTAAGAATTAAGAATGAAGATACTAACCTACACAATCACGAAAGATGAGTTGAAAGGATAGGGGAATTTAGAGAGGAGCCTGAACATAACCCATATGTCAATTTCCTTGGTTTCAATTGAATCTAAGATAGATCAATTGAATAAGAGAGTGAACGAAAGCATAGGGGAAATGATAAATTAATGGGTTTGAACAATTACCTTTAAAAGAGTAGAGTTGAAGGCATATCAAAATTCAAATCAAAATTAGTGTTAAAAGAAATGATTAATTATTAGGATACAATAATCAAATTAATCTTTCGAAAAGAATTATACTTATACAGACACAATGCAGCATAATAATTGAAAATTAGGGGTCCAATAATGAGTTAATTAATGCTAAAACCTCTAAACCCTTGAAGATTTTGTCTGTTCCAGAAATTATAAAAAAGGGAAGAAAAATCAAGAAAATTTAGAATCACGATTGAGGAAACAAATATTTAATCTTTCAGCTAAATTCAACAACCCAATTAAGAATCAAAATAAAAATAAATTATAAACTTGCAGCATTTACCAAAAGACTTTAATTGTACCCCATAACAGAGAAGATCAGGAAAGACATTAACAGAGGGATTGGATGAAGATCATTAAATTAATCAAGAAACAGGCTCAAACCTAGCATACCCATTACAATGTCATTATCATTCACTTCACACACACACACACACACACACACTTATACAGTCACATATACATATTTCAAGTGGGAAAGCGGAAAAATCCTTACAGGATGAAGCGGCCCGAAAAGGGTTGGAAATGCAGGGGGAAAGGGAAAGAGTAAAGTTAAAAATGTCTCATTTTCTATAATCAGATAGTCCACTCATGAATAAATTAATCAATCAAGCATTGAATAATCAATCAACTCAAAGAATCAGAGAAATTTTTCTACGAAGAAAAACAGTCAACAAATTAAAATTAAAATAATAATAATAAACCTAGAAAATTACCTTGAAAATCAGAGATGAGGTCCTGCGGGGGAACGAAATTGAAGAGAGAGAGAAACTTGGTTCACTGAGGAGGCGCTGAGTTTCTTGTTAGATCAAAGCAACAATGAAGTTAGCAGGTCAATCAAAGGAGGAAAAGGAAGGAAGGAGAAAAGGAGTTGAGAGTGGAGAGGGAAGAAGAGATTGAGGGCACGCTTTGTTGTGATGAGAGGGATTGTGGCCGAGGTTGGTGAGGCGGCGCCGAGAGCCAGCTTGAACTTCAAAGCTTACAGGGATGAAGAGAGAGAAAGCTTACAGGGATGAGAGCTAAGGCGACGGAGAGCTGGCAAGTGACGACAGAAAATGAAGTTGCCATTAAGAGGGTGTGAGGAGAGAGAAGTTAGGGTTTGAGTGGAGAGAGAGAAAGTGACGACCGAGAAGGAGGAGGAGAAGGAGAAGAAGGTGACTTGCTGGGTGTCGTATCAGAAAAAAGATGGGCAATGAGAGAGATGGGAACGTGGGTTTGATTGGGGAGAGGGAGAATGGGATAACCGTCCTCCACACATGTGAGATTAGAATTAAATCATGGCCGTAGGATCTCGATAAAGTTTTAAATCCTGGCATGTAATTAGCTTTTTTCAATTACACACGTACGAAGCGATGTGTACTGTAATATAGATTCTTAATGGTCTAGATGTAGCTTTAATAGTTATTTGACCTTTTTTTTTATTACAATGGTGCTTTGTTTTAGTGCCTTGTTCCTATGAATAAGTGATCTGACCTTGAAAAATGAACAACGAAATGCAAAATTGCAAAAAATCCATCAATGTTAAAATTTGGGTCAGGGAGGAACTTTTGGAACCATGTCAAACTGAGTCCTAATAGTGACTAAACCTAGCTACTGCCATTCTCACACATATTGACTCTCATCTTTTAGGCATTATATTAGTAAGCTTCTTAATTTCCTTTTTTAAACTAATCTATGTCTAAGTTAATCTAACCACCCATCATTCAGCTACATTGACCACCAAAAAAGTTGCAAAAAAATAAGCAAAAATAAAAAAAACTATACACAATACATTAAACATGCATTTTTTAGGGAAAAAAAATTGGTTATCATGATCGGTTGAAGCTATAAGAATGTAGATACTAACCTATGAACACGACGATCACGAAAGATGCATGAGTGGCAGCAACTTGTCAACTTTCCAAATATATGCGCGGCGAATTGAACACCGATCTTTGCAATCATAAAGATGTAGAGAGAGTGAGAGAGAAAGAAATTGAGGGTAAATTGGGAGCGATTGTACAGAAGAGTAAGAATCATAAATAAATCAAAATATTCTTAGCCAATATAATATCATAACATTTTCTAAGTATTTTGCATTCCAAGTTTTTGATTATCACAAAGATTTCTATCTGGATACATAAATATAAGTACAAAGCTACAAACTAAACTCGATGGAGGTGGTTCTATGGAAAATAGTTAACAAAAATCCAAAACAAACACAATATATTAAACATGCATTTCAATCCAAAATAAACACATCAAAATCCAAAACTGTTTGTGGATACGTAATAACATCTATGATAGTATTTACACGCAGTTGAAAGTGATGTAGTTAATTAGTTGTATAGAGCTGTTTTCATGTCCTTAGGAAAGCAATTAGATTTTCGTTATTTTACTCAGCGTTAGACTCAAATGTATGTCTTTGTCAGTCTCTCAAGGGTAGTTTACTAAAGAAAATTGGTTCTTTGTAGTAGACAAAATGTTGCTATCTTACAGAGTGTTTTTCTTACATTTTTATTTGCTAAGGATTGTCATTTTATTTGAAAAAATGTTGCATTTATTCAGTGAGGAATAGTAATCCACATATACCCACTCGTGATCTCGCAGATTTCATCTATGCACACAATCTTGTTAGCATATCACATAACCAACCTTAAGTCTAATTCAAGTCTTAGGTATAACTCAGATAACCAACCTTAAGTCTAAATCTTTGAAAGTACTGGTTCAACATCAAATTTCACATAACCAACCTTTTGCCTAAATGCGCTCCTTACAATGGGCAACAACACGATTTCAAAATCCAATCTTCCAATTAAAGTACTGGTTCAATCTCAAGTTACATCGAATTTCACAACCTTGGCATTAACACAAATATTAAACAGAAACAGTTTTGGAATTGGGAGGACTTAACCCAACTGTTTGTGGATACTACATCACTTTCAATTTAAGAGTATAGTGAAATGGAATTTGTGGATAAGTAATAACATATGGACTTAAAGTATTGGTTCAATCTCAAGTAATAATATAACGACAATTGAAGTATTGGTTCAATCTCAAGTTAGAACATAAAATTGTCAACAACATGTTAAAAAATGCAATCTCATAATCACAACATTAGTTAAATTTTTAAGTCTTGTCTAATTTCACAACCTGATAGCGATACACTCAAGCTTTAAAAGAAAACAATAATAGTTCAACAAAAAATCAATCAAAAAATCCCATGAAATCAATCAGAGCAATCTAATCATAAAAGATAAAGAAAAAAAGGAAAAAAAAGGAAGATTGTGTGCATAGAGCGTTGGACTCCGTAATACGGCTAGGGCGTGGAGGCAAGTGAGGGCACCGGAGATGCCGCCGTGGCCATATCCCATGACAACCAATTCGTAGTCGGAGAGACCGGCAATTTTGGAAGGAGGGAGAGAAGGATAAGAGGGTCTGAGGGGTATTGTCGAAGGTGGGTAATTGAGGAATTAGGGATTTGGAGGGAAGGAAGAGATGCATTTTTTTGGATTGAAGAGAGAATAGAAGATGAAGGGAAGAGGCTGGGGAGAGCGAAAGCCATGGGTAGATCGCAGGAAAGATGAGGAGGAATGAGTCACTGGAGAGGAAAAAGAAGAATAACCGCAACTCGCACATGTGAAACAAAGATCTCATCTTGGCCGTAGAAATTTAATAACTTAGTAAATCTGGACCAGTAGTTAGCCTCAGCCAATTGCACATGTATGAATTGAGCGCTATTGTAATATAGATGGAAGAAAATACGTCCAACCAAGGTAGGTTGAGATTTCTTTAGTATTTTCTATTCTTTTCTTTTAAGTCTGTGCCCCTTTTTCTTCTACTGTGCGTCTTCTTCCTTTTATGTCTTTTAATCATAAATAAATTTCATTCATCGCGATGCAACAAAATAGTATATTTTGGTATAATTTTGTGCATCGCGATGCATACTTTTGATGCATCGCAAATGTAATGTCAATTAAAAGTTGTGCATCGCGATGCATAAAAATAGTACTCCCTACGTCCTTAAATTATTATCTTGTTTGACTTGGCACACAAATTAAGAAAAAACAATTGACTTGATTATTAATATTGGTATAGTGTGTAATTTTTTTTAATGCCCATGTGTATGTGGTCCATAATTAAAGTATGGAGAAAAAGTAAGGGTAAAATAGTAAAAGTGATGTCTTAAAAAGGAAAGTTTCAAACAAGACAATTATTTAGGGACAGACAAAAAATAAAAGCAAGAAAATAATTTAGATACGGATGGAGTACTTTTGAGTACAACTTTGTGCATCGCGTGCACACTTTTGATGCATCGCAAGTGTAATGTTGATTAAAAGTTGTGCATCGCGATAAAGTTGTGTATCAGAAATAAATGTTGTGCATCACAATGCACAAAAATAATACTCCCTCCGTCCCTAAATTATTGTCTGGGTTGACCCGGCACACGGATTAAGAAAACTTAATTAACTTGATTATTAATATTGGAATATTTTGAAAAAGTGTGTTGTTTCCTTTAATGTCCATGTGTGTGTGGCCCATAATTAAAGTAGGAAGAAAAAGTAAGGGTAAAATAGTAAAAGTGATGTTCTAAAAAGGAAAGTTTCAAACAAGACAATTATTTTGGGACGGACGAAAAAGGAAAGAAAGACAATAATTTAGGGACGGAGGGAATACTTTTTATTACAATGTTGTGCATCACGATGCATTAATTTTGTGCATCGAGATACATTAATTTTGTGCATCGCGGCATCAATTTTGGAATGGGCGTGAAGGCCAAAATTATGGGCGTGAGGCCCATTTTGAACTCTTAGAAATTTCATACATTGCGATGTAACAAAATAATACTTTTTAGCACATTTGTGCATCACAATGCACACTTTAAACTACGATGCATCAATTTTATTTTACGATGCATAGTGTACCTGTTCTTTATTTTTTTAAATGTCATAGACAATATTTCACAACAAAAATACTTCCCCCGTCTCTAAATTATTGTTTTCTTTTTCTTTTTTGTTCGTCCCAAAATATTTGTCTTGTTTGAAAACTTTTATTTTTGAGATATATTTTTACCATTTTACCCTTACTTTAATTATGAATTACATACACATAAATATTAAAAAAATTATATATTATATTAATATTAATAATTAAATTAATTATTAATTTTTAATTTATATATAAAGTCAAATAAAATAATAATTAAAGGACGAGGGAGTATTATTTTTTTCGATTTGAAACAATATAGTAGAGTAAAACTATTGAAAATTCAATAAAAATACCGGTCGAATTTCCATAAAAATAGCATTCCTCTACCCAATTACTACCGCTTTCTATTTTTTTCTCACTTTAGGCAAAGGATTTGCCCTCATCTCTTTCTCGCTCCATGATTTTGCTTTCACTTTCAAAGAGATTATTACTCAGAAAGGAAAAAGGGAAAATACATACAGAGATAGCTGATGTATATATTTATTGAACAGGAAATCTGTAAGGAAGAATAATAAGTTAATTTTTGAGGATTAAAACAAGTGATAGCAGTCGAATTGATAACAAGGGGATAGAAATATGGCAACAGACAACAAATCTAATGCGGTCAAAGTCAAACCCAGTGGATATCAAGATGGATCTTCATCAAAGAGCAAGTTTGATTCATCCATCATCAAGAAGAAAGTAATTGGGAACTCGATTAAGCAAGTTGTTGATTCAAAGCATAAAGTTACCACAACTGTTACTAAAACTGAGGTACACCCTTTTTCATGGATTCATTTGTTTTTGTTTTTTGTGTTTTGATTCGATTGTTTGTACTTCTTTTGAATACCCAAATGGAAATTTTCTCTTAGTTTTGTTCTGGGTGTATAGAATTTTACAATCTATTTGGCTTTGGTTTATCAACTTGGTTAGATGGGTGATTTAGGTTGTGGGTAGTGATTTACTAATTGTTTGTTTTGAATTGAATGAATTGGCTTTAGCAATATATGTATCAGTACCTAATTGTTTGACTTTCCTTAATCGTGTGCTCTTTTAATCGATTGATTAGTTAAAGGTTTTTCTATATCTGCCCCAAAGTGTAAGTGTGTGTGTGTGTGTGTATGTGTCCGTTTATTATTTTGATTATGTTATGATTTCTGGTTTGATAGAATTGTTAGTGAAAGACACGTTATCACTTGATCAGTTAACAGTTGTATAATTTAGAATGGGTATTTAATTTTTTTTTTCTCTTCCCCATGAGGGCACATTAGTGTGAAAATACACCCATGGATATCCAATCTGTAAGTTGGTTGGTATCACGATCTCTGGTTTGATGAATGTGAAGTCTTCAAGTATCCACACGCACGCACACACATACACAAATTAATCTATTAATTTGTTTGTATTGTGATTCTTCTCGTTTGATGAGCTTTCGTGAATTGTTCAAGTACTTAACACATATCAATCAATCTTTTGCAAAATGTAAATTCGTAATTACAGTTTTTTCTCTGCTCTCAAAGTGTGTGTGTGCGCCCTGCCAGTTTGTTTATATTATTATCTCTGTTTTGATGGACTTTTGTGAATTGTTCAAGGGACGCACACATTTGAATTAATCAGTTCGGTAATTCAGATTTGTAATTAAATTATTTTTTCCTCTGCCCTTAAAGTGCATGCATGTCTGTGTGTATGTGTGTTTGTGAAGTGGAGACATACATTTATCTGTCACATTGTTTATAGTATATTTTCTGGTTTGATGTACTTTTGCGAATATGTCAAGTGAAGGTAAAAGGAAAATCGACTTCAATTTCATCGAAAACGACAACTAAGAAGACTATCGTCAAAACAAGAGAGAAGAAAGTTTTCTCCTTGCCTGGGCAGAAGTTTGATCCTCCTGAAGAGGTTCTGGACATCTTCATATTATTTAATTATATATAATTTGCTTTATATAAGAAAATTTCTGTGATGGATGGTAGCATTTATTTTCCCCTTTTTGTCCTTGTTGACAGCGCGAACCTCTAAGGATATTCTACGAGTCATTGTCAAAACAGATACCTTCTAGTGAAATGGCTGAGTTTTGGTGAGTTTACTTCACCGACACTTCCACAATATCTGAACAGGGTTTCCATTTGTTTTGGCTTGGTTTTTCTGCATCGTTCTTTAAATTTACTGTATGAGGTCTGTATTGTAGGTTGAATTTTTTGTGCGGTCAATTTTAATATGCTTCACACAGGCATATGTGATTGGTTCGTCCCCAGTTTACCCGGAACAGGTCTGGTAACCGAGACCAAAGTTTTAATTTTGAAGCACACGCCCTAGCTATAGTCCTGTTTTACCCATCAAACATACAATTATTTTGGAAAAAATTCTCTGGAATCATGCTGATGTGGGAGCAAAAGGTCTTGGGAGTAATATATATTACAGTATTACTTGCTGTAGGGCTTACTGATATTTTGTGGTCATTTTGGGTGGTTTTGTAGTTGTAGGATACTGATGCTTGGGCACTAAGAAGCTAATCGCCTATATAAGAGATTTTCCTTGTAATTTTATAGTAAGAGAATTAATGATCTTGGGTGCTTATGCTCTTCCCTTAATTAAATGTTGGATCTCTTTAGTTCATCTATGGAGTGCCAAGTATCAGGCGGTGCTCCATCACTTATTTTTGGTGCCATTGGTAGACGATCTGTGAACATTTTAAGGATTATCTGTGAACATTTTAAGGATTGCTCAACAGATGAAGAAGTTAGATTTGCAGCCTCTACTTGGCTGAAATGATATTGTGGTTGGCATCAGGTGTTAAGGTTTTCGTGAGGTCCTAGCAGGATTATAACCTGGCAAAGCCCTTACGCTTTTTTCCCTAGTGTGCTTCTTCTTCCTACTTAAGTCACAACTTCTTTGGAACTGAAGAGCGAAATATCTATGACAATGACTTTGTCAGTGACATTGAAAAGGTTAAAGGAATGAACACCCTGTGATTTGCAGATATAAAATATAAAAATCCCCCCAAAGTATCCACCAAATCCCATTTTGCACCCTAATTTGAAATTTGCGTCTAAGTCACACTCCACGTTCCAATTTGTCCCACATAACACCCTAGCTGTGATCAACGTTAAAAATATTAACGGAAGCCATCACATGCCTTGCACGAGGGGGGCAATTGGGTCTTTTTGTCATTGTCTTCTTCCCCAAATTTGGCATATCGCCGGTGAATCAAGAGAACACGTCAAACCTCAATCTCTAAAACGATCTTCTTCAAATTTGGCATATAATTGCCAAAATAAACTTCAACAAGTCAAACCTCTACCAAAATTGAAAATTAAATTCAAACAAAACAAAAACAACAAGAATAAAGAAAAAGACAAGCTTAATCAATGAAAGAACCTCTACACACCTAACCCAATTCCTCCAAAATTTTTTTTTCTGTTTTTTGATTTTTTTAAAATTTCCAGATAAGTCAATTCATCCCAATACTAATTAAAAATGCAATCATAAACAAGAAAAATAAAATAAAATTTAAGCTAGAACCCTAAAACTTCCTCATCACCAAAGAATCCTTTTATTTTTTATTTTTTCCCAAAGTAAACTCTTTTGAGAAAGACCCTATCCCAACAATTTATGACAAGGACAAAAGACCCACCGAAATTATTGAGGGGAAAAAAAAACTTAAATTAGAACTATCAAAAGACACGCACAAAAGAAATTCAATACACAGAAAAAATGGAAAAAACTGAGACAAAAAAACGCCCCAAAAATGAAAAAGTAGGCGAGGGAGATGAAAAGGTTGACCATCGTTGACAGTTTAGATCAGAAGATGGGGGAAATAAAAAACTAGGGTTTATGAAGCTACCGTCGCCCACCCACAAGAAGCTCAAATCCCAACCCTCCTTTACTGTTTCTGCCTCACCCTCCACCTTCTCCTCCACCACATTGATCCCTCTGCTTTCTCCACACCTTCCACTGCCGCCGCCGCCACCGCTCTGTCGACGGTGCCGGAATACGAAGCGGCACCGGAATTTGAGCTGTTGATGCAAGTTGAGGAATAGCCGCAGTTGGAGAAGAGAGGGAGAGAGAGATGTGGAAATCGACATGGACTCCGCCCGGCAACAAGGAGAGGGGGTCCATCATCATCCCCATGCTGGTGCTCCTCCTGGTTATTAAAGTGGTTGTTGACTATTTAGTCCTAAGTTTAACTCCGCATTGGAAATCACCAAATTAGCCCTTGCGTGACTCGCACGTGGCTACTTAACGTCAACATTGTCATGATCGTTGGGGGTAGGGGGTAAACGGGGACAAATTGGAATGTGGAGTGTGACTCAGCGCAAATTTCAAATTAGGGTGCAAAGTGAGATTTGGTGGATACTTTGGTTTTTTTTTTATTTTTATATTTTGACCTTCTTCTATATATACTAGGCTGAATGGTTTATGGTGAACACTTAAATGGTACAGTTAGAAAAAGAAAAGAAATTTAGATGTAGATAGTGAAAAAAATTTTGCTACCCAGGGATCAACGTTGAATGGCATTGACACAAAATAACAACAAACTAAAGTTGAGAAAGAAATACTCATTCTTGAACCATATTGTAAGAATGGAACCGTTTGTTAATGGATGGGGAAAAATCCAACTGAAAGTTGTGAGCGTATGCCAAGAAGATGATGATGTGTGTGAGGGGAGAGAGTCTCGTGCTAGAACAAAGAAGACAGCTCTGCTCTCTCTATCTCCAGAGAAACCTCAAAGCCTTCTTCAACCGACCTAGGGAAACTACTAATAAGGGATTGGTTTTCCAAGTAGAGGCATCAGTCAAGAACTCAAGTAAGAGTCTAATATTGTAAGGAGTCCTAGAGTACTATAATTCTGTACTCAAATAATGCTAGTGCTGTGAGTTTTGCATAATCAGCCTTGAGTTTCAAGTTCCTCTTTGTGAGTTTGTTTTGTGTGTATTGCATTGTACCAAAGTAGTGTATTAGTTGTACAACTTTTGTACTTTGGATATTATATTTAAGTATTATAAGATTAATATTCTTATACATCATAATTTCCTTCCTACTTCATTTTCTACTTTTTCCTTAAATTCTTAAATTTAGCCAGAGTTCTAGATTTATCTTTCGTAAAGAGACCCAGACATAACTTGAATAGTCTTCGATTAAGGTTACCATGTACTGCATTCCACTATTTGATGGTTGCTTGATTCGGTCAAACATGTGTGAGTGAAGATGTTCCTATGGTTCTCTGGCTCCAAACTTCGACTCCTCAAAAGGCAGTTGGTATGCCTTACCGTGGTGGCACCTGGTACAGTTTGTATTTGTTTGTATATCCAAATGAGGCAGCCCTCCAACATTGACTTATTCATTAGCTCAAGTTCCCCAACTGTTTGTGCCACAACTCTGCGGTCTCGTTCTAGGTTTTTCTTTCATAAAATAGACCCAGGCATACCTTGAAAGTCGTAGATGAAGGTCACTGTTGATGGTTGCTTGATGTGGCCAAACATGTGCGAGTGAAGAAGTTCCTATGGTTCTTTGGCTCTAAACTTTGACTGCTCGTAAGGTAGTTGGTATGCCTCACTGTAGCGGCCTTGGTACAGATAGTAGTTGTTCACATATCTAAATGAGGTAGCCCTCCAACATTGACTTATGCATTAGCTCAAGTGCCCCATCCATGCGTGCCACAATTCTGCAGTTTCAGTCTTCCTTGTCTTGTCTACATATGTAAACTCTCTAGACATTACGTTGATTAACTCCACCTTTTGGCGTTCTATGAACAGCTTACCTTCAGGCCGATATGCTTTTACATCGTTTAGTCCAGTTAGCTACGACTAATACAATACTTTAAACTCACAATTGAATACACACAAAACAAACTCACGAAAGAGGGACATTAAACTCACAACTGACTACAGTGAACTCACCACACTCACTTTTGAGTACACAATTGTAGTACATTAGGACACTTAACAATATAAGAGTCTCACCTGAGTTCTTGACCAATGCCTCTACTGGTAAACTCGATCCTCAATTTGTAGTTTCCCCAGGCTGGTTGAAAAATGCTTCAAGGTTTCTCTTGAACCCTCCTTCGGAGGCAGCGACCAAAATCTTGAATGCGGAAAATTTTTGAGTGGCGTGGCAGTCTTCAACCGGTGAAGAAACCCAGAAAATTCTGGATAGGGATGAAAGGACCTAAAAGGATGGAAATATCTCTAGATAGATATAGAACCTTCGATGTATGTGTATATATATGTATTACAAGGTATATGTGTATATATACATATATGTGTATTTATATATATTTTTCTTTCCTTTTTTGATAAGAAAAGAAGATTATGTGTATATATATGTATGATAGGTATAAATATATATATATATATAGAGAAAAAGAGAATGAGAGAGATTAGATAGGCATGAAGAGAGAGATAGAGCTGTTGAAAAACTACCCTTCAACACCGACTCTTCTTAATCTCTGTCATACCAAGCTGCTCTCAGAATTTAATGATTGTTTCCGGGCTAAGACTCTTTGTGAAGTTATCAGCAAGTTGGTCTTTTGTCTTGATTGGGCACATTTGTATCGCTCCTTAAAGTACACTCTCTCTGATAAAGTGGTGTACCTTTACAAGCTTCGTCCTTGCATGAAACACTGGATTCTCTGCTAGGCTAATAGCTGACCGAGTATCATAACCATGTGCTGCTGTAATGATTAGTACTTTGGTTATTTCTTGCTACACCAAAAGATTGCTCCTGAGCCACAATTGAACACATATCCGATGGCTGAGCGACGGGTGTTAATCTCTGGTGTAGTCAGCATCACTATAGCCAAGCATTTCACATGCTCCACCTTTCTTTTATAATATCCCAAGGTCTATAGTTCCTTTACCATTCCTTAGTTTTCTTCAAACTGCTTCCAAGTAAGGCTTTTCTGGCCTTTGCATGAACCGCCTAACGATGGGACCCAATCAGACCTCGTCAAGGTCAAGTAATAATTCACTACCAATTGTCGGTCCATAGTTGTATCTTCGAGACCATTCCCTTATGCACGGAGCTTAGCGTTGGTTTCCATTCGGGTAGAGGTTTGCTTGTAATCAGTCAATCCATATTTTTGCAGTTATCTCTAGCAATATATGTTGGCATATGAACAAGCCCTCTTTACTTTGATCAACTTGAAGTTCAAGAAAGTGCTTTAGATATGCAAGCTCATTCATCTATAATCTTATGGACGAGTTCTCCCTTGTCCTACGGCTCTCATCCTTATCTCTGGTGATGATCAAATCATCGACTTACTCCAGCACTATTACTGGTTTACCTCCTTGAAACTTGAGGTATAAACTCAAATTCACCGGCACCAATTGATATATGATTTGAACTAAGACCGCTGCTATCTTTCCGTGCCAGGCTCTTGGTACTTGCTCCTGTTCACACGGGACGATCTTTGCTTTCAAATCCCCGTGGTTGTTCCATGTGTATCACGATCTACCTCTCCATGCAAGAAGGCATTCTCGACATCCATCTATCCAAGCTTCTATGATTCACTAGCTGCTACGGATAGTCGAGATTTTTCCCACGGGAATAATTGTTTCATCATAATCTTGTCCGTACTGTTTAGAGAATGCTCGTGCTACCATGCTTTGTATCTCTCAATTGAGTTGTCTGGACGTGTCTTCACCTTTTAAACACATTTGCATGGCATGGGGTTTACATTCTAAGGTGTTGGAAACCAAACCCTAATCTCATTTCTTTCAAGTGCTACTATTTCATTATCCATTACTTTCCTCTGTTTAACACTCTGTGACGCCTCTGCGAAAAGTCGATGGCTCTTAATAGTATCGTCTTCTTTTAGAGTGCATTAGGATAATTTGGATTTGGCTTCGGTTGCATATCAAGTCTTCTTCATGGTTGTGGATGAGGTGATGGTTCTAATTTTGTTTTTCTCTTATTCGGCTGCTTAGCTTCGAGAATCTCATGTACACTGGTTCTGGAAGGTTACAATCTGCCACATTCCACTATTTGATGGTTACTTGACCCGGTTAAACATGACTGATTGAGCACCAAAGGTTCTATGGCTCTAAACTTTGACTCCTCGTAAAGTAGGCAAGTAGCTACTGCGCCTTACTGTACTGGCACCCAACACAAATAGTATTTGTTCAAATATCCAGATGAGGTAGCCCTTCCAACATTGACTTAGTTATTATCCTTTAGCTTGTAATAGCTGACATGCCCAACATGCCTGATACAAGTCTGCAGTTGCGTTCTTCCATGCCTTATCTATGTATGCCAACTCCAGACATCACCTAGGTAGATTCTACCTTTTGGCCTTCCGTGAACCACTTGCCTTCTATTATGAGGTCTACCTTTATGTCGCTCTGTCCTAACACAATATAATTACCTAGAGCTGTGATCTGGAACAAAAAAAAAGAAAAAAAATAAGTTCTTCATTTTTGGTACGTGGGGCATGTTCAGCTATTGAACATGTTGGGGGCTGAACTGTGAACGATCATCGTCTTGACAATGAGAGCAATTGGCATCCTTGAGTTGTTTGCGGTCACCAAGACTCGTCCTACTTTATACTTAGATATAGAGATGAGTTTCTCCTCATCAGCTATCATGACAGGTTGGAGCAACCAGAGCATCTTTAGTTGACATTCCAGTCCTTGTTGTATCTGTTGCGGTGAGTACTAAATCTTCGGGCTCAATTACGATCCATGTTCGCTACCTCCCCTTCTGCAGCATGTGGACTTTCTTCAAACTGTATCTCCTTTTCTGAAGGGAATTGGCTACTGCATAGGACACCCACTCTCCTTCAGTGCTGTCTTCCCAGCGATCACCGGATGTCGCATTTCCTTCGAACGACTTTTTCTTGGACCACCAATAATGAGCAAAGTAGCCTTTCTTGCCTTAATTGTAGTATTTGTTGTTTCTACACCTTTGTCCACGGGATCGATGACTTCGGCCTTGATGTTGTGGAGCTCCACCTCCTTGAGGGTGCTGTTGAGCTCCCCATGCTCAGTAACTCCTCTGTTGTCGTCCGATTGATTTTTCCTCTGCTGGCCTCTTCTACCACTGAAGAATGCCTACTCACTCCAATAGAGAAGTCTTCAAAATCTAGTAGAGAAGGTAGAATGGGCCAACCTTGTATTCCTCTAATAAACCCGGTATATTCGGGTTTCAAACCATTAATTATAATTCATCTCATTCTATCTTCACCAATTTTAGCACCTGAATCTGATTGTTCTACTTCATGGCAAAAATTTGTACTTCTAAAAATAGTCACTTGTAGAAAGCGTACTTTGTTCAGCAAGCTCTAGTCTGGCAACATTTTTTCTTGAAAATTGGATGCAAGGGCATTCCATGCTTCCTTCGGTATCTCAAGGTCTACAATAGGTGCGAGCAACCTATTCTTGACGTCGTCTTTATAGCGTAAAAGGCCGTTCCGGCTTTGATGCCCCATTTTTGGAGATCCTCCTCGTTCTCTTTTGCAAGTGGTGAAGTTCCACCTGCTGTTTGCATTGTTTTACAAGTTCTGACCGTTTAAGCGGGACTTAATACATGATCACCAATAACGAAAATTATACTCGTTCAAGTTTTCCATAACCGTTGTTGTGTCTGCAAGATTTGCCATGGTTACTTAGTACATTCTCCATACCTCCTACCAAGTAAGAAGGTCCAAAACCAACTTGCTTTACTATTTTGATAGTGCACTTGCAAAATATCTTCTTTGCCATGCCTGCTCAGCAGTTCTCGTTTGTCCCGCTCTAATGCTAAATTGTTGGGTCTCATACCCAACATCTACTTGGTAAGATCCACAACCATCTGTGCATTCTACAGGGTATACGTCTCACTAGCCACAAAAATGGCAATAAATAACACAAAAAATGACAATCAAACCAAGAAAAAAATAAAGAAAATGAAAGAGAACAAGAAACAAAAAGCAAAATATTATAGATTATCTTGGGAACTATAGTAATTTCGGTTAGCACTATTCAATTTGCCTAGGTGAAACATAACTTCTGTTTATCAGCAGGTCAGTACTGAATGATTGATCATGCTCAAATATCAGCTGAACATTTTTTTAGAGATGGGATCTACTTGTTCTTTCAGTGGATATATTCTTAAAATAGCTAATATGTTTATCTGATTCACAATAATACTATGTATCTGGTTTATGTTTTCAAACTTCTGCTTGTAAAAGGTCCAATCAAATCCACTTTAATACTTTCTTTTCCTCGTGTTAAAAATCCATGTCATGTTTTTGTTGTTAGCCAGAGGATAATTCCCAAGTATTACCTTTCGGGCTGAATCTGCATGGGGCAATGCCCAATCCGACGAACTGTCGATTCAATGTGATGGATTTCTAGGCAACTTGAGAGATTACCTGATTTCGTGCGAATAAAGAAAATAATTGAATAAATAGGGAAAACAGAGAAGAAACGGAAGGAGCAAGTACATTACTGTGAGGTTAGTGATATCCTCAACAGTTAGACCGTAAAATATCAAAACTCTCAATTGAGCAGATTCGAAGATTCAATAAGGGGTGTGATTTTCGTCATTTAAGGAGAACATGCATTTAAAGTTTGAAGAGAGAAATATATGCTCTCTCCCCTTGAAGGCAACAGACTCGGTATTCATATATATAGGAGGTTTACACGCACAGGGAAAACATTATGGCAGTTGTGTTTACCGCTACATAGTTGTATTTTTTGACGAAAAAGTCATGCAGATATCTTTAACAAAAGGCATGCTTGTATATTCTTGTTATCGATGTCTGTTTCTTCATTTGCTAAATTTTTTGAAGAGATCCTTTCAACTTTATCAACTTTTGGACTTCTTTTCCTACTCTTCTTTGTTTCTTTCTTTCACGCCAAGGAAGGAACATGAATTTTGGAGATCCTGTTACCAATCACGTGGGAGAAGCTTTGTAACAATATCAATCTGTTGGTGTTTCAAGGCACATTACTCACGATATTATAGCTGGAAAAAGACAGAGTAGCTGAGTAGAAAGCGAAAAGGTAATATCACGGAGCAAAAGTACCCCCTCTGCCTTCCCCCACCCCATCCCCAAACACCGCAAGACACACACACCCAAATAATTCTGCTGCAGCAGTTCCCAAATAAGATTTACACCATAAAATGTGCAATATTCAGTAGTGAAGCATCAGCACGACAAATGTAGGTTTCCCTTAGAGGTTCCCACTGTCCACCCCAGGGGTATTGCTGGAGGCTAGCGTAGAAAATGGGTTGCCTGGGGTACGTTGATGGCGTTACAGACGATTTAGTCTCTAGATATCACTTCTGAGGAAAACCAAGACAAAGCTAAGAGGGTAACCTCTGGATTTCCCTTTGAACTCTTGTGTGAGAGCTATCAATCAAGAAATCAATCATTCTTTTTCATAAATGAGCTAAGTTTGCTATTTGTAGTGGATAGTGAGTTCCCCTCCTCTTGACGAGAATGGGAAATCATCAAATGCTGGTGTAGTTGTAGTGCCAAAAACTGGTTCATGTATGAGCTCATAGCATGTCTTTCCAGTTGAGTCCCTTCACATTTCTGGTTTGTCATTAGAACAAAGTTATATACGGTGTCCTCAATGAGGTGCAAGGTGATGTCCTCCTGATCTCGACTGTCCTGTCAATACAAGTGACAGTTCCATGTTGGTGCAGTCACAAAGAATTTGTATTTTGTGTGAAGCCCACTGCAGTTTTAATGGATGCTTACGCCTACATTGGTGCAATCACGAAGTACACTTGCTTTCCATGAACCTGGTGCACATAAGCGACGCTTATTTGGGATTCGATGTTAGGTCATACTTTTGAGTGATCCTGTTCCCTATTCGAGGTATTATGGTAGATTCATTATGTGTCCTCTTTTGGAGGTGCTACTGTAAGGTCAATACACGCCTCATTTCTGAACGGGTGACCAAGCAAATTACGCTTAAGCCACTCAGTGTGGATAACCTGCAACTTGTTCTCATCGGTCTTGGCTACCGTGCTGTATTCTTAAGGATAGGCTTTCGGAACCATCCAGTAGAAGTTCCTCCCTGGATGATTTGGAAGGTAACCTAATAACTAGATCACATTCCCAGAATTGCCTTTTGCTTGATGCCTATGCCTGGTGTCTAGCGTAGATGTGAATAATTTTCTTTGCTCTGCCCCACTATTCGTCAAGGGCTTTTGGCTGAATGTTCCTATGATGTTCAACGGTCATTAGGGCTGGATGGATGGCTAGATCCATTAGTAATTCTGCCTCTACCCCTTAAACTGATGAGAATGAGTTCTTAGGAATATCATAGGAAAGGGAACTGGCCCGTCTTCGATACCATATTATAAGATATACTTTTGAATGTCAAACTTAACCAGACAGTGATAGAAGAGTCTCATAGTCATAAACAAGGGAACAATTGATGTGGTATTTTAGGCATGAACTTAGGAGTTAAGGCCATACATCCGAAACCTGGTTTGTGTTGATTCATCATGTGAAAGACAGGGATTGTACAGGATACTGAGCCAAGTTCACTCAAGTCCAGTTCTTAGATATGTGGAAAGAAACATTTGTGGTTAGTGTCTTGATGCTTTTCTTTTTCTCTGATTATCTGATGGGACCATTACAGTAGTACATATCCTTCATTCATTCTAGAAAGGTGTAAATGATAATGGGAACAAATCAATATATGAATTCTGGAAATGGTAAAATTTCTCTGTAATTTTACCCCCCAAGAGATAACCCCATAGACGGCTGAGCTTGAAATTTTGTCATTAAGAGTTCCTTTTCTTTGTTTCTAATCAATAACTACACTGTATGTAATAATCAATGTTTTTGTATCAGATTCATCCTATGACATTTCTCATGTCCAGAGTAGTTTAAGATTTTTTTTGTTTCATAAGCCCTTTGCCACCATTTGGTCTAATGGGATTGTGAAATCAAGCCGGAGGCGCATTTATTTGTTCATTTGAACGAGGCATTTCTTGTTATTAGTGCAAAGTTGGTATGTTTAACTTTGAAGTATTAGCCGGAATCTAAAAAATGAATACTTGATGAATTTGAACATGCAGGATGATGGAACATGGCTTGTTGTCACCTGATAAAGCAAAGAGAGCACATGAGAAAAAACAAAGGAAACAAAAGCAAATACGGATGGGAACTCCGATTAAATCTCCACCACCACCACCCAGTAGAGCCGAGAGTTCAAAGAAGCCCCTACAAGTGTCAAAGAATGGTGATGTCAAAGCAAAGAAAAGAATCATCAATGACAGAGACGATGAAGATGATTTTGTATTGAGTCACAAGCGAAGGAAAGGGTAAGAGGAAAGCCCCCCCTCCCACTGTATTCCTGTATTATTATAGAAAATTTGTTTTTTATTTAAAAATCGTTGAACTTGATTACAAGAAATTAGACTGACTGAACTTTCAAAAGATTATAGGTTGAAATTCTTATAGTGTCTCATTGATAAAGATAATGAAATAAACCCAATGTTTCCAATTCAGTCATCTCAACTTCAGTGAATATTATGCTTATCATATTTGTCTGGATGTTAATTGTAGAATTGTGTTATTAGTGAATATTATACCCATGATTACAACAAAAGAAATATATTATGTGAACGCAGTGGCATTCTTAGACGAGTTTATACTCTGGACGTTGATATAGACTACTCAAGAGGGGTTCTTGCCTGGGAACTGGTTACGGAAGTTACCTGATGGGGAACTGTGTGCAATTTATTGAGTAATGTTAGTTTCTTGGAAGGGGCTCTTTTTGTTCTAATAATGAAACTGAAGACAATTAAGAAATTGGAAATATACTCCAGAGCCTAATTGATTGATTAAGTAAATATATTTACTGGATAGGATGTAGTATAATCCATGTCGCAATAGACAGTGAGGAGCGAATTGCGGTAGACTAGGACTCACGAGCTATTGTATTAGGCTTGATACAAGTTAATTTTTTGATGAGTTTGTATTTTAACACGGCATCAGTGCTCTAGATAAGGCTTTGGGTTCTTGTCACCCTGCTTACATTTAACAGTACATTTAACAGTCATCGATCATGGTTGAAAAGAAACTCGACTTGGGCTACATCGCTTGAAGTCATACCTTTACCCAACTGGTCTTACTCCCAAATAAAGGATGTGTACTAGAGTCACATTCGATAGCATGTGAGATGCATTAAACTTTCTCAGATCTCTGTTAACATTTTCTCAACGAAATTGAAAACAAAAACACGTAGTATTAGTATCATACAATCGGTTGCCTGATTTTATATTGTTCAAATGGTTAGGGTTGTTTTGGTGTAACTTTCCTGAGAGGAATTTTACTCCTTAACCGTCACATAAAGGCATTTTAGGTTTCATTTGAATATCAGGAGAGAGCGATAAGTCATTTACGAGCAAGTCCCACCACTGAGTATACCTGGCATTTTGTTCATTATGGGAATCCTCAACTGCCTAGAAGATTCAACGAGCAAGTCCCACCACTGAGTATACCCGGCATTTTGTTCATTATGGGAATCCTCAACTGCCTAGAAGATTCAACGGGCCAAAGATAGAAAGCTGCATTTAAAAGGGGGAGAGGAACATACTGTCTAACATGACAGGATGACTGTGTCATGGAGCTTTCGTTAAAAAAAAAAAATGAATCTCTGATATCATAGTGTTTACACTGCCAGATCTATAGCAGAAAGACCCTCTTGATTACAACTTCACACTTATATGGGCATGCATGGCATATGACTTGCCTGTGGATACAGTAGATGATTTTAATGTCCATTTTTACCAAGTAGGAAGACAAGAATTTTATCATAGAAAGCTTCATTTCTGTGTGATTTTAAAGATTAATGCTATTGTTCTGGCTTCCTGCAAAAGGAAAGCTTAGTGCACGAATCTCCCGTCAATGTGGCGGGTCCAAGAAACATATTTTTCGATGAAACCTTATCCTGCGAAGAGAGAAACTGTTTCTGTATACAGGTCGAGAAATAGTCTTTTACAGGAAATATTGTCGTGCAAAGAGAAACTATTTTGATATGCAGGAGGTCCTGCTGTACTACTATATCAACGTAACATTGTGGGCAAGAGTGCTTGACATGTTATTTTAGAGTAATGGTTGCCAATTACCATAGCTATGAATGGGGTGGCAGCACATTAAATTCAGGAGAAAAGTTTCCAACTACGTTGGATGGTTGACATTTAATTAGGCTAGGGACCATTCTTGTTATGATTGATTTTTTTAAAAAAATCAAAAATCAAAATCAAACCAAATCAATGGTTTTGGTTTCTCTATTTTCGACTTATACTTATAGTGGTTCAATTTCTGTTGCAATACCGGTTGCGATTCACTTTTGATTGCTCTACTAAAACAAATTCATTAACTAAAACCACAAGTAAGCGAACTAAGAGCCCGTTTGGTCGAGCGTTTTGGCCAAAACGCAGCGATAAAACGCAGCTTATTTACAAAAAATGTGTTTCAATACTGCGGCAGAAAACGCAGCGTTTTCAAAACGCAGCTGCGTTTTAAAACGCTAGAATTCCCAGCTTTTTCCCAAAACGCAGGTTTTAAAACGCTCCTAGGAAAAAAAAAGCTGCGTATTGAAGTGATATCCCAAACGTATTTATAAGGAAAGATCTCCGTTTTTAAAACACTGCATTTTTTAAAACGCTGCGTTTTTAAAACACTGCGTTTTATAAACGCTGTACCAAACGGGCCCTAAGAGTCTCGAAGTGTTTTTCTATAAACTCCAAATTCATTAGGTTTACTTAATTAAAGGTAAAAAAAGAACAAGGTAAGAGTTCTAGATACTAATACTAATATTACTAGTATTAATAATAATAATAATAATGACGGCATAATTTTGACTAGTTTCGGTCCCAATTTATCTTTCTAAAAAAATATAAACAAAAGAGTAATGCTATAAATTTTTTTCACCAAATGATGTGTCAGTTCATGTAGCACAAAAAAACAAAATAAAAAAAATTATAATTAATACATCACATCAGATACATCATTTAGTTCAAAAAATTTAGTATTCTTTAGATACTCATAGCATTACTCTAAACAAAAACTAAAACCGATGACCAATTTCTTTAAAGTTTAAGCCCGTTATCAAACGTTTGTCAACGACAATTTTTCGATTTCAAATTTCACCAATATCGAAACAATTTTATGGTTTTCTACTTAATGTTACTAGGGCCTACTTGCTATAAATGATTAGTCTAACAATAATAATCCACCTTGGTTCAAAGTCCGAGAATACAAACTTTTAATTAACTTGTTAAATTACAATTTTACCCCTGGATTGCTCATAGATGGAACTAGAATTATGGGTATATTTTTACAAAATTGAAGAACCCATCATCTCCCTTTCTTTCCAATTTTGAAGAGGGGTTCCTTTCCTTTTACTCTTTATCTCCTCCTCTCAAAACTTGTTTATGGAGGGGAGAAGAAAAGAGTAAACAATGGAAGTGCAATTCCTTGATGATCAGTTTAGGAGAGAAGAAAAATATATGACTTTTCTAATCTCTGTTGAAATCGAAAAACAGCGAGTAAGATTAAGACACCGCCATGCATAACTAGGATTTACCAACCAAGAGTCTCACACAAGGCTTTTCGTACGTAACAATAATTGAAAAATGTCTTAATCAAGGCTGTTCATTCATCATTAAATTGATCTTCATGTGCGCGGTTGCATTCTAAAGAACCTATGATGTAGAAATTTGGTGTCGACGTATCAGATATTTGATTTTGCAATTTGTGGATATCATCCGTACAGAAAGAAGAGTTGGCGCCTATTTGTATTGCCAACAACAGTACCAACACTCTTTTTAAGTGCTCATTTTTTCACCCTTGACTCAACGGAACGCGAAAATCCATATCAAATTTGGTATCTCGTGAAGTAGAAGAGTCATGCATAATATTGTTTCAACATTTAAGAACGCCATTGCCGTTCTGGGGTGTTTGAACGGAATATTCGTGACAACTTGAGGCACATGTCTAATTCTCACATTAATAGAGAAGACATATCGTTCTCTCTCGTTAGGTGACTTAAGAGAGAATGCGAGTGGTATCACATCATGAGTCTCTCAAGAGATAGACGCATGTGTTATTTTGCCATTTAAGATGTTTATAATGATCACACGGAAAGACTGACAACGTCGTGCATAATTAGATAAATAGTTAGATGGATAACAACGTACATTAATAAATAAGATAAATTGATAGAAAAACATTGCACATTAGCCATTAATCATATATATATATGTATATGTATATGTATATGTTTATGTATATATGGGGAAGTGTTCAAGAGGATGCGCAACAATAGAATACACCCTTCGAGTTGCCCCGTGCGCGCCACGCGACCGCGTAAACTCCAGGGCCTTCATCACACTTCGCGCGTCCGCGCCTTGCTGCTGCGACAGCCCGTGCGCTAGCGTTTGGTCTTTCTGCGCTACTGTGCCTCCAACAGAACTAGTCTTGCATGATACCAACAGTTCCTTGCCTAGAATCGTGCCATCCATTCTAGCATGTTCTAAGCAAAGTTCGTCACATTTCTTTATTCCAACAAATTATCACAATTAAGACTACATGTAATATCTCAATTTTACATCAAATAGATTTAGAAATTTTATATGCCGTATAAGTGGCCACTAACTACCATTACACGCCAATATTAATTATCCATACACATTTGAGTGAGCCACCAACAATAATTAACTCAAGTGCTTAGTGAGTCAAGCGTAGCAGGCCGGGCTTATCAGGCTCGGGGCATTACAAATGAATCATAGCGGATCCTAGCCGGTAATGCGTTAGAACAACATCATTATAGGGCTAGTGGCGTTATAAATGAATCATAGCGACGATACATGAAATGATGAAATAGACCGATGGTAATATATTGTTGTAGGAGAGATGTCAAATTTCTTGATTTTATGTAGCTGGCTAGCCTGCCTTTGGACTAGTCTGTTAATTACATTTGTTCCTTTTTATGAAGTTAAAAACGTGACAAATGTGCTTATCAGACTCGGAGCATTACAAATGAATCATAGCAGATCCCAGCCGGTACTGCGTTAGAACAACATCATTATAGGGCTAGTGGCGTTATCAATGAATCATAGCGACGATACATGAAATGATGAAATAGACCGATGTTAATATATTGTTGTAGGAGAGATGTCAAATTTCTTGATTTTATGTAGCTGGCTAGCCTACCTTTGGACTAGTCTGTTAATTACATTTGTTCCTTTTTATGAAGTTAAAAACGTGACAAATGCGCTTATCAGGCTCGGAGCGTTACAAATGAATCATAGCGGATCCCAGCCGGTAATGCGTTAGAACAACATCATTATAGGGCTAGTGGCGTTATAAATGAATCATAGTGACGACACATGAAATGATGAAATAGACCCGACGGTAATATATTGTTGTAGGAGAGATGTCAAATTTCTTGATTTTATGTAGCTGGCTAACCTAGCTTTGTACTCCACTAGTCTGTTAATTACATTTGTTCCTTTATATGAAATTAAAAATGTGACAAAATGCTATACAACTAATAATGACGAGATTTGATTTTGTTTACGAATGATTTGAAATACTAAACAAACAAATATTCAGACATACATTGTCTTTTCCCATTCATAACTTGGCAATAATTTTTGATCACAACGTTTCCAAATATCCATCAATCAGACAAATTTGAGTGTGCCACAATAATTTGGAGCTCATATTTCATTTGTGATTTCATTGTCAGCCAACCCATTAATTTTTCCATAGTCAAAAGTTTTGATTGCAGTGCATCTTTAGACTCATACAAAGTAAACTAAATTGTGCTTAAGTTTACATATTATTAGCGGATTTAGCGCCTACCACCAATAGATGATTTTAGTTTAAATATAAAATATTAACTAGTTCTAGAGCTCGTGATTCGCATAGGTGCAATTTAACTTTGAGGTTAATCGATACATTTTTGCACCTGAATCTGATTGTTCTACTTCAAGGCAAAAAAATTTTACTTCTAAAAATTAGTCACTTGTCGAAAGCGTACTTTAGAGGTATTTCTAAGCCCCTGTTCAGCAAGCTCTAGTCAGCCTACATTTCTTTTCTTGAAAATTGGATGCAAGGTCATTCCATGCTTCCTTCGGCATCTCAAGGTCTACAATAGGTGCGAGCAACCTATTCTTGATGTCGTCTTGATAGCGTAAAAGGCCGTTCCGGCTTTGATGCCCCATTTTTGGAGATCCTCCTCGTTCTCTTTTGCAAGTGGTGAAGTTCCACCTGCTGTTTGCATTGTTTTACAAGTTCTGACCGTTTAAGCGGGACTTAATACATGATCACCAATAACGAAAATTATACTCGTTCAAGTTTTCCATAACTGTTGTTGTGTTGTGTCAGCAAGATTCGCCATGGTTACTTAGTACATTCTCCATACCTCCTACCAAGTAAGAAGGTCCAAAACTAGCTTGCTTTACTATTTTGATAGAGCACTTGCAAAATATCTTCTTTGCCATGCCTGCTCAGCAGTTCTCGTTTGTCCCGCTCTAATGCTAAATTGTTGGGTACCATACCCAACATCTACTTGGTAAGATCCACAGCCATCTGTGCATTCTACAGGGTATACGTCTCACTAGCCACAAAAATGGCAATAAATAACACAAAAAATGACAATCAAACCAAGAAAAAAATAAAGAAAATGAAAGAGAACAAGAAACAAAAAGCAAAATATTATAGATTATCTTGGGAACTATAGTAATTTCAGTTAGCACTATTCAATTTGCCTAGGTGAAACATAACTTCTGTTTATCAGCAGGTCAGTACTGAATGATTGATCATGCTCAAATATCAGCTGAACATTTTTTAGAGATGGGATCTACTCGTTCTTGCAGTGGATATATTCTTAAAATAGCTAATATGTTTATCTGATTCACAATAATACTATGTATCTGGTTTATGTTTTCAAACTTCTGCTTGTAAAAGGTCCAATCAAATCCACTTTAATACTTTCTTTTCCTCGTGTTAAAAATGTTAAAAATCCATGTCATGTTTTTGTTGTTAGCCAGAGGATAATTCCCAAGTATTACCTTTCGGGCTGACTCTGCATGGGGCAATGCCCAATCCGAGGAACTGTCTATTCAATGTGATGGATTGCTAGACAACTTGAGACATTACCTGATTTCGTGCGAATAAAGAAAATAATTGAATAAATAGGGAAAACAGAGAAGAAGCGGAAGGAGCAAGTACATTACTGTGAGGTTAGTGATATCCTCAACAGTTAGACCGTAAAATATCAAAACTCTCAATTGAGCAGATTTGAAGATTCAATAAGGGGTGTGATTTTCGTCATTTAAGGAGAACAGGCATTTAAAGTTTGAAGAGAGAAATATATGCTCTCTCCCCTTGAAGGCAACAGACTCGGTATTCATATATATAGGAGGTTTATATAGAATGTGAGAATGACTTACATTATTCATATGAGAAGACAAAGTATATATATACATCAGAGTGTGGAGGTGTATCTAAGCTAGAAGACTTATACAAAGGAATTACATCAAGGAAGGAGTTGTAGTACAAGCAGAATACAAAAGCTAATTGATCTGTATATGTTATGATCTCGTAACACATTTATTATCCTTTACATGCCCCCGCAAGATGGACGGCCTGAACATGAGTCCGATCTTGGACATGAGCAAGTCAAAGCGATTACGGGACAAGGGCTTGGTTAGGGCATCGGCAAGTTGATCCCCTGTAGGAACATAAGTAACACGAAGGAAACCTTGTTGAACCTGCTCACGAATAAAGTGATACGACAACGCAATATGCTTCATACGAGAATGGAAAACTGGGTTGGCACTGAGTTGAGTGGCTCCAAGGTTGTCGCAGTAGATGACTGGTGTATGAGGAAGCTTGATGCCCATTTCTTGAAGTAAATTGCGAAGCCATAACAATTCCGCGGCTGTGGAGGATACTGCCTTGTATTCAGATTCTGTGGAGGACTGAGAGACAAAGCGTTGTTTCTTTGAGGTCCAGGTAATGGGGGTACGCCCAAGGAACACAATCTGTCCCATAGTAGAGGTGTAGTCATCCTTATTTCTAGCCCAGTCGACATCCGAGAAAGCATAGAGATGGAGTGGTGAATCATGGAAGACAATAATCCCTTTGTCTAACAAGCCAGCAAGGTAGCGAAGGAGTCGCTTGAGAGCAGCCCAGTAAGGATGCCGTGGTATATGCATGAACTGTGACAGTTTGTTAACCACAAAGGCTACATCAGGACGGGTGAAGGTGAGGTATTGAAGACTGCCAACTGCTGATCTGTAGTCTGTGGGATTGTCAATGGGATCACCTGAGTTCACAGATAGTTGAGCGTTGACAATCATCGGAGTAGGAGCGGGCTTGGCATTATGCATATGTGTGCGGTGAAGAAGATAAAGAATTTATTATTTTTGACAGAGAAAAAGACCTACAACCTGTGGGATGACTTCAACACCCAGAAAATAGGAGAGATTACCAAGGTCTTTGAGAGCAAACCGATGAGCAAGATCAGTTATAAACATGTCAAGTGCACTTAAATCCAGACTTGTGAGTATTATATCATCAACATAAACAATAAGAAAAATGGGAGAGGACAGATGATGATTAATAAATAACGAAGCATCAGCAATAGATCGAGTAAATCCATTCGCACGGAGAAAGGTAGCAAGTTACGTGTACCAAGCTCTAGGAGCTTGCTTGAGGCCATATATAGCCTTCTTAAGATGGCACACATGCTTCGGAAATGCCACGTTGGAAAACCCCGGTGGTTGAGACATGAAGACGGTATCATGTAATGTGCCATTGAGAAAGGCATTGTTAATGTCTAATTGACGAAGAGGCCACTGGTTGGTCACAGCAAGGCTGAGCAACGTACGAATTATTGCAGGTTTAACTACGGGACTGAAGGTGTCAGTATAATCTATCCCCGGTCGTTGCTTGAAGCCCTTAGCAACCAACCGAGCACGATAACGGTTAATGTTACCATCCGAATTATATTTAATTCGAAACACCCATTTGCATAGCACAATATTGTGACTTGAGTTAGGAGGGACCAAATCCCACGTACCCAAGGTTGTCAAGGCAGCGAGTTCATCTGACATGGCCTGCCTCCATAGCGGGTCAAGGAGGGCAGATTTGACAGAGGTAGGTGTTGTTAGAGACATACCATATCAAGAAGACGTTTCACCTTAGTATTATTTTCCTTTTCCTATTATGATTAGTATTAGTTTCCTTTTCCTATTATGATTAGTATATTTTGTTTCCTATTTCTAGTACTCCAATTATAGCTAGGATTCTTTGGCTTGCACTTCAAGCTATCTCTTGTATTTATACCTCCAGTTTACATCAATGAAAGGGAGAACAATTTTCCTAAACAATTCTTTCAATTATAACTCTTATAGGTGTGAGGGGATTTAGGTTGGGTGGTGGTGGGGTTGGCATATTTTGGATTAGGTTTAAAGACATTGTTTTTGGATCGAGTAGTAATGGTGTGGGAGGGAGGAGGAGGGAGTTGATTGACAGAAGGGGGAGGTGTGGGCAGATTAGTTGAAACAGGAGGAGGTGACGGGACAGGGGGGCGAAGGGAGGAGACGGGATAGCAGGAGGTGGTAGAATAGCAGGAGGTGGTGAGAGAAGAGTGATGGTAATGAGACAACATTCGTGGGAACTTAGGTAAGAAGAGACAGGAGAGGAGGAAGTGAGGCGAGGATAAGGGAAATCAGTTTCGACGAAGCGGACATGACGAGATGTATAGACTTTATGTGTAAGAGGGTCAAGACAATAATAGGCACTTTGGGAAGACGAATACCCAACGAAGATACATGGAAGAGAGTGGTTGTCAAGCTTATGACTAGCGTAAGGGTGAAGCCATGGATAACATAAACAGCCAAAACTGCGAAGTTTGGAATAATTTTAGGGGGTGACCAAACAGACAGTGAAAGGGAGATTTGTGGGAGAGAGTTGGAGTAGGGAGACGGTTTATAAGATATGAGGCTGTGGTGAAGGCAAGTGTCCAGTATTGTAAAGGTAAGCTGGCATGAGAAAGAAGAGAGAGGCCGGCTTCTACAATGTGACGGTGACGACGTTCGGCATAGCAGTTGTGTTCTGGGGTGTGGGGAGGAGAGGTGAGATGAGAGATGACATCGATAGTTAAGTAGGTAGAAAGAGCCTGGTATTCACCTCCGTTGTCGGAGTAAACAGTTTTAATTGATTTTTCAAAATGTTTTTCCACTAAGGCTTTGAACCTAGAAAACACAGCTGTAGTGTCAGATTTGTGCTTGAGTGGGTAAATCCAAATGTATTTAGTAAAGTGATCGAAAAAGATAATGTAGTACTTGAAATTGTCCAAAGAAATAACGGGAGAAGTCCACAAATCAGTATAAACCAAATCAAGAGGAGAACGAGAAACTAATGAATTCTGATTAAAAGGGAGCTTATGGCTCCTGTTACATTGACATGCATTGCACGTAAAAGAGAAATCACTAGAAATACTGAGCGGAAAGGAGGAAGCAATATGTTTAAGAATGGGAAGAGATGGATGACCGAGGCGATGATGCCAGTCCAGCGGCAAAGCTTTGACACAGGAGAAGACTTGCATAGGTGAGGGGGAGGAAGGCCATTCATAAATTCCATGTTTAGTTAGACCCGTGAGAAGATGTGCCCCCGTAAGACGATCCTTCACAGAGAAAGTATTGAATGAGAACTCTAGGAGCAGGTTATTATCAAAACACAATTTGGAAATAGAGATAATATTGCGTTTCATAGCTGGAACGCATAACACATTAAAGAGAGATAAAGGTTTAGAAGGAGTAAGAAAGAGAGCAAAACCAGTGTGAGTTATAGGGAGACCGGAGCCATCACCAATAACGATTTCCTCGGTACCATCATAAGGTTGATGAAGGGAAAGAGTTAAGAGATCATGAGTAACATGATGAGCAGCACCCGAGTCAAAGAGCCATGGTGTGGATGGAGCGGAGGCGGAAGCAGTGGCAACATGAGCTTGGGGTTTGGTCTGGTTGAAGATAGGACGTGGGGGTGGACGGATGGTGGGATGTTTAGCTTGAAAGATAGAACATTGGTAGAGAGAGTGACCTTTGGTGTGACACCATTGACATTTGCCAAGGTAGGGATGAGAGTTGCTATGGGTAGAGGTAGAAGACTTGGACTGAGTATGAGATTTAGGATGGGCAAAGACTGGGGCAGAATTAGGGTAAGCTGGGCGAGTGGTTGTGGCATGAACTAAGGCAGGGAATGAGCCAAGAATAGGCTGGGTTTTGAGAACAAGTTCCCTATTGATTAATTTTTCATTCAATTCCTCAAAGGAGATGGGAGTATCACGAGCATAAACGACATCGATGACACTTTGATAGGAGGAGTCAAGGCCTTCCAGAACCTTGTCAGTGACATCTTCAGAGTTGAGAGGTGTATCAAGAAGAGCAAGATGATCAGTGCATGCTTTAATAGCATACATATAATCAGTAATGGATTGGGTACCTTTGACGATCGATTTGAGTTTGGCTTTGAGCTGTTTGATATGGCCTCGGGAAGGCTTGGCAAAGATGTTTGAGAGAGTATCCCAGAGTGCCTTGGTTGTCTCGGAACGAGATATAAGGGGGACAATGGTGGATTCAAGAGTGCCAACAAGCGTGCCAAAAAGGAGCCTATCCTGCCGTACCCAGGTTTGACAAGCGGGATTAGGCTCAAGAGCAGTTCCCTGTGGGGGACAAGGAAACGTGCCATTTAAATACTTAAAGAGATCATAGCCAACTAGAGTGGCCTCAATTTGGAGTCGCCAGGAAAGAAAATTTGTGGAGTTAAGTTTAATAATATTTGGGATGGAGACAACAATGAGTGGATTCTTGGGGTCAACAGTGTTGGGAATGGTGATTGTTGCCATTGTGGGTTGGAAGAGGAAAAGAAAAAAAAATAATAATAAACTTGGATCAGTAATGCTCTGATACCATATAGAATGTGAGAATGACTTACATTATTCATATGAGAAGACAAAGTATATATATACATCAGAGTGTGGAGGTGTATCTAAGCTAGAAGACTTATACAAAGGAATTACATCAAGGAAGGAGTTGTAGTACAAGCAGAATACAAAAGCTAATAGATCTGTATATGTTATGATCTCATAACACATTTATTATCCTTTACAGTTTACACGCACAGGGAAAACATTATGGCAGTTACATAGTTGTATCTTTTGACGAAAAAGTCATGCGAATATCTTTAACAAAAGGCATGCTTGTATATTCTCGTTATCGATGTCTGTTTCTTCATTTGCTAAATTTTTGAAGAGATCCTTTCAACTTTATCAACTTTTGAACTTCTTTTCCTACTCCTCTTTGTTTCTTTCTTTCACGCCAAGGAAGGAACATGAATTTTGGAGATCCTGTTACCAATCACGTGGGAGAAGCTTTGTAACAATATCAGTCTGTTGGTGTTTCAAGGCCGGATAGGATCATCTATTCCAAAAAGGTGTTCCATCTCCTATTCCAACCGTCGGATCTTCGCTACATGTGCATGGGAATAAATAACATTAATTACTCTGTGATTTTTGGTGGACATGTGGCAAAGATCCGACGGTTGGAATAGGAGATGGAATACCTTTTTGGAATAGAGGATCCTGTCTGGTTTCAAGGCACATTACTCACGATATTATAGCTGGAAAAAGACAGAGTAGCAGAGTAGAATGCGGAAAGTTAATATCACGGAGCAAAAGTGCCCCCTCCGCCTCCCCCCACCCCATCCCCAAACACCGCAAGACACACACACATCAACCAAGAGGGAGAGAAAGACCCAAATAATTCTGCTGCGGCAGTTCCCAAATAAGATTTACACCATAAAATGTGCAATATTCAGTAGTGAAGCATCAGCACGACAGATGTAGGTTTTCCTTAGAGGTTCCCACAGTCCACCCGGGGTATTCTTTGGAGGCTAGCGTAGAAAATGGGTTGCACGGGGTACGTTGATGGCGTTACGACAATTTAGTCTCTAGATACCACTTCGAGGAAAACCAAGACAAAGCTAAGAGGGTAACCTCTGGATTTCCCTTTGAACTCTTGTGTGAGAGCTATCAATCAAGAAATCAATCCTTCTTTTTCATAAATGAGCTAAGTTTGCTATTTGTAGTGGATAGTGAGTTCCCCTCCTCTTGACGAGAATGGGAAATCACCAAATGCTGGTGTAGTTGTAGTGCCAAAAACTGGTTCGTGTATGAGCTCATAGCATGTCTTTCCAGTTGAGTCCCTTCACATCTCTGGTTTGTCATTAGAACAAAGTTATATACGGTGTCCTCAATGAGGTGAAAGGTGATGTCCTCCTGATCTTGACTGTCCTGTCAATACAAGTGACAGTTCCTTGTTGGTGCAGTTTTAAAGAATTTGTATTTTGTGTGAAGCCCACTGCAGTTTTAATGGATGCTTATGCCTACGTTGGTGCAATCACAAAGTACACTTGCTTTCCATGAGCCTGGTGCACATAAGCGACGCTTATTTGGGATTCGATGTTAGGTCATACTTTTGAGTGATCCTGTTCCCTATTCGAGGTATTATGGTAGATTCATTATGTGTCCTCTTTTGGAGGTGCTACTGTAAGGTCAATACTGATAGAGATATTACTTCCTCTCCTACAAGTGCCGTGACTTGAGTTTCAAGTCACCTTGCTCTCCTAGTTAATCTATGTTTTAGTTTCCTATTCATATTTGGTTTCCTATTTTTATATTTGGTATTGGTATTGTTACCAATTACAACTTCATATACTTTGTATAAATAAGGGTTCATATTTTCAATAATATTCAAGACGTTGATTCATACAAATTATATTCTCCATATGGTATCAGAGCATTAACGATCCTTCCTTGTCAACTGCCATGGCCGAAAACACCATACTCCCGAATTCCGCTGAACCGGACAAGCCTCTTATTTTTGTGTCACTTTCTCATATCATCAAACTAACTCCAGTCAATTATATTGCCTGGAAAACTCAGCTTGAAGCAACTTTTCTTGGCCTGGATCTATTTCAATATGTTGATGGGTCCTTCGCCGCACCACCCCAAGAAATTACCACCACTACTACTTCCACCACCACCACCGAAACTACCCCACAAACCACCCCACCCACGGCCACACAATCTGTCACCAAACAAAATCCTGCTTACTTAACTTGGTTCCGACAAGACAAATTAATCCTTGGTGCTCTTGCCGGAACTTTATCACCCAACCTTGTCTCTCTAATCTCTCAATGCCAAACCACCCATGATGCTTGGCAAACTCTTGCCAAGACATATGCAAATCCATCAAAGGGCCACATAAAACAAATCAAAGATCGCCTACGTAGTATCACTAAGGGATCTAGAACCATCTCAGATTATATGCAAGATTTCAAATCTTGCTCTGCCCAACTTGCCTCTCTTGGCCGACCCATAGACCCCGAAGACCTTGTCGACAAAAGTCTTGAGCAAATTAATGATTCCGATTATGACAGCGTCATAAGCGCTGTTCATAGTCGTGATACCCCTATTTCGTTTGATGAGCTACATGAAAAATTGTTGAATAAAGAAAACTCCCTCAAACATCGTTCTTCGGCCACCCCCTCATTCCCTGCCTCCGTCTCCTATGCTGCCAAAAACCAAGGCCGTTCCTCCAACCCATCATCCCAACCCAAAACCTACTCCCCTACGCCTACCACCCAACCATTTAACAACCATAACCACACTGCCCAGCCACCTCACACCACTCGCCCATACAGAGGACGCTGCCAGTGGTGTCGCACTGATGGCCACTTCCTCTCCCAGTGTCCTCTATTTCGCCAAGCCTATCCCAATGCTTCCTTTCCCTCGCCCAATACCTCCAACCAACAGAATTCAGCCCAGCAAAGCCGTGGCTTCCCTTCCAGGCAACATAACCGTGGCCATGTCCCGCCCTCTCCCCGTGCCTATTCTGCCACAACTTCCGCTCCGCCTTCCACTGGTTGGCTCTTTGACAGTGGGGCCACTCACCATGCCACAAATGATCTCAATAATCTCTCCCTTCACACCCCCTATGATGGCACTGAGGAACTTTCAATTAGGGATGGCTCAGGACTTCCAATCTCTAATATTGGTTCCACTTCTTTTCTTACTTCTTCTGTCTCTTTAAATCTTCATAATGTTCTTCATGTTCCATCTATTTCTCGTAACATTATTTCTGTATCTAAATTTTGTCTAGATAACGATGTTTCCATCACCTTCTCACTTAATTCTTTTATTGTGAAGGATCTCCGGTCGGGAACAATTCTTATCCAAGGCAATTCTGAGTCAGGCGTTTTTGAATGGCATCCTATCTCTCCTGCTGTTCATGTCACTTCCAAGTCTTCCACCATCAACTGGCATCATAGATTAGGCCATCCGTCTTACAATATTTTATGCCATTTAAGTACCTCTTTTCAGCTTGAAATTCCTAGATCAAACAATTTTAATTGTAATTCTTGTGATTGCAATAAAAGTCATAAATTGCCTTTCAATGATAATTCTATTTCCTCTCTTGGTCCTCTTGATGTAGTATATAGTGATGTATGGACTTCTCCTCTTTTGTCCTATGATGGTTTTAAGTACTACATTATTTTTGTTGACCATTTTTCTAAATACACGTGGCTTTATCCTTTAAAACATAAGAATGATGCCACGAAAGTCTTTTCCAATTTTAAGGCCCTTGTGGAAAAGTACTTTCAACGTCCTCTTCTAACTATCTTTAGTGACAATGGGGGTGAGTATATTGGTCTTCGGCCTCTTCTCACATCTGTTGGCATAACTCATCTCACTTCCCCTCCTCACACTCTGGAACATAATGGTTACTCTGAAAGACAACATCGTCACATTGTGGAAACCGGTCTCTCTCTTCTTACTCACTCTTGTATGCCACGTAAATTTTGGCCCCTTGCTTTCGTTACTGCATGTTATCTCATAAATCGCATGCCCACTCCCACTTTGAATCTTGAGTCCCCTTTTTTTCATCTTTTTGGTCATCATCCCAATTATCTGAAACTCCGCAGCTTCGGGTGTTTATGCTACCCTTGGCTACGCCCTTACACATCCCATAAACTTGAGCCCAAATCCTCTCCTTGTGTCTTTGTGGGTTATTCAGCCACTCAAAGTGCTTATTATTGTTTAGATCCCTCCTCTCTTAAAATCTTTGTGTCTCGTCATGTCAAATTTGTGGAACATGAATTCCTATTCTCGGTTCATGGTGTTCCCGCTTCTCCCACTGGTTCTGTTGATGACTGGTGCTCATCCTCTATCACTTTACTTCCTACTCCTTCCTCTATCCCTTCTATCCAGCCTGATGTTACTCCACCCGTTTTGGCTCCTTCACAGCCCGTACCCGTACCCCCTGCCTCCTCTCCAACTCCTTCTTCATCAGCCTCCAACTCCAGCTCATCCGCCTCTCTCACACCCACCACTTCTCCTGTTCCGCCACCACCCCCGCCTCCGCCCCCTCCTACTACCAGCAGACCCATTACCCGCCTACAACACAATATCCGAAAACCCATTACCAAGCTAAATCTACACCTATCCCTTCCCAACTCCTCCATCGAACCAACCACTTATACTCAGGCCTTGAAAATACCTGTTTGGAGGGAAGCTATGCAAACCGAATTTGATGCTTTGATTCACAATAATACTTGGGATCTTGTCCCTCCTTCTTCATCTCACAAACCCATTGGATGTAAATGCATTTTCAGGACCAAATACAATCCGGATGCGTCAGTTGATAGACACAAAGCTCGTCTTGTTGCTAAGGGTTTTCACCAACGTGCGGGTCTTGACTATTCCGAGACGTTTAGTCCTGTGGTTAAACCCACTACTATTCGTACTATTCTCTCTCTTGCCGTGACTAAAGGTTGGTCTCTTCGACAGATTGACATTAATAATGCTTTTCTTCAAGGTACACTTTATGATGATGTTTACATGGTTCAACCTCCTGGCTTTGTAAGTTCTACTTATCCATCTTATGTCTGCAAACTTCGTCAAGCTCTATATGGTCTTAAACAGGCTCCTAGAGCGTGGTACAACGAATTAAAAGGTTATCTTCTATCCTTGGGATTTGTTAATTCTGTCTCCGATGCCTCTCTGTTTACTTTCCATTCGCATCACGGGGTGATTTATTTACTGGTTTATGTGGATGATATAATTGTTACTGGTTCTCATGATAACCTTCTGTCTACATTTATCTCCACTTTTTCCTCACGATTTTCTCTCAAAGACCTTGGGCCATTATCTTATTTTTTGGGGGTTGAGGTTCTTCCGCATCACCATGGATTATTTTTGAGTCAACACAAATATATTCATGACTTGTTGCTTCGGACAAAAATGGATGATGCCAAACCGGTTCCCACGCCCATGGTTCCGAATCACAATCTTTCGGCAGACTCTGGTACACCTCTGATAAATCCCACGGAATATCGAGCTATTGTTGGCACTTTGCAATACTTGTTTCTCACTTGCTTTGACTTGTCTTTTGCTGTTAATAAGCTTTCACAATTTATGCAACGTCCTACTGATGTTCATTGGGCTGCACTTAAGCATGTACTTCGTTATCTGGTTGGTACTAGTACACATGGGCTTCTGTTGCGTCGTGACACTCCTTTCGTTCTCCATGCCTTCACTGATGCCGACTGGGCAGGGGATAAGGGTGATTATGTGTCCACTTCTGGATATCTTGTTTATCTTGGTTCTAATTTACTTTCATGGAGTTCTCGTAAGCAACGAACGTTGGCTAGATCTTCGACTGAAGCTGAATATAGGGCTATTGCTGCAACTACAGCCGAGGTTTTATGGGTTCAGAATCTTCTACAGGAACTTCGTGTTTCTCTTCCTAGTGTTTCGGTTGTGTACTGTGACAATATGGGTGCAACATATGTGGTTGCGAATCCCAAATTTCACTCACGTATGAAGCACTTGGCTCTTGATTATCACTTTGTTCGTGAACAAGTTCAGGCTCACCAATTACGCGTCGTTAAAGTTTCAGGTGGTGATCAATTGGCGGATGTACTTACCAAGCCCGTTCTGCGTGCTAAATTTCTGGACATTATCTTCAAGATTGGACTTACTACTCGACCGTCCATCTTGCGGGGGCATGATAGAGATATTACTTCCTCTCCTACAAGTGCCGTGACTTGAGTTTCAAGTCACCTTGCTCTCCTAGTTAATCTATGTTTTAGTTTCCTATTCATATTTGGTTTCCTATTTTTATATTTGGTATTGGTATTGTTACCAATTACAACTTCATATACTTTGTATAAATAGGGGTTCATATTTTCAATAATATTCAAGACGTTGATTCATACAAATTATATTCTTCATAAAAACACGCCTCATTTCTGAATGGGTGACCAAGAAAATTATGCTTAAGCCACTCAGTGTGGATAACCTGCAACTTGTTCTCATCCTGCTTGGCTACCGTGCTATATTCTTAAGGATAGGCTTTCGGAACCATCCAGTAGAAGTTCCTCCCTGGATGATTTGGAAGGTAACCTAATAACTAGATCACATTCCCAGAATTGCCTTTTGCATGATGCCTATGCCTAGTGTCTAGCGTAGACGTGAATAATTTTCTTTGCTCTGTCCCACTATTCGTCAAGGGCTTTTGGCTGAATGTTCCTATGATGTCGAACGGTCATTAGGGCTGGATGGATGGCTAGATCCATCAGTAATACTGCCTCTACCCCTTAAACTGATGAGAATGAGTTCTTAGGAATATCATAGGAAAGGGAACTGGCTCGTCTTCAATACCATATTATAAGATATACTTTTGAATGTCAAACTTAACCAGACAGTGATAGAAGAGTCTCATAGTCATAAACAAGGGAACAATTGATGTGGGATTTTAGGCATGAACTTAGGAGTTAAGGCCATACATCCGAAACCTGGTTTGTGTTGATTCATCATGTGAAAGACAGGGATTGTACAGGATACTGAGCCAAGTTCACTCAAGTCCAGTTCTTAGATATGTGGAAAGAATAACATTTGTGGTTAGTGTCTTGATGCTTTTCTTTTTCTCTGATTATCTGATGGGACCATTACAGTAGTACATATCCTTCATTCATTCTAGAAAGGTGTAAATGATAATGGGAACAAATCAATATATGAATTCTGGAAATGGTAAAATTTCTCTGTAATTTTGCCCCAAGAGATACCCCATAGACGGCTGAGCTTGAAATTTTGTCACTAAGAGTTCATTTTCTTTGTTCTAATCAATAACTACACTGTATGTAATAATCAATGTTTTTGTATCAGATTTAGGCGTGGAAAATCGGTCGTGCCGGGCTGTTATCGGGCTAGCACGATATGAGCACGACACGATAAGCCCAAACACTAACACGACACGAAACTCTTAACGGGCCAACAATATAAGCCCGAACACGAACCGATTAAAACACGAAAAGCCCGGCATGGCCTGATAGGCACGATAAGCACGATTTTCAAATCTATTCAATTAAGCCCGTCAGGCCCGTTAGGCCCAAAAAAAATATTAATTCAAGTAACATAATATCAATATGAATATTAGTCTTTTCCAATGAATATCAATATGAATATCTAACATTAAAATTAAAATAAAGTACCATAATATTCAAATTATCAAATACTAAGTAAATACATATTAAGTTGATAAAAGAAAAAAAAATATTCAAGTACATATTAAGCTGGTAAAAGAAGGTTGTTTAAGCATGCATGAAATCTATTAAGTCATACAACAAAAATGAAAAAAACAAAGTCATTTTAAACAAACATCCAACATCTATTCCTAGTTCCAAACTTCATGCTAATCTTCAAAAGTCTTCCAAGCAGTTCCCAGCAAAGAGCCAAAGACCAAACCTGAAATCAATCAACACAACAGATCAGTCAACATTATGAATAACAAAGAAACACAACAGATGAGTCAACATTATTTATACAAACCAAAAACCTCCACTGGACATGTCCAACACAACTCAGAACCTCCAAACCATGAACATTTAATTATACCTCCAACAAGAGATGACAGTAGCAGTTTAAATACTGGAAGAAAAAGTAAGAAAAATACTAATAAAAAGCTATAAGCAGATTAAAGAGAAAAATAGTCAACGTATAAACCAAAAAAATTAAATCCAATTTGGACAAGGGATAATCACAAAAACTTAAATATCAACTTGGATAAGGGTTACTCTCCAAAAATACGAATAATCACAAAAACTTAAATATCAAAAAGTTTCATTTAATATAATTTAAATAAGTATCAAATATGTAAAATTTTACTTACCTTGGATTAGCGACCCAAATTAGAAGACATGGAAGGAGCATTAATGCCATTAACATCATCACTATCCAAGTGGATGATATCTTCGGTGAGCTCTTCAATTTTCAATAATTGATGATCTACATGCATCAATACGATAAATATTATTAATAACACAATAAGAAACTAAAAAAAATATATTACAATAACTATTAAAGCTTGCATGCAAATAAAAGAAGTGAGAAAAAAGTTTACATTTGTCTCCAAATAACCAATCTCTTGTACATATTATTGCCTCCACTGTGTTTGGTTTAAGTGCACTACGATATTGATCGAGCACTCGTCCACACATGAGACCTAAGCTTCCTTTTATTCTTATTTGGCTCGTTTGTGGATGTGGTGAATGTCTCACCATCTATCTCAATTCCATCACTACCACCATTATCACTCAAAGTATTTTGATTATCTCTATAATTGCATTAGTACCACCATCGTCACTCAAGGTATTTTGATTATCCAATGTATTTTGATTATTCATACTTGATGACTCCATGGAGAGAGTGATTTCTATATAAAAAAAAATACAGCAATAAAAAAACAAAATCCCTAATCCAAGCAGAAAAAAAAATGAAAAGAATGATAGAACAGTAGGTGTACCTCACAAGTCACAACAACAAAATCCCCAATCCAATTGCTAACTGGAAAAGAAGCAAACACAAAATCTCCAATCAATTGTAGACTGTGAAATCAGCATGTTTAACCAAATCAGCATGTTGTACTACTACTGAACCCAAATCAACCTTTGTTGCAATTAGTTGGGGTTGTATACATGAACACTTTTTCAATACCCTTTGAATTTAAAATACAGGTAGCCAATGCAAGTAACTGATAGAGAAAATTAATGGGACTTCTATTTCGACTTATAGACATCCCTTCAAAACTGGAAAGACATTCTCACAAAATTACAGAGACAACATTTCCTTCAAAAAATAAATAAATACCCATTTCCTTCAAAAAAAATAATGCCTACAAGCATCTCCTTCCTAAAACAAGTGTCCCTTCTCAGCTTTTAGTTTATCTCAAGCTGATTATCACATTCATTTCAAAAACATCTGAAAATGTAAACTATCATAAAATCAGCATTTTTTCCAGAAGTGACGGTGCGTTTTTTCAGCAAATTTAATATGCAGTATATATTTTCAAATTCCAGTTTATTCAGCCAAACCCAATGTGATTTTTGTATAAATTGAATCATCATCAAATCAAATTCGAAGGGAAAAACACTGAACTGATACCCTAAATCAAAATCCTCATTCCCAAAAGAGGAAAAAAAAACTAAAAAAATAAATAAATACACATTTCCCACTAACCAACTATAGACTAAGTCATTCAGTAATTTCCTCATCTTTAACTCAAAAAAGCTTCCAAAAATGATTCAATTTGTAGATCGGATCAGAAACCCTATAACTGATGTTGAAGATTAGGAGAAATGAACTCGATTTGGTAAGGCGGGAGCGAGATTAGCAAAGTGATTGTGACAGTTACGAGGGAGGAGATCAAGAGAGAGAGAGAGAGAGAGACAGACAGACAGAGAAAAGGAGCGTACCTAATTCGAGAAGAGAGCACCAGCGGTCCGGCGGCAGTAGCGACGTGAGAGAGTGACGACAGTGAGTTTGAGACTTTGGTCTTTGGTTGAGTCTTGTTTCTTGAGAGAAGAGAAGAGGGACTGAGTCTGAGGGAGAATTGAGAGACTAGGGACGGCCTACGGAGGGAGAATTTTTAGTTTTAGGGTTTCTATTAGGTTTTAGAATTAAGTCTAATCAACGGCCAAAATTGTCAAGGGATAATATCATAAGGATTTTCATTTTATCGGGCTAGCCCGAACCAACCCGAACACGGCACGAACACGGCCCGATTTTAACGGGCTGTTATTGGGTCAGCCCAATAACAACCCGAACCCGATAAAGCTCGGCCCAACCCTATAATTTCGTGCCGTGTTCGTTTCGTTCATTCGTGTCGTGCCTTAAATTGCCACCCCTAATCAGATTCATCCTATGACATTTCTCATGTCCAGAGTAGTTTAAGATTTTTTTTGTTTCATAAGCCCTTTGCCTCCATTTGGTCTAATGGGATTGTGAAATCAAGCCGGAGGTGCATTTATTTGTTCATTTGAACGAGGCATTTCTTGTTATTAGTGCAAGGTTGGTATGTTTAACTTTGAAGTATTAGCCGAAATCTAAAAAATGAATACTTGATGAATTGGAACACACAGGATGATGGAACATGGCTTGTTGTCACATGATAAAGCAAAGAGAGCACATGAGAAAAAACAAAGGAAACAAAAGCAAATATGGATGGGAACTCCGATTAAATCTCCACAACCACCACCCAGTAGAGCCGAGAGTTCAAAGAAGCCCCTATAAGTGTCAAAGAATGGTGATGTCAAAGCAAAGAAAAGAATCATCAATGACAGAGACGATGAAGATGATTTTGTATTGAGTCACAAGCGAAGGAAAGGGTAAGAGGAAAGTGCCCCCCTCCCACTGTATTCCTGTACTATTATAGAAAAATTGTTTTTTATTTAAAAATCGTTGAACTTGATTACAAGAAATTAGACTGACTGAACTTTCAAAAGATTATAGGTTGAAACTATAGTGTCTCATTGATAAAGATAATGAAATAAACCCAATGTTTCCAATTCAGTCATCTCAACTTTAGTGAATATTATGCTTATCATATTTGTCCGGATGTTAATTGTAGAATTGTGTTATTAGTGAATATTATACCCATGATTACAACAAAAGAAATATATTATGTGCACGCAGTGGCATTCTTAGACGAGTTTATACTCTGGACGTTGACATAGACTACTCAAGAGGGGTTCTTGCCTGGGAACTGGTTACGGAACTTACCTGATAGGGAACTGTGTGCAATTTATTGAGTAATGTTAGTTTCTTGGAAGGGGCTCTTTTTGTTCTAATAAAGCAAAATACCTCTTGTAGTAGAATTGAAAGAAATTGCAGGCTCATTACAATAATGAAACCGAAGACAATTAAGAAAATGGAAATATGCTCCAGAGCCTAATTGATAGATTAAGTGAATATATTTACTGGATAGGATGTAGTATAATCCATGTCGCAATAGACAGCGAGGAGCGGATTGTGGTGATCAGCCCAACTAGGTTTAAGTTTAAAATGGGTAGTCTCGAATAAATCTAGACTAGGACTCACGAGCTATTGTATAAGGCTTGATATAAGTTAAATTTTTAGATGAGTTTGTATCTTAGCACGGCATGAGTGCTCTAAATAAGGCTTTGGGTTCTTGTCTTACATTTAACAGTCATCGATCATGGTTAAGTATAATGGTTGAAAAGAAACTCGACTTGGGCTACATCACTTGAAGTCTGTTTGGATCGGAAGGTAGTACTTTATGTTTTATGGGAAGATATGTGGGTAGAAGATATATAGAGAAATGGAGAGAAAGATGTAGAGGAGAAGACTATATTTTGTATTTTCTCAACTCACACTTTCAGCATACATCACATGAGTATTTATACTTAACATAGGAGAATTCTAGAATGATCTTATCCTGACTTTAAGAGATACATGAACTATCTTAATTCATGCACTTACTAATTCATGAACTAAACTGATTTATGAATCCATTATTTCAAAAATGATTCAGCACATTAGTCAACAAACTCCCCCTTAATGTGCTGCCACAACTCCAAGAATCTCCCTTAACTGCTGGAACTTTTTCTTGGGAAGAGCCTTTGTGAAAATGTCCGCAACTTGCTCTTCACTCTTGTAATAGTTGAGCTCTATCTCACCTTCTTCAATAGCTTCACGAATGAAATGATGTTTGATTGCAATGTGATGAGTACGACTGTGATACACTGGATTCTTAGCCATAGCAATGGCTGATTTACTGTCACAAAAAACTGTAGTGGCCTTCTTTTGAATCTCGCCAACGTCCTCCAAAATTCTACGAAGTCATATAGCTTGAGACGTAGCTATAGCAGCTGAAACATATTCAGCTTCTGCAGTTGATTGAGCCACAGATTGTTGCTTCTTTGATGACCAAGAAAACATGCCTGAACCAAGAGAAAAAGCATAACCGGAGGTGATCTTCATATCATCAACACAACCTCCCCAATCACTATCACAAAAACCATACAGCTTGATACTTGTATTCTTTTCGTACTTAATGCCAAAATTTGTAGTACCTCTAATGTATCTCAACATTCTCTTTGCTGCCCCAAAGTGATTTTGGCTTAGATCATGCATAAATCTAGACAACAAACTTGCAGCAAACATTATGTCCGGCCTTGTAACTGTAAGGTATAGCAAGCTTCCAACCAAACTTCTATAAAGTGAGGCATCAACCTTCTTTGCACCATCATTTTTCAACAATTTTTCATTCACAATGAGAGGTGTTGCAATAGGTTTACAATCTTCCATCCCAAACTTTGCCAAAATATTTTTAGCATATTTCTTTTGACAAAGAAACACACTATCTTCATTTTGATAAATCTCCATGCCAAGAAAATGATGCAACAAACCCATATCATTCATCTCATATCGCTTCATCATATCCTTCTTAAACTCAAGAATCATTTTCTCATTGTTACCAATGTAAAGCAGATCATCAACATAAAGAGCAATAATGAGAATAGATTTACCTTAAATTTTCATGAACAAAGTTGGTTCACTTTTGCTCTTTTGGAACCCCTTTTGAGCAAAGTATGAATCAATGTTGCTGTACCAAGCACGTGGTGCTTGTTTCAACCCGTACAACGCCTTCTTCAACTTGTACACCTTGTCATCTTCGCCTTTTTGTATGAAACCTTGTGGCTGTTCCACATAGATCTCTTCCTCCAATTCTCCATTCAAAAATGCTGACTTTACATCCAATTGATGAAGCTTCCATGATTTTTGGGATGCAATGGAAATAAGAGCTTGAATTGTATCAAGACCAGCCACCGGTGCAAAAGTTTCATTGAAATCAATTCCAGGTTGTTGTGCATAGCCTTTAACAACCAACCTTACCTTCTTTTTCTTGATCGAACCATCCGGATTCAGCTTCACTTTGAATACCCACTTCAGTCCAATGATCTCCTTGTCATCCGGCTTCTCAACTAGCTCCCAAGTCTTGTTCTTCTCTATGGCTTGAATCTCTTCTTCCATGGCTTTTCTCCAATCTTTTTCCTTGTAAGCTTCTTCAAAATTTTCTGGTTCCAAGACGCAGAAATTACATCTTGCATAAACATCACTCAAACTCCTCATTTTCTTTGGAATTGAGTCGGGAGAAGACGAACTTGAGCTTGGACTTGCCAAAGAGCTAGAAGATGGATGTGGGCTGCTAGGTGGAGTTGAATTACATTCATCTTCACCATTTTCTTCTTCAACTTCTGATTCTACATCATCTACAAAAGCTGCACCCTTTTCAATTGTTTTGTTCTTCCAATCCCAAGAAGCATTCTCATCGAACAACACATCTCGGCTAATTAAAACTTTGTTGTCTTTCAAGCTCCAAACTCGATACCCTTTTGACATGGTGCTATACCCAATGAACATGCACTTTTCACTTGCTTCATCCAGCTTCCTTCTTTTTTCTTTCGGAACTTGGGAGCAACAAATACACCCAAACACCTTCAAGTGTCTCAATGATGGCTTTCTTCCGCTCCATGCTTCAAATGGAGTCTTGTTGTGCAAGGCCTTTGTGGGACTCCTATTAATCAAATAAACCGTTGTATTCACAGCTTCACCCCAAAAACTCTTTGGTAATCCCTTTGCATGAAGCATAGATTTGCTCATTTCCTCCACAGTTTGATTCTTCCGTTCACTTACCCCATTTTGTTGTGGAGTATAGCGAACAGTGAGCTGTCTATCAATGACTTCATCTTCACAAAACTTGTCAAACTCATTGTTATTGTATTCCTTGCCTCTATCACTTCTAAGAAATTTAATAACATGCCTAGTTTGTTTCTCAACAAGAGCTTTAAACTATTTAAAAATGTAAAACACCTCAGATTTTTGCTTCATAAAATAAACCCTAGTCATACGAGTATAGTCATCGATGAAGAGAATAAAGTACCTATTGTTGGCATGAGTTGGATTCTCCATCGGCCCACACACGTTCGTATGGAATCAGCTCTAATTTCTCCTTGGCTCGCCAAGCATTACCCTTCGAAAAAGATTGGCGATGATGCTTCCCAAGTGCACACCCTTCACACACTTCATGAACCTCCTCAATCTTTGGAAGGCCTTGAACCATGTTCTTTTGTTGAAGTATCTTGAGACTATGAAAATTCAAATGCCCAAGCCTTTTATGCCACAACCATGTATCTTCAAAAATCTGAGCTTTCAAAGCCACATTTTCAGCATAATTGAAGATAAGCGGAAAACTTCGGTTTCTCTCCATTTTGATAGAAGCAACCAACTGTTGTGCGCCATTTTTATCATAAAAATTGCAGCAATTATTCTTGAAATTCACTGCATATCCATGCTCTATAAGCTGCCCAACACTCAATAAATTTGTAGCCAACTCCGGAACCAGCAAAACTTCATGAATGTACTTCGCCCCCTTCTTCGTTTGCACACAAATTGTACCCTTTCCTTGCGCCTTTACCAAAGCTCCATTTCCCATCTTTACTTGTGAACCTATGGAGGTATTGTGACGCCCCGACCCGGATCTCTATACGAAGTCCCAAGGTCGGGTCGCCAATACAACATAACAACAAGAAATTAAAGTATGTGGCGTAACCGCCCGTACTTACGACAAAACACAACTGATAACCTGATTAACACAAGTATGAACGATCCTCGGCATTAACAATGCCAGGAAAACAACTATTAACAACCACGAGTTTACAACTCGGGAAAGACAATCACTACCAAAAACATCGGCCACAACATGCCGGAACAGAACATAACCACGAGCTACAACCTGCTCGGGAGAGAAACTAATTCAACAACGAAACTATACAAGAGCACGACATACATATGTCGGCTACCAAAAGAATATTTGTTTACAACACCACAAAACTACCCAAGTAAAGTTTACGTAACTTTACATATCCATCGTCCTTACCAAAATACAACAATGAACTCGGGAATAGTTCCTTGATCTAACAACGTAGACAACCTGAACGCTAGCGTGATCCTTTCCCGATCTCACCGTGAACTCCCGGGTTGGCTGGGATCTAAGGAAAACAAATAAACACATAACGGGGTGAGTCATAATGACACGTTAAGTTACTAATGCAACTACATGGCATGGCATGATACTCAAGAAATAAACATAACATGGTATCAACATTTATATACCACAACCAAATCATTTATCATCTTACTTGATATACAATTCGTTCAACTTACATAGCACTTGGTTAACACATGAGTGCTTATAAATAACCATGTTAGAGAAGGATATCATGTCTCTTTCTTCAACTTTGTGTCGCTCTTGCAATACACAAACAACCAATAGTGCCTCGATACTCGTGTGCGTAGTATCGACGTCCCCGACACAATCCCGTCGAGTTCAACATAGCAAGCCAAAGTCATGCGTATTGCTATAACAGTGGGGCTACTTCTCAACTGTGGCCAACAGAAGAGGGGTGTGTGCACTTCGGTACGGCGACTTATAGCGATCACGAATCTCATTCGTGAAGACCATAGGTCGTCCCACCATGACATTAACGACAACGATGCCAGCTGGACTTACACAATGCACAAATAGATGTTCTTATTCATCTAATGCAAATAACCATCAAATTCAAAAGTGGTAAACTTGACAAATGACAAGTAGATCATTCTATTCTACCACCCGTCATCATTTAACGCATATGTGAGCATTTTATTCAACACATTAGAGCTATTCACAAGTCTCTACTTCAACAGTATCAAAAGCACGGAGGACTAGAATCTCGATCAATCGAACTCTAAACCTCGTAGTAATCTAATATGTTGTTCGGGGAGTCATAATCCTCCCTAAAATCGACTTCTCGGAGTTATTACTAAAGTTCACAAAATTAGGGTTTCCATGCTAAATGCAAGATTACCCATTTTCAAGTCTCAAGTTCTCTATTTGTTCAAATCCTAAGATTTCTATACAAGCCCTAGCTTATTAATATCATTCAACCCATAGACATATCACAAGTACAATGTACCCATCTCAACCTAGAGATTTGTACATGAAAACAACATATAAAGCAAGTCATACATGAATATTGATGATCTAACACACATTGAAGCTTAAAGCATACAAAGGGGGTTTAGTAACTTACCTAGAACCGATTATCAAAACAATGAAAGTGAAATCAAAACCACCCAAATTGCTCCCTTGCTCAACACCAACACAATGACGGTCTCGGATCGTCGATCGGATGGTTGGATCTTCGGAAACCCAAACACACACACTAATCTCACTATATCTCCCACACACACACACACACTAGAGCTTTAATGGAGGAATTGGAGGGAAGAATGGAGAGAAATGAAGTCTCTCCACCCATTTAAGTGACCAAACTTTCAGATTGGGGCGGGGTAGTGACGTGGCTCAAGGAGAGCCACACATGTGGTGAGATTTAAGGGTACAAAAGTAATTTCCAAAATTCAGATTTTAAACCTGCCCGACTTGCACGACCGCGTCAAGGAATTCGCACGGCCGTGCCAAGGAAGTCTGCACGGCCATGCCAAACTTTCTGGAAAAGTCTGACCACTCTTGCACGGCCGTGCCAAACTCTCTGTCCAGCCACACTTCTAATTTACTCTGTTTCATTGGTTTGAACACTTGACCACTCCTAGGTGTGACTACACAACACTTATAACACATCTTATAGACCTCATGAACCATAACAATCAATTTATCAATGCATAATAAATCTAACAATTCCTATAAACATGAAATTAAAATATAAATAAAAGCATAATTCAATTATCATGCTAATAAAATAAGTTTAACACATAAACCACTCATAAAATAAGTAAATCATGCATAAGAGGATTCGGGGTGTTACAGGTATCCATAGTCACAAAAATTGATTTATCTCCCGTCATGTGATTGCTACAACCGCTGTCCATGTACCATACATTGTTCTTGTACTCGGTTGCACTTTGACAAGCATAAAACATGTTCCCTTCGCTTTCTTTTTCCTCCAAGAAATGGGCTGTTTGCTGCAGATTTTTCACTCTACAGTCCTTCTCTTTGTGACCAAATTTTTGACAACGATAACACTTTGGTTTTCCCTTAAACCAACAATCTTCAGAACTATGATTGTTTTTCCTGCAAATATTACAATTTTGGGAATTTTTTGAACTTAGTTCTCGATTGAAATTTTGCCTACCTCCATTTCTACTTTCAAAATTTTGTCTTCCGCTGCTTCTAAAGCCTCTACCACGGCCTCTACCTTGACTGCCTTCAAGTCTACCACCTTTAAATGATAGCTCTTTGGTTTTCCCTTAAACCAACAATCTTCAGAACTATGATTGTTTTTCCCGCAAATATTACAATTTTGGGAATTTTTTGAACTTAGTTCTCGATTGAAATTTTGCCTACCTCCATTTCTACTTTCAAAATTTTGTCTTCCGCTACTTCTAAAGCCTCTACCACGGCCTCTACCTTGACTGCCTTCAAGTCTACCACCTTTAAATGACTCCCCCTTCTTTGATCACTACATTCACCACTTTTTTCAAAAACTTTCGAACCCAAATTCAGCTTAGATTGGAAAGCACTCTCAACAGATTTTTCGGAGTGTCTCTCCAACCTCTTCTCATGAGCTTTTAAAGAACCCATCAACTCTTGAACTGTACGTTAATGAAGAAATATCTTTAGTTTCTTCAATAATAGACACCATAGCATCAAATTTAGGAGGCAAACTAACAAGAATTTTTTCAACAACTCTACTATCTTGAACAATTTCACCAAGCCATCTCATTTGATTAATTATATCCATCACCCTAGTATAATAATCCTTAATATTTTCAGAATCTTTCATTTTTAAATTCTCCAATTCTCTCCTAAGAGTTTGAAGATTTACGTTCTTTACCTTCAAATCACCTTGGCACTCCTTTTGAAGAATTTCCCATGCTTCTTTGGCAGTGGTTGCTCTCATAATTCTTGAGAACAACTCCGTTGACACACCTTGTTGAAGGTACGAGAGAGCCTTTGCATTCTTCTTTCGATCCTCCTTCAATTTCTTCTTTTCTTCATTCTCCAACGCACTCGGGTCTTCGGGTTCTTCAAAACCGTCTTCAACATACTCCCATAGATCTTTGGAAATGAAGATTGTTCTCATCTTCACGACCCAATGATCATAATTCTCACCGGAAAATATAGGGATAGGTGGTGAATCACTCGAGTTGGTCATTTTTGACAAACAGATTTTTTTGGATAGATTTGTTTGGTGGCTAAGAACTACCTTCTGCAGAGCCTATACTCTGATACCACTTGTTAGGATCGAAAGGTAGTACTTTATGTTTTATGGGAAGATATGTGGGTAGAAGATATGTAGAGAAATGGAGAGAAAGATGTAGAGGAGAAGACTATATTTTGTATTTTTTCAACTCACACTTTCAGCATACATGACATGAGTATTTATACTTAACATAGGAGAATTCTAGAATGATCTTATCCTGACTTTAAGAGATACATGAACTATCATAATTCATGCACTTACTAATTCATGAACTAAACTGATTTATGAATCCATTATTTCAAAAATGATTCAGCACATTAGTCAACAAAGTCATACCTTTACGCAACTGGTCTCACTCCCAAATAAAGGAGGTGTACTAGAATCGCATTGGATAGCATGTGAGATGCATTAAACTTTCTCAGATCTCTAGTGAAGATACTAAAATATCCATCTTCCACGTGGCACTAGCGGGACACGTGGCCAAGTTGATATGAAGCCCGGAAGAGAGAAATCATCACCCCGAGCTTGGTGTATAACCCGGAGCCGGGGTACGTTTACCCTCCGCCTATTCCCGACCTCCCCAAGGAACTCGAGCATAGCCTTCACATCTTCGCCCTGAGCATAAAAGAGCTCGCATGGTTTTAGACCCGAGCTGCCTCGCTAAAGACCCCGAGGTCTTCACCCCGGGAAGCGAAAAAAGTCAACAAAAGCTGCCGCATTCAATGCCCACATGCTACTACGTCATCCCGGGGCCACCATCTAGCACCTCATTGGACGAAAGAGTTACTTGCCCTCTAAGGAAAGCTGGATCTAGAAGGTCAAGGTCACAACCAGGGAAGTTCTATCCTCTGCACCAGAGCAGGTCACTTCCACATTAAAGCTCATCAATGCATATTGCGGCTGTCATAAATGGACACATGGCTGCTCACCCCAAGTCGACATCTGGCAGACCCACTTGCCTCAGACCAACATTCCACCAGTATAAATACAAGGTGATAGCCTTCCTTTATGGTCTAAGTTCAAATTAACACACAACTACAAACTCTCCAAAGCATTCAGAGTATTCACTCTCAAAGAGCAGCTTGAATCCTCACCGGAGACCATTAACCTTACCATAAACTGATTCTCTCACCGGAGAGGTCCAGCTCCCTAACGGTGCTTCTTCCTCATCTCAGGTATCTACAAGAGGACAAGTCCCACTTCACTTGTGCCTATTTGAGAGCCGGTGCATCCTGACCAAAGACTAATTGCATACGTGGACACCGACAGATCACCAGAGCACTTTTTGGCGTGATCATCTAGTTAACATTTTCTCAACGAAATTGAAAAGAAAAACACGTTGTAATAGGATCATACAATCGGTTGCCTAATTTTATATTGTTCAAATGGTTAGGTTTGTTTTGGTGTAACTTTCCTGAGAGGAATTTTACTCCTTAACCGTCACATAAAGGCATTTTAGGTTTCATATTTGAATATCAAGAGAGAGCGATAAGTCATTTACGAGCAAGTCCCACCACTGAGTATACCTGGCGTTTTGTTCATTATGGGAATCCTCAACTGCCTAGAAGATTCAACGGGCCAAAGATAGAAAGCTGCATTTAGGGGGAGAGGAACATATAGTCTAACATGACAGGATGACTGTGTCATGGAGCTTTCGTTAAAAAAAAAAAAAACGAATCTCTGATATCATTGTGTTTACACTGCCAGATCTATAGCAGAAAGACCCTCTTGATTACAACTTCACACGTATATGGGCATGCATGGCATATGACTTGCCTGTGGATACAGTAGATGATTTTAATGTCCATTTTTACCAAGTAGGAAGATAAGAATTTTATCATAGAAAGCTTCATTACTGTGTGATTTTAAAGATTAATGCGACTGTTCTCGCTTTCCTGCAAAAGGAAAACTTAAAGCTTAATTACTGTGTGATTATAATGTTCATTGGATTAATGCGACTGTTCTCGCTTTCCTGCAAAAGGAAAGCTTAGTACACGAATCTACCGTCAATGTGGCAGGTCCAAGAAACTTCTTTTTCGATGAAACCTTATCCTGCGAAGAGAGAAACTGTTTCTGTATACAGGTCGAGAAATAGTCTTTTACAGGAAATCTTGTCGTGCAAAGAGAAACTATTTTGATATGCAGGAGGTCCTGCTGTACTATATCAACGTAATGCTCAATATTACGTTGTAAGCAAGAGTGCTTGACATGTTATTTTAGAGTAATGGTCGCCAATTACCATAGCTATGAATGGGGTGGCAGCACAATAAATTCAGGAGAAAAGTTTCCAACTACGTTGGATGGTTGACATTTAATTAGGCTAGGGACCATTCTTGTTTTGATTGATTTTTTTAACAAAATCAAATCGTTATGATTGATTTTTTAAAAAAATCAAAAATCAAAATCAAACCAAATCAATGGTTTTGGTTTCTCTATTTTCGACTTATACTTATAGTGGTTCAATTTCTGTTGCAATACTGGTTGCGATTCACTTTTGATTGTTCTACTAAAACAAATTCATTAACTAAAACCACAAGTAAGCGAACGAAAAGTCTTTAAGTGTTTTTCTATAAACTCCAAATTCATTAGATTTACTTAATTAAAGGTAAAAAAAGAACAAGGTAAGAGTTTTATATACTAATACTAATATTACTAGTAATAATAATAATAATAATAATGACGACATAATTTTGACTAGTTTCGGTCCCAATTTAGCTTTCTAAAATAATATAAACAAAAGAATAATGCTATGGATACCTAAAGAGTATTAAATTTTTTGCACTAAATGATGTGTCAACTCATGTGACAGTTGATGTGGTACAAAAAATAAAATTCAAAATCATAATTAATGCATCACATCAGCTACCACATCAGCTGACACATCATTTAGTGCAAAAATTTGATACTTTTTAAGTACCCATAGCATTAATCTAAACAAAAACTAAAACCGATGACCAATTTCTTTAAAGTTTAAGCCCGTTATCAAACGTTTGTCAACAACAATTTTTTGATTTCAAAATTCACCGATTTCGAAACAACTTTATGATTTTCGGCTTAATGTTACTAGGGCCTACTTGCTATAAATGATTAGTCTAACAATAATAATCCACCTTGGTTCAAAGCCCGAGAATACAAACCTTTAATTAACTTGTTAAATTACAATTTTACCCCTGGATTGCTCATAGATGGAACTAGAATTATGGGTATATTTTCACAAAATTGAAGAACCCATCATCTCCCTTTCTTTCCAATTTTGAAGTGGGGTTCCTTTCCTTTTACTCTTTATCTCCTCCTCTCAAAACTTGTTTATGGAGGGGAGAAGAAAAGAGTAAACAATGGAAGTGCAATTCCTTGATGATCAGTTTAGGAGAGAAGAAAAATATATGACTTTTCTAATCTCTGTTGAAATCGAAAAACAGCGATTAAGATTAAGACACCGCCATGCATAACTAGGATTTACCAATCAAGAGTCTCACACAAGGCTTTTCGTACGTAACAATAATTGAAAAATGTCTTAATCAAAGGCTGTTCATTCATTATTAAATTGATCTTCATGTGCGCGGTTGCATTCTAAAGAACCTATGATGCAGAAATTTGATGTCGACGTATCAGATATTTGATTTTGCAATTTGTGGATATCATCCGTACAGAAAGAAGAGTTGGTGCCTATTTGTATTGCCAACAACAGTACCAACACTCTTTTTAAGTGCTCATTTTTTCACCCTTGACTCAACGGAAAGCGAAAATCCATATCAAATTTGGTATCTCGTGAAGTAGAAGAGTCATGCATAACATTGTTTCAACATTTAAGAACGCCATTGCCGTTCTGGGGTGTTTGAACGGAATATTAGTGACAACTTGAGGCACATGCCTAATTCTCACATCAATAGAGAAGACATATCGTTCTCTCTCGTTAGGTGACTTAAGAGAGAATGCGAATGGTATCACATCATGAGTTTCTCAAGAGATAGACACATGCGTTATTTTGCCATTTAAGATGTTTATAATCATCACACGGAAACACTGATGACAACGTCTTGCATTAATAGATAAACAAATACATGGATAACAACGTACATTAATAAATAAGATAAATTGATAGAAAAACATTGCACATTAGCCATTAATCATATATATATATATATATATATATATATATATTTTAAAGTTGGAGAGGACATAAACCTTACCCCAACCCTTATTATTATTATTTAATGTTTTGAAAAACTACATTAATTAAGACTATATGATGCCTTTGGTGTGACTTGAACAAAGTGTTTGAACACCCGACCTTCCGCTGAGAGTAGTGACGTACCAGGGTGGCTCTGGTGTAGGATTTGAACACTCAACCTCTCCGTTAAGAGAAGTGAGCAATACTAAATGGGCCTTTGGTGAGGCTTGAACACCCGACCTTTTTAAATACTACGGTATCGCCTCTGGTGAAACTTGAACACTCGACCTCCCCGTTAAGAGAAGTGAGCAGTACCAGTGAGCTAAAGCTCATTTATATATATATATATATATATATATATATATATTGTCATAAATAGATGTACAATGTTAGAAGAATTACGGAAAAATTATATAAATGACCATCGTACTATCGTTTGGTAACCGATTTGTCGATCTAATAAATTTTATTTCTTCTCTAGTAAAATACTGTCCATGGCCTTTTCGTCTCTTGCACCACCTCTGGCAATGGCTGCCAAAGTACAAACACACAAAAAATTAACCAAGAAATTTATCAAACTTAAGGCTTACAGTTTTGAAATGATCAAACACATTTCTATCTTCATAGCCATACACACGTGAAATCATTGTTCCACTTGCAAAAAGATCCTCTTGTTACTCCATCTTATCACACCCACCGCCTCCAACCTCCAACCAAACCAAACAAAACCCAGCTCCATCTTACCACAACACACAAATTCCCTTTCTCCCTCCTTCGTTATTGAATTGTCCAAAATTCTACCCACATCCCCCCTTTGCCCTACCCAATCGGGCCAATCCTATATCCTTAAAAACAAATTCCCTGACCTTGTTATGCCGATTCGTCGGAGTTTGGAGGCTTTGTCTGGTACTGCTCTTCGCATCTTTCAGGAAAGTTTGACCTCCAGCTATTCCATCTATTTATGAGTTATTGAGGACGGTGATGGTGGCAACGGTGACGATGAAAGGAGAAGATATTGGGGAAGAGTGCATGCATTATTCATTTGGCCGGCACCGAACCAAAACCTTTATCGTCAAAACTTTTTCTTTCGAGCCAAATCCCAGTATCCAAGACTCCAATGACTAGATCTGAACCAAAATCCGACTCCTTCAACTGGCCAATATGATCGGAAGCCTTCAAGCCCAAAAACTCAGGAAAACGCATGGTGTGCACGTGACGAATTTGGATACCCCTCATAAAATGACTCACGTAGACCATATCATCAGCCATGTTAAAAAATATGACGGAGAGTTAACGACCGTTAAAGAAATAGATGGGCTGTTAGTCAAAAGGACAACATTGCACTTAGTTTATAAGTACATTGGTTAGGTTTAGGATATTAGGAGTACGGGATTAAATTAGTTACCAAACGATAGTACGATAGTCATTTATATATATAATTTTCCCGAAGAATTACAACTAGACTTTTCTTTACCCATTGTGTAATACTCCACTTTCTTCAGGGTTAATAAATATTATTTCCTTTTGGCAATAGCGTAATTTGTTTTGATTAAAATTATCTGAAATGCAACTTCTCATGATAGACGATTTACCAAATTTTGCATTCTTAACTACTCATACGAAATGAGCACACAATTCGATTTGTCAAAATCTTATCTTAACGATGTGGATTAGGTTGTGTAATTAAATTCTATATGTCAATTGACTGTTTTGTGTGCAAGGTTTTAGAATTTTAATTCTTTACTCTTTTTTTTGGACAAACTACCCAAATGGTCCCTCTAGAAGTTTATTTTTTTTAGATTTGGTCCTTTTGCAAAAAAATTGATGTCAGTTGTCCTTGCACTAAAACCCTTTACGCAATTGGTCCTTCCGTCCAATTCCGTCTAAATTTTTTCGTTAAGTCTCTCCACATGCATCGCATGTGAGGGTAGAAATGTCATTTTGCAACTGAAAGTACAGCGACCAATAATGTAATTTGTCTTTTTTTTAACTCTAGGAAAGTGTGCCTCCTCACACACACACACACGTTCTACTCTCTCTCAAAACACACACACACACACACACATAATACACAATTGAGCAGCCATGGTTGTTTGCCATTTTCTTTTGGAAGATCCAAGGGTCAAACACCCAATTTCTCATGCCGAAGACAGCGTAGCCTAGGTGGGCACCATTGGCAATCTTCCAGCAAAAGCCCTCACAAACTTCTTTAGTGCATTTTACAATCCCTATCTAAATGCTCGAAGCACTAGAAGGGGGAAGATGATCAAATTGAATGCAATTCTTTCTCGCTGAAAAAACTAGGAATTCTCAGTTTCGTCATTGATGTAGCTGCGGCGAGCTTCTAGAAGTCAATCCCTTTTTTCTCATTCAAATCCCCCCTTTTGATCAACAAGGGATTGAATCACTTCAAGGGGCGAACTCCTGGGTTGAGGAAGAAATTGGATTTCGAATAATAAGGAGAATGAAATGAAGCAATTTCGAGCTTTCATAGGTTCAAATCTTTCTTAAGGTGTCCCATACACAACAAAAACGGGAAGGATTTATATCCTAGACTAATTTCTACCAAAGTATTGACTTGCCGTTGACAGTGGACTCGATTATGGAGGACATCTCTGTAACTGGAGCAAAACGCAATAACGCCAGGAAAATAAACCTCTAGTCAAACGGTGGAGCCAGAACAACTATGGCTAAGAGAGATAAAATTGATAGAGTTAGTTGTTGGTGGCATTAATGATGTTTGGGAGTTGGATTGCCAAGATTTCATAGAATGGGATAGAAGAAAGAGTGAAGAAGGAGAAGGTGGGGAAAGGGGAGAGAAACTTCCAAATTTCTTACCAAGAGGAAAATGACATTTTTGCCCTTGCCCAAATGCACGTGTGATACATGTAACGTGACTTAACAGAAAAATTTTGACGGCACTTGATAGAATGACCAATTCTGTTTAATGTTTTAGTTCAGGGGCTATTTACAGCATAAAATGACCAAATCCAAAAAAAGTGAACTTCTGGAGGGACCATTCGGGTAGTTTGTCCTTTTTTTTAAGGCAAATTACACAAATGGTCCCTGTACTTCTCGACCTTTTGGGAATCGTCCTAACCCCACGCCAGCGGTCCCTATACTCAATTTCTTGGTGCATTTCGTCCTTCCGTCCATTACCGTCTATTTTTTGCCGTTAAGTGGAATCACGTGCAATTCACGTGATATTGCCCAAGGGTAAAGTAATCATTTACTTGTAAATAGTTCAGGACCATTTGTGTAGTAATCCAAGATTTGAGGGGCTGGAACTATAAAATTGGCTCATCTTCCCCAAACCAATTTAATTTACAGTTCACGATATATAACACCCAACTTCTCTCTCTCTCTCTCTCCCACTCTCTCTTAGAGACTATCACATATAATACGATATCAGTCACGATACCCCGTCATCATTCCGGCACCTCGCATCGCCGTCAACCAACCGCCGGTAAGTTATCAACAACAAAGCAGTGGTATAGCTTGCACCTGCTGACTCAGTATTGAAGGCTTAACAAGCGGTTGTACGGAGCACAACCACCATCGGAACGACTTTGTGTACTAGTGCCTTCCTCCTGTCCTTGGTGGTCGCAAGATTCTCCTTGAACGGGGGGTCGATCTCCATACACAGTTCCTCCTTCATACCTTGATTCCCCCAATTATTTTACTTAACCCAAATCTAATATATTAAACGTTGAATTAAGTACTACCATGGATTTCATAGCATCAACATGGCTTCCCAACTACTTTTAACATATATTGGACAATAAATTGAATAAACAATAATTTTAAACTACTACCATGAATTTCATAGCATAAACATGGCTTACCAACACTTTTAACTGTGATTGTGCTCATTTCTAGCTTTCGTGTTTTTTAGAAAAATATCTAGACCCTTTTGCAAAGAATATTCACGTGATCGTCGTGTAAGTAATGATTCTCTATAAGTCATCCTCTAATTCCCTTTTCTTTTCAATTTCTTTCTCTTACTCTGCAACCCGACCTTTTCTTTTCAATTTTTTTTTCCAGTTTGTCGAGACTACAATAATAGAAGTATATTTGAAATCTTAAGTCCCCATGATATACTTTGCTGGTACTGTTACTGTGTTGGTTAAAGCAAGCAATTCTAAAAGTCCACCCATATTTCAGTTTTGATTGAAAATTTATTTGGATTTGTATTATTTGTGTTTGATTTATGTATGATTTTGTTTTTTATTGTGTTGATTAAATTTACAAAAGAGATGATAAGTTTTTAGGTTTCTTTAATTACGCATCACTTATAACAGAAAAAAGGGTGATTACTGGAATTTTATTTGCACATGATGAAGATTGCAGAAAGCTTCCACGTTTAATGGGCATGGGGACTTGCAACAATGAGTTGGATGCTGGGTGGAAAGCAAAGGATTTAAGGACATGGACCACTTCCTTGATGGAATTTCATGTATACATGATTTATCTGAGCTGGTTTATCTTTTTGGTACTGAAAGCCATTATTTTATTTCAATAAAACCCCTTTTTTTTCTTTAGTGTAATCACTAAGACTCACCATTACGATTATGGCATCTAAGGTTGCTATATATCGACGAGATAAACACCAGGTAAAAAAAACAAGAATGTGAAAAAATAAAAAACTTAGATGATATTGTGTATTTAAATGTTGAGTGATCATGATCTCTATTCCTTTAGAATGTGATACCAGTGAATGAGAGTGATCTACAGATTTTATGCATTTGTTATGCATGGAAATCTACTATATAATATTTGATTTAGATCTTGATATGTTTATTTGTTGATAAATTTTGATATTGCCTTCTTTTTTTAATTTTCTTTTATTTAGTTTGAAGAAAACCGCTTTTATTTTTTGTGTTAGATGTAATGATTGGATTTAAAACTTATACAGCTAATTAACTATGATATCATATATTTCTTACAATCCTATATTACTTCCTTCAAGTTTAATACGTTGAAACATACAGAATTGCAAAATTAGTGTTAACACATACGAGCTTTCTTTTTATTTCATTACTGATTTTCTTACGAAATAATTGAATTATAATTAATTATTTTTGTGTCATTTAGTCGTACTCATTCCCTACAAAACTTCAAGCATACATTAACCTTAAGCATACATTAACCTCAAGCATACATTAACCTCAAGTATAAATTGATCCGATTTCATACTGACACACCATGTCGTAGGCACGGGCACAAAGAGCTAGTTTAAAACATAAATAGCATGCAAATAACATAAAATAACATGTAAATTACAAGTTCATCAAAATTGATCACAAATACTACAACCCCCACTAATTAGTCATAATACAACCCCTTACACACAACACACACTAAATATAGATTATTTACAAAAATTTCAAAAACAAAAACAAAAATTCAAATTAATCACTCAAATACAGATTAATTACTATAAAATTAATTACAGATTAATTATAAAAATCCATATTAATTACAAAAAAATACAGATTAATTACATCAAAAATAGAAAAATTATATATATATACAAAAATTACAAAATTAATACAAATTATTTGCAATTAATACATATTATTTGCTACAAAAACTTTACATTTTCAATTAAATAATTACATAAATAGCAAAGAAAAAAAATAGATTTAAAAATTCAGGGACTTACTTGTTAATGAAAGAGAGAGAGGTAGAAAGAGCGAGCGGCAGTGGGGCGGCGACGACCTTGTTCACAGTGAGCCAAACAAATCAAAATTAGAAAATAAATTTATAAAAATTAAAACAAAAAATAAAATTATTAGGGGAAAATAGGGGTAGACTTACTGTGTGAGGGTGAGAGAGGCGGTGGTAGCAGCGGTGGCGGTAGCAACGGCGGTGAGAGTCGCGGTGGTAGCAGCGTTGGTTGTTGGTGTGGCCGGAGATAGATAGGGAAAGAAAATAGAGAGGTGAGAGAGAGACAGTAGTGAAATAGGGGGAGGGTTTCGTTGGTGGGGGGTTTCGTTGGGTAGGGGAATCTGGGAAATGGGAAGCGGTGCGGCTGGCGTGGCCGGAGGGAGGCAAACGGTGCGGTGGGTGTGGCCGGAGGGAGTAGAAAGTGAGATAGAGAGAGAGGGAGCTAGAGAGAGAGCAGGGGGAAGACGAGAAGAGAGAAAGAAAGAGAGTGAAAGGGAGATGAGAAAAAAAGGGGGCTTCGGGCAGGGTAGCGGCGGTGGTGGTTTGTGTGGAGAGAGAGAGAGAGAGAGAGAGAGAGAGAGAGAGAGAGAGAGAGAGAGAGAGTGTGTGTGTGTGTGTGTGTGTGTGTGTGTGTGTGTGTGTGTGTGTGTGAATGTGGGGTTTTTTTTGGGAAGGGGGTCGTCTGGGAAGGGGGAAAAGGGGTTAGGTGGTGTGACATTTATTATAATTAGCGACGAAAGTTCCATCGCTAATTTCAAACGAAAATTAAAAACGAAATTACTGTCGCCAATTAGCGACAGAGACAATAATCAGCGACGGAAGCTCCATTTCTAATGTTCCCGCAGTTTTTAACGACAGAAGAAATGAATATTCTTTAGCTATGGTTTTCGTCATTGATTTTGAATTTTTGTCTTTAATTAGCGACAGAAAATTCCGTCACTAATATTTTTGTCGCTAATACGCGTGTTTCTAGTAGTGTTTCTTTTGATGCTTCGAGCATGAATACCATGATTCGATCTTTATACGTTGTTTGCTACAAGCATGATATCATTTTAAAAATAGTTTTGCTGTTGAGCATGAGTTATTGTCCATAGTTTAACTTCATGGACAAAGTGGTATTTAAATCGTATGTTTCCTTCTACTCTGTGGTATTGCGTATCCCCTCCCTTGCTGGGCTCACAAGCTCACCCCCCACCAATTATTTGATTTTTGTAAGTTTGATTTAATCAGAGTGTGCGGCGAAAGCGTGGCTTGCTGTGAGGTGGGGTTGAGAGCGAGCCTAGTTATTGGTTTGATAGAAATGATATGATGTAATCTATCGGTTTCATTCTTGTTGTAACCGAGTTAGCTTGATATATGAGATGGATATTCTTGAGAAGTCTGAGTATTCTTTGTTTCTGCTATTAGTTAAGAGTTGATTTGGTTGTATTGAGAAGCAGGTGATGACACTGTCACGCCCCGACCCAGAATCCTATAAGGACTCCCGAGTCAGTACATAGTCTGGATCATGTAACAATAATTAGCAGTGAAAGTTCTGCTAAAAATCGGACCTCATCTATATAATCAAGACAAAATCTCATAAATTACTATCTCGAGTCATTGATCTCGAAAACATCTTATAACAACTTGATAAGAGTTATACAGCTAGGTGTAATGACACGATAACTTGCGCTAACTACTAATCATACATACATAGCTGTGCTATGTAACTTTAACAATCGTATCTATCTGATCACTTCCGTTACATAGCTTTGTAGAGCTATTGTCATGAACAACATCTCAACAAATCCTTTCTAGTATATCCCACATTGCCTGTTCTATCTGCTTACCAACCTCAGGAAAACAATACAACACAGAGTGAGTCGAGACTCAGCAAGTTACTAAATGCAATTGCATGGCATGTGATCATGCAGCATGTTAAAAACAGTATATCACAACAGCAGATAATTTCATACGCATGATAGGCTCAGCTGCCGCCAACCGTCCCATACCAGTTGGAGATCGCGACCACCTCATACATATGAAAGCACATTATAATACCATGTAATACCAAAGGCTCAGCAGCTGCCAACCGTCTTATACCAATTAGAGACCGCGACCAACCAGATTGCACGACTAACTTATAACAGGTAACTTATAGTACATTTAATAGTGTCGAGATATGCACTTAGCATCCCTTTCACTTTTCACATTACTCTTCTTGTCTGTACATGTGCTGTTATTGCATTGTAAGTTCTCAAGTGAATCTTTTTATTTATTTCATGGGCGGCTCCACCTTAATGGGTAGCCCTTTCCGCATGACTGGTACCATGGGTGACTTCACCTCAACGGGCAGCCTTTTCCGCATGCATAACTGGTTTAGGTTTCATGGGCGGCTCCATCTCTATGGGCAGCCCTTTCTGCATGAATGGTACCATGGGTGGCTTCACCTCAAGGGGCAACACTTTCCCATGACTCTAATTGTCGTCAGTTACAGACGACAATCAGGGTCGTAACATATCAATGTCACCCTATTTGTTATGACAGTGAGCTACCCTTTGTTTAGAAGTGAACTACTTGCCAAGAACGTCGCATCAACGAAGTTGGTTTGTTGAAATTCTATATGTCAATTGACTGTTTTGTGTGTAAGGTTTTAGAATTTTAATTCTTTTCTCTTTTTTTTGGACAAACTACCCAAATGGTCCCTCCAGAAGTTCACTTTCTCAAATTTGGTCCTTTTGCAAAAAAATTGATGTCAGTCGTCCTTGTACTAAAACCCTTTACGTAATTGATCCTTCCGTCCAATTCCGTCTAAATTTTTTCGTTAAGTCTCTCCACGTGTATCGCATGTGAGGGTAGAAATGTCATTTTGCAGCTGAAAGTACAAGGACCAATAATGTAATTTATCTTTTTTAACTCTAAGAAAATGTGCCTCCTCATACACACACACGTTCTACTCTCTCTCTCTCTCTCTCTCTCTCTCTCTCTAAAACACACACACACACACATAATACACAATTGAGCAGCCATGGCTGTTTGCCATTTTCTTTTGGAAGATCCAAGGGTCAAACACCCAATTTCTCATGCCGAAGACAGTGTAGCCTAGGTGGGCACCATTGTCAATCTTCCAGCGAAAGCCCTCACAAACTTCTTTAGTGCATTTTACAATCCCTTTCCAAATGCTCGAAGCACTAAAAGGGGGAAGATGATCAAATTGAATGCAATTCTTTCTTGCTGAAAAAACTAGGAATTCTCAGTTCCGTCGTTGATGCAGCTGCGGCGAGCTTCTTGAAGTCGAGCCTTTTTTTCTCATTCAAATCCCCCCTTTTGATCAACAAGGGATTGAATCACTTCAAGGGGCGAACTCCTGGGTTGAGGAAGAAATTGGATTTCGAATAATAAGGAGAATGAAATGAAGCAATTTCGAGCTTTCATAGGTTCAAATCTTTCTTAAGGTGTCCCATACACAACAAAAAGGGGAAGGATTTATATCCTAGACTAATTTCTACCAAAGTATTGACTTGCCGTTGACAGTGGACTCGATTATGGAGGACATCTCTGTAACTGGAGCAAAACGCAATAACGCCGGGAAAATAAACCTCTAGTCAAACGGTGGAGCCAGAACAACCATGGCTAAGAGAGATAAAATTGATAGAGTTAGTTGTTGGTGGCATTAATGAAGTTTGGGAGTTGGATTGCCAAGATTTCATAGAATGGGATAGAAGAAAGAGTGGAGAAGGAGAAGGTGGGGAAAGGAGAGAGAAAATTCCAGATTTCTTACCAAGAGGAAAATGACATTTTTGCCCTTGCCCAAATGCACGTGTGATGCACGTGACTTGACTTAACAGAAAAATTTTGACGGCACTTGACAGAAGGACCAATTCTGTTTAATGTTTTAGTTTAGGGACTATTTGTAGCATAAAAGGACCAAATCCGTTAAAGTGAATTTCTGGAGGGACCATTCGGGTAGTTTGTCCTTTTTTTTTATTCTACTAGTTTCTCTCTATTTTTCTCTTATTTGTCTTCAATACAAAATAAAATTTTAAAAATTAAATACTAACCTGAAAATTCTCATGCCTAACACTCCCTGTAATTTCCCCAAAAAGAAGAAAAAATGATATGATAAAATAATATAATGTAATGTCACACAGTTCTCCTTTCCCAATTTCTTCATCTATTTTTTTTAGAAGGGAAAACTTGCTAAAATAATGATAGCTATGATTGATTATACTGTCACGTTTCACTATTTTCCCATACTCAGAAATAAGTCAAAAATAACTTTTGTGACAAGATTTGCCCAAGAAAAAAAAAAAGAATTTGTTTTGTGGTTTGACAAAATTGTCTGTTACTTTTTTTTTTTGGATAATTGTGGGAAAACTACTCTTAGTAGGTCTGTTTTCCTTATGAGATTTATAAACTTTGATTTTTGACTCTCTCTCCATTTAGCGTCACTAGCTTCTTTTTATCACAGCATTAAATTGCATTAGACGCTTCTGACATTTTTAAAATGCAGTGTTTATTTTTATAAATACGTTTGAAATATAAATTTAAAATGCAATTTTTTTTAAATAACATTTTAAAATCTGTGTTTTGAAAAAAAAATTAAAAATTTAAATGTTTAAAAAATATAATTTTTTCTACCACAACATTAAAACACTAAATTAAGAAATAAACTACATTTTAATCCTAAATTTTGGTTACAACGCATGATCTTAATTTTTAACAGAAACTTTTAAGTACTTTTTAAATTTATTTGTAGACGATATTTATTTGAGGTACAATGAAGTACTCAATAGCATAACTCATTATTGTGTCTTATTTTAGTGGAGTAATTTATTTCCAAAAAGCCAGGTAGCAAAAAGTTGTATCATTATTACCCGTACAGAAAGTGAATCATTTTGTATACGGTTATTCAATTTGATGTATGTCAATCAATCAGAGGTCAGATATGTTGGGTTGTACAATTTCAACATCTTTTTGAATGGTATACTCTCATTAATAATTGGATGAAGATAAAGAAGATTGAGTGGTAGGTAGTACAGCTACCATGGCATGCATCTCAAAGCTTACTTCAATTCATTTATTACACTTCGAATGGTCAGTTATTGCTTTTCAAATGAATGAGATGAATCAGGGACAAGGTGGGCAATCAGCTACGCAGTCAACTTATCAGCCATGAACTCTCTCTTTGGAAACTTTGCATTAACACAGTTAGTTTTACGTTTTTGTTACGTACTACTTTCTTTTTATGGAATGCGTTCTACTAAGTAAACAAGAATAGTAAATTTTATATGGGTTTTAAAAAAAAATACTCTTCTCCGTCTTTAAATTATTGTTTTGTTTGATCTGGTACACGAATTAAGAAAAATTAATTGACTTAATTATTAATATTGGTATAGTGTGTAATTTTCTTTAATATCTATGCGTTTGGGCCGTGCGCCCAGACACATGTATTTTTTTTGCACAATAAAAAAAAAAGGACATGCGTCTAAGCCGTGTGCACGTTCTTGTGCAAAAATATAAATTATAACACAATAATAATAGTAAAAAAAATTAATTTAATATAAAATATTTTGAAAACATACACATTTTTTGACCGGCTGCACTTCGCGCCTCCCATCAGCTTATGACTGATGCTGTAATGTGCTTTGATAACTGGTTCAGTTCTATGTCAGTATTTAATTTCTTTGTACTATTAGAGATCGAGAGACATGATTTTCTTTTTGACTCGATAGTACAAAAAAACCAAGGTAGATATCTCAAAAAGGTTGCGATAAAGTGAAGTGAGACAAAAAACAATAACTGGAAAGTTATTTTTTTGTGTTTGATTAAGATGAAAGATACAAGAAAATTTGATTTATAACTTTCCAGTGATGAAAAATCTTACAAAACATGCATGATGCAATATGCGAAAAAAGTTTTGCCGCAAGAAAGCGTTTCTAGTGGTTTTAAAATTTTTTCTTGTCATCCAACACACATCAAATGTAGGAACATGGTAGGAGATTCTGTCTTAACCATAGGTCTCGTGTTCGAGCCATAAAAATACAGATGCACACTTTTGGTCCTACCCGCACGGGAATTAGACTTGGGCCTTTAGGCTTGAAATACTTTGGGAATATATATATAGTAAATTGTTGGCCGGTCCACTTTCTAATTTTTTTTTTTTTCCAGTCCATCCTTTTTTTTTAACCGTTAAAAGGTATTTTGAGAATTTTTTTCCTAAAATGCCCTCAACAACATCATTGCTTCAGATTTGAGGTTCAAATTGATGTATAAATGATTCCATGTTGTTAATATAGTCTTCCCTCATGTTTGGGTATCAATTTCTATACATAGAACACGAATTTGATCAAATTTGAATTTTTTTAGTTCATCCTGTTTTTCTTTGTTCTAAGGCTGTTTTGGCCACTTTAATCTATGTTTTAAGCTTCGAATTTGTTTAAAATCAATCTCATATTGTTATCCTAACTTAGTACTACATTTGTGCACAATTTTTCTACCAAAAAATACTATTTTTTGAGATCAAAATCGAGTTTGGCAGTGTGTTGTCCGAAAACAGAGGGAGATGTTTTTGGACTGATTTTGGGACTTTAATCAATGATTTGAGTTTAAATTTTGTATAATATCATTATCATACTGTTAAAGGAAGTCAATATTATGTTTGTATATAAATTTTCCAACAAAAAATAACCATTTTTATCTATTTTGCAGTAGATGTTTGATGTATATTTTAATGTTTGCTTCTCTCTTTTTTCATAAATAGTCAAGACTGTTTTCTTGTTGTATAACAGCCCTTGATTTTCACTTTCTTTGTATTGCTATTTATAAACTACTGCTAATTCTTTTGACCGGTATGTGTATATTCTCTTCTTGTCTGTTCTATGCTCTCTCTCTCTCTCTCTCTCTCTCTCTCTCTCTCTCTCTCTCTCTCACACACACACACACACACACACACACACACACACATATTGTCTTTTTGTGAACTCATCCTTTTATTGGCACCGAGAAACTTTTCATTAGAAACTAGTTGTTAAGTAATGACTATTAAGTGCAACTTGTTTATGCAACTTTTCTGAATATTCTCTGTGAAGAGTTAGACCACTTGTGTTCCAACATATAATCCATTTGCCTTGTCAGTCCACTAGCTATCATTGTTCCTTAGGGTTTGTAACAGTAACATTCTTTCGAAGTCTTAAGAATTACTTATTCTTCTGAATGATGTGTGTTAACGTAGCTCTTTTGAATCTTAGCTATTTGAGATTCATAGTAGTTTCTTTGACTTAGCTATTTCTGATGTTTGTTTGAGTCTTCTGCAAATACTTTGTGTCATAGCTGTTGGAAGATAGCTATTTAGCTGGTTTCTTTGTCATTAGATGATTTGAATGCTTAGCTGTTTCAGTTGAAATGAAAACATCTAACGCTTGTAGCAGTTCACAGTCTCTTTGAAGCTTGATATGTAAACAGTTAAGTGATAACTGTTTGTATGTTTTTGTGAGAATCTGTTGAGAAAACTCTCTTTATAGAGCTCCTAATAAATTGTTTTGGGGAAATAATTTATTTTATATTGCAATCAAAACCTAATTTACAAGGTCCTAACATATTTTCAAATGAAAGAAAAAAAAATTAAAACATTGAGGTTTACTTCAAAAATTAAAATAAAACTATTTCTGGGAGAGTCATTTGCGTAATGATTAGTGATAATGAAAAAAAAAGATACTTTTTATTCATTTTTGGCCAAAGTACCTGTTACACCAAAATTTAATTTTGTCAAACCAGATTCAACATTTCTTACCAAACCAAGATTACATTCGGGCTATGTTTGACTATATTCGACTTCAATGTATAACGTTTTGTTGAAAATTTGTAATAAGAAGAAGAAAATTGTTCAACTTTTGGCACGATTTTAAAATGGTTCGTTTGTCTAATGACAAAGATAATTGTAGAAACGTGTTCTACTCCGTGAGAACATCGAAATCGTATATTGATTTGTCCAAAATGGTGATTGGATGAAAGAGAAATTAAGGTTTAAAGTAAGAGGGTTGGAGTTGATAAAGTGAGTTTGTCCTACATTGAAAATGTAATAAGAACTTGACTAGTTTATATACAAACTTCTTAGTAGAAGGAGCTTGTATGGTTTAAAGGCTATCTCCACATGCTTTAGCACATAGTTTCAACGCGACCTGCGTACACGAATGTCAACTAATTGGAGTCAATTAGTCAAGCCACATTTTGTTAAATTTTCTTTTTTTCTCTTCAAGAGATAAACCGAAACTCCAGTCTTGATTGTTAAGTGATATAGATATTGAAAGAAATTGAGCGATTAGGAATGACAATTGAACGCAAACGAACCTGATGTGAGTCCTGGTGTGATAGCACCAGAACTAACACCAGTACTTAAAGCAGCGGAATAAACAAACTTAAATCAAAGAAAAACACAAATATAACACTTATCTACAGCAACTTTCTGTAGACAATAAAAACTTTTCTTATTAAATTGAATCACGAAACTCAGTTACACGAAAGAACACTAAGAGAAGAATAAAATAACCAAACTAGATGTCACACAAACACACTCTTGATTTTATGGAACTACTGGAATTCTAGAGCTCAAAAACCGTGTCTTGGAATGAGCCATCCGGCTTGATTTTATAGGCAAAGAGTCCTTGTTTGTAGAGGTTGATTTGCTTGAGGAAATCTTCTCTAAAAAGACTTCTATCTTCCTTCAATAACCAAAGCAATCCTTCCAAATCATGGACTGTTCCCTTATGTGAGAGATCCTACAAAATAACCAAAATATACACTAAACATATCCAATATTTGGTTAGTAGGTTAGTTAATTAAAATAACCTAATTACAATAAATACAATATTTACTAAATTAACTAATATAAAGAAAGTAACAAATCTTAATACAAGTCAACCTTTGACTTGTCAATGTGTGTGAGACAATACACACTTTCAGATATGTAACCCCAGAAATAATTTGGTCTGTTTATTTCCAGCCTTAATTTTTCAATTGAATGGCTGCTGTAAAGTCTAACTTTGGGCAGATAAATGGAGATAGATCACTTCACAGTTTGAGAGGACAATTTTTCGGCAATCTCTCAAACTTTTCAGCATTTTGCATGTTGTCAACTTCGATTCTTTGTCCAAGCACAAGTTCATTTCGTCCAATCCTCGAGTGCAAGGTTTCTCCGGTTGTCCGTTGTATCATGGGAAATAAACATCCACAGAACCTCCAAACACTTATCATGAGGGGACGAATTTGTCTTAGAGAAACTGTGTCCACCACATGCCTCGGATCGTCACAAGAAAAATTTAGTTTTCTATTCCGCTTACTTTATGTTTTCTTTCAATTTTCAATTCTGTAATTTGTAATTCTAGAATTATTAGTGGTTTATATTCTAACACATTTTTTAGTTCAAGTTATTGATTAATAAAATTTTAGGGAAGAAAAAAACACTTAGATTCGACTGATTTGCAGTCTAGCTTGTTGCTAGGACCCAAGCTTATGTTTTGACATCTTTAATGTTGTGTTCATCGTACAGTCGAGCTTATATTTTGACATTGTAATAATAATTGTGTTAATTGCACAATGATTATAGCGATGTGATATATGAAGATCCATACGGATTCTTAAAATAATTGAGAAGAAATTAAGAAAGGGCCATCTCATACTTTACTACAAGAAAAGCCATAAAGTAAATTCTAATTTATTCTATTGGTCTACAAATAAGTCTTTTTTTATTAAATACACATGAATTTTAAAAATTATTTGATTTTGTATAATTTGTTAATACTTTAATTTTTTTTTGGTGGGTGTTAAAATAATTGGAGTTACACTTTTATTTATCTCACAAAAAAAATACTTAATAGACAATTTCTTTGAAAAAGAAAAATTTTAAAATAAATAATTTTTTTGAAATGTCAAAAAATAATACTATAAACACCTATTTCCATATGGAGGGAATAGAAATTAATTCCTTTGAACTATAATAAAACATAAAATCATATTGTTCAAGAGGATGCTGATTGGCTAAGAGCCATGAACACGAAGCGGGTGCACGTCAGATGGGTGACATCAGATGTGACTCATGCTTTGGTGGCTAAAGGCCATTTCCAACCCAAAACCCCAAATTGGGTAAAAAAAAAACCACGGTCCATTTCAGCAACAAATACTATTTCAACTCCAACCTACAACTCCAAATAAAATATTTTTTAGCATATTCTATTTTTATTTCTTTTAATTTATTTATCAACATGTATATTAATTTGCTATTAATCTTTTAAATAATAATTATTAAGATTGCACAATTAATAATTATAATATATTCAATAATATTATGTTTATAATATTATTTACGTCATTAATAATATTTAAAAATTATTAATTTTATAATTAAATTTAATAAATATACAAGTACTTGAAAATCACCATAAAAAATCATTACAATCAATACAAAATGTAACGAAAATCATATCACTTCATATATAAAAACACATTCATCATTATAAAACAATTGAAAACATCTACTTTAAAATCTTTAAAAACTACTTAGAAAAATAAATCAACAAAAACAACAATAACAAAAATACTCATAATATTTTACCCTAATTCTCATAATAAAAAGTACATAATATTTTACCTAATTCTCAAAATTACTAAATTGTTCTCATAAATGTTCAATTAAGGCATTCCGAAGTGTAAGATGAGTCTTTTTACCCTTGATTTGTCTATGTCGAGCAAAAAATTCTTAAAATCGAGTGTTATCATTTGCTACCTCAACAATAGCGGTGATACTTCAACTAAACGACATATTGGGATGAAGTAAACATATTGGGATGAAGTAAGCAAAAGGAAAAATGAAAAAAGAAGATAATGTGTCAAAAATAATTCATCAGAACGAAAAACTTGTTAAGCAATTGAAGGCTGATAACGAAATTCATAAACTAAGGGAAGAAAATAAAATACAATTCAAAGATTTGAATTCTATAGGTGATCCGATCATGCAAGAATTTATTCGTGGTGAAAAATTTTAAATTATGCAAAACGAAGTCAAGGTGAGGGATTCAATCATTTTCACATCAAGTAGAAGGATCTCAATTCAATAGATCTCAATATGAAATGCATGAATCTCAAAATGAAGGGCAATGATCTCAACATCCTTCAAATATTTTCGATCAATTTAATTTTGGTCCACAAACAAGTCATCTCCCGGAATATTAGTCATTGTTTGGTTTAGTATTATTAATGTTAGTGTTTTTCTTTTAAGTTTTTGTCTGTCATATATTTTTATTTTTAAGTTATTTGTCAGTGTTTTTTAAGTTATATGTCCTTTTTATTATTTAAATTATATCTCAGTGTTTTTCAAGTTGTATGTTATTTCATTTGTGGTGCTTTTTTTTTTTATATGTATGTATTTTTCAGTTTATAATGTTCTAATAAATTTTATATGTATACATTTTTTTAGTTTAAATGTGAAATTATATTTTATAAATAATTTAGTATAATAATTATTTATTCATTTATATGTATATAATCTATACAAATAATTGACAAAAGGTTAATTAATTATAAATTCAATTATAAATTATTGAATTTATAATGTTCAATAATTTAAAATAAGTAATATTATTAATATTTATTTATTTATTATTTATATTATCTAAAAATTGGATATTTATTAGTTTAAAATACATTTAAATTAATAATATCATATTATTAATAATTTTGAGCATTTAATAATTCATTAAAAATCAAAATATGCCATGGGTCCCACCATTATCAAATTTGGGGTTGATGAATAGTGTTAGCACTATTCGTTACCCCAAATTAAGTGTAGGTTTAGGGTATGGGTCTGTGACGCCCCGACCCGAATCTCTATACAAAATCCTAAAGTCGGGTTGCCAAAACAACCAAATGACAAACAATAAGAGCACGTAGTGTAACCACTCGTGCTTACAATTAAATACAACAAATAAAATAAAACTTGATATGATTTAAACAAGTCTTCGGCGACACTACAGCAGGAACCCAACAACTACAACCACAAGTCTAGGACTTGGGAAACAACAAACAACAACAACCTTTACGGCCACAATATGCCATAGAAACGAACATAAACCACGAGCTACATCATGCTCGGGAAAGAAACTAAATTAATCACAAGTTAATATACACAAGCATGACATACATATGTCGGCTACCAAAAGAATATAAAGTTTACAACACGAACAAATACTATCCAAGTAAAGTTTATATAACTTTACACAATCGTTCTTCCTTGCCAAAAAAAAATAATTAACTAAGGACGAGCTTCATGAGCTACCAAACAAAAGACAACCTGCGGGCTAACGTGAACACTATCCGATCTCACTGCGAACTCCTTGGCTGGCTCGGATCTAAGAAAAAATATATAAACAACAAACGGGGTGAGTCGAAACACAATAAGTTTATTTTTAAGTTATTTGTCAGTGTTTTTTAAGTTATATGTCCTTTTTATTATTTAAATTATATCTCAGTGTTTTTCAAGTTGTATGTCATTTCATTTGTGGTGTTTTTTTTTTATATGTATGTATTTTTCAGTTTATAATGTTCACTATATCAATATTATGCAGTAAATTCTTAAGCATACATAGGGGGTTTAGTAACTTACCTTAAATGTATAATCAAACCAAGGAAAACAAGATCAAAGCCTTGCAAAGTAGTCTACTAGTCTTCCTCTACACATGCAAGGTCTTGGGTTGAGAATCAAATGGCTGAATTGAGAGAACTTGCACCACACACACTAATCTCACCTCCCAGCACACACAATAACTCTCTCCAATATTCTAGGTTGATTTGGGAGAAATGAGAGCATAAACTTTACTCCCTATGGTGTTTTAGAGGTGGGAGGAGGTGTTGGTTGGGGTCAAAGGTCGTGGGTAATAATAGGATGAAGTATTTTTAAGTTGCAAGTGAAACAACAATTTTCGAAAAAACAGAGACAACTTACTGCTCACAAGGCAATCGCTCTGGTCCATGCCAAATCCATCGCTTTGTGGCCAGATTATCCATCTTGATTTCTTGCTACAAGGCGATCGCCCAGGCACATGCTGGAGGGATTGCTTTGCCACCAGAATCTCTAATTCTTGGTAAAAAAAGCTCCAATTTGACTCCAAAATGATACTAAATGATTTCCAAGTGATTTCAACATAAATCCAACCTCCAACCAAGTTTAACACACACTTGAAATTCATTCAAAACACATGTAACAAGGCTTAGAATGAAATGCATTCCAATTACGAATGATGAACAAGAATTAAATCACAACCGAAGCATTTTAATCTCATGAAATTAATGCATGAATCAATCAACATGTTGTTTAATCAAGTCTAACTAATAATCTCAACGTGATAACGATACGACATGATACATAATTCAAACATGGGAGGAACCAGGGTATTACAGGGTTGGAGAAGGAAAAAATCCCAAATTGAAGATTTGGGTATCGGGTTGGAGTTGCCTTAAAGAGTTGGATATATAATGCAAATGCAATTACTTAGCTACCAAAATACATTATTGGCGGCATCATTTTCATGCATGTTTTTTATTTTTTTAAATTTCTATTTATAAATGTTCTACTGTGTGATAGCGGAAGCAAATAAACAATCAATTGAGCAATATTAATTATCAGTCAATTGAGAATTAAAAGAGAAGAGAGAATTTGGGGTTTAAAGGTTGTTGTATATTCTTATTTCAACTTTAAACACATTTTAGGGTTACAGCCTATATATAGGATACAAGATATAGCCCTAAATATACACAAATATTAAAACACAAACTGTAGAAGTCGGCGCGACCGCTACCGTCGTGGCGCGATCGCACCAAGAAAATAATACACCCTCTGAGTTGCCCAACGCGCGCTACGCGACTCCGTAAACTCCAGGGCCTTCATCGCATTCTGCTTGTCCGCGCCTCGCTGTTGCGCCAGCCCGCGCGCTAGCGTTTGGCCTTTCTGCACGACCATGCCTCCAATAGAACCTGCCTTGCATGATACCCACAGTTCATTGCCTAGAATCAAGTCATCCATTCTAACATGTTCTAAGCAAAGTTCGTCACATTTTTCTTTATTTAAACAAATTATCACGATTAAGACTACATGTAATATCTCAATTTTACATCGAATAGATTTAAAAATTGTGTATGCCATATAAGTAGCCAGTGCATGAGTCAAGGGTAGCCGGCGGGGCTTATCGGTGTGAAACCCCATACCTTTTTACCTTGAGTTGTTAAATGTGTTAATACTTTAATTGGGTATTAGAATTATCCTAAATTATTTAGGTACTTATCAGGATTAATTTGGATAAGCATCACAAGAGGATAAGAACAAAGAAAATGGATAAGGATAAGATTTAATGATTGGATAAGATCAAAGATTGGATAAGATTGAAAAATGGATAAGTAAGAAAGTGGATAAGTATGAAATGGATAAATACGAAAGTGGATAAGAACGAATATGGATAGAAACGAAATTGGATAAGAACAAAAGTGGATAAACTTGATGACTCATGTTTCCTTGTTACGCCACTTGTCGTCATCTGGTCAATTGGATGCTGACTTATTGTTTTGAGCTGCTGCGTGTCGTTGCCTAGCTTGTTTGGGTTGCTAACTCACCTGGGGGCATTCTTAAGGGTTAAGATTTGTGGGAGCCTGTAAATAGGTGATTTCAAATGGTTTTCAAGTATGATGATAACCAAAACACATATACTTTGTCCCTCTATCCGGATATAAATTGTACCAATTATATTTTGCTCGATATCAATTTGGATCGCGATGCTTTGATGTTTTGGCAAACCGACTCCGTAGGGCCGATATGTTTGAGATGTAGATCAATTTTATCGGGAGACTGGATGTTGAACCGGTGATTTTTAGTATTGGGTTTTATTTCAATATGAGGTAAGAGAGACTACACAGTACTGATTTCGTGTCTGTTTGATCACGTGATCGTCTCTCAAACAATACTTGATTTTCAAAGATGAGTTGTTATTATCATTCCATCTTGTTTATCAAAATGGATTTCAAAAGAGATGTGTTTACATTGATTTATCAATATTTACCATGATTTGGTTAAAAGCATGATTATGTGGAATAGTTTAGTGATACTAGTCGGTGTATCGGTATCAGTGATCCCCGTTACTGTTATTTGGTTGGTTGTCCCAGAGGACTGGGAGCCAACGTATGAGATGTATATGAGTTCCATGTTCCGCCACTGAACCCGAGCCCGATAGTTTACTAGACTGTGATATATAATTAAGCAGTTTCACTACTGGAAAAGTGTGTATTAGCGACGGAAATTTTCATCGCTAAATAAAGGTTTCCGTCGCTAAATTCATATTAGCGACGGAGATCTGTCGAAAAAAAATCCTCAAAAATTTTAGACGAAGGCTATTCCGTCAAAACTTAGTGATGATGATATTTACGTCGCTAAAATAGCAATGAAATTTAACAACGGTTACGTTTCGTCGCTAACTACCGTTCGTCGCTAATTAGTGACGGAACATTTCGTGTCTAAATTCCGTCTCTAATCAGAGACAAAATTTTGCCACAGAATATTCCATCTCTAATTAACGACAGAAATAGAGTACATAAATTAGCGATGAAAATTTTAGTGATGGAGTCTTCCGTTGCTAAAAATAAAAATTAAATAAAATTTAAAAAATGTAATTTTTTTTTGTACCTGATTTCAACAGATAATATTAATAAATACTCTACAAAAATTAAAACATACCACAAATTAATTACAAAATTACAATAATTTAATTACAAATTATTTACATAAATTAAAATTGTTCAAACTAATTGTCATGAAATAAATTTTGGGGTCGGATATGATCAGGAGATGGTTGACTAGACAGACGGGATGACTCTGAAAAAATCGTTCCATGGGGGCCTGTATCTGCGCCACGGTCTGTTGGGTTCAGCGAGTTCGGTCTCCAACCTTGCCATGTGCGCCTGGTCAATGTTTAGCTGGGCCGAACTTCGTGCTGTCGATCCAGAAACACGTGAAGCCATGGTTGGCACGTACGAGGATCCCCCATGGGCGCCCATCCTGTAGACCCGATTGCCCCTCTTCCCACATCCTTTAGGAGGTGATCTCCTCCCATAATGCTTGATTTCACTCATTCCTGTTAGGCTCGTTCCTCATACGTCTTTAATATTTCTGTCATTAAAAAAAAAGACAAATATTAAAATACCTTCATATCAATTTAATTGTAAATAATTTTAATATTTACATACGCAGTCTCTGCCCGAGGATTGACCCATTGACCGGATCCATCCTACCTGATGTGCGTACTCATAAACACATCAGGAAATTACACATGATCACCATGTGTAGTTACCTACAATCAGTATGTATTACTGTTAGTTTTTTTTATATTTCTAAGAAATAAGAAATGAAATAGAAGTAGAGATTTTAAGTGTTTACACTTAAGCCCCTCCCCCCATAGTTTTTTATACTTTGAATTAAAATACTACCATGGATTTCATAGCATCAACATGGCTTCCCAACTACTTTTAACATATATAGAACAATAAACTGAATAAACATTGAAAATATACACTAACACCCCCTATAGATTATAAGTGTATACACTTAAGCCCCCCATTATCTTACTTAAGCCAAATCTAATATATTAAACTTTGAATTAAAGTACTACCATAGATTAATGTAGTTTAAACATGGCTACCTAATTACTTTTAACATATATAAAACAATAAACTAAATAAATATTAAAAATATACACCAACACCCCCTATAGATTATAAGTGTTTACACTTAACTCCCCAGTTATCTTACTTAACCAAAATCTAATATATTAAACTTTGAATTAAAGTACGACCATGGATTAATGTAATTTGAACATGGCTACCCAACTACTTTAATTTTAACATATATAGAATAATAAACTGAATAAATATTGAAAATATACACTAACACCTCGTATAGATTATAAGTGTTTACACTTAACCCCATTATCTTACTTAACCCAAATCTAATATATTAAGCTTTGAATTAAAGTACTACCATAGATTTTATAGCATCAACATGGCTTCCCAACTACTTTTAACATATATTGGATAATAAATTGAATAAACAATCATTTTAAACTACTACCATGGATTTCATAGCATAAACATGGCTTATCAACTACTTTTAACATATATTGGACAATAAATTGAATTCTACTGTGATTGTGCTCATTTCTGGCTTTTATGTTTTTTAAAAAATTATCCAGACCCTTTTGCAAAGAAGATTCACGTGATCGTCGTGTAAGTAATGATTCTCTATAAGTCATCCTCTAATTCCCTTTTCTTTTCAATTTCTTTCTTTCACTCTGCAACCCAGCCTTTTCTTTTCGATTTTTTTCCAGTTTGTCGAGACTGCAATAATATGAGTATATTTGAAGTCTTAAGTCCCCATGATATACTTTGCTAGTACTATTATTGTGTTGATTAAAGCAATTAGCAATTCTAAAAGTCCTCCCAAATTTCAGTTTTGACTGAAAATTTATTTGGATTTGTATTATTTGTGTTCGATTTGTGTTCGATTTATGTATTATTTGTGGTGTGACATTTATTATAATTAGCGACGAAAGTTCCATCGCTAATTTCAAACGGAAATTAGAAATGGAATTACTGTCGCCAATTAGCGACGGAGAAAATAATCAGCGATGGAAGCTCCGTTTCTAATGTTCCCGCGAATTTCCCCCAGTTTTTAGTGAAAGAAAAAATGAATATTCCTCGAATATTCTTTAATGTAGCGAAAATATTTCCTTGTCTAATTTAAAATATCGCCACTTTAGCTACGATTTTCGTCGTTGATTTTGAATTTTTGTCTCTAATTAGAGACGAAAAATTCCGTCACTAATATTTTCGTCGCTAATAGGCGTGTTTCTAGTAGTGTTTGTTTTGATGCTTTGAGCGTGAATACCATGATTTGATCTTTATACGTTGTTTTCTACAAGCATGATATCGTTTTAAAAATAGGTTTTGCCATTGAGCATGAGTAATTGTCCACAGTTTAACCTCATGGACAAAGTGGTATTTGAATCGTATGTTTCCTTCTACTCTGTGGTATTGTGTATCCCCTCCCTTACTGGGCTCACAAGCTCACCCCCCACCAATTATTTGAGTTTTGCAGGTTTGATTGGATCAGAGTGCGCAGCGGAAGTGTGGCTTGCTGTGAGGTGGGGTTGAGAGTAAGCCTAGTAATTGGTTTGATAGAAGTGATATGATGTAATCTATAGGTTTCATTCTTGTTGTAACTGAGTTGGCTTGATATACGAGATGGATATTCTTGAGAAGTCTGAGTATTTTTTTTTTCGCTATTAATTAAGAGTTGATTTGGTTGTATTGAGAAGCATGTGATGACACTATCACGCCCCGACCCGAAATCCTATAAGGACTCCCGAGTCGATGCGTAGTCTGGATCATGTAACAATAATTAGCAGTGAAAGTTCTACTAAAAATCGGAGCTTATCTTTTTAATCAAGACAAAATCTCATAAATTACTGTCTCGAGTCATTGATCTCGAAAATATCTTATAACAACTTGATCAGAGTTATACAGCTGGGTGTAATGACACGATAACTTATGGTGACTACTAATCATACATATATAGCTGTGCTATGTAACTTTAACAATCGTATCAATCTGATCACTACCGTTACATAGCTCTTTAGAGCTATTGTCCTGAACAGCATCTCAACAAATCCCTTCTAGTATATCACACATTGTCTGCTCTATCTGCTTACCAACCTCAGAAAAATAAACAAACACAGAGTGAGTCGAGACTCAGCAAGTTACTAAATGCAATTGCATGGCATGTGATCATACAACATGTTAAAAATAGTATATCACAACAGTAGATAATTCCATATGCTAGGCTCAGCAGCCGCCAACCGACCCATACCAGTTGGAGATCGCGACCACCTCATACGTATGAAAGCACATTATAATACCATGCAATACCAGAGGCTCAGCAGCTGCCAACAGTCTAATACCAATTGGAGACCGCCACCAACCGGCTTGCACGACTAACATATAACAGGTAACTTACAGTACTTTTAACAGTGTTGAGATATGCGCTTAACATCCCTTTCACATTTCACATTACTCTTCTTGTTTGTACATGTGCTGCTATTGCAGTGTAAGTTCTCAAGTGAATCATTTTATTTATTTCATGGGCACCTCCACCTTTACGGATAGCCCTTTCTGCATGACTGGTACCATGAGTGGCTTCACCTCAATGGGCAGCCCTTTTCGTATGCATAACTGGTTTAGATTTCATGGGCAGCTCTTTCCGCATGACTGCTACCATGGGTGACATCACCACAAGGGGCAACCCTTTCCCATAACTCTAATTGTCGTTGGTTATAGACGACAATCAGGGTCGTAGCATATCAATGTCACCCTATTGGCTATGGTAGTGAGCTACTCTTTGTTTAGAAATGAACTACTTACCAAGAACGTCGCGTTAACGAAGTTGGTTTGCTGAAATGCTGAGCAATCGAATCCTAATGAGTCGCGGGCACTAAACCAAATATTTAATATTGAGAAGAAGAGAGGAGAAAGTTTTTGTGTATTCCGTATGTTGTGTGTTTTTCTTTCCTTCAAAATGGCTGAGAATCAGCCATTTTTATAATGCTCTAATTCAGCCATGAGTCACCATAGCAGCTGCCACATGTCGAGCCCATAACGATAACTCATCAAATCAACATCACGAGGTGTTGCAAAACTGGAAGCAGGCTGGTTGGATCGCGCCAATGGAGTGGCGCGGCCATGCCCGACATATGATTTTGGTCTTCTCCTTTGCAAACAGTGCAGTCGCTCTCCCTTCTCTGCGCAAGCCAGCTATTTTCCCACGTATTGAGTTTTTATTCCAACCAAATTTATCCTAGGGTGTTCCAAAACATCTTTGGGGTATTTTATAAACCTAAACCAAAGTACTAAAAATGTAAACCATGCTAAGTACCAATTCTTAAGGGTTTTTAAATTTTAAAGTGTCTCAATTCTTTTCCCGGATTAATTCTAACTAAAATACTTTGGTACGGGGTCTTACATCCTCCCCACCTTAATAGAATTCATCCTTAAATTCTTTCCTACCTTATCATATACCATCCCTATGAATTCCCAATCGTAGAATGCATAGGGTTTAACTGTCTTATCCCAAGTAAGTAGATTTTCTTTACTTACTAGTATCATACTTGTGCAATATACTCATGCACATAATCACAAACTTATTCAATAACTTTTATACAAGGAAAAAGCTTATCATACAAGTTAGGTACATTTCCCAAACAGAGTCAAGACCAACTCATATTATATATCACTTCAAATGTCGACGAGTCCGACATATAATCCTAAGAACAATATTTTCACCTATCGATTCTAACCTTAATTCCCTTAAGGTCGTCTAACAAGCCATGCATATTATCATTTCATAATCACACAAATCTCAATCAAGACTAAAAATTTAGTTTTCTGTTCAATTCCATTTGGTCATAGGATAAGTCAATTACTATCTTATATACCAATCAACTTAGGTTATTGACGAATATCTCTTGGCAACCAACTTAGGGGCCCATCTGAAGTAGTTTCTAAAAGCTTCTGTCATAAGGGCGTAAGGTAAATAACATTTAGCAAATATGCCCTTGGAACTAGTCTCATGCACAATTTATCATATAAACAAGCAAATGTAATGTATGAATGCAAAATATCTCAAGTAATACCCATATATACTCTTATATTCACATATAAAGAAATACCTTCTTCTCTCATATTTTGCCTGCGTCCCTATAACTGTGTACACTGCTATCTACCACTTGAGGGTCCTTTCTTCTTATGATCATCCATATCATTTTCAATCTTATAGGCACGATTCACTGCTAGTTGGTAGTTGATAAGTTCTAACTAAAGGAATTGTCTCATTTACTCTGTCTTAAATCCCTTTACAAACCTACAATCTTTCTTCTCCTTACTTGGTACTAATTGAGTACAATATTATGCCAACCCGATAATTTTTGTCAAGTATTAAGCAATTGTCGTATCTCTTTGTTCTAAATTTAAGAATTTTATTTCTTTCCAGTCTTGAACTATCGTTGGGATAAGTTGTCTTTTAAAATTTTTCAAGAAATTTTTCCTAGTATGCGGTACACACCCTTGTTCCCAACTTTCGTAAATCACTTGTCACCCATGTCGGCGGCTTTTTCTAGTTCCAATACGGTAACCTTACTCTATCTCTATCATTGTGTCTTATTGTTGGGCTCACAAGCTCACCCCCACCAGTTATTTGAGTTTTGCAGGTTTAATTTGATCAGAGTACGCAGCGTAAGCATGGCTTGCTGCGAGGTGGGGTTGAGAGCGAGCCTAGTAATTGATAGCAATGATGATGTAATCTATGGGTTTCATTCCTGTTGTAACCGAGATGATTTTTATAAGATGATAATTTTTGAGATCTATGAGTTGTTAATTCTTTCTGCTGCAAGTTTAAGTTTGAATCTAATTGTGATTAAGGATTTGAAAACAGGTGGTGACTTCGGGTCGTCATAGTTTGTATCAAAGCATGGCCCGGCCGAAGTGTGCTAAGGCACATCGCCCGGGACGAATTTAGGTATGGTTGAGATAAGTGAGATTTATATTGAGGATTCAGATCTTCTATTCTTTCTGAGATAAATAGCTAAGTGAATTCGGGGACAAGTTCTTTATAAGGAGAAGAAGGTGTGAGACCCCTTACCTTTTTGCCTTGAGTTGTTAAGTATGTTAATACTTTAATTGGGTATTAGAATTATCCTAGATTATTTTGGTACTTTTCAAGATTAATTTGGATAAGCATCACAAGAGGATAAGAACGAAGGAAATGGATAATGATAAGATTTAATGATTGGATAAGATCAAAGATTTGATAAGATTGAAAAATGAATAAGTATGAAAGTGGATAAGTATGGAAGTACATAAGTATAAAAGTGGATAAGTATGAAAGTGGATAAGAACAAATATGGATAATAACGAAATTGGATAAGAACAAAAGTGGATAAGCTTGATGACTCATGTTTCCTTGTTGCGCCACTTGTCATCATCCGGTCAGTTTGATGCTGACTCATTGTTTTGAGCTGCTACGTGTCGTTGCCTGGGTTGTTTGGGTTGCTGACTCACCCGAAGGCATTCTCAAGGGTTAAGATTCGCGGGAGCCTATAAATAGGTGATTTCAGATGGTTTTCAAGTATGATGATAACCAAAACACATATACTTTGTGCCTCCATCCGTATATAAATTGTACCAATTATATAGTGCCCGATGTCGATTTGGTTCGCGATGCTTTGATGTTTTGGCAAATTGACTCCGTAGGGCCGACATGCTTGGGGTGTAGATCGATTTTATCGGGAGACTGATGTTGGACCGGTGATTTTTAGTATTGGGTTTTATCTTGATTTGAGGTAAGAGAGACTACGCAGTAGTGATTCCGTGTCAGTTTGATCACGTGATTGTCCCTCAAAAAATACTCGATTTTTAAAGATGAGTTGTAATTATCGTTCCATCTTGTTTATCAAAATGGATTTCAAAAGAGATGTGTTTACATTGATTTTTCATTATTTACCATGATTTGGTTAAAAAGATGATTACATGGAATAGTTTAGTGATACTAGTAGGTGTGTCGGTATCAGTGAGCCCCATTACTGTTATGTGGTTGGTTGTCCTAGAGGATTGGGAGCCGACGTATGAGATGTATATGAGTTCCATGTTCTGCTACTGAACCCGAGCCTGATAGTATACTGATGTGCAAATAAATGCAACTATGACAAGAGTATCCTACGAGATCAAGTAATAAAGTGTAACTAAGTACGAGTTATCGATCCACAGGGAATGTATGTAATTTTAACTCCAACTAAGTACCAAAATTGGGCTAACTAATTATATTTAAGAAAAAATAAATTGAGAATAAAAACTAAAAACTGAAAATAAAATAAAGCAATTAATATTTACATGGACGCAAAAGTGGTTTCGCAGCAACAAATCAAGAATTAAAGATAAGATTATAGGATTGCAATATATCTAGTCTAGCTCGTGATTAATTTAATCCTCTCTCTACTTTTCTTTAACTCAAGTCTTGGTAGTCGGGCGCACGTTGATAGTATTCACTACGGTCTCTCACATCTTATAGCAAGTTTAGCTACCAATTCCCACTATGGGCTCTCGCATCTTATAGGAAGGAAAAAATAGCCGTATTATCGATCAAGCACCCCATGACTATCTAAGAACGCTCGTTACCTCTCGGTCTGGCGTCACAAAGACAATTATTGTAATTTTTTAAATTGTAAGACGGGCTCTCATCTTACCCTATAATTTTAGAAATCATCTAATGGTTCGCGACTCTATTAAAAGCATTAAGAGCAGAAAATAATAACAAAGATAATGGATAATAATGGGTAGAGAGATAATCTCTCTATTTTTCTACAAGTCATGACGGTAGCCGAAGGCTATCGGTGTGTGTCACAAAACATCAACTACTAATTCGATCGGTCCAAAAAGTAAGGTATCTCTCGCGGATCCAAACATTTCTCAAATCAATTAATTAGTGGAAAATCAATTAAAACCATTAAGCCTACAAAATAGTAACCTAGCATGCTTGTATACTAAATAGAGAGAGATTTAAATTAAATCACTATAACGACCTAAAAAATAATTGTTTTCCATAAATCAATTAAGCACATAGTCAATTCCACATTTTACAAACCCATTCAACCCTAGAAAATACAATAAATATCTTAAAATAGGGATTAGAAGAATTAAACGGAGCATCGAGTAAATCTCGTGGTTAAAATCACTTGCAAAGCTTCCTTGGCACTTGATTTGTTGCTCCAAACCTTAAAAGATGATCAAGCTTTGGAGGAATGGAGAGAATTTGGGAGAGAAGAGCTGCTACCCCCAGAAGGGGGCTTACAGCCCGTTGGGACTGTCTGGAAATTAGGGAGGCATGGAGATATTAGGAAAAGTTTAGAGTTTCCAACAAGCCAGGGCAGAATGTGAATTAAATTGAAGATTGAGGGTTACAAGGGGAGAAGAAAAGCTGATGAACCGGTTGGGCAATGGGCTGGAAGGATGGCAACCTGGCTGGAGGACCGCTAGCTACCCAGGGAGGAAATCGGTCAGATGGAGAGAGGGGAGTAGGCTGGAAATGGCTGCAATAGGACGGATCGGGCTGGAGGACCCAAGGGAGGATCTCGCGGGTTGCTGGCTGGGCGGAGCGGGCACGACATGTGGTGGCTCCAGAGGCTGCCACCGCATGAAGGATGACTTAGCCTATTTGCTTCGGTGCCCTTCTTCTTGTGAATTTGTCTCCCGAAGTCCTTCTCCCTCCAGGCTTCTCAATTTAGTCCTCCGTTAGTCCATTTTGCCTTGGAATGCTTGATGAACTTTGACGGAATAATTTGTAATTCAACTTTAAGGCCCGAAATTACCTCAAACTTTGTGCTAAAATTCATGAATGCTCGTTAATTCCTTGGAAACCTACATTGAAGCACAAATACACAAATAATAATATTTTCAAGCATAATTAACCCTAAAATAACACAAAATAAAAGGAAATTAAAGAAAAAAATTGTAAAAATCTTGAACTCATCACACCCCCAAACTTAAGCTTTGGTCGTCCCAAGCAAAAAAATAAAACAATTAAAATGAGCTCAAGGACTTAGAGTTGGAACACGGTGCTCGCTTTAGATCACATGCACATTACCATGATGGAAATCAAACTCAAGATTATAGACATGCATAATTAAGGTATGACGTGATTTTAATGCTGGCTTACTTTTTTTCTCAAACAATTACCTATGTTACAAAACATATGCCCATCAATAAATAGCCTTGCTCTAGCTAGGATTGAACGGTCAATGAGATTATCACGAATGAGGAATTAAATTGAAAGAGTTTTATGTTTCACAAGGCTAGGACTCATATGGCATGACAAAATCAATAGGACTTAATAAAGCTTGTAATGTTAGGCCAAGGCTTGGGTTGCAAATGAAGGATAGGATAACAAGTCAAGAGAGCGAAGAATTTAAAGTCTTCGCACAATGTCTTGCTTCATGAAAGAACCACTCTTCAAGGTACCACAAACTCACTTCACCAACCCCTTAAACTTTAAACTTTGCGTTAAAGAAAGTGTCCTTTACCGCAACAATTAAGCACCACCCTTATATCTCCTTGAGAAATTAAAGAACAATGGCATATTTTTTTCTTTTTGTATTGCCTCCCTTGACTTTTCTTTTCTTTTGATTTTCTTCTTTTTATTTTCTTTTGCTTGACAAGGGGGCTCTTTTACCACCATTCAACACTTTTCAAACACCAATATCATCAACAATAAAACACAATACATCCATGAAGCACACACTACCCAACAAGAATGCGTAAATGATAAATCTTTCCAAATCATGCTCTCTTGAAGGGTGAGGACAAAGTGTATAGGCTCATGAGATAGGATGATGCAGGTACATGAAAATGAAATCGAATGGGGGTCATTGTGGGCTTTAGGCACACGTCATTCTATAAATAAGCTCAAAAGGGACACTAGGGATTAATGTATAATGGGTAGGTCGATATGGCTCAAACAATTCAAAGATGACCTATATCATGCTCTTGTCATGTAAACAAGCCCAAACCAAGCTACTTTAATTATCAATTTTCAAGATCATCAAACGGCATCAAGACTCAAGAATATGATACTCATCCGACATGTGCTATCAAAGCTAGAGCTTAGCATAACAATTCAACTCGAAATCCAAACATGGGCATTATTGATCATGAATGAGGTGAAGATGGCATAAAAAGCACACACATATCATCAACTATGCATATAATAAACTCAAGAGTGAATCCAAGAAAATAATGCACATAAAACTCTCACAAGCGCCCAAAATTCAAGGCATTAAAAAATGGAAAATTTTAAGCTCTCAAAACTTTCAGAATTTTCATAGTCAACCAATTCAAACCCAACCCCCAAACTTAAAGTAAACGGAGAAGGGAAGGAAATAAAACTCCCTCAAGTTGATTCCTAAAAAAGTCCGGACCCGAGAGTAAGCCTACTCCAAAGATTTCCTCAAGCAACCCCGACTGTAAAATTGCTCCACCCCTGTATCAAATCAAGCTCAAAAGAAAAATGAATGAGAGCAATTATGGAATTAAATACAAAATAAAAAGAAAATATTTTTGTGTGGGGATACTATATACACTTCCCTATAAACCCACAAACTCGGGAAGGCTTCGAAAAGCGACACATGCATATAAATACAAAAGCAATTAAACTAATGAAAAAATGTTCAAATTACAATTAGCTTTGCTTGGTATCAATATTAGCATATAGGATTGAAAATTAAATCATTCCCCGGTAATGGCGCAAAAAATTAGATGTGTAAATAATTGCAACTAGGGCAAGAGTACCCTGCCGTATCAAGTAATAAAGTGTACCTAAGTACGAGTTATCGATCCACAGGGAATGTACGTAATTTTCACTCCAACTATGTACCGAAATTGGGCTAACTAATTATATTTGAGCAAAAATAAATTGAGAATAAAAACTAAAAACTAAAAAAAAAAACAATTAATATTTACATGGACGCAAAAGTGGTTTCGCAGCAACAAATCAAGAATTAAAAATAAGATTATAGGATTGCAATATTTCTAGTCTAGCTCGTGATTAATTTAATCCTCTCTCTACTTTTCTTTAACTCAAGTCTTGGTAGTCGGGCGCACGTTGATTTTGTTCACTATGGGCTCTCGTATCTTATAGCAAGTCTAGCTACCAATCCCCACTACGGGCTCTCGCATCTTATAGCAAGGAAAGAATAGCCGCATTACTGATCAAGCACCCCATAACTATTTATGAACGCTCGTTACCTCTCAGTCTGGCGTCACAAAGACAATTATTGCGATTTTTGGAATTATAGGATAAACTCTTGCATCTTACCCTATAATTCAATAACTCATCTAATGGTTTGCGACTCCATTGAAAGCATTAAGAGCAGACAATAATAACCAAGATAATGAGTAATAATGGGTAAAGAGATAATCTCTCTATTTTTCTACAAATCATGCCGATAGCCGAAAGGCTATCGGTGTGTGTCACAAAACACCAAATACTAATTTGATCGGTCCAAAAAGTAAGGTAGCTCTCGCGGATCCAAATATTTCTCAAATCAATTAATAAATAAGAAATCAATTAAAAGCATTAAGCCCACAAAATAGTAACCTAACATGCTTGTATACTAAATAGAGATAGAGATTAAATTAAATCACTACAATGACCTAGAAAAATAATTGCTTTCCATAAATCAATTAAGAACATAGCCAATTCCACATTTTACAAGCTCATTCAACCCTAGAAAATACAATAAATATCATAAAATAAGGATTGGAATAATTAAATCGAGCATTGTGTAAATCCCGTGGTTGAAATCACTTGCAAAGCTTCCTTTGCACTTGATTTGTTGCTTCAAACCTTCAAAGATGATCAAGCTTTGGAGGAATGGAGAGAATTTGGGAGAGAAGAGTTGACGCCCTCAAAAGGGAGCTCACAGACCGTTGGGGACTGTCTAGAAATTGGGGAGGCATGGAGATATATGGAAAAGTTTAGAGTCTCCAACAAGCCAGGGTAGAATGTGAATTAAATTAAAGATTGAGTGCTAAAAGAGGAGAAGAAAAGCTGATGAACCGACTGGGCAATGGGCTGGAAGGAGGGCAACCCAGCTGGAGGATCGCGGGCTACCTAGGGAGGAAATGGGTCAGATGGAGAGAGGGGAGCGGGCTGGAAATGGGTGAAATGGGACGGATCGGGCTGGAGGACCAATGGGAGGATCTCGCGGGTTGTTAGCTGGGCGGAGGGCGCGACACGTGGTAGCTCCAGAGGCTGCCATCGCATTAATGAGGACTTAGCCTATTTGCTCTTGTGCCCTTCTTCTTGTGAATTTGTCTCCCGAAGTCCTTCCCCCTCCAGGCTTCTCAGTTTAGTCCTCCGTTAGCCTCCATTAGTATATTTTGCCTTGGAATGCTTGACGAAATTTGAGGGAATGGTTTGTAGTTCAACTTTAAAGCCCGAAATTGCCTCACACTTTATGTTAAAATCCATGAATGCTCGTTAATTCCTTGGAAACCTACATTGAAGCACAAATACACAAATAATAATATTTTCAAGCATAATTAACTCTAAAATAGCATAAAATAAAAGGAAATTAAAGGGAAAATTCGTGAAAATCTTGAGCTTATCATATACTAGACTGTGATATATAATTGAGCAATTTGTTTTGATGCTTCGAACATGAATACCATAATTCGATCTTTATACATTGTTTGCTACAAGCATAATATCGTTTTGAAAATATGTTTTGCTGTTGAGCATGAGTTATTGTCCATAGTTTAACTTCATGCACAAAGTGGTATTTGAATCGTATGTTTCCTTCTGCTCTGTGGTATTACATATCCCCTCCCTTGCTGGGCTCACAAGCTCATCCCCCACCAGTTATTTGAGTTTTGCAGGTTTGATTTGATTAGAGTACGCAGCGCGTGGCTTGCTGCGAGGTGGGGTTGTGAGCGAGCCTAGTAATTGGTTTGATAAAAGTGATGATGTAATCTATTGGTTTCATTCCTGTTGTAACCGAGATGATTTTTATAAGATGACGATTTTTGAGATCTATGAGTTGTTTATTCTTTCCGGTGCAAGTTTAAGTTTAACTCTAATTATGATTAAGGATTTGAAAGTAGGTGGTGACTTCGAGTCGCTACAATCGGGCTCAGGGTGTTACAAATGAATCATAGCGGACAGGGGCGGATGCAGCCGTTAGGGTGGGGGGCAAGTGACCCCACTGAAATTATTATTATTTTTTAAATTGTAAAACTACGCCGTTTCACATTGTGACCCTACTGAATTTTACGTTATGACCCCGCTGGAAGTGGAAAGGAGAGATTGAGAAGCAAAAAAAAAAAAAGAGAACTTACGGCAGGCAGCAACAGCAAAGAGCGAAGGTGACGCCAAAGGATTGAAGGAGCTGGATTGCTGGAGACGACTTACGGTGGCCGGTGGATCAATCTGTTGGATCTTTTTCGGTCTTCCCTCTCCGACGAGCCAACAACGAAGGGGGGAGGATTGAAGCCATGAAGGAGCTGGAGATGAGTGACAGAGTGAACTATGTCGAATCAATCTGTTGGATCTCTTCCCTCTCCGACGAGTCAACAACAAATCAATCTTCAGTTCTTCTAAAAAATCTCTCGTCGATTTCGGTAAGTAACAAGTCACTCATTCTCTTGAATCTCTTCCCTCTTTATTGTATCCAAAATTATGACTTTTTATTTGGGGTTAAAAATTATAAAGTCAAAAGTTTATTATAGGATACTGCTGTAATGAAGTTCACGGTTAGATATCTGCAAAATTTCATCTCAATCCATGATTAATAATAAGAAAAGTATAATCTGATATCAACACTCAATATTTTTAACAAAATAAATTGATAAATTAATGTTAATTTAAGGCTTTTGGTCTCTTCAATAGGGTTATATACTGTGAATTTTAGGGGAACATGAAGAGATTTTTTAAACAAAAATTGACAGAAATTGGAATTGGTTTTGGGGGGGGGGGTGCTTCTAGGAGAGATTTTGTTGATTTGGGGTTTAGGGGGTGCTTTTCTGCAATGAATATTGTCAAGAGTCAAGACGGATTTACGAGATCGAATGTGTGATCAATTTTTAAAGGACTCTATTGTATGTTATATTGAGAGAGAGTTGTTTAGGAGCATTATAAATGATGATGTAATTAAACGTTTTCATAGTATGAAAACGCGTAGAGGACAATTGTATCTTTTTAAGTTTTTATGTAATAGTTAATGTTAAAATTTTTGACCTTACTGAAAAAAAAATTCTACATCCACCACTGTTAGCGAATCCCAACTGGTAATGCGTTGAACAACATCATTATCGGGCTCGTGGAGTTACAAATGAATCATAGAGCCGATGCATGAAATGATGAAATAGACCCGACGGTAATATATTGTTGTAGGAGAGATGTCAAATTTCTTGATTTTATGTAGCTGGCTAGCCTAGCTTTGTACTAGCCTGTTACTTACATTTGTTCCTTTCTATGAAATAAAAAATGTGACAAAATGCTATACAACTAATAATGACGAGATTTGATTTTGATTTTGTTTTTGAAATGATTTGAAATACTAAACAAACAAATATTCAAGACATGCATTGTCTTTTTCCATTCATAACTTGTCAATAATTTTTGATCACAACGTTTCCAAATATCCATCAATCAGACAAATCATAACTTGGCAATAATTTTGGAGCTCATATTTCATTTGTGATTTCATTGTCAGCCAACCCATTAATTTGTCCAAAGTCAAAAGTTTTGATTGCGGTGCGTCTTTAGACTCATACAAAGTAAACTAAATTGTGTTTAAGTTTACATATTATTAGCGCCTACCAGATTGTGTACGATAATTTATATAAAATATTCCTAAAATATTTATATAAAATATAATGTTTGATACAATGAATATGAACTCTGAGGTTAATTTAAATTAGCGCCTACCAAATTGTCCCATTAATTTAACTTTGCGTCTTTAGACTCATACAAAGTAAACTAAATTGTGTTTAAGTTTACATATTATGGGTCCAATTTAACTTTGAGGTTTATTGATACATTTTAGGAATATTTTATATAAATTATCATTATTAAATATAGGTTTTTGTTGGCTTAATGTCTTATAAAAGTTAAGTGTTGTCACCATATGCAAATTGGTGATCGTTTAGTATAGTACTTTCGTTTAAGAAAAAGTTTTTTTTTATTGATTTTTATATACGTATGAGTAAATAGTTATTTCTTTACATTTTTTTTAAATTAAAAAATATATATTTCTTTACATTTTTTCATTTTTAAAGTATCAATTAATGATATCAAATTGTTGAATTTCTTTTTTCCATCTTGCACTTAATAAAGATATTTTTGACATATACTTGAAGAATTTTCACAAAATTAAAAATAAAATATTTAATTCGGAATATATTGAAGGGAGATAAGAGCCACCTCTTTCTGAACGAAGGAAAATTGCTTAAGAATTGAATATAATTACATTTTTTAATATAGTTTTTGAAGAGTCTAGATTTTAATTAATAGTTATAGGAATAGAAATTAGTTGGTTTATATTATAAATTAATTTTTAGAATAATGAAATATATTTTTAAAATTTTTAATTATATGCAAACATTCAAATAATTATTGTTTTAAATAGCGGTTACTATTTTAAAGCAAACCTAAGCTAATTTTCTCATAAATTAGAACCGAACATTATATATATATATATATATATATATATATATATCAAAGATCAAAAAGAAAAATATAAATATAACGAACTTCTTTCAGACAAAGAACTAGTGTAAAATTGTATCTCTTGAGTTACTGCTAAACATAATACACAAAAAGTTTCAAAGTATAATGTTTGATACAATGAATATGAACTCTGTTATATTAATTTTTTGTGAATGCAACGTGACCCCAATTAACTATAATATATGTATTATTCAAACTAAATACATATAATGTAAATGGTTGAATTGATTGAAGGTGGATGTTCATATTTAAAAGGGTGTGAGTTCAAATCTCATTAACAACTACATATGAGATGTCAAAACCTAATGCATCCTTATTGACTATATATATATATATATATATATATATATATATATATATATATATATAGATTTGTTGGACTAATATCATCACTACTTCATCTCATTTATGTGTTTGTATTAAGAAAATTTAGAAGCTATGTTTTAATGTATAAAACTCACAAGTAAGTAAAATAACTGAGAGGTCCCTATACCATAATAATTAATCACTAGATGAGTAGAACAGTTCAACAAAGGTATTTGATAAGACAATTAATTGTTTTGTCAAACGATTCAGCAGTTTTGAGATAAACAGTGATCGTTTGTAAAATGTTATGCACAACAGAATATAATTTTGTATAGTGATTAAAAATATTCGTAAAATAAATTATAATCTTATTTTAGATATGACTCGGTAGTAACAATGGATTGATGATGAATTAGTTGTTTGAATGTTAAGCAGTTATCAAACAATTAAGTTAAGTAAAGCAGTAATAAAAGAGTTTAAGTGATAAAGAGAAATAGACACAAAGTTAAGATCTTAAAACAAGTTATGATCTTATATAAACTTAATTTAGTACTATATACTTATATGTTAATTAGTCATTTTATACATATTTTAATGCAAAAATTTATTCACTCATGCTACTTTAATGCAAAGAAGCTGCATTGTCATAGAAGAAAAGCTATCAGTGCTAGAAGCAAGCTACTTTAATGTAAAGAACTGATTCACTCAGGCTGCCAAACAATTATATTTACAAGAACAACATAATAGCTTGATCTACAACAGAGCTTCATTCATGTTGTCAAAGAGTCATTCAAGGAAGCACACAAAGTCAACCTATCAACAAAATTTTGTGTGAATTGTGTTCCAGTTGGAGTAGTAACTAGAAGAAGGAAAATAGTATATTTACTTTAACCAATAGTCCTTGTATTAAGAAAAATATAGTGGATTATTGATCTCATTGAGCCAGAGGGCTGTGAGTGATTGTAAGATAAGAAATCCGTCGCTCAAAATACCGTGTCAATCTCTCCTCCCTTAAACTCTTTTAAGTTTTGTTCATAACATAATTGTTTGTTTGTTTGCTTGCTTGCACTTGTTATAATTGTTTACATAGTGCTCAAACAAATAACAAATTGTGCCTCATTATAGTTTGACACTGAGCCATTGTGATGTGAATCCTACCAAGGATCGATTCGAAGAAGTCCCAACACACACACTCGAACAATGAAATTGCAGAAAACAATGAAATGAAAGGATAGTTGAGTCTCCCTTGGCCCACTAATCGCAATTGATTAGGAACCTCATGTTGCAACCGAAACCCGTTAGACGCAATTGCCTAAGAACCCCGACCACGAAATGCTACAAGCCTGCGACTCTCAAGCTTGATAAGTTCAAGATTTTGGAGATCATCTCTCAAGAAATCTTACATTGCTCACAATTCTCTCAGAATTTGTGAAATGAAGTATACTTCAATTATCTTTAATCTTGGATATAAAAAACAATGTTGAACATGCCCTTTTATAGGCTTACAAAGGTTACAAAAATGTGCTCTAAAACAATGTTCAAAATGGTCAAAGAAAGACAACAAACAAATTTGGAGACGGGCCCGCGCGCTTGCACCAGAAAGCCATGCGCGGCCGCGCCGTCAACAGATTACTCCCTTTGTTGATTTTTGGTGTTCCCGTGAGTTGTTCAGATTTCATGCCTTTTGTTGACCTTTCAACATACAAATGAGCCTTCTTTTTTGACCTTGAACATCCTTGATTGTTGTCTTAGCCTTGATATCTTCCACAAGTGACATTAGAGCCTCTTGAATCTTCTTGGCTCGTGCTCTAGTCATAGGTCCTTCATTTATGCTCAACGGGTCACGACCACGAGCATCTTGTCTTAAGCCTTGCTTTCCTTGATCTTCATCATTCCCCTCCTCTTGAGAAGGATTCAACCTCGAATCGTCACCTGCATCAAAAGGAGATAGATCAGCCACATTAAAAATTGCATGAACATTATACTCACCTGGAAGATCAAGTCGATAGGCATTGTCGTTGAGTCGTTCAAGTACTTGGAATGGACCATCGCTCCTAGGATGTAACTTAGATCGCCGCTTCATGGGGAACTATTCTTTCCTCAAATGTAACCATACCCAAACACCGGGCTCAAACACAACTTGTTTTCTCCCATTATTTTCTTGTTTTACATATTAAGTCGTTCTCTTTTCAATGTTCAATCTTACCTGTTCATGAAATTTCTGAATTACTTCCGCTTTGTGCTCACCATCCATGCTAGCACCTTAACAGTTATAGGAATGAGATCAAATGGACTCAAAGGGTTAAATCCATAAACAACATCAAAAGGAGATGAGCTAACTAGTAGTATGCACCGAACGATTGTAAGCAAATTCAACAAATGGCAAACTTTCTTCCCATGTTTTCAAGTTCTTATGCAAAACAAACCTTAACAGTTGTGACAATACTCTATTAACAACTTTGGTTTGACCATCCATTTGTGGATGATAAGAAGTAGAAAATAAAAGTTTTGTGCCTAACTTACTCCACTACACACGCCAAAAATGGCTCACAAAATTAGTATCTCTATCAGTCACAATGGTTCGTGGCATCCCATGCAATCATACTATTTGAAAAACAAATCTGCTATGTAACTAGCATCATCGATTTTGTGACATGCAAACAAATGTGCCATTTTTGAAATCTATCCACTACCACAAACACCAAATCATGGCCATGCCTTGATGAAGGTCCAAGCACAAAGTCCATGGAAACATATGTCCAAAGAGAATGAGGACTGGGCAATGGTGTGTACAACCCATGGGGTTCCACTTGAGACTTAGCATGCTTACAAGTAATGCAATTAACACAAACACAAACAACATCAGATTTTATGTTAGGCCAAAAGAAATGTTCTTTTAAACTCTCTAATGTCTTAAGTACACCAAAATGACCCATAAGGCCTTCACAATGTGTTTCACGAACAAGCACTTCACGTATAGAACATTTAGGGATGCAAGTTTGTTTTCTTTAAAAAGATATCCCTCGTGTCTATAAAACTTACCAAATGCCACTTTTTCACATGCTTCATAAGTGGATGCAAAATCAGAATCATCACAATACAAATCCTTAATGAATGCAAATCCAAGCAATCTAGAATGCAAAGTAGTGACTAAAGAATCCCTACAAGATAAAGCATCAGCCACTATGTTATCCTTACCCTTCTTATACTTGATCATATAAGGAAATGACTTAATAAACTCTACCCACCTAACATGCCTTTTATTCAGCTTACCTTGACCTCTCAAGTATTTAATAGACTCATGATCAGTATGAATGGCAAACTCTCAGGGTCTAAGATAATGTTCCTTTGTTTGAAGACACCTCACCAATGCATATAATTCTTTATCATAAGTGGAATAGTTTAAGGCTTCTCCACTCAATTTCTCACTAAAATACGCAATCGGTCTACCTTCTTGATTCAAAACACCACCAATTCCCACCCCCGATGCAACACATTCTAACTCAAATTTTTTTATCAAAATTTGGCAAATCTAGAATAGAAGCAGAAATTATTCTTTCTTTTAAGAGGTCAAAGGCGGCTTGTTGCTTGTCGTCCCAATGAAACTTAACCTCTTTTTTTACCAACTCATTCAAAGGTGAGACAATGGTGCTGAAATTCTTGATAAATCTTCGATAGAAGCTTGCCAATCCATGGAAACTCCTTACTTCACTAGCATTTATAGGAATAGGCCACTCCTTGATTGCTTTAATCTTCTCCTCATCGACTTCCACACCTGCTGCACTTATAACAAAACCAAGAAAAACAATTATTTCCATGCAAAAATCACATTTCTTAAGATTAGCATATACAGAATGTTCTCGTAAAGTATCTAAAACGGCGCAAAGATGCACCGTGTGTTCTTTCATGTTTTTGCTATAAATCAGAATATCATCAAAGTAAATAACTACAAATTTCCCAATGAACCCCCCGAAGAACATGGTTCATTAACCTCATAAAGGTGCTAGGCACATTGGTCAATCCGAAAGGCATAACGAACCACTCATACAACCCAAATTTGGTTTTAAATGTTGTTTTCCACTCATCTCCCTCTCGAATTCTGATTTGATGATAACCACTCTTAAGATCAATTTTAGTATAGATTATAAGGCCATTTAACTGATCAAATATGTCGTCTAATAGTGGAATAGGATAACGATACTTTATTGTTATTTGGTTAATAGCCCTACAGTTCGTACACATTTTCCATTCACCATTCTTTTTGGATACCTGATGTAAACTCGACCAAGATCGTATCAAAGAAGTTCCAACACGAACAGAAGAAACATGAAAAATCAGCAACAATGGAAAGGAAATGATAGGATGAGTCTCCCTTGACCCGCTATTCGCAATTGAATAGAAACCTCGGGGTGCAATCGAAACCCTTTTGACACAATTGCCTAAGAACCTCGGTTACGGAACGCCACAAGCCTGCGACTCTCAAGCTTGATAAGTTCAAGTTTTGAGTTCTCTCTCAAAAAACTTGGATAACTCACAATTCTCTCAAAATTTGTGAAATGAAGTAATCTTCAATTAACTTTGATCCATGATTCTTACAATGGAAGGAGCACTTGGGTTTATATAGTGCTCAATACAAGAAAGGATAATACCCTAATAAATGTGTTCATAAGCCTAAAATGTGTTCATACTTCAAATTCAATGTAAGAAATATGAAAAGGAAAAAAAAGGGGGGGGGGGAGTTAACTAGGGAGTGTTCATACTAGTTAGAAGACCGAAATCCAGCATTCCCGTCTATGCTTACCAGCCTTTGGTATTTTGGGCTTAACTTCGTCTAGAAACATCGAATTGTTTAGAAACTAGACTTCCAGGCCTTTCCAACCATATATTACACACGAATTGTTTAGCTTTAAAATGCCCTGTGTGGACCATTGAAGTTGACCCAAAAATCTAATTTCAAGCAGTTTTCTTTAACTTTATTCTTCTTGGGCTGGGCCATCATTTTTCATCAATGAGTTGTTTAGAGTTGGGCTTTGATCCTTGGAGCAATCCTAGGTTCTCATCATTCCTCCCCTATTCGAAAGGATTCACCCTCGAATCACCTACATCGAAAGAACGGAGATCAAAAATGGAGAAATATGTACTAATATGCACCTTACCAATCATTTCCTTTTTGAAGTTACTGTTAAACACATTCTTTTCCAGGATCTTCTCCTTAACCTGTGAAAGAAGTTCAACAAAATGATGTAGAGCAAGATGTTCAAGGTTATCAATACATAACAAATCCACAATCCAAGGAGACAATATCCTAGTCATGTACAGTAACAAAACATTACTACTCAACAACAAATCCTCCACATGCTTAGGGAGTTTAACACATCCGAACTCCCCATAATCTCCAAGTTCCCCCTTGAAGATATGTGTAACATCACGCAAGTCATCACTTTTCTTAAAACTCAATAACTTACAATTCATAGATGAAGCTAAGACAAACCCTTGAAAAAGTGTATGGAATACAACAACCTCATTACATTCGCCGGGTTTGAATATCAACCTAACAAATTCCCTAACAATCAGAATTAACACAATAGTACCATGTAACACAACAAGATCATGCAATCCATAAATCTTGTGAAAAAACAATACAACATGGGTAATATCAATTGATTTGTGACAAGGAATATGATAAATTATTTTTGAGAATTCATTCACATTCACAAACATAGATCTCTCAGACATTCTCAATGTACATTTCAAGTTTATAAAGTCAACTTTCAATGTACCATACAAATTTACCAAGTCATCCTTTAAGGCATATTCCATAAATGGATCAACATAGGAATGATTTGGTATATGTAACGTCCATTATGATTTATTGTCAACTAACTTTTCTATTTTCAACCAATCACTCTATCCATGGTGTCCAATCAAAGTTTGCAAAGGTAACATCCTAAACATGTCATGTGTTTTAACAAGCTTTCTCATGACTAAGGTACTCATATGACTAGAGAACTTACCCAAATCAACAACCTAGTGTCACAAGACAGGATGGAATCATACCTTTGAGATGGTGTATGCACTACATTGATCTCCTTACCTAGCTGATCAACCCATTTAAATCTTATAACTTCCTTGCTTGATTTGGGGAACACTTCAACAACCTGTAGAGAAGTGATATCACAACGAAAAGAAAATCGGAGTGACATGTCAGAATACAATGAGCTCTCTTTAGAAAAGAGAACTATCTGTAGCTCACAGTTTATCCAAGAAGAGAGCTCAGAAATAGGTTAGAGGGGGGTGAATAGCCTGCTTACCAAACTCAAAATTTATTGTGAAAACTTAAAGTTAGGCTGACTTTTAACTGATCTAAAGAGACATACTGACTACTCAGCATGAGGGAAGAATAGACATTGATCAGTTAAATGAGTCAGTTAGCTGATAGGATCATCTGACTCAAAGTATGCATACTGAATAAACAGTATGGGCTGCAGAAGTTCAAGTATCAGTTGATCTATGAGTCATCTGATGATGTCATCAGTTGACTCATAATTGAGTGACTAAAAAGATGTAAGATACGTTAACGGGGTTAAATCACTCAATGCATGCAGATGCTTCTAAAATAATCAGACATGAAATAGTAAAGCAAGTAAGTTCAGTCACAAATAGGAGCAATTTACTTAAATTAATAAAGTAGTCAATGATATTTAAAGGAAAGAATCACTAGATTGAATTCACCAGTTGACTGAAGAACAGTCGCTGCATATAATATTTCATATAACAGAATTCAGTCAAGTTATACATGTTTAGCTAATCTTGCCTAAGTACATATTACAGAAAGTAAATTAAACTAATAAAAGAAAACTTACATACAGTCTATTCCTAATGGGTTGCAAATTGAGATATAGATGATTATTTTTTCCATTTGCTATTTCACTTGCTATCTTCTCCAGTACCTTCATCTAGAGGTGTGATCATCAATTTTCATGATGATCAGGAGACATAGCAAGTAAGATGAGTTAGACTATTAAAAGCGATGTTCAAACTAAAAATTTTGAACATCTCTTTTGGGGATATCCCGACTCATATGAGGTTCTGTGATCAAACTCATACTAGTCATTACAAAGATTAGTAAGGCTTTGTGTGTGAGTGAGATTTGGAGTATAAACCTAGACTCTAGACTATAAGCTATTAGATTTGATCTCTTGAGCCATTTTCTTCCTTCTTTTCTCTTACTTCTCTTCATACACTTGGTGTGTGAAATCTTTATCCTTCAAACTTTTGAGAGGCTGATGAAGATGACCTTCAAGGGCAATTGGTAGATGACTGATTTGGCTCACTTGAATAGACTCTAACTTTACAAGTGCATTAGTCTTTTACACCGCCGTGTTTCTCTTTGTTGTTGTTACAATACTTCCACACAACCACCACACCTTTTTCACACACACTATATTTTGCTCGATCAGATGTTTGGGGTATTTATAGGTAGAGAGATGGGTGTAGCCGTTGAGAGGTGTTTGAATTCAACCGTTGGAATTTGTCTTATAGTGGTTGAATTTCAACGTCTTGAAGGCTGTGTTTGGATTTTTTGGCTTTTGAAGATGATAGTAAAATCTTCCTTAAAGAAGATATTTACGTGTTTGAAAAGCTTTCAGAGAGTTGTCACATCACAAAATACTTTTATGGTAAGGGCTACGTGAAGAACAATACTTGAGATTAAGTTTGTGTAAGAGATATATTTTTAGAGAACCTAAAAATATATTTCTTTCTGAACGATAGGACTTGATTGCTAATGTGAGTTCCGAGATATTGTTTTGGTCATCAGTTGTTGAGGGTCAGTAGAGCTTTGTCTTGGATCTTCAGTTGGTGACGCGGCTTCTTAAATCCTTTAGCTTTGTTCAGTCGGCTGATGCTTGGAGTCCTAAAGAGATCAGTAGCAGTCTTGAGTTTTTAGTATTACTCTATTTAGTTTTCTTGTCATAATGAGTCGGGATGGTCTAAGGCCGAATAACTTAAGTATGTAGGACACAGGCTACTGATTAAATCTAAACAAATTATCCTAACCTAGAAAAGTTATGGTTTATGGTTACAAGCAAATCTTTAAGTAAATAAGAAATATTCACTTGGAGATATTATAATAAGTGAGTAGGTGAAATTCCCAACAATCTCCTCCTATTTGCTTGTGACCATTACCTATAACTTTTGCACATAGAGATGATATTTATCTTAGTAATGACGTGTTTTGTGGGATTAACCCTTTTATAGCAAACACGTCCTAAGTCAAACTTACATTGTAGCACAATGCTTTCTAATGCTAAGTATTTACAAAATAGAAAAGCATGCAAGGATACAAAGCAGAAGAATATAGTTTATATGACTTAGTAAGATGTATAGTATTTAAATAACATATATGTCATTTAAACGGAATGTTTAAATTGCATACAGAGAAGTGTATATGAAAATAATAAGCATGATTTTAATCATAATCACTTTCATTCAACCAGAGGTTTAATCGTACAGGGTTTGTAAGAAAATTAGTGACCATTACCAAAAATTATATTAATATACATACTCTCCTTCTGACTGATTTAATCAATTCTCATTTTCGTGTTTTATTCTCCTCCTTATCGTCCCTTCTTCTGAATAGTACACTATTTGACACCATTATCCTCTTTAATGGGCACAAGCACATTGGAAGAAACAGAAGGAAGGTTGGATGAGGACTCAGCTGCCAAAGAATTAGATGTTGTCACTGATTCTTCATTTCTTGATGGAACCCAGTCAACAAAGTTGAAAGCATCATATCTGGGGTCCCGTAGTCTTTGTTGTAGCCTTCGACTAATTCGAGGTCTTCTCCTTGCAAGTTGAGGCCTTGTTGCCATCGTAGCCACCATTAGTGCTACATAAGAAATTGTACAAGATGAAGAGCTGGCTGAATTTGCATTCCTTATCATTGTTAGCAGTAGTATAGAGATTTACTGAAAAGATCTGATTGAGTTTGAGGATTTGAGGAGTATGAATAGCTTTTTATAGAGTTTGAAAACGTCTCTAGAACTTTTGAGAATTTGAAGAGTTTTTGAGTTTAGCTATTCAAATAATTTTGATATGAAACGGGGAATAAATTTTGAAATATGAAGAGACATCTTGGATTTTTGAATTTTGTTCCAAGAGTTTTTCTTTCCCTTATTGCCACCTCAAGATTAATCATTCCATAAGATATTATTAATATTAAAAACATATACAGCATAAAAATCACTTATAAATGCTTCTCATATGATATTAAGCAATTAATGCAAGGCAAATTATAAGAGGAATTTAAACAGTGTTTCCAGTACTTCCTAAGATGAGATCATCTAATCCTTTTAGTCATTCTTGTTGAATAGATTTTGAGTGATCAACAGGTCATTAGTGACCAAAAGT